>CM069237.1:7624023-8992821 GCA_035582765.1 Acer negundo | reverse complement strand
GTATTTTCATCCATCCTAATTTGTTTTTCAGCATCTTCACCTATACTGGTTGTATCAGGTTCTACATGTACCTATACAAGAAGAAAGCTTCAGATTATTTTGTTGCAAATCAAGTAAGAGAACAAAATTCCACATTGAAAAAAAATAAAAATAAGAAGAATAGTAAATATACAATTGAACTCGCTACCTGTTAAAGCTAGGTTTTTAGGTTGTTTGTTGATCTATAAATATTAACCCATTTAAAATATTAATTTCTATCATGTTTATATAATTAAAAAATATTTCAAAAGGTAGTTTGAACATGAGTTTTCTAAAACCTTAATTTCTGGTGTCTCTTCCTCTTTTTCATCTTTGACGCTTTGATGTATGTTCACTCCAAGAGGTTCTGGTAAGATATATGTAGTAGCACATTCTTCCTTCATGTTGTGCTCTTCATTGCTCTCATCCTCACTTACATTCTTAGAATCTTCATATAACTGCATCATAGATGAGGGTTTAGCTTCATGAAGAATGGCATCGAAGAGATAAACAATAAGTGTAAAAGACTGAAAATAGATTTATGATTTAGAATTAGACCCTTTCAGATTCCACCTTCGTAGTATCATCTTCAATAACCATTTTATCCAACTCCGACTCTTGTTCCAAAACTGTACTCTCTATGCTTTTGCTTGCATCAGACATCTTGACAACTTCTTTTAGGTCCTGTATCAAGAATATGAGTATGACATCATTAACCATTTGTTTAGAGACAATTTCGATTTAACAATGGGATGGGAAGTTTTTTTTTACCTCCTCCATTACTATTTTGTTGTGCTTTGCCTCATCATTTACTTCTGTTTTATCTTCTATCTGTGCAGTTTCTTCAAGGTTTTGAGAAGCTCCTTCCACCATCAGGCAAGGAGTTTTATCAGCATTTGAACTCAATATCTCAATCTCATCAGGCATTGTGGGTAATGATTGTTCTAGCTTCTCTTCTGATTCATTTTTCTGCAAGATATGTACTAAATCGTCTTCAGATTTTGATGATTTCTTTTCATCTTTAGCATTAACTAGCTCATTAGCATTGCTATTTTTATCAGCCAACATGACAGGGGATATGTCTTCATTCTTTTCCTCTAATGAAGTTTCTGTTGTCTTTCCTTCACTTTCCAAATTTTCTTCATGTTTTACTGGAGAAGTATCAAGTAGTTCCTTGGAGCTTTCTATCGTTTCACTTGTCTCATGTGCAATGCTCTCAGCTGCTCTTGCAGTCTCAGAATTCTCAAAAATCTGAATATCAGAATATGAAATTAAGTTTTAAATCAACAAACAGGACTGGGATAAGATTTGAAAAAAGAAACAAGTTAGCAGTCGGCTCACGGTTTTGCTAACCTTTTTTATCAGAGGTTTTCTGTTCAACTTCTGAGAAACTCACAAATCTATTAATTGAGCTAATTTTGCATTTGCAATTGTATTTGATTCACATGATAACCCTATTGATTAAATAGGTAATATATCTTTCAAATTTAAATATTATGCCAGGTCCTTTCCTAAAAGATTTTATCTATATTACACAAAAAGATTAAACAGTTACAGACTAATTAGAGAAGCTGAAGTCAATCAGATGAGTGACTCATCCTGGGTCATAACTTGTTTACTTCCTGTTTAGACATCTTTGCAGTAGTATCATTTTCTTTAGAACTCTGTTAGTTTTATTTACCTCAAGTTTTCTGGACTGGTCACTGTATTTTATTCCCTAATTTTTTTTTACCCTTGCCTACACTGCTTATTTTAGCTGTATGCATACCTTTGGAAAGTAAAGGTTTTTCTTGTTTGATAAGCATAAAAAATATATCTAAAGATAGCTTAAGCATGAATTTCTTAAAACCTCGATTTTAGGTGTCTCTTCCTCTTTTTCTTCTTCAGCGAAGCTCTGAAGCGCTTTTTCTCCAATAGGTTCTGGTAAGATACTTGTGGTTTGGTCTGCTTCCGCTATGTTCTGTTTTTCAGTATCCTCACCCTTGCCAGTATCCTTAGAATCTTCAGATAACTGCATCGTTGATAAAGGTTTTACTTCATGAAGAATGGCAAAGAAGGAGCTAAAAGAAATTTGGAAGATTGGAATTAATTTAGAAAATCAGACCTCTTCAGAATCTCCGTTCTTTGTATCATCTCCATCCACTATTTTATCCATTTCTGACTTTGGTTCCATGGCTATGTTCTCTTCACTTTTGCTTGCATTGGATATCTCTGCAACTACTTCAAGATCCTGCATCAAGAATATGACTCATTAACTCTTGTTTAAGGACTAGTGATTAATCTAACAACACAATAGAAGAGATAATTAAATAGTTAAATATTTATATGTTCACCTCCTCCACTGCTATTTTGTTGTCTCTTGTCTCATTGTTTCGTTCCGTTTCTTCTTCATTCCTTGCAGCTTCTTCATTCTGAGGAGCTCCTTCCTCCATCAGCCGAGGAATTTTATCAGCATTTGAGCTAAATGACTCTGTTTCATCCACCATCTTTGATAAGGATTGGTCAAGCTTCTCCCCTGTTTCATTTTTCTGTGAAATATGTTCTAAATCTTCTTCTGATATTGATGGATTCTTTTCAATGTTATCTTTAGCATCAAGTAGCTCATTGACACTGCTGTTTTCTTGAGCCACCATGAGAAGGGATTTGTCCTCAGTTCTTTTCTCCTCTGGTGAAGTATCTGTTGGAGTCGGGTTATCTCCTTCACTCTGTAAGTTATCCCTTTGTTTCTCCAGTGAAGTATCAATAACATCTAAGGTTTCATGTGCACTGCTCTCAACTCCTTCTGCTGTCTTAGAATTCTCAAAAATCTGGATATGGAAATTAAGTTTAAAATCAACAAACAAGATTGTGAGCTAGAAGTTTGAAAAGGAAACAAGTTGGCCATAGGTTCACGGTCCGGCTAACCTCTCCCGAGGACTTCTCGGCTTTCATTGTCTCGTCATTTAAGTTCTTGGGAGGATCTTGTTCAACCGATTCAGATATGAGGCCTCTAATATTGCTGTCTTCTATGATATATTCTGTGTTGTTTACAGCTTCTGACTCTTCTGCGTTGTTTGTATTGCATTGAGGGCTCTCAACTGTTTCTTGTTCAATTGATTCTGCTCCTTGTTTGGATATGTTTGCAATCTTATCATCTTCTTCAGAGGTGACTCTACACTGTTCGACTGTACTTTCCTCTGTCATAATATGTTTTTCAGCATCTTCACCTATACTGGTTGTCTCAGGTTCTACATGTACCTATACATGAAAAAATGCTTCTGATTGTTTTGTTGGAAATCACATGTGAGAACAAAATCTCACATTGAAAAAGTAAATATAAGAAGAATGGTAAATGTACAACTGTACTTGCGCCCTATTAAGCTATCTTTTTGGGTTGTATATTGATCCAATCAATTTTAACCTGTTTATTAATTTCTAACATTTTTAATATCAATCAAAAAAATATTGAAAGATAATTCAAACATGAGTTTTCTAAAACCTCAAATTCAGATATCTCGTCCTCTTTTTCATCTTCAACACTATTGAAGTGTTCTGTCCAATAGGTTCTGGTAAACTATTTGTTGTAATACATTCTTCCATCATGCTGTGTTTTTCATTGTTCTCACTCTCTTTCTCAGAAATGAAGGACTTCGTGAAGAATGGCGAAGAAGATATAAACAATAAGTGTAAAAGACTGGAATTGAGATTCATGTTTTAAAATCAGACCTCTTCAGATTCCCCCTTCCTTGTATCATCTTTGACCACTATGTTATCCAGCTCTGAATTTGGTTCTAAAACAATACTCTCTATGCTTTTGCTTGCATCAGATGCCTTGGAAACCACTTTTAGGTCCTGTATCAAGAATATGAGTATGATATCAATAACTCTTGTTCAGAGACAGTTATCAATTTAACAATGGGATAGAAGATAGAATTGGAAAGTCAAAGATTTTTTTTTCACCTCCTCTATTGCTATTTTGTCGTGCTTGGCCTCATTGTTTTCTTCTGTCTGTGCTGTTTCTTCAAGGTTCTCAGAAGCTCGTTCCACCAACGAGCAAGGAGATTCATCAGCATTTGAGCTAAATATCTCAATTCCAATAGACACGGATAATGATTGTTCAAGCTTCTCTCCTGATTCATTTTTCTGCAAGATGTGATCTAAATCTGCTTCATTTTTTAATGGTTTCTTTGCAGTGTCTTCTTTAGCATCAACTAGCTCATTACCGTTGCTTTTTTCTTCAGCCACAATGACAGGAGATATATCCTCTTCTTTTTTCTCCTCCAATGAAGCTTCAGTCATCTTTCCTTCGCTGAGAAAATTTTCTTCATGTTTTACTGGAGAAGTATCCAGAATTTCCTTGGGGATTTCGGTGGTTTCACTTGTCTCATGTGCAATGCTCTTAACTGCTTTTGCTGTCTCAGAATTCTCCAACATCTGAACATGAAATTAAGTTTTCAATCAATAAACAAGAATGGGCTAAAATTTGAAAAACGAAACAAGTTAGCAATAGGTTCACGGTGCAGCTAACCTCTCCTGTGGACTTCCCTGTTTTCTGTATCTCGTCATTTAAGTCCTGGGTAGGATCTTGCTCAATTGATTCAGGTATGAGGCCTTCTTCTATGATCTGTTCTCTTCTGTTCTCAGCCTCGGAATTTTCTTCTTTATATTTATTCCCTTGAGAGTTCTCAACTGTTTCTAGTTCAATTGATTCCACTGAGATGTATGTATCAGTGTATTGTTTGGACATCTTTGCAGTCGTATCATCTTCTTCAGAGCTCTGTACCGTTTTCTTCACTTCAAGGTCTTTACACTGGTCAACTGTATTTTCCTCCATAAGTTGTCTTCCAGCATCTTCGCATGCACTGGCTAACTCAGGTTCTGCATATACCTATTCAAGAAGAAGAGGTTCTACTTATTTTATATGAATCAAAAGATTTTGAAAAATAGTTCAAACATGAAATATTTTACAACCTCAATTTTTGGTCCGTCTTCTTCTTTTTGATCTTCTTGGATGCTTTTAATTGAATTTTCTCCAACAGGTTCTGGTAAGATACTTGGAGC
The DNA here is from genome assembly GCA_035582765.1 of Acer negundo. Taxonomy (NCBI): domain Eukaryota; kingdom Viridiplantae; phylum Streptophyta; class Magnoliopsida; order Sapindales; family Sapindaceae; genus Acer; species Acer negundo. Next base: position 8,987,763 of record CM069237.1, on the reverse strand, counting down.
AACACATTCTTCAATTGTGTTTTGTTTTTCAGTGTCCTCACCCTCACCGTCAGTCTTAGAATCTTTATATAACTGCATGATAGGAAGAATGTTTAAATTCATGAAGAATGGAAAAGAAGAAATTGAAATGTTTAAAAGACTGGAGTTAGTATTCGTGTTTTGAAAATAGACCTCTTCAGATTCTCCCTTCTGTGTATCATCTTCAACCTCCATTTTATCCCTTTCTGTCTTTGGTTCCAAGACTATACTCTCTGTGCTAGCTTCAGATGTCTCTGCAACTAATTTAATATCCTGCAGCATGAATATGAATATGGAATCCATAATTCTAGTTTAAAGATGAATATTTAACTTAATTATGGAATAGAAGACACAATTTAATAGTTAAAGATTTATTTTGTTCACCTCCTCCTTTGCTATTTTGTTGTCCTTCGTCTCATTGTTCTCTTCTGTTTCGTTCACTTTTTCTTCTTTAAGTGCTGTTTCTTCAAGGTCTGGAGGAGCTTCTTCCTCCATCAGGCAAGGAATCTTGTCATCACTTGAACTAAATATCTCAGTGTCATCAGAAATCACAGGTAATGCTTCCTCAAGCTTTGTTTTGGCATTATCCTCTGGCTTGTAAGTCTCATCCTCACTGCTCATTGTTGGTACAGCCGGCAGAGAACTTTCTATATGGAACTTCTGCTCAACCATCTCATATGTCAGAAATGTAGCTCTGTTGACCTCAACTAAGGCTTCAGCATCAATCATGTCTTTTCCAGCATAATCACCTGCACCAAGCATCACAAGTCTATCAGTTCCTAGATCAAGTTACCAACAAAAAAATTGTTGGGAAGAATTTTTCTAGTGATGGTCCCTTGTAAGCAGCTGATTTCATATCTGAGCAGCAAAGTATTACTCAGCATGGTTCCCATATTTCATGCAGGGTGAGTACAAGCATAGTAACAAAGTTTTTCTGTTCTGAATATGTTTACTTTAGTTGCTACTATATGGAGCATGAATTGTTTGAAAAAACTTTTAGTATTTGAAACTACTCACCTTTTGCTAAAATTTCATGTGTCACTGTAGGATAAGCTTCTTCATTTGTTTTCATTTCCTGGTCTTCTTTGTTCTTGCTAGAATCCTCGATCATTGAATTTTCTTCAGAGTCCAATCTACAAGCCTCTTGGAGTTTTGTCATATCTGTTTCACTTGTTGTTGGGATTGGTTCTGATGTTACCATTTCTGTTTCTGTGGATGTATGATCTGAGATTGTGCTATTTGAACTCTGGCACACTTCAGGTGTGTCTTCAATATGCTTCTGTTCTGTGGAGGTTTTGTATGCTTCATGAGTCTGTCCTTCAGGTTCAAAATTGGAGATTTGATCTAAATCCTTGCCTTGTACTGCCACTTCAATGGAGGGATAGGTAACCTGTAAATCATTGCCATCCTTATTCAGGACACGAACTTCTAGATCGTCTATCTTCTCATTCATTTCAATCACTGGGACATTCTGCAACAAAAGTAGCATACTTTTTAAAATTATGCAATTATAGAGTTGAGTAACACCTCTGTAATTTTTTTTTATTAAAAAAATTGATGTAAATTCAGAAATACTAAGGATAAAAGAAATATATATTGTTTCAAACCTTATCTTTTGGGATTCCAGTTTCAATGGTAGGTTGGCTATGGGTTTGTACATCTTCCTCCATCTTTTCTGCAAAGCTTTCTTCACGGCTTTTGATGGGTGCCTCCTCTTGGGCACAAGAAATTGTTTCAGCACATTCTGTTGAAGCAGTTGTTCCGAAGTCCACATTAACCAGGTTTGAGGATCCATCAAGCTTCTCCTTTTCTGGTTCATTTTGCTGCAATTGCTCTGGTCTTTCCTCGTGGCTTGCCATTCCACTTTGGCTCTGCTGCGAGGCATCAATCATTCTTTCCACAAAGCTTTCTTCGTTGCTTTTGATGGGTGCCTCCTTTTTATCACATGTAATTGTTTCAAGATATTTATTTGAAGCAGCTATACTGAAGTCCTGAGCAACGGTGCTCAAGGATTCATCTAGCTTCTCCATTTCAGGTTCATTTTGCTGCACATTATCTGAACTTTCTGCACTGTTTGACTTTCCACTCTGGTTGTGCTCTAAGTCATCAGTAAGTTTTTTATCATCAGTGCTGTCTTCCGCCACAACAACAGTACTTCCTCCTTCATCTCTGTTCTCACCAGATGGTATATCTGTTGCAGCCAGCACCTCAATTATGCCAGTTGTACCCTCATGTTTCATGAATGAACTCTCTTCTTTTTGTTCAGGGTTTTCATAATCTTTACCTTTTTCATTGGAAGTACTATCACCTTCTGCAGTTTTCTCAATCATTTCAATCTTTTCTTTAACTTCTTTAGGACTCTCCTTGATGATATCGTCTGACCAACTCCTGGGAACTACTTTCAATAGTTCAGGATTGTCTACTTTCTGCAAGCATGTTTCTTCTGTTTGCACTGCAAAACAAGTATCGATGTTATTCTTATGGTTCATTTCATCTTCAACCGGACTTGTCTGGTCCATCCTTTCACTTGGTTCAATTTTATTGTTGTTTTTCTCCTCACATGAAATACTGGAGACCTCTTTAAACTTCTCACCTGTTTCAGGTCCAGCTTCATGTACACTTGACTCATCTTCTTCGTTTTCTTCTCTTTCACTTAGTCCGGTTGCCTCAGGACTCTCTTCTTCACCTACCAAATTAGTGGACTTCTCTGCGTCATCTACTTCAGAGCTTGTTTTTCCTAATTCTTCATGTACACTTGACTCATCTTCTTCGTTTTCTTCTCTTTCACTTAGTCTGGTTGCCTCAGGACTCTCTTCTTCACCTACCAAATTAGTGGACTTCTCTGTGTCATCTACTTCAGAGCTTGTTTTTCCTAATTCTTCTCCAGTGAATTTGTCTTTGATGCTTTCAGCTTTGTTGCAAGGTTCTGCAGCTGTTTCAATATCCTTGTTCAAACTGATGACTCCCGGATCTGGTATATGGATCGAAATTTCTTTGTTTTGATCCAACGCGACCTCAGTTGTGTTTAAAACTTGTTTATTGGATTCCAAACTGGCATCTCCAGCTTTCTCATTTTTCTGCATGTCTCTTGTTTCTTTGTTGGTGCTTTTATCTTCATCTGAATCTTGTTGGTCTTCAATAACGTCAACATGCTGATCAACGTAGCTTTCATCCTCCAAACTTCCTTCTCCTCTATTCCCAAGGTTCGATTCTTCAATATTTGCTGCCTGTAAACTGGTTCCTGTAAGATGCACAATGTCATGGCTCCTGTCGTTATTCTCTGCTTTTTCTTCCAACTCTTCTACGACTTTGTTTTCTCCGCTTCCTGTCTCTTGTGCAATCTCATTTGTTGTATTGTTTTGCATCTGTTTTTTGTTTTCTGACATCTCTTTATCTTTTTGAAATGATTCTTCATCAGCTTGACAATGTTTTGATATCAAGCAGGTCTCGTCAGTGTCAACCACAGCAACTGAAGGTGATTCCAAAAATCTTTCACCCTTGGGGGTTTCAACGTTGCCCTTGATGACAGTATTAATGGTTTCAGCCCCAACATTATCAGCTTCTTGGGTGTTTTCTGCTTCTGCTGAGCATTCAGCAGTTTCACAAGGTAAATTGTGCGTCTCTTGTAATTTCTTCAATTCTCCTGGGGAAGTTTCATGGATTGTTTTGTCTGGCTGCCCGCTTGCCAAGTATATGATCTCTCCTACTCTTTGCTGCAAGAAGAGGAAATTTTCATTCACAATTACAAAAAGATTGCAGATATCTGTGGAATTCTTAGGATCTTTATTATTGTTAATTCATTATTTAGGAATATTTAGTTTAGGATTGTTTCTATTGCTTCCTAGTTTGTTAGGATTGTTATTTCCTTTTTATTTTATGTTTCCTAGTATCAAGGGAATTGCTGACAGCTTTCTGTCATTCTTTTCCTATATATATTTGTTTATTGTATATCTTGAGATTAAAAGGAAATAAAGTAGAGAATATTATTCTCATTCTTCATGGTATCAGAGCCTCCTCTGAACCTAAGAGAATGAACAAATACGGCACCAAGTCTGGTATGACCAGCAGTAAAGACAACAAAGGGAGCGCCTCCGACGATGACACCTCAAATCAAGAGGACATCATCTCTGACAACAATCGTACGTCAGTGATCCCTGAGTTTTCAAATTCAGAATCTGCCATCTCCAACAACAATGGCATGCCCATGAATCATGTCTTTCCCATTACTGGACATAAACTAAACGGACAAAATTATCTTCAATGGTCTCAATCTGTGATGCTGTTTGTCCGGGGGAAAGGGAAGGATGACTATCTCACAGGTGTTGTGATCGCTCCAGGAAAAGAAGACCCAAACTTCAAGACATGGAAGGCAGAGAACAGTATGATGATGTCGTGGTTAATAAATTCCATGAACAATGAGATCGGTGAGGATTTCATGTTCTATGAGACTGCAAAGGAGATATGGGATGCAGCAAAGGAGACCTATTCAGACAATGAGAATACTGCTGAACTCTTTGCAATAAAGAGTATCCTACATGATCTGAGGCAAGAGGAACTGTCTGTCACCCAATATTACAACTCCCTCACACGCCATTGGCAACAGCAAGACATGTTTGAAAAGGTTGAATGGGACTGCCCTGGAGACAACATCAAATACAAAAAGATTGTCGAGAAAGAGCGAATCTTCAAGTTCTTGGTAGGTCTCAACAAAGACCTAGATGAAGTGAGGGGGAAGAATCCTTGGAATCAAACCTTTACTGTCCATTCGAGAAGCGTTTTCTGAGGTCCGAAGAGAAGAGAGCAGGAAAAAGATTATGATGGGCAAATAAAACACCTTGGCTGCACCAGAAAGTTCAGCCCTTATCTCTCGTGGAGGAAGTTTTTCAGGCAATGACAATCAAGCTCATAAAGGCAGGCCATGGTGTGATCATTGCCGCAAGCCCGGACACCTCAAAGAGACATGTTGGAGAATCCACGGTAAACCTGCAGATTGGAAACCCTCCAGGCCACGTGAAAGCCATAGAAATATGACCACCAGAGATGAAGCATCCGGATCAAATCCCTTCAGTAAAGAGCAGATCAATCTCCTTTAAAAACTGCTCATTCAGTCCAAATCAGGCCCTTCAAATTCTGTTATCGGTACCGGTTCTATAGCACAAAAAGGTAATTTCTTAAGTGCTCTAGGTGTTCACACAGAAAAACCTAGCCCCCGGATAATTGATTCAGGTGCATCTGATCACATGACTGGTAATCCCTAACTATTCCATACTTACAGTTCTTGTTCTGAAAATTTTAAGGTTAGAATTGCTGATGGATCTCTATCCACAGTAGCCGGTATAGGTTCCATTGTTCTCTCTAAAAACCTAACCTTAAAATCAGTTCTTTTAGTTCCAAATCTGACCTGCAATTTACTATCCATTAGTAAACTCGCAAGAGACCTTAACTGTATTACTAAATTCTTCCCAAACTATTGTGAATTTCAGGATTTGGATTCGGGGAGGAGGATTGGCAATGCTGAGGAGTGTGAGGGGCTCTACCTTCTCAAAGTCAATGCCTCGCTTGGAAAACAAACTCAAAATGCAAGCTTTGTTTCTTTTTCCCCTACTGTTAGCTCTAATACTGACAGTGCAATCATGTTGTGGCACTATAGATTAGGGCATCCTAGTTTCATGTACTTGGAAAAAATTATTTCCCTCATTACTGAATAATAAAAATAAAAATAATTTCCAACGTGAAGTTTGCCAATTATCCAAACATGTTCAAAACACTTATCTAAACCAACCATACAAGGCATCTCATCCTTTCTTTGTCATTCACAGTGACATTTGGGGGCCATCTAGGGTCAATAATATTACAGGAATTCGATGGTTTGTGACATTTGTTGATGATCATACTAGAACTACCTGGGTATTCCTTATGAAGGAAAAATCAGAAGTGAGTCAAATTTTCAAAAACTTCAATTCCATGGTTCAAACCCAATTCCAAACCAAAATTCAAGTCTTTAGAACTGATAATGCTAAAGACTATTTTAATTATGTTCTCGGGAATTACCTAGTGACGCATGGTATAATTCATCAGAGTTTATGTGTCGACACTCCACAACAAAATGGAGTTGCCGAAAGAAAAAACAAACATCTCCTAGAAGTTGCTAGGTCTCTCATGTTTACAACTCATGTCCCAAAACACTTCTGGGGGGAAGCAATTCTCACGGCTGCCTACCTTATCAATAGAATGCCATCTTGGGTTCTTAAATTCAAAACTCCAAGCCAAACCCTCTTAGGTGTCTATCCTCAAACTCGGCTAATTTCCAATTTGCCTTTAAAAGTGTTTGGCTGCTCAGTTTTTGTTCATGTCCATCAACAGAATAGAAGCAAACTTGACCCTAAAGCCATCAAGTGTATTTTCCTTGGTTACTCTCCTACTCAAAAAGGTTACAAATGCTATTCTCCTACCACTAGGAAATTCTACAACTCCATGGATGTAACCTTCTTTGAACACCAATCTTTTTACCCCAAAACTCATATTCAGGGGGAGAACTTAAATACACGAGAATATCAGTTTTGGCTAGATGAAAATTCTGCCATAACCGTGCATGAACCAAATCCCACTCACACTCAACCCAAGCATACTCAAACAACAGAACCTCAAACTAATCCAAATCTCACTCACACTCAACCCGAGCCTACTCAAACCACTGAACCTCAAACTGCTCAAAACCTCACACAAACTACAAGTAACAAAGAGATACGTGTTTACTCAAGGAAACAAAAAATTCAAAAGGAGGTAGAACCTCTCAATCTTCCAAGCACGGCCTGGAGTCCGAACCGAGTTTAGACCCTAGTTTAGACAAAATAGATCTAATCCCAGGTAACACTGTTCTTGATACTCAACAACTTATTCCTTCTTGTAATGATTGTGACATACCTATTGCTGTGAGATCATGCACTCAACATCCTATGCTAGATTATCTACTGGTTACTGTGCTTTTGTTACTAATGTTTCCAATATAGAGATTCCAAACAGCATTCATAAAGCCCTAAAAATACCCGAATGGAGGATAGCTATTGGAGAGGAAATCCATGCTCTTGAGAAGAATGGTACTTGGGAACTCTCAGATTTACCAGAAGGGAAACAACCTGTGGGGTGTAAATGGATTTTCAATGTTAAATACAGAGCTGATGGAAGTGTAGAACGATCAAAGCATGGCTGGTTGCTAAAGGGTTTACTCAAACATATGGGATTGACTACCAAGAGACATTTGCTCCGGTGGCCAAACTAAATACGGTTCGGGTTCTCTTGTCATTGGCAACAAACTTAGACTGGAATCTTCACCAATTAGATGTCAAAAACGCCTTCCTAAATGGTGACTTGGAAGATGAGGTTTACATGGAGATTCCCCCCGGACTTGAAACAACCAACAATGTCAACAAAGTTTGTAAACTGCGAAATTCATTGTATGGCCTCAAGCAGTCCCCAAGAGCATGGTTTGATAGGTTCACTAAAGCAGTCAAGAGGCAAGGGTACACTCAAGGGCAGTCAAATCATACGCTATTCATCAAGCACTCACCTGGAGGGAAAATTGCTATCCTCATTGTGTATGTTGATGATATTATCCTAACATGGGACTATGAGGAGGAGATAAATAAGTTAAAGGATATTCTTTCTAAGGAGTTTGAAATTAAGGACCTAGGAGCTCTCAAATATTTCCTAGGCATGGAAGTTGCTCGGTCAAAGAAAGGTATCTCAGTTTCTCAACGTAAGTACACTCTTGACCTTTTCAAAGAGACAGGAATGCTGGGATGCAAATTGGCAGACACTCCCATGGATTCAACCTGTAAAGTGGGAATGAAAGAAGGAAGTCCTCCGGTCGACAAAGGGAGATATCAAAGACTTGTAGGGAAACTCATTTATCTTTCCCATACAAGACCAGATATTGGTTTTTCAGTGAGTGTGGTAAGTCAATTCATGAACAATCCAACTGAAGAACATCTTGATGCTATGTATCGGATTCTCAGGTATCTAAAAATGACGCCTGGTAAGGGTTTGTTTTTCCGAAAGGGAAACAACAAGAACCTTAAAAAATTTTCATATGCTGATTGGGTTGGGTCTATAACAGATCAAAGATCCACCTCTGGTTGCTGCACATATGTGTGGGGAAACATTGTTACATGGCAAACTAAGAAACAATCCGTAGTTGCAAGAAGTAGTGCTGAAGCTGAATTTCGGGCAATGGCTCTAAGTATATGTGAAGGAATGTGGCTGAAAAGGCTGCTAGGTGAGTTAATAATTCCAATTAATGAGTCAATGAAGATGTTTTGTGATAACCAGGCAGCAATCAGTATTGCAAAGAACCCGGTCTATCCCCAAGCATGTGGAAATCGATCTCCATTTCATCTAAGAAAAGATTGAAGAAGGTGAAATCAAGATGATCTACACACCTTCATGTCTTCAAACAGCAGACATTCTCACTAAAGCTCTACCAAGAACAAGTTTTGATACTTTGATCAACAAGCTGGGAATAATTGACATCTATGCCCCAGCTTGAGGGGGAATGTGGAATTCTTAGGATCTTTATTATTGTTAATTCATTATTTAGGAATATTTAGTTTAGGAAAGTTTTGTTTCTATTGCTTCCTAGTTTGTTAGGATTGTTATTTCCTTTTTATTTTATGTTTCCTAGTATTAAGGGGATTGCTGACAGCTTTCTGTCATTCTTTTCCTATATATATTTGTTTATTGTATTTCTTGAGATTAAAAGGAAATAAAGTAGAGAATATTATTCTCATTCTTCAATATCTTTGTTTGTTTTTGTACAAAGAGTTAGATGCTTCTCTAACAAGATAACTACTAGCTTGGAAACATGTACGATGTACTAGGCAGTTTCTTATATTTTACTTGGACATTTTCAGAGAAAGTCTAGGAAATTATTATGCGGCACGGGTTCTACTGAAAACACAGTACTACTCCCTCAAATTGCTGAAAGTTTAAATGATGAACTGATGCTTCTTATTAGTTATTATTTTGAACTACCAATGTATATAATGAGAAACTAATACCATGAATTTCATCAAATTAAAGGAAAATTCTTTCCAATAATGAAAATGTTGTCTACCAGATATAATAGATGGATATTCAACTAAAAGATTTCAGTATGTATGCTATACATATAAAATTCAAATAAATAATATGATGTAAAAGATACCAGTATGTTTTCCATTTCTGGTTAGTTAGCAGTTGACTGTCACATATAGTTAAATTGCAGTTGACTGCTTCTAATCTGTGAAAAATCTTACTAAAATATAGCTATCTAAAAAGACTGCTTATATAAATTTGTTATCATTATTATGTTAATGAGTTACTCTAAAAATTATCTGTTATACGTGATGGCAAACTATGATGAATTACATATCTATTCTTGGATCTATTGATTCAGCCTTGCCACTTAGTTTATTTAGTTTGTAGACATTAATATTTTCAAACTGTTTTACTCTTAGCTTAATGGATTACTGCATGATAAATTCTTCTTTTATCAATACAATAACTATGAAACTTAACCGTATTAGTATAGAAATTATCTCTGTTGTACTAGATGAGTGTTAGGTTATATGTTTAGGAATTCTAATAATTTACATAATTAGTTATCTAATATTATGACATTTGCGAAGAATCTAGCACACATCTTTTGTTAATATCGAAAAAGTTGATGTACATCTGTCACCTATGTTGGATACTTGATAATTTAAATTTTTTCATAGGGTATTTATACTATCTATTTTTATTTACAATTTCAACTGTCATTTATGTTGTGCTAGTAATTTTCAACTAGCCAAACTGAAATTATGTTCCTAGTCTTGTCTTGGGGATCAACTATGTCCTGCAGAGTAGTTTCTTTATTTTTTTGTTGGTTCTACATATGTACAGAAGTTAAACCCTGGCTGTTCTCATTTCAGTAACCAAGTTCTATTTGTTTTTGTTTTTTTGTTTATCTATTTTCATGAGTTGCAGAAGATTTAAATACTAGCATATGAATGCTTCTACTTTCCTTAGAATTTAGAAATATCAAGTATGACAATATTAAAAATAAAAAATAAAATAAAAATGACATCAAAAGGGTGTGATCCTTGGAGATTGAAGATGAGAATCTTTGATGATTGGAATCAACTATCATAAAAAGAAAAAAGACAGATGTAAGGAACTGCATTAAAGCAGAACATAAAGTTGAAAGAGCCCCAAAGTTTTACTTTTAGCTTGTATATTTTGATCAAAAAGGAGAGGAATCATGTAGATAGAATTTTGAAAGAATGAATCAAGTGTTGTTGACAACACTGTTCAAAGAACATCTAGTGCAAAGTATTCTGCTTGTGTGTGAGATGAAAATTAACCAAGGTGTCACTTTCGTTGGTTTGATTTAGATTTTAAGATATTCTTCTAAATAAACTCATGATCTTGTAAACTTGTGATTATATTCTCACATGTGCTATTTCATAAAGTCTTACTAGCGATTTTAGCGATCGTTAATCCAAGTTCCAGAATACAGCTAGTGATTTAAGTAGCAGTACACACTGAAGTAGTTCAAATTATCATATTTAAAGACTTCTCATGATGATGTTAATCTAATCTTCATTATATGCAGTAACAACGAAGTAAAAAACCATGCAATAGAAGAGGAGAGAAGTGATCTTGCTTACCGTTGCGGATATGGGTTCTGAGACATCAGCTTCTGTTGCCATTTCTCATGCAGAGGTAGTTGAATTTAAGATTATAGTGCATGAAGAAACTTTATATATTTATCTTGATCCAAACTCAGAAAGAGGTAGCTGAAAAATTCTTGTTGCTTTTAATGTGTGGAATGATCAAATATGTATATTAATCATCTTGATAGGAATGTTGTTAAAGTAGGCTAGAAAGTGACAAAAGCCACTTGTTTTTTGCTGACATATTTGCTGAGTTGGCAATATCATGCACTGATTACTCAGTTCCTTGCTGTGGTAGAGCACTGGGGAGCTGCACATTCAATGTGTTGATAGATCAATTATTCTTATTATTCTCATTTCATCGGTGATATTGTTTTCACTTACCTCACTTTAGCATCTGTTTCCTTTTTGTCAAAAGGTTATATTAATTTGTCTTGTGGGGTTTTTAGCTACTTTTTTGTTTACTATGATGATTGGAGATAATATTTCCAAGATAAGTTTGATAAGGTAAAAATCTCTTGAAACCTGAGTGAAATATGTATATGTGCAGGATCATGAGACTTGGATTGTACTGGACTGAAGGAGTTTCTTGATACAACAGGTATGTGATTTTGTAACCATGTTAGAATTTTTAACCAAGAATCTATAGCGTTGATGGTCCAGCTTTGTGATTATCAAGTGGCAATAAACAAGAAGAAGAAAATTTGAAAAAAGAGTTTGTTAGAATTGGTTAGCTTACTAGAAAATTTTGTGATGATGATATAATGGAATCTTAGGTATACTAGAAAATAAGGTTATTATTATTATTATTATTATTATTATTATGAGGTTAGAAAGAGTTAGCCACCATGCAGGGCCCCTCCATTAGGTGCATGTATGACAAATCCATTTCAGTGAACATGAAATTGTATTAGCAACATTATTGTTTATGGAATATTAATTTTTATTTTTTTTATTTTTTTATTTTTTTTTTTGGAAATCTAACACCGAATAGGTTAGAGAGTCTGTTACTCTGTCGGGACTCAAAACTTATCAAGATCAAGCATTATATGCGTGGTCTGGATATCTATTTCTAAAATAACGGAGAAAAGAAAATTATTCACACATGCTTATACAATATGTATAGTGTGACTTGAACCTCCCACCACTAATGTTTTTTGTCGAAGGTTTGTATAAAATATTTGTATTTTATGGTAATTTATTTCCTATGCAAGGCAGCGGTCCAAACTTCACATCCATTGGTTGACAAATGTCTCTTTAAGATAAGAATGGGTTGAAGAATTAAATTAAACATGTTTAATTGAGACTTGAGAGTAATCTATAATCTGAAAGGCATCATTAAGATTGGAAAATTCTATTCATTGACTTACAATTTATTTTTTCCTGATAAATTATATCCAATTTCACATAGGCCGATGAAAAGCATGCACTCTCAACTCTCAAGCTGTTGTAGCTAATAATGACTTTTTCTTGGACGTGAAATTTTGATTTTCTTTCGGGTCCAACCAAATACCCTATAATTTATAGGGTATTGTGAAATATTTAGATCCTTTAACATGATTTGGTCGACAAAGGATAGATATGTGTCTTTTAGAAGGTGCTCATTTTTCATCAAATTATGGTTTGTAGCATGTGCCTTGTGTTGATTCATTAGATATACATTATAGTTGCTTGACTGTTGACAGTTCATTGTGATTGGGCATGTATTCACCCAGAAAAATCCCACCAAATGACCAAGAATAGATATTGAATAATTACGAAAGATTTAGGCCAGAAACATCCAAATACAACACCTAATATTCTTTGTTAAACACTTAAAATATGATTAACTAATTAGACAAATTGTTGATTTACCAAATCCGATTCTGTGACAAGTGTGAACTGTGAAGTGACAGCGAAACCCAAAAAAAAAAAAAAACATTGTCATGGATGAAACCGCCCAAAACAAAAGCAGAGTTGTCGTTGTTCGCCGCCCCTACGGATTGTTTGATCAATCCTCGACGGAATGTTTTGTTTCAATTTGAATTCTATATATCAAGAATGTATACTCTCACACATCAATTGCCAACTTTGACAATTTTATATATTTTTATACAAACAAGTATTAGAGATTCTTCTAGTCAGAAATTTTAAACTTCTTTCATTTACATAAATTTGCACCTAAAGCCACCCTCAACTTTTCCTACCTTTTAAGTTTTAGCCCAATTATTAGGGGAAAATCTTTGGTGCACTACTTATCGGTGTATCGAACAACTAAAAATGTAACATGTGATAAGAAATGCATGTGTCTAAACCATATATCATATATTTATTATTTAGTGATTGGTCAATAGTCATACTCGGTGCACTAAAGATTTTCTCGTTATTAGGATGACAAATGAACAAACCATTCAATCTTCTTATAAATTTTAGAGTCACACGACCAATTATTCAAGTTACATGGAATATAAGTGCAAACTGATACCCAAACTTTCTTAGCAAATCTGAGTTCAATACCAAAGCTTTTGTCAAATTCTAAATTTTTTTAGAAACATAAAACTATAGTCTTTGACTATGTAAGTATCCATGAGATGATTCAAACTCTAGATAGCAATTTATTGGTCCAACAATTTTGCTAAACCTGAATCTTTTTTTAAAAAAAAAAAAAAAAAAAATTGAAATATGGATCTTATTAAATTGAGTTGATATAGTAGATAGATAATTTGAATTGAGTAAACAATATTTTTTGAGGATAAATAGTGTCTTAAATCACTATAAACAATTTAAAATGTCCCTTTCAATTGGGTCACAAAGTCACAACCCCACCAGCACCAATACCACCCCAGCTTCATACTTGAAAGTTAATATATAATCTATAAAGTAAAGTAAATTTGATAAGAGTCGGCTATGTGGGGGCCTACTTGATGCGTGATCTTTCATCATATATCCTAGTAATCAACGGCCATGATCACACACTTTGAGTTGGTGAATGTTACGTCGTTGAATGGCGGTTGATTTAATTTGGAAGTATTGGAAGTATTTTAGTATATGATTTTGATTATGAAGTTGACATGACACCGCTCTCTATGGACTGAGGACTGCAACCAGATTGGTCCATACATTTTCACAGGGGCCCATCCTATTCCTACCATGTGATTGACGGTGGATGCCCACGTGGCACCATGTCAGCTCTTCTTCATATCTGGCTTCTCATTGGCCTATTAAGCCGCCCCATTGAACCCCCACTCTAACTATTCCGTTATTTATAAGCTTCCTTTTGGATTTATGGAATAATTCAAGTACCCAATTGTACCAAACCTCAAATTTCTTTACAGCTGCATACATATATATATATATATATATAAGCACCGATATAACTGCATCAGTATCAATGTATGTGGACCGTTGATTATAGAGAAGATTTAACGAGTATAGACACTTTGAGTCAAAGTATGTAAATATAATGGTCCACATCCAATGCACTGACTTAAACATTTATATATTTATATATAGTATCTAAATAACTATAGCAGCAACTACTCGAATAACTTAAATCAAACATGTGATATTGTCAGGCTAAATAAACATCATTAACTGTCAAACCATATTTAAAACTAATATCACTGTGATTAGTCATGACTTTTGTTTTTAGACACATCATAATGAGTTTGAATTTCCTCCAAAAATAAAAAAATAAAAAAATAAAAAAAAAATTCTAAACATCAATTACATTTGGTAGTTAGAAATGGATTGTGAATTTGTGAGAGTGGAAGCCTGGTCTAACCAACTTGTTATATAACAAGTCTATTTAAATATTTAGATCCTCTACTGATCTGATCTTTTTTCCGATCTTTTTAGAGTATATGATTGGTTTTTGATAAAGTGGTTGTGAAAATTAATCACATCTTAACCCCACATTCGTTGCAATGCTTATGTGTCATGAAATTACGTGAGATTAGGAAAAATATCAGATCAATGGAGGATCCAAATTCTCTATTTAATTGATTTGTGAATACACGTTGATTTCAATTATCACTTGTCACATAACATACATGAAACTTCTACCTATATGTTGGGATTCAAATAATAAGATGGGATCGGTCCAGTGGTATGCCCCTCACATCTACACCATGAGGTTGTGAGTTCAAATCTCTTCCCATCCCTATCCCCAAACCCTGAATTATCGTGTAATATTCAAACCAGTAATGTTATACATCCCACCTACAATCCCACCATTTCCATCCTAACACATATGACAACTGAGGTGTCACTTGGTGAGTGGATACACATTAATTGATACTTATCTCTCTTACCTATGTATTTACTCACCGATTAATGTTTGTTCACTCACCATGTGACACCTCAGCTGTCACATGTGTTAGGATAGAAATGGTGAGATTATAGATGTGATGTTTAGCATTATTGTATTCAAAATATGGGGATTCAAATTGAAATCTCTATCATCTTTATTGCTTTTTTATATATATTTTAAGTATTATATTAATTCTAGGTTTTTTGGGATGGCGGAAGACTCGAACCTACAACTTTATGGTACAAGTATGAGGGGTTTATTACCTGATCAACCTCATCTCATCGCCTTTATTGTTATTGAAATTCAAAAGTGTTTTGTCCTAAACAAATACTTATTAATTGCTGTAAATTGGTCTTTTGGATGGGCTAAGATAAAGGTTTCTCTGGGCCCTGTTATGCTTTTGTGTGCATGCTCAAATGCTCAATTGCTGATTGCCGGTTTGGTTTCATATTAAATTTGATCGAAAATTGAACAGATTTAATATAATATGAACCGAGTTTAAATTTTTATTTATATTTATATATATATATATATATATATATATATATATACCAACCGCAATAATACGATTTAAACCTGAGATATTATTAGGTTAAATGAACATTTTTTTATCACCAAACAACATTAGGCGACAAGTAAGTTTGAACCGTTTAAACAACAAACATCATATTTAAAACTTGGTAAGTTCATAAGGTTCGGTTTCTCTATATCCCTGATTTTATCATAAATCATAATCATCTCTTGTTTAAGCTTAAATCATACATTCATACTTATCATAAATATGAATTGATTTAACTTCTTTTTAATGTAATTATTAATGATTCTAGGTGTTCGATTTTTCTATGTCAAAAGTTGGCTAACAATCCTCATAAAAATAAAATTTGATCTTATATTGGCATGTATTGAAATAAACATTAAGGCCCTGTTTGTTATGCCGTGTTGTATTGTATTATATTAGGCAATTAAAATGTACTAAAATAATAAAATACAATGTTTGGTGAAAACACCGTATTATATTATTTTAATATATTTTAATTGCATAATACAGCAAATACCTTATTAGCTAATACATAGTATTTTGTGGTATTATGTTGTATTATATTAGAAAAAAAAAAGTTTTTTTTTTTCTATTTTTTCAACAAATATGGAATATTGATGAAATATATGTTATGTTGTTAATATTTTTTTATAATTTCAAAATTATATAGGAAATATTTATTTTATTTATAAAAATATTATTTATTTAAATTTGTTGTTTCAATTAAATTAAATATTTATTAATTTTTAATATAAAATATTTATTGATTTATTCATGGTAAGGATATGTAAAATTAATTATTAACTATTTTTTAAAAAATTATATTTTATAATATAATGAAATACAATAAAGTCATATATGAATAATTTAATACGATATAATACAATGTACTACCAAACACAGATTTATATTAATGATAATACAGTTCAATACAATCTAATACGGTGTGCCAAACGAGCCATAATTGATATTATGTCAATATTGATATTATGTCGTTCAAGTATGTTATTTATATATCATCGTCCAATATAGCTAAGTGGTAAGAGCACCCATTCGGTTTAGTAATATATATCTAAATTCGAGCGTTGCCATTGTATTTGGTAGAACAAGATGAGGACATAAGGTTGGTAATTTAGTGGTAATTGGTAAGACTCTCACATTTACATCTAAGAGGATGTTGGTTCGAGTTATGCCCCCTTCCTCGGTAATTTCTTTTAAAAAAGTATATTATTTATTTATGTGTTAAGCTATACAAAACTTAAATTTTTGCTTTAAGTTAGTGACTTTAATATTCATTTCTCTCTCTCTCTTTTCTTCCTCTCTCCTCTATTTTTTTTTCTTCAGGTCGAACAGACCTCAAATGGAGGTCAAAATGACCTTGACCTCCATTGGTGCTCAATGAAGAAGAAGATTAAAAACCAAAAAAATCTAGAAATAAGTCTTGGGTGTCTTACTCGAGACTTATTACCGATACTTATTTCCATAATTTTTTTTAACTGCTTCATCGACCTCCAATGGAGGTCATTTCAACGACCTCTAATGGAGTTCGGCCGTTTTAACGACCTCAATTGGAAGTTGGTTTGACCTCCATTGGAGGTGAGAGGTGTGGTCACCTCCATCAATGTAGGGTTTTTGAAAAAATAAAAATAAAAAATCAAAGAAAAAAGAGGATAGAAAAAAAGAATAAAAGTAAATAGTAGGGGTATTTTTATCCATCACTGTACTTTGATACCAGTTAAACTTAAATTGTTAACTTGATAACAATCATAAAACTAGGTGGAAAAAGAGTGCTATAAATTTAAACAACCCTTAAAACAATATAGTATGGCCATTCATTCATTTCTTATCTTTTTATATAGTATAATTAGTCATAAACCTCACTTGTGTTGTGTCCTGATAAAAATTTAAATCAACATAATTATTTAAAGATTGATTTTGAATGGTTTATGATTGGGGAAACATGCTTTTCGAAAGTAAACGAGGAAAATTGAATATTGAAAAGCAAGTACGAGAGACACCACCTCATGGTTGTAAAGGGATGGCACCGAACCAGGTTCGAGTCGGGTTTTACCAAACCCGAACCTGTGAAATATTTACTAACACGATCTCAATTGCAAACTCGAATAATTTTATGAGTTTAGGTTTTCACCTATGGGTTTTGACGAAATCTGAACCATCCCATGAATCCGTGAAATTATTCGGGTTTGAGTTTTGACTTACAAACCTAAAATGAAGTCGTTTGAGTTTAAGATTCTAATTTTCTCAAAGTGTAGCGATATTTACATCCCTCTAAAACTGTATGTACACCACAAATTTATATATTTTCAATATTACCTTTAAATTAAATTATTAATATTTTAATTAAGTAAATAATAATTTTTATAACTATTTTACTATTTTGAACTAAACCAAATTAAAAAGGGAAGCAATAAAATAAAATTAGTAATGAAAAACAAAAAATCCAAATCAATAAATGGGTGAACTTCCAAACCTAAATTGAAGATGGAAGACTGTTGCCTCTTCCATTTTAAATTGGATATATATATATATATCATAATAACCTTGGCATAATTGTGTAAAATCCTGGAATTGTTGTCCCTCCATTATAAATGGGAAAATGAAGAAGGCAACGGCTGCCTGGAAAAATGGAACCGTGGGCCCGTGGCTTTGTGACTTTGTTTCGTAATAAGAAAAAGGAACCGTGGCTTTGGAACAAAAAGAAATTAAAAAAAATAATAAGAAGAAGAAGAAGAAGAAGAAACTCTTAGATCTAATAATAATTTTAGTAACTTTTATTTGTGTAAAAATTGTATAAAATCCCATTTGTTTATGTAAGTTTGGTTGGTTTCGCAATGCTATGATTTTAATTATGTGTATATATATATTGATTTTAAATATTTTATAATTTATTTATAATATTAAAAAAAAAATAAAAGAAAGAGCATATTTGATAATGTATGAGGTGTGCTTACAAAATTTCATATTTTACAAATTTTATTGGGGTCTATACACAAAAAGGGGTGCACATACAGTTTTTTGGGGGTGTAAATGTCGCTACTCTTTCTTAAAACGACATCATTTTGAATTTAAGTTTTTTAAAATATGCATGTTCGTGGGTTTAGGTTTGAGATTTTTTTCAAACCCAAACCAGAACCTGATTTGGGTTTACATTTTTCACCTAAAGGCTAAACTTGACCTACAATCCGAACAACAAAACTCGTACTTGACCCACACGGTTCGAGTTTGGGTGTGTGCCCACGGGTTGGGCACAAACTGGAACTTGATTTGGGTTTACATTTTTTATTTAAACTCGACTCGCAACCCGAATAAAAAAAACTCATAACCGACCCACACGGTTTGCATTTCGGTTGGTGCCCACGGTTCCGATGAAATTGTTATCCATAGATTGGATTAACATGCTTTCATGACCACTATGGAAGCATTTTGATCTGTAATTTAAAAAATAATTTATATATATAATAAAATTAAAATAAATTTGTTTGATATTGTAATAATTTTAAATCTTGAATTATTTTTATTTTATGATTGTTTAAAAAAAAAAGTTTATAAAAAAGAGTGTCGTACATAATTTTTTTTCCTTTTTTTTAATGGAAAAAAAAAAAAAAAAACATGTTTTTGACTTAACTCTTAAGAAATGAAGACTTATTTAGATTTTGTATTAAATGAAAATTTTGGTAGGACATTCTCACAATGGACCACCATTCAGATGTAATGTGGACAAGTTGCTTGTGTACTACCAATTATGTATATATTAACTCATGTTACAATGTAAAATTATGCATTCGTCCAACAAACAGATGCAAATTTGTTGTCGGCAATAATACATCGATTGAGTTTAAAAAAAAATAAAAATACTAAACCAATTGTCACAAAATAATTTTGTTGCAGGTAGATTTGTACTAATTAGGAATTTAATAAGAGAAAATGAATTTAAGTTAATGATTTAACCATAGCGGGTAGGATTAAGGTACCACACCTCCTTTATAAACATTGAGAATGTCTTTGGTTGAGGACGTTACTAGCGATCAATTAAGGAGGAGGTGAGGTGACGGTTCCTCCACCGTGAAGAAGGCCAATGCCTCCTATGACATTTTTCTTAATGTCTCCTATGGTTAAGATATCTTTGGATAGTTGAGATGTCATAAAAGTCAAATTTTTTTTTTTAATTTTAAAATTTATTTATTTATTAAATAATTGAGTTTATATTTTAATTTAATATTTAAATATATTTATAAATGTTAAATTTAAATAATAAAAAAATTATAATTATTCAAAGACTTTTCCTACGTAAGATCTAGTATTAAATTTAATATGTATGGTATTTTATTTTTCTGATTTGTACAAAACGGTGACGTTTTCAATCATTTGGCCCGATGATTGTTCCCTGACAGAAAATGATAGCCGCCAAACCAAAGGGGCAAAACTGGAAAAACACAAAAAAGCGAAGGCGGGAAAAAGAGCCGTTGCGATCTAATCCGCAAAATTTTGGCGCCTAAAACAAGTTCACACGTTTTCGGCTGCCCGTAAAAAGCCGGGCAGCTCTCTTTCTCAAACAAAAATCTCTGCTTACACCGCACACAACTCTGTTTAAGTCAATATATAAACTCTCTCTTTCTCTTTCCCTCAAAATCTTTTCTTTTTCTCTCATTCATAATTTTCCATTTTTCCCTCCTCTCTTTCTCTTTCTCTTTCTCTTTCTCCTTCACTTGTGGTGGCTTCAGATTCAAACACCCTTTTCTCTTATTCCCTCCTCTCTCTTCTCTCTCAATTGGGGTTTTCTTGATTTTGTTCTGATTCTTCGATCGAATCCTTTCTTTTACTCTGTTTTGTTTGGTTCTCTTCAAGGAAAAAAAAAAGGGCTTTCTTTCTTGGGGGGTTTATTCCTTGTATCCTTTTTAGCTGTTTTCTTGATTTGTTCTGATTCTCGGATCAAAATCCAATCTCTTTCTTCCAAACCCTAATTTTACTCTGTTTTTGCCCTGTTGTATGCTAAGGCCAAGACTAGGGTTTTGTTTAATTTTGAGGTCTGAATAGAGATGGGGTTTTCAAAGAAGACACAGACGGATTGTGGGTTGGACTCAGAAGGCAAGAAATGGGTGATAGCAGGAATCTCCATAAGGACTTCATTGAAGCCTATAAGCACCAGAGCAAGAGGTAAAGAGAACGAAGAAGGAGAAGAAGAAGAAGAAGAAGAAGCCTGTTCAACGACTCCAACAGCCAGAGAAGCAAGACTACCGGAGAAACTGTCATGCCCACCAGCCCCAAGAAAGCGCAGGCCTCCTACTAGATGCAACTTCACTGGAGTCAGGGAGTTCTTCACCCCTCCTGATTTAGAATCAGTGTTCAAGCTCCATGTTGAGAAAGCTAATTGAGTTGTTGAAACTAATTAGTTGAACCAAATTGAGACTAAGCTAAGACTAAGAGTTTTTTTTTTTTTTTTTTTAGTTATCTTTTTTTGTTTTTCTTTTTTTGGTTTTTGTATTAGAGTTGTTGATTATGATGAATTGATGTACAAAGATTGTGATATTTATGAAATGACTAGTAGTACTAGTGTAGTTTAGTTCATGTTTCTTCTTTGTTTTGACTTATCAAGTTGCACGACTTTGTACTGTTAAATATTTCTTGGCAAGTTTGAACCTTTTGATAATAGTATTTGTTACCAAGCTTTCAAGCCATTTGTTTTCTATCTCCATGAAAAATTAGATTAGATATGCTGAGCTTGAATCTCCAAATTTGTGTCACTTCTTCAATAACCTTCAAAATATTTGTTACTTCTTCCATAACTTTGTTTCATTTGTACAACTATTATTTTCTTTTTTCTTTTCTCTACACTATAAAAGTACACACGTGTATAAAATACATAGGTTATGCATATGTGAAGAGAATTAACAAAGTAGCCAAAAGCCTGTCAAACAAAAATGTTGAAAGTAAATGTTTTCTTCATTGCTGAGATGGGGTGCACAACAATTGATTTGAGAGTGACTAAACCTTCAATAACCATATATACCAAGTACCCTTTTTGATTTATTATTATGCTATATGCCAACTCTCTTTAATCTTCAAAAATGTCCTACTCACACACATGACCCACAAAGTCAAGTTCTTCACTAGCTAGCAATGCTTCTCTCATTATGAAAAAGACAAAAGAAGTTATGGTAGTGATATAGATTGGAATCCTATGAGAGGATAGGAGATAAGGGTTTGATTTTTGAATTGAGGGTTTTGGTTTTGTTTGGAGTTTCTCTTCTCTTATCTCTATCAGCATGACTTGATGACATAGACAACTTTGTTAAATTTTGTGTGGATAAGATTTCAGGCATGTTTATCATATTACCACCATGCATGGACTTTGGAGAGCATCATCAAAGGAAAGGGTTGAATAAGCTTATCTTTGAGGTTCTCTTTGCTCCTTAAAACATAAGACTTTTAGGGACTAGATCCCTTTAAGAAAGGCTATAGTAAAGTTTGTACCAAAAAACTAAGGTGGTCATTTTGAATTGGATAGAACTACAATTTTTATTTACTCTAATTAATGGTGCAATAAAAAATGCTTACATGCATTGGTTTGTTAAGATTTGGCTTGCCTCTCAAAGAATCATATCTTTTATTTTGAAGGGTTGTTGGTGGTCCGGGGAGCAACACATTCTGCCTATAAGCATTTTTCATTTGATGACCAATAAACAGTAAACACCTCCCTTTATTTATTATTATTTTAATAAAACTAATCTAAAAGGTTAAATTATTTGACCTCTCACGAGTTAACGTTATTATAAGCATATTAGTATTACTTTAGAACTCATTTTTTAAAATTTTATTAAAAACATATTTATGATTTTCTTGAAAATTTTGAATGTCGTACCTCAATGAAAATTAGGAGATTATTAATGAAAAATTAAACTAGTTGAGTTACGTTGAAGATGTCACGGTGGAATTTGGTTAACATAGAAAAGAGTAAAAGCACCACGTAAATAGTGTTGTCGGCTCAATTTGCAATTTTGAACAAATCTGATGTGGAGCCTCTCACGGTTAATTTGCAAGCAATTGGTTGGTGAGATATATTTGAGTTGAATATGTAGTTCTAGGGTTACTCGGGTATATCAGACAAGTATAACCTTAGAATTAGCTCTCGGAAAAGATGAAATATTTAATCCTCGAAACGCCAGTACTATTATTGACTACAAGTATCTAACTCTTGGAGAAGATGAATCTTTTCCGACAATAATAGTTGATCCTCAAAAATTCCAATACTATTTTTGACCACAACTACTTAGCTTTCGGAAAACATGAATATTTTTTAACCACAATAGTTGATTATTGAAAATATAATACAATTGTCGTTTTCACATGTTAAGTGAAAGCCATGAGGGAGGAAATTCATAATTTGAAAGATTTAGTGCATGGATTGAAAAATTCATTTCAGATGATGACATTCGGAAGTTCGCAATCAATGGTACTAAAATTTCATTATTATATTTTTTTTAATCTAAAATTTGATTATATTTGATCTATTAAATTTTATTCAACATTGTTAAATATTATTATATTTCTTATGCAGGATAATGTTATTGGAGATTCAAATGTTCACACTGAAAGAGAGTCAGAGAGCTCGGTTTGATATTTGGGCATTCCCTACGTCATATGGATTCTACCTTATGTCTCAATGACAATTTTACATTTTTTTTTTTTTTTTTGAAAGTTGGGTACTTATAATTTGGAAATTAAATTTCATATGTTAACTCAATATTTGTGTTTCTTTCGATTTGCTATTAAGATAAATGTGTGAATATTTTCTTTTTCAATAACGTTACTTTGTCCAAATTTGGTATCCAAATATAGTGCCTAAATGATGTGACATCATTATAATCCATTCATTTAAATTGTATTAGATTTGTATGAATTTTTTTTTGATAATATCTATTAATTCAGGACCATGTATTTTTTTTGAAAGCTTTTGCCATTGGTATGATTCGAGCCGCTGACCTGAGAATCATTTGCCCAAACCTTAAGTTCGTCCATCTACCAGCTGAGCTACACCCATGTTGGCAGATTTGTATGAATTAAATGAATGGATAATAGTAATATCATATCATTTAGGAACTAAATTTGGATAAAGTAGTATCACCCAAATTTTAAATACATGTTAAAACAATAATAATGACATTATTTTTTACAATAACATTTTTCAGTAATTAATTATTTTTATTACAATCTCCATCATTATACATAATTTATGACAATATTATTTGTTGATAATAAATTATTTCCTATCTCAACTTTTCCTCGATAATTCGCCATTTTCGATTACAATTTCCCCCGATAAAATGTTATTTTCCACCAGTGGCTTCTCACATTAATATGGTATTATTTTACTGTGGCGTTGCTCGTAAATTTTATATTTCCAACTGTAGTGTTTCTTGGTAATACATTATTTCCAACATATGTGGTCATTGGAAATACAATATTTTCAACCGATGCAATCCTTGGAAATTCATTATTTCCAACTGATGTGGTCCTTGGAAATACATTATTTTTGACCGCTATGGTACTTAAAAATATATTATTTCTGACTATGAGGCTCATTGGAATTACATTATTTCCAACTAATGTGGTCCTTGGAAAAACATTATTTATGATTGTATGATCCCTGAAAATATATTATTTTTTACTGTGGCACTTATCGTAAACAAATTATTTCTGACAACTTTACTCTTCAAAAATACACTAATTCCGACCACTACACTCATCAGAAATACATTATTCCTAACCACACGTTTCGTTGAGAAAACATTATTTCTGACCGCAATGCTCCTTTGTAATACATTATTTCCGACCATCATCTCCCTCGGTATTAAGTTATGTCTGACAACAAATACAGTCATAAATGATGAAACCTTAACTTGGTTTCCAAAATCTTTGTGCGACGACATAATTCCTTTATCTCCAACCACTCATAGCTCTCAGAAATGTTGTATTTCCGATGGCTCGTCAAAAAAGGATTATTTCCCACGATATCATTTCCGATGGAGACTAACAATCTTTTTCCGTCAGAAATACACATTTCGATGACTTTTTGACATTTTTTGATCATATTTAGCGCTCAGAAAAGACATTATTTCTTGCAGTGATGTTAACACCACTTCATCAAATTTCTCTAGCTAGGTTCAACATAATTTGATGAATGTATCATCCATGATCTATATCGGTCATTCTGATTTACAAACTATTGAAATAGTTATCATATGCATTATCCACATTACTGAACTTACCATGTCCATAGAAAACAATCTGCAATGTCAGTTTTTGGTAACCAATTAGGGAATGATAATTATATAATTATTTACCAAGATAATACTATGGCTGGCTTTTTTTTTTTTTTTTTTTTTTTTTTTTTTTACCATTTCATAATTTTGAGACGATATAAGTTGGATTTTGTTTAACATCTTCTTCAAGGTCATGTTGTATGAAAAAAAAAAAAAAATCGTCCATAAGAGTTATTGATGTAATACAATCGAACACACGATTTATATATGTAACTACTTACGAGTGTAGGATTCCCACACGTTTTTTGTATGGGGGACAACACTATAACGTCACAGATCTCAAAACTCTATAACATTACACGGTTGATCGTGCACCAAAAAAGGTCGGAATCCCACATCTGAAATTTATTATGAAACCGGAAAACAGTAAAAATGTAGTAGTAACTAGTAATGGTTTTAATTGAAGCAACAAAACAATAAGTCGTTTTCAAGGATAATTAAAGGACGAATGATAGTATTAATTGGATGGATTCCTTTTTTTTTTTTTTTTGACTTAAAACAAATCGATTTTAATGACTTGGTAGTACTACGTACTGCCCGGTTTGATGGTTCTAATCATCCCCATTTCACCAACTTGTTCACTATTTCTCTGGTACCAACAAAATTATCATCAAATTTGACGATCACCACCACCATATGATCACTTCATTTTATGTTTGTAATTTTACATATTGAATGTTGCTAGATCCCTTGTCATATTTTAAGGGAACAAGGGGCACAAACCGTGCATCGATCCTTAATCTTTTCTTGAACCTATGATGATGAAAACTTAAATGAAAAAAATTAGTAAATGGTTTCACCTTAAATTAAATTAGAACAATATAAACAAGTAATTAACATGTACATTCACGTTTGAACTCCACACATTTTATTTTACATTCAAACTCACAAATCTAGCTTAATTATGAAATCGATCCCCTCCTCGGACCATAACAAAATCCTAACATGTTCATCATCCATATACATTCATCATAAAAATACATAATTACATATAACTATATATATATATATATATATATATATTCATTAAATCTATCTTTTTCAAAGACGAACTATCAACGTAAGAGTAGCTATATGGTTGGTAGGAGATAGGGGTAGTTCGTAGGCATGACCTCATTATTGAGTCAATGCTTTGTTGGAAATCTGTGGAGATATAATACATATTAACCAGAAAATTTCTATAATTTAAAAGGACTCATAGCATGTACAAAAATGACAATAGGGTTTTGTATGTACAAGGCAAGGGAGAGCTGGCATTATTGTTCAGGATGAAGTTTATTTAGTAGAGTACTACTAGAACCCTTCTAAATTAATATTAATTATTTGGATCCACTATTAAATATTAATTTAGAGAGGTTATTAATTTAAAGGGTAACAATTTACGTTAAAAAATACAACTATAGAAACTGTGAGAAACATTGAGGACAGTAGTATAATGTGTTATGACTTATGAGTGAATTAGAACAACAAGTTCAAAGCTTTCACTATAGGAATCCTATATATGGACGTCAATCATATGTATACTTAACTATCCAACGGAAGAAGAAGTGTGTTACATTCAGGGGCAGACCCAAAAAATATTTGTTACTCGGGCTGAATTATATATAAATATACTTTTTTTCTTCGGTACATACTAACATTGTAAAGTCAGTTTTTTAGCTATTAATCATTAAATTTATCTACTTAATATATATTATAAATTTATAATGCTAAATTAATGACTTACAAATACTCATACTAAATACAATAAAATCTGTGTAAGACATGTGAGCCATTGAATAAAAATAGAAAACTTTTTATATGAATATTCTCGATGAAAATATTTGTTTAATTCTTTAAAAATAGATGACATCAATTCAATATTGGACTACTTAAAAATATGAAATACATTGTAAAACTTATATATGAATAATTATTTAAACTTACAAATAACTTAATTCTATAATGTTAGAAACAATAATGTGATGTGTGTTTTTACAACTTATTTTGAATATAAAAAAATATATATTTACATTTCACTACATTTTGACAAAAAAATATAGTTAAAATGCTAAAAGATATATATTTGTTATAAATGGATTTTACAAGTTATTCAAATTTACTATTAATGACTAGATCAAATTGTATAATCTAACGATTTGATCAAAATGATATGAATCTAAATTGTGGAATCAAACAATTGAAATAAAATAAAGGGAATATTATATTTAAAACAATCATAAAATTACATATTTTAAATAGTGTAACTTTTAATATCTTTTAATTTTAAGTTAGAAAGGTAAATGAAATAAGTTACGTTATTGGAAACCATTTTCAGATTTTTATTATGTAATTATTTATAATTTTCTAGATAAGAAAGAAAAAAACCAATTTTATATACATTTTATAAATTCTTTTTTGAAGAATAATCTTGATGAAAAAGTTTTGCACATTACCCTATGTCCCTATTATCCCTATATCCAATGCTTTTCTAGGAGAATGAATTTGTTCACCCGCACTTTTTGTGGGTAAGCATTACCTCTCTCCCCAACATTTGACATGTGTCCAGGGAGGTGGTGCTTTTGTTAATGTGTCCAGGGAGGAGGTGTTTTTGTTAATTTTAACAAAAGCACCCCTCCCCTGGACACATGTCAAATGCTGGAGAGGGAGGTAATGCTTACCTACAAAAATGTAGGTGAGCAAAAATACACTTCTTTTCTAGCCTTTACATTATTAAAATAAGTTTAATATATACTGTTTTTTTTTTTTTTTTTGATAGAGGGCTGCCCGGCTATAGCCCGGTGCAGCTCTCCAATTGTAAACTATAGCCCGCCTCTGGTTACACTCAACTAGGGATGGTAAAATTATCTACGAATATGGATATTTGTAAGAATCCGTTACATTTAAAATGAGGATATATACTATTATTTCGGGAACGAAACGGAAATGGATGTCATCCTAATATCTATTTTATTTTTAAGGATGAAGATGGCCATCCGGATCCATTATAAATTTTAATATTTTAAAAATATAAAAAAAATTATTGTGTAATTATTAATTCTAATTATATAAATTATTATTATTTTTTTTTATTTGAACTTTATTGGATGTATTTGATTCTCACTCTAAATAGAATAAAATGTACCATTACAAATGTTAGTTACATTTTTCTCTTGTAAACTATAAAAATTTACATTTTTTTTTCATTGAATACAAAAATAGATGGAGCGATCTGAATCCACCCTGCTCACTTAGAAATGGGGATGGATGTAAGGATGGAGATATATATCTCAAACAGATATATAGATGGATATTTGGGGTATCCATCCCTAATTTAATCCATTGTCATCCCAAACTCCATTGAATAGGATATCAATAATGATATCACAAGACAAATAATGATGGTGTGATTAAAATAGATGATGACAACGACAACGATAGTCATTATATACCTTAAATATCTACATGTAAGGGTATTGAAATGCTAAATTTAGTTGAAACATCTAGCTACAAGAAGTAGGTTATCATAATAACTTCTTAAAAACAATTCAAAAGATAAATGATGAAGTCGAAAATCTCAAATATGGCAATCTTATGTAATATATTTGGTACTTTTATGAAATTATTAATTTATACGACAGTTGAGACTAAAATTTTACAATATGTACGATAGATGAGTTTATTAAATTTTTACACTGACCCGAGTCGGGACTGAGATTTATTTATTTATTATTAATTTAGAGAGGTTATTATTTATAAGAGATTAATTTAGAGGGGTTCTATTGGAGTTTCTTTTTCTTTCTTTTTTCTAAAATTGGACTGACTCAAGGGGAAAAATCATCACAAAAGATCATATGCTGAAAAACCTCTAGACAGTAAATAAGGAAAAAAGAAATGTCACGCAAAAACACCAAAGGTACACAAACCCAATCAACAAAAAAGTGAGGCACGCAAGCCGCGAAAAAAAATGGAAAGAAAACATTTAACAAAATGGAAAGACTCTTATCACATGTAATCAGTACCAACAAAAAAGAGCATAAAGCTGGAGTAGAAGACCCCCTTAAAAGCAAAATCCAAATCCAAAACATGCTTATAAAATGTGTTGTTAGAGTCAATTATTAGCACAATTGAAGTAATTTTTTGGTATAAAAAAAATTTAGCCAAAATCAATTCAAATGACACAATAAATGGTTTATCTTTACCATACAAATTATTAACGGCAGATATGATGTATACATTATAAAAATAACTACCATCTAATATGATTTAATAATAAATGACGCTCATTCAGTCTGACAATATCTTAGCTGTACCGCATGTGATATATATATAAGTATTATATATAAGAGCAAATTTATCACGTCATTTAAATTGATTTTTTGATTAATTTTTAAGATGCTACGAAATTATTGTACATATATATACATTCATTTGGGTAATTAAGTACATGTTCGTAGGCATGACCTCATTATTGAATCAATGCTTTGTTGGAAATATGTGGAGATATACCAGATATTAACCTGGAACCATGCAAAGGAGCATCACAGGTCATACTGTCATAGGCTCATAGCACGTACAAATATCAGAGCTTTCACCACAGGAATCCTATGGATATCAATCATATATCTACTTAACTATCCGACAGAAGGAGAAGTGTGTTACACTCAACTAAGGATGGAAACATTATTTACGAATATAGATATTCATAAGAATTCGTTCCATTTAAAATAAAGATATATACTATTATTTCGGAACAAAACGGAAATGAATGTCATCCTAATATCTATTTTATTTTCATGGATGAGGATGGCCATCCGGATCCATTATAAATTTTAATATTTTAAAAATATAAAAAATTTATTATGTACTTATTAATTCTAATTATGTAAATTGTTATTATTATTATTTTTTTATTTGAACTTTATTGGATGTATTTGTTTCTCAATTTAAATAGAATAAAATATACTATTATAAATATTAGTTATATTTTTCTCTTGTAAACTATAAAAATTTACATTTTTTTTATTGAATATGAAAATAGACGGAGTGGGGATGAATATCTCTATCTCAATCCAAATATTATCTGAATCCACCCCACTCACTTAGAAATGAGGATGGATACGAGGATGAAGATATATATCTCAAACAGATACAATGATGAATATTTGGGGTATCCATCCCCAATTTGATCCGTTGTCATCTCAAACTCCAACTGAATAGGATATCATCAATGATATCACAAGACAAATAATGATGGTGTGATTAAGATAGATAACGACGACGACGATAGTCATGATATACCTTAAATCTCTACAAGTAAGGCTGTTGAAATACTAAATTTAGTTGAAACCTCTAGCTACAAGAAGAAGGTTATCACAGTAACTTCTTGAAAACAATTCAAAAGATAAATGATGAAGTCGAAAATCTCAAACATGGCGGTCTTATGTAATATATTTTATACTTTTATGAAATTATTAATTTATACGACAATTGAGACTAACATTTTACAATATGTTTCGAAAAAAGAAAATATTAACTATTACGATAGATGAGTTTATTAATTTTTTACACTAGCTCGAGTCGGGATTGAGATTTTATTTATTTATTAATTTAGAGAAGTTATTAATTTATAAGAGATTAATTTAGAGGGGTTCTACTAGGGTTTTTTATTTATTTTTATTTTTTATTTTTTATGAAATTATTAATTTATACGACAATTGAGACTAACATTTTACAATATGTTTCGAAAAAAGAAATTATTAACTATTACGATAGATGAGTTTATTAATTTTTTACACTAGGTCGAGTTGGGACTGAGATTTTATTTATTTATTAATTTAGATAAGTTATTAATTTAGAGGGGTTCTACTAGGTTTTTTTTTTTTTTTGTTTGTTTGTTTTCTCTTCTCTTCTCTTAAAAATTGAAAAACCCTTATGCAGTAAACAAGGAAAAAGAAATGTCACGCAAAAAACGCCAAGAGTACGTAGACCCAATTAACAAAAAAGTGAGGCATGCATGCCAAAAAAAAAAACGGAAAGAAAACATTTAACGAAATTGGAAAGACTCTTATCCCATGTAAACAATTACCAACCAAAGAAGAGCAGGAAGCCGGAATAGAAGACTCTCATAAAGCAAAATCCAAATCTAAAGCATGCTTAGAAAATGGATTGTCATAGTCAATTATTAGCACAATTGAAGTATTTTTGGTAGAGTAATGTTATACAATAAAAAAAATATAATTAGCCAAAATCAATTCAAATGATATGATAAATGATTTATCCTTACCATACAAATTATCATCGGTAGATATGATGTATACATTATAAAAACAACCACTGTCTAATATGACTTGATGATAAATGACACTCATTCAGTCTAATAATATCTCAGATTCAAGTCGTACCGTATGTGATATATATATATATATGGGGAAATCTGTCACGTCATTTAAATTGATTTTTGATTAATTTTTAAGATTGTACAAAATTATTGTACATATATATACATTCATTTGGGTAGTTAAGTACAAGTTCGTAGGCATGACCTCATTATTGAGTCGATGCTTTGTTGGAAACCTGTGGAGATATACCAGATATTAACCTGGAAACATGCAAAGCAGCATCGCAGATCGTAGGCTCATAGCGCGTACAAAAATCGCAAAAGGGTTTTGTTTAACACAAGGCAAGAAAGATATATCATTATTGTTAAAGATATATGGAATTTATTTAGTAGCTTTCTTATATTTATCAAAAATGTATTACCGATCTTGCTCACACCTACCAAAATAGACGATCAGCTCAATTGAAGTATTTTTGGTAGAGTAACAATACTACACAACAATAAAAAAATTAAAAAAAAAGTTCAAAATTTTTGAAGTAATAAATGATTTGTCCTTATTGTATAGTAATGTGTTGATACAATATAATAATAAAAAATCATTTATCACATCTTTTGAATTGATTTTATGATTAATTTTTGTTCACCGTTATTACTTTTCAGTTTGTATTGCCAAATTCTCTTTAATAACTAAAAAAAATGAGTTTTTTGTTTAATGATACTTGATTAAATAAAAAAAGTTATTAGAAAAGTATTTAAGATACTTATTTACAAATTCTTTACTTATTTTATTCTGTAAACATATATAAATATATATAAATTGAATTCATAACCAGCTATTTCATCCTCACAACCAAAATAGACATGTGTTGAAAAATTTAGTAATGAAAATAATGTTAATTACTTAAAAAAAATAATGTTAATTAATTTACTAAAGAACCTCACAATAATAAACATCCTTTAGAGTTTAGTATTTGGGGATTAAATTATTAGTTTTGTAATTAACAAAAAAACCCGTTATAACATGACAAGATTAGGTTTGTCCAATGGTATATCTCTCGCATCTATATTTCAATGTTATTGGTTTGAGTATCTCTCCCTCATTAAACCCTAAATTATTATAATATTTTTATAAAAATTTTTTATAAAATATTAATAACACGAAAATAACATTTAATGTTAGTTAACAATTATTTAAATGATAGAAGTTACCCTGGAATATCAAATTTTGACATTTAATATCACAAATTCAAGGAGAATAAAGTCTCTCACAGGACAATGGTATTAACAACTTGCATTTATATCAAATTTGACCTAGCAAAATATTTATTATGAGCAAAATTTTCAACCATGATTGACTTTTTTCTTTTTTTCACAGAGGCAATACAAGATTGGTATTCGGTAGCATAATAAGTGAGTGAGGAGTGAGGAGTGAGGAGTGAGGAGTGAGGAGGTGGGTTAATTAGGCCTAGGGGTATTAATAAATAATAAATTAATAATTAGTAGAGAAAGATTGATAAAAAAGATAGAATCCAATGCATGAAAAAGAGACATGTACACATGGGCATCGTTGGCAGAAGAATCCTAAGTTGAAAACTAGATTCTTCAATTAACAAATTTCAGACTTCAGCGTTCAGTCTTTTAGGCTAATCATCGATTTCTGTTCCCTTGGCTTGGCCCCCAAGCTCACTATTTCACGCGGTTTTCAATTTCTGACCTGCCCGAACTGCCCGTTCCTTTTGGCGGGAACGTTTTTATTTTTGGCGCCAAAAATACACCGATTAGCCCGGAAAATGCGGGGATCTGACGGCTATATTTGTTTTTTATTATTTTTATTTTTTCTATTAATTGTTTTTTATGTATTGGATTATGGGCCTCCACACACATTTGTGTTGACGTGTTGGAGTTAGAGAGACCAAATTGGACAGGTGTTTCTGTATCAGTGGCCCCACTGGCGGTGCATCTGGACCGTTAAAAAGCTATGCCAGTTGATTGGAAGCGTCAACTTGGTTTTAGTTTTTCAAGCATTTCTGACCCTCTATTTCTAGGATCGTAACATCTTTGTGCGGACTCAACCCTCGTGGCTCGTGCTATCTTTTCCGGATCAATCAATTTCTACATGTATGTCTTGGAATGTAATTTTATAAAAGATGAGGAATTTCCCTATATTTCGAAATTTAACGGAAAAGACGGAATTTGAACTTTTATCGTTAAACTGAATGAGGAGATATATAACTACTTTATTAAGAGTAAGAAGATGTTTGTTTTTTTGTCTAAAGATTAAACAGTTAAATTTTCTAAAAACCGAATAGGAATTGAAATCTGAACTTGAATGACATATTTGTTTTTTTTTTTTTTTTTCTCATATCTGAATGTATTGTCAACACGTTTGTTTTTTAAAAGTAAAATTGTCTAAAAATAAGTAATTTTACATCTATACTTATATTAAATAATTATACATTTAATATAGAAAAAAAATAATCCAAAAATAATAATTATATATGAACACATATGATCATGATCTTCTTCTTCGATTATAAACAAATTTCATTTTTAATAAGAAAAGAAAAAGGGTTTTTTTTTTTTAAATAAAAATAAAAATAAAAGAGGCAGTAGGAAAACTCACATAAAACACTCTAAAAAATAATAATATATAAGTACGTTATCATAATATCATAATAAAGTATTGATATTAAACACCAATATGATAAGTTATTATGGTTCTTTTTTATTTTAAAAGCTATTTAAAATAAGTAATATATTAAAATAAAGATTTCTATACAATATATAATTATGATGAAATTGAAAATATGCTATATATGAAGGATAGTATCGGAAGAAAAGATTTTGTATTGTATTTAATACAATTCAGTGATTTGTAATCAATTGAAAAGTCATGATTTTTTACTTTCTTTTTTAAATTGTTTTTTGGAATTTTTAAGACCTCGTTTGGTTTTTTGTCTGGAGATTGAACAATGCTGAATGTTACTAAAGACTGAATAGTGACTGAACACAATGCTGAATGTTACTAAAGACTAAATAGTGACTGAACTGTGAAAAACACAATTTTTTTTTTCACTGAAAACTAAATATAAGTGATAAATTGTTTGTTTTTTTAAGTTATAATATCTAAAAATAAATACTTTTACGTCTATGTCCTTTGAACTATTATTTGTTATATAGTTACATTTTAATATATTACGGACAACTCTAATATATAAATTAATTCTAAAACAAATTTATTTAGTTATTAATAATATTTCAAATTTATATTATTGTATAGAATATAATAATTACTAAGTTCTTAGCTAGTGACATTATAAAGCTAATGAGCTACTTCATATGTATATTACGGTCAAAATGAAGTTCATTAATATGTTCTTATTAGCAACCTACTTCATACGTATAATTTATTCTTTAATTGATTTGGAATAAATTTGAATAATTATATAATTTATAGATTTCATATAAGAAAAAAAAAAAAAAAACATTATAGAGCAAATAGTTAGTTTTGGAAATAGATTAAATTAGTGAGGATAGTTTTGGAAGTAAAACTTTACATTAAATTCTACTGGATTTGTGTTAAATGAAAAGTGAAATTTTTTCACTTTTCAAAACAAGTGGTTTTAAAGGTTCATTAAGTGATTTTAACACTTAAAAAATCAAACAAAATAACTAAATAGAATACACTAATTATCATTCGGTGTTAAATGAAAAAATCAAATAAGGTCTAAGTTGTTTGACCACTTAAAAAAATAAACAAAATAACTTAATAATTATGATTCAGACCCATTAAGTTTTAAGTGGATAAACGACCCCTAAATATGTATATTCATATTTATAGAGTATTTTTATATACTTTTTCAAATTTTAAAGATGCTTGTTAACATAATCTTTGGATATTGAACTCCTATTATATATGTATATATATATATATATATATATATTTATATTCTTGAATCATACATATAAATTAATTACTAATGGAAGGGAATTAAATTCTGTTTACAATTTTATAATGTTTTAATATAGAGGAAATTGCATGAAGTAATTAAAAAATTTATTGGTTTATTGTTTTTATTCATAAATTTATATTTTATTATACTTATCACCTTTAGCTTTGAACATACAAGATTGCCTTCCATTTTGTTTTTACTTCACCCACCAAAAAATTTGGAAATTAATTGACATGTAACTTGAAAATCATTGACATATAAATTGAAAGTCAATTGATATGTAATTTAAAACTTAACTGATATATAACTTGAAAAATCAACTCGCATGTAACTTTGAATCAAATGATATATAACCAATCTACATATCGGATGAAGTAAAATTTAGGGATAATTTTGTCCAAAAGTGGTCAAAAAGTGACGAAAACAATAAAATATAAATTGATGGCTAAAAACAATAAACCAATAATTTTTTTGGTTGTTTATGAATTCACCCCTTTAATATATATATATATATATATATATATATATACGGAAATTTTCATATGAGGATGCCTTGATAGAATTATATAAGAACATTGAATGTGAGTCACTCGTTTTACATACTTTGACTTGGTATGTATGTACTTGTCAAATCACTTTTATAAATGAGTGGCTCACATTCAATATTATGATAAAATTAAATTATATAAGGATGCCCTGATAGGAACGAGACCGTATATATATATATATTTATATATGAAATAAAGGAAAATGCGACTCTTAGTACAATGATCATACTATTTCAAAAAAAAAAAAAAAAAAAAAAATATTGATCATAACTCCCTCTTTAACTTCTATGATAAGAGTTCAGATCTTACATTTGACAAAAGTAAGATTTAAGTAAATTGGATTCCAAGAGAGAGATCTTAAATCTCTTAAATGAGCTCAATATATATATATATATATATATATATACATATAATTTTTCTATTTTAAGTTCGTCCTGATATAAAATATATTACGACGAAGAATGTGGACCATTAGATTTATATACTTTGACTCAAAGTATGTGCACTTGTCAAAATTTCTACATAATCTATGGTCCACATTCTTTGTCCTGGTTCTGATATATTTTATATCAGGACGAACTGACTGTAGAAAGACTATATATATAGTGGCTCTATTGACATCGACAAAATATCTTCATACACTCATGTTTTAATGAAACTTTTTTTATTTCTAAAATACCCTTACATTTAATTACTTAAAATATATGATTTATAATTGGAAATTAAATTTACTTCCTGCACCCATAAATTGAACACACAATCTATTATAAACTCTAATAATATATACTTAATTAAACCCAACGTCAATCACGAAATATTTTTTTTTCCACATATAGTGAAAGAATAGATTAACAAAGAATTGATTTCATGAATTCCGAATACATTTAGGTATATTTACTTTCATTTTTATTATTATTTTGTGATTGAATAAAAAATTATTACGGATATAGTCTTGTAGAACTCTTATATATATAAGCAATTATAGAACTCTATAAAGTCTACACGATTCTCAAACACAATTCACTCACTCACTCACTTTACTTTAATTCAATAATAAATTTTTATTAATTTAATTGGTTTGTAAACCAAAAAACTTGGTGGATGGATTTAAAAAAAAAAATTAAATGAAAAAATAGTTTTTAATTTTTTTTAATTTTTTTTAATTTAATTTTATTTTTTTTATAAAAAAAGAAGACAAAAGAAGCTGCATATTGTTGTTTGTTTAATTATTATTGTTGTTGTTTTCTATAATGATGATTAAGTGTATAAATTATTATGATTTCATCGTTTTTCAGATAATTAAAACCTCGATTCTAAAAGTAACAACGAAAAAAATATTATTATTTTTAAAATTGAATTTGTATTTTATTTTTACCCAAGAAAAATCTTAATTGCAGAGTTTTATTTGACATATATATGGTGAGATCCATATGAACAACCTCATATATCCACAGTCCAAGATACATTTACAGATGACCCAATTTCACTTTCATACATGTTTTACAATCTTGGGCTTTAGCATTTTCAAGTCATCTGATAGTTATAAAAACTTTACAATATTCACAAATGGATGATATGTATTTAGCAATCCCAGTAAACTACTACTGGTTAAGAGGCCCAATTACGTATTTGGAAAAAAAAAAAAAAAAAGAACATATTATTCCATAATGTTTCGTTTGAAGACTGAATAGTGTTGAATTATACTTGTTATCTAGAAAATTCAGTCAGGACTTTTCAGACAACGGTCAGCCGGGAGGTACGGGTGCCTCCCGGCGAGGTCTCAAGGAATAGATGGTGCCTGAGGTTCCCTTGTTGGTGTGATGGGTTGGTTCTGGTCCCCGGTCCTGATACCTAGTCCTAGTACCAGGTCTCTTCTCTAGCTCTCTTTTATAGTTCCCTGACCCAAATAGCATGCAAGGAAGAGGGATTTGTGCTCCTCAATGATATAGATGTGGTCATGAAGGATGGGACCACCCGGCAATAATTCTTCACGTTTCGGTCCTACAGGTCAAGGTCGAAACCCGTCTCGATCTTCTAGTTGGTCTAATGGCTCTTGTAAGGTGTGCTTGAGCAGGCTCTTATAGTCTCATTATCGAATCCTCACAAAAGGTATCGGGCTCACTCGAAGGGGTGGTTGAGCTTGGTTGGTCCTCTGGCAAGTCTAGCGGGGCTCTTCTGGTTTTTGACATGGATTTGACCTTGCCCTACTAGTTCTGGTGGTAAATCCTCAAACAGGCTACTCGCTTCTATAGAAACAGCACGGGGGAGCTCCTCGGCTCTCCAGTTCCCCGATTCCTTTCTAGCAGGTCCGGATGGTTTTTCTCCTTCTTTTTGTGTAACTTGACATGCAAATATATAGATAAGAGAGTGTAAGAACCTCTATTTTGTGATTGGCTTATTTCATGACATACCACATTGGGGATGATTGTATAATGGGTAGCTTAGGTCATCTTGATGTTTATCAAGGCAAGCTTCCAAGCATCTCCATGACTTCAAGATCAAGAGCTTCAAAAGGTATATCACTTGACCTTGATTCTTGAAGAGATTGGGTGCACACACACACACACACACACACACACACACACACACTTGCATGCATCTTTATCTATCTTGCATCTTGTTCATTGAAATGCCATAACATGTTTAGGCTTTAGGATGCAAAGCCATGAAATCTTTTCATGTATGTTTAAATGATTGTATCTTATTCATTGAAATGTCATAACATGTTTAGGCATTAGGATGCAAATCCATGAATTCTATTCATGCATGTTTTAATTGAATGCACCTTGTTCAATGACAATGTCATGACATGTTAGGCATTAGGATGCATTCACTTCCCACACTTGCTCTTCATGTTAGTCTTAAGTGTGGTGTAATTTGTTTCCGTTTGTGTGATCGGAAACGTCCGCACTTGCACGATGGTGTGCATGTCTTAGCGCGATGGTTGACCACTTAAGAAGGTCTCATTATTCTCTTGGATAAGTGTTAGATTTGGTTTAGTTGTTAGAGTAAAATGTCTAGTTTCAAAAGATTCAATTTTAATGATTTTCAAAACTGACCTTTGTATGGTCTTGTGACCATAACTTTTTATACCAAGCTTCAAAATAAGTTTTGAAAATTTCTGTATAAACTAGACACCCATACCTTTTCAACGGTATATTATTCGTAATATTTCATGACCGTTTGGATTGATTTTGATATCTCCAAAGTAACCACTAAAACAGGGCATCACAACTGTTATCTGAATCTGACCTTAAGTCACTCTATTGACCATAACTTTTTCTACAAACATCAAAATGTCATTCCATAAATTGGAGTAGAAGGTAGACTTCCATACCTTTCTAACTATATATCATATGAAAGGTTTCAATGTCATTTGGTCATGTTTTGGTGCGTTCAAATATTGAGTTGTGCTGTGGTGGATTTCTATAGGCCGTGGCTGTAAAATCAGGACGTCGAAAAGGGACCAGTGAGTTAGGTATATTTCTGCGCCTTTGATTCTGCTAGCACTGGCAGCAGAATAGAGCTCTGATTTGGTCCGTAAAGTTGGGACAAAATTTTCATTTCACCTAACCTTTTTCACTCTCTATAAATACATCTTGTTCTCTTATTCTTTATTTTAATCACTCTCCCAACTGAAACCCTAGAGAGAGAATTTATCTCTTAGAGAGAGAAAGAGAAATTTCTTGATAGAGAAAGCTTGATTGACTCTCCAACACAAAACCCATGTATCCATAACATCATCCATCATCATTTGAGCATGGGTCTTCATGGTTTCATGACTAGGTAAGCTAGAACTTCTTTGGATATCATTATTGTTCTTCTTACTCTAGATTAGGTATTTATTGCTTGATTAAATACTTAGACTCACTTATTGCATATATTTATGAGTTTTTGATAACATGATTGAGTTTGCTTGTGATAGCTTAATTGATGAGGTTGTTTTGCCTAAATAGCTTACCCTTGAATATTCTTGTGGAATTGATTGTTGATTAGGTTAATAGAATAATGTTTATTTATCTGGTCAAACTCTATAGAATGTTCATGTGCATTTAATTGACAATTATGTTGTTAGAAATTCGCTACAACTAATTGAGTTCACATGTATGGACATGTTGACTTTGTTTGATAGCTAGGATTGTTTTGTGATTGATAACATCTAGCTAAGTCTTTATGCTTTGCATTTAAACATTATTGATTAGGACTCATTGATTGCATTTGTTAATTGCATACTTGTTGTCCTTGCCATGTTAATGACAACTTAGGTTGATTTGGCTTTGATTGTTGACAATTAGGTTGTTAGAAATCTCTACAACTAATTGACACCTCATGTATGTTATGTGCATGTAGGTTTTATTGATAACTAGGATGTTGATTTGTATTATAACATCTAGTTAAGCATATAGTGTTTAGTCTAGCACTCATTGCATTTAAGCATCATTGTGATATACACATAAACTTTTAATTCTCTTCATGAGTCAAATTCTTGTGGTTTCTAGGTGAAGTTGCACAAGCAAGTGAAGTCTTGTAACCAAGGATTGGTTGGCAAGCAATTGGTCAAGTGCCACTGTTAAAGGCCTGCAAGGTAGAGTAGGAGGTGCTCATGCCAAGAGTAGTGATCGGGGGGTATCACTAGGGATTGAACCAAGAGTGGCGAGTGGTATTGTCCATAACCTGAGGTTATCGAGAGTAAGGGTCCGTGTATCACTTGTGTAACCGTTTACTCATATAGTGGATTTCGGTGACCGTGTGTTGCGCACATAACAACCCGTGGTTTTTCCTTGTTAAAGGTTTCGATGTAAAAATCAAGTGTTTTTTACTTTCCGCTTTTCTACTTGATTTTTATTGTTTGTTGAATTGGGTTTTTATATGTTAACATTGACTAATTGAAAAATTGACAATAATCGATTAACAACTCATTTACCCTCCCCCCCCTTCTAGGTTGTATTACACGCACGCTAAATATATTTTCAGAGAGCTAGGACCAGTAGGGTCAGAGCCTAACTCCCATACATGCATAATAATGAGATAGAGGGGAATATGACAATTCTTTTGATAAAATTGGACTGACCTAGGGGGAAAAAGCATCGCAAGTGATCACATGCTGAAAAACCCCCGTGCAGTATCCAGTGGAGAGAGAGAATGGCCATTCTTCATCTATATCAACAAGAAGTGCTCTGGGGAGCTTACATAAGTAGCCAAGTATTACAATAAAAGTGCTCCGGAGAGCTTATAATACATCCCTAGAACTGATTGTAAGGGGTTTTAGTAGATAAATGACTCAATAGCATGAAGGCCAATTGGGGGTTTTCTCTAGAAAACCAGTCGTCCTTTAGTAGCATTTTCCTTTGATCAATGAGGGGAGCGTAGAGGATGCCCATTGGAGAGGTACTTCTCTCATGTGGTAGAGGTGCTAGAGAACACTCTAAAATGATGTAGGAGAGTCATTTTGTAGAGGTGCCAAATTAAAGTCCCTTAAGTGAGACCTAAGATTTCACTTATATAGTGAGTTTTTATGGTGATGTGGATGGCATATGTTTGGAACATGTGGGCTCATGATTCCCACATGCAAACACACTCTTCAAATGGTATAGAACGTGTCATGTGGAAGTAGGGCACATGTGGCGATAACGTGGCAATGATAGGGAGATTATATGTCATTTTTGTGACTTTCCATTGGAGGGATGAGCCTAAGTGGCTCTTGGACTAAATGACCATCATATGGGGATGTTAGAGGGCAATAAATGCTATTGGGAAGCTGCTGAAAAGCTATAGGTCGTGAGCCCCCCTTGTCCCCTATAAATTGGTGAAAAACTCTCATGTGACCTCCTTTGTTGCCTCATATGCAAATCTGATGGGCCTTGGTTCGTTTGCCCCCTTTTTTCTCATGGAAAATAGCCCATTTATCTTCTAATAAGTTGAGTTGGCTTATCCCCCCACCGTTGATCCGAAAGGTTTCGATTCAGAGTCATCGAATCGCCTTGATGTGTACATTTGGTTCCACCAATGCCTTGACTGACTTTTCCACCCTATGAGGTGTGCTACAACTCTAATTCTTTATATGAGAAAAGCTGCTCCCTTGGAGGGATCTAGTACCATGGTATTATGGTATCCCGGTACCATGGTATCTCGGTATCTTGGTACCCTAGTGACTTTGATGG
This sequence comes from Acer negundo, assembly GCA_035582765.1. Classification (NCBI taxonomy): domain Eukaryota; kingdom Viridiplantae; phylum Streptophyta; class Magnoliopsida; order Sapindales; family Sapindaceae; genus Acer; species Acer negundo. Next base: position 8,945,900 of record CM069237.1, on the reverse strand, counting down.
CCCTAATGGCCTAACATAGAGGAGTTGCACTTGTGTAGACCCACTGCTCAATTAAGGATCTAGTACTCTAGTATCCCGGTACCATGGTACCTCGGTAGAGATCTGTTGTATTAGGGATCTGGGTTGATATGGATCGGGTCCAGTCAAGGTCATGGTACTGAAGTATTGGGAAAAATACTTCTTTGATTTTATGGCCATTTTTTGCGGTTAAGAATACTGAAGACTGAAAACTGAAAACTAAATAACATGTTTGATTTTTTTTTTCTTTTGAAAACTGATTATAACCGATAAGTTGTTTGTTTTTTTAAGTTACAAATATTTGAAAATATATACTTTTACATCTATGCCATTTCAACTATTATTTGTTATATATTACATTTTAATATATTTTAGACAACTAAAAAGAGTAAATTAATAATATAATAACAAATTTATAAAAAATGTTGCCCAATATAATATAACCCCTTAAAGTATAAAAATTGAAAAAGTTAATTGAAGTTTAGTTTAAGAAATAACAACATGTTAGAGTAAGCCACTAATAATGTGTACAATGCTTATATGTGGAATTATAAAAATATAATTATACATTTATATTGAAATCTATATGCTTTATCAATGTGGACATACCATATAAATATGCCACAAACAAACATAATTCAATTATATATGTATGTAAATTAACAAAATTAGTGTCGAATTTGAGAGTATCTTATCTGGGCATATAGAGATGATATCGTGTTGCCTGTGACACATGTAAAGTGCATGTAGTTTATGGTTAAGTTAGTTTAAGTTTGTTTGCAAAACCGGTTAATATATTTTTTTTTTTTTTAGAGCTCTAATTTTCACCAATCACATAATATAAAACTAATCAAATTATGAAAAAAAAAGAGTCATTAACAGAATATGAATAGAAGTCGAAATAGGTTTAAATACAATTAAAAAACGTTGGATTCAAATGGAGATTTTGGAGACTTGAAAAAACTAGGTTTTATGGCTTCTAAAATTATTTAAATCGTGAGAAAAAAAAATTAAAATGGTTAAGTGTTGTAAGAGAAGAGAAAACCGAAAATTATATAAGATTTGTGAGGATAAATTTGGAAGTAATAAATTGATATATATTCAATTGATTTGTTGTTAAGTGAAAAGTCAAAAAAGTTTTTTTTTTCAGTGATTTTAACACTTAAAAAATCATACGAAACAACTTAATGACACTCAATAAGTTGCCATTAAGTCTTCAGTAGAAAAATCAAACAGATAATGGTAGACATCCAACACTTTTGTCTATCATTTACATCCAACTGTTGATGTGTCAATTGGTGAGTGGATATACATTAATAATGATTTATCAATGTATCCACTCGCCAGTTGACACATCAACAGTTGGATGTAATTAATGGACAAAAGTATTGGATGTCTAACATTATCTAAATCAAACAGACCTAAGTAATGCTAGACTGCTCAAATATGAAAGGTGGAAATCAAATAAAAAAATGTTAAGTAATGCTACTTTGCTCAAATAAAAAAATATTGAAAAATGTTTGATAAATTATTTTCAAGTGTGTAAATCGGTTTACCTAGGATAGGTTTCCAATAATTCGTTCAAAAAAGAAACATATTATAAGGAGAAATGTTAATAAAATATAAAATATGACTAGACCATTTTACTACTACTACACATTTTTATAACGACCTTTCACAACTAGATACAGATTTTTGTTAAATTGAAAGTACTTGTAAGTCGTAAACAATACCAAAAAAGGTATACAGTAATATGCCAAGTGCAAAGAGAAAAAATAAAGCATTGGTCATATTATAAATTTTAACTTTAAGTGGAAAGTAAAATGCACGATCCGGTTGTATATCCTTGTGTTTTTCACATTAACAATAATAAGGTGGTAAGTTTGAGCATGTTCTCTCTCTTTCCACCAAAACCCAAATTATACATCGTTAAAGAATAATTAAAAAAAAAAAAACATAATTGGGATTTAAGGGGCTAATTTTGAAGAATGTAAAAAGGGTATGAAGAGGTCAAGTGGTAGAAGTCAGAATCTCTCATTTTCATCCATATAATTGGCTTGAGATTGGCTTGAGACCGACAGCATATGGAAGAAACATGAGTAACTCATGTTATGTCTGGCTCACGTGAAAAGCTTCGATACACCCGAATCACTTAGAGTATTTTCAACGGTAATGTGGTTTACATTTGAAAAAATGGTGATATATCAACATTGTCTTAGCCAATTGTTTAATATGTAGCATGTAACTAATCTTGATAGACATTCAAATGAAAAAGTGGTCTCTAATACTTCACTTGTAAAATACATGTTTTTAATGACATGTCAATTTATTATTGGTCTCCTTTAATATTCTTTAGAATTGTTGAATAAAATAAAATAGAAGACAAGAGCGCACTACAACAAATACGACATATAGTGACAAAAAATATATGTCACAATATCAATACTGTGACAAAAAAATTGTCACTAAAAATTTATCACTTATACCTCCGTCCCTAATAGTATTTGTGGTACTTATAATGTCATTGTCACTATGGTTAGTGACAGTTATTTATAATTGTCACAAACCATGACTTTTAGTGATAATAATCTGTTTGAAGATTTTGTCACTATACACATTTTTTGTGATAATTTATTGTTTAAAAATTTAATCACTATTCAAAAATTCAAAGACAATTAATTATTTAAAATTTTTGTCACTATACGCACAGTTAATGTGACAATTTAAGGTTACTATTGTTTTAGTCTTTGAGTAGTTATTTCTGGGTATGTCAGTTATTTTAATATTCTAAACGATTGTCAATAATTTAAACTTTTACGATCAAATTAAAAAAATTATTAAAAACAAACATATAAGAAGACATATCATATCTATATAATTTACTTGTATTATGAAATAATAATAATTATAGTATTCATAATTTACTTATAATTTTAAATTTAACATAAAAGAAGAAGAATAAAGAACATCTTCAGTTCAAGCCACAATGTTTGAACGTTGCATTCAAACACTTTCGAGTGGTTTTCCGTAAAGCAGCTTGCCCCACATCCTACAAGAAGTTTTATTGGCTCATCCAAGCTTTGCTTCTTGATGTATACATCAAAGCCTGAACACCATCTACATGTTCACATGGTATATTGAGACAATCAAGAAGCTAGTAGAGAGAGAGAGAACTTGTCCGTACATACAGCGATAAAATCGAATCTCCAAGACATGCTCTTCTACTCTATGAAAAATAAAATCCTCATTAAAATTGAATTCCAAACCGTAATTGTTATATTTAGTTTCATTTTCTTTACTCAAATCTTGATTAATTTTTAAGATTCCAATAGATTTAGTTGGCTCTACTAAAATGGAATGCAAGATGAAACAAAATCATATATGTATTACCTTGCAGCTGTAAAAAATAAAAATAAAAAAAAAGGGTCATCTCTTTCAAAATATGGAAGAGTGAAAGGAATGATATATTATATGATCAAGACAATGAAGGGTTGAGATTCATGAATTGAAAAAAAAATAAAAAATCATATGTATATACATCAAGAGATTAAAGAATTATGCTTGCAAGATCTATAAAATCAATATATGGATCCAAAAATCTTCCGATGATTGTTATATCAGGGTCTGGAACATTAACAATGGGAGCTCCACACATTATTTTCCTACAACTCTATAATATCTATGCTAAAAAAAAAAAAAAAAAACTCTATAACATCTAAATAGTTTTCAGTAGACCTAGATAATTAAGTAACTTTGTTGTTAAATCACAACGACACCGATATTTTTATACTGACACTAACCGTAACAAAACAAGATGGAGCATCAAGCGAAAAACAAAAAATTAAATGAAAAACCGTCCAAAACGTTTTCTTTTTATTAGAATTAGTAAGAAGGTTTGCATAAAATTGTAATGGTGCATTCATAATTATAAACAATTACCTTAATAATGTAAGCATGTCTACGTTATACAATGTAATGGTACAAAAAAAAAGGTGCATTCTTTACTTCTTCTTTTTTCTCTCTTAATAGCATGATATTTCATTGAACAGTTTATGTGCAGTCAGTCTGGGAAATAAAACAATTTCAAGTTCATACAATACTCAAGTTAATCAATAAATCAATTAACAATAACACTTCTTCTTTTTTCATATACATTAAAACACAACCAAAAGCACAAAAAAAAAAAAAGAAGCAAACAATTAGAGAACTAACCGACATCATTGGCTTATGGAAGAAGATCGTTAGATTGAAATGATCGTTGAGCACTTGTTGCATCCTCAGTTTGACGATGGTGACGATGATCACCTCAGACTTGACGAGGGAGCAACTTGAGAGCCAATGTCTTTGTTATTGTACTCGTCATCGGTGCATATGACAGCGCAGGGACAAATCCAAGATTTTCTATCCGACGGGACTGAACTAAATACTAGCTATAAAATTTTTTAAACAACCTTAGAAGGAAGATGAATTTCATTAATAAAAAGACTAAATACACAATAAGTCATGAGATGTAATAAATCTAACCCCTCAAAATGTATATTCCAACAAAATAAGTAAAGTCAAAAAAGAAAGAAATATAATGTAAATATGATCAAATAATTTTAGTGGAATCAACATCTACGAGGCTTCTCATCAAACTCATATATTATGGAATCCATATCTATCGAATAAACATTTTTACCTTGTATGGAGAGAGAGTTCTTACTAATGTGATCGCAAGATTATTAAAAAAATTTTAGAGTGGGGTATATACAAGGGCGGAACACCGTGAAGGCCAGCAGGGGCCACGCCGCACCCCACCCCCAAAGAAAAAAGATTTTGAATTATTATTTTATTATTAAAAAAATAATAGTACTAGTTTTTACTTATAGTCTATGCATACTTGATACTTCACAGCCTCTAAGGTTAAAAAATATATATTTAAGTTATTATTTTATTATTAAAAATACAAAAGTACTAATCTACATTCTATGCACACTTCACGGGCTCCAGTCACTATAGTTTATAGGTTGTTTTTATAATAAAAAATTATAATAATATTAAATATTAATACAAGTTCTCACACCTCACGTTTTCCATAAACAAATTTTCATTGAACTCAAAGTCTACCTCCAATTTCTTTGTCTCGGTCTAAAATCCACTCCCAATTTTGGTTGTTACTTATTTCTAGTATCTTCTTTGACACAAGGGAGTTGAAGATGAATATACTCTCATAACATTTTTCTAAATATGTATGATTTAACATTTTTTAGTTTAACCTACGTAAGAGAAAATGCTAATTTGATTGCTTATGTCATCATCATGTATACCGTGAAAATTCGTTAGGTACACTGTGGCCCCTCCAACATCAAACTTCTAGTTCCGCCCCTAGATATATAGAGATTTAAAAAATACATAAAAGAACAAAGAAAACTAAAGAAGAAAATAAAGAAGAAAAAAACAAAGTGATGGAGTGGTGTGGGATTTGGCAATAAAGGGGCACGCAACTCAAGAGTCGGGTCATCGGTGGCAATTTGATAATTTTAAAGGGTTAATAGCACCAATGTGCTTTGAATTATACGAGAAATTGTACGTTGCCCTTGAATTTTTTTCCCTGGCATTAAACCCCCTGAACTTTCATTTATTGACAATAGCTGACCGAAGGGTAATGGACGTCAAGGAAAAATTACACTTTCAACCCTGATTATATGCATAATTGCATTAAAACTGGAAAATATATAATAATAATAATACAAACACACCCTTTGACCTGTTGACTAATGTCCCAAAAAAAAAATTAATAATATTAATATATATTTTTTAAGTAAATAATAATAATAATAAACTTTAAAAACAACAACAACAACAACAACAACAACAACAACAACAATAATAATAATAATAATAATAATAATAATAATAATTTGATAACAAAACAAGTAACCTATTTCTTCAATCAAATAAAAAATAAGAAATCAAACACAGATATCTGAAATCCAACATAAATACAAACTGAAATCAGATTCCTGCACAAATACAAACTGGAATCAGATTTCTGCACAAATACAAACTAAAATCAAATTCCAACACAATACAAACTGAAATCGAAATCCACAACACCAAAAACCTTTTCAAATCAAACTCCACAACATCTAAATCAACAAAATCATTAACATTAACTCCAAAATTGAACCCATCTATTCCCGCTGGCAGCACGGATCTACGAACTATGTTGAGGGAGATCGAGGGTGATGAGAGATTGAGGGACACGTTCATACATCCAAAATAAAATTACTAAAAATTGGATTTGGGGAGGCGTTGAGATTTACGATTTTGGATTTGGGGTTGAAAGAGAAGAAGAAGATTGGTCAAGAGTTGGAGTTGGATTTGCTCAAACTAGTTTTTTTTTTTTTTTTTTTTTTTTTTGTGCTTGGATCAGCAGAGATGGTTGAAGGTTGCCCATCAATTTTTTTTTATTTTCCAGTTTTATTTCATTTAATTTTCAATTTTGATGGTTGAAGGTTGATGAGAATGGTGGTGGAGGATTGAGAGAAAGCAGTGTCGGCGGCGGAGGTGTGCGGTGGTGTTTGTGGGTTTGGTGGGTGGAGATTCTAATAATGGATATTTGATTTTTTGTTTATGATTTTTAGTTGGTTTGGTGGTTGAAGATCTCCGATGAGATTTTGAGTTTTTGTTGATGATGATTTATGGAGATCTAAATTTTATGGAATTTTTAATTTTTGTTTTGTTTTTTTTTTTTTATAAATTTTAATTTGTATTTAATCGATTTGTATTTATTATTAATTTGGGTGAATAATTTTTAAAGTTTATTATTATTATTATTATTATTATTATTATTATTATTATTATTATTATTATTAAATTATTTATATTACTATTTTATATTTTTTTAGACATTAGTCAACATATCAAAGGGTGTGTTTGTGTTATTATTATATTTTTCTAGTTTTAATGCAATTATACATATAATCAGGGTTGTAAGTGTAATTATTCCTTGACGTCCGTTAGTCCACTATTAACAATAAAAGAATGTTAAGTGGGGTTTAATGCCAAGAAAAAATATTCGGGGGGGCAACATATATAATTTAGGGGGAGTTGGTGCTATTAACCCAATTTTAAATTAACATAAAAGAATACTGGGCTTGAACACTTGACAACTTGTGTTGGGCCTTTTTAAAACTTGCAATTGTAGCTTGACCTACTTAAAACTTGCAATTGTAAGTTGGCCTACTTAAAAGTTGAAATTAGGCCTACTTGCAATTGTATAAATTTAGCCTACTTAACATTGATTTTTTTTTTTTTTTTTTTTAAATGGTAGACCGGGCTGCAGCCCCATTACCATTCGCTCCTGAATTTAAGACAGCTACATGATGCATGCATATAATTTAGAACGTACCACAACTTTTATTATTTTTCTTTCAACCTTATCTTGTAGAGAACCACTTTAGTTAATTATAAATGGAAAATGCTATACCATTTTAGTTAGTAGTCACTTCAATTCCCAACCACTGACCACCGCTTATTATAAATGGAAAAGGCTTTGAAAATCACATACCAAGTTGCTATACCATTTTAGTTAGTACTCATAGTTAGGGATGACAACGGGTCGGGTTTGGGTGGGTTTTGTAAAATCCAAACCTGCACCGGTGAAAATTTTCCTCACCCACGCCCGTCCACGAACTCATGAAAATAAACGGATTTGGGTTCGGGTTTTATACGGGTTCGCGGGTCACCCACCAACCCGCAAACTATAATAATTTATAAATATTTAATATTTAATATTTAATTATATATATATTTTATATATATAATACAGAACTCCTCATTATTTATAATATTTTATGAAGAATTACATATATAATAATATAAAGCACTACCAAGTAAAACTCCAAATAGAGCTCTAAAGACAAAACAAATAAGCAAGCACATTGTTTCATAAGAGTAAAACCAACAAATGTAATCTATCATTAACTATATATAAATGAGAGTTGAGAATTGTAATTCTCAAACTTAGAATGAGTGAAGTTTTTATATTTTATTCTCTATATGGTTAAAAAGGTTCAATTGGGGTTTAAATTTATAATATTTTAAATAATAAATATTATATAATTTTTATTTATACGGATTCACAGGTTCACCCGTGGATTCATTTTCCCAACCCGCACCTGCACCCAGGGACGGAGCCAGGATTATATTCTAGAGGGGGCGACCTGAAATTTTTTTTAATTAAAAATGTTGTTTATTTTTTAAAGCATTATTATTTTTCATTAATTATTTAAAATGAATAAAATTTTGTATTGAGCTAAATTATCTTAATTTGTGTATTTACCAAAAACATTTAAGATGATCCTTGAATACGGATGAAAACATAATAAAAATAAAAATACTAGATACTCCAACTCATCTCAACTTGTAACGTAACTTAGACAATTTAATCTATATAAATGCAACAAGTGAAATAAATCATAATTAATATGTATCAATTTGTTAATTGACAAACAACTAGATGGAATACAAGTTAAGATAAAAAGTTTGCATTATGTCTAATAGTACTCTAAAAATAATATAGATTGAAATTTATGACCATTAATTCAAGATTCAATAATAGTATTTAATAATTAGAAAACAAAATGAAATTTAAACAATACTTCAAAAAAAAAAATTGAAATTTAAACTGTACTCCTAATATTTTTCTAAAATCCAAATACTTTTTTAAATACTTTTTTAATTATTAAAAATTATAAAAGTTTTATTGATACAATTTCTTAATAATTAAACATAAATATATGACTATGTTTACTTGACATGTTTTAATTATTAATCAACAAATTTTTTAAAAGAGGAAATAGGGGGAAATAGCACCAAATTTGATTGGCTTTATGTAATATCACAAACTTAATAATTCTATGTTTTATAGCACCAAAGTATAGAGGTGGACAAAAATGCCCTTATTTCTTCTTTCTTCTTTCTTCTTGTTGGAGAAAAACGAATCTCTGTCTCACACTCTCACTCCCTCTATTTTAGACCAAACATGACCTCACAAACCTCTGAAATTTCTTCTTTCTTCTTTCTTCTTTCTTCTTGTTGGAGAATAACGATTCTCTGTCTCACACTCTCACTCGATCTATTTCAGATTTTTGTTGACCTCATTAACCTCTAAAAATAATCGATCTGGAGCTTACAAACATCATTGGAAGGGCAACTTCTCTCCTCAAATAAGGATTGTACAAGCTCATCACATTGTAAGGTAATTCATCTCCTAAATAAACCTTTGATTAGTGTTGGCACTTGGAGAAAAACAAAGTTTTCTCTCTCTCTCTCTCTCTCTCTCTCTCTCTCACTTGTCTCTCTCACTCCATCTATTTTAGATTTTCATTGACCTCACAAACCTTTGAAAATAGTCGATCTAGAGCTTACAAACCTCATTGAAAGGGCAACTTCTCTCCTCAATAAGGATTGTACAAGCTCACCACATTGTAAGGTAATTCATCTCCTAAATAAACCTTTTTTATAAGTTCATTCAAGCTCATTTGTTTGTTTGATTAGTGTTGGCACTTGGAATCTGTTGTTGTTAAGCAAGACAGTAATCTACTACTAGTTTAAGGTTACCCGAGACTTATTTAAAGTTATCCGAGACTTATTAAATGTTACCTAAGACTTACTTGAAGACTAAATGTATAGTATCTGAGAATTATTCGTTTGTGAGTTTATCATATACTTAAAATTACAAATTAATTTTTTAGTATCTTGGACTTTATTAGAGACTTAAATTCATAGTACCCGAGGCATATTTGATACTATCTAGTGGTGTTGCTTTAGCTTTAATTTATGATACTGACAATTTTACTTTCAGTAGTATTTTGTAAATGTTGATGTTTTGTTTTGGTAGGATAATGGATTTGGTTAGAATGTTGATATCATATAATGGATGGTGGGAGGAACTACCGTACGAAAGCCAACGGTATGTTAGTGCAGTAAATAAAGGAATTTTAGTGTAGAAGAACTTGACTTACGAAGAACTCTTGGGGGTTGTTCAGTCTATTATGAAACACGATCAAAATAAATACGCTATTGAGATGCAATCAATAGCTGTTACTCTAGGCAGTACATGTCGCACGGTGATAAGCGACAATGAAGATGTTAAATTTGTACTTTGGGAAGACAAGACAGTTCCGCAAGTACATGTCACTTTGGTTGAAAGAAGATTTGAAGATCCGTAACAAATACGTGATGAGCATTATGGATCATTCAATGGTAGTAACCAAGTGTTCACTCAACGAAGTTCGATATTTCCAGAAGGAATTCGCCAATGTTCAAATAATGTTTGCCTAGAACCATACGAAACAGTCAACCTTGATAGAAGTTTTGATGCACCTAATTTCGATGATGTAGACAACCGTGTAATTGTTGATAATCATCCTCAAGAACATCAGACATTCGAAGAACTTATTCATGAAGAACCTACCCGTGGTAGTGCACTACCACGAGATGTGCATGAGACTCCATGTGATACAGAAAATCTGAACACGAAAAATGTGAACGCAGAAAATGTTAACATAGAAAATGTGAACACGGAAAATGTGAATGATATGAAAGTGTGGACTATCCCAAGATCTGAGTCATATTCTTTTGGTGATGCGACGAGCACCATGGCATCGACCTTTTCCAACACTCTGATTTTCAAGGGATAAATTTTTCCAAGGAAAAAGGATTTAAAAAGATTTGCAGGCCTTCATTCTTTGAGACAGAATTTTGAATGGAAGGTGAAGAGGTCAAACAAGTCTGTTATACGTATGGTATGCAAAATAGAAAATTGTTCTTGGAAATTAAGAGCAGCGGTGAGGTTGAAGGAAGGAACATAATTTCATGTTAAAAGTTTTGTTAATGAGCATAGTTGTTCGTTGGAGGTGGTTCACCGTCGACACCAGCAGGCCAGTGCAGCTATAATTGGGGAAGTGATAGATCCTAGGCTTCACGATGAAGATGGTCGTATTATGCGTCCAAGTGATATCATCAGTGATATGAAACAGATGTATGGCATCCAAATGTTGTATAGTAAGGCTTATGAATCTTTGAAATATGCGTTATCATTGACTTATGGGACGCATGAGGAGTAATTTCCAAACCTCCCTCGGTTCGCTTATATGTTGGAACAACAAAATCCTGGCACAATAACGAACGTATAGTTCACGGATGACAATAAATTTCTATAATTTTTTATGGCACTCGGTGCTTCAATTCGAGGTTTCTGTTGGTGTATGCACCCTATAATTACTGTGGATGATACCCATTTGAAATGGAGTTATAAGGGAATAATGTTTGTGGCCACAACTATGGATGGTAATGAACAAATATATCCTCTAGCATTCGGTTATAGGGATTCTGAAAACAACGAATCATGGGAGTTGTTTTTGGAGAGTTTGAGGGGTGTCATTGGACATGTTGAAGATTTGGTATTCATTTCTGATCGACATCAAAGCATACAAACCGATGTAGAAAAGGTCTTTCCATATGCAGCCCATGCTTTCTGTATTTGGCACATTTCCGAGAATTTTAAGAAAACTTTTCACAGAAAGGATTTGGCGAAAATGTTCCAACGTTGTGCCAGAGCATACACTCAACAGGAATATGAATATGAATATGAGATGGAAAAGTTACATAGGGTGCACAAGAAAGCATATGATTATGTTGTTAAGGCTGGGCCTCCTAAATGGCCCCGGATCCACTGTCCATATAGGCAGTTTAACATGATAACATCCAATATAGCTGAAAGTCTTAACTCATGCATGAGATTTGCCCACCGATTGCCTGTAATGTCATTAGCTGAGTTCATTAGGAACTTATTGCAAAAATGGTTTTACAATCATCATCGTGCTAGCCAATCCATGCATTCACAACTAACTGATACTGCACATAAGGTGATTGCGAAGCGAATAGGAGAGTGTAATTATATGTTTGCGACTCCTGTTGACTGGAACATCTTTCAGGTGAAGCTAAGAGGAGAACAATAGACAGTAAACTTGCAACAAAAGACATGCACATTCAAGGTTTTCGATCTTGATCTTCTACCTTGTGCTCATGCACTTGTAGCGGCTAGGTAGGTACATTTATTTGTTATGTACATGTGGTTTTGTTTGTTATATTTTAATTTTGTATGTTCACTTTTGTTTCTACTTATCAAGGAGTGACACTTGGATTATATCTCCCTATGCGCGGACTACTATAAAAAAGAAGTCTTCATCGATGCATATTCCATACCTATCATGCCTGTAAGACATCCTAGTTGTTGGGTAGTACCCGAGGACATCATAAATCATCCTGTCATACCTCCGGATATTTGAAATCAACCTAGTAGGCCTTGTAATAGCTAACACCGCTCAGCTTCTGAAAGGCGAAACAGTCAGAAATGTTCCCAATGTGGGGCATAGGGATACAACAGTAGAAATTGTCCAAATCCACCAATGATTCGAAGGGCCAACAATGCAAGTACCAGCAGCCCTGTCCCAACCCAATACCGAAGGAAATGTAGTGTATGTCACAATGTCGGCCATAACAAACAAACTTGTCCAGATAAAGAGCAAGACATTTGAGTTTGAGTTTAAAATATGGAACTATTCACTTTATGTTTGACTCATGTAATGTCGAATTATGATTGTATGTTTGACTACATTTGAGTTTGAGTTTATTATGTGGAACAATTGACTTTATGTTTTGACTCCTTAAGTTCGAATTATGGTTACATTTGAGTTACATTTGAGTTTGAGTTCATTATGTGGAACAATCAAATTACTTTATCAAAATTTTCCTACAATTAATCGAAGGCGTATCTTTTTTCAGTTTTTGGGAAGACAAGTAGCTAAAAGTCTCGACTATCTTCCAATAAGTCTCGGGTATCGTCAAATAAATCTTAGCTATAATAGAATAAGTCTCGGTTAAATATCCGAGACTTAATTGACAATACCCGAGACTTATTTGTATATAGCCGAGACTTATTTATTTTAGCCGAGACTTACTAGAAGTTTGGTAACTTACTGGAATCTAGAATTTAGAAACTAAAGAGTGAGTTTTTTGGAACATAAGTCTCGAATATTGTGGAATAAATCTCGGGTAATTAACCGAGACTTATTTAACTATACCCGAGACTTATTTGTATATCCGAGACTTTATATATTTTAGCCGAGACTTACTGGGAGAAATTTGGAAAAAAAAAAATCAAACTATCCGAAACACCTTTTTTTCTTATGTTATCTTGTACTTGTTTATTTGTTGTTGTCGTTTTTTTTTTTTTTTTTTTTACTTATATAGACTATTTTATTTTATTTTATTTTGTGAAACTTATTTTATATATTATAATTATGAAACCTATTTTTATTTGAAACTTACTATCAAATATATCAGGAAAAATTAACTTGAAAGGATATTAACTACTGTCAAATATATTAAATAGACTTTAACATAGCGTATCCAAATCTGAGACTTATTATATTTACAAGTACTTTAACATAGTGGTCAAGAACCCACTTCAGTGGAGTTGCAAAAAACTTCAACAACCATTTTCAATCGTATTTGAGACATGTCTTCATCTGTCCAACCAAACTTTTTTTTTCTTTGCTAGTGTGTACTCGATCATTTTTAGTGTTTGAGGACCACAGTTACCCTTGGAATTTGGACAAAGTTAATCAGATACGGAAACTTATTAAATCGTAACGAAAATTAATTTTACCAAAGTAATGCAGTTACCCTTTAGGCTAGCGTGGCACTTATGATTTAGATATTATTGACATTTGCATCGGTTCTGCCTTAACCTTCACGCCCTTCTTTCTTTTTGTGTAAAATCCGATATACGACAACATCAATGGTAAAAACCATCGTAGGCATCCAACCTGCTTATTCCTATGGTCAAATTCCACCTCCTGCATAAATGGATCGTAGAGGTGGATTCTTTGTTGCGTGAGGTCAATTTTGGCCATTATCCAATGACAATTTCCAACGTCCAATGGCACCAAAAGCTACAATTAATTGAAATAGGCATATTTGTTATTAAGTAACGTTGAAGTATTTTAAAACTACAAGTTTCAATACACTCACCGTATCAACCTCTTGCCATGGCCGACATCCATGGGGACGCATTCCTCTAGCCCATACAAGATAGCTATCGGGCCACTCGTATGTCGTCAACATAGGCCATGCCCTTGGTGGTGTGTCCATAACTCCCGGAGGCATCATCTTATCCCATTGGATGACAAGGTGTGACTATGCATGCATTCAATCAAGAAACAATCCTCAAATTGTATTCAATACATTATACTCTATGTTTTAGAGAAATCGAAAACTTACATAAAATTACGCATCAAGAATGTTTGTCCTCTGGTCGTACACCACAAGGTAAGCACGTTGACGCTTCCGTATGATTTGTAGATATGCATCAAGGTGTTGAGATTGAAAGTGTTGAAAACATATGTAAAACAGATTATCTCTATTAAAACAAAAAACAAAGTTTGGGTATGTATAAATAAATACAATATCGAAGGTGTCCATGTGGCAGGTGTCCAACCGTTTGAACCACAGTACTACGACTGAGGTCTCTAGGTCCATATCTCTCCTGCATCGGTGAGCAATAAGTCAAATTGTAAGAAATGCAACTTGGATTATAAATGTACAAGATGCAAGTCGTTTATACATTGTCGTTAGATTCTTTTTAAGTCTTCATATTCTGCAATATGGTCATCATCAAGCAACTCCAAAGGTTGAAATTTATAGGCCCTAATCCTAGCCCTCTTCGGCCTACATTGGTCAGTGTCCAGATTATTCAATTGCCAACCCTGTGTACGTATCCAGATTGATCGTTCAACTACCAAACATGGGGATGATGGTGATAGGAAAAGTGGAGTCGCGGGTACGCTGTCAACTGACACGGGTGTAGGCTCTGAACATAAAACCGGTGGCTGAATCGAGTCTGTAACAGGTGTAGGATCTTAAGACAATGTAGAGGGTCAATCGGGTCTACTGGATGTGCAGAATGTTGTCCTCGATCCCGTTGAATGTCTGAAGGTTCCTGAGATAATAATGGAGGGTCAATCGGGTCCAATAGAGGTGTAAAATGATGTCCGCTATCCCGTTGAATGTCTGAACGATCCTGAGTAAGGGATGGAGGGTCAATCGAGTCCATTGGAGGTGTAAAATGATGTCTTCGATCCTGCTAAATGTTTGAAGGATCCTGAGTAAAGGATGGAGGGTCAATCGGGTCCACTAGAGGTGTAAAATGATGTCCGCTATCCTGTTGAATGTCTGAACGATCCTAAGTAAAGGATGGAGGGTCAATCGGGTCCATTGGAGGTGTAAAATGATGTCCTCAATCCTGTTGAATGTTTGAATGATCCTGAGTAAAGCATGGAGGGTCAATCGAGTCCACTGGAGGTGTAAAATGATGTCTAATATCCCGCTGAATGTCTGAACGATCCTGAGTAAATGATAGAGGGTCAATCGGGTCTATTAGAGGTGTAGAATGCTGTCCTCGATCTCGTTGAAGTGTACGCAGCATACACATCACCCCCTCATGTTGTTTTTGTCTACCCCGTTCACTTGCTAGGAACTCCTCTTGTAATTTCTGTACGGCCTCCTTCATTTCGTCAAATTGACGAGTCCAATGGTCTTATACTTCCTGTAGAAGAAAATCCAACGTAAAACTTATTATTCATAATAATTGGGCAAATTAAAAAAAAAAAAAACAATTTGCATACCTCTCTTAGCGGAGACCGTGCATGATGTACATCATCATACCTTGCACCAACAGAAGCAGGATCATGACACTGAGAACCATATCCATTATCATCACACTCCTGTATCTATGAAGGTGCAACAGGTTACGATGTTGTTAATTTGACTCTGATACGCCTCTGCTTGATACGACCCATATTCTCAACTACCCTTGTTCTAGATCTGGTGCTGGGCATAATTTCCTCGGCCTCCGTTCGATGTCCGGTGTCATCACCATCAGGTTCAATTGACATATCTTGCATATTCTCCATTGAATCAGGAGCGGGGTACAGATTGCCACTCTCATTTATCCCCTAATAGTACCATGTGACAAGCTCCTGATTTGTTGGTGTCAATTGTACTTCCGTAAACATCTGAAATTGTCGAATTGGTTATTATTTTACATTACATCTTCAGATTTCCTACAATGGATACGAACAGGTTCTTACCCTTACCTTAAACACCTTTGATAGTTTGTTTGGTCGAGGTCGCCTAGTAAACTCCCACATAAGAATACGTGGGATTAGGTCAACATTCCTATGAGTGGCGAATTCCCTTGCAAGTTCTGGAATAACTTCAAAAGAAAAAATCTATAAAATTCCATTGGAAAATTAATTTAACAATTAGAAAACATAATAAATCAATAAATAAAATAACAACAATAATAGAGCTTCAAATCCTCACCAATAGGGCAAAATAATGTATTTCTCTTTCATGTGATTTTCAATACCCTTCTTTTCCCGTCTTTGTTCAAATCGTTGTCTTCGACCATGCAAAGCGTTAATGAACTCATATATAGAGTATTTGTAGACATGTGAACCCCACGGGAATGCTTCGAGCGAAACCAAGTCGTCAATGAGGCGCAACTGCCATATTGGGATGTACTCCCTCCTATCCAATCCAATCCAATCAAAAAACAGTTTAGTAGCAACATCAAACAAAGCTTAGAAACATCGTATTGTTGCTGCCATTCACCCTGTAGAATCCTTGCTTGAAGTTCCTCCAAAGTTATTGAATCGCGAGAACTGAAGTACCTTTCGTGTAAGCCATTCTTCACCTCATCAATTTGCGTCATGTCGGGGATAACTCCAAACTTCAACCCAATTATCAAGCAAAATTCGACCTTAGAAAACCGGATGCTACGACTACCCAACATGAACTGCATCTCATCAGTTGGACTGTCGTGGTGTAGCTCACGTAGTAGCAACTGATGCACAATGCTACCGAAAAACTGTAACCTTCGATGCATACGTAGAAAATGACCAAAACACGACTCAAGGAACCTCCGTTGTTCGTTACCCCCATCTACTACTCCGTTAATTAATGGTTCGTTAATTGCAGCCTCAATTACATTGAGCAGTTTGATATGGTTGTGGCGAGTGATTGTTGCGTGGTACCAAGAACTCTCGAGAGTTTTCAACCTTGACTTCAGGTTTACCATTTGCAGTTCACAACTAAATTAATAAACAGAAGATACACAATAATTATGTCTTTTTTAAGGGAAAGAAAAAATAACGCAAAAAGCCACAACACAAAACAACAAAAGCCGAACTTGAACTCATACAACTTAATTATCTAAACTTGAAAACAGCCATAAACACAAAATAACAACACAACTCCAAGGCATAAGACAAAACAGCCATTACAAACTGCAATTCAATTACAAATTAACAAACAAACAATCATATAAATATATATATATATATATATTTAGACTGCAGAAGAAATAGTTCAATAGCAACAGTCTGTAGCTGCAGCATTGAATTACATGGGTAGTAAAAAATAACTATGGAAGACAAATCATATTCATGACTAGAAGTTCATGCAAAGTCCAGAGTTATACATGTACCATGGTGCTGATTTCGAACATATTTAAGACAGAAACTTAAAAAAAAAAAAACATTTCAGAAATGTTAACCAATTATGAGTTGTAGATAAATTAATCCTCTATATCATAACATAAAAAAGTAGATATCAATTGAGACATAAATCATGCTCACATAAAAGGCATAGTGATATAGAATGATGTGAGGAAATAACATAGTTTGGGCCGTTCAAATGGAATTAATTGACATAGAGAGCACAAATGCAAGCAGCTCATTTGCTCATGTATGAAATACTACATTCAACTTTATAAATTACAACTTTTAGAGCCACTTGAAATATATTTACTCAATGCAAGGATCATAAATGCAAGCTCATGTAAGAAAAATAAATTAACCTTTAATACTTTGTCTTTAAAATGTTCAATTTTAAAAAGGCACTAGAGTTACATGGTATCATTCACAATCATCATGGAACTTCACAAGCACATTGCACCACTACCAATTCATCCAAGGCAAACACCGATAGACTCAACTTTTAACAAATATATTTCATATAATATCAGTTTTGATGAGAAGACAAACAGAAACTAAAGTGTAAGAATATATGCAGCAATGACTTGCATTGTATAAAGCTGATTGACTTGTGAAAATAATGAGTATCTCTAACTACACTTCCTCTCAAAAGAGTCGAAATATGGGATGGGATGAGATAAGATAAACTTAAAACTTGGAATATTCGAGAAAGAGATAAACTTATATCCTGCAAACATTTTGGCAAAAGGAAAAGTTGCAGAGAACAACATTTTGGCAAAATAAGTCTCAGCTATCACAAAACAAGTCTCGGCTAGCACAAAATAAGTCTCGGAAACAAATTTTTTGAATCTGGGTCATGTTCATCTTCTCAACCACATTGACCCCAAACCAGCAGAAAAGATAAAAATACCCTAACCTAGAAATCAAACCTTGGAAACTAAAATTGTAACTCTAACAACAATCAAACACTTCCAACCACAAATCAAACACAAATCAACATCTAATCTTAGACCAAACATGTCCAATAGACAATTTGAAGAATAATAACCAACATACCTTCACTTCCTCGTCAACTTCTTCTATTTCATAGACAATTTCAAGTTCATCGTCGGCGGCGTCTTCTCTGATTCGTCGTCGGCGGCGGCTTCTCTGATTCGTTGTTGTCAATGATATGGCCTCTCTTCTAAAGTTCAACGTGGGTCTGGTGGTCTCTCTTCAGACAGTGAAAAAAATTCCCCCCAAATTCAAAGCTCAAGTGTATATTAGGGGCAAATTTGGAAGAGCACAATAATTGGTGCTATTTTCACAAGACTTAATAACTTGGTGACATTTCCACAAATAGCCTTGAAAACAGTGCTATTTAAAAAAATGACCTTTTTAAAATTGCATAAACTAAATAAATAAATAAATAAATAAATAAATAACTTATCAAAAATATGATATAGTATTACCGTATTAGAGTGAGATAAGTAAGATTTGGAGAGAGAGAAAATATTTTAAGAATATAATAAATTAGTTAAGATAGAATTGAGTAAGTGTAATTTTGATAAGAAAAAATTACAACTGACACAATAAACCATATATGTTGCAATTTGATTTATATTTAAGATATAAAGAAAAAATAATAATATATTTAGAATAAAATTCTCTATGTGGTTAAGATAAAATTATTAACAATGTAATTTATAAAAGAATTAGAAAATCTTAATATGAACTAAGGGTAAAAATATAAAAATATGAAAATTTAGAGTACATCACAATTAAAGCAAACCCGGTTCCCTTTTGACAACATCACAATTAATCAGTGCCAATTCTTCAAGCCATGAACTCATAACAGTCCTAAGAGTCCTCATACCATCACCGTTAACAAGACAACAACTTTGAAGCCTGAGAGTTGATAAAGACCTGAAATTCACTGCTAAAGCTAACAAATGATTGTTGGTGAGGTCTAGATGTAAGCAAAGATCGAGCTTTCGAAAATTGCTCCTGGTGTGGTTTAAAAACTAAAGCAAACCATCTCTACTACCACTATCATATACCAATAGAGAGTTCAGAGAATCATAATTCTCAACTAATTTCATTAACACGTCATCAACTGTGCTCCTATACGCCCATAACTCTATTTCTTCAAGACCCTTCAAGCAATTCACGAATGAAGAAAATGACCCTTCATCTCCAATACCCGAACAACATTTTAGCTACAATTTTTTAGGTCTTTTACAGCTCCTCCATAGCCAACCAACATCGAAATCATCTGATCGGATTCCTGATAGAAAAAGACTTTCCAAACCCAATTTTGAATTAATTCCATCATCTAAAAAGAACCCGGTTTCTCTATCAAAATCATCAAAGCTTCGATTTTGATCAACACCATCCCTTCCAGAGACATACACATATAAGTCCTTCAAACAGGGGAAAGAAGTAACCTACGAAAAGAGGATAGGCCTAGAAAGAGAAACAGTGAGAGAAATTAGATGATTACATGCTTTGGAGAGACAAAATAGAGAATAGATGGAGATAGAATGGGCCAAGAAATTGAGGTGTTTGAGAGTTGAATAAGCAGAGGAGACTACAAAGAGAAGACGATCAAACAGAGCAGAGACAGAGTCAAATTGGTTAGAGGAATAAATATAAAGAGAAAGAGAGGAAATAGAAGGGTAGTGAGAGAGAAAAGAAGAGAGAGAATGGGGCATGGAATAGAGAAGAAAACGAATTCCGAAAGAAATAAAGGTCTTGATGTTAGGATTATGCTCAATAGCAAGAGTGTAATGTTGTAATTAACAATCTTTTTCATATTAATAAAGTGATTTCTGGTTTAACAAATCGTATAGCATTTATAGTTTGTATTATAATTGTCAAAGTAAATAATCATAAGGTCTAAAGACTATGGGAAAAGAAGAATTGTTCGTACATCTGGATATGTATGTGGTAGACACAATTCTTTAGTTAGTCTTGAATATTGTTCACAACTTAAGTTAAAGGTTGGGCACCTTTATCTTGTTAAAGTTGTAGAATTCTTTTGCTAGCATTTGAGTGGGATCAAATGAGATATGATGAGTCTAAAATCATCGGAGTGTCTTCGAGCAAAAGGATCTAGTGCACTGGGTGCATTGAACTGGATCACAATGAAAAGCTTTATCTAGAACCGTCAATAGATAATAGTCTTTTCATTATCAGGACAATCGGAGAGTCTATCTTAATCCCGAGATAAATGATGGACTTATGGTTGCAAGTGATATCATTTGAGTTATCAATGAGTACGATTATATCGCATAGTCTATCCTCGATAGTTTGGTGATATTCATTTGTTAATCGATAGAGGACTTCATTTATAGATATGGACATCGTGGCTCCATTTAATTAAATGAGAGTATAATATCATCATATGGATGTTTTGAGGTAATTGGATATTAAATCTCAACGTTGAGTTTTCAATAGTGTCTATTGAAAACATGGCTTCTGGACAAGTCAAAATATCCAAGTTCAAAACGTGGTCATATGAGTAAATATGGTAACTTGGAGAGTTATAGGCGGTCTATGAACTCTTGGCGATTACTGATATTAATCACGAGGATACACTATCTCCAATATGATTGTCTAGGGTATGAATGAGGAGCATCTTCCTTTTCTATCTTTATTTAAGAGTTCAGTTTTAGCTCTTTAGTGGAATGAGTTAAAATTAATGGATCGGACCTAAGTGAATCATTTGTTGATTGTGATTAGGTTATGTCTATTGAAGCTTAAATTTAGATGGCCCGCCAAGATCCCCAATCCACACGGACTTGCATGGATCACTTGATATATTCTACCGGACCAATTTAAGGGTCCATCTAGAATTGCATTTAATATATTAAGAATATAATTTGCACATTATTTAAGTAATTGGCTGCTCAATTATATTAATATATTAATGAAAGACATGTGGGCTTGTTTCTTTTAGTAAGAATGGGTCTGGTTCACATGTGGGCTTTTTTATTTAAAGTCCAATGGATTAAATGAAATAGGAAAATAATATTAGGCCCATCTTATATATAAGTGGGGCGGCTAGGTTAAGGTTTTGACCTAAAAATATTATTTTGTTTCATTTGTTTTAATTAAATAAGAATTAATTGATTTATTGATTAATTGTTTAATTAAAGAAACAAATCTTTCCTAAAAGTAAAAGACTTGTTTGATAAGTAAATAAATAAATTAGTATTATTTATTTAATCAAATAAGGAGTCTTTTTTTTTTTATTATTTAGTCAAATAAAAGAATAAAAATAAAAGAGTTGGATTAGGGTTTGAAGTCTATAAAGTTAAAAAGAATTAGGGTTGAATTTC
Source organism: Acer negundo (assembly GCA_035582765.1). Taxonomy (NCBI): domain Eukaryota; kingdom Viridiplantae; phylum Streptophyta; class Magnoliopsida; order Sapindales; family Sapindaceae; genus Acer; species Acer negundo. Next base: position 8,923,945 of record CM069237.1, on the reverse strand, counting down.
AGTCACCCTATATAAGTGACATGATGAAATTCAGCCAACCCTAATTAGATACTACATAGAATTCGGCAACCCTAAAGGAAAAAGAAGAAAAATTCGGCCAACCTATATATATGTTCTTATAGGGTTCGGCCACATCAATTAATTGGTGCTTGAGTTTTTATTTTCTTTCTTCTTCTTCTTAATTCTAAGAGAGTTTTTATTCTAGAGAGACAAAAAGGAGTGAAAAATTATTCTTTAATAGTATACAATTGCTTAAACATCAATAAGCTTGTGTATACGATATTGATCTAGGTTCACGCGAGTTTCGATCATAAGATTGTGAACTCAAAAGTGACCGGAATAATTTTGACATTCTTTTGATTGTTTTGTGACTAACAAAGAAAAGAAAGTATTTGTTTGGTCCATTCACAGGTTTGCAATTCAAAGGAAAGGGAGACCACGCTCCTAGGTGATCCACGTTCGTGCTCGGATTGAAGGTCTTGCGGATTACCATCGACGTAAGTCAATCGGATCACGCGACAAGAGGTAATTTACTTTTGTTGATATATATGCATGTTTATTGATTAAAAGGGTTTAAGGTTCATAAAGGAAAATTTTTAAAAGTCACTAAATCGTCTTTAGTATCGCTTCCGCTGCGTGTAACACTTTTATTTGTTTATTTTTCCCTACACTTGAAGGTCCTGTAAATATGGAGCCAGCGCTTGGAAACCAGAGAGACTGACAAAGAACATGAAGAAGAAGAAGGTGCTGAACGGAGCCTAGTGAAGATATCTTGAAGAAGCTCATCACATAACATGTTCTCTCTCCCTCTCCCTCTCTCTCTCTCTACTCATTTGGTTGAGTTTTATAGGTTTCAGAGGTTTTGTGGGTGTTTAGTTTTCATGTTTTTATGTTATGTTTCTCACTAGTTCTTTGCTAGTGTATGTGGGAATAGAGTACTTCTTGTTATTGTAATTTATGACTTGAAATTTTCAAAGTCATGATTTAGGCAAGTTTGTTTGAATTGAACTCATAGGCATCTAAGCCAAATTTAGAAAGAATCATCGGTCAATCTTTTAAAAAGTAACGTTACACACGTTACTTGTCAGATGCAAATATTATTGGAATTAAATTTTGTAATAATATTTGAGTTATATATGGTTATTTTTTTTATTAAAAAAAGAAAGAAAAACTAATAAAGAAAGATGAAAGCTTGTGACTTTTGACATGTAAAGAAAATCCAACAAAAGAAGGGTTTTAGTTTTGGTGGCTGGTTCTCGTCTTCGGTCTTGGCTTCAGCAGCTAGTTTTCATCTAAGAGCACAGATACAACTTATTCACTCTTTCATGCAAGGTGATGCATCTCTTTGGTTTTGATTTTGCATGGCAAAATTGATTTGGATTTTTGCATGGCAAATTGATTTTATGTGTGGTGTTTTGTCACATTAGTTTTGTTTGTAGACTTTGTTGTATGATTGAGGCATTGAGCTGCTTATTTTTAATTTTAATCAGTTTGGTTTCTCGACTTTGCTTGATATCTTATCTGATAGTTTCATTATGGATTGAGAATTATTCTCAGTTTCTTGTTTATGCGTTTGGGCCGTGTTCTTGGAGTGCAATTTTACTGGCCGTCATAAAGTCTTCTTCCATGCATGGTCAGTTCATAGTGGGTGGAGGGTTGAGCTCCACGCTACTTTCAGATCCTATGAATTTGGAGGATGTTTAGTTTTTCAGTCCGTCTCCTGTTGTTAATCTTTAGGCTATTCTGACTCCGTTGGCTATTCCTATTGTCACAGTTTTTTCTTCATGGCAAGGTACCTATCTAAAGGTTGACTTGGTGATTTCATTGGGTTCTCCTTTAGTTAGTAAGAATTTGGTGGGTGAGAGTATGTTGCATGGAGTGAGTGTGGATCATTCTTTGATTCCTTCTACAGGTCAATCCTCTAAAGGAGTTCCTTCGTATGCTAATCTACTGAAAACTCCAATTGCACGTGATGATAGTTTGGAGAAGTTTTTAGTTCCCATGAAAAAGGGTGGATATGTTACTATTCATATGGATCCTAAGGCATATCAATCTCGTATGGACATTTATAAAAACTTGCTTATTGGTAGGGTGGTTATTTCCAATGGTGATAAACCTTGGAAACTTGCTGATTTAAAAGTGAGACTTCAATCTTTTTGGAAATTGGGTTCGGCTTGGCGGCTTATTTCTTTGGGACGTGGTTATTTTCAGATTATTTTAGCTTCTTCCTTAGATAAAAATCAGGTTTGGAGCACGGGGTCTCTTGCCTTGAAACCGTGTATTTTACGTCTTCAGCCTTGGATGCCGGACTTCAATCTGAATTCACAAAAGTCTACTAATGCTCAGCTTTGAGTTCGTTTCTATAATCTCTCTTGGGAATATTGGCATCCTAAAATTATCTCTGATCTAGCAAGTGGGATTGGTGTTCCTTTAAAGCTGGATAGGGTTTCTATTGATGGGGATTTTGGGCATTTTGCTCATGTGTTGGTTGATATGAATGTTTCTTCCCCCCTTTGCACTCTTTGCTATTAGAGAGAGATGATTCCCATAGCTCGTTCATCTCATTTAAGTATGAAAATTTACCATATTTTTATACCACATGCTCTTCCATAGGTCATCTTCCGAACAATTGCAGATGGAACAAGTCGGGGGATATTTCTTCCTCTATTTCTCTTTTTCTGGAAAGATTTCTTCTAAAAGCAGTGACCATGTTCATGCCACTGACCTGAAAAAATAAGGATTTGGGGACGGGTTTCAGGTTCCTAACAGTCGCTCTACTTCTAGATTGGAATATAGGCCGATTTCTAAGATACAATCTTTGGTTCCGGTTTTTAATGCTTTCGCTATTATCCATCAAGATATTATGGTTCAGGATTCCATTATGGTCCATTCTTCAATGGCTTCCATCCCGGTTGTAGGGTTGAGTTCTACTTCTAGTTTGGTTATTCCTTCAATATAGGTTACTTCTGACTCCTTTATTTCTATTGAGGCCTCTTCTTCTTAACAAGTTTTGATTGATCATAAAGGTTTTCATGAGCAACAGGCTATGCTAGGTTCTACACCGGTTATGCATTCACTTCAGGTTAATTTTGTTATTCCGACGGTTACTTCATATTTTTCAGATTTAAATACGTATTTGATTTCTTCAGATTCTCCGGTTGCTTCTATGATCACGTCTTCTCGGTAAGGTTAGATTAATCAACACAGTTTGGTAGATCAACGGGTTTTGATGGATAGTTCTAGGTCTCATTTAGCCTATCCTTCGATCGCGGATGCTGTTTTGTCTGAGCCCGTAACTAGATTGAAGGCTCCACTTGTTGAGTCCGAGGCTGATCTTCGCCTAATTGCCAACTCTTCTTGGGATATGCAGGCCGAAGTGGAAAAGTATGACATAGATAGTATACCTCAGAAAAATAAGATGGTTGCTAGTCAGCTAGCTTCGTATAAGTTCGGTTTTCAGACTCCTTCTGACTTTTCCAATGATTAAAGTCTTTTATTGGAATTGTCATGGGATAGGTAATGATTCTACATGACAAGTTCTTAGGGATCTTTATTTGTCTTATCGTCCATCTTTGGTTTGCATTGCGGAGCCTATGGTGAATTTTAATTATGTCCTCTTTAGTTTTTGGTCTTCGATGGGTTTATCTTTGATTTATGTGAATGATAGAGCAAATTTGAAGCCTTTTATATAGGGTTTTGCTTTGGATTCTCTTTCTGATGTTCAGATGGTTTATTCTCATGAGCAGCATGTCACTATTTCTGTTATGGTGGATTCGACTACCCATTGGTTTTCTTTTGTTTATACTAGTACTTCTTATTTGAATCATCGTTTGCTTTGGGATTCTCTTCGCAGCTTCGTTGATTTGGATTCTCCTTCTTGGGTTGTTGTAAGAGATTTCATTGCTGTTTTGGGAGCTCATGAGACTACGGGTGATCGCCCTCCTCTTCAGAGATTTTGTGATGATTTCAATTCGGTTATTGATGATTGTGAATTGATTGGGCTTTCTACTAAAGGTAATCGATTTACTTGGGTCAAGGGTCATAATGTCAACACTCGGGTTGAGAGACGATTAGACAGAGCATTGGTTTCTGATGGTTGTGTTACTTGTTGGAAAGACATCTCTTGCTTGGCTCTTCCATGTAGATTTTCATATCATTGTGCTCTACTTGTTCGGTTTTCTGAGTTTGAAAATTCTAGCCCCATGCCTTTTCGTTTCCAAAGCATGTGGTTGGATCATGCTGATTTTCTAACTGTTATTCATAATATTTGCAATTCTTCAGTTGTGGTAAACCTTCTCAAATTGTGATTTACAAACTCAAGATTCTAAAGTGTGCTTTGAAGACGTGGAATTGGGATGTGTTTGGTGATCTTAATTCATAAATTAAGAATAAATCAGAGGAGCTTCAGAACATTCAAATTCGGCTCTCTAACTTTGGTTTCTCAGAAGACCTTTTTCTTTCCGAGTCTAATATTCATCATAATATGGATGTCCTTTTGTGTAGACATGAGTGTTTTCTTCGGGACCGATCTAGGGTGAAATGGCTTCAGGGAGATGATTGTAGTACTTCTTTCTTTCACGCATCCATTAAACGTAAGCAGTGTCGGAAAGCTTTGTTTGCTCTCTCCATTGATGGGGTTCTTACTAACAATCAAGATGAGATCAGAGATCAAATTATTAGTTACTATTCGACTCTTTTTTCGACTGAATCTCCCTAGTCTTCGGTTGATTTTTTGGTAATAGATTATGTTATTCCTTCTTTGGTAACTGATGCTGAGAATGCTAATCTGATCAGGGTTCCCTCTTTTGATGAGATCAAGGATACGGTTTTTTCCATGGATGCCAACTTTACCCCGGGTCCTGATGGTTTCACGTGTAAATTCTTCCGACATTGTTGGGATGTTGTTGGTCGTGATTAGGGATGGCAATTGAACCCGGACCCGGACCCGTGAGTACCGAACCCGAACCCAAACCGAATGGATCGGGTCTGGGTCCTTGTATTGGGGTCTCGGGTCAGGTTGGGTCTGGGTCTGGGTCCAAGATTCATGACCCGTCTCGGGTCTCAGGTCTCGGGTCTCGGGTCTCGGGTCGGGTCCGGGTCTAGTCAAAAAACCGGACCCGACTGATTTTACAAGGTATATAAATGCCTCCCTAAACCTAAATACCTAATTTCTTATTCTTTTCTTCTTACTGCCGCAGACCACCTAATTTCGATTTCTTCGTTTCGAGAGGCGATTTCATTAGTCGCCTGGATCAACAACTCTTCTCCGAGTTCGTCCACTTTTTCCACACTTTCTTCAACGAATTCAACTCTCTTTTCACTTTCAAGAATCCTGACATCCAATTTTTCTCCAAACTGCTATTCTATAATAACACTTTTGGCAACGCCTCTCAATGTTGAAAAAGATGATTGAATAGTGTTATTTTACTTTTTTAATTTTGCTTTTGGTGAGATTTGAAGATTTGGTGGAGGTTTGGTGGTTGTTTGAGACCGGTGACATCAATTTCAAGATATTGAAGGCTTGGTGGTTGTTTCAAATCTGGTTTCTTGAAAACATATATGTATATATTCAAAATTTTTATTATTTTCCAATTGAAGGTTGCTTGGTGATTGAATCATTTTGAATGAGTTCAAATTCAGTTGGAGGTTTTTTATAGTGTGCTGATCTCAAAACTTTGTTTTTATTCAGATCTGGTACCGTCTTGGATTGGGATTTTTGCTGCTTGTGTGTATATTGAGTATATTGAAATTTCTTTTTTCTAAATTTGTTTAAAACCGATGAAAACTAACAAAGACATAAAACTAATCGATGAAAAAAAATTTTGTAAACGCCATTATTTCATAAATTAATGGTCTACGGGTCTACCCGAACTAGACCCGCTGGTCTAGACCCGAACTTGAACCCGTGAAAATATTCAGGTCTGGGTCTAGGTTTGGGTCTGAGTCCAGTAGGACCTGACCCAAACCCGACCCATTACCATCCCTAGTCGTGATGTCTCTTTGGCAGTTCAGGAATTTTTTAACACTGGTGCTATTTTTCCAGGTCTCGATTCCAAATTTCTTGTGTTTATCTTAAAATGAAAGGATGTTATTTCTATTGATCAATTCAATCCGATTATCCTCCGTAATTTTCTTTTCAAGATTTCCTCCAAAATTTTGGTGGATCGATTAGTTTTGGTGGCTGCTCGGATTGTTTCCCCTCAGCAATTTGGTTTCATCAGAGATCATCACATTGAGGACTGCATTACGTTAGCTTCAGATTGTGTGAATGTTTTGCATAAGAAGTGTTATGGGGGTAATCTAGCCATGAAGATTGATATTCATAAGGCTTTTGATACTTTGGATTGGGTTTTCATCCGTGGAGTTCTTCGAGCCTTTGGGTTTTGCAGGGTTTTTATGGATTGGATAGACAATATTTTGAGTTCTACTAGGCTCTTGGTTTTGATTGATAATGCTCTAGAGGGTTATTTTCGGTGTTTTAGAGGAGTTCAGCAGGGTGATCCTCTCTCACCCCTTTTGTTTGGTATTGTAAAGGATTTTCTTAGCAGATATATTTCTAGGATGGTGGAGTCTTCTCAATTGTTGCATATCTCTTCTCCAAGGGGGTTTCCTACCCTAACTCATCTGTTGTATGCTGATGATGGTCTTATTTTTTACAGAGGTACAGTGAGAAATATGAAGACTATTAGGCATGCTTTTGATATTTATGACAGCCTTTCAGGTTAGATTGTGAATTGGAATAAATTTTAGATTTATTTTGGCTCTTCTATTTCCCCTCATCGTTTTCATAATTTGCAATCTCTGGTTTCTATGCAAATTGGTCATATGCCTTTCACTTATTTGGTGGTTCCTCTTTTCCGGGGGAGACTTACTTTGGCTATGCTGATGTCGATTGCTGATAAAATCATTTCTAAGTTTGCTCGCTGGAAATGAAAGTCTCTTTTTTTGGCTGGTAAAGCCACTTTGATTAATTTTGTTATCACTGGGTCATTTATTCATTCTTTCATGATCTATAAATACCCGGTTTCGTTGCTGAATTTAGTTAACCGTAAAATCAGGAATTTTCTATTGTCAGGATCTTGTGAGAACTCCAAGCTGGACACAGTTTCTTAGGATACTTGTTGTCGGCCTTATTCTCAAGGTGGTTTAGGTTTGAAGGATCTTCAGTTATTGAACTCTTTTTTGTTGAAGAAGTTTACTTGGAAATTTATGACTTACGATGATTTTGATTATTCTTTTCTTTGAAAGCGTTATTTGAAGCAACTGCAGAAGCCTTTAGGGGTTATATTACTTCTTCCATTTGGTCTTCTCTCCGAGCTCATTTTTCTGATCTTCATAGAGAGGGCTTTTGGCTCATTGGGGCTAACTCTCAATGAGATTTTTGCCGTGACAATTGGTTGGGAATGTCGATTTTAGAGATCTTGGGTATTCCAGATTATTTGGTTGCTTCCCTTTGAATTAAAGTTTCTGATTTTATTGTGGAGGATAGTTGGGTTCTTCATGATGACTTTAAGGTTCGTTTTCTGGATATTTGTCTTCGGATTGAACAAATCGCGATTTCTTCAGTCGAGGACTCTCTTGTTTGGTCCCTCTCTAAAGATGGATTGGTTTCTTGTAAGATAGCTTATCGGGAGATGATCTAGGAGATTCCTCAAGTCTCTTGGTGGAGGGACATTTGGTTGAGTTTTATTCCTCCTTCTCGGTCCGCTTTTTCTTGGCATTTGTTGCTTAATAGACTTCCCACAGAGGATCGTTTATGTAAGGCAGGTTTTAACATTGCTTCCCGTTGCAGCATTTATGGTAGCAGTAGTGAGACGGATGAGCATATTTTTCTCCTTTGCCTTCTAGCTGGTTCTCTTTGGGAAATGATTTTTTCTATTTTACAGCATCGGGTTTCTATTGACTCTTGAAAAGGGTTCTTTTTGAAAGTTATGTTAGTTTCTTTTAGCAAATAGATTCAGATCTTATGAAAAGCCGATATTCATGCGATTGTGTGGAGTGTATGGTTCACTCGTAACCGGAAGATTTTTGATGATAAACATGTTGATTTTCAGTTTGCTTTGTCTCTTGTCTGGCGTACGATTAAGGATGCTGATCATTTAAGCCTTGGGTTTATATGTAATAGTGTGGATGAGTTTTTAATCCTCAGGCATTTTGGTCTACGGGGTCACCCTCCTCATGCGCCTGTCATTAAAAGTGTTGTTTGGTCGCCTCATTTTCATGATTGGGTCAAGGTTAATACGGAGGTGGCTGCTTTAGGTTCTCCTGGTGCTGAGGGTTGCGGAAGTGTGTTTCACAATTGTCGCTCGCTCGTAAAAGGTTGTTTTGCCTCCCTTCTTGGTTCAATGTTTGCTTTTGAGACTAAATTGTTGGCAGTGTCGATGACTATCAACTATGCTTGGATTAATGATTGGCTTCGCATTTGGCTTGAGATTGATTCTTCTTTTGTGGTTCAGCTGCTTTCTGCTCGCTCTGATCAGGTTCCTTGGCGTGTTCGGCAGGCTTGGCATAGGTGCCTTTCTTATATTACTTATATGGATTTCCAAGTTTCTCATATTTTCAGGGAAGGTAATTTGGTGGTTGAAGCTCTCTCTAAGTATGCTTTGGGTTTGGCGGTCTCTTTGTGGTGGTCTTCTACTCCGACTTTTTGTTGTTCGGTCGTTGGCAATGATTGTATGGGCAGATAATCTTTTTGTTTTCGTTAATTGTTTCTTTTTCGCTTTTTGTTTTGGCCTGTATGCCTTTCTCTTTTTGTTGTTAGGTATGCGCACCCTTTGTTTGACTTTTTGTTTTTCCTTGTTTTTTTCTTTTTTCTTTGCTTATATATTTATATAGATACTGCCTAGGGTTTTTCAGCATATAATCTTCTGTGATGTTTTTTCCCCTTAGATCAGTCCAATTTTATTAAAAATTAATAAGGAAAGATAAGGTAGAATGATTAATCATACAAATTGAATGGATTATATTGATGTCACATTATTTGGAGATCAGATTTTGACAAAGTAAAAACTAAATATTCGGATGACAAAGAAATGAATCCTATTATAGAATTCATGATATCCACTAGGGTTATTGAATTAGTGACAACCCAGAATCTTGAAAGTAAATGCTGGTGCCAAGGATTATGGACTGTTCAAAATTCAAATTTATATTACAAAAAATAAGGTGATTAAGTGGTGTTCAACTAGTATCCTAACCCAAATCCCATATTTATACTGGAAAATAATAATAATAATTCACATTTATAAGGAAGCTAGAACAAAATGGAATCTACATTAGGTTAGGACAATATCTTCATACATCCATGTTTTAATGAAACATTTTTTTTTTCAAAAATACCCTTATATTTAACTACTTAAAATACATGGTTTTATAATTGGAAATTAAATTTATTTCCTACACCCATAAATTGAACACTCAATCTATTATAAACCCTAATAATATATACTTAGTCAAACCCAACATCAATCAGGAAATATAAATTTTTTTTTTCACATATAGTGAAGGAATGGATTAAAAAAGAATTGATTTTATGGATTCCGAATGCATTCAGGTATATTTACTTTCATTTTTATTATTGTTTTGTGATTGAATAAAAAATTATTGCTGTTGTAGTCTTGTAGAATTTTTTTTTTTTTTTTAAGTTGTTGTATAACTCTATCAAGTCTACACGATTCTCAAAAACAATTCACTCACTCACTTTACTTTAATTCAACAACAAATTTTTATTAATTTAATTGGTTTGTATACCAAAAAACTTGGTGGATGGATTAAAAAAAAAAAATTTAAATGAAAAAATATTGATTTGTTTGGTTATTGAAAAATAGTTTTTTTTTTTTTAGACAAAAGAAGGTGCATATTATTGTTGTTGTTTTCTATGAGAATGATTAATTGTATAAATCATTATGATTTCATGGGTTTTTATATAATCAATACATTAATTCCGTAAGTAACAATGAAAATATATATATATATATATATATATTATTTTTAAAGTTGAATTTGTATTTTATTTTTGCCCAAGTAAAATCTTTGATGCAATCTTGTAGAGTTTTATTTGAATATGATATATATATATTATCTAAGTAAATTCTATAATATTTGTTAAAGGAATGACTATTGAGAAAAAATATATGTTTAAAATTAAAAATAAAAATAAAAATTAAATGATAGTTTTGGTATTTTAAAAGGTATAGAGAGTAAACTTAATAATTTTAATTTTTTAATATGGTGTAGAAAGATATTTTATGAGTGACAATAGAGTTAGCCGTATGGTGAGATCCATATGAACAACCTCATTAGCCCACGGTCCAAGATACATTTGCAAATGGCCCAGTTTCATTTTCATACATGTTTTATAGTCTTGGGTTATAGCATTTTCAATTCATCTTATAGTTATAAAAGAGTGATGATATTTACACCCCTTAAAAACTGTATGTACATCCAAAATTAGTATATTTAAAAAAATCCAATAATACCCTTGAGTAAAATTAATAAAAGAACTAATTGTTTGATAGTACACCCACCAATAATTATTAATTAGTTTCCTATTTTAATCTTTTATAATTTTTTTAAATTTTTTTTTCCTATTAATGGTTTGATATTAACATATATCATAAAAACTCTTTCCATTTTAATAAACCACAAATTCCCTTTTAAATATATTTTAAATCTCTTTTAAGGAAATACAAAGTGATTGATAAGTATGAAAAATGAATCAAAATCAAGAGACATATTTGGTTGTGAAAAAGTAAGTTTTAAATTTATTTTTATTATTTTTATTAGAAGAACAAAATCATATATAAACGGACTTTTAAATTAACTATATTATCTATATACTTTTATTTCTTTCAAACATACTTTAGAATTTTTATTTATTTATCAATAATATATGTTCTTTCTTGTAAAAAAAAAAAAAAAAAAATATTAGATGTTCTTTAGTTTCATCGAACACCTTTTTTTTTTTTTTTTTTGAAATATCATTGCCACATCAATTGAAATATGACACAAATCTTACATTCCTACAATTCTCAAGAAGTGGTTCACCAATTAAAAAAAAAATTCTTAAAATGGATTTGTAACGAAAAATAAATAACAAAAAATAGAGTTTGATTTTGAAAAATCTAAAAAGAGAAAAGTGGGGAAGAGAAAGGATAATAAGGAAGGGTATTTTTGGCATTAAGTGGAGTTTATTTATAAATTAGAGATTTTTTTATTATTTTTTATTGGTATAATTACGAAAGGGGTGTAAATTCAGTTTTTGAGAGGTGTCATTATCGCCACTCCTATAAAAACTTTACAATATTCACAAGAGTTGTGATATTGACACCTCTTAAAAATTGTATGTACACCCCTTTCGTAAGCAAACCCTCAAAAAAATTTAAAAGTCTATGAATTTATAAATAAACCCCACTTAATGCCAAAAATACCATTTTTTATTGTATTATATATTTGTATGTATATCCTACTATTTTGTTATCTAATCAGTTTTATTATTATTTTATATCCTTTTATTCAAATAAATAATTTCTCCTTTTAGTTAAAAATAAATAAAATCACCAAAACGCAAGAAAGCCCAGATATTGAATCACAACCGGTGATCAAAAGATCTAATAATTATCTGATAAAAATAATCCTAATTTAAAACCCAGAAACCATAACAGAAAAATTAAAATTAAAATCAAACTAGGTTCTCTCCAGTGAAGAGAGAGAGATGATGACGGATGAGGAAAAAGTTTTATGGTTATATTTTAAAAATCTCTGAGTTGGTTTTTGTAATAAAAATAATGAAAATTAATCTTAAACTTACTTATACACAACAAACTTTGTCAGATGATTTTGATTCATTATCCAATCAATTTGTATTTAAAATAAGAGTTAAGGTTTGGTAAAATATAATGGCTTTTATTATATATGTAAATATCAAAAGATTAATATAAATCAATTAATAATTACTGAGGTGTACTTACAAACTATTTAGTCTAATTTTGCTTAAGGGTAATATTGGATTTTTAAAAATATATATATATTAATTTGGGATGTACATACAGTTTTTAAGGGGTGCTAATATCGCTACTTTGTTCACAAATGGATGAGATGTATTTAGCAATCCCAGTAAACTACTACCGGTTAAGAGGCCTAATTACTTATATGGGAAAAAAGAAGAACATATTACTCCATAAGGTTGCGTTTGATTTTTGTCTGAAGACTGAATAATACTGAATTATATTGAATTATACCGAAGATTGAATAGTGATTGAAAATTGAAAATTAAATAACATGTTTGATTATTATTATTTTTACTAAAAATTGAATATAAGTGATAATTTTTTTGTTTTTTTTTAAGTTACAAATATCCTAAATAAATACTTTTACATCTATGCAATTTTAACTATTATTTGTTGTATATTTACATTTTAATATATTTTAGACAACTAAAAACAGTAATTTAATAATATAATAACAAATTTATAAAAAATGTTGTCCAATAAAATATAACCTCTTAAAGTATAAAAATTGAACTAGTTAATTAAAAGTTTAGTTTAAGAAATAACAGGTTAGAGAAAGCCACTAATTACTTGTACAATGTTTATACGTGGAATTATAATAATATAATTATACATTTATAATGAAATCTTTATGCTCTATCAATGTGGACATACCATATAAATATGCCACAAACAAACATAATTCAATTATATATGTATGTAAATTAACAAAATTAGTGTCGAATTTGAGAGTATCTCATCTGGGCATATAGAGATGATATCGTGGTGCTTGCGACACATGTAAAGTGCTAGTAGTTTATGGTTAAGTTTGATTGCAAATTTTTTTTTTTTTTTTTAATTGCTATTTTTCACCAATCACATAATATAAAACTAATCAAATTATGAGGAAAAAAGTCATTATCGGAATATGAAAAGAAGTCGAAATAGGTTTAAATACAATTAAAAAAAGTTGGATTCAAATGGAGATTTTGGAGTCTCGAAAAAACTAGGTTTTATGACTTCCAAAATTATTTAAATCGCGAGAAGAAGAAAAAAAAAATGGTTAAGGGTTGTGAGAGAAGAGAAAACCCCGGAAATTGGATAAAATTTGTGAAGATAAATTTGGAAGTAATAAATTGATATATATTAAGTTGATTTGTTATTAAATGAGAAGTGAAAAGTTTTCACTTTTAATAATCAGAGATTTAAAGTGAAAAAATTTCATTTTTAATAATCAGGGATTTAAGGAGCTCAGTGATTTTATCACTTAAAAAATCAAACGAAACAACTTAATGACATATATTAAGTGTCATTAAATGTTCAGTAGAAAAATCAAACATGCCCTAAGTAATGCTAGACTGTTCAAATATAAAAGGTGGAAATCAAATAAAAAAATATTGAGTAATACTACTTTACTCAAACAAAAAAATGTTGAAAAATGTTTGATAAATTATTTTCAGAGCGTAAACTGGTATACCTAAGATAGGTTTCCAATAATTTGTTCAAAAAGGAAACATATAAGGAGAAATGTTAATAAAATATAAAATATGACTAGACCATTTCACTACTATAACGACCGTTCACAACTAGATACATATTTTTGTTAAATTAAAAGTACTTGTAAGTCGCAAACAATAAAAATAAAAAATAAAAAGTATAAAGTAATATGCTAAGTGAAAGAAAAAAAAAAAGAAAAAAAAAAAGTATCGGTCATATTATAAATTTTAACTTTAAGTGGGAAGTAAAATGCACAATCCATGTCCTTATGGACCTTATGTCCTTCACATTAACAATAATAAGGTTGCAAGTTTGAGTATGTACTCCCCCTAACTTGAGTATGTACTCCCCCTCCCCCAAACCCAAATTATACATCATCAAAGGATAATTAAAAGAAGCATAATTGGGATTTAAGAGGCTAATTTTGAAGAATGTAAAAAGGGTATGAAGAGGTCAAGTGGCAGAAATTAGAATCTCTCATTTTCATTCATTTCTGTTCATGAAGAAGACCTATTTCTGAACCGTTGATTACTTATACATTCCAATTAAAAACTATACATGTATAACACAAATGCCAAAAGGAAAGTGGGACCAAAACATATATATTAAAAATAAAATAAAAAACAATAATAATAATAATAATAATAATAATAATAATAATGATTGAGGAAAGAGGTAATAGCCTACCTAACTGTTGCCATATAATTGGCTTGAGACTGACAGCAAATGGAAGAAACATGTGTAACTCATGTTATGTCTGGCTCACGAGAAAAGCTTCGATACACCTAGGGATGGTAAAATTATCCACAGATACGGAAATTCATAAGATTCCACTTCATTTAAAATGGGGATAGAAAAGATTATTTCGGGAACGAAACTGGGATGAATGTCATTCTAATATCCATTTATTTACGGAGATAAGGATTGATATTGTTTATGGATATCACACATCCGAATCCATTATAAATTTTAATATTTTAAAAATATAAAAATTTATTATGTAATAATTAATTCTAATTATATAAGTTATTATTAATTTTTATATTTAAACTTTATTGGATGTATTTGTTTCTCTTTAAATATGATAAAATATACCGATATCTCTACCTCAATCTAGAGATTATCCGAATCCGTCCCGCTCACTTAGAAATGGGGATGGATACGAAAATGGAGATATATATTTCAAATTGATATAAGGATGGATATTGGGGTATCCATACCCAATCCGATCCCGAATCACTTAGAGCATTTCCAATGGTAATGAATTGAAGATGAATTTTTTAACAAAGTGGCTGTTCATCTTATGCGGCATCTGATTTTTTCACAACCTATATTATCATTGGAGATGCTTTCAAATCATAATTCTGCGTGATATGCATGTCACATGTGATTGGTTATTTATATCACGCAGCATGATTTAAGTGGTTCTGACGTAGAACGAAAGACACACCGAAGCATCATTTCTCCTGGTTCGTTCATTCCAGAGAGGTTTATTAATTGTAAGTTGCAAATTTAGTCAAAAAAACCATCAACTTCCTTCTGGACAGACCTATTCTGGAGGCCACTTAAAAGTTCAAGGAGGTAGCTGTTTGTCCAATAATTGTTTGTTCATTCAGCTAATAATTTATTGTCTTTGGCATGGAAGTCCATAGAATTCAACAATATTTCCAAAACCAGTAGCAAAATCAATGTAATATCTTAATTATGGAAACCATACTCTTACCATTCTTTAATTCCGAATCAAACCTTATTATTTTTCAAAAACTCCATCATCAAGTGTCGAAAACAGCAACACTCAACACAGATTCAAACATTATAACTTGTGAACCCCAATATTTTCCTGAGTAGGTAGTTCAGATGAAGCATTGCAAGGCGATAAGAGTTATTATCACCATAAGAACATTGTCGTTCAAGCTCGCAGGATATATATATATATAGAGTTTGCTACATTTATCTCCAGTCTTATACACTAAGCAAACAACAACTATTTCTTCTCTCAATTGCTCGAATAACAAATAGCAATGCACTGTGCTTCAAGGTCCTAGCTAGTAACAAATACTTTGCTAGTCTAAACTCCAGTGCACTGATATATGTACCGACTCATCCGGGTATCCTAATTTTAACACCCTGATCTATGCACACAAGAGTCGTTTAAAATACCTAAATAGCCTTTCTGTTGAAACTGATTTCATTAGGACAACATTGCTTGCAAATGTTTCAGAACTAATCACCATTAATATTGGGTTGCTTTATTAGGTTTCAAATAACAATTTTCCATCATGCCCTACCTAAATAAAATGTTCAAGACAGTGACTAGGAAAATACAATAAAATAATATCAAACAGTTGTGTTCATAACATTGTTAGATTGATGAGTTGTATCAACAATTTGATAGAACAAGGAAAGGCTGTTGCAGTGTCAATGCCAAGGGAACACATTTGGCCAGCCATGGAGAACAAATGTTCAAGACATATTCTTGTTTTATATATCTTAAGATAAATGTTTTGACATTTGTATGATCATAATTATTCAACAAGCAGCAACATAAACAACACAAATATATGTACAAGTACAACAAACACAGATCAAGTTCTGTTATGTATACCTCTTTCGATTTTCGCCTGAATTTTCGATATCTTGAATTGCAATTAAATAACAGCCTCTACAAGTTTATGAGATGCCAAACTCCTAGCAGCATTTGAAATCTTATTCTCCTCAACATCCAATCGTCTCAACCGCGGAGAATTCGTGACAAACAATTCAACAGCCTCAGCATCAATCCCACAACAATTCACAATATCTAGATTCTCCAAGCTCTTGCAACTCTTGGACATAGAAACCATTGACACATTTGACAGCCTTCTACACCCTCTCAACTTCAATTCAATCAGATAACTAGACGAAACCAGCATTGCAATGAGCTCCTTATCATGCAACATTTCATTATAAGACAAGTCCAATTTCCTCAATTGCCTCAAATTCTGTCCTAACGTTGCAAGCAAACCCGGTTCCCTTTCGACAACATCACAATTAATCAGTGCCAATTCTTCAAGCCCTGAACTCATAGCAATCCCAAGAGTCCTCAGACCATCACCGGTAACAAGACAACAACTTTGAAGCCTGAGAGTTGATAAAGACCTGAAATTCACTGCTAAAGCTGACAGATGATTGTTGGTGAGGTCTAAAGGTAAGCGAAGATCGAGCTTTCGTAAATTGCACCTGGTGTGGCTTAAAAACTGAAGCAAACCATCTCTGCTACCACCATCATATAGCAATAGAGAGTTCAGAGAATCACAATTCTCAGCTAATTTCAACAACACAACATCAACTATGCTCCTACAAGTCCTTAGCTCTATTTCTTCAAGACCCTTCAAGCAATTCACGAATGACGAAAACGACCCTCCATCTCCAATACCTGAACAGCTTTTCAGCTGCAATTTTTTAAGTCTTTTACAGCTCCTCCATAGCCAACCAACACCGGAATCATCTGACCGGATTCCTGATAGACAAAGACTCTCCAAACCCAATTCTGAATCAATTCCATCTTCTAAACAGAACCCAGTTTCTCTGTAAAAATCATCAAAGCTTCGATTTTGATTAACACCATCTCCTCCTGAGACATACACAGATAAGTCCTTCAAACAGGGGAAAGAAGCAACCCAGTAGAAGCGGAGAGGCATAGAGAGAGAAACAGTGAGAGAAATTAGATGATTACATGCTTTGGAGAGAGAAATTAGAGAAGAGATGGAGACAGGACCGGCCGAGAAACGGAGGTGTTTGAGAGTTGAACAAGCAGAGGAGACTACAAAGAGAAGACGGTCAAACAGAGCAGAGACAGAGTCAGAGTGGTCAGAGGAAGAAATATGAAGAGAAAGAGAGGAAAGAGAAGGGTAGTGAGAGAGAAGAGAAGAGAGAGAAGGGAGCATAGAATAGTGAAGAAGAAGAATTTTGAGAGAAAGAGAGGTCTTGGAGGTCCTGTAAACATGGAGCCAGCGCTTGGAAACCAGAGAGACTGACAAAGAGGACGAAGAAGAAGAAGGTGCTGAAGGCAGCCTAGTGAAGATTTCTTGAAGAAGCTCATCACACAACATGTTGTCCATCTCTCTCTCTCTCTCTCTCTCTCTCTCCTCTGGTTGAGTTTTATCAGTTTCAGAGGTTTTGTGGGTGTTGGGTTTTCATGTTTTTATGTTGTGTCTCCCTCTAGTTATTTACTAGTTTAGGTGGGAAGAGAGACAAGCAAGTGGAGTGGTGGAGCCGTGGAGTTCTTTGTTCTTCTGTCTCAAGCCTCAAGCCTCAAGCCTCAAGCGCGGTGTGGAGCGCGTGTGTCACACTTTCTTCTCTCGGTAAAGTCCTGTCTACCCGGAGTGTATTTTTGCTCACCCATATTTTTATGGGTAAACATTATCTCCCTCCCCAGCACTTGACATGTGTCCAGGGAGGGAGTGTTTTTGTTAATCGTAATGCTTGCCTACAAAAAGTGTGGGTGAGCAAATTCATTATCATCTATCCGTCTATCCATATGTCCTTCCTTTCGAATCTTCCTGACTTTATCTTACCTTATCTTTATCTAAATCAGTAGTTTTAATTAATTTTATCTTTTAACAAAATAAAAATATATAAATTAATAGAAATAATTAAAAAAACATTGATTTGATATAATAAATACGTAAAAGTAGATTAAAAAGGCGATAACAATTAAGGTAGGAAAAGGATCCGGATCCTCAATTTAAAAGCTATTTATTTGTTCCAACTTCCAAGTAGGTTGCAAGTCAAAAACGATTTCCATGATTTTATGAAATAAAATATTATGCAAAGAATATATTATATAACATGATATTTAATTTAATCCGAATTTTATATCATTCAATGACTGTCTTATTTGATATTTCAAAATCATGGGAAATTAATGGTTTGCTGAAACAGTTGGAAGGTGTATTTCTTGCTTTTGTAATTTATGACGTGTAATTTTCAAAGTCATAATTTGGACTAGTTTGTTTGAATTGAAATCATAGCCATAGGCTGGTACGCAACCTTTCATTCAATTTTAACCACAATCCAAATAATCCAATTATCCAAATTTTCATAGAATCATCATTCAAATTTCTCACATTCAAGGTCTAAATTATAAGGTTCAAGCCAAATTTGGAAAGAATCATCAATAAATCTTTTAAAAAGTAAAGTTACATAATCCAAAAAAACAACGAAAAAGATTAGGTCGAATGATTTATCACTAAATATATGGTTGGCAAAGAAATGAATTCACATTTATAAGGAGGCTAGGACAAAATGGAATCTAAATTAGGTAGCTTTCGTGCATCATGTTGCTATCAAAATCCCATATAAGAAACTTTTTTCTTGTTGAAGGGTTGTTGCAAAATTCTTTAAAAGGATTAATTTATCAGAGTGTGTTGGTTCCACTTCCATCTCTCTTAAAAATTGTAGACAAAGCTTCTACTATTGTCACAAGTTCCTTATCGTTGAGGCTGTGGTCTATAAACTTTTTAGCATCTTCTTTAATTAATCATAGGAATGAAAACAAATAACAACAGTACTCATAATCTAACATCAAAGAGGCACCTGGTCCCCATCAATCTCTTTCTTTTACTTTAATATAACTTTTAACAGCATCTCTAAGCAATTACCACAAAATAATGGAGCATCTTTGTTGATTCCCTCTAAAGTAAAGAACCCACCTAGCCATATGAGGACTTGAAACTGTTTTTAGGTTGTACATCATTAAAATTGCTAAACGATTGTTAGTCATCTTTTCTTGCATCTAATGACAGAATACAGCCTTCAAAGATAAAAAGAAACATGACTAATTATACATATATCTCTTGATGTAGCTCAAAATCTATAAATTGGTAACCAAGTCAAATAAATAAAACAGTGTGGCTTATACTTTGATCTTCTGATTTTGGAAGTCTAATCAATCATTAACGTACAAACTACAGAGAGTAGAGACTAATCCTGGTTAACAAGAATGAAGTAAAATGTGAACACATAGTACCCAGCAAGGTAAGTGGACCATACCTATGTAGAGGTAAGTAGCACTGTTCCATGCCCAAAGGGACTCAACCCAATTCCAAAAATCACCAGCATTAATGCTCTTGAATCCTTCAAGCACACCCTTCAACAGAAAAAATGTAGCTGGAGGAAAACTAATAACCCCTAAAATCAGGTTGCAAATCATCCTCGACAAACTTCTCAAACTTCTGGCTTTGATATCAAGTTTTAAAGGGTACGCCAGCAAAGATGTTGGGACAATCAGTATAGCCCCAATTTCAGCTGTAGCAAAATTAATGACCGACATGAGACTTAAACCAATGAACACGGATGAGATAGTCACTGATTTCAAGAGAGCCCATTCGCCTTCTTGAGATTGAATCTCACACACATGGGAATATGGAGAACCCAATATCTGGTGCAATATTAGGAGGATGAGCATTGAAAGCAAAATCCAGATTAGAAAGTTGGTTGTTGGTGTGCAATCACATATTTGGGAGATGAAATATGGAAGTAAAGAAACTATAGCACCCCATAAGTGAACTACAAACACTCTTTTTGCTGAATTAAGCCATTTCCATGATTTGAGTAAACCATCAAGATCATCAGAATTAATAGGTTTTTTGTCTTTCCTCGAAGCAGGATTCAAATCATTACTGTCAGCATAGAGAGAAGCTGCAACTAATGGAAGTGGTGCCACGAGGAGAGCAAAAGCAATCATGTAGACTCCAACTGACACAAACTTTCCAGGAGAAGTTAAGAGGTATAGGAAAAATGATTGGTGAAACTTCTCGAGGAGGTTATTTACAGATCTTATAACTCCTTCAATCAACCTGAATCAAGCCATGGAAAATTTTCAGCTAAAATGACTCAAAATATTGAAGTAAAGAATTTTCTACCTATAAAAGAATTTTCTATCATGATTAAGACCATATGCAGCATATAATATATGTGAATGTGTGTTTGTGTTTGTATGTTAACTGGAGTTATGTATCATGAGACTCATGATTTAGGGTACTTCATGATTGTAAAAACACAGCATTTTTCAGAATAAATAAAATTTTCTTTATTGCAAAATCATGATATTGGTAGTTTCAGCATACTAGTGATCACCGAAAAAGTTTGCATCTTTATCCAATTCAGAATTTACATCTTATTAGCCTTGTATTTTTTATTTCAATTGCTCCTACAAAACCCATGGGTAATAAACAAAAGTCAACCTCTCCTAGATTTTCTCTGAAATGTCTAATAAGAGATGGGTTCCTACCAAAAGTCAGCAATTAAGTGAAGATATATCATTTTTGTCATATAAACCCCACCAAGGAAAGCAACAGTCAGTAACAAAGGCACAATTGTTAAGGAGGAATGCCACCTAGAAACCTAAACTGAAGTAAGCAATGAAGAAATAATTTTTTTTAGAGAGAGAAAGATTTACAGCAATAATTGGAGGATTATAAATCATGAGAGGTATGACCCATCTATAGGCCTTTTCCTGTAACCAAATATACTAAACACCATCTCTGTCAGCAAAAGCCTTGAAAGCAATTGACATATGAGACAAAAGAAAGTTTTTAACTCAAGTCAATAAAGCCTTAGTCCCAATTAATGACAGAAAGTTCTAGTGTTTTCTAAAGCAATATCACCTGGCATGCCATATATCTGAATTCTTCACTTATATACCGTGATTTCAAATACCAGATAACATTACTTTATAAAAGCCAAGTTAAAAGAGAAAGTGGGAAGAAATCTCAAAGAGCACTTTTTTTTACCAGAAACTAAAACTTGCATTAGATATCTAAAAAAGTTCTGACCTGCCACCTTGTAGAAGGAAGTCGTTGCGCCTGTCCTTGTTATTAAAAGAATATTTAGGCGAAATTTCCAAAGTGATGGCATCAACTTGGTAATCACGAAAAGCACCATGGGGACCAGTGGGAACACCTAATGCCTGACAACAGGAAAAAATATATATACACAAAGTAAGCACATACTAAATGGCCAAAGAGAAGTTTGAACACAACTTCAATTCCATGACGACAGAGAAGTTTGAACCCAGACTGTTAGATACAAAGAAAAGCAACAGTCGTGTGGGCAGACTTTTGTGTGAGTGAAAGAGAGAATGATAAATACATAATTATTTGATTACCATTTGAGGAAACCACCTGATAATATAACGAACTTGCAAGTGTTGCAGTGCCTTCAACATAATCTGAGGCTGAGATGCCAAATTTCCAATCAGGGTTTAAGCTTTTTGCCAGTTTTCCTAGTGATTCCAATATCTCGCCCAAAATTCTGAGCCATTTAGATTCAAGTAGAGACCAAAGTTTCTCTACCTTTACATGCAGACCTTGCCTATGTATGGCCAAATAATTCACAATGTTTATGAGGTCTAAGTTTGGCATCTGGCCATTGGACGCCTCAGCATAAATGCTAAGAGTATCCTCAAAGTGTTCATTTCTATAAGCAACCTTCAATACCAGGGCAGCCGCCATCGTCCCAGCACGTCTAAAAGTATATGATATATTTCTTTCTGGAATTGAGTTCTCTTTCAATTTAAAAATATTTTCATTCTCATCACACATTTCAGTATTTAGAGAGCCTGAATCACCAAATACTGGATTGTGATAATCTCTTAGCCAAGCAGTAACAGGGGCATAGTCTCCATACTGAGAATCAGCAACAAGCCATATAATATCTTTGGCCAGCCAAGTAACTCGGGTAAGCAAGGAAAACACTGAGTATGCAATGCCCAAGGATAAAGCCTCACCCACACCACCCCTTACAGAATCATAAGGTGTCACCAAGACAATAGCTTCCTTCCCATCACCATGCGGAGCTCTTACTATGCCAACAGTGTTGACACCATAAAATGAACAACTAAAGTTATCTTGTTTTGCCTCAGAACCTGGGCCAGAGAAAAAATGCAGTGGATGAAACTGATTCGAATGAGGATGAAATTTGTGATAATTAACTTCTGCACCCAAGTCGGACATATACTGGGCTATGAGTCCTCGACTTTCTCTGTTATGACATGCAACAATGTAAACACATAATTGCATCAGTTCCCTAGTTTCTTATTTTTTAATTCTAAGAGAAGGTGAATTGGAATTTCAGAATTAAGATTTCATGCCACAAAAAGAGGAATCAAAAAGATAAAAAGAGATAACATTAATATGTCAAACATAAATATTGTAAATTAATACTAGCACTCAACAACCATCCTGTTAAGGGAACTTATTCTAAAGTTGTGAAACAAAATACTAATAATAAAACACAAGATATGTAAAGAGCAAGTAGCATAACAATAAAATAATAGCATGCTAGAAACAGAAACAAGAAGAAGACATTGTAGTTGCCCTACTAATTTTCAGGACCATCTAATTTTGGAACAAAGTCAATGTCCTGACAAACTCATTACCACTTCAACTGTCCATGCTAATAGAGCTTGTCCCATGATTGTCTTAGTTATAAGCTTAAAAAAATCATTTCATTAGAAACATGTAAACAAGTCGAGCACGGAGCACCCTAAACCATTCAAACCAAGTTCAAGAGGCCTTATAATAAAATCTACTGATTCCCTAATAGCCCTCATTTATCCTTTTCCTTAACAATTTTGGAGCTACAATTAAACCCCTATTTATAGTGTTTCTCTTGAGAGAAGTTAAGTGAAGTAATTTTTAGTGAACTTTAATTTTTTATATTTTTTTTCAATCTGGATATTCAGAAAACAAAGGGTAATAAAAAGTTAAATATGATTTTAAAATAATAGGGTATTTTCTCTCTTTTATTCATTTATTTTATCAATTAGAAAGTGAAACAACAAGCAATAAAATGTGCAATATGAATTCTCTGTTTGCAAACAGATTTAAATAGAAGCCCCAATCAAAATTGCTACTTTTTCCCCGTCCCTCACTTCCCTCCTAAACTTCAACCCACTTAGCTTCTCTTTTTTAGTCCAAACCAACTATATTGTTGGCATAACATAATACAAAAATTACATTTGAATATTATCAGATAAAAACACTTAATGCATGAGAATAATAATAGATAACTAGGCATTAAAAACAAAATCATCAAAGTGTAATCACATACATGGCTGCTCCAGAAGGTTTTGAAGATAAGCTAGCTATATCTCTCACCAATTTATTTGCCTCCAAAATTTCTTGCTGAGAAAGCATAGAACTTGCAGAACCTGTAATATCATATGAATAAACATGAAACCCAAAAGAAGAAGAAGAAGAATAGAAAAATATAAGGAGAAATGAAGTGACCTGGCATTAGGGCATTTTCAGAAATGTATGTGTTCTTGGCTAGAACAGGCAAAAGTAACAGAGCCAAAACTCCTGCCGTGCAGCAAATGACGCTAAAAAGTAAAAACCCACCAAAAAAAAAAGCAGTATTCAAGTTAAATTAAACAAATACGAACAACAATTCTAAAAAGAAAGTAGTAATCGTATAGACTATAGAGTACCTAACAATGACGGACTGTGAGATAAGCAAGAACCCGAGACGCACAATAGGTCGCTGTCTCATTCTAGAAGTCACACTCTTGGTCTCAGTCTCAGTCTCAGCCATTACTGATCAACAACGAACAAGTAACAACACAGCTATAATGTTTGGATGTTTCTGTTATTCGTCAGGGACTAATTAGCTCCATAGCTGCACAATGTGTTTTGAACTAAAATGCTTTTCCTTCTTCTTTGAACCTATTGTGATCCCAGCTATTAATTTCAGATAATTTTTAGGGCATTTTCAGCTTAACGAAGATAGATATCAGTAACTGGATTGCTAAAATAAAGTGGTTAATATTATTAAATGGCAAATTGACACTCTCTAGTCGAAATTTTAATTGTATTAAAAACAAAATCAACACAACATAGTCAAAATAAAGTGATTATTCTCTAACGAGAACTTTTCAATTTGTAAATGGAGAGAATAAGAAGCACTTGAGTCTCTTAACTGAGATTGTTCTACTAAAATAAAACGAGGAGAAGAAATTACAGACTTTTTCCATGTCTTAATCTACACTAATTCAACACAATCAAATTAACTGAATACGATTGAAAATAGAAAAACCTAGAGTTAGGCGACTCACCCGAAATGAACAGAGCTAAGGGAAAAGACGTGGAAACCGCGTTGAGATCTGCTGAAGCTCGGTGAAAGACTCAGTGAGACTGAAATGGGCTTGAACCTGAGAAAGGAAGAGTGTAAATTTGTGATCATTTTTGTTATGTTTTTTTAGTTTTTAAAAGAAAATATTGTTTCTGCTTAAAAAATAATAAAATATATATATATATATATATATAATACCCCTCACACTTGTAATTTTCGGTAATAACCCTTTTCGGTAATACCCCTCACACTTGTAATTTTCGGTAATACTCCTTTTCGGTAATACCCCTCACACTTGTAGAGATTATAGGTTTAAATGCTCCCGTAAAAAAAACACCTGAATTTATGTAATTCTTTAAAAAATAATGTACTGTAGCTGGACTTTTTTATTTATTTATTTATTTATTTATTTTTAAATTGTTAGATTTTAATGAAATTTTAACTTTGAACATGTATAATTTAGCTTTAATGCTTTTAAAAAATAAAATTAGCATTAATTTAACAATACCCTATAGTTAAAAGTTATAGGATTGGAGTATCTTTTTGCTGATGAGACCCGAAACTCATGTTTTAAAGAAAAATTAATTCGTTTAATTTTTTTTGAAATGAATTGAATAGCATTCCTCGTAGTCATCCGTGGAGAATGATGTTTTAGCACTCACTGCGTAGAATTCAACTACACTGGATTGATTTCTTGATTGTGCTTACAAGTTACAAGACAAGCTCTGCTTATTCCTAGGCAAGCAGAGACTTGCCACAGAGCATAAACATCTCTTGAGATAAACATGGAAAAAAGAGAGATGCATCTCCCAACAACCTCGATTGTTTGTGATATCAAACAGTTGATTAATATTCAAAACAATCTCTAACCCACACTAATCATATGGGGTTGCTGTAATGGCAAACACAAGTTCTCACAAAATTTTAACTTTACATATACCACACCCTCAAACTTCTTCTCAAAACCAAATGAAACTCTCCAAGTCTTAAAAGTATTATATTCACTATAGCACCAAACAACATTGATGGACAAACAACAACTGTACACAAATCAATCATTCAAATCTTATGATAAACTATCCTACAATTTCCTGTTCAGTTGCATAAATCACAAAATGAAGCATGTCACCTATTGATTCAGTGAAATTCACAAAGAGATGATCATTAATAAAAGCTTAAATAACTCTAATGATTTAACAATGCAAACACAACCAAAAGAAACAACAACATCCCATTACTGCATTAAGCCGAGCAAAATTTTCAATACGTTTTACTTTTCCAAAAATCAAATACTAAGTAAAAATTAAAAAACATCCCATTACTGCATTACACAAAAAATGAATCTAAGCGGTAAGAACAACAGCCCCACCAGCCTCCTTGATCTTCTTCTCGGCAGTCTTGGATACCAACTTCGCCTTCACGACGACGGGCTGGTTTCCGGGCAAAACCCCCTTTCCAAGAACCTTGAAGAAGCCGTACTGAGTGACGTCGATGACAGGGACGTTGTCCTTGGAGGCCTTGTCTTGGACTTCCTTAGGCACCATAGACCACAGCTTCTCGACGTTGACGATCGGACAGTAGAACCTGTTCCTCAGCTTGTGGAAGTACCTCATACCAACCTTCCCGAAGTAACCTGGATGGTATTTGTCGAACAGGATTCTGTGGTGGTGCATACCTCCGGCGTTTCCGCGACCACCGGGATGCTTCCTGTGCTTCCCGATACGACCGTGACCGGCGCTCACGTGGCCGCGCTTCTTGCGGTTCTTCTTGAATCTCGTAGTCATGGTTTGGATTTGGGCGTGTGTGTGTGAGAGAGAGCGGCAGCGGCTAGGGAAGGGAAATGACTCAGCGAGTGAATTAGGGTTTTGAGGGGACTTTGCATTATATACAAGTGCTGTTGCAGATTACGACGTCGTTTAGGCGAGTTGAAGATTTTTGTGAATGGGTAATTTAGCAAAAATATAATTGCAAATTGCAAATCGAACCGGTCCGCAATAACTTTTGCATTTTCTACCCATACTAAAATTGATTAATCGATAATCGATAATCGATAACAAGCTTTATGAAATTAAGTTAAAATTATTTATATACTTTATTTAATCTCATAATTAAATATTCTATTTGAATATTGTTTTGATTTATAAAATCTTTAAAATATATTTTTATTGTTGTTACGGATATATATAATTAATAATTAAAAAAGTATGGTTTTAAAATCATGTATATTTTAGTCATTGTAACTAATTTCATCACTTTTACAATAAAATTATCAAACGGATGTATATTGCTTTTGAACTATGTAGAAGTTTTAAAAATACAATTAACTAAATATATGTTTATTAAATTTACAACCAATTATTCATTCAACATAGTCATGGGTGTAGCAAGAAAAAAATTTGGGGGTGGACTAATCTTTTTTTTTTTTTTTTCTTGTTTAAAAATCTTAAAATTTTGAACTAGTTACTTTGCAAATTTTTTATTTGTAATAACCGATAAAAGACTCAAGAGAGAGCGGTCGGGGATAAAGATATCAATGGTACGGATCGAAGATATGTTTTCCATTACCATCCCAATCCCGATTTGTATGAGAAATACCATCCCTGTGAATAACCGCGTTATAATAAACTGTATGGATATAATGATTCCCCATTAGAGGATCGGTTTCTTGCCCCATACCATCCTCATCCAATTAACATATATATTTTTTAATGATTTTCTAATAGAGATTATATCAAAATTATTGAATAATATAAAACCGGTAATAATTAACAAACTCTAAATCAATTATTGTATAACACAGCTCGTTAACAAACACTAAAAGTTGTAGTTTTATGTATATTTTTTAATATTGGATGACATTCTTCGATATAAATAATGTCATATCAAACTGATATAAAATATATTGGTTATTTATATTTGGATTATTGGATTTAAATGTTTTAACCTGATTATATGCAAAACATCTTTTAAATTCAATGACTCACATATAAAAAACCGATATATTTTATATCATTTTGAACCGAATATAAAAAGAAATCATTATATTTTATATCATTTCAAAGAAAGACCTTACATATAAAATATAAAAACCAGCCCGAAATTAAATCGGAATCGAAAAAATTACTAAACCCATAAAATCCACTCATAACCGGACGGGTTTACAGGTCCTTTAACCGAAGGCTAATTTTGACATCCTTAGCCGGAGAGACGGACAACTCTGGTCGTTAGTTTCAATTTGGTCAATAACAAATTGGCATTGTTTCTCTGGTTACTTGTTTCCAAACAGCTGAAGAAGAATCACTCCATGATTGTAAGAATTACCAAAAAGACCCATTTCATCCCTCTAATTTTCAGCAGATGGCCACCTCCCATTTGAACCTCCACTCTCTCAGTCTCACCATTTTCACTTCCCGAACTCCAAATTTCCAAATCAAACACCAATCTCCTTTCACATCGCACAAACCCAAACACAAGCGACTCTTTGCAGTTTCCAATTCCGCATTCCCGAACAAAGACAACAGCTTTAACCTTTTCGATTCTTTCAAAATTCATCTCCGGCCGGTTTTACATGGCGGTGGTTGGTGGAATTTGAGTGGCGACGCTCATGGAGTTGAAGATTTAACGGCGAAGCCGATCACTGTGTGGACGGCTCTTAGTAGAATGTGGACATTGATCGGAGAAGATAAATGGCTTATCTATCTCGCAGTTGCTTCCCTAACAGTTGCAGCGGTTTGTTTGCTTTTTATTTTTCTTAATTTTCAACTGTTTAAATTTTTTTGTAGCAAACTAGCAATTATGAATTTGACATGGTAGTTAAAATTAGAACAAATTTCTCTTGGTTAAAGTAGAGAATCGACTGCTCTGTAATTATATAATTGAAACAATGCTAGATATGTCCATTAAAAGGTCTGTTATACTGCAGGTATCAGAGATTTCTATGCCTAGTATATTGGCTGCATCTATATTTTCTGCTCAGAGAGGTGAAACCATGGTGTTTTCTCGGAGCTTGAGATTCTTGGTTACGTTGTGTGTCACTTCCGGGATTTGCAGGTTAATATTTTTGTATAGTCATAGCTTAGCTTTATCCTAACAAATACAAAATGTTGTACATTTCTGAATATTTTGCGACTATGTGATATACAATTATACACTTGTAATTTTTCTGGTTTCAAAGTATGGTTTTATATGTGTTGTACATTTGTGATTATAGTTGTTTGACTGAGGCGCCAAATTGATTTTGTTTGATTTTGTTTACGCTACAGTGGCTTGCGAAGTGGCTGTTTTAGTATTGCAAATATAATCGTGGTGAGTATTTATGTAAATATATGTATTTATCTATTGTAAATTTGCTAGTATAGTTGTCTTACACTCTTACTCTTTAAATATATATCTTTCCTGATAGTTTTAAATATTTGAGAGGCTATGAGACATTTTATTTTCCTCGCACCATACTTGTGAACATGATAGTCCTTTTCTTTTATATAATCTAGTTAGTGGATGAGAGACAGCTTAATCAAATTGTATTGTGGATCTGACCTCATTGGCAATAATACTTGTTAGGTTTAATTAGAGGTGGTTTTTCTGAAATAAACAATTCTAGTACTTGTACTTTCTGAAATCTTGATCAATCATTTGTGCGATTGTTGATAATTTTTGCTTCCCTTTTTATTCACGGCGTTCATAACTTTTAAAATTAAAAAAAAAAATGTTTGTTATCCTGATCATTATATCATAATTGTTGTTTCTGGAGAAAGTAAATGTGATATATATTTGTGCCTTTGACTGTGTTCTTCAGGTTAAGCGTCTTAGGGAGAGACTGTATTATGCTCTTGTTTTTCAGGTGAGTTGTACTTGTAATGATTGTATCAATTTTGAGGTTCCATTTATTTCTGAAGCATGCTTCCCAGGGTTCTTTTATTGTTATTATTTTTTTGGTTTTCGTAGTCAATAGAATACTCTATGGTACTGGTACATCACCTTTGATGTAGGATATATCCTTTTTCGACACAGAAGCAGTCGGTGTTTTGACAAGTAGGCTTGGAGCAGATTGTCAGCAGCTCTCTTATGTCATTGGAAACAATATTCATTTGATATTACGCAATTCTCTCCAGGTTTGTTCTTTTCTTTTTTCCCCTTAAACGGTCTTTCCTCTTTTTCATTGGTGTGAATTTTAAACTTAGAAAATAGAGCCTTTTTCACTTAACTTCAAAATAGGTACAGATAGTACATATAAAGGAGTTAGAAAACAAACTAATCCTAAAAAGCAGGAAACTAACTCTAAGGATGAGATTAGAGAAACAGACTTCTCAAACCTCTTTATTTCAAACATAACTAAGAGATAAACTAAACAACTAACATCCTAAATCCAACAATTGGCATTTAATGTTTTACTTTATTTTTTTTATTGGTGTAGGGAACAGGTGCATTGGTTAACTTGCTGACTTTATCTTGGCCTCTCACATTATCAGCATTGGTCATATGTTTTATTTTGTCTACAATCTTTTTGGTTTATGGCCAGTGAGTATCTATTCCTTCTCTGACTTTATAGACCTATTAGACTAGTCTTCATAGATCGAAATTTTCTTATGTAATAATATATGACAACGTATATTTTTCTTCTGATCATGTCCTGAATCATATAACGGGCCTGGAAAAAAATTATAAATGTCTATTTTGGATTATTAGCTACCATATATAAGTTTTAAGTTGTAACTAAGACTTGAGTGTCCTTGCTATCATCTACTGAGCATATTGGTACAGGTAACAAGTCATTGCATCTGAGTTTATCCTAAGATAACAAAAAATGTAGTACATACTCATATATATATATTTGTAAAGAAAAAAGGTACACATGCTTGTGTAATTATTAGTTTCAACTGCTTTGGGAACTTTTGTCGTTTACTCAATGGTGCCTCTTCACTAGGCTTTTGATTATTTGAAACTATTACTGAAGCTAGCTGTGGTTGATAGGTACCAAAAGAAAGCTGCAAGATTAACTCAAGAGTTCAATGCTCATGCCAACAATGTAAAATTTGGAAACTGATTTAAGCTGCTGTTGAGAATTCTGTCACTTGAATAGCATAATAGTTTTATCTAAATGTAGGTTGCGCAAGAATCACTTTCTCAAATTAGAACTGTACGGGCTTATGGAACAGAACAAAAAGAAATTGGAAGGCAATACTCTTATCTCTATCATCCTTTCTTATCACATGTAGACACTCTTGCTAGAAAGACACAGATTTACCCCCAAAGCACATAAGATTTTATTGTTTTGTGTAATCGTATTAAAATCTAAATGATCTGTGATACATGGTGATAGGTACAAAGAATGGCTGGAACGGTTAGCTTTTGTAAGCATCCGTGAAAGTGTGGCTTATGAATTGTGGAATATGAGTTTTACCACTCTTTATCGTTCAACACAGGTTTGGATATCAGTCTGTAATCCATCAATTCGAATATGCTAGTTTTCACTCAAGAAATCCGTTGGACAGGAGGATTCACATCTCCATTGCTTCCGAACTTCTTCTTTCTTAAGTTGATACGATTGTTAAATAAATGTATAGGATTAAATTAATGGGGTGTACAGCTAGAGCAACTCGTAAATGTACAACACTTTTTGCTCTATCCCATTTTTTTTCTTAATGTTTTTAAAGAAAAAAGGGAGAATGAAAAATAAGAAAGGAAAATACGTTGTATAGAGATTATTATCCAAAAGGCGATTTTCTCAAACATAAAAGAAGGTTTTTTATGCTGAAGATTTATAGAATTTGTTTTATTTGACATAATAGTATTTTTCTTCTTCAAGCTTGATGCTAGTGGGAGAGTTCTGGTTTCATTTTTTATCTTTTTTTTTTTTGTCTTGATATTTTAAAGATCACTCATTTTTCCAAACGTTTGAAGATGAATTTCTCCTTTCTCAGTAAGTTAGAGCTAATGAAACCATCTTGAAATCATCAGGTTCCTGAATAAATAATAGTTTGAATATCTTGCCCTTTTCATTTGTCTGGCCTAGACAGAATGCTATTTGTCCTTTTATTTTTACATGAAATAAAGTTTCAATAACAGTTACCTAAGGTGCCTGTCAAAAGGGGGTAAAGGAGAACTCATTTAGGAGGATACATCATATTAGGTTCTACATGTTCATCCTATACCTACAGGGTCTCCTGCTGTGGCACATTAAAATGAGTTTGTAAATGTTCAAATACTTTTGTATTTGATACACTTGGTGCGTGTTATAATGTTTTTTATTTATTTATTTTAAAATAACAAATACATACATTTCAGGAGTGCTTCCTTGAACATGTTGATAATTGATTACTTTTGATAATATTATTTTTTAAAAATATTTTTATTTTCAATAAATCACATTGGTGATGAATGATTATTATTAAATGATTTAGGATATTTAGCTGTTAATTTTCTTCAATCTTAAGTTAACTTTTTTATTTGAAAGAAATCTTAAGTTAACTTTGACTGTCAAAATTGTAGGTTATTGCAGTGCTGTTAGGAGGAATGTCAATTATGACCGGTTATGTATCAGTTGAGCAGCTTACAAAGTATGTGTTATACTGTGAGTGGTTGATCTATGCTACTTGGAGGGTTGTAGACAATTTATCGTCACTACTGCAATCCGTTGGGGCTAGTGAAAAAGTCTTCCAGTTAATGGATCTCTTGCCCAGCAACCAATTTCTATCAAAAGGCAAGTAATATGTATTTCTTGGAGGGAGGTTTGTGACGATTGGAATAAATATCTTTTAAGTTATTGAGCATCTATCATGCTTTGTTTTGACAAGCTTCATTACACAATTTCCTGTGGGAACTAAACACTTTCAGTCCAATATGCGCAATTATTCCTTTATCATTTTGCAAAATAAGGATTCTGTTAGAAATCATGAGATAGGAAACTATTGCTTTGTTGTTGTAAATTGCAATCTGTTGAATTGCAAGTAGGTTTGGATTTAGTTCCTCATCATATATAGTAGAATTTATAGAGAAATAGATCCCCATTGTATTTACATAAGGGATATATGTATTTTCAGCACTGCTATTTAATTATTTATGTTTTTGGTTTCGATGTGTTTAGTCCTATAGATCAACTTACAGCTCTATCTTTAATTTTTGGTGTAGTTTACTTTTATTCTAACATATGTGACATTCTGCCTCGGGATGGAAGGACCCCAAAATAGGTTCAGATCCTACTAGAGTAACTAGACGTTCAGTAGAGATAAGAAATTGTTGAAGAAAGAACGAGTATAGCTATTTGATTTTTGCTCCAAAGTTCCAGTTTCTCTGCATCATATATTTTGACTGGCCACTTTTTTTTTTGAAATTTTCTCTGAGTAATTACTGTTTTTATAATGTTTAAGTTTCATGGTGCACCCTACTTTATGCAGGTGTGAAATTGCACAGGCTGATGGGGAATATACAGTTTGTAAATGTTTCTTTTCACTATCCTTCGAGGGTGACAGTATGTCTTATGTCCTTGAATACTAAACTAATATAATTTGAGGTTAAATGATTTCATTTTCTCCCATTCATGTTTACATATATGTGGCATGGAATTATGCCCAATGAACAAAGCATTTATAAGATGCCTTTTGTTTGTTAAGTGGATTCAATAGATTTTTTATCGGTATGGTAGCTTCATTTAGATACCTGTTGTTTTAAATGTTACTAATTCTGAGATGATTATAAGGATGATATAGAGATATAGCAACATTTTATTTTACAATATGTTTCCTTTTTTCCTTACAATTATGGAAATGTTGTTAGGACCAAAAATGAATATACTTTTTCGTTTGTAATGAATATGAGTTACTCTTATATCTTACACATATCGCTAGATACAGTTTTGAAAATGCCTTGGGTAGCATGTCTGGCTCATTTTATGAGGGACCTTACACTGCTGACCAATTGATTATAAATTTTCTTCTAATTTGTTTAATTCTTTTACTTTCCTTATTTCCTTATTTTCTTATTTTCATTGGTCCCTGCGATATTCAAACAGGTACCCGTTCTAGATCATCTGTGCCTTAATGTTAAAGCAAATGAAGTAATTGCAATTGTAAGAAACGTCTTTGCATATTATCATTCATTTAGCTGATGGTGCAATGAGTCAATGACTTGTGGATTGACTGCATATCCTTATTTTGACTAGGTTGGTCTAAGTGGCAGTGGAAAAAGCACATTAGTAAATCTTTTACTACGTCTTTATGAGCCAACTAATGGTCAGGTATGCTAATGTTATATTAACCTTTGCATCATACTCTTAACGTTTCGGCATTGTAATTGTATGAATAATTGGATTGAAATGATTGAATCATTTTGTAACATCAAAATAGTTTTACACATTAAATTACTTCTGTTTATGGTTAGAGTATTTCATTTTAGACGCACTTCATTTTTTTGTGCATTGACCTGTTATAGCAACCCCAAAAGCCTTTTCTAATTTCACTCTTCAAATATGAATTTGATTACCTATGTAGCAATTTGAAGAGTGAGAAAAGAAGACTCATTCCAAAAGACTCTTCAAATAGAAATAGTCCTTTAATAAAAACATTTAATCAGTTGTTCGAAATTAGAAAGAGTTGTTAAATTTAAAATCATATAAAGTTGTTAAGACATAATAAAAAGTAATAAAATAAAATCTGAAGAGTAAGAATCACTCGGCAAAATTGAAGAGTGAGAAAGAATTTCTCAATTGAAGAATACTATTTAACGAGTCTGTTGGAGCCACATCTGCTGATGTGGCTCATCTAACTTTTCCAACAACCTCAATTAACGAGTCTGTTGGAGTTGCTCTTATGTGCTTAATTGAATTTCTTTATTATTCAGAAAATTTTCACTCATCTATTATTCCAAGCATTATGAATTTACGTGTCTAGATTCTCGCTTTATAATGTGCATGGAATTTTACTTCTTTGAATGGTAGTTAGGTTTCACATCCATAAGTTACTCTGATTTCGCAGATCTATATTGATGGTTTCCCACTTACAGAGTTGGACATCAGCTGGCTGAGAGAAAAGATTGGATTTGTTGGACAGGTTTGACTACATATTAAATAACCTATGACACATAACTTGACATGGAAGTACTAAATTTATTCTAAAACAGTAAAACTTCATTTGAGGCAGGAACCCCACCTCTTTCATATGGATATCAAGTCAAACATTAGTTATGGTTGCCCGGAAGAAATTACAGATGAAGATGTACAATGGGCTGCCAAACAGGCTCATGCTCATGAATTCATTTCATCTTTTCCTCATGGTTATGAAACCCTTGTCGATGATGATTTGCTAAGTGGAGGGCAGAAGCAGCGAATTGCTATTGCTAGAGCCATGCTTAGAGATCCTGCAGTTCTGATTCTCGATGAAGCTACCAGTGCTCTGGATTCAGAAAGTGAACACTATGTCAAGGTAAGTAATCTAATTCTTTCCTATCGAAATGGAAAAAAAAAAAATGATATAAATTCACCTAGCCTACTGTTGCTTATGTGGCATCTACTTTATCTGTAGGGGATTCTTCATGCGTTGAGAAATGACAATGCAACAAAAAGAACTATCATTGTCATAGCACATAGGTATGTCCTTGCTTCACTTGTTTTAATTCCGTTTTTTCTTAAATGATTTGTTGAATCAAGAAGAATAACTTTTTCGCAGGATTTCTACCATAAAAGCCGTTAATAGAATTGTTGTAATTGATAATGGTCGGATAGTTGAGGTATGGGTTCTTGTCTGGCATTTCGAAAGACTTTTTATATTGTTATTTGCTCACTTTAATTAATTTATTTTTGATGATTTGTGCATGTAAAGATGGGTGACCACACTGAACTCCTTCACAAGGGTGGGCTGTATGCACAGTTAGTCCAAGCACAAACAGAATCCGTGACTTGAATCATTATCGTATCATTGCAGCTGCAGGATTGGGTCACTACTGCTGGAAAATGGTTAATGACTTTATGCACTTACCATCTGTTGTATTAATTCGATCAATCTGGAAAGGTCAGGTTTAATTGCTGACCTTGTAAAACTTGGAGCCTCATCAATTCCTGAGTTTTCTTACAAGGAGAGCTCCTCCTGGTACGTGCTAGCTGCTTGACGGGGACATTAGACGGATTTCTGCGCTCCTTGAGAGGTTTTCCAAATACATCAATTTTTTTTTTCCTAATTTCCACACTTTCTAACTACTATTGCCAATTTAAAGAACTATACAATTTTAAGTACACCTTGATTTCTAAATTCATCCATCATCCTTCCCTTCCGCACGTATACCTACCAGAGTCTCCTAAATTCACTCCTCCTCTATCCCCAAACCCCTTAGAATGAGATTCTATAAATTTCATCTGCATATCCATTTTATGTCGAAATTTTGTTTCTAGATAAATTATGATTGTTTAAAATGTGGTTAAACTTAGATTAAGATTTTTATTGTGTAAGATCTTATGTGTATGTGCAAGTGAGTGAAAATTGAAGTGTGTGGATCTATTATTGACTGGTTCCTTGAAACTATTTAGCATAAATCAATTTATGTTATCTAGTCTCTGCAATAGTGCAATTTTCATTTATCTGTCGTCGAATTCAAGTTTTAAGTTCTAGTA
Organism: Acer negundo; assembly: GCA_035582765.1. Lineage (NCBI taxonomy): Eukaryota > Viridiplantae > Streptophyta > Magnoliopsida > Sapindales > Sapindaceae > Acer > Acer negundo. The sequence continues at coordinate 8,887,750 of CM069237.1, read as the reverse complement.
ACATATTTCTTGGGACATGTTTATTAATCAGGATTCCTATCTGAAGAAAAGGAATTAAGTTCCTAATTTTGAATTACAATGTTTACTAATGTTTTGGGAACCTCATCCACAAAACAAGAATTAAGTTCCTGAAAGAAAAGGAACTTGATTCCCCTCACTCGTCCTAGGAATCAAGTTTTCTTTCCTGATTACAAAGGGAATTCATGTGTCTTTACTAAACTATCTTGACATAAAATTAATAAAAAATAAAAATAAAAACAACTATGCATATATTTTTTTTATTAATATCTCATATATATATATATATATATATATAATAAAAATGAATTGCAAATACCTTGAATTTGGTATGTATATATAAACGATTTTATTAGGAAAATAAAAAAGTTTAATATAAAAATAAAAATAAAACAATAACCACGACCAAAAAAAAAAAAATTGTGAATTATCGTATACTGACTTTTTACAGACGTTGTATGGTATATATATATATATATATATATATATAATGAATAAATAAATAAAGAAATAAGAAAATAACATGCTTTCATCGTGGAATACATAAGTTTGTATTTTTTTTTTTTTCTACCGGCATTTCAGTTTTTATCCTATTAAAATTGATATGCATATATATAAGGGTATTTTTGTAATCAACTTTGTATAAATTTGATTCTATTTCTAATTCTTCAAAATTAGTAAACGCTGGAATTGAATTCAGTAACTTAATTCCGATTCCACTCCATTCCCTTTCCGGTGAAACTTGATTCCGATTCATTTCATTCCCAATTAGTAAATGTGCGCTTAGGGTTTTGGGCTTATATGCTGTGAAGGGTTTGAGTTCTCCACCTGTTTGTTTGGAAAACATAAAATCTAACTAGGGTTTATTCTCTTTAAATCACATTTATTTCCTCTAATCTTTTTGAAACAGAAAACCTTAAACTACAATCACAGTGGTGATTAAGATATTATCATAGATTGACTCAAGGATCACAATTAGGTTAAAAAGAAAAAGAAAAAGAAAAAGAAAAAGAAAAGGAAAAAAAAAATAGAGATGAGTTAATCTTTCCTCTTTCAACTTTGATCATCCAAATAGCAATAGCTAAATTTACATGCCTACACTACACAATCTAATGTGATAATCAAACAATGAACAAAAGCAATAACTAGAAACTGTTACAATAAGATATCCATGAACGATAGCCAAGCTCTATTGCTACTGGCCTTTACTATTTCCTTCGAAGACAATGGCCTTACGTCACTGTTGCTGTTGTCGTTGGCCTTTCTCCGACACAGGAAAAACTTTCTTGAATCCAATTCAATCAACTTCTTCTCCTTCCCCAAACTCTCAAAGCAAAACTGGGAGTAATGGAGGTCGAAACTAGATGGATTGGTGTCTGGTAAGATAGGCAGGGAACAATCTTTAACGTACTTAGACAAAACGGCCGCCACTAGGTCCGCAACAGTGTTTTCCGTTGACATCACCAGATGAACGGGACGGAAGGTCCCCTGAATGGTAACATTGACTAACAGCTTAGTCAGCTTGGGTCTCGGTCTCTCCTCCTGCGAGAGTGGAGTCAAGAGGCTACCATTGGAAAGCCAATCCAAGAACTGCTGCTGCTGCTTGGGTCTCGGTATCGTCTCCTGTGAGAGTGGTGTCATGAGGCTCCCGTTGGAAAGACAATCCAAGAACGGTTGCTGCTGCCGTACTGTCAGCATTACAATGATCTGATGAATTTCGATTGATTATCTTTCTTTGAATCGAACATGAAAGATGAAATCAATTTTGTTGGTTTCAAGTACTGTATTTGGTATGGCAATGAGAATGGGTTACTTGAGGATGAAGAAAAGAAGATTATGCGTAGATGAAGTGTGAGTCTAATTAGAAGCTTTACGGGTACGCAAAATTGTTTGGAATTTGGATACATAATATATTACAAGTAGCCGATTAGGATTAGGATTAGTGTTTCCTAATTTGTTAATTTCATTTGTTATTTACTTGTGTTGTACTTTCTTTGGATATCTAATAGGGTTAGGATTCTTTTTGCATTGATTTCACTTGTGATTTCCTTATACGTTACTTTGAAGCTTCATGTGTGTTTTCTAAGTGTTTTCGTGAAAGTTTATTTCTCCAAAACTATACCGATTTTCTAAACCGGAGCTATTCATCTCTCCTAACCATAAATAAATTTTGTTTGTCCAAATGATCGGGAGAATACAAAAATTTTGTTTGAGGACCAACGTAATAAAATACAATATTCTGGGTGTCAAAGTAAAATTTTATATTAAATATATATATATATATTTGTTTGAGGACCAATGTAATAAAATACAATATTTCGGGTGTCAAAGAAAAATTTTATATTATATTATATTATATTATATTATATATAGAGAGTAAGTTTTTCATAAGTGATCTCTTATTTATGGGTGTCAATATCCATACATTTCATTCAAATCGATGTGATTTTATGGTGGTCTTTACCGAAATTAAAATAAGGGATCCCTCATGAGAGATTCACTATATATGTAGTGACTCTCTTATAAGGGATCCCTTATTTTAATTTCGGTAAGGACCACCATAAAATCACATTGATTTGAATGAAGGATATGGATATTGACATTCATAAATATGATAAGCACACACATATTTATAAGTACACTCATGTTTAAAATTTAAACATTACTATAAACATTCGTATTAATACTAATAATACCCTTGTTTAAATGAATGTTTTCATTTTATTACAATTTCTTTATAAACCCTTATAAGTTATTAACACACCCAAAAAAAAAAAAAAAGGGTCTAATAATTTAAAGAATGTAATATTGAAGTCTTAGTGGCTTTAGACTGTGTACCTGTAATAGACTGAATGGATATTATATGCATGAGAATTTAAGAAGGTAAGGTTTAAAACAACTATGTGTTATGATGATACAAATTCCACTAGATGATGATGGATGTAATTTAAGGATTTAGAGCTGAACCAATCCCACCAAACTGATCCCTGGCCATAAATGGTTCCATTATCACCTAATGCAATGTCAAGTTGTTCATGTGAGAAATTTTAACAACGATTACGACAGGGAAAATAATGATTGGAAAATAACGATTACTCTTTCAACAACAAAAAAAAAAAATAATAATAGAGTAACAAGCAAACGTGATCAAACTTGTACCCAATACAAACTTTCTTCTATGACAATAACTTTTTTTTTTTTTTAAATAGCAAGATTTTATTAACAACAAAAATAGGGAACAAAGGAATAACAAGCCAACAAGTCACAACAAACCCAAACAACAAACAACAAACACACACTAAAACAACAATTTGAAATCTTACTTTGATTATTTCGAATCTAGAGAGAAGTAGAGAACACTAAAAATTCAGTTTTCAAGTAAAAAATAATTTAAATCTGTTTTATCTTCTACAAAAACTAAAATTTTGATATAATGTATAAACATAACTATATCTCATAATTTGTAAATTCAATACTGTAATTCATAGTACATTCGACTCCAACATTGTTCATGCCCATTTGAAAATTCACAAAAATTCAATAATTGTTCAAATAATGGGATATGTATTGCTATCTCTAAATTAAAAAATAAATAAATAAATTTACTTCTCATTTTTTTTCATTGATAGAGTTCATAACAAAAATAAAGAAATAAAGAAATATGTATCTCTATGATCGGAGTCCTCTGAAAATTCTTATTCCATTACTTTGTTGTATGATAATGGGAGATTTTGGCTTCGATGGGCTTCTGTTCTTCTCATTTTTTTTTTTTTTTAAAGAAATAGAATTAAGGTTAGGGTTTGGTTTTTATTTATTTATTAATAAAGTTATGTAGTTGAAGATATGTGTGTAATTAATGGGTGTAAATAGTATTTTGTTTATTTTTAATTAAATTAATTTGTCCTTATTGGTAAATTCCTATTTATTTTATTAAAATATGGGTGTGCTTGTCATATGTATGGGTGTCAATATCGGCTCCCTTGAATGAATTTTGATCTTAATTTTTTTGTGGATGATAAGTTCATTAAAATGTACCTATGAATATATATATATATATATATATATATACGGTCCTGTTCCTATCAGAGCATCCTTATATAACTTTATCAGGATATTGAATGTGAGCCACTCATTTATAAAAGTGATTTGACAAGTGCATACATACCAAGTCAAAGTATGTAAAATGAGTGGCTCATATTCAATGCCCTTATATAATTCTATCAGGGCATCCTCATAAGAAAATTTATATATATATATATATATATATATATACATTTTTACGATAAAATCATATTTATTATGTGTTTTTTTTCCCTTGTGAGTGCATTTAAAACATCCCTTCCTCACTTTGTCTCCCGCAATTTGAAGACATTTTAACTAAAATTCATATATATAGTTTGTTGGATTTTTATAATTTTTATTATTATTACATAAAATATAAATGATTTAAATGAAAATTCATAAATATAGTTTGTTGGATTTTTATAATTTTTTTTATTATTACATAAAATATAAATGATTTAAATGAAAATTCATAAATATAGTTTGTTGGATTTTTATAATTTTTTTTATTATTACATAAAATATAAATGATTTAAATGAAAATTCATAAATATAGTTTGTTGGATTTTTATAATTTTATTTTTATTATTACATTAAATATAAATGATTTAAATGAAACCTCAAATTCATGAATGAGACCGGAATAAGCTTTTGGCAAACATTTTCTTATGAATCATTATGTTCTATTTATTGTGAAAATAGGAGATTATCTTTTGATATAATATTATGATACATTGACACATCTAAATTTGAGAAAATGATATATACTATTAGGTCAATAGTAGAATCTCTTGAATTTTATTTTATTATTTATCATTTATTATTTATTTTTTTGAAGGAAACCAACCGTATTACAAAGACACACGGCATTTTGCCGTCACAAGGGAACCAACACAGGGAGGAAATTCCTTCAGCCAAAGCAAATCATCAACACAAGAGAGGCTGTTTTTGGCTAACATATGGGCTACCTGATTAGCCAATCGAGGAACGAAGGACACCGAACCACACCGAGCAAGACTAAGCAACAAACGAATATCCGCAATAACAATCCCTATCTCTGAGAACAAAGGTTTGCTACCATTGATCCACCCCACCACCACCTCCGTATCAGATTTGACTGTGCACGGAAATAAGCCATAATCAATAGCCAAATGCAGACCACGAAGAGTCGCCACCGCCTCAGCCACTTGAGGAGTGAAGGTAGCAACTAACTTTTGGGAACTAGAGGCCATAACCAGACCATAACAATCTTGAATAACCACCTTCACGCCTGCCAAGGCATCTTGCCCCATTAATCGCGGCATCGCAATTTATTTTATACACATTCGGTTCAGGTGGAATCCAAACAACATGTCTGATACTCGTTGTTGCATTTCGCACCACACAAAGGCTGGCAGCGTGAAACTCAGTAAGAAAATAGTTGGCCCATTCCGCAACGTCCACTTCTCTTATATGATTTCACATGATAATTTGATGATTATAAGTGACTTGATATAACTAAATTTAAAAGATAGAAGAATGGGAAAATTGTGTTGAGGAAGAAGATGGTATGAGCTTGGTTATTTTTCAAAATTAGATATTAAAAATTTATTAATACAATAAATTTGTAAAAGTGATCAAGAACAAAACATAAAATTAAAGACTTGTTGGGTATTTTTTACAAATTACACCTTCCCTTTCGGTAGATGTTAGTTCTATTCCATTTCCATTATTTAGTAACTTAAAAAAAAAAAAAAAAAAACAACAACAAGTCTTTGGTTCTACTCCTGGCAATTACATTGTGGTTAGCCTCAGGACATTTAGCTATGCTGGTGGAAGGACGGACATGGGGCTAACATCAGCGGTTCGAATCCTACCCAGGCGGGGGGTGAGTTTTGATTTATCCGTTTGCATCCTTATAGGCCCAGGGGTGTAAGCCGAAGTTTCTTATCTATCATACTCCACGAAGCCAACATACAAGCCATATCGGGTCACACAGTTGGGGGCCTGCTTCTAACATACAGGCCACGATGAGTCACATAGTTGGAGGAAGACAGACGGATAGATACATGGACGAAGTCCGGGATCCTCGATACCACCAAAAAAAAAAAAACCACAACAACATAATTTTTTTTATTATTATTATTTAAAAAAAAAAAAACAAGATCATGAAATTCTGTATTTATATACATGTTCAAAGAGGGAAGATTACCTCATCTATCTAAATCTACTTACGTGTCACCTCTTCCTAAAATCTTTAACTCAAAGCGGTGCCACGTGCTCTACACTTCTATATATATATTTTTTAATTTACTAAAATAATTCGGGATTTGAGAAGTAGATAGAATTGACTCAAATCTACAACCTCATGATGTAGATATAAGATTATTTCCATAAATTTACTACTTTAATAATTCTCCATTTTACAATCTCCAAATAATAAAATATAATATTTTATTATTTTTAATTTTTTTTTTAATAAAATTGTTTTCTCTTTATTATTTTAGATAATAATTTACTCACTTTTATTACACTAAATTTTTTTAAATCTTTTTTATAAGTATTCACACCTAACTATTTTTACATGTAATGATTTTAAAATAAATTTTTAACATTTATATTTTTTTACTTAATATTATTTTACATCTAGTATTATTTACTTAGAACGCGAAGAGCTAGATTATAATTATGGAGAAAGATTTGGACTTCATAAATGGTCAAAATAAACATGAATATTGGAAATGTTAATGTTAATATTTTGTTTTACAAAGTTATTTAGAGTTAATTATTATGATATATGTTAATTACATATAAAAAATGATGATTTGAAAACATTTATTTTGAATTAAAATACTTATTAGTTTAGTATTAAAAAAAAAAAAAGGTCAATATTTGTAGTCGGTTGGTATAATTTTTATATTGATTAAAATTTATGAATAAAAAGTTATATTAATTTAATTGAGTTTAGTTAACGATATAAATGGTAGATAGGAAAGATAAAATAATATTATTTAATGTAAATAGTGATATAGAGATTGAGATTTGATCCGAAAGATCTCAAAAATAGAGTATTAATTTTTCCATTTTCGAGAGCGGTTGGAGCCAAACCGGTCTCCATTTTGGAAAAATAGAGACCGATTGGAGATTGTCTTAAGAAAAACCACCGGCCAACCTCATTTTGTCTCCGCACACTTTCACTTCTAATCAGCAATAAAATGGATGTTTCACAACAATTCTGTTAGTTTAAAAAAAAAAAAAAATTTGACGTGTCAGCTTGTCACCTCTTCCTGCAACAATTGTGTTAGTTTTGAATAAAAAAAATAAAATAAAATAAAAAATTGAGGTGTCAGTGTGTCACCTCTTCCTGCAGTCTTTCCTTTCCTTCACATTTTTTTTTTTAAAAAAAAAAATTGCAATAAAATTAACTTTACTGGTTATATTACTTTTTACTTTTATAATAAAAGGCTTAAAAGGAAGAGCAAATTGCTTTAATTAATTGGTACATAAAGCCTTCATAAAGAGAATCAATTCATAGATAAATAAATCCATATTACTTTCCATCTCCATTCAAGCTTTTTCAAAATCTTTTCTCAATTTAACTATAAAAAGACAAATCACACTAAAAATTTCCTAGATTTACAACTCCTATCATATATATATTTATATTTTATGGATAGCGTTTAATTAGTCTTTCTTCTACTGTTAGTTTATTATGATATAAAATATATCAGGACTAAAAATTTGGATTATAGAGTATTGAGAAGTTTTGATAAATACATATATTTTAAGTCAAAGTATATAAATTTAATGGATATATTATGACGGATTGACAATAGAAAATCTAAGAGTTTAATTATATATAATTAATTAATTAATTAATTTTGAAAAATGAAGAATATCTTGACATTCAAAAACAAATAATTGTTAACTAAAAAAATAAAAAAGAAAAACCTGAAAACGACAGCGATAATCGCGCATATCTCGATTTTGTTGTTTCTCGCTTAGTCGGATGCCTGGTCGGTCATCATACGCTCCATAAGAGCGCGTGAGTACCCCCTCAAACCCAGCCAAAAGTTGGGGGCCACACTAATCTGACACCAGACGTTATTTTACCACCAACGGCATCGCGCCACGTCACGTATTCCCTTCAAATTCCACACCATTCCTGCACTCTAAAACCCTGTTTTTAGGGTTTCCACTTTTGAATCCTCCACTTCACTCGAACTCAGCTCAGGTTCTATCTATCTTTTTTTGTAGTGAATTAACCGCGAATAAAACTTTAAAATGATCGAATCTTGGAACGCGATTTAGCTTCTATATTCCAGGAGATTAGCTGAAGATGTCTCGGTTCATGACGACGTTTTGGTCCCTTTTGGTGCTTCTGGCGGTGGTGGTGGAGGAAACGACGTCGCTTTTAGGTTCTGGACCGCACATTACTGATGTGAACATACTCTTGCCTCCTAAAATTACGAATCCTGTGGAGTACCGTCTTCAAGGAAGTGATGGCTGCTTCAAATGGTACTTCCTATATGTTCAGATACATTTATATAATTTAATTTAGTAATAGAAGCTTGAATTTTATTTTATTTCTTATAATTTATAGTGATCAGTTTGTTGCAAAAATGTAGATATGATATAATTGATAAGAAAGTTAAATGAACAGAACGCAGAGTACTGGCATTGTTCTGGAAGTTGTTTCAAATTTTAGATGTGTTTGTAGAAGCTCATGAAGCCAGCTTTTCGGTTGTTGTTTCGCTTGCATTCTGCTTAATTACTTTGACTCAAAGTTTCACATGTTGATTAGGTGCTGATGGCTTTGAAGAAAGGAAATTGTAATGGAACCTTGTTTTTATAAGTCCTGTAATAATATTCTATTACGTTTCATTTTGGTTGGAGTAAAACAGGAGGGAAGGAACGGAGTGTGAAAGAAAAGAATACGAGGGAGACTATTTTCTACTGTTTTTTTTTTTTTTGGTTTGTGGGTACTGGGTAGAATGATGAGATCAAGAGAAGGGGAAATGGTATAAACTCTCTGAACTTAATTTTTCGTTTAAGGGACTGAAGGACAGAGAGAATGAAAGCTTTTATTATTTTACCCTTGCCTTACGAAGAAAGGTGTACAGTTTCAAAAAATATTGGTATAATGGTAAAATTAATAATGTCAATTGGTTTCTTTTGTCTCCCCTTCTAAACAGATATTCCACAGACAACCTTCTTCATTTTCATTTGGTCTTGTTTCCGTTTTATCAACCAAATGAATGGAAAGAATGATACACTGATGAGTCAAAACAAACGAAGTGATTATCATTGTTGTTGTTGTTTAATATTTTACAGGTCATGGGATCATCATGATTTTTTATCCGTTCTACCTGAATATAATTCTAGTAACCGCTGCTCAACGAGTGCACGTTTGAGATCAATTGCCCCTTACAGTGGCCGAAAAGAGACTGCTGTTTATGCCACTGATGTACACTCTGGAATTGTAATTCGCTGCAAAGTGTTTATTGACATCTTTTCTAGAATCCAGATATTTCACAATTCCATTAAACTTGATCTAGACGGGCTTGCTACTCTCCGTGTCCGTGCCTTTGACAGTCAAGGTATCTTAAATGTTAATGCTTTCATATATGGTTTGCAGACTGTCATTTGTACCAAACCTTGATAGTTTAAGGATCTGAAACATTATATATATATATATATATATGTTTTGGGACTGTTGGGACTCGGGACTCAGTTTCAGTGATATGTATTTACTTTTTCATTATAATGGTATTTATCATAACATTGTTCATTTGTGTTCTTTCTATTAAGCATTTAAGGCACTTTGTTTTATTGAATCCCAGATGAAATTTTCACTATCTCCTTTTGTCTTCCAGCCTTTACAAATTTGATTTTATTTTTATTTTTATTTTTTTTGAAATCTTTACAGAATTAATTTTTAACAACCATGTATTGGATTTTTTATTTATTTTTTATTTTTTATTTATTTATTTTTTCTGTGAGGGTGACTCGTAATTTGCTTTAAAATATTATTTTTAAGTTGCTGTTAAATTCTGTTTTTCTCTCATTTAAAAAAAGAACGGAAGAAAAGAAAGTAAATGTAGTGTCTTATTTCTTTTAGTAAAATTTCTAATAATTTTCACTCTACCCATGAGTTGTTAGCAGAATGTCAGGCCTGTGGTTTGTTCCCACGAGGTCTAGTGTTCGAATCCCCGCCATAGTTTCCTGTTCCCCAAAGATTGTAGGGATCCACGGGGGCCCCAGTTTCAAAATTGGTTTCTAAGCGGGTTAAGGGCATTTTTGGGTAATCAAACAAAAAGAAGAAGTTAAATTTCCAAAACATTGGAGTGGCTAAGTAAGTGTCAAATCTAAATTTATAAGTAGAGGCGGCACGATGATGCTAGATATGATCCTGTAGGTGATGGAAATGATTTACATTCAATTTCTGTTAGTTGCTGTTGTAGGTTTAAAAGTTATACTCTCATCTTTGCTCCATTCGTTTGTTTCTTTTTCATTTTTGGTGTGGTGGTATTCATTTCAAATTTTATTGCAGATAACGTGTTTTCATCATTAGTGGGCTTACAGTTCATGTGGCAACTGATGCCTGAAACTGATGGAACTCATCACCTTGTACATGTTCCTTTGAAGGATTCTCCTCTGAGTGACTGTGGCGGTTTATGTGGCGATTTAGATATTCAAATAATACTTGAGAATAGTGTATGTATATATTTGTGTTTGTAAATAAGCTCTACCTGCGAAGTACCACATACACATAATGTTGTATCTCATTTTTTTTTATGTGTTGTGCAGGGCGTATTTTCAGATCTGTATGTTGTAAAAGGAATTGAGATTGGACTTGAGAAAGTTTCTGTGCATTTGCTTGAGCCAGAATTTAAGGACATGGCTGATAACATTGTTCTAACTGTAGCAGAAGCCATGTCACTCGAACCTCCCTCACCAGTTTATGTACTCATTGGTGCTGCTTTCCAATATTCTCTTAAAGTTATTCATGAGAATATTCCTCAAGGTTGTCTTTACTTCAATGCTTGTACAATTTTGTAATGATACAAATTTCAGTTTGAGTGAAGGCTAGTCCTGCACTTAGTGTCTTAAAGATTGACGGTGGGAATTAGCCTGTTTGAGGGTAGCTTCATTAGGCAGCTTCACTTGTTTTTCCTGGATTTGTACAGATGAATTTTATGTTAATACAATTCTTTTGAGATTTGTGCATTATATTTGTTGCCTACAGTCATTTTTTCTTCTAATTTCTTAGATTTACAATTTTGTGCATTAGCAGCATTACTCTCAATAATCTTGTTATCTTTCTCATTTGGTTTGCAGTGGTTACCCTGCCATCTCTGCATCACAACTGGTCTGTTTCAAACCCTTCCATTGCTCAAGTGGACACTATGATGGGTGTAACTCGTGCTATAAGCTTAGGGGAAACAGTTGTCATTGTTGAAGATACCAGAGTTGCTGGCCACATACAGGTGTCAACACTTAATGTGGTCCTACCAGACACTCTATGTTTATACATTTCACCATTGTCTGGTTCTGGTGATCCTGTAGAAGGAACAGAGGCCATTCCGTCTGTGGCACGTTGGTATGTTGTTTCTGGCCGTCAATATCTTATTCGGATGAAAGTTTTTTCACATGGGCCAAGTGCACAAGAAATCTACATTACGAAGGTATGACATGCATTCTTCTGGTTACATCTTGTTAGTGATACATGTGAGTTACATTGCATTTATGATCTTAGGGAACTACATTTTGTCATCTGTGTTGATTTAAGATTCCCTCCATGTTAAGTAAGAGCTCTTTTAATTATGTTTGGTTAAATTGTAATAACTATATAAGCAATAAATTTGCATGTACATGTGTATGTGCCATGTCCATTTTACGTATGATACTATTATTTCCTCTTATGGAGAAGAAACTAACTTAACCAATTTAGTTTCTTTTGTGGAGCTTTTTTGCTCCTTCTCGGGTTCAATGGATTTGCTGAAAGTTCATAATTGAATATTTATTTGCTTTGTGCTCACTACATGCCTTCATAATTGGATATTGATTCTCTTAAAGGTACATTGAACTCTTTGACAAACAGAATAGGGCTGAGTGCTGGAAACTGGTTCTTAAATATCTAACCCTTCCTTGGTGAAATAATCTAAGAGCTATGTTTTTGGGAACCTAATTGTTCAAAAGTGGGGAAAAGACCGGAAGGGTGAAAGTCTAAGCCTCTAAGGATGAGGTTATGGTACACATGTCCAATCTACATATGATACTATTTTTTCCTCTTCCGGAGATGAAACTAAGTAAGCCAATTTAGTTTCTTTTGTGGATCTTTTTTCCCCTGATTGGGCTTAATGGATTTGCTTTGTACTTACCACATGGCTTCATAGTGATTGGATGTTACTATCCAACATAAAGGATTCCTTGGAAATATATCTCTAGGCATTTATCTATCCCATTCTTACTTGTTTATTGTTGTTGGAAAAGGGAATAAGATTGAATTTGGTGGAAAATTAAATCTGATATATATATATATATATATATATATTAACTTGTTGGTCACTATATAGTATATACCAGTTAACTTGTTGGTCACTATATATCAATTAACTTCCCGTTAATTTCTTGGTATTTGCTCTGAATTTATTTCTTGCATTTCAGAATGACGATGTTAAATTGTTTGACAACCAGTCTGAATACTGGAAAACTTTTTTGGTGTCGGATGATATTGTGCTTAAACATGGCTGGCGAAATTCTACAGTCTTGAAAGCAACTTCACAGGGAATGGGAAAACTAACAGCTTCTTTAACTTATTTTAGTGGGCATCCAGACACGAAGGAGGTTTGACTTTTCCCAGCTTCTCATTTTATTTTTCAAATATTTACTTGTAAATTCTATCTTATTTAATATATATATATATTATTCTTTAAAAAAATTAATGATTCTCCTGTGATCATAGCTAGCCAATTAAGTGTCATTGAGGCTTTCTTTCTTTTATAGGTTCGTAAGGTTGTACAAGAAATAATGGTATGCGAACGAGTTAAGTTTAGTTTGGACAGAATAAATGACATGTCTCAGAGCATTCTTCTTCCATGGGCCCCTGGTGTTTATCAAGAAGTGGAGCTAAAAGCTACAGGAGGTTGTGCAAAAGCTTCCAGTGACTATAAATGGTTTTCTTTAGACATGGATACTGTATCCATATCTGCTTTTGGAACTGTCCAGGCAAAGAAACCCGGAAAAACTACTATCAAAGTAGTGTCTCTTTTTGATTCATTCAATTATGATGAGGTAATGTAATTTGGTTTTAGTTGAACATCTTATATGAGATGTCTAAAGAAATTGCCTACTTATCGTTGTTTTGCCTATGGAAATTGTACATATCTTTTTAAATGGTGCTTTTGCATAGTTAATGAATTTACCACAGGAGATGACATGTTTTGTGGTGTTCATGAACTTTTGTATAGCTGTTCCTGCATGAAGTTCTAATTTTGGGCTCATTTTAGATGTTATTGTTAGTAATCATTAGACCCAAAAGCATAAACTATTAGGAAAATGCCCAACAATAGTATTTAAGCACTTTACCTTTATGCCCTACATAGTTCCCATTTCGACGCCTTCTATCCTGTTAACCTTTGCAACTTTGTTTCATGTTTAATAGGTTGTTATTGAAGTTTCTATTCCATTGTCTATGGTTATGCTGCCAAACTTCCATGTTGAGACTGTTGTAGGATCACATCTTCAAGCTGCTGTAACAATGAAAGCAACAAATGGTGATGTATTATCCTATCATCATTGGACACTCACTTTTGGTTATTACCATTTGATTTCATGTTTTTTTTGTTAAATTTGATTTTCATTTGCAGGTGCCTATTTTTATAAATGTGATGCTTTTAGTTCCCTAATAAATTGGAAACCTGGAAGCTTGTCTTTCACCGTTGTAAATGCAACTGAGAAGATACCTTTCTTTGACAATCTGGAGACTTCCCAGCGCCATACATCTGTTCATGGTCCTCTATGCTCATGGACCTCTTTATATGCTTCCGGTCCAGACCGAACTATGCTGCATGCAACATTGTCGAAAGAGCCTCAGCAATTCTATCATTCTTTTCACGGACCTATTGTCTTAAAAGCATCTTTGCGTATTGCTGCATATCCACCTCTTATTGTGCAACAGGCAGGTGATGGAAGCCAATTTGGTGGTTATTGGTTCAATCTGGATCAATCAGAAACTGGTATTCAACTGGAAAATTTGGATAAGCTATATCTTTCCCCTGGAACAAATATGCATGTTTCACTCACCGGAGGACCAGAACCATGGGATGAAGGTGTTGGCTACATTGAAAATTTCAAGATATTGAATGCCAGGCATGTCCAAACTAGAGATGGAGTTCATGTGCATCTCATTTCTGGCAGTCGTAGCTTATATGAGATTTTATGTCAAGAGCTGGGAACCTTTGTAAGCTTCCAATTTCATTTGAGGACTCATACAGTTCCTTATTTTTTTAATGCTTTCTAATATACCTTCTGCTGTAATTTTTTTTGTTTAAACAAATGAAAATCATAATTTTTTTTTCTACGGTTTCCAATGGATCAGAATCTGGTTTTTAAACGTGGGAATTTAGTGGGAGATGACCATCCTCTTCCTGCAATTTCAGAAGTTTCACTGTCTCTTACATGCGGCTTTCCTTCCTCCATTGCCTTGCTTGTTGATGAACCCGGTATTTATAAATTTTTTGCAGGAAAAATTCATTCAGGTTTACCTTATATTTAGCTTTTACATGTTTAAATTTGTTCCATTTTCAGTTAATAAACGTGAAGTTATACAGACAGCAAATCAAGCTGACCGTAGTCCAGGGCGAATTCGTGTCACCCCAATCACTGTGGCAAATGGGCAAACTATTCGATTAGCTGCTGTTGGCATCAGTAACACTGGGGAAGCTTTTGCTAACTCATCCTCTCTTTGTATGATGTGGGAACTTAGCAGTTGTGAGGGGTTGGCATATTTGGATGATGCTTTTGGTTCACAGAGGTCTAAATCCAGTTGGGAGAGGTTTTTGGTCTTGCAAAATGAATCAGGACTGGTACTTCCAGACTTTCATATCTTCTTTATGCTTCCATGTCTTCCGAATAGCTTGTCAGGGGTTCGTTGATATTTTAGTATTTAAGTTTGCAGTCTTGATGATGAAAATCCTAGAGCCAAGTTATTTTTTTTGGTTGCAATATTAGAGCAATTTAAATTATGTTATAGGTCTTAAACTTAGGTTTTCTTTTATTTTGTAATATGAGAAAGCTCCTAACTTCTAACTTACTGTTAATTTAAGTTATCTTAAATATCTCTGCAATGTTTTAAGTATAGGAGATGAAGAGGTTTCGTCATTCATGGCTTGATTAGTTGATTATCCTATTTGGTTCTCCATGAATAGATCCAACATTCTCAATCGTAATAATTTGGGACTTCAAAATCCACAAGCACATTCTGATGCTGAAATGTAGCATGCGTACCATAGGTGTCATTTAGACAGTAGCTGCCTTTTTAGGTCTTCACACTTCCTGCTTCATTAAAGGTTAATATTCATAGTATCTGCTAGTTTATTATAAGAAATAAATTCCGAATACTGTAGTAATGCTCTTACTTTGATAAAATACTATATGGTGATATAAATTCACACCAGCTGTAGTGATTTATGATATCATTATTTTACTTCTCACCTTTTTGGACATTGGTTTTGAGGTCACTTTTTTTTTTTTTTTTTCTAAAAAAACTTCTCACCTTTTTGGACATGACTGAGCTATTGAATGTTTGTATTTCAGTGCGTTGTTCATGCCAGTGTTACCGGTGTCTGTGATGCTTTTAGTGGTGGTTATTCTGCTCAGTTGTTTAAAACTTCAGAGAACGTTCTTACTGATGCTATACGTCTACAGGTATTCTGTCTTAAAGCATGTACTTTACATGTGATACATATGTATTGATCACATGTTCTTATAGCATGCTTTTCACGTTCGTCCTCCTTCATTTTGGTTATAACATTTAGATTTGTTGAAATTTGCAGCTAGTTTCTACTCTGAGAGTAAACCCAGAGTTCAACTTGTTATTTTTTAATCCTGATGCTAAGGTAGATTCTACTTCCAATATTACTTATTTTGAACATTTTTAGGATGTTTATGTGCATCATCAAACGTTTATGGAGCATTTTTCTTAGCGGCCATTTCTTATTGCAAGCAGATCTTGTTCTTCTTTAAATTATTTGCTTGTCTTGCTGGTTCTGAATCAATACAACCGACTGAGATTTGGTTAAATTTAGCAAAATGAAGAGTTTAATAAGTTTGAAGAGGCAAGAAAGATGACTTTTGGTTTTCAGTCAAATGAACTTGTATGCTACCTTCTTGGATATGAATAAATGATACTATTAGGTCATTCAGGTTCTCAAAGAAAAATTTACCTTTTTAATGGTAGTAAAGTACTTGACATCCCCTGACCCACCAACACTCTCCCCTTTCCCTCCTGTTCCCTCTTTTTTGTGTGTGTCAAGTTGAACAAATGCAACTCAAATTAATTGGTTAATTGCTATCCTTGAAAGCAGGAGTTGTTTCTACTGCGATTAGCTCTCTCCACCATGAGATGAATTGGTTACTATTATTTGTTCTTAAATTTGGGCAGATAAGATAATGTTGATATACTTGATTTTGAACTACATTTGTTGTTATCTCATGTAGCATAAGGCTTCAATCTGTACCATGATGTGTTAGACAGACAATGGAAGGTGCAGGCTCAATCACTTAGGACTTTTTTAAAAAAAATAAAAATTTCTTAAAAAATAAAAATTTAAACCCTAAAGCTGCTGACTTACACAAAGGGAGAGTTTAGGGACTTCTTGTTTCCTTTTTAATACTAGCTATTTTATATTTTATAGAATGATATTTGGATTGTTTAATTTATTAACATTATGTCATTTACTCTCTGCATGTGCATGTGCATATGCATATTGTTTATGTTGTTTCTCAGGCACGATACTATATAACTGCTGGTTTTGGTGTTGTTAGTGATGATATATCTTGTTAATTGCTATAGTATATGAGTTATGATACTAGAAATCAGCACTTGCATGCAGTGATTGGATCCAGCCCAACCAGAATCACGAAGCAGATTAACCCTAGTAATGCTGTTGTGTATTATCCACTATGTGTTGATGTAACATGATAATTTAGTTTATAAGTTTTAGGAGCGGAATTGTTGCAAATGCTATAACTATCTTAATTCAGGTAAATCTTTCAATTACTGGAGGGAGCTGTTTTCTAAAAGCTGTTGTGAATGATTCTCAAGTGGTAGAGGTCATCCAATCCTCACCAGGTTTACAGTGCTCCCAATTGATGCTATCTCCAAAAGGGCTAGGGACTGCCCTTGTATCAGTTTACGATATTGGGCTTGCTCCTCCACATGCAGCTTCAGCGCTGGTAATGGGTTTGCACCTTTTGTTATTTCAATGTGATTTGTTTGTTGTCACTGGACTGCAGTATGATGTTAATCAAGATATATTTGGGATAGATCCGTTCTTGTTGTACAAATCGTTTTTACAAAGTGATTTGTATGATGTTGATCAAGATATATTTGGATCGATCTTTTCATATTGTAGAAGGTCCTTTTCGAATATAAAGAACCAAACTCTTACTGATAAAAGGAATAATAAATAAGCTCAATGTTAATTTACTAAAGACCAAGTCATGGGGACTCATCCTTCTGCCCAGCAACTCATTTGAAGGGAGAGAAGCTAGGCAGAAGGAAAAGTTTCTCCTTGCTAAAGGTAGTTTGGCTTTGATCAGAGAGTTCCAATTGTGTATAAATCTTGTTGTCTTTCTGTGGAGACCTTAATGATGAAAGGTGCTCTCTTTTGTTGCTCAGTTGATTGTATTGTGCAAATCGTGATAGTGGCCTGTCAATTTCTCAAATGTCTTGAACAATTTTGTTTTTATTAATTAAAGTTATAATCTTTATAAGCTTTTAGCTGCTTCATTTATTTTTTCCTTTATCTATTTATGATACTGAGAATGGAGCCTTCAACCTTCATGTTTTATATTCTGGATCACTTTTGTAGTTTCTCATGGAGGTGTATGTCTTTACAGATCCAAGTCGCTGATGTAGACTGGATTAAGATCGTGTCAGGAGAAGAGATAAGTCTCATGGTATGTTTTTCCTGGATAATTTATTTTATTCTGCAGTTGCATATATCATATGCTCTCATAGTCTCATTATTTTCAGGAAGGTCAATCGCAATCTATTGAGCTGATGGCTGGAATTGATGATGGAAGTACTTTCGACTCTTCTCAGGTTTGAATTGAGTTCAAATATTATCTTTGTGGAGTTAAATATTCAAGTTTCTCTTTTGCTTGATCATTCTTTGGAACAAATTCCGGGGGAGATCATTACTCGAGCATTTGAGACATTGAACACATCCAAGTCTATCGATATGGATGTGGAACAACATGTCCCTGCTCAGTTGGTTTTTTCTGTTCTATAAGGATTTTACAGATATTTTTGTATGTTTGTGGCTTTGTGCACAAATGTGTCTGCTGATGCCTTTTTCATACTTGTTACCTCAATATCTATTAGTGATCTTTTTTATTTTTTTGTGTGCAGTATGCTTACATGGATATTCATGCATATATCAAGAGTCATATAGTTGAACTTGTGGACGATGATGATGTCTCAACTCCTGATGGAGGATATGTTAGTTCTTCGAGTTTCAAAATTATGGGTAAACAACTGGGGATCACAACTCTTTATGTAAGTTCATCATTGGTCCTTTGCACTTTGTAATTGCTGTTAGCTCCTCTCATTAAAAGTCTATTAGAAATTTAGGATCATGCATGTTCACTGGTAGATCTTGAAATCAGGTCAGTACTAGACAGCAGTCTGGACAAGAAATAGTGAGCCAAGCAATAAAGGTTGAAGTCTATGCACCCCCAAGAATCCATCCACTTGATATTTTCCTTGTACCAGGTGCATCTTATACGGTATGTAACAATTTTTTTTGCTTTAATTTTGTCTAATTTATTTATTGTTTTTCTCTATATATCCAAGCAAAAAGAAAGTGAAGTGAACTTCATTTAGTTGCTATATTGATGAATAGGATTTTTTAAATTATAGTAGTGTTGTTATTCTTAGGAAATAAATTTAGATGTTTTGCTCTTTCGCACGTTTCTAATTGGCTAATTATCTTGGTTTTTTTTGTTAGCTTACCCTGAACGGAGGCCCAACTATTGGCATATATGTTGAGTACGCTAGTATGGAAGACAAAATAGCTACAGTTCACAAATCTTCAGGCCAATTGTTTGCGATTTCACCTGGAAACACTGTAAGATATGATGCCCAGCTGATTTTATCTCTTTTTAAATGTGATGTTCATGCAATACTGGGTTGATGGTGTTTAGGTGTGGTCAAGTGTCATGTAGTTTTAGTCTTATACACATGCATATCATTTTGAATTAAAACTTAGACATGATTTCTTACATAAACAAAATTTATAAATTGTGACTAAACTGACAACTGAGTACATCACATTTCTTGATTCCTGAACTAAAATATATTTGTCCATTTTATGCAATTATGCCTTATATATAAAGACCTACATTAGCATTAGTTTAAGGTTTTTATATATGTATACTCTTTTAGTTGACTTTCCAGGGTTTATCTTCTATTCCGTCTTCTCTCTACTATCAAGACAGAACACTGCTAGGTCTTTTCTTGAGAAATTAGATCTATTTTTATAGTAATTAATTGTTTCTGATATAATATATTATTGACTAATTTTATGCATTTTTTTTTTTCTTTTTTATGATTAGACCCTCTTTGCTACAGTTTTTGGGAATGGTGATGTTGTAATTTGTAAAGCATATGGCAGTGTTAAAGTTGGAGTTCCTTCTTCGTTGATATTGAATGTACAAAGTGAACAGCTTGCTGTTGGCCGTGAGATTCCCATATTTCCTTTATTTCCCGAGGTAAGAACCTAAAATCCAGAATGACATCCTAGTGGATTTACCTTTCTCATATGAGACTATTGACTAACCTATTGTTATTTTCAGGGTGATCTTTTTTCTTTTTATGAGCTCTGCAAAAATTACAACTGGACTATAGAAGATGAAGAGGTTGGATCATATTACTACTACTATTTGCTCTAATACTTGTGGATAGTTAAATGTTGCGTACTCATTTGGGTGAGAAAATGGCCTCTCCTTTTCTGTTTCCAGGTTTTGAATTTCCGCATGGGGGAAAATCATGGGGTACATTTGGTTACTTCAGGGGATGTTCAACCTGTTAGTTATTTGGATGAGAAACAAGTTGGTTACATCAGAGTCTTGTATGGAAGGTAACTGAAGTTACGCAACATTTTATTAAACTTTTTTTATCTTTGCTTCATACTTGCACTGGAAAAATGTTGTTTAAAGAAATTAATAAAGCAATATTGTTGGCACTTGGATTTGCATAACTCGTCTTGCAATCAATTATTTCTTTCTAATTTCCCATGCATTCAAAACATTTAGGGATCATAAATAGCCCACTTCAGAAAACTTGTCTTATCTTATCTGTAAAGTTGTTAGATCTATCAACCTCTGTTTCCTTACTGGAAAGGAGCCATTTGGTTTTAAATTTGATTTTTTTTTTTTCCTGTTCTTGCCACAGTTGGTTCAACTTGGAAATGGTCTTTTCTTAAATTAGTTTACCTTTAAGTTTTAGTAGGACTGTGTATACGTGGTTTCTGGTTAAGCGTTTCTTAATTATTTGAAGGGGTTATATTGGTTTATGGTGTCTATTAAGGAGAATATTCATAAAGTGTTTCGTTTTAGGCCTATTCTTTAGAAACATCTTCTGAGCAATTGGAGGCGGTGTTGTTGGGAAACTGCTTTTTCTGAGTCTCTTAATTGTTGCTGACACAGCATTATATGTAAGTGTCACTTGTATATAAATGGCGAGTGAAGCAGATCAACTTTCTTTAAATCTAAACTAATGGAAAAACAAGGTTGAAGATCATACTTTTTGGATGGAAAGAGTTTATAGCGGTTGTCTTCAAGATAAGGCCCATTTTCTAGCATTGTGATGGGATTCAGTTTTTGATATAGATCAAGATACTCACTTCTTTTTTATTTTTAACTGAAGGCATAATTGAGAGCTGTAGTTAGACTTTAGAGCTTTGTAATCTGTTATTTTTAGTGGACTGCAAGTTGACTCATTGTGTTTATTTTTCTTAATAATAAATTCTATCATTCTTCTTCAAAGAATAAAGTAACATATATGACCAATACCTGTTTCCAGATCTGCAGGCAGGACAAACGTTGTGGCTGCTTTCTCATGTGATTTCATTTCTGATTCATACTCTCAGTCAAGGAGTTACAGTGCATCTATATCCTTGTCCGTGGTACCTGATCTCCCTCTTGCTCTTGGAGTTCCAATAACATGGGTTCTTCCTCCCCATTATACTACATCTGGGCTTTTGCCTTCATCTCCAGAATCGCGTGGTCAATGGGATAGCCAGAGTTACAAAGGCACTATTACTTATTCTATACTGAGATATTTTGGTGAAAAGAATGAACCTTTAAACGAGGAAGATATTTCCATTGATGGGGATAGAATAAAAACAAGGGAGAGTAACAATCTTGCATGCATTCAGGCAAAAGATAGGTCCACCGGAAGAATTGAGATTGCTTCTTGTGTCAGGGTTGCTGAGGTAATTATGTGTATATTATACATCTTCTGGTAAATGCTTCAAATTTTAAATATGGAGAACTTTTCTATTTAAATAGGGCATTATATGTATGCTATTGAAGTCGATGAACTCTGATACAAGCGTTGGGTTTTGATGTGTGTCTGGGTGTAAATATGTCTGGATTTTCTCTTTTTGGTGAAAGAAAGCATAGCTAAAACCATAAAGTGTATCAAGTTTTCTGATAATACCTTGGAGAAAAATGAATTGTAACCACTTAATTTCGTATAAAAATAATAAGAAAAAAGCAGTTCGTATGAGCTGTCTAATGTCAATTTAATAAAAATCTGAAAAAGTGAATGTTCATAATGAGTTCTTTTAGTTGTCCTGAAGCTGGTTATGCTTTAGTTTAGCATATTGAAAACATGAGATATCCCGGGTTTCCTGTTGTTTAACTTTACTTTAATTAAAATTTGCAGTTGTGTTGAAAACTCAAATAAAAGTTTTAAAACT
Source organism: Acer negundo (assembly GCA_035582765.1). Lineage (NCBI taxonomy): Eukaryota > Viridiplantae > Streptophyta > Magnoliopsida > Sapindales > Sapindaceae > Acer > Acer negundo. The sequence goes on along the minus strand of CM069237.1, from coordinate 8,865,476 downwards.
CACTATGTTGATGCTACTGTATATTCTTAACAGGTTGCTCAAATAAGAATCAGAAATAAGGAGATCCCAACTCTTCTTGCTGTTGGTGCTGAACTTGAAATTCCAATAAGCTATTATGATGCTTTAGGTATCAATATTTTGTTGATATTTTTTATTAATTTATTGACACCTTATATATTCCAGGTTTGAGTCTTACCAATCTTGGGATTTTGCATTTGATCAGGAAATCCTTTTCATGAAGCACATAATGCCATCTTCTATCATGCTGAAACTAACTATCGTGATATTGTCTCCATTGATGACACACGCTATAGCAATGGGAATATCCATCTCAAGGTCTCTTAATTCCTTAAAACTCTTTAGTTTCAATTGTGTATGGCTTGTAAAAGCAAAACAAGATTTGTTTTTTTGAACCTTTGTGCCTTTTGGCATTGTTTATGATGCTTTAGATCAGACAAACTGCTTCCATCATCAGATTTCATTTTTCATGTTCAAATGCTCAAGAATTCTATTTTGGTGTCTGTTTACCTTCGTAGCAATAGAATTTAACTGTGATTCCTGTTTACTTTTTGGTTGAAGGCACTACGACATGGTAGAGCTCTTGTGCAAGTATCAATCAACAATAGTCCACGGAAGTCAGACTACGTTCTGGTACCTACATAACTTTTTTTGAACCATGGAATGTTTATATTGAACTTAACCCTGTTGATATATGTTTACTTTCACTGATTTAATGCTGCTTAAAGCTGACTTTTAATGCCACTGCCCTTGAGCTTTCTTACCTTTCAGATTCAACATCATAGTACATCTTCTGAAAACGCTGTCAATTCTTTTTCTGCATCTTTTCTTAATAATAGAAGAAAAATGCGTTGCTATGTAATGATAACTAGACATGTGATCTTGCATGATGATGTGTTTTGCTGCACTGCATAAGTACATGTTACAGCCTTTCTTTTCTTCCCGTAGGTGAAAATGCTGTCCTCTTATTTATATTTTCATTTGTTCTATTTTAACTTATATGAATACTCTATTTTCTTCAGATTTCAGTTGGTGCTCATGTATATCCTCTGGATCCGGTCCTTCATGTAGGAAATGATCTCGACTTCAGTGTACAAGGTGCCTCTTTGGTGATGAATTACTTTCAATGCATTTTGTTATAAAATATCTGAAATAACTTAGGAGGGTACGGAAAATTTAGGGCCTGTTTATCATGATTTGAAATCAATTATCGGAGGATTGTTGGCAATGGCATGTCAAAAGTTAGATTATTGTATGACATCCAAAGTTTAGTAAATGTTTCTATGGAAGTGCAATCAGATTATACTTGTTTATAATGCCATGTGGTTTGTCTTCGTCTTCATCTACAAATGATCTAAAAGTGGCTTTACATTTCAATGTCTTTTGAAACTTGAGAGAGATTGTCAACATCATTGTCTTTTTGAGATGTGGAAGGGGAAAAGAGATTATTGCATGAACCAAACCTGCATCAATCTTTATGTCCTTATATTTTCATGTTTTTCATTTTATCTGAAGACAATTAATACTTCTTGTGTTACAAATGGAATTCATTTGACTTATAAAAATCATTTTCTCAAGTTTCTATGCTTATACTTGTATGAGTATAAAGTTTGACAGGCTGAGTATTCTTTCTCCTCTTTTCTTTTTAACCATATTTACGTATTCAATTGTTTTCCTTTACATGGTAGGTTTTAACGATCAAGTTTTTGGTCACTGGCTTAGTGCAAACGAAAGTGTGATATCTGTAGATAGGTCGTCCGGTAAAGCTGAAGCAGTTGGGATAGGTTCAACTCAAGGTATCAAATGACATACTCTTGTAAATGTACTTGATATTATCTACATGACTATGGAAAGGTCATCTCTTATACTCGGAGTTTGTTACCGCTGCAGTATTTTTTGAATGTCCAAGTATGAAATTGCAAACAATGGTTACTGTTGTATCCAGAAACAATGTTTCTGTGGATGCTCCGAAGGAGATGCTAACAAATGTTCCATACCCCACCAGAGGATATTCCTTCTCTGTGAGTTTCAGGTTTGTAGATCAGTCTATCCTATACTGACTTTGATAAGTTTATGACTATGTGCATCCTATAACTCATCGGGGTTGGTCCAAATTTCTGGTTAATGCATCAATGCTTACATTTTTTATGATGAAATTCTAGAAGACATGAATTGTGATATTTGTTGATAGAACCGAGATTATTAGCTGATATGAGAATTGTTGAGCTTTAAATAATCGAATGACATGTGGACTTTCCATTAATGGTTGGTTTATATTTGTTTCTCTGTTATGTTTTATTTTATTAACTACCAATCACAAGCTTTATATTTGTTCATATAAATGCTTAGGTTAGTAGGGAATCCTTGTCTTTGTTGATATCTAGCACATGCAAAAACATGATTAGTCGTCTGCAAGCTGATAAAAAGTTTAGGCCTTTCCTGAGAACTGTTTTGTGACTTGATACATATGGAAACCGAATACATCTACGTTATGCTGTGATAAGTATTTATTATATCACAAAAGATACAATATTCCAGTTGAAACTACATGAATAAATTTTTGAGTGCATAATTAGCCTACACTAGTAATAAAACATCTAGTGTCGAACTGTCGATAACCACATCGAAAGGAAAAGAAGTATAAACAAAAAAAATAGAACACCTTTTAATGCTCATTTGTAGGTGTCGTCACTTCATATGCCACAAGGCCCACAACTAAATTAATGGATTTAGATGTAAATCCTTTTCACTTCAGCCAGGAGGGGATCTGCTCAATGGGGCAGGTAAAGATATTGGATCTTTAAAATAAGAAAAAGAGAAGGCATTTTCCTTAGATGACTGTATTTCAATATATTGGCTGACTTAGGTCTTCTTGCAGTTGCATCACCTTCTCTCCTTATCAACAAGATTCTTCACCAACTTTAGTTTTCATGTTATCCTGTATTTTTAATGTTTAACAGTGCTTAAATATTATTATCTGGATTCTTACCTACAAACTTAAGCTTTTGGGTCTAGCAATTATCTAATATGATGGTCGAGCCGATCCATCCATGGCATCATATGATTTATAGTGTTTGGATTTGAGTCCCTATCATATGATTAATTTCATATTTGTTATTTGTTTTGTTCTGCATTTGAATCTATGATTGTGTTTGGGCTTGGGTCATGTGACAAACCCATTAGCCTTGCACTTGAAGTGTCTTAGTGTGCTTAGATACTATTGTTTGAACTCTTACCTACATATGTTTTTTTTTTTTGTTCACTTAACACTATATCTGAGTGTCAGTACCGTAAAAAAGATTGTCATAAGCCACATTCTACCATTTTGACAGAATTGTTATCTATTGTCAATTATTTTGACGGATGATATTTTTTGTATTGAATAGAACTTAGAAGGTTTATTGCACAAAATTATATTTCTTTTTGTTATTTTTCTTTTGCTGGACAAATTAAAGCGATAATTTGAACATATACGACACTATTTTAATGTCTTAAATTATTTTGTTTAAATACAACAGTGATACTCACAAGAAGTTTGCAGCTCTTGAAAATAAGGGAGTCTCGTATGATTGTAAGGTGGAGCCTTCTTTTATTGGGTATGCTTCTTCTTCTTTTATTTTATTTTATTTTATTTTTATTTTTATTTATTTATTTATTTTAAGTGTAGATAACTAAAATGACGTACATCCTTAACATTGATTGAAGGTATGCAAGGCCATGGATGGATCTTGACACTGGTAACTTGTACTGCCTCTTCTTCCCTTACTCTCCGGAGCATTTGGTACGTTCAATTCATAAGTCAAAGAACATGATCCCATATATATCTGTTTCTATCAATGCTTCACTGAGAGGAGCCCACCATGTTTCTGGCTCTGCATCTGCACTCTTTGTTGGAGGTTTCTCTGTATTGGAGATGGACAAGGTAATTTGAGTACCGTGTTTTAGGATCTAGATGACTTTAATGCTAATGATGTAGTGTAGCTAGTGGCCTTTTTAAGTTTCCACTCTGAGTGAGGATTAACCCCGTATTCCTCGACAGCTCTTGATGCTCTGCCATGGTGCCAGAATTGATCAGCAACCTTGCATATTTAATTCTGTCTACTCTATGAACAATGTACATATTACCAGTATCTGACTTATCCAAGTTTAAATTTGAGATAATTTTATCTTAATTCATGTAATAATGTATAATTATTTGTGAAGTTGAACCCTGCTTAACGAGGTCCTGTATTTGAGACCAAAACAGTATTAATGGGAATTGCATTTGTGTTGCAGAATTCATTGCAGCTAAATCTGACTCCAGACTCTAACCAGACTACCATAACTGTCGTGGGCAATACTGGTAAAATAACATAAGCAATTTCCTCTCCTCCCACACCTTCCTTCCACAATACAAGCAGCCACTGCCTTATGTGTTGCAGAACTCAATGCAATTAAATACTAATGTTTGCATGCTCTCATTTTAGATGTTGAAATCCACTGGGACAACCAGGATTTGATAAAGATCAGCCCCATCCACAAAGAAGATTTTGGAATTGGTGGGCATGCACGGTATGAGGTGAGTGCTATACTTTGTTTTGTATAGTTGCACGAAGTGAACACTTAAAAAAATCACTATTCAATCCTAATAATAGTGCAGTAGACTCATCCAAATGTTTAAACCTTATTTAGAACAACGTTAAACTGAAGAGTTCTTTTATATGCTATGTTTAGAATTCCATAATCTTTTCTTATTTTGGAGATCAATTCTCTTGTCAATGTCTTAGGTAAAAGTACTGGGAGCCAAGAAATTCGAGGATAAAATCACAATCACACTTCCAGCTAACGGTGAGCCTATGCCATTGTGAATCCTGATTTGACTTTATCCTTTTTAGCAATCAAAGCATGGTGGATCTTTCAACTAATATGAACTTGTTATCTGTACAGGTCAAAGAGTGGAAATCGGCATTAACTATGAACCCGAGGAAAAAGTGGCATCAAGCACCAGCATAAAGGAAATCTTGTCGGTAGCCATACTCGGATTATGTACCTTGATAAGTTTGATAGCAGGAATCGTCCTTTGTAACTTGGAGAAACAGGACAGATCCTCCCCATCTCAGCCATCAACTTCTCCTGCCACTCCAAGTAGAACAGCACTTCTTACACCCGAGCGTAGCAGTCCTGGAGTTGCGAATGAACAGTCCCCTCGAACACCACAGCCTTTTGTAGAATATGTTAGAAGGACAATAGATGAAACTCCGTACTATACACGAGAAGCCAGGAGAAGGTTTAATCCACAGAATACTTTCTAGGTTCATGCTTTGGCTCAGATTGATTAAGATCAGATCATATTCTCTTTCTATTTGTAGATGTATTATTATGATAGGCAATTTTCCACGTGAGCGGAGCCTAGCCTAGCCTAGCGATTAGCTTATCAAAATTTTTGGAGTTGTGTACATTAGGGAGCTGCAAAGATCTCTGGACTGCCATTCGAAAGTAAAAATTAGCTTCTTTCTTTCCTTTCTTTTTGCAATTTGAAGTTGGTTGTTTTGATGTGTTTTGTGCGCTGAATTAACATAATTGAGGTTGAGAACCAGATATGTTACACACTAGAAAAACTTGCATGCACCCGATGCAATGCATCCTAATCAAGGGTACATGCCATGTGGTATGAAAACTCATTTGATTGGTTTTCTTTGCCACATGGCATGCACCCACTGAACGGATGTATTGCATCGGGTGCATATAAGATTTTCTCGTTACACACCTACGAATTTACAACGGAAAAGAAATTTAGATGAACGTTTTGGTGACATGTCTCTCCCTTTTTTTTTCTTCTTTAACAATTTTCGGAGATATACTTTGTTATTAAAATTTTATTAACAAAAAAGGAACGGATCTCATTTTTGATAAATTTAAAAATAAACTCAAGTATTAAAAACAAAAATGTTGGGTAATAAATCTAGGAGAGATTCTACTATCATCTTGGACAAACCTTCCATTTGTAATAGGTTAATAGCCAGACTTTAAAGTATGATATTTAAACACTTTAACACATCTTTCATGTGTAAGACAAATTACAAAAGAGAATTGAGTTGTATTTTATTCGTCGAATAGTGTAAGAGTTTAGAAACTAAACCTAGGGGACGTTTGCATTTTATTTTTATTTTTTGTCCGAATACTTAATAGTCTTTAATTTGTTGAAGTCGGAATAAAGACTAAAATTTGAATGATATGTTTGTTTTTTTTTTTTTTTTTTTCTTCTTACCACTTTATAATATTTCAACTCGTATGTTTTTAAAGATAAAAATATTAAAATAAAAACAAGTAATTTGATATTTATAAAAATGATGTTATTCGTTGATAAATCCAAAATCATTTTTATGTAAATATTAATAAGATTTTATTCATGATTAAGACATGATAAATAATTATATTAAATTTTTTATAAAAAAAAATTGAAGGTTCTACAATTATGTTGAAAGTGACGACACAAACTTCAATTTATTAACTAAAGAAAACAATATATCTTTACATCACCATAATATCATAATAAGTATCGATATTTAGCACCATAATTTAATAGAAAATTTATATAGATTAATCTCACACCTGCATCAGAAGGTTGTGGGTTCGAGTCACCATCTTCCATAAAAAAAAAGGGGGGTGTTCTTATCAGAATTTAGATACAAATGTACAATCGCCCAATTCCAAGAAGCTTCGAGGATGAGAGCGATTAGGGTTAAAGGTTTTTTATTTTTTTATTTTTTTTTATTTATTTTTTTTTTATTTAATCATAAATAAATAATAGGTTAAAAAGAAAGAAAATTATATCATATATTAAAAAAAATTAAATTATAAAAAAAACCTAGATGGACGGTCATTTCTTTATTTTTAATTTTTAAAAAAAAATTCTATTTATTGAAAAAAAAAATTATAATTTTTAATTCAATTTCCTTGAAATATATATATATATATATATATATACATACGGTCCCGTTCACATCAGTGCGCACTGATGTAACTACACCAGTACCAATGCATGTAGACCACTGATTATGGAGAAGCTTTGACAAGTATATACACTTTGAGTCAAAGTATGTAAATCTAATGGTCCGGATCCAACACACCGATGAAGCTATATCAATACGCACCGACTAACATTTATATATATATATATTGAGCTTTTTTTTCTTTTTAAAATTAAATTTTTTTTTTTTTTTTTAGAATTTTGGTGTATCATAGGTATTTCTATCTTTTACTATTTTTTACCGGTTAACGGTCAAACCTTAACGTTAAGGGTGGGTGAGTGTCAAGTATAAAAGGGCAAACCTAGGGGAGTTCGGTGCAATTTGCTCATTTATAAAACGTGGGCAGTGATTAGCTGGCAAAATTGTAACGGCTGTCACTTGGGTATAAATATATCAAAATAGAAGCGGTTGTATAGAATCACAAAAACAAAAGATACGCATAAGGCCATAAGTCATAACCCATCTTTTTCCCAACCAACCAGAAAACAGAGAGAGGGTTTTAGGGCTTAGAAACTCAAACCACCAATACAATATCTAGGGCTCTTTCTTCTTCTTCTTCTTCTCCGCCACAAAGCTGTCTACATCGCTATCGTTATAACGCCGGTCAACAACCCCATGGACCCAGAAGCCATTGAAGCTGTTCTCGACAGAGAAACAAACGACTTCAACAAATCTTCTGACCACCCAGAAGACGACAAGTCTCAGCCTCACACCGGTGACGGAGCTAGTCCTGGGTATTTTTCTCTTTCTTTTTCAATCTAACATATTGCTTTGTGGGTTTTTTGCTTTGAAATTTCATTAAGTCTCTTTTTTTATTCTTGTATTTATGTGGGTTTCTTTGAATTGTTTCTTTTGTGATGATTTTCGAACCTGTAAACTTTGCAGAAAGATTTTTATTGGGGGTTTAGCTAGAGAGACCACTTCAGGTAAGTTAATTACTCTCTGTCAGTTGCTTCAATAGTGTTAGTTTTGGTGGGTGTGCTTGGTTTTTTGAATTCCTCTTTTTTACTGTAGCTCAATTCGTCAAGCACTTCGGCAAATATGGTGAAATTACGGATTCTGTGATAATGAAGGACCGGAAAACAGGGCAGCCTCGAGGATTCGGGTTTGTAACGTACGCGGATGCTTCCGTGGTTGATAAAGTCATAGAAGACCCTCATATTATTAATGGGAAACAAGTAGGGTTTTAAGTTCATTTTCAATATTATACGTTGGGTTAAACTGAATATTGTGTATCTAAAGTTGGGTAGTAGTTAGCTTTAGTTCCTGACTAGCTGTGGGTTTGGGACTTTTTAAGGTGGAAATTAAGCGAACGATACCAAAAGGAGCTATGGGCTCTAAAGATTTCAAGACTAGGAAGATTTTTGTAGGTGGAATTCCTTCAACCATTAACGAAGGTGACCATTTTTTATATTCAATTTTTTTTTTTCTTTCCTGTTTTGGGTTTTCTATTACAATGATTCTTGTTGGTATTTTTAAATTATAGAGATGCTAATTTTTTTTTTTTCTTTTTTGTTGAGTGGCCAGAGGAATTGAAGGACTTCTTTATGCAATATGGAGAGGTCCAGGAGCACCAAATTATGCGGGATCATTCCACCAGTCGTTCACGTGGTTTCGGATTTATCACTTTTCAGACGGATCAAGCTGTTGATGATCTCTTGGCCAAAGGAAACAAGGTTGAGCTGGCAGGAGCTCAGGTGAGCACAGTGCCTGCTAATGTTATTATTATTTGTTATCATTGTTTCTCAGTTGATCTTTTCTTCGACTTCTTAACAGTGGAGACTATATCAATGGTAGTTATTTATATTTATTGACGTCTTATTGGCATTATAATGTTTGAAAACACTTAATTTAGTTATTATATTTTGCACAAACGACATCTCTATGAACTTTTGGTGAACCATTAAACCCCTCCCAGAATTTGTGTACGAAAAGAATGAAGGCACATCTCTCAGCCTCATCTGAACTATAGATGATTTTACTGGTTGATTTGTGCCCTTATTTATCTCATGATTATCTGATGTGAATTTCTATAGGATTTTTTTGTGAACCAAATTGTATCTTTTTTGTGATGTCATTGTCTCTCCGATGATTGGATTTGGATGATCTTCAGTTTCTTTTTCCGGGATTAATTGATTGTGTACGATTAACTATCTCCATGATTGAAATCTTTTTCAAAAATCACTCAATTTGATAATTGACCATCCGTTATCAGTTTTTGTACTGGAAGAAATAAGTATGTATCAGATCTTGAATGCTTGGCCAAATGTTGGTGTTCCTGATTTTTGTTTTGAAGTTGAGCAACTTCAACTCAGCAAATATCTCTCTCTGGATTGTCAGTCAGTGGGAATGGACATATGTTGATGTTTCATTGGTAACATTGGCAGTGCCCCTTCAATGAGAGAGTAACTACTAATGTGAGTGCCTACAGTTTTTCCGTTAATTCCTAATATTTTTATTCATTAGCAGAGATGAATGAATCTCTTAGGGCGTGTTTACTAATATGAAATCTTAACTAGAGAAAGGGAACTTAACTCTTGATTTATGAATTCCGGTGTTTACATGGACCCCACACATAAAGAATTCCCTTTCCTTATTGAAAAAGGGAATTCGTGTATTTTTACTAAAATATCCTCAATCGATATTAATAAAAAAAAACTGCAAATTTATGTCGGCCTCTTCTATCTGTTGTTCTCTTCTACTAACCATTCTACTTTACTAATCAATTTCTTCATATCTCGCTACAGGTACATGCTTGATTTGCTTCATCGTTTTCTTTCTCTGTATCGAATCATACTTGATTTGATCCATCGTTTTCCATGATTGATTTAATTCATCGTTTATCTGTATCGGCTCAAATGCATGTACTCTTTTGACTTATTGTTTTAATTCTAGAAACTGAAATTGATTTCAATTGAAAATGACCCTAATAAATAATGCACACGTATGGAAATGAAAAAAAGGAAAGGAAGTGATAATAGATTCAACACGATAGATTTTGTTGATTTAGGTTTAAGGTGGATTTTGAGGGTTTCGGGTGGGAGTTGGTGGGTTGAAAAATGAGTGTCCTAGGTTGGGTTCATGACATCTCATGCGTATACATTTCATTTCCTTTTGATTTACTGTTTATCGTTTTCATGCGTATAATTTGCTTCATTGTTTTCTTTCTCTGTATCGACTCATGCTTGATTTGATTCATCGTTTTCTTTCTTTGTATCGGCTCAAATGCATGTACTCTTTTGGCTTTTGTTTTTATTTGATTTAATTCTCTTCTCAATTCATCAACAGTTTTCTATGGATTGTTTTATTTCTAGAATCTGAAATTGATTGCAATTGAAATTGACCTTAATAAATAATGCACACACATGGAAATGAAAAAATAAAAGAAAGTGATAATAAATTCAACAAGATAGATTTTGTTGATCTAGGTTTAAGGTGGGTTTTGGGGTTTCGGGTGGGCGTTGGTGGGTTGAAAAATGAGTGTGTTCTGTGTTGGGTTCATGACTTCTCGTGCATATACATTTCCTTTCCTTTTGATTTATTGTTTAAATAAACACAAAATGAGACTAACAAAAGACTATTGAAATCAAATTTGGGTGATTTTTGACATTTGGAAGTTTTTAAAATCCATAATTTGTATGGAACTTGTGGAATAAAATCAATGTTAATGCATAGTGTATTTTTGTAATCAACTTTGTTTCATTCCTTATTCTTTAGTTTAATAAACACTGGAAAATGAATTAATTTAATTCCATTTTCAATTCCTAAAAGTTAGTAAACACTTGAATGGAAACTTGCTACTTAATTCCAATTGTTCTCCATCCCATTTCCACAGGAACTCGATTCTTTTTCATTTTTTTTCCTGATTAGAAAACGTGCACTTAAAGAAAAGGGGTCAGTTTGGCCAAGTTTCCCTTTTTCTGCTGAAACTCCAAAGTTGCAGAATTTCCCTTCTACGATTAAGAAATTTAAGCATACATGCATCCTTGCAGCACTATGCATGTCAACCCTACTCAATTCTATTTATTTCACAAAGCCCTGATGCCTGCTGCATATTACCACTACATTTGAATAGCCTGTATCTCTAACAATTGCTTTGATAGCTCTTAAGAATGTCTTGTTGTCAAATACTCAAATTAACAGGAAAACTGGAAAATTTTAACTATATTTTCTTTCATTTATGGAAGTCATGTTTTACAACCATGTTAGTCATCAGAAAGTTCTGGGATGTGGATCCATTTTTCTCTTTACTGAGCAGTCTCAAATAATTGAGAAGCAAGTTAATTTTGGTAATTAAATAGTGTGATAACGCTGGTCCATGTTTTTCTTTTCTTGTAGGTGGAGATAAAGAAGGCAGAGCCAAAGAAACCTAACCCGCCACCACCAACCTCTTATAGGAGATACAATAATTCTAAGCCTGCATTTGGTGGTGCGTTTGAAGATGCCTATAGTGGATATGGAGGTGGTGGATTTGGTGGGAGTGGCAGCGGTGGTTATAGGTCTGGTGGGGAATATGGGGTTAGAGGTGGTGCTTATGGTGGTTATGGTGGAGGTGAATATGGTGCATATGGAGGTTATGGTGGTATGGGTGCTTATAGAGGAGATCCTTCCCTTGGATACTCAGGTCGCTACGGAGGAGGCTATAACAGAGGTTATGATATGGCTGCTGATTACGGTGGACCTGGTGATAGTTACAGAGGTTATGGTGGTGGCAGTGGTGCAGGTGCAGCTGGTGGCTACGGGAGCGGGGGATATGACGTTGGCCTTGGAGGTAATTATGGAGGTAGCAGCGGAAGTTCATATTTTGGAAGTAGAGGAGGATATGGTGGGGCAGGAAGCAGCAGATATCATCCTTATGGGAGATAGAATTCCATGAGACTGAAAATGGTTTCTCTGGGGTTGGGTGCAGTGGCCAGTTTGTAGCATTGAGTAGTTATATTTTAATGGGGGCTTTCCATGTTTGATAACTTGTATGCATCGTTACCCCTCCAGCTAATTTTGTGAAGGAGGTGTGCTTTGTGTTTGCCCAATCCTGCCTTTTTCCCAGAAATTCTGAATTTTTTTTCAATTACATGGATATTTATGTACTTGCTGATCCTCAAAAGAGTTTGAGCTGGGGCAAACATTGCGATTATTTTGATTAATAACTGAAACTTGCTTTCTGTGATGATTATTACTACTCCTTTTGCCCAATGTGGTTATGGCATTGGGGTTAGAATGCAATTGTATATAAGAAAAACTTGGATTTAACTGAAAACAACCTGAATTTTAATTGGAGGGAAATTGGTAAATATGTTAGAAGCTTTGAGCAACTTAGAAAATATTTGACTGGATTTTCAATCTTTCTAGTGCATACCATTTGAATCATTTTGGTGGAATATGATATTGATGGTGTCAATTGAATGATGATGAAATCAATGGTGTCAAAGGTCATAAAATTAAGACTAGGAATTAAATTAATTCTGTTAAATGCGAAAATTACGTTCATTCAATTTGGTAATATCCGGTCACTACGTTGCTTTGAAGAAGCAAGAAATCCTTGTCATGTAAGAAGTAAGAAGTAAGAACCACACAACATGAGTAATTCACAACCTCAAAATATCTCCACTCCCAACCCCACCAATTTTTCTCTGAAATCGATATCAGAGGATAGAGAAAGAATCGGAAATGGCGATGGTGGCATCAAATCTGACCACTTATCACAAGGTATCAACTTTTTTCCCAATTAATTAATAATAATAATATGAATTGAAGCAGAAATTGATTTGCAAGTTTGATGGATCATGGATGGTTGTTACTTGTTGGCAGGCTCAAATAATATGCAGAAAGAAGGAGAAAGAGATTCAGCCTTACAAAGTCATAGAAATTACTCCTCCGCCCAAGAGCCTCGGCGTTCGCTGCTTCTCTTCCGTAAGTCCTCACTCAATTTCATTCTTGTTTTATTAACTCTATCTAATATCTTTGTTTATGAATTGCATTGCATGAACAATATTGTAGTAATTTAGGAGTGGAGAAAAACATGTCCAAACCATTGCCTTTTTATAAGTAATGAATTGGGAAAGTGTAGAGATTGAGAGCTTCCCTATTGCAACTAATTAATACCCAGAAATGGTTGGTCGGTTGAGTATTCAATGTGTGTTCTAGTCTCGTAGAGCCAAACTCGGTTCCCTTGTCTATGGTTTTCCTTACGCAACGTAGGATGCGGTTCACTTAAGAAATGTAGCAAGTTTCCAAGGATAGAGATAGCGATAAGTCTTCAAAATTTAAGGATAAGTTTTTTCATTCTAGAAAGCTCTACTCAAGATAAGGCGGTGCTAACTTAGAGTGAAATCTCATTTATATATAGAAAATGATCAATCTCTACACAAGCATGTTTTTTTTTTGCTTTCTAGTTTACAAAGCTGCTGTCAAGTTGCTGAAATAATTGGAGACAACATGTTTTTATTGGATGTAGAAGATAACGGGACATTATTGTTTTCGGATCAAGTTATGAATGAAGCCACTGACACAAGTTGGTTCCTTTCTTTCTTTCTATGTTGAAATCAATGTCTCTATAATAGAACTTTATGTATGTGAATTGTGAAGACAGATGGTCCCTGTTGGAGTTGTAAATTTAGAAGCATCGAACTGTCATACCTTTTTGACTTATGATTCCACCTGAGTTTCAAAAGCAGAAACTTCTTCGCAAAATTTTATGTATTACCTGTCATGTTGTTAACATTACTCTGTAGATTGATTCTTTAGGATCAGTAGGACCAAACTTAACTTGTCAAAGTAGTAACAGCATAACATGATATTGCTAATGGGGTATGTTTGTTTCGCTGTCTGTTGTTATCGTTCTGTAGCAGAACTTGCAATGTGGGGAGAGTGTGACAATTGAAGGCCAAACTTATACTATCAGAGCTGTGACTCATCGATATCAGCTTCGGAAAGGGAAGTACGGACCTAGTGAGAAGAGACTCGATGTGCTCTCCACCGGAAGATACATCTTGAATTTATACCTGGAAAACTTGTTAGAACAATCTTAGATATGTCAAATTAACCTACAAACATTCATTCTATAAGAAGTAGCGAATTAGTCTGTGTTTTGGATTCATTATTATCGGAGAGTAATTAAGCTGTTCATGTTCATGTACAGAAAACAGAATTAAGAAGAGTCGGTATCTTACTATCTTATATCTATCACCAGATCCTAGATGAAACCTGTTGTTGAATGTGTATCTTAATATGTTAACATTATATTCTGTGATTGATCTTCTAGCTTCTGAATATAAATGCATTTATGTGTATATATATATATATATATATATATATATCTCTGTATTGGTGAATAATCAGCTCATGAACACGAAGCTTCCACCCCACCCACCAGTCATCACTGCCTAACACTCACTGCCTCTGCACTTGGCTTGAGAGACATCATTTATCCTCAAGCTTGTCTTTGTTGAGATCTGTCCCTAATCATTTTTAGTGCACCAACCAACTCCAAAACAATTTTCTTTAACCCATTAATAGATACAAACTCACATTAAAGCTTAGTGATTTCCTTTTTACTACATATTAAGACTTGTATCTTACATTACCTTCGTTATCATTTATAAAAATGATTGATTTCATTTATTCGGTTCTTATCTAGTCAGTGCTGTTTTAATCTTTACCTTTTGTTTTGGATTGTATTGCATTGAGTGTTAAGAAGATCGAATTGTATGTGGACTGCTTTGCATGATATAAGGTCTCATAGTCCGGAAAAAAATATATATATATTGTTAATAATCAGATAATTTGTGTGGATGTCATCAACTATGGTGGCCTATTTAAAGTGATTAGATGATATAAGGTTGGTCTAGTGTTATATTTCTCGTAAGTCACACCTACATTATTGAGGTGAGTTATGGGTTCAAGTTGTGCTCCTCTACTCTAAAACCCGAATTAGTTGTAATTGTTAAAAATTAATAAATAAATAAAGTGATTAGTGTGCACTTGAGCACATAAGATAAACAGCCAACAATCATGGTTGGTTGGAGAGAATGATTGAATACATTGCACACTGAAAATGATTGTTGAAACATGTTTTATGTGATTGGTGGTGGACAGACACTGGTCCCACAACTTTAGACATTTTCCGATATCCACTCAAATCATTACACGTATGCCAACTCGAGACTGCCTCTTACCCGCTTTATCACCGTTGGATCAGAATAAAACTTGTGGTGTGGACCCACATGATTTCACCAAAATCATCTCATCTTCATGGGGAGGGAGGGACTACTCATTACCGTATGCCTACTATCTACCCTACATTACCGAGTCCATTTTTGCTCACCCCTCGGGTGAGCATTGTCTCTCTCTAGCATATGATATGTGTTTAGAAATTAGGTATTTTTTTTTAATTTTTATTTTTATTTTTTGGAGGTGGGGGTGGGAGTGGGAGTGGGAGTGGGAGGAGGGGCAAGTAAAAGTGTTCTGAGTTTAGTGGGTCCCATCAAAACCTCCAAGTGCACGTATGGGATCCTGCCAGTGTGGCAGTCTGACCCTATATGGTTGCTCCACATCCACACAACCCTAAGGAAAATACGTCTGTAGATAAATCTTACCTCTGATTTTTTGTAATATTGTTGGTTTTGAATGTTTTCTTACTTGTATCATCATCAATTTTGTCGTTGGAAAAATTCCTAATAATGTTGTTGATCTCCATAAATATGGTCACAATGTTATTAATTTATAGAGATTATACTATATCTTTGTGAATACACGAGAAGTAATTAGTTATTGAATTCTGATCTAATTATTTACAAAAATAAAAAGTTTGAAAAATATAAAATTTAGAGCATTTACTATGTTATATGCATACGAGTAAAAAGAATTGATATCTGAGGTAAAGAAAAACATTTTCAATACAAATGTGTAATTACTAAGGGTCGTTTGTTTTTTCCAATTAAAACTTAATGGGTCTGAATCATAATTATTAAGTTTTTTTAAGTATATATATATATATATATATATTAAGTGGTCAAACAACTTAAAAATGCCAAAAAACAACTTAAAATAAAAAGTAAAAAATTCTGACTTTTCAGTTAATTACAAATCACTGAATTGCATTAAATGCAATTTAAAATCTTTTCTTCCGATACTATCCTTCATAAATAACATATTTCAAATTTCATCATAATTATATATGACATATAAATCTTTATTTTAAAATATACCTTATTTTAAATAGCTTTAAAAATAAAAAAGAACCCTAATCATTTCTCATATTGGTGTTTAACATCAATAGTTTATTATAATATTAGGATGATGTATTTATATATACGGTCTCATTCCTATCAGGACATCCTTATATAACTTTATCAGGATATTGAATGTGAGTCACTCATTTATAAAAATGATTTGACAAGTGCATATATACTAAGTCAAAGTATGTAAAACGATGACTTACATTTAATGTCCTTATATAGTTCTATCAAGGCATCCTCATAGGAAAATTTCCGTATATATATATATATATATATATATATATTTAGGGTGTTTTATGTGAGTTATCATGCTGTCTATTTTATTTTTTTTATATATATATAAAAAAAAAAAACATTTTCTTTTCTTAGTAAAAATGAAGTTTGTTTGTAATGGAAAAGGAATATCATGATCATATGTGTTCATATATAATTATTATTTTTGGATTGTTTTTATTCCATATTATATGTATAATTGTTTAACATGGGTATAAATATAAAATTACTTATTTTTAGACGATTTTACTTTTAAAAAACAAACGTGTTGACAATACATTCAGATATGAGGGAAAAGAAAAAAAAAAAAAACATGTTATTCAAGTTCATATTTTAGTCCATATTTAGTCTCCAAAAAAATTCAGGATTATTCAGTTTTCAGACAAAAAAACAAATGACCCTTTAATATAAATATAGAGCAATTTTTTTAGAATAGTGGTAATAAGGGCACATGTTAACAACTAAAAATTTAATATATGTAAAAAACATTTATTACTAATATATATTTATTGCATCGACTAAAACAATAAACGTAATTAATAATTTCCTTTTTGGGAATTCTTTTATTTGTTACACTACCCTTTTTTTTTAATTATTATTTATATTATGGAGATGAGTTTTACTCTCCTTGAAATCCTAATAAACATTTATCACTATTTTCCACCCAGATTATTACAGCTATTTCTTGGTTATTTAAAATTTTAATCATAAAATAAAATATGAGAGAAAATGATAAAAAAGTTTTATGATAATCAGTCATAAAGTGAATATATATTTTCTCTAAATAATTACATCGGAAATGATGAAATATATTTTAAACTTTTTTTTGGTTAAATTAGATCTGTATTCAAAGGGAATATTGATGTGCCATGTCACTAATTATAAATTCAAAACTGTAAAAAAATAAAAATAAAAATAAAAACAAAAACTCATGCTCGTAATTAAGCATAAGCATACGGTAACTAAATCGGTAACTAAATCGAAAATAAGATGCTCCTTAGACAATTACATAAAAGTGAGTGGAGAATCTTCTAATCTATCCTAATTCGTATATTCTATCCAATAATATTATGTTTCGTGATATAAATAACTAATTAAATACATTTTCATTACGAAAGGTATGATTTTAATGATCGGATAGATACATATACAGTGGAGTCTAGGACATAGAAGATCAACATAGAGAGCATGACAGCCGTCCACGTCCAAATGTTGAGGTTATCACGTGCACGCATGTGAGGGCTCGCGAATGAAGTTAATTAACCCCATGTGATTACTATTAATTTTATTATTACAATGAAAATTATTATTTTCACCCTTAAAATAATAAACACTTTTATATAAAAGAAAAAGAAAAAAAAAAAAAAAAAGTGAAAATTCCAAATTATCCTCCGTGAATCTTGTTACTTTGCACTTGCCAATGAGAAAGTACATTGAAGGGAGAGCTGTTTGTAGAAACAATTAAATTTTGGCGGTCACGTATACTACATCACCAAGGGTGATTTTATAAAACTCTACTCAATAGATAAATGGATTATTCTACTTTGATACTTTGTACTATTATCTAAAGTCAAAACCATAGAATTAAATTAGACAATAAATTATGTGTTGAGGGCACTCCACATTGTATGGTGGAGATGAAATTATGAGGTTATGCTTTCTCTATTTTGCCCTTAATGGATGGTTTTATAAACTATTAATGTGAAAAGAAAATGAAATTTTATATTTAGAAATTATTAGCATTTGACGATATAAGGTTGGTCTAGTGTTATACCTACATCTTATTTATATATCATTGAAGTTGTGGATTATAATCGTATCGTCTTCTTTCAAACCCTAAATTAATTACGATATATATATATATATTTTTTAAGGATAAATATTAACATTTAACAAAATTGTAACTCATATAAAGAAAAGCCTTCATCAAAATTATTCTTTCTTATTTGTAACTAATTTAGTTATTATTATAATAGATAGTTTTTTTTAATACATATATTATTAGACGCACAAACCATTTATAATATATAAAAAAGTGTGATTTAATATTTTAATTAAGAAAAAGCTTATGGACATAAAAGTGTAACTTGGCAAAGGATATTGCATGGAAATTAAGAAAGAGAGATGTACAATAATTGCCAAAGAGTGATGGGGGCGCCCGCTTTATGAATTATGATGAGTGAATGAATTAAATAAATAAATAATTTTAAAATAAATAAAGAACCAATAACAACATACTCCCTCAAGGTTTGTTTTTTTACACATGGATTCAATGTTATCAAAAACTGACATTTACATCCCCTACCGGCTAACGTTAGGGTTTGATCAGGGTTGACCATTAAGTTTAACCCAAATTAAAAACAAAACAAAACAAAATTAAAAAAAATTTATATCCACTGTCCAAGATTGACGGCTGAGATCGAATTAAAAAAATTAAAAAATATATATATATATATATATATAGAATGACGGATGGTCGAGATTAAATCATTTATTAAAAAAAAAAAAAAGGTAGGGATCTCCATCATCCATCTCAAGATTGGAAATCAATCTAACTTTTTTTCTTCCTTTCAATTTTTCATTTTTTTAAATTCCGTTTGTATTTTATAATTTGATCTCCACCGTTTGATTAATTTTTTAATAATGGATATTTGGTAAAACCAAAATACTCTTGAAACTATTAAGTTTGGCCAACAAAAAGACCAAAATGAGTAATTTTTCAAAATTTAGACATTCATTTAACGAAAAATACAAAGATAAGTAAAAAAGCAAAAACAAAAATAGATGTTTCCAAATTTGTTATGGACTTAAATGAAGTTAACCAATATTTGGAAATAATTTACAAAAACAAGGAACAAGAAAGTGTGTTTAAGCGGAGTATGCTTTGCTTGGGAAGTCGGCTTTTGTTTTCTCTTAATCATAAAACATCCCCATTACAACAATTAACACCACCTTCACAAAACGACGAAAAAATAACAGAAACCACTTTTCACATACCAAAAAACTAACTCTTATTATTATCATTATTCACTATCTCTCTCTCTCTCTCTCTCCCTCTCCATCTCTCTCTTGCTTTCTTGTTTCGATCGGATCTGAAGACCTCTTCAGAGCTACACAAACAGACTGTGACTCCAAATTCCAAAACCAAAGTTGCTTCACTTTCTCTCTAGTGAGGCCTCTTCGTCTCCTTCTTCTTTTTATCTGTTTCAGGGGCCTCATTCACTGTCTTTGCACTTCTTGAGAGATTATTGCTTCCTTTGCATTGCTCTGTCTCTTCTATGATCAGGTACTCTTTTACTTTTATTTTTGCTTTACTTCTTTTTAGTTGCTTGTTTTTATTTTAAGCTATCTGGGTTTGTGTTTGAAGGCTTAAAGCTTCTCTTTTTTGTTGTTGTTGTTGCTTTTTCTGTGCTATTGCGGTTGCTTCAGAGTTGTATGCAAAGAAAATAAAGTTGGGTTTTGTGTTCTTTTTAAGTTTCTTTTTTGTTTTCCTTGCATTTTCTAGGCTACCAAACTGACCAATTTGGGTTCTTGATGAGCTAATTTATGGTGGTTGCTTTAAATTGAGAAAGTGAAGAGATTTTTTTGGGATTAAATTAGACGATTGGGATCTCTTATGCTTAAAGAGTTGAATATTTTAGAAGTTTCTATTTATTGATTGTCAATTACGGTTTTTTATCTTGATTTTCGGGTCAGCTAATGATACCTTGTTTTCTCCGTGATCTTGGTGTTTAGGTATACTTAATTGTATGTATTTTTGGTGATTGTATCTCTAATGGGATTTTGTAGAATCTGCATGGATTTTCTTTTGTTTTGATTTTGCATTGTAAATTCAAATTCATTTGTATTTTTAGAAAGCCATTTAAGTTGAAAAATCTGCTAGTAATGGCTTTTTCATAGGGGTTATTACTTTGTTTAAAGATGATCACTGTGCTCACATAGATTTCTGGTGTGCAGCGTGCTGGTTTTGAGTTTTTAAAATGGAGTCACTTGCTAATGGTGTGAATTCTTCATCGAAGACTCAAAATTCAGCATCATTAGTAGGGAAAAAGCCTGCTTCCATATCCAGTACCCCTCGCTCCTCCCAACCTCGATCTCCGAAACAGTTTAGGAACATAGGGGTTTTCCCCGCATCGAATGGTACTGTTCAAAATCATGACCTGAAGTCAGTCTTCGGTGTAAATGGTTCTGTAATCAATCAGATGAAGGTAACCAAAACGGCTCATGATAATAAGAAGCATGAAGAATCGTACAAAATGGCGAAACAGTTCTATGATGTGAATAGAGGGAAACTCGAATATATGGGCACGATTAATGTTCCTGATAAAACAGTGGAAACTTCTTCTCAGAAAAGGGTTTTGAAGGTGGAAAGCAGATCTGTTAATGATCCTGAGGATAGCAATTCAAGCAGTTCACTGGAATCTGAAAATATGGTCTCTGAACCACGTAAAGGAGGTGTTGGGCAATCGGAGACTTCTCAATCAGCTGTAAGCTTTTGTCCGAGTCCTTCAAACAGTATGTACACAACAGCCACTTTGTATACAGAGGCCAAGCAAAGTTTCACCAACACAGAAGTCAGTGAATGCACAAGTAGCCTTGGCAAGTCTGCTGAAAGCGGCGAAGTTAGTCAATCCTGTGATTTTGTTGAGAGCAGGAAGACAAGCATCTGTAGAGGCAGCACTGGCAGTGATGTTAGTGATGAAAGCAGCTCTAGTAGTTTTAGCAGTGCACATTACAAGCCTCATAAGGCAAATGACACGAGATGGGAAGCAATTCAAGTTGTTCGATCTCGTGGGGGTGATTTGGGTTTGAATCAATTCAAATTGTTGAGACGACTAGGTTGTGGAGATATAGGCAGTGTATATCTATCAGAGTTGATGGGCACTAAAAGTTACTTTGCCATGAAGGTTATGGATAAAACTGCTTTGGCAAGTCGGAAGAAGCTTCTGAGAGCTCAGACGGAGAGAGAAATACTACAATCTCTGGATCATCCATTCCTACCCACTTTGTATTCACATTTTGAGACAGAGAAGTTCTCTTGTTTGGTGATGGAGTTTTGCCCTGGGGGAGATTTGCATGCGGCTAGGCAAAGACAGCCGGGGAAGTATTTTACTGAACACGCTGCCAGGTTTGGAATTCTTTTCTCCTTTTCCGCTCCTTTTGTTATCTGTTCTAATGGTTAAATCAATGTATACTTGATAAACCGGTTCTAGAACTTGATATTTTGAATTAACTTCCTGTGTACACTTGAATGGTCTGAAAACTCAAATTTATGAATTACCTTTTTTGTTCCCGTAATACTTAAATTTTTATATTTTAGGACAGTAAACATATAAAGAATGAAATTAATCTAGCTTAAAAGCATGCTCTAACTTGATAGTTAGAATTTAGAATGTCCTGCAGATTGGCATTACTACATTAGTCTGCCTATCAGTGATATTGATGTAAAACCCTGATTAT
This sequence comes from Acer negundo, assembly GCA_035582765.1. Classification (NCBI taxonomy): domain Eukaryota; kingdom Viridiplantae; phylum Streptophyta; class Magnoliopsida; order Sapindales; family Sapindaceae; genus Acer; species Acer negundo. The sequence goes on along the minus strand of CM069237.1, from coordinate 8,843,479 downwards.
CTTTCAAACTAGTTTCCCAATGGTTTTAAAATTTTGTAAAGTTCTATTTTCTCTACACACATGGTATTAATTTTGGCATTGTAATTAAAAAATGAAATCCCCCTTGTAAGGTTGAGCAACAATTTTGCACAATTTGCATGCCTTAGAGGAAACTTGGATGCCTTTAAATGTTACTCCTTTTGTTAATTAGCTTGGCCTTTGTTAATCAATTATGCCTTTGACACCTAAGCCTGATGAGTCAAGTTTTCTTCAGCATCTTTTTAGTTTAAAAAGTACTATTTTTCTTATTTGCTAAACTTGTTCTGACTCGTCAGATTCTGTGTTTCCAATTTCCCTTAACAAATTGCCTTCTTTGTTTGTGTTATCATCATCAATTTTCAACGCATACTTAATTGCACCGAGGCCATTAAATTTATGGACTCTCTGGTAAAAGTAAATGAATTTTTTACTTCTTCGTTTTTCTTTCTGACTGCTCTTTATATTTTTCCAGAAAAACCAAAACAGAATGAGAAACAAAATTTTGATAATATAACTTGACAGTAACCACTAGACCTAGACCCTAAAGCGTAAGCTGATAAATGATCTAACATATCTGAAATAAACCTCAATGTAAGCGGGGCTTAAAACTTTTCTATATGCTGATCACAAACATCTGTTATCCAACAAAAGTAGAATTATATTTGGTTGCAATCTTAAGATCATCTAAAAGATATCACGGTTTCTTAAATCTTAAGGTGGGCTTGTAGTAACTGTTACCATTATTGTTTCAATAATTCCTCTTTGAATCTGCAGGTTTTATGTGGCAGAAGTTCTTCTTGCTATGGAGTATCTGCACATGCTTGGTATCATCTACAGGGACCTTAAACCAGAGAATGTCTTGGTGAGGGAGGATGGGCATATAATGCTTTCTGATTTCGACCTCTCCCTAAGATGTGCTGTCTGCCCAACACTGGTCAAATCCTCGAACTCCAGCTTGGAGACAAAGAATTCATCATACTGTGCTCAACCTTCATGCATCGAACCAACTTGTGTAATACAACCAGATTGCATCCAACCTACCTGCTTTGCACCACGCTTCTTTACAGGCAAGCCGAAGAAAGAAAAGAAGACCAAACAAAAGAATGATGTGTATAATCAAGTGAGCCCTCTCCCAGAGCTCATTGCTGAACCCACAAGTGCTCGATCAATGTCCTTTGTTGGTACACATGAGTATTTGGCACCTGAAATCATTAAAGGCGAAGGCCACGGAAGTGCTGTAGACTGGTGGACATTAGGGATCTTTCTCTACGAGCTTTTATTTGGTAAAACTCCATTCAAGGGCGCAGGGAACCGTGCAACTCTTTTTAATGTAGTAGGGCAGCCATTAAGATTTCCAGAGACACCCTCAGTGAGCTTTGCTGCTAGGGACTTGATCAGAGGTTTACTTGTAAAAGAGCCACAGCATCGCCTTGCTTATAGGCGTGGGGCTACTGAAGTCAAGCGGCACCCATTCTTTCAAAGTATAAATTGGGCGCTTATTCGTTGTACAACCCCACCAGAGGTGCCGCCAAAACAAGCCACAATGGACTTTCCTGCGAGAAACGATGTGCCAAAAGCACCAATGACTAACAACAAGGTACCTGGTGTAGATGTGAAGCCTTCAGGTAATTATTTAGAGATTGATTTCTTTTGATTTTTGTGACCGTCTTTTATTTTTCTTCTTAGCCAGAATTTCTGTCACCTCAATTGTACTTGTGCTTCAATGGATTCTTTCCATTGCAAAGAGGTTTTTTTACCAATCTGAATTTTCTGTTGATAAGCACATGTAACTGCTTCTTTGAAATGTATGATGATAAGATAAACAGCTCTGAGGAAATGTAAATGCATTGAAATGAGGATGCAGTTTCTGATCATTCTTCCTTGTAAAAAACTATTGCCTTTTGTTAATTTTTAGCACCTGAAAGTACATTTTTTAATGTTGAAAGATATCTTCATTTCAATTTGTAACAGTAACAGTAACAGTCATATATATTTTTTTTGAAGAACAATCTCTAATCAGTAAACACTCTTTCTTCTTCACACATGTTGACACGTGTCTGCTTTTTACTTTATAGGCTTGAAATTTAGAGCCATAATAAATGGCCCGGATTTTTATATTATTTTCAATTCAAATTAGCATCCTTCCAAATTGTCCTTACCAAAGGTGAGAAGAAAAAATGTTTTAAAGAATTAAAAAGGTAATGGTATGAATAATATTCATTAAATTTGTTTTATATTTATTTTAAAATAAAAATTAGTAAATATATTATTATAAATATTGAAATTATTATAATACAATAAAACTTGACACCCACATTTTGAGTACATTTGAGTTTTGATATTATTAAAATTATTAAAATACAATAAAACTTGTTTAGTTATTTTACTGAAACTTTCATTTTTTTTAACTATATTCTACGAAACCTAAAATGAGGATTACTTTATAAAATATTAAAATGTGATGAACTTATTAGAATATAGACAAATATGTTAACTTTATAAGTATAAATTATGTTTAGTAATGACATTTAAAATAAAATAAAAAGAGGTATATAATAATAATAATTAATATAAATAAAGGTTAATTTATATATAAATTATTAGTTTAAACTGAAAATAACATGTAAAACCAATCCATTTATTATAGGCTTATAGCTCTAAATTTCAAGTCAAAAAGAAAAGATAAACATATGTCAACATAAAAAAAAAAAAAAAAAAAGAGTATGTTGAGAGAATGTGTCTAGCATCTTTTTTTTTTTTTTTTTTTTTTAACCACTTGCGTGCGACTTAAATTTGAGACATTATCATACTTAATAAGTACTATTTGCCACATTATTGATCATATCTTAATATCATTGTTCATATGACAAATGTAAACATAAATTTAGTTATACACTTTTATATCATTTTTTAGATGAAAATTTAAGAATATGTTTTGAAATGTAAGAATACTTTATATATATTTCTTAGGAAAATGCTTTTAATTATGATAGACCATTTCATGAAAAAAAGATGGGCCTCCAGCCCAATATCAAATGTTGTATGGACCTCCAACTTTAAAGAAATATGGGCTCTTCACAATATAAAGCCTAAAATATTTCCTCTTCTCACCAAAAACAAATTTAAACAAAGTTTTTATTTTTATTTTATTTATTATTATTTTTTTGATAAATTTATTTTCAAAACTACAGTCCAATCTTAATGGTGTAATACGAGTGGCATACCATTGACCAACCTCATCTTATCTCATTCCTTTATTCCCTTTCCTAGTTTCCTGTGAAATTTAATTTAATTTCATTTTCATTACCGACTATTAAACACACTATAAGATTATTTTCTTTCACAAAGATACAACTTTAGAGCATCTCCAATGCTATTATGTATTTGGAGAAAATGGAATGCCACATAGGATAGATATTAAAAAAGTTAGAAAAATTCTCTCCAATGCTATTATCTCAGTTGAATATGGAGATGATGTGGCCAAAAAAAAAAGTTAGAGAATATGGAGTTGAGTTTCTAATTCTATAAACTCTCCTAGAAATGCTAACTATGATTTCTAACTCTTTCTACCAATAAGATTAAAGCTTTCAACTTTTTTCACTAATAAGATTAAACTTCATTTAATTGTAAAATAAAAGAGGAGAGAGAGTATAATAATTGTTTTATTATGATTGAACATAAAATTGATGCATATTTGACTTTAGATAATTGCATTGGAGATGTGAATATGCATTTAATTAATTTTTTTTCAAAAGTAGGCCCATAATAAATAAAAATGCTGATGTGGCACTAATTAAAAATTCAAAAATACATATTTGTATCGGAGATGCTCTTACAACCCACTCGTATCATTATTATTATAATATTTAATTTTAATTTAAACGGTTATCCTGAACTAAATCTCTTATAGTTGTGTATTAGACTAGTGGACCCAAATTTGACTCAAGTTCTATTTAATTGTTCTATTATTCTATCCTCAATCATCACTAAGAAATATATCTAAACGTCCAGTTTGTTGAAAATGAATGAATTCCAAATTCCAGCCAATGAAGAAAAATAAAATATTAAAGTCTAAAGAATTATGTCACTTTATAGAAACCTTCACGGAATAAGATGCTGTTATTACATCACTTGACGTAATCCTAATAAGACGATCTTTATAATGACTTGATTCAAGGGAAAATTGTACAAAGTCCTCCGAACAACGGCAACTTTTGTTATAATTACATAAACATCCCTTAACGCTCATAGATTGTTGTTAGATTTGACATTGAGAGCTTCTTCTTACAATCCATAAATTATCTATTCACACTCCAATTTATTTATTTATTTTATTAATGACAATTTTAACCTAAATTAAAATTACTAAACAAGACAAAATTAAAAAAAAAATTAAAGACACTGCAAACTAATTAAATTATTAAAAAAAAAAAAATTCTCTCTCCTAAAATCATTAGATTAAATATTACGTATTAAACTCTCTCTCCTAAATCTATTATTACCATATTAAACACTCTCTCCTAATTAATCTCTCTCCATTTTTCAAAATAATAATAATCATATTTCCATATTTTTTTCAATCAATCTCTGATTAATAGTTTTAAAAAAAAAACTTATGAATATTTTGGTTTTTTACTAACAGAAATATATATATATATATATATATATAAAAGTCAATTTTTTTTTTTTTAAAAAAAAAAGATATACGAAAGCTTGAATTGTTTCAATTAAATTCGATTAAACTTAAAATTTCTAAAACTAATGAAAGAATTAAAGTTCTCTAAGCCATCGCATACCTGCAAGAGTAACACAAAGTATTTTCATATTTTTGATTTTTTTTAAATAAAAAAAAAGATACTTATTTTCTAAGTTTTTATTTTATTTTAGTATATACATACATATAGTTCCTAAAAATCAAGTTTATTAGTAAGTTTTTTTTCTTAACTGTTAGGGGTCGTTTGGTTTTTCTACTTAAAACTTAATGGGTCTGAATCATAATTATTTAGTTTTTTTTTTATTATTATTATTATTTTTTTTTAAGAGGTTAAACAACTTAACAATACCAAAAAACAACTTAAAATAAAAAGTAAAAAGTCATGACTTTTCATTTAATTGTAAATCATTGAATTGCATTAAATACAATCCAAAATCTTTTCTTCTGATACTATCCTCCACATATAACATATCTTCAATTTCATCATAATTATATATTGTATAGAAATCTTTATTTTAATAAATTGCTTATTTTAAATAGCTTTATATACAAAAAATAAAAAAAAACCCTAATCATTTCTTATATTGGCGTTTAATATCAATACTTTATTATGATATTAGGATGATGTATTTATATATATATATATATTTTTAGAGTGTTATGTATGAGTTTTTTTGCTGTCCATTTTATTTTATTTTATTTAAAAAAAAAACATTTTCTTTTCTTAGTAAAAATAAAGTTTGTTTGTAATCGAAGAAGAAGATCATCATGATCATATGTGTTCATATATAATTATTATTTTTGGATTGTTTATATTCTATATTAAATGTATAATTGTTTAACATGGGGTATAGATGTAAAATTACTTCTTTTCAGACAATTTTATTTTTAAAAAACAAACATGTTAACAGTTCATTCAGATGTGAGGAAAAAAAAAATAAACATGTCATTCAGATTAATGTTTCAGTCACTATTTAGTTTTCAGTCAAATTCAGGACTATTCAGTCTTCAAACAAAAAAACAAACGACCCCTAAGTCTAGCTTGAGAAAGAATGAAGATGAGATATGTATTGGAGGAGAGAGAGTTTAATATGGTAATTAAAAATTTAGGAGGGAGTATTTAATATGTAATAATTAATTTAATGATTTATGAGAGATTATTTCTTTTTTTAATAATTTAATTCAAAAAAGATAAAAATGATAATCTTATAACAAAATGAAGTGTTTTTAAAATTTTTTTAAAATTTAAATTTTGAGAATGAAGTATTTTTAGAAAAAGAAGTATAAAAAGAAAAAACTGAATTATTAAAAGAAGCTCTCTTTGACATTTGAATGATTCTGGCTTGAGAAATGGCCAAATTTCCCTTCAACTAGATTTCATGTCTCTTTTCTTCCTTAAAAGAAAACCACATTGTAAAAACAATAACATATTTCCTAGATGTTGTTATGGTGGTGGAGCTTCTATAGTCCAAAAACTTCTAACTTAGTTGAGATACACCTTATTGTCTCTCAAATCTCTGATACCATTTATGAGTTATCCATTAAGTTGATTCTTTATGCCAATGGATCAGCTAACAAAGTGGCTCATGGTCTATCAAAGGTGGCAGCAAAGCTTGAGGATGAGTTGGTTTGGATTGAGCACTACCCTTCTTCTATTATGGCTGAAGATGATTTGTCTTTTTTTTTTCTTTGGTTAGTTCTTGCTTTGAATGAGATTTGTTACTTATATATATATCAAACCGAATAGTTTTTAGAAATGTTGGAGTTGTTTCATAATTTTCTATAGTTTTAATTATTAATTGTTGTGAAGGACATTTTTAACATCGGATTAGTTAGTCAACTATTAGCTAACGAATTTTAGGGATGTTTGTGAAATTATAACAAAATTTTCCGTTATATGTAATATAGACTAAAATCGGGGAAGTTTGTGCAATGTTTTCTTGATTAAAAAATATTTATATGTTGTAAAAAATTCCAACGTAGGAAGTGTGATTCTGTACCACTCTTTTCTTTTGGTTCCTATTTGTAAAACAAATAGTCAAATACACTCTATTGTTTATTCGTAAGAGCTCACGTCAGCAATCGGCATGGGGATTGCCTCGCCTACTCGCGACCATTCACATAATAATAATAATAATAATAATAATAATAATAATTTTTTTTTTTTAACTATAGAAATTGTATAGAAAAGGTCAGAGGTTTATCGAGACGGTGCTGAGTTCAACTATTAGATGTGCATTCCTTTGCACATATTTATAAAATGAATTTCGAGTTTTATTTTGAGTTATTATAATTAATTTAAGGTTTGAAAAAAGAGACATGACTCGAACTCACAATCTCAATGATATAAATGTGAGAAACATATCACTAAACCAACACCATTTTATCATCGAATGTTATTAATCATATATAATTACAACACAAGTAATGCTCAATATGTATTTAATTTTCATGTATTACAATATTATTTCATTTGTAATATGTCAACCAGTAAAAATAAAATCTCTCAGGCTATCTCTAACCAGTCTTCAATTTTTTCTTCATTATGAAAATTTCATATTCATAATTTTACTACTCCAATCATTCTTCATTTTACAATATCTAAATAATAAAATATTATTATTTTACTTTATAAATAATATTTCAAATTTTCTTTAATAAAATTGTTTTCTCAACATTATCTTATTAGATAATAATTAAAATATAGTCAATATTATACTCGATTGAAAGATCTCAACAAAATATTTCTAATGGTATAATTTTAATACTAATTACATTTATAAATCAAAATTTATATATGATTAATTGAGTTTAATTAAAAAGGTGAAAAAAGGAGATGGAAAGAGAAAATAATAATATTTTAATGAAATAGTGAAATGAAGATCCAAAATTGGATCTTCAATTTTGAAGAACCAAAACCTATCTTCATTTTGTGATCTTCATTTTGAAGAATGGTTGGAGCTAATCTTGTCTTCAATTTGAAGGAACGAAGCATGGTTGGAGATAGTCTCACAAATTGATATATAAATTAAAATATAAGTTGAGGAGTCTAGTATTATTCTTGTAATCTAAAAATAATTGACCACCGTCCAATATGATTTGGTGATAAAAGCGCTCATTCAGTTTAACAATGTCTTAGATTTGAGTTGCTGTATTATTCTTTTTACTTATTATAATTTTTTTTAATTAATGTTGTGTCCAATTTTTTTTTTTTAAAACAATAGTCTTATATATTTTTTGACCAAATAAAATCGCAACTTACATGGTAAATATCAAATTAACTATTACATTTGTTAATTAACTATCAAAATAGCGAAGATGATAGTGCACCTCTCTCCGATAGTGATAGTAAAGAGTTTGAGTCTCACCATACGTATTTTTCAACCATATATGAAGGTTTTTTCCCGGTTTGTGGGACTTATCTGGTAGGTCTCGATATATATTATGATTTTTATAAAAGTGACCAAATTAATCATTGATTTTTCAAATTATACCATTTCCATCCTCCAACCCACTTACTATCAAATGCAATTTTTTTTCTTTAACCTAGTAAAATCAAATAAACATCAAAACTTAAAAAACAAAATAAAAAATAAAAATCATATAAAATAATATTTAACTGTTATGGTTGCCTAAGTGAAATTTAGTTGAATAATGAAAATTGTACAATTTTTAAAAATATAGGAACAATTTGATAAATTTGTAAAAGTAAGAATACTAATTTGTTAAACGCCCAATTAAAAAGGAGCCTTGTAGTTCGGAGAAATCAGAAACGGTAATCCAAAAATCACAATTCAAATTCTCCACACCTAAACGGCTAAACCGTTTCTTCCGTCACTCTTCGTAAAGCGCGTAGATACCACCCGCGTTTATAATAATCTCTCCTCAGCTCTAACACGCAGGCACGATCCTCACCGTCCAAAAACCATCTCCTAATGCGCATTGCGCACCCCACCACCCGCTTTCAGGCTCATGTTCTTCTATTATCAGCGACTCACTCTCGTCCATCAACAAAGTCTCTCTCATTCTCTCTTCCTCTTCCTTCTCGTCACTCTCGAACCCTAGTAGCAAACATGTCGACGACAACGGCCATCTCCGTTCAAGACGACGAGAAGTTCGGGTTCAAGCGTGATGAGATGTACAAGACCAATCTCGCGGGAACCGTCGATTCCTATGACCGCCACGTGTTCCTCTCCTTCAAAGGTCCCGATGATTGGCTCCCTCGCGTCGAGGAATCTGAAACCGATCTTCTACCCAAACTCCTCTCCTCCGCTCTCAAAAACCGCAAAAACGACATCACTGTCAAGGTACGTTTTTTTTTTTTTTTTTTTACATGTGATTTCCTTTCTATTTCTAAATTTTTAATTAATGTTGCGATTATTTCGTTAACTGTTGTGATTTCTTAGACGAAAATGACGATATGTGGTGGAGGCGATGAGACTGATGGAGATGTGTTGATTTTCCCTGAAATGATCAAATACAAGTCAGTTTCCAGCTTTCTTTCTTGCTTTTTATTTTTCTTTTTGGTTCATTATATTGCTTATTTTTATATTTTTATATGACTTGTGCTGTTGTTCGGGAAATTATAGGATAGATGTAATTGTTTGATTTTTTTTTAATTGAAGGGGTTTGAAGGACTCGGATGTAGATGGATTTGTTGATGATGTGCTTGTGAATGGAAAACCATGGGCTTCTGGAGTGCAGGAGGTGTTGACTGGTTCTTATGTGTTTGTTTGCGCTCATGGTAGTCGGGATAAAAGATGCGGTGTCTGCGGTCCAGCTCTTATGGACAAGCTCAATGAGGAGATTGAGTCTCGAGGACTGAAGGATCAGATCTTTGTCAGCCCATGCTCTCATGTCGGGGGACACAAGTATGCTGGCAATTTGATCATCTACAGTCCTGATTCTGAAGGAAAAACAATGGGCCATTGGTATGATGTTTATATTAAGTCCCCTCCCTTGTTATAATATACTATAGTCGGAAAATCAATATCATCTGGGTTGTTTGCATTATTGAATAACTCTTGGTGTTTGAATGCAGGTATGGTTATGTTACTCCAAGCGATGTGCCTGCATTGCTCGACCAGCATATTGCAAAAGGAGAGATAATAGAACGGCTTTGGAGGTTTGTGCTATGCCTTGCCTGTTTATATATGAAATTCCTTTTTTTTCCCAATGCTGGTGATAGTTTTACATCTTTAAATTAGAACCAGAATGAGGTGCTGCTTTTTAAATTGTGTTACACACTTACACAATTAAGCCCTTTTGGTTTTATAAGTGGACATTATCTAATTTGGTTGGTTTAAAAGTTGAATAAATTGAATTGGTTAATATAGCATGTAAGGAAGGATTCAGAATCTCAGATTCTGGTAACTTACTATTTGTGTCATTTAGTTCTAAAGAATAAATCTCTTAAGATGCTAAACAGATGGAAGTCTGTCTATTTTTCCCTTTGTGTATTTTGCTGTTTATCTTATTATCTTGTTTCTGCTGTCTCTATTCTTGTTTCTTGGCATCGATCGTTAAGGTAATGTGTTTGAAGGAAATTGTAGTGGTTTGTAGCATGTGTCCCTGCTCAACATTTTAATGGCAAATGATGCTTTACTCTTGTTTCTACAAAATAGAAATTCGGCACTATCTTAGGCCTTGTAGTCTTCACTCTTGATATACTATTTTGTTGACTTGCATGTGGTGCACTTGAAGGATTGGTATTTGCTTCCACATATTCAACTGTAATTTGCAATGTGTTGCTTTATTTTCTGAGCAAGTTGATAGTATTTTTATATCATTGACTTATCATAAAATTAACAATAACCATCTGCAGAGGCCAAATGGGGGCAGCTCCTGAAGAAGGTGCAAAAGGGGATGCAGAGAAGGTTCCAAATGGGAAGAAGGAGAAGAAAAGAAAGAAACATGAAGAGAGCAATGGTGAAGTCAACAAGGAAATTGTTGGTGGATGTTGCCAGGGTGCAAATGGCGTTTCATGCTGCCAGGATGGAAGTTCAGATGCAACTGCAGAAAAGAAACTGAAAGAACCCAAGGGGACGTGTGGATTGTCAGGCTGGATAGCATCATTGGAGCAAAGGGATGTCCTTACAGGTGTTGCTGTGATTGGAGCAGTAGCCACTGTTGCTGTAGCTTACAGCGTTTATAGGAGGTCAGGCTGAAATATGCCTTGTACCACTTGCAACTGTTTGCTTGTGGGTGTGTGTGAGTGAACACTCATCTTAAGTAGGCAAACAGAATAGTTTTGATAAAATAATGCTCCAAACCCCAAATTTCTTTAGGAGAAGGATACGTATATGTTATTTTTAAGCGGATGGGGAAGAATTACCTAATTTTAGTAGGTTCGTTCAAGGATGAATGAAGCATGACCCCATCCCTTTTCATCTGTTGGTTTCAATAGATTTTTCACTAATACTCTGTTTTATGACTAGAGTGCTCGCATAATCAACTACCCTGCCATATTTTTGTTTGTTTATTCCCCATTTATCAAGTTTATTGCCTACATATAAATGTTTGCTGTTTTTTTTTTGTGCCAGTCAGGCGGCGATAGTAGATAAGAGGTCATATTTGGTTGTTTTGGTTGGTGGGTGGCACTACTGTCTGTTATATGAAGATCATTAAAATATTATGTACAGTAGACAAGGCTTCATTTCTTTTGATTAGTGTGCATTATGTTCTGTTTTAAGGGCGTGTATACTAATTTATACACGAGTAATGACACGATTAACATGCCACAAGACATGAAATTTCAGTGTGGCTTGTAAATGACAGATGAATAAAGACAAAATTTTCATTAATTCATTGTCCTCCTTGAAAAAGGTATTAACTAGTCACTACTGCTAAATTTCAGACCCAATATGCTCTAGTTCGAAATTCAAACTTTAGCTAGAGCAACTCAAGCTCAAACTCCATGGACAATGAGACCTTGTGATGCAAATAATGCTATAGAACTATACAAGGCCTCAGACTCTGATCTCAAAACTCAATAATCATGTACTGAGCTTTGCAATCATCTCCTCAACTAGTCTCAGGGTGGTACCGGAAACTCTCTCTCCTTCCGCATCAATTTCTTCCATGATCTGCTCTATCAACTCGTTCTTCGATTGTTTACTTGTCGAACCATACTTTGAGCAATCTCTCAGAAGCAACAACAATTCTCTAGCCATATTTTGAGCCCTACATGTTCCATCCACACTCAACTGAAGCAGCCCAGGCATTACACCTTCCCTTAGAATCAGAACTCTGTGTTTGTCTCTCCTGTTTCGACATACGAGCAGGAGGATCGCCACTGCATGCTCTTTGCACAGCGGAGAGCCTTCTTCGATCCCTTCAACCAGTGCTCGGATCGCACCACTTGTAGCAGCAACTTCTTGAAGGGCATTTTCTGACAACGTAACAACGTTTTCAAGCAACGAAACTGCCTTCTCAGGCAGCACTGATGATTTATCCGAAGAATGGACTAGCTGAAGCAACATGTACGGCGCGCCAGAAGAGACAATCGATGGAATCAGCTGATGACAAGTTGAGAGATTATGGAGAGTGGCAATTGCATCAAGCTTGGCTTGCATACTAATACTGCAATTATGATCATCACCATTGTCACTGATATAGAGAATCTCAACTAGGACTTGAATTGCCCCGGAAGACGCAATAACTAGCTTGTTTGCCTTGCAAGAAGACAGAATCAACATGGCTGCTACTGCAAGTTCAATCAGAGCCTCATTCTGGCATTGAAGGAGCTCTAACAGCACAGGTACAACCCCAGATTTCACAATCTGAATCTTGTTCCTGTAAAGAAACAAAATCGATGATAAGAACGCTCATTCAGTCTGTCAATGTTTCAGAAAACAAAAAAAAAAAGAAACAAAAGTGATGATCAATGGACTAACCTTTCACTGCCGAAGGCAAGACTGAGCAGAGACAAGAGAGCAGCTTCAACGGCACCGTAATCTTGAGAACGAAGCATGGAAACCAAAGGAACAATGATCCCTCTCTCAACCAACTTGTTTCTGTGTCTACTGCTGAGTTTAGAAAGTTGAGAAGCAGCTTGAATCTGGACTTGTGTATCACCATTGAAAAGACCATCCAACAACAACATTTCCTCCATCAAAGTAAAACTTGTGTTGAAGGAAATAAATTTTGTGTTGGTGAGACTTGAGAGTGATGAATTGGAATATTAATATGGGTTGGGGGGGTTTTCTTGAAGGAGAGATTACGTTATAGGCTTTAAAGGGTATCATCCATTTGTTTGAGTTTGAAGCAAGTTGGTGCTATTCTCTGGTCAGCTTTTGTTTTATATATATATATTTTTTTCTGATTTGGAAACAGAGCAAGGATTCTTCCAATGGATGTAGATAGCTTTATCTTGCCTTTTATAGAAGCAAACGCTCTCTCTACTCTCTACTCTCTGCTTTTATGGTTGGCTTATCATTGCACACATTCTTTAACGATCCATTTATTTATTCACATGATCACCACCGCATCATCGCATCAATTGTTTTCCAATTGATTTATTAATTGCTAGCTCGTGACGAGCCGAGTGCAGGGTGCCAAGGTTAATTCAGTAGTATACCCATCGCACTTATATCCAGAGAGGAAGCTATAGAGTTTCTAATTTAATTAAGTTTGGGAGATCAACTAGTAAAATTTTCATTTTATAGGAAATAAATATAAAAAATTTAAACAAAATATAAGGACCGAAAGGAATTTGTTCAAGAGGCAAACTGCCTACGTCATGAGGTTGTGGGTATGATTTGTGTGTCACCCTCTAAACCCGGGATTCGTTATAATTTTTTAACTATAAAAAATAAAAAAAAAATAAAAAAACCCTTGTAATATGATATTGACCCAATGATATGCAGTATGCTTCTCACGCCATCGAAATGCTAACTTTCAATACGTAGATGCTAATCTAATTCTAATAACTTGAGGCTGTGATTTCGAATTTACTGTAATAGTTTAAAATAATTAATTGTTGACTTTCAATACGTAGATGCTAATTGAACGACGTCTCTAGACTCTAATTATGATAATTAGTTTTCAAAGCAACATGATTTCATGGGCACTTGAAAAGCACATTAATCCTGTTAGCTGCATCTAACCCCAATTAATCAAAAGTTAAATTTTTCAGAGCATACATTCTTGATAAACATACAAACACGTACAGAAACTATTCATCAATTCACTGCAACACATTAAGTCATACATTAACCCTTCATCGATTCATGTGTACGTTTAGAGGAGTTCATTCAACACCGGCCAAAAAGGTTTATTATTATTAATTTGAGGAGGTATTTTCAAGTTTTTCTTTTTCTTTTTTATTTTGTACCGTTTGATCGACACTCTGATAAAATTATTGGACGATTAAAAGAGTTGTCATAAGACTCGTAGGTTTGCCGAAAGAAAAATTCAAATTTTAGGCTTTTCCGATAAATACTTGTATGTCATTTTTAATAAATTAACTATATCAAAATTATATAATCAAACGATTTATATGATTAAACTAAATTAATACTATGTTGTGTTCGGTGAAACATATAATTAGACCGAATTAAACATGATATTGAATTAAATATAAAGATATTTTAAATTTTATAATATTTTGAAATTGAATAAAAACTTATTATTATTTTTTTTTTGGATGTAATAAATATTTTATATATTTATATATATTTTGAAGTATTATAAATATTACGATTAGACTGTCGTGACCTATAAAGATCAGACAATATATATGCGTTCCGGATAACTACTCCTATAAAACAGTAGAAAACTTATCACGTATACTTATAAAATGTATATTGTGAGACTCGAACTCACCACAACAACTGTGGAAGGGAGGTACACTACTTCTCTCCTAATAGGTGATATGTAATTTTAATTTATATATTATTAAACGAAGGATATTCAAAAATATTTTTGAAATAACATTATAATTATATATTATTTTTAGTAAAACAGAAAAATAAGATGAGGAAAATAAAAAATAGAGTGACGAGCATCATGGTCATCTAAATTGATTTGTTTTGATTGAAATATCTATGAACGTGCTTTATTTTCGCCGCTATACGGCGGCATTGTCTTTACGTAAATGCTTGTCTAATTTGAGGATGATTCATTCATGTTGGCAGGCAAGTGATTCCAAATTCCAATTCCCAACTTTATCTTTTCTTGTTACACACTTTCTCTCCCACTAGCTGTTACTAATAGTCTAATACTATGCCACCAGGAGGACGAAACTAGGATTTTGGTATTTGAGAGTCAAAACAAAATCTAATATTTTACGAATCTCATACCCAAAAAAAAATATAGAATTCCGTATCTAATACTTTTCAACAAAATGTGATACCATTTAATTTTAAAAGTAATGATCCAAATAAATAAATAAAATAGATATTAACTAATTAAAATCTAAAATGTCTATTTTGTATCTAAAAAATTATTTATAACCAAATTAATCTAATTTTCTTCTTAATTTCCATTTCAATTACATAATCAAAGTGTATGAGAAAACATCTTTTATTTTGTTGCAAAATTTATGCCAGTTCTTAACGGTATGCATAACTGAAAAAAATATATTTTAATAGTTCTCAGCCTATAAAATATAAATTTTAATAGCTTAATTAAAATATCATTATACTATTGATATATTTAAATCATAATTATTTACATACTTGTAACTTAATTTTATAATATTCATGTGAAACCAAATTAACTTATAATAATTTTGAAGAAAATTTAAATAATAAACTAATAAAGTAAATTTATCAAAATCAGATTAATATTTAACCTAACAAAATAAATAATAAAGGTAGTCGATATAAAAGTTCAATATTAACTTAGTTTTCTAGTGAAATATATATATATATATATATATATATATATAATGAGTAATGCTAGACTTCCTAATTTTTTTTTCCCAAATGTTTGTGTGAGAATTCACCACATAATCTCATGATTTACAAGATGTTGACACCTCAAGTGCTACATACATTTGAGAATTTTTTTGGAAAGACTAACAGTACTCATATATAATACACACTAGATTAGGTAATAATGTATGAAATAATAAGAAATTAAAATACTACAATGATTGATTTTATCTCATATTTTCATGGTCAATAGAATTACGAAAACAAAGATTATAAGTTAATTTATATTATTAAAATAAGGGTTAATTGCACTAACTGACCCTGACATTTTATAATATTACAGCTATATTCAACTTTTACATTTATTAATAAAAATATACCCTTGACCACTTTGACTAACTATAATCAATGTTTTATTCATTCAAAAAGTCTAAAATACCTCCAGTTATTATATTAGCATTTATATATTATCAAGACAGATTCAAATTAAATTTATAATTAATTAAATTTAAAAATAAAACTAATTAAATTTATAATTAATAATTAATAAATGTAATAAAATTAAATAAAAAAAATTAAAATAATAAAATTAAATTAATATTTTAAAAGAAATTTTTTATACAAAATGTTTTAATAAAATATTAACACCCTTCCTTATAATAAATATTTAATTTAAAAAAAAATTAACTTTTGATTCCACCAAATCAAAAAAAAAAAAAATTCATTTCCAAAAACCACCGTTTCCTAATCCAAATTAAAAACCATTAAAAATAACAATTAAAAAAAAACCCTAACTTAAAAAAAAAGCCCTAACTTCCACACCAAAACGTTAAATATTTAATTAGTTTTATTTTTAAATTTAATTAATTATAAATTTAATTTGAATTTGTCTTGATAATATATAAATGCTAATATAATAACCGGGGGTATTTTAGACTTTTTGAATGAATAAAACATTGATTATAGTTAGTCAAAGTGGTCAAGGGTATGTTTTTGTTAATAAATGCAAAAGTTAAATATAACTGTAATACTGTAAAATGTCAGGGTAGTTAGTGCAATTAACCCTTAAAATAATAAAATGACAAGAGAATATTATCACCTAATATATATCACAATTTATATATAATAGTTTTTTTAAAATTTTTTTATTGGTTTATACTTTAATTAGATATATAATATAATTTATTTTTTTTGATTGGTCACTGCATGCCACTGTTATCTAAATTTATATTCTAATTAATTGTTTATGCGGTTGTGATCACATGTTAACCCTTTCCCTATCCTCCTTCTGATCTCTCATTTGGGGCCAAGGGAGGTATCCCCATCCTCCATGTTTCCCCTATTTCCCTATTTCGCAATCTCATATTGCATTCATTAAAACAAAAATTTGATGAGAGCGTTTGATTAAACATACGTTTAAATTTCTGATAAAGATCAGTGTTCTAATGAGCCAAAAAGTGTATAAAACAAAAATTTCTGATAAAGATACCAATCATAGAATCACAAGAAAAAAAAATCAATGGACAGACAATTTAAATTCAGAAATGATTGTTGATAGAAATAATACAAGAACAAATACAAAGGAGAAATCATACAAATACATGCATGAATCTTCCTGTAAGAAAGCAAAATCTAAACCCATTAAGCAAATAAACATGAACAAGTAAACTAGACAACCCATAACTGATAAATTGACAACAGCACTGCTGACTGCTTTCATCCTTATTTTGATCGTCATCTTCTTCCTCCTCCTCTGGCGACGAGGCTTGTTGAGATCAAACCTTCCTTCTACTTCTATATCAAGGCTTTGACCTTAAGCAGCAACAAACAATAGCATTATTACTTGGAAAATGTTGAAGGAGAATTACTTTGGAGGGATATCACCAGTGCTGCCTTCTTTGTCCAGAGAGGACTTGCCTGCTAGAGTGAAAATCGGGAACTTGCTGATTTTATGGACTCTAGCCAAATGGCCCCAAACAGCCATCTAGGACCCAAAGATTTCGCCACAAATGTGACACTTCAGTTGAGGGTTGGGTTCAATGAGTTCCCATTTTTTTTAGCGCTCTTTGGATCTCCTCCTAATCCACTATCAAAATCCCTTAAGTCCCCTCTCCATCCTCACTTCCTCCTCCCACCGCCACCACCACCAACCATCAGCACAACACCACCACTGCTAGCAACACCATCGACTTGATCATCTGTCGGGGAATCCTCCATGCCTTCCACAATTGGAGTAGTTTTTGAAATTGTGAAGTAGTTTGCGACAGTTTCAAATGTCTTTACCAAAATAATACAAAATAAATTAAATAAAGAGTGCTAATATTACCACCGATAAATATAATTTGCACACCCATTTTATTAGCACACCCATGTATAAAATTTAAAAATTAAATCACTACTATAAGCATCCATACTAATGCCAACAGTATATTTATTGAAATGAATATATTTATTTTAAAAGTAATACTATATAACCCAAATAATTAACCAAAAATTCAACTTAAATGATATGACAAGTAAACTGTCATTACCACACAAATCATGGGATGATGTAGTTAATGAACAAACCACTTGCCACACTATTTGGGTTGAGTTTTGGGCTAATTTTTTGAGTTGTCTAGCATTAGTGTTCTTTCTATTTTAATACATTTTATTTGTAAACCCTTTCAAAATTATTAATATACCTTTTTTTTTTTATAAAAAAAAAAAACAATTTATTTTTTTTGTGTTTACGGTAGGCAAATCCTTACAACCATGACAATACAATAATATAGGATTTGATGTTCATAACACGTGATGTGTTGTTAGTATAACAAATCACAAACGGACCTAACCTATATAATACCAAGTTTTTTTTTAAGGTGGATAAACTTCAGAAGAGAGATATATATTATGTAATCTCTCACTAAAAATGGTTAAGTTTCCCAAATTATTGTAATTTTTTTTAAAAATAAAAGTAATATAATTGTGAATTTAAATATTTAATGATCATGGATTTAATTTTTCTTTAAAAAGATTTGGTGTATTTCAAATTTTAAAGTTATATAGCCTAATCTTATATAAAATATGATTTTTTATTTATTTTGTATTTTTTACTATGAAACCATCTATCCGAAACCATGTATACGAGCAACAATTGCCAAGTCTGATGATTTTTTTTTCTCATTTTTTTTTGCCAATTAAATTTGACACCAAAACTGTTGGATTAGGGGTTTGTCAGTATCACCCTAAATCAAACCGTACGTATACGGTCCGAATATCTACTTGTATAACAGAAGATATGTATTTCCACAACAATAGCGAGAAAACTAATTTTGATGATGATCTTACTGAATTACTAAGTACTACTAATTTTGCTATTATCACTAATGCTGTCAATTCGTGCCGACTTGGCCCAATAAGACACGGCCCGTTAAGGCCCAGCTAGTTAAACAGGTCGTGCCAATCCAACACGGTATGTTGCCGTAACGTGCTAGGCACGACATGATAATAATTATTGAGGCATGGCATGGCCCTAAGGGGCTGTGTCGACGTGTTGTGTCGTGCTTTCCCATGTGCTGGACTAATCGGCCATAACAGGTCGGTCCGTCAATTCAAATTTTTTTTTTTTTAAAAGTTTAAAGTTTTATTTTTTTTTAATTTAAGTATTAAATTTATTTCTTATAGTATTATTTTAACAATTTAACTTATGTATTTGTAATTTGATTATTTTATTTATTATTTTAGTCTAATAATGTAAAAAATAGATAAATTTATTTAATAAAATAATTCAAAGAATAAATAAAGATAAAAAGATTAAACTTTAAAAATGTAAGAAAATAAGAAGTATATGAAATATGAAACTGTGAATTATTTACTAAAAAGTGTGTAAGTCTAAGTCAGATAAAAAAAATATAGGTAAAGAAATGGATTTTATTTAATTATGCAAAATTTTGTGTAACATGATTGCCTCGTTAAAAACTTTACCAAGAAAAACCCAGTAGAATAAAATTTGGTAAGAGAAAACGAGTGCAATCGAATTACAAGTTGTCAAGTACGTGGACATGTATAATTAAAAATTAAAAATTAAAAAAAGAGTGCAATCAATAACTCTCCAGTCTTCACTTCTGGACCTAGTTACTGTCGGAACCCTCATCGACCTATAAATTTGTGAAGTTTTAAATAACTTCTTGGTCTTCCATTTGATATTACATCCTCATTCGAGCATGCTCTCAATCCCAATGGCATGTTAATACCACCACTATCTCAGGAGATAAAGAAGTTCTTCTTGGTTCAATTATACGCCTACTCGTGCTGAATACCTTTTTTGAAGAAACAATGGACACAGAGATAATGAGTACGTCACATGCTAGTTTTGACAGTACTGGATATTTGTTACTATAGTTCTTCCACCATAACAGCAGATCAAATTCCTTAGTATTTTTGGCTAAATTGAACTAAGTTTCAAGGAAGTTGTTGAGTTCGGTACTTTGAGTTAGAGCAGCTCTTGCAATTCAAGGTTAGGATGAAGAACTTGATGAGCTCCCAGTGGAAGTTCTACTTCGGAGAATGCTCCAACTTCTCTTTAATGGGAGTGTGTCCCGTTCTTCCGATGGTTGCATGTTAATGTCGCCAAACTAGTGCTCATAAATACTAAAAACTTCGAACAACTTGGTTCACAGGTCAGTAAACTGTTCAGTAAAATCTAAGTTCAATTCAGAACAAATATAATAAAGAAAAACTTCTAAACTAGATAATTTAACCCTAGGATCTAGTATAACACCTAAGCATAGCGTAAAGGAATTTTAGACCAATATTTTTTAAATTTGTTTTCCATGGCAACAACTGCAGTGCCTAAGATATCATAATCTCTACACAACTTTAACATTTCAGACATTTCCACAATTTGATGGATTTCCTGATAAGATGTGAGGTAATAGATCCCAGAAAAAATTATAGTGGAATCGTAAAAAAACCTTTAAAAATTGAACAAAAATCTTTGCCACATACCAATCGTTCGAGGTTAGTACTAGACGACTAATTTCGGTCATTTTTATATTATAAAAAACTAAAATATTGTCAGAATAATCCAAACAATTTTGCAGCATTAAGTAAGTAGAATTCCACCTTGTTGGTATATCTGTTTGGAATTGTTGGGGTCGTAGAGCGTTAGCTTGACAATTTCTTCCAAATTCTGACAATCTAGGATTAGAGCTGCTTATCCAAGAAAGTTAAACATCGCCATGTCATCATTGAGTAACGTTGGACATTCCACGTTTGCATGTGGCATTGATCTCAACTAATGATGTGACGATCGTTAAATAGGTACACTGGCATTGTCACATTATTGACTGAGATCAAGCCTAAATACTTAGGTATAATATCTAGCATTACTTTGTCATCATTATATTATATTGTAATCTTTTTATTTAACATATTTATTTATTAATTTTACTTAATTTTTTTTTTATTAATTTCAATACCGTTTATGAGAACTCACAAAAATTTTCTAAAACTTAATATATTCTTTTCAGTTATTACAATTTAATTTAGTGTTTTTCTTTGTTCTTCTTTAAATCTCATATAATTATTAATTCTTCTTAATTATTACAATTAATTCGAAAACCATCGATGGGAAGGGACGCAACTCAAACATGCAACCTCAATATATTATAGGTGAATAGAGTGATGAGCATCATGATCATGTGATTTGATTTGTTTTGTTTTGAAAGGAATATCTACGATATATGAATGTGATTTATTTTCACAACAATGTAAATTTATATTCTAATTAACTGTTCATGTGGTCTTAATATGTGATCACATGTTCACGTCATATGGCGTATATGACTCGTAACTAAGAATGATAACCGGGGAAATAAGAATGAATATTAGTTTTCCCACTCCATTCCCTAACCCCTATCCCCAATTGAGAGAATTGAGGATGGGGGAGTTTTTGGGGAGGTATACCGATCCTCCATTTCCCCCCAATTTCTTTAATTCACAACCTCATATTGCATTCGTTAAAACATATCTAATGAGCCATAAAGTGTATAAGCATTTGATCAAACAAAATTTTCTAATAATGATATGCCAAAGACTTTGCCACAAATGCGACACTTTGGTTGAAGTTTCGGTTCAATGAGTTCCATGTTGTTTTTAGCCCTCTTTGGATCTCCTCCTAATCCATTGTCGAAATCCCCTAGATCCCCTCTGTTCCATCCTCGCTTCCTCCCAACACCACCACCATCAGCCACCAGCACAACACCACCACTACTTGCAACACCACCGACTTGATCATCCATCGGGGCATCCTTCCCGACTTCTGCAATTGGAGTAGGGTTTGAAATCAGAGTAGGAGTATTCAAATCTTCATTTTCTGAAGAAGAAGGTGAAGAAGAAGAGGAAGAAGAAGAAAAAGAATCAGAATTAGAATCAGAATCATAATCATAATCATAATCAAAAGTATCGGAAGTCAAGAGTAATTTTCTTGGAAACTCCATCTCTATGTTGTAGTCATGGCTAGGGTTGTTTTTGGACATATTTTATGATACCAAAACTGATAGATAAGAAAAATGGTGTTTAAGATACTATTTTATGGTGTTTTTTTTTTTTTTTTTTTTTTTTTTTTTTTCATCCGTCGAGCCTTTGTGTTGTATTTAACATAAGAATTTGCTGGCTTTTAAAACCATCATAAGAATTTGCTAGTTTTTAAAAACCATTATAAGGATTTGATGGTTGTTTATTAAAAGCGTCGAATCTTTGTAGCGCTTTTAGATAACTTTATTTGATATTGAGAAGCTTTGACCTTTGAAAACCATCAAGATAAAAGGTTGGTATATAAATCATCTTGTGATGGTTTTAGATGTCATTGCCAATCTAAATTAAATAAATGGTGTTAATATTATCATTCATAGATATAATTTACACATCTACGCCATAAGGTTTGGGTTCGAGTCATCCCTCTCCCCTAAAAAAACCCTGAATTATTTATATAATATTTCAAAAAATATATATTTAATTTATACACCCATTTTATAAGTACAACCATGTCTAAAATTTAAAAATTAAATCATTACTATAAACACTCATCATAATGTCAATAGTATCCTTTTTTAAATTAATATATTTATTTTAAGAGTAATAATTTACAACTTAAATAATGTGGTACGTGAGTTGTCATTACCACACAAATCATGAGATGATGTGGTTAATGAACGATGGTGTGGTTAATGAACAAGCTCATTGCCACACAATTTGGATTGAGTTTTCGGCTAATTTTTTTGGATTGTCTAATATTAATGTTATTTTAATACATTTTATTTGTAAACCTTTTTAAATTATTAATATACCCATTTTTTTTTTTTTTAAAAGAAAACATATTATGTTCCAACTTTTTATTAATATGTCATCAATGGAAGTCAAAACAAATAATAACATATATGATTTTTATCACAATAAAATAAAATAAATAAATAAAATAAAATAAAATATCTCACGAATACATCACTCTACACCTAACCATACAAAGGTATGTATTGAACTCTATCAAAAACAAAAAAAAAAAAAAAAAAAAATTGTTTGTTGATAGAGTTCAATACATACCTTTGTATGGTTAGGTTTTATCATAAGTTTTTTTTTTTCTTAAATACAGAGATATAATTAAAGATATGGTGAATGTAATTAATATGTGTACGTAGCATTCGATTTATTTTTAATTAAAGTAATTTATCATTATTAGTAAATTTATATTAGAATATTTTTATAACTAATTTTTTTAATAAAATATGGGTATATTAATTTTTTGGGTGTCAATATGGACACTCTTGTATAAAATACATTTGAAATAAAAATAGTATTTCTGTTAACTTTATCTTTTCTTGTTGAGTTCTTTCACGTACACATTCTCTCCCACTCATGGACAAATTACTAATATCTTTCCACTGTAATGTAAATTTAAATTCTGATTAATTGTTTATGTATTCTTAATATGTGATCACATGTTCATGGGGTAATTTCACTAAAGACCTTACTTTTTGGTGAAATGTCACATTTTTAAATGTTTTTGTCATATTAGCAACCTTAGTCCATACTTTTTATAAATTACATCACTTTAGTCAATCCGTCAAATAAATGTTAGTCAAACTTGACGAAACTAGGGTTATTTTGGTCTTCTACATAGTAAATTAAGATAAAAATATATAAATCAACTGTGGAGATTCATAGATTCTCCACCGTTAGGCCCATCTAACGGTGGAAATCCATATTGGATCTCCATAGTTAGATGGAAGTCCATCTAATGGTGGAGATCCATCTCTAGATCTCCCACCAACAATGAAGATCCTAAGAGGGAACTTCATCCACAACAACAAAAAACACAAAAGAAATCGGTTTTTTTATATGGAAGAAATCAGTTTTTAAAATTTTTAAAACCAATGTCTTTTTGAATGTTTTAGAAAATACGCGCAAAATACATCGGTTTTTAACCGATGTAAAAACAAGGAAAAGAAATCAGTTTTAGTTAAAACCGATTTAAAAACCCAAGAGGAAAGTCATCGGTTTTTAACCGATGTAAAAACAAAGAAAAGAAATCGGTTTAGTTAAAACCGATTTAAAAACCCAAGAGAAAAGACATTGGTTTTTAACCGATGTAAAAACAAGGAAAAGAAATCGGTTTTAGTTAAAACCGATTTAAACACCCAATAGAAAAGACATCGATTTTAGTTAAAACCAATTTAAAAACCCTGATGTAAAATTGATATATTACAAAAATTAATCCCACCATCGCCTACCACTGATCAACCCCATATTTGATCAAAGTGGTAAGCCTTTACCGCCTGACTATAAGATTTGATGTGTTAATAATTGTACAATATTTATATATAACCTATATGAATTGTTAAAAAAAAAAAAAAAAAACTTGTTTGTTAAATTTAAATTTACTCAACTAATCAATATTATAATTTCTACTACAAATATATATATAAATTAAATAAATTTTATTGGTGGGTTAATTTTTCATTTCATTTTTTATTGTATGATTTTGTGTTCTGCTGGAGATATTTTTGTGCAAACTTTTTCCTTAAAACTGCAACTTTTGGAAATGAAATAAATTTTTTTGTCCACCTTGGATTCTTTTATTTTTCGATACGAATCCAACGGTATAAAGAACGTAAAATTCCGGGCGGTATTTTGAAAGTTATGATCAATTATTCAATCAAAGGTCAGAAACGATTGAAGATATTTTTGTGCAAAGGTTTTTCTTAAAACTGTATCTTTTGGCAACGAAATAATAATTTTTTTTATCCATGTTGGATTCTTTGATTTTTCGATTCGAATCCAACGGTATAAAGAACATAAATTCCGGGCGATATTTTGAAAGTTATGATCAATTATTCAGTCAAAGGTCAGAAGCGATTGAAGATATTTTTGTATAAATGTTTTCCTTAAAACTGTATCTTTTGGAAATGAAATAAATTTTTTTGTCCACGTTGAATTATTTTATTTTTTTGATACGAATCCAACGGTATAAAGAATATAAAATTCCGGGTGGTATTTTGAAAGTTATGATCAATTATTCAGTCAAAGGTCCGAAGCGATTTGTGAATCCGCGAGTGAGCTGTTTTCATCACTCATTTTCACACTATTCCAAATCGATTTTTGGAATATTTTCTGATTGAAAAGTGTTTGTTTGCATGTATACTTTCTTGTGTCAAAATTTGAGTAAATAATGTTGAGTATTTTTAGAGAAGCGTACTTGAATGTGGACGTATGTCAGATTTGCATTGTAGAATTTTGCTTTTGAATCCACATCGGTTTTTATAAAAAACCGATGTCTAAACGCATTTTTTAATATCAGTTTTTATATAAACCGTTGTTTTTTGACTGCAAAATTTAAGACATCGGTTTTTATAAAAACCGATGTCTAAACTTTTTTTTTTTTTGTTTTAATATCGGTTTTCCTAAAAACCGATGTCTTTTAAAAATCCAATATGTAAGACATCAGTTTTTATAAAAACCGATTTGAACAAATGATTTCTTTTAACAATTTTGTAGTAGTGATAGTTGGCCAATAGAGATCCCTTGAGGGATCTCCATCTCCGACCGATGGAGGTCCTTCAATCGCGGAGGTGACAGACCTCCGTCGAACGATCTCCATCGCTCGATGATGGAGATCTGCTGTCTAGATCTCTATTGTTCGGTTACGTAGACTTGCCGAACGATGAAGGGATCTCTATTGTTGGACACCGGAGATCTAGATCTCCATTGTTGAAACGGTGGAGATCATCTCCACTGTTGGATCGATCTAGATCCAATGGTGGAGACCTATGATCACACCAAAATGGGACACTCGCAATCGTACGAGGTCGTGAGTGTAGTATAATGTAATTAGGAATTCGTTCCTACAAGGATTGAGCAGTTGATTACCAAAATTGATTAGTCAAATTACTATTTGAACAACGATTAAAGATGATTTCCAAATTAAACACTAAAATTAATCTAAATTAACTATTATTGCAATTAATATTAAAACTATAAAAATCAACCACACAAAAATGAGCAAATGTAATAATATAATGAATGATGCTAAAACTAGAATCCACATCACCCTCCTAATTAGCACTAGACTCACCTAAACACTCAATGGTGCAACTGTAAATTATAGGCTCGTGTCTCTTTAATTAATCTCTAACCTCTCTTGAGCAATAGAAATCACACCCATACAATACCCACAATCTATCTCTCAATGACTACGGACTATATGCATAAATTCATTAAGTGCTTTGGCACACATACAAGAGCCCTATAAGCTAGCCTTGCGTATCTCTACCTCATTAGTCATATAGTGGACATTTCATCGAGCATGTTGAGAGCGTCACCTCTCGGTCCATAACACAACAACCAATAAATCATTTACAAGATGGCCAATCCTAAAAACATTAAACACTTAAAACATCCATATAATAACACAAACACATATAGAGAAACTATGTGGTTTTCATTAATAAATCAAGGGTTCGGTTTCATCATAGTTCTAGCATAAAAAGATTTAGCTCATATTATACTTTAAAGCCTACAAGATATGAAAAGAATAATAGTCATAACAAATACAAGAATCAAAAGGTAAAGACGGAAGAAATAAACTAGTGTGTATATCATATTCTTCTTGCTAGTGCTTGAATTTGATGGCTTCTTCTCTCTAATACTCTTTGCTGCTCTAAAGTGAAAGATGGTGATGGGAAAAGGGTGGAAAGTTAGGTATGTGTTTGGAAATGATGGATGCTTGTTGTGAGAGGGGGTTGATGATTAGGTTTGGTGAGATTTGTGAAGGTTTTATGTCAAAGATGGTTTCTTGGGTGTTTTAGAGGTGAATGGTCGCAGATGAGGTGAGGAGCACGAGTGGAGATGAGGCTTAAATAGGTAAGGGAAATTAGGGCACAAAATCCAAAATTTGCTAAGCTAAAGGGCTAGTTTGTGGGAGGTTTCGCGAAACAAGTAGACGAAGTCTGTCACGCAAAAGTCTTTGGAATGGTCTTTAGTCTTTTTCGTGGGACAGGTAGATGAATTCTGACCCGTAAATTCCTCTAGAAATATCTTCTTCTTTTGTCGCAAGACAACTTTTGCGGGACAAGTAAAAAAAAGTTGTCCCGCAAAATTCTTTGGAATAAAATTTGTTTTCTCCTTTTCGCGAGACAACCTGATGAACTGGAATGCCCCTTGTTCAAATTTTCTAAATTTACACTTATGCCCCTAATACTTTATCTTTTTTGCACTTAAGCCCTCTTGACTCCTGAGCATGAAAAACTTGAAAATACTTATTTCAAAGGTTAAATACATGATTTTACCCAGAATTTGAGCATAAAAGATAAGAATGTGAGGGCTACACTACGTGTAGAGATGTGAATATCAATTTGTTGTCTGAATTTTTTTTCTTAATTCTTTTTATTTATACTCTTTATTTTTTCAATTTAAAAACAAAATCTGAGTTTTTTTTTAAATACATTTTAAATACAAACTCTGTGTTTTTTTAAACCGTAAATCAATGTTTTTTAAGAACGTTTTTTAAAAAGTATTTTAACTGTTTTTTTAATTAAAAAAGTTAAAATTTTATAAGATTTTCTGCTTTAAAAATTATTATATATATATATATATATATTTGAGAAAATAAATTTTTTTTTTAATTTAATTTAAAAAAATTATTTTAGTATTAAAATCTTGAAAATATTTGAGAAAAATTTAGAAAAGGTAAAGGTATAATACCCGAAATTTTTGAAGGGAAAAATTGACTTTTTTGCTTGTATTATATATCATCAAGGGTAAATCATACTTATATATATATATATATATATATATATATATACTTACAGTCGACCGTTAAATTTTTGGTCAAAGAGATTTAAGTGCTGTATTTTGGAAAAAGTAAGGGCTAAAGTTGCTAAAATAGCAAAGACGTTTAAAAATGTGATATTTCTTCAAAAAGTAGGGACTTTTGTAAAATTACCCACATGTTCAATTGTTCATATGATATGGCTATAAGAGTATATAACTTGTAAGAGTATAAGTGGTCGTTTGGTTAAGCTTTCTACTGCCTCAAAAGGTTTACAAATGTCTATTTGAGTTTTTTAGAGTTGTTTGGTTGGACTTTTGAAATTGTCTATTTTAAATTGAGTAGAGGCTAGTAGAGTTTAAACGAGATAAAAGCTCATGGGGAGATGCTTCTTCATATATATATATATATTTAAAAAGTCTACCAACCAAACAATTATAATTTTTTTTTTCAAAAACTCTATTTTTAATAGATCTACTACAAATAGATCTTTTATTAATAGAGGTTTTTTAAAAGCCCAACCAAACAAGCTCTAAGGGTCTGTTTGGTGCACGTGATATGATATAATTATCTTCATAGGGTAAGATATGATTGGATAGGATTCATTTATCCCATGTTGGTGGGATAAAAATTTTAAGTGGGACTAATTTATCCTATCACAATAGCCAGCCAAACATGGGCATATGACTAAAAATAAGCCGATTCCCATCCCATCCCATGTGTCAAACGGTACCTAAGAGTATATATGGCTATAAGGTTTAGATTTTATATAGTTACAAGTCAGTTGATAGTCGTTGGATTGAAATTCAATAGTCTATAAAAATCAAGGATTTAAAAATAAAATAAAATAACTCCTAATATATAATTGGGATCATAAGTGATTCGGTCTCTTCCTAAACACCAGTGCCAACAGATATTATATCCTTCGAAATCTTAAATGGTATTTTTAACAATTATTAAAGATGATAAATCTCCCATCTATGATCTGTCCACTTAATTTTCCAACCTTGCATAACCAATAAATATACTAGGCAAGATATAAATGTGATTAAACTTTGATTCGAATATCACCATCTTCAATGATTTTGTGATCGTGTGAGCCATTACCAATATTCAAACTTCAATAAATTTACAAACCCGATCACTCTATAAATCAAAGTTGTAGGCTTTAAATTCTATCATCACCAAAAGAACACAAAAAGAGTAAATTTTGCTATAAGCAGCTGCAATGTCCATAACAATTGGTGGTATAGTTGTAGCATTTCTCTCATTTCTGATCATTTTTTGGTGGCGAAGTTGGAACAGAAACCACTCTCCCATCAGAAACTGGCCAGTGGTCGGAATGCTGCCAGGGGTGTTTCACAACATACGGCGTATCCATGAATATGCCGCGAATACTTTGAAAGAGAGCGGCTATACACTGGTTTTCAAAGGACCATGGTTTGCAAACATCGACTATGTCATCACCAGTGATCCTGCCAATGTCCACCACATCCTCAGCAGAAACTTTTCCAACTACGGAAAGGGTCCAAAGTTCAGGATGATAATGGAAACCTTGGGAGATGGTCTTGTCAACGCTGAAGGCGATTCGTGGAAAATCCAGAGGAAGATCATCCATTCGGCTGTGCATCACAGCAAGTTCAAGTCTGCTTTAGAGAAAATTATTCGTAGGAAGGTGGAAAGAGGTTTGATTCCAGTTCTTGAGAACGTTTCGAAACTTGGAATCGCGGTGGACATGCAAGAGGTCTTTCAGCGATTCACCTTCGATTCTACTTGTCTGATGCTGTTAGGATTCGATCCTAATTGTCTCTCTGTTGAATTCCCTCAAGTTGAGTTTGGAAAGGCGTATGATGATATGGATGAGGTTGCGTTATACCGACACTTGGTCCCTGAAAGCATTTGGAAGTTGCAGAGGTGGCTTCAAATTGGACAAGAGAAGAAGTTGAGAATAGCTTGGGAAACTTTTGATAAGTTTTTATATGGGTGCATCTCATTGAAGCGAGAAAAATTAAGTAGAAGATCAAAAACCAAGGAGGAAGGAGAAGAAGAAGAAGAAGAAGAAGAATTTGACCTATTAACAGCTTTTATGCTCGATGAAGACGAAGAAAAAGATACGAAAAAGGTTGACCAACAAATGAATGCCGTGAGAAAATCTGACAAATTTTTAAGAGACACAACATTCAATCTCTTGGTAGCTGGGAGAGACACTGTAAGTGCAGGCCTTACTTGGTTTTTCTGGCTCATTGCCACACACCCATCGGTCGAAAACAAAATTCTTGAAGAAATAAGAGCTAACATTCAAACAGGAAAAGATGGGGATCAAGAAAGGCTTTTCAGTACCGCGCAAGAGCTGAATAGACTGGTGTATCTCCATGCAGCGTTGTGTGAGACGTTGAGGCTATACCCATCAGTACCGTTCAATCACAAAGCTACGACTCTACCGGACGTTCTCCCAACCGGTCATCATGTCAATCAAGATACTAAGATACTGATTTCCTTTTACTCAATGGGAAGACTTGAAGAAATATGGGGCAAAGATTGTTTAGAGTTCAAGCCTGAGAGGTGGATTTCAGAGCAAGGACAAGTTGTTCATCGACCATCTTATCAGTTCGCAGCATTTGGTGCTGGACCCAGAATTTGTATCGGTAAGGACATAGCTCTCGTTCAAATGAAAATGGTTGCAACTGCTATGTTATGGAATTATCGTATGCAACTAGTAGATGATCATCCTATTTCACCAAGAAACGCTATTATACTTCATATGGAACACGGTTTGAAGCTTCACGTTTTCAAAAGAAATGTCTGATAATGAAGAATAGCTTACGGATTTCTTGATGATTTGATTTATTACCAATGCTTTGTATGTGATTTCAGCCATTGAAGGTGTATTGATTCAATGATCTGATATGTGCATGGAAGGAGAAGGTTATTTATTGTTAGTGTTGTTTGTGTGCAAATAAAAGGGAACCCATGATTACTTTGTGAGTGGTGTCACCCACAAACACGTGATGGATCATGTCCCTATTATTTCTGATTGTAAATGGATTGGGGTTATGTTGAAATATATGAAATAATCCTTCCTTATGTTTGATGATTCCAAAACACATCATGATCATTGATCAAATAAATAATTACTCATAACCACAAAGAAAAAAATATTTAGTTACCAGTAGTCTCCACAAGAACAAACACCATGTTTAAAATGATGAAACCGATGCATATCCCTTACAATGATGACTATTTACTATCTCGGAGATGAACTTAATAGCATTATGGCAGTCTCCACATATTCTCAGATTCTTGGTGATTCGAATTGTAGTCCCTGGAGCAGTGTTAATGAGGCCAAATGCAATGGCTAGTCTTTCACTGTGGTAAGAAAGTGCCTCCTGTTTTGCCTCCTCTTCGATATCATGAAGCACAAAATCTGTCATGGGAACATAACCCAACCGTTTGATTGAAGCAGCCAATTCCTCTAGTTTCGAATAAATCTTATCAGTTTGAGGATGAGACCTGTCTCCCACACCAAATTTATGAACTGTGTTGTTAAACTCGATCAAACTAAATCCTTGAATTTTACTCGCTTTTCTTCCAACCATAATCTTTCTCACCTCCTCAACTTCCTTCCATCTGCATTTAGCAGCATAAATGTTAGAGAGTAGAACGTGATAGCCGGCATGAAAGGGGTCTAACCGAAATATATGATCAGCGATTCTCTCTGCTAAATCTAAATCATTATAAATTCGACATGCACCAAGCAAAGACCCCCATATACTTGCATCGGGTTCCATCGGCATACTTTCAATAAGTTTTTCCGCTTCAGAAAGTTGTCCTGCACGGCCAAGAAGATCTACCATACACGAATAATTACCAAGTTTCGGTGCAATCCCAAACTCTTCTTTCATCATTGCAAAATACCGCTTGCCCTCTTCCAATAACCCTGAGTGGCTACAAGCCGAGAGAACACAAGTGAATGTCACATTATTTGGCCTGGCCCCGGTTTTCACCATGTCATTGAATAGATCAATTGCCTTCCTTCCATTCCCATGAACACCATAGCTAGAGATCATTGCACTCCAACAAACAACATCTTTACCTTTCGTTTCATTAAACAATTTTCGAGCCAAATCTAAACTCCCACACTTGGCATACATATCAATCACAGCAGTAGCAACCAAAATATCACACTGGAAACCAGTTCGAATCACGTAACTATGAAACCATTCACCCTTTTTCAAAGCTCCAAGATTACCACAAGCTAGAAGAACACTCAAAAGACTGACCCGGTTGGGCTGTATCCCCGAACTGTGCATCAAACCAAAAAACCCCAATGTCTCACTATTGTAACCATTGTGAGCATACCCAGATATCATCGAAGTCCAAGAAACCAGATCCCTCACGGCCATTTTATCAAACACCAAGCGTGCATCATCAACAGCCCCACATTTGGCATACATATCAACCAAAGCAGCATTTACAAAAACATCAATGCCACAACCGCAACACACCAAATGCTGGTGAACCAACTTACCCATCTCCAAATCAGACAATCCGGCACAAGATTTTAGCACGAAAGGGAAAGCGAATTTGTCCGGTCGTGAACCCTTTCGAATCATCTTAGAATACAGTTCTAAAGAACGACTAAACTTGCCTTCAGTTGCATATCCTCTGATCAAAATATTCCAAAGATAGCTACATGGGTTCGCAATAAGCTCAAAAACAAGACTTGCATCGTCAACTCTTTTGAATGAGACGTACAAAGTGGTTAATTTTGTTAACAAACGAGTGTCGTTTTGGAGCCCATAAGAGAAGATCTTTGCATGGCTTTTCTTGAGAGTGTTGAAATTGGTGCATCTTTGCAGAGCAGAAGAGATAGTGAGAACTGCCTCGTTAATGGGGTTTGCTTTGTACATCATTTGATGGGTTTGGAAATTGGAGGGAGAGTTGCAAAGGAAGCACAAAATGTTATTAGATAAGTCTCTGGGGACTGCATGGAAACTTCGTTTTCTTCGTTTTGCTCAGTCACAAGATTCTGGATTTTCGGTTTACATTGATTACGGATTGCTCAAGTTATCACAACAACGAGACTTATGCCAAAGTATTATATTTGTTTTAGTTTTTGTTCTGCATTTGCTGTAGTTTGATAAAAAAAGTGTCATACAGGTATCTCTGCATCAGGAGCATAACCCTCCTCTCTCATTTTTACCTCCATTTCTCTCAGTAATTTATAAATATGCATGCACTCTTGATGGAGTCTATCATCGGCAACAAATTTATGGACCTCACTCCTAACTTCAATAATGCTCTGCCCAAAATTCTTCTTCAACCTCTTCTCCTTTATAAGAGCTCTAAGCTTTGCCACATTACCCCATTTCTCATCCTGAGCATACATATTTGACAACAAAATATAATACCCTGCATGGTTAGGATCTAAGTTCAGTAGATTCTTTGCTGCTACCTCTCCAATCTCGATATTGTGATGAATCCTACATGCACCAAGCAAGGCTCCCCAAACATGGGGCCCAGCAGGAATTGGCATGTGGTTAATAATGTCCATGGCCTTACTTATCTCCCCACTGCGACCAAGAAGATCAACCATTATCCCATAATGCTCTGAAGTAATTTCCAATTTGTATTCACCCACCATCATGTCAAATATCTCTGTCCCCTTCTCAACCAAACCTGCATGGCTACAAGCAGACAACACTGAGAGGAAAGTCACATTGTTTGGCTTAATTTCAGAACTCTTGACCATCTGATCAAAAACTTTTAATGCTTCTCCTCCTTTTCCATGAATTCCATAAGCAGCAATCATAGCACTCCAGATAACGACATCTTTATCAATAATCCCATCAAATATTTTTACAGCATTTTCTATGCTCCCACATTTTGAGTACAACTCTATGAGTGAAGCCCCGACAAAAATATTGTTGTCGAAGCCTTTTTGGATCACATAACAATGAAGGGTGAAAGCTTGCTGAAGAACTCCTAATTCCGAACAGGATGCAAGAATCTTCACCATGGCAACAGCATCAGGTTGAATTTCATTTAATAACATGTCACGAAAGACCTCTATTGACTTGTTAGGCATTACATTTAGAGCATACCCACTCAATAAAGCAACCCAGGAGACCACATCTTTCTTTGGCATTCTTGTAAAAACATCAACAGCTTGATCAGGCGACAAGCATTTCATATACATATCAATTAAAGCTGTAGAGACTGAAACTTCCAAATCGAAACCTTTCTTGGCAGAAAGTTCATGAATCTTCTTACCCTCTTCTAAGTTACAAGAAGCTGCACATGCTTGTAATGCACCAACAACTGTAACTGCATTAGGTTCAGATCTCTTCTGAATCATCTCATTGAAAAGACTTAGTGCTTCAACAGCAGCCCCATTCTGAGCATAGCAAGCAACCATTGAACTCCATGATACAACATCTTTCTCCGGCATCTTCTTGAACAAATTAACTGCATTTTTCATAGAGCTCGCCTTTGCATATAAATTCAACAATGAGTTAACCATAGATAGGTCACTAACAAACCCCCTCCTTATCGCAAATCCATGCACACACCTACCAAGCTTAACACTACACAACTGAGCACAAGCAGAAACTAAGCTCACAAGTGTCACGCGGTCAGGATTTACATTCTCCAACATCACCATTTGATGAAAAAACGCCACTGCTTCTTCAGGAAGCCCATTTTGCTCATACCCAGTAACCATTGAAGTCCACAGGAACACGTCCGGTCGAGAAAAACCCTCAAAAACCTTCAAAGCACTACCCATTTTCCCGCATTTAGAATAGAATTGGACCAATGCAGTACCCACAAACACATCAGACGCAATATTTCCATTCTTGATCACATACCCATGTACCAATTTCCCATGCTTAAGCGCATGTAAACTTGCACACGCCTTCAAAACAATAGGCAAGGTGAAATTATCCGGTTTCTCCTGAGCAGTAAAACCATAAGAAACCATGCTATTGAAGAGAAACAGAGTATCCAACCATCGATTCTCTTTACAATAGCTCCTAAGAATGGCATTATAGAGATAAACAGTTTTGTGAGGCGTTTCGTCGAACAGTTTGCGTGCGTGTTCGATTGAGGCGTGTTTAGCATAGAGAGTGTTGAGTTTGGTGGTAAAGAAGCTGTCGTGGACAAGGCCATTTTTAAGGACTAGAGTGTGTAATTGTAACAACGATTTGATACAGTCGCATGATTCAAACAACCTACAAATCAACTCCCTCTTTTTCATATATTAATTCAACACCCAAAATTTTTCCCCCCTGTTTCTATGCTCCGGTTTTTTCTGCTGTTCAATCTGTAACACTGACACTTCATCGTTGAATAATTTATTTTTTTACTTAGCTTATTTATTAATTTCAATACCATTTATTATTTCAAAAAATATATATTCAATACCATTTTAGGGGCACTAACAAAGTCACAACAATTCTCTAAGACTTAATATATTCTTTTGAACTATTACAATTTAGTTTAGTGTTTTCTTGTTTTCTTCTTTAAATCTCTTGTAATTGTTAATTTTTCTTAATTATTGCGGGTAATTTATTTTTTTTAAACAATTACAATTATTTCTGGATTTTGGGGAGAGGGGGAGGACTTGAACTCAACCTCAAGGGTGTAAAGCATTTCCAACAGACTCCCTTAATGACATCCTTTAGCTTAATTAAGGGAGTATGTGTATTTTTTGCAGCTCCAACAGCTTCCTAAATGACTCATTTAATTGTGTTCTGGTGGAGTTCACTTCCTTAATTAAAAGGTGTTTTCAAACCCCCTTAAAGTGGGCTCCACCTATTTCAGATTAGTTTATTTCTTGAAAAAGTCTATATATTTGAATTTGAATTAAGCTGACATCTCTTTTAAAATCCTAACAGCCTTTTTTGTTTTTCTTAATTACCTACAACTCTTTTATTTTTTTCACTATAAATTGGTTATTATTCATTGTAAAATTTTACACTTTATCTGAGTTTTTACATTCGGTGTAAATGGAGCATAATGACGATTATTATACCAATTTAATCAGGGTTGGCCCATGGGCCCAACAAACCCAGCCATTTGCTGGGCCCCCAATTGATCCAATCAACTTCTTTATATTTTGTAAAATTTGAGGTCTCCACATCCAATCTATTTTGAGTCTTAGGACCCAATATATTTAAGTATAAATAGACCCAATCTTAATCATTTATTTTATTCTTCACATCAGACCCAACAAGTCAATTTAGCAGATTATATCAGACTTGTTGCTATTACTTGCTAACCTTAACATATTGTTGTTTTTGACTTTGTTACTTCATTGAATCTCTCATATGTACTTGTAATTTGTAAAGCATTCTCTACTTTGCCGAATCCCTTCTTGGCTTCTTCTTCAAACATTTAATCGTCACCTTCTGCCCCTCTCTCTCTGACACTTCGTCTTCGATTTGCTTCACAGGTTCCATTTTTTTTTTTTACTTTTTTTCATTTCTATTATCTGTCAACTGTCTCCAGTCTTCTTCATGCTTTCTTCTTTAATTAACTTAGTATCCTATTGGATTAAGACTTTAATAGTTGTAATTTCTTTATTTTTCTTTATGTGTGTGAGTGTGTTAGTGTGTGTTTTGTTTATGATTCGTAATTTCCTATGATTCGGAGATGATGCTTCATCTTCAATTCTTGATTTCTTGTAGTATGAGGTAATTAAAAAGAAAATTAAAATTTAGTGAATTTACAAAGAAAATATACAGAAACCCAATCGGAAACAAGAGTACTAAATTTATATAAATTAAAAACTGAGGTAATTAAGCAATGTAACACAACTTTCACAAAGTAATTCAACTTATTTATTCAACAGCTTTTATTTTATATTTTCAGGTACACCTTATTAAACATTTAAACTTTATCTCTTTAATTTTGCTAACAATAAATTTATATCGGTATAAATTCCCACTTCCCAAAGAAACAAAAAATTAATTAATTAAAAAAAAAAAAAAAAAACCAGTAAAACATAATTTCATTTTTTAGTAAATTTGTACCAATATATAATATGTGTGTAATCTGTTATGTAAATATATATATATATATATGTATGTGTAAATGTGTTATTGTGTTTTTAGATTTAAGTTTTATCTAACATATTTTATAATATATATTTTTAGGTAATCTTGATTCTTGAATAGTTATGACGGTCAACGAAAACATGACTCCGGAAGCCAAAAAAGAAAGGCAAAAGGGAGAAGAGATATGGTGATACAATCTTTTACGGGTTCTATGGATAGGAATGTAAAAAAAAAAAAAACTCAATCAATCTGATAATAAGAATGAGAATGAGAATGTGAATAATAGTTTGAATATGAATGTGAATACTAGTTTGGATGATACTGATAAAGTGATAATGCACATGATTTGAATGAGAACGTGAATACTAGTTTGGATGAGAATGATAATACACATATATTGATGATTTGAATGATAATATAGAAGATTTGAATGAGAACGTAAAGAACTTGAATGATAATTTTTTTTTGTTTTAATTTATGTGGATTACATTGTATTTGGTAAATGAAGAATTATTTATTTAATTTATTTTATGTTAATGATAATAATTTTATATAAGGCCCCGATTTTTGTTAATATCATAAAATCGCTCGGGTCCCAAAATGTCTGAAGACAGCCCTAAATTTAATCAACAATCAATATTCAATATTGATCAACATGATGAGTATTCAACTCAATCCACCATACATGCAGAAGACAATCCAATTCAAAATATACTAACAAAAAAAAGAGTCAAGCGATAAGGAAAATACAGAATAGAAGATCTCTTACTTGTATCTGCTTGGCTCAACACAAGCATGGATCCAGTACAAGGAACTTTGCAAAAAAATACATCATTTTGGAATAGAATAAATACTTACTACCACGAAAATAAGGGGATGATCATTTCTGATCGTGACTAAAATGGGCTAGAGCATCGTTGGTCTGCTATTCAAATTGCTATCAATAAATTTTGTGGGTTTTACAAGCAAATTGGATGAAGACAGCAAAGTGGTCTCACACAAAATGACAAGGTACTTATTTATACAATTATTTTTTTTTTTTTTTTTTTTAAGTATTGTCTTAATTTTTCATATTTTAATTAGATAAGTTTATATAAATTTTTTACTCAGGTTTTACAAGCGATGAAAATGTTCCATGAAATCCAGGGAACTAGCTTTCAATTTTTACATTGTTGGAATGAGTTAAGGCATGCGCCCAAATGGATCACTGAATCTTGTATGAAAAAATCTAAGAATTCAAGAACTGCAAGCCCTGCAACTTCTTCCCCTTCAATTCCAGATACAAAAATTTTAGGTGAAGCCGAAGTCGACAATGTTGAAGTGATGGCAAGACCTATAGGTAGAAAGGCTGTGAAAGAAAGGTTGAGAAAAGATAAAGACAAGCAGGCTGTGACATTATTCATTGAAGAATTGAAGGAAGAATGGAAAGAAAAAGCAAAAAATAGAGCAGAATTCTATAGTCAAATATATATTCAAGAGCAAGAGCGTCTACATGTAGATCAAGAAAACCAAAATCTTAAAAAGGAAAAGATGCGTCTAAAAATTATAAAAAATGATGAGAGAATTATGGCAATGGATACTAGCAACATGCCTTCATTGCAAGCAGAGTATTTGGTGGTGGTAGTTCTAATTAGATTCGTTTAAAGTGTATGAAAAATGGAAAAATCTTATTTTATTATTCATGATCAGTAGTTGTTTTGTTGTTTTATTTTCAGTTTCGTTATAAAAATAAATAAAACAAGACCTTGGTTTTATAAAACAAGACCTCTGCTAAAACCAGATAACTGACTGAAACCACAACATCACAGAGTTTCATATTGGTTTTTTTGTTTATGTCTTATTTGTGTCAAAGATAGCTTATACAATTGAATTTATATTTGTTTTAGTTTTTGTTCTGCATTTGCTGTAGTTGATAAAAAAGTGTCTCTGCATCAGGAGCATAACCCTCCTCTCTCATTTTTACCTCCATTTCACTCAGTAATTTATAAATATGCATGCACTCATGATGGAGTCTTATCATCGGCAACAAATTTATGGACCTCACTCCTAACTTCAATAACGCTCTGCCCAAAATTCTTCTTCAACCTCTTATCCTTTATAAGAGCTCTAAGCTTTGCCACATTACCCCATTTCTGTATTTTTTTTTCTACACTAGATTAGAACAAGACCTTGAAATTCTAGACGTATTGTCTCTACAATGGTCTTATATGAATAGGTAAATAATTAGAACAAGCAACAACTTTTCTTTATTTATTATTGAAATAACATGTTACTAAATAAATTGAAATTTTAAGACATGATTACTAAATAGACTAGTACACTAAACACCACCATGATGTTGCCATAAGTGCTCGACAAGATCCGATTGTAGTTGAGAATGAGTTTGTCTATCTCTAATGCGGTGGTGATTTTGAATAAATTCATGTAGTTTTGTGGTATGCTCATAAGATACTGATATAGTTGGAGTCTCATCGGCAATATCGTAGTTGAAGTCAATATGGTCATCATCTCGCTCATTCTCAATAATCATGTTATGCATTATTATGCACGCTTGCATAATATTTTTTTAATGTTGTTTTACCCCAAGAGCGAGCTGGTCCACGCACAAATGAAATGTCTAATTAAATGTCTAATTTGAAAGAAAATGATATGTGTATCTTATCATATATCACATCTTTGGTGATCGAGTATACCATTCGATAATACATAGTGCATCGAAGATTTTGTCCTATTTTAGATATGTCATTTGAATATCCACAGATTTTGTATATTTACGATGAATAGCAACAATTGTATTGACAGACATGTAGAATGATTTTCCTTTATATCGGTTTCACTTGTTTATACACTAATAAATCATTTTAATATTTTGTTATTACCCAACAATTCTTTTTTATTCATTCAAGAGGTATTTCTTGATTTTAATCTCATCCCAATCTTAAATCTCATACGATAAATACAAATTTAATCATGTATATAATCTCTCAAAAGTACATATACATATAGACAGGATCATAGTTTATATAGGATTTGATAGTTAGTACTCCATAATCTTCTTTCTATTTCTTTCATTAATATTTTTATTTATTTTCTAATTCTTATATTCTTCCTTCTAAATTTTAACGTTATATTTCATTAGCGTTGTCTAGCGTGACAACTATACGATGTACGGTCTTTATTAAAAATATAAATATATATATACACAATTTTTTTTAAAAAAAATATAATTAGTCATAGATTATTCTCAAACTTGAAAAACGTTTTAAGGTTCACAATCGATATTTGGTACAAAAAAAGTGATATTCCAAATTATATTATAAATCATTTCAAACGTAAATATTTGGTAATTATATAATAAAGTTATTGCAAGCATATATAATAAGTAACTTACAAATATAGTGTTGTATAGTTGTTCACTTGTTCCCAACAAACTTTTAAAAATATAAATTCTTAGTCAATCATCAAATAGAAAAGTGCAATCTAAAAATAATATAAAATCAAACAAAATGAAGTTCTGAATCACATTATACAATACAAAATATTTTCTTTGGTAATATCTACAATTTTTGTCTAATGTTCTTCATCCTGCAAATTCATAGTTAAGTGGATAATTGCACCGACTAATTATTGGATAGTAGTTACAAATTAAAATGGAAATACCGATGCTTGAATATATAATAAATACATTTAAAATTATTGAGAGAGACTTGAAACTCTATTGGGATATAAAAAAAATTCTAATAATTAAATTGAAAATCATAATATCTTTTGTGCCTTGTAAAAATGATGAATGCTTCAATACCTCTGGCACAAAACATGATGTGGGACACCTAACAAATAAAATTTCATCAGATCTTAATATTTTACAAATCTAACACAAAACAGCTACAACATAAAAAATAAAAATAAAAATCTATCATAATAATTGGTCTTCCTCTTTCTAGTTCACGTCTCCATGATTCCTTTTTTTCTTCATTCACTTCCAATGATCAACATAAATCATAAAAACTAGATCTTCTAAATCTCATAAACCACATGATTCATAAACAACATAAAAACCGGAGCTGAATCATTTATCTACAAGAGGACTAAAAATATAAGAATTAACGTTCATGAATTGCAAATCAACAATTTAATTGGTAAACTGATGCATCCATTTGTATTTCTTTGCATATATATATATATATATATATATATATATATATATAATACTTCTCTAATCAGGACTGTCCTGATTTTATAATTTCTTGACGTCCAACCACATCCACACATCCATAGTGGACCCACAGCCTCACATTAACAAATACGCACACTCAATATGAATGTATGATTATGGTTAGACGTTCTTACTAGAGAACCACTATATACACTATATATATAGTGTATATATATATATATTCTTGTATAAAAATAAGTCTATGATTCAAGTACTTAAATAGAAGAAAAAACCGAAAACGGATGATGATAAACTAAAATCGTAAATAAATAAATAAATAATAAAAACTTACATCTTCCTATTTTAAGAGATAAGCAGAAAATCAATTTTTTTTTTGGATTTCAGGGATCCTAAAGAAATCTAGCTTCATATTTCTATTTTCAATCGTCCACCTTAGACTCAGTGTTTTGAATCATCACACTTGTAAACCCAATATTATGGTCATCCAAAAGTTGCGTGCTTGTAAACATGCAACATAATTTATTTGTCTTTTTTTTTTTTTACGTTATATATATCTCTCGAAATTGTTTTGTAGCTATATATATATATATATATATATATATATATAAGTCGATTTGTCTAATTAAGAATAGCCATTGAAATTATTGGTATTAATGGTGGAAATAGAGAGTTTTGTTATTAATGACATTAGACACCTAAGAGTTTCTTTAATAGATTCAAATTTCATATCATTATCTATTGGATTGAAAGAAATGTTCAACCTATCTTTAATCATGGCTCTAATTATAAAAATAATTAATAATAATTTACGTATGAATAATTAATTGTAAGTGTGAATTGAGTGCATGTACTATATATAATATTTAATGTTGATTTATTCTTTATAATTAATTTATTTATTTTGAGCTTAAAAAAATAAATAATAAATAAAGATATTTATGGTTGACACATGGCGGCTCCTAAGATATGATTGTTATATTATTATTATATATGAAAAAATAAATATTTAATTCTAACATTAAATAATACCACATGCCACATATCACCCATATGAAAAGTAGCTATTTTTATAATATTATATATATATATATGATATATGCTTAGAATATGAAGGCATTTATTTTTTTAAAACAAAAATAAAATAAAAGCAAACATAAAATAAAAACATTTTCTATTGCCACATGGCAGCTGTTCATAAAAATTAGTTATTTTTATAATATAAAATAATAATAATATGATTAGATTATTATATTAAAATATGAAAAAAAAATTAAATTTATAAACATTTTTTATTGCCACATGGCAACTCCTTATAAGAAGTAACTATTTTTATATTATATAATAATAATATGATTAGATTATTATATTAGAATAAGAAAATACAAATATTTTTAATTTTCATTTGTCACAACCATATCAGGAAAAATTATATCATTATTATATTATATATGATATATTAAAAAAATAAAAAATTTTAATAACATTTATGATTGACACGTGTCACAACCACATAAAAAGTGTATATATATGATTACCACATGGTGGGTAGTTATTTTTATAATAAATAATAATAATAATAATATAATTAGATTATTATATTAAAATATGAAGAAAAAAAATTAATAACATTCAAAAAATATTTTTTATTGCCACATGAAGACTCATCATAAATCATAAGCAGTATCTATTTTTATGTTATCATATAAATATATAAATATATAAATATATATATATAATAATAGATTTTCACAGTGCCATATATCACCGTGAAGGAGCTTCGACATTAAATTATATATTTATATTTATATAAAAAAATGTAAATAATCATGTATAATAATTTAATTTTTATTCATAAATCGGTTAAGGAAACTCTTAGATTTCCAATGTGATAATTATTATGTGAATTAGTTAAGGAAACTTTTATTTTTACAATGTCATTAATTAAGACTTTTCCATTCCCAGTACTAAATATGAGACCTAATTAGATGAACATTTTCATTGGTCAATAGTCACCCACGTATCACAAATCTGAGAGATAAAGAAGCATGGCAGATGCCAATAACCCGATAGTTAAAAGAAGAGCATGAGAAGGAGAAGTACGGTCGTCTTTAACCTTTTGGTTTATGTTTATCTATAAAAATAGTTATTCTGTTAGTATGATTTATATACAGGTTTATGTTAAATTAGATCATTATTAGATCAATGAGCTAATTTATATGCTTTTTTTGGACTTAAATTTTTTTATTATTCATGCGTTCTGTTCTTATCACCTGCAACTACATGGCTCATGAATATGCTTCAATGGAAAACTTACTAATTATCATTATTATATATTATCATTAAAAGTGTTCTTATTTATTATAAATGTAAATATGTAATCCTTATTTAATATATATATATATATATATATGTATTTATTAA
The DNA here is from genome assembly GCA_035582765.1 of Acer negundo. Classification (NCBI taxonomy): domain Eukaryota; kingdom Viridiplantae; phylum Streptophyta; class Magnoliopsida; order Sapindales; family Sapindaceae; genus Acer; species Acer negundo. Next base: position 8,799,906 of record CM069237.1, on the reverse strand, counting down.
AAGCTAATATATAAATACATTTATTTTAAACAACTATATAATATGACGATCACGATTCACCATCTATCTTCTTTATTCTTTATTTTTTATTCCTTTATTAAACTAATTTAATATATTAATCAATATATTCTTAATAACAAATATTTATCTATATGAAGAGTACCTACAGCTGAAAATGACAACATGTTCGAGAAAATTTGTTAATGTGAAGTGTTCCTATTTAATGTTGTTAATTAGCTATATAGTATGAAGAGTCTGTATTAATTATAATATGATTATATGTTTGAGTTATACCCCTCCCCTACTTCTGAAATATTGTAATAATTTTTTATAAAAATGTGTTCAAAATATTAATTATTTTATGAAGTGTCCTTTTTTTTTCTTGGTGCTGACAAGGTTTAACATCTAATTAGTTTTCTTTAGGATTATTATTTATTTTATTTTTCACTTTTGTTAGGAATTCTTTGATTTTTGAGCTCAATGTACAAAAGAGCTACAGACAGTTGCTAATGATTTGTTTTATCAGCAAAATAGAATTATTGATCGTCATAGTTGTTCTGTAATGTTTGTAATTCTGTTTTTTTATTTGGTTATTTGTAGGCAAGTTAAAGTATCACATTTTCTTATAATCATTTTATATTCTCTTGATCCTTTGACTATAAAATTTTATCAACATACGCTTTTTTCCCTTCTAAGTTCTAAATATCTGTATGTCTTAATGATTTAAATTTTTCTATTTTGATGATATTGATTCATTTTTATTCAATTAATTAATAATTAATTATAATATATAATATGAAGTGTCCCCAACACTATATAAAAACTTTGATTTTTTAGACTTTTAAACATTTTTAAGGAATTCCAAGAGACAACACTTAAATGAGAGATTGAACATCTATTAGCATTCATTCATTGAAACAAATATGAATAAATTCTTTAAATAACGATATTTGCTCTTGACTTTTCGGAAGTTGTAATCTATCGTCATTTTGATACACACAGAAATGAATGAATTAAAGCAATAATTGCTTTGGTAAGTGGCATGTCCGGTAAGTGGCATGTCCGGTAATAAATAGAAATTATAAACATATTATGTATAGATGTTGGAGATGACAAATAATAAAATTTAGAAAAATGCCTCGGGACTATTCTTATCGCCAATGCATCCAATATCTTTGACTGGTAAATTAAATATTGACCATATAAATTATTATGTGTAATTGATGTTAAACACCTTAACTCTAATATGTTTTTTCCCTGGGTGGCAGTGGAAATAGTTGGAATATAAATATTGTATTTACTTATTTAGTTAGGAATTCTATTTACTTGTTCACCACTCTTATGTGGTCCCCACTATTCTTGTTCACTACTCTTGTATATCTTTATATATTCCTCCATTGAGAGAAGAATAAATCATCACAATATTAAACCCTAAAATTCTAATTGGTATCAGAGCGAAAAAAATAATAATAAATTTTTTCCGCTGCCCTTTTCTTTTCTAACCCTAATTAGAAGATCTACTGCCACCGCTGCCACACCTTGCAAGAGCAAAATCTGCTCTCCCCTTGTGTGGTCGAACATCCTCTCTTCTCTACCAAAGTCTTACCCTAGTCACACCATCTTTCAATCACATGGCTGCCAAAATTCCATCTGTGGTTGATACTAAGGTTGTTCTAATCGAGGCTTCTCCATCTTTTGCTTCTCATGTCTCTCGAGCGTCTCCTCAAGAACGTAATTCTAATTTGGTTTTATTGTCTTCTATTAACAACACTTGGGTTATTGATTCAGGAGCTACTAATCATATGACTAGTAATGCCTTTCTAATTACTTCTCCAATGTCTTCACTTGTTAAGTTCGTTTAGGTTGCTAATAGGACTCTTATGCCCGCTTAATAGGGGTGGGAATGTCTCACTCTCACCTACGTTTTCCATGTCGTCTGTCTTACTTGCTCATAATCTCTCTAATAATCTTCTCTTTATTAGCCAAATTACCAAACATTTTAATTGTTCAGTAACATTTTATCCTACCCACTGTGTGTTTCAGGACAATCTTACAAAGAAGACGATTGTCACTGGTAGAGAGAGAGGAGGTCTGTATCACTGAGAGGAGGCCAGAACATTAGAATCCGAGTCTAGTCGGGGATAACAAGTAAGGAAAGAAACATTTGACAGAGAGAAAATTCTTTTATGGCATTATCGTTTAAGGAACTCATCTTTTGCCTATTTAGAACGATTATTTCCTCATTTGTTTTACAATATTCTTGCTTCTAGTTTAAAGTGTGAACAATGTATTTATACTAAAAATCATCGTGTTCCTTTTAAAATAAGTTTCAATAAAAGTCCAATTCCTTTTTCATGTGTTTATACTGATGTTTGGGGCCCTTTTTCTACTCATTCTACTTTAGGTCATAAATATTTTGTGTCTTTTATTAATGATTGTACTAGGGTGAGTTGGATATATTTGATGAAATCTAAAAGTGATGTTATACATGTCATTCCTCAATTTTACCAAATGATTGTCACACAATTTCATACTCCAGTTAAGGTGTTTCATTCTGACAATGGTCGTGAGTTTGTGAATCAACCTCTGACCGATTTCTTTAAACAATATGGCATCCTCCATCAAACAACACTTGTCTACACACCACAACAGAATGGCATAACAGAACGTAAAAATCGACATCTCCTCGAGGTGGCTCGGGCTTTATGTTTTACTATACATGTTCCTAAACATTTTTAGGTTGATGCTGTCATGACTGCTGTCTATCTTATTAACCGAATGCCTACCCGTGTCATTGACTATCAAACTCCTTTGAGGATGTTGTCACGTTTTCACCATATCCCTTCAACTCTCAACATTTTCCCTAAGGTTTTTGTTTGTGTGTGTTATGTTTATGTGCACCCACTTCATAGGAATAAACTTGATTCTTATGCTTTAAAATGTTTGTTTTTAGGTTGCTCAAATTCTCAAAAAGGTTATAAATGTTTACATCCTACTACGGATAAATACCATGTGATTATGAATGTTCAGCTCTGTGAGCAGATGTCCTATTTTTCTAGGGATGTATCTCTTGTTCCTCTTCAGGGGGAGATTAGTAGTAAGGAAGATGAATGACTATGATTGGAAGAAAAAAGAGTATGAATTTCTAGAAGGGGGAGGATTCAACTATTTTAGGTGATGGGGAGTCTTTAGATGCTCCTGATCCTGTGTATGTTGAATCTAGTGATAATGAGAGGCCAACTCAGTTGAAGGATTTAACTATTTTAGGTGGTGGGGGAGGGGGGGTCTTTAGATGCTTCTGATCCCGTTGAGGTTGAATCTGGTGAGGGTAAGAGGCCAGCTCGGCTGTTTCAAAGATGCTACACAAAACGGAATAAGGATGTTACTTTTGTGCCTCTTCTTGACTCTAGTACTCCATTTAATGATACTATCATGTCATCGGATGACTCTTCCGCGATTGAACTTGAGGTACAGACTTCTTCTGAGGTATATAATTCTTCTCTTATAATTCTCGCTTCAAATGTTATTTTGGATTATAACCCTACAGATTTAGAAAACTACGGATATGAGATATCCTGTTTGTGACCGTAAAGAGCCTGATAGGTTGGGTTTTTCCAAATCATCTTCTAATATTGTTTATCCCATTTCTGACTTTATCTCTTATCATCGCTTGTCTAAGTCTCACCTAACTTTTGCCCTTCAGTTATCTTCTGTGTCTATTCCTAGTCATTTTAAAAAGCTCTTGGAGATCCCAAATGGAAGTCTACTATGGTTGAGGAAATGAAAGCTCTTCAAAAGAATTCTACTTGGGAAATGGTTGAGTTACCTTTGAATAAGAAGATAGTGGGATGTAAATGGGTGTTTACAGTAAAGTACAAGTCGAATGGGACAATTGACAGATACAAGGCTGGATTGGTTTCCAAAGGTTACACTCAGACATATGAGATTGACTATCAAGAGACATTTGCTCCTATGGCCAAAATGAATGATGTTAGAGTTATACTTTCTCTTACAGTTAATCTAGACTGGCCATTACAACAGTTTGATGTGAAGAATGTCTTTCTTCATGGTGATTTGATAAAGGAAGTGTATATGGATCCTCCTTCAGGATTTACACCAAAGGAAGCAAAGGTATGTAAGCTAAAGAAGGCGTTATATGGTTTGAAACAGTCGCTGAGAACTTGGTTTGATAGGTTGAGCTACTCAATGAAGGAGTACGGTTTTAAGCAAGCTTTGACAGATCACACTCTATTCTATAAAAGAGATGGTGATGATATTACCTTGCTTATTGTTTATGTTGATGAAATGATTGTTACAGGTATTAACATAAGTGAGATAGAAAAGCTTCAATGTCGTTTGGCCAAGGAGTTCGAGATGAAAGATTTGGGGGCTCTAAAATACTTCTTGGGCATTGAAGTATCTCGATCAAAGCAAGAAATTTTCCTCTCTCAGCAGAAGTATATCCTATACCTATTGGCTGAAACTGGTAACTTGGCCTACGAACCTATGGATACTCTTATTGAGGTGAACTAAGGTTTGACTATCTATCCCGATCGAGTTCAAACAAACAAGGAGAGATATCAAAGGTTAGTAGGAAAGTTGATCTATCTAACTCATACTAGACCTGACATATCATATGCAGTTAGTGTCGTGACACATGGGTGCTGTGAACCGTATTTTAACGTATTTGAAGTCATCTCCAGGTAAAGGTATTATGTTCTCTAAGCATGGACACCTAGATATTATGGGAAATACTGACTCTAACTTTGCTGGATCCAAATTGGACAGAAAGTCTACTTCAGTGTATGTGTCATTTGTGGGAGGTAATTTGGTGACTTAGAGAAGTAAGAAACAGAATGTGGTATCTCTGTCCAGTGGGGAAGCTGAATATCATGCACTTCATCATGCAACTACAGCGCTTACTTGGTTACGTATTCTTTTAGGAGAAATCGGTTATGGCCCTCAGAAACCGATGGTTCTCTTTTGTGATAACACGGCTGCCATTAAGATAGCTAATAATCCGGTGCAGCATGATCGAACCAAGCATGTTGAACTTGACAGGAATTACATCAAGGATAATCTAAATTCCGGCGTAATAGAGGTTCCTTACATTAAGAGTGCAGATCAACTAGGTGATGTGATGACTCATGCTGTTACCAGTGTTCCTTTCTATACATTCATATCCAAGTTGGGCATGTGTGATATCTATGCACCGACTTAAGGGGGAGAGTTGGAATGTAAATATTGTATTTACTTATTTAGTTAGGAATTTTATTTATTTGTTCACCACTCTTATGTGATCCCCACTATTCTTGTTCACTACTCTTGTATATCTCTATATATTCCTCCATTGAGAGAAGAATAAATCATCACAATATTAAACCCTAAAATTCTAATGAAATCATAGAAGGCTAAAAATGGATAAAATGTAATTATAATATTTTTCTTTATAGAATATTCCATAAATTATATTTTAATTTATATATTACAATACCTGCACATCGTGCGGGCTGCACACTATAATAATAATAATAATAATAATAATAATAATAATAATATGATTAGATTATTATTATATTAGAATATGAAAATAAAAACATTTTTAATTACCACGTATCACAATCACATCAAAAGTAGGAACAAATATATTACTATTATATTATATATGAGATATTAAAAAAAAATTAATAACATTTATGATTGTCATGTATTGCAACCATATCAAAAGTAGAAAAAAAAAATCTATTATTATTATGATATGATATGATATGATATATGATTAAAGTGAATGAAGGACACGTGTCACAACCACATTAAAAGTGAGAAAAAATAATAATAATAATTATTATTATTATTATTAATATATACATATTTATGATGCGTCGCAACCATATCAAAATTATATATATGATTGCCATATGGTGGCCCTTCATAAAATTATATAATAATAATAATAATAATAATAATAATAATAATAATAATATGATTAGATTATTATATTAAAATATGAAAAATAATAATAATAAATTAATAACATTTAAAAATATTTTTTTATTGCCACATGGCGACTCCTTATAAGAAGTAACTATTTATATATAATAATAATAATATAATAATAATAATATGATTAGGTTATTATATTGGAATATGAAAATAAAAACATTTTTTATTGCCACGTGTTGTAACCACATCAAAAGTAGAAAAAAAGTATATTATTATCATATTATATATGATATATTGAAAAAAAAATAAAAGAATTAATAACATTTATGATTACCACGTGTCACAACACGTTAAAAGTAAAAAAAAAAAGAGGTATATTATTATTATATAAATAATAAAAATAATAGTAAAAGTTAATGAATGACACGTGTCGTAACCATATCAACAGTAGAAAAAAAGGCCATTATATATATATATATATATGTTTAAGTTAGTGCGCACTGATATGACTTCATCAGTGCATTGGATGTAGACCATTAGATTTACATACTTTGCTTCAAAATGTATGTATTTATCAAAGCTTCTAAATAATAAGTGGTTCATATGTATTGCTACCGATATAATACTGATGTAATTACATCAGTGCGTACTAACTAGATCGAGACCGTATATATATGATTACCTTTCCTTATTTATAGCATATTCAATGTAAATTTGCATATTATGAAAATTAAGTGCCATAGAGGATAGATAGTTAAAAAATAAAAAATAAAATAAAATAAAATAAAATAAAAAAACTGTCACCAATGTAATTATCTACATAAAGATGATGTGGTAAAAAAATAATAATAATAAATATGGAGTCAGAAACTCTCCTTGAAATGCCAACTAGAATTTCTAACTTTTTTCACTCATAATATTAAAACTCATTTAATTGTAAAATAAAAGATAAGAAAGAGTGAAATAATTGTTTAATTATGATTGGTCATAAAATGAAGACACATTTGATATTAGATAATTGCATTGACGATACGAATATGTATTTTTTTTAATAAAAAAAAATAGTCAAAAGTAGGTCCATAATGAATAAAAATACTGATTTGACACTATTTAGAAACTTAAATATACATATTTTCATTTGAGATGTTTTTATTTGTTCTCTTTCATCTATTTTTTTTCCTCCCTCCTTTCACCGTACGTATTAGGCAACCTTCTTTCCTCACTATTTTAAACCCTTTTTCCCTTTCTTCTTTCTTCATATTTCATTAATATCAAAATGTCAACAAACAAAAAAAAAAAAATGGAATTGAAAGACTTTCGTTTGTTTTTTGGATTAAGATCATCTATTGTGTTGATCTTTTTCCTGATCTAAAACACTTGAGAATATGACATTATATTTAAATGAAATAAATAAAAGAAATAAATGACAGTCATATTACACATATCAACAGATCTATTTAGGATAAGACAAAAATCAGCTCAACAGAGGATCAAAATTCTTGTTTTTTATATTTAAAACTTAATGGGTTTGAATTTAAATTATTAATGTTTTTTTTTTTTTTAAGTGGTCAAATAACTTAAAAATACTAAAAAAATAAAAAATAAAAAATAAAAAGTAAACAAAATATCCATATCCTTAGATTACATTTAATATATTTTCTTTTAAGATTATCCAAGATAACTTATCTCCAATTTTATCATAATTTTATATTATACAAATTTATTTCTTTTAAGCTATTAATTATGATAAAAATCTTAGAGGAAATAAAAAAAATAATCATATTGTAACTTTCAACACCATTGTTGAACCTTTAATTCTATTTTTTTTTATTCAAAATTATTTCTAAATCATTATTTATCCTATTTCTTTAAGAAAACAATTATTTATCATATCTTAATCATGAATAATATATTGTATTTATTACATAAAAATAGTTTAAGATTTGTTAAATTATTTTTATTTAGTTGTATGTATCATATAAAATAAAAATATATAATTATTAATAATAACAAGGGTATAAATGTCAAATTACTTATTTTTAAACCTTTTTATATTTAAAAAACAAGCAAGTTGATATTTTATTTAGATGAGATAAAAATAAAAAACAAAAATGTCATTTAGATCCAGGTTACTATTTTTTATTTTTATTTTATTTATTTATTAATACTGAACAAGTTTTATGTTATAAAAATATTTAAATGGAATATTGATTTTAGTTTATTCAAGCATTTATATCAATTAATTTTATTATTTAAAAATCTGATTTATTTTAACTATTATTAAATTTTAATATAATATTTGGGAATATCTTTCGGCTTTAATTGATTTACTAGAGATAGACAGCAACATAAAGTTTTAGCATCTCCAACCCTTTAAAATTCACACTTTGATATTTCTTATAATATTTTCTTATTGCATTCCAACTGGCACTTACTATATATTTTCTCTTTTTTACTCTTTCTCTATTAAAAAATAAATTTCACCATATCTAGGCATCTAGCATGCATATTTAATTTTATATAATTTTTTTAACTAAAAATAAGTAAATAACAATAACATGAATGAGCTGGAGCTGGTGATGATTTTTAATCTAACTAGCTAGCTGGTTCCACTGATATCGACAGCATATTACTGCTGTAATTTCTCATGGAAAATCTTCCAATAAGTAAACATTTAAAGCTATCTATATAAGTAAAAAAATTAAACCAAATAATAATAATATTTCATGTATTATGGGGATGGGGTTCATATAAAAAGTACATTAAATCATTGAAATTATATTACGTGAAATAGAAATTACACATGGCTATCATATACCATAATATATATTATTGGTTTAGGCATATAGGATATTAATAGATAACAAAAAAGTTCACGGGTCGATTAATGCCACACGACATAAGTCTCTCAAACATCGTTATATAGATACAAGTGGGTTGAGTGTAAATATACCTGAATGAATCGAAACATCTCCTAAGATATTGAAGCAATGTCCTCTTGTCACACCAACCGTCCACCACCATTCTCCTCTTATCCACTTTATTAAGCGACATAATAAGTTATAAGGAAAAATAAAAACGAATAAAATGATACAATATTACAAAATTATAAATGAATGGATAAGGGTAGGCACTAAGACACCTCTCTTATTTTGTTTTGTTTTCATTTTTTTCTTCTTCTTTAATATTGCGTAGACAAAAAGCCACTTCTACTTTACTTTTTGGCCTACCCTATATATTTTATTTATATAATTACTCTAGCTACCATCTTCTTCTCTTTGCATGTATATAAATAATTGATTGATTTATACATGCATATCTTTTTTCAAAGGAAATTTGTTTTTTTATTTTTTATTTTTTTTATAATATTATATGTTATTCGATTCGAATTTGAAATATTGTCGGTTTAATGAATCACCATTTAACACTATCAAGTCACATTGAGCGTGCTTGTGTCATTTTCATCTACTTATCAACACCATTTTGGTATATATGATGTTAAAACCAATTACTAATTTTAATTAATGAAATTTGAATAATCTTAAATTAATGTATATAAATATTTCATGATATAGTCGTGGAGAATTGCTAAGTACACTCATGAGTGGACTACTTTCCACCTTATTTGTTAATCTATAATTCTATATCATTTTAATCTCAATAAATTGATAAAGACAAGCTCTTATTATTATGAATAGGTCTAGAGTCTGTCGGAACCTGTTAAGATTAAACACTATATACACAATTCAAATATCTATTCCTATAATATAATTGTAAAATATGCATGGTCCACTAAAATTGAAAAAGGAGGTACACACGGTCTTAGCCTCATAGAGAAGAGTTTCTTAGATGCATCTGATGCACCATACATCCTCCACCTAGATATTACCACGTGAAGCATCCCCCACCCAGAGACTCACGTGGCAACATATGGGTGGTACATCCTGCTGCACCTAAGTTTTTGTCCTCATCGAGATGTGAAAAAAAAAAAGCCAATATTGCTTAATCAATAGATGCTTTATATATATATATATATATAATGTTTTATAAATATATTTAAAATTCTGGACATGTACAAATATATAAACTCACTTCAATAGTTATGTATTTTTTTCAAAGTTAATTTATATTTATTTTTTAAAATTTATAAAATACATAATTTCTTGTAATATATAACCATTTGGGCAAATAATTCCTTCCCTTGAGTTGATTATGATATATATAAGGAATACTATTGAACAAAATATGGTCATAAAACAGTACTTTGATCTTTATAGTGTCTGAGCACTAATACACAAGTTCTTCTCAATTATGAATATTTTTTTTTTCAATTTTTTATTTAATAATAATAATAATAATAATAATAATAATAATAATAATAATAATAATAATAATAATAAAAGTATAAAACAAAAGCAAAATGTTCAATAAATGAGGACCGCTAATTAAAAGTGTTCCTTAAAAAAATGAATTAATTTTTGATGCGTCAACTAGGGAGGTCATAATCAAGTGTACCCACATTCACCACAGCAATTTAAAGAAGCTCTCCATCTCTTCGCCACGTGTATAAGATATAAAATCAAGGACAAATCTTATCATATTTTCCTTTTTTATTAGAACATTTCCAATTTATAGAAAGAGCGTAGCTTGATAACGATACATTTCCAAATTAAGGAATTAAATATATATTCCATTTTTTTCCATATTTTAAGAGAAAAACTATCCTTTAATATCAGGATAATTTGAGGATATTTATGATATTTTCGATATTTACATAAATTTCCAAAAATTTTGAATCCTTGATACTTTCAAGGAAAGTGTTTAGGGAGGACTCAAACCCGCAACCTCATGGTAAATGTGTGAGAGGTTTATCACTGGACCAATGTCATCTTGTTTTATTGAAACTATTACATTTCCAATTTAGAGAAATAGCGGTGCAATGCTATAAATATTGATACTTTTGATTGAAATATTCTTGATATTTTTTCAGAAACTATTATAGAAAAAAATCCTATAATATCTCGATATTTTGAGAATATCGATAAAATATCTATTATCATCGTCAATATTTTCCATATTTTTATCAAAATTTTAAAAAATCGAAACCGATATTTCATAGGTGTCAAATCTATAAAATCAAGGGTGTGATGATTTATGATTTATGATTTAACATGCATACAATATGGAATAGGTATCTAAAAGCAAAGGGTCCATAACACAGTGATAGAGTGAAAGAGACGAGTAGGACCACCAGAGCAGAGCATCCAATGAAGTACATGAAAAATAGTTGATGGTTTTGATTGGATATCATCACCATTCTCCTCTCAAAGGTCCCATCTCTCGATCCTCTATATATCTAATGTTACATCTATGGACTTTTCACGAACGTAGAGTTTGAGTTGGTGCCTTTTTTTTGTTCTCTTCAAACTCGAAACCGATAACAAAGCTTCATATTCCTTTATTATTATTATCACCATCATTATTATAATTGTTTTCAGTGTTATCAATAAACGTAAGCTAACCCATCTTTTTTGTTCCCTTCATTTGCTTATATATTATTACTATTATCTGTTCCATTGGAGGGGGGTTTCTTAATTCATCATATGATCAGAGATCGATTTTGATGTGATTTTTTTTTTCCTTCTGGGGTTTTGATTTTTTTAATAATCTGTATGTTGTTGTGTGTATTTGTGATTATGTATGTGTTTTTGATATGTTTGATTGTTTGTTTTTGTTGTTGTTGTTGTAGTAATGGTTGTGTGTTTTGTGGGTTTGTGCAGCTGGAGTGGAGAAAAGGGAAAGTGAATCCATTTGTGAGCAACATAAGAGCAAAGTTAAGAACAAAAGCCATGTCATTGAATATAATTCATGACAAAGATGGACTGCCCAAAATTATATTGACTGAGCCAACTGGGTCATCTGCTGAGGTCTGTCTGTTTCACCTGATATCTTTTTGTTTTTATTGTTCTTCTTCTTCGTCTTTTTGTTTGTAATTGTGGTTGATTGGTACTTATTTGCTGGGGTTGTCTGATGATATGTTTGGAACTTGATTATTTGGTTCTTAACTGTGATATCTAATTCTGGGAGGAAAAATTTGTGATTGGAATTGAATAGATGTTGAAATGATTAATTAATAAGTTATAAAAAAAGCCTATGGAATTTAGAAGAGGTAAAAAAGTCATCTTGTGGTTATATCAATGGAACTAAAGAATTTGAAGATGGAATGCTGAATATGTTGGCAAAATAATTGGGGACTTGAAGATGATGAAAGAGGGCATTTCTATTATAATCATTTTTTGTTTGATATTTTAATATAATTACTTTCTCAAGTATTGCTGTCAGACCTCCATTCAATGGTCTATAAGGTCAAGTGATGAGGTTTTGTGTGATTGGGTTGCTAATACAATTATTTATTAAATGGATAATCCATAAGACTTCAAGGCTTGATCGGTTATATTTTGTAAATCTTTTCTATATATATATTTTTTTGGTATAATAAAAACGAGAAAGTGAAATTTGAATTTGTATGATCCAAGAAATTGTTTGGTAGCATCTAAAATAGCCTTTAAAGGTTAAAAATAGTGAAAATGTAAATGATGGTACTATTGCAAATGGCAAAAAAGAGTGATTTTTTAGAGGGCTTTTTGGAGTATTGTTGCTGAAAAATGCTAAAACCATCTTAAAGACAATTCTTAAATTTACATTAGAAAGTGGAGGCTGGTTTTGGAATTCTCAAATATTGCTTTATGATAACAATACAAGAATGTGTATCAACCTGTTTTCCAATTCTAAAATAGAATAAGGGACAATTCAGAACAGACCCTGAATCGATTATTGAAATGTATTAGATTTGCTAACTGATTGTTTGACATGAATGATCGCAGGTGCTTCTATATGGGGGACAGGTCATTTCCTGGAAAAATGAACGAAGGGAAGAATTGCTTTTTATGAGCAGCAAGGTGAAATTTTATCTTGTTATGTATGTTTGAGGAGTTCAGATGTGTGATTAGTTAAATTAACCATGGTGCTTTTTAAGGCTCCTGTGAAGCTTCATTATAAAATTCATAATTTTCTTTTGTGGACCATACTTTTTGGATAACTCAACCTATTTTAATGTGAACAGCCTTATACTTCCATCTTTTATATGCCTCTGTACTTCACAATTTCTGCAACTGGAAAATCAGTTTCCCAAGCAGTCTTGTGACTAGGATGTAGTCTGTGTCCAGGTGATGAGGCGAACTTGCATCGTCAGAGATAATCAAGTGAATTATATTATAGGAATGAGAAACATAATCATGTGGCTATTCTTTAAACATGAGGATTAACAAAGGCAAAAGTTAAATTTTTCTTTTTATATGGTTTCTAGCCAATGTATGACAGTGAGAAAGACCAAATACTACATAGAATCTAAATTTTTCTTTTTATAATTTACAGTTTCTGGTATCTGTGCAATCTTTTATTTAACACTTACTGCATAGGAACTTTAGACTTTTCTTACTTATTACTTGATAGTTGATACGACACTCTTCTTTTACCTATATAATTTTTACTTGCCTCAAGTAGTCCTCAAAGTCTCCCTTTTTTGTGATTTTTATGGTAACTAAAGCAATTGTTCCTAGCATAAATTCCTTTTACACTTCAATTAAACACGTTGGTTTTTTCCATTCTGCAGGCCTTCTGGAAACCACCCAAAGCCATCAGGAGAGGTATCCCCGTCTGCTTTCCACAGGTTGCATAATAGTGAACCTAACAGAAAAATTATAACCCATAAGGCTTGTTGAAACTCAGCTTTCTAATGTAATACTGTCTGTACAGTTTGGAAATCTCGGTTCACTGGAGCAACATGGATTTGCAAGGAACAGAATGTGGTCATTGGATAATGACCCTTCTCCTTTACCTCCAGCTAACAACCAGTCATCAGTTGATCTGGTATTGAAGTCCACAGAAGAGGATCTAAAGACCTGGCCCCGTGGGTACGATCATGAATTTGTAATCTCTATCACAAAAGAATAAAGATGAAAGGATATCACGTCTTCTTAACCATGGAATCTCTTCCTCGTGATTTTTCAGCTTTGAGTTGCGTCTTCGTATTTGTCTCAGTGCTGGCAAGCTCACTCTGATCCCTCGTGTGAGAAATGTGGACAGCAAGACCTTCTCTTTCACTTTTGCGCTTCGTAATTACTTATCTGTATCGGATATCAGGTTTTCCTCATAAATTTAAAAGCTTTTAATTTTGTTTTCAATATGATAGCTTGAAGTTTGTTACTTTCTTCTTTTTGCCTTTTCTGATGTCAAAGATCCATACCTGTTTGAAGTTTGCATATCTACATTTTGGTGATGTTATGCTAAGTTTGGAATTACTTACATATTCCTTATTATAGCTGAGATTGGAGAATATTTCATTCTTCTCCTTTTCAGAGGGGTTGCATGATGCTGTTTAATTTGCAGTGAAGTGCGTGTTGAGGGCTTGGAGACACTGGATTACTTAGATAATCTAATGCAGAAAGAGAGGTTCACCGAGCAAGCTGATGCAATTACCTTTGATGGCGAGGTAATACTTTGATTTTCTTTTTTTCTTTTCAATCTGAATGTGAATTTCAGGTTTCTGATTTTTTCTTTCTAGTTAATTTCACGTTGATTAGAGTAATTATTTATTGGTTTGGTTTTCAAGTTTCAAAAATAAATTTCTGAGCATCTGTTTAATTTCCCTTTATTAGATGGACAGAGTGTATTTGAGCACCCCAACAAAGATTGCGATTATAGACCATGAGAAGAAAAGAACTTTTGAACTCCGGAAGGATGGCATGCCAGATTCGGGTACTTGAATATTCATTTATATTGTTGCTCTGCGTGATTAGTTATTCAATACAATAAAAGTCTTTTCCGGACATATTTCTCTCTTATAAATGTTGGAACTCTGTCAAAATACAGTTGTATGGAATCCTTGGGACAAGAAGGCCAAAGCTCTGCCAGATTTGGGGGATGAGGATTACAAAACCATGTTATGTGTGGATTCTGCTGCAATTGAAACTCCAATCATCTTGAAACCTTTTGAAGAGTGGAAGGGCCGTCAAGAGCTCTCTACTGTGTCATCGAGTTATTGCAGTGGGCAGTTGGATCCTCGACAGGTTCTTTATGGTTTTCGCTGATCTCACCCATCAACTTAATGGAGGTTTTTGTGTAATCGATATAAGTTGCCTATTTAATGTACAATATTCATGCATTTGCTTGTCTGTTTATCATCTTTGATATCGTATTTAAAGAAGATGTATTTAGTAGCTACCAACATCATTCAAAATGTCACATGGTTGGGTAACATACATATTTACCAATGTTGCCTCGTTGTGATGGTGAGAACTCATTATTCTGTATCACAATATTGCTGAATGAATGAGTAGTCATTAAGCAGAAATAAATATTTCAAGTCTTGAATTTTACATGCTTTATATCTTATAGGTTGAAAGCAATTGTTCAGTTCTACACTCACACACAGAAAACAAAAGGTGGGAATTGATGGCACTTAAATCTTATAACAAAAAGCAGGCACACTCACATGCTCATTGCTATCTATCTTATTGAGCAATTGTTTAGTCACACTACAAAATAGACTTGGACCTTATTCTCTTAATCCTAGGAACTGTTTTCAGAGTGGCATTTAGAAGAGAGAAAGCAGGAACATCCCGAATTTTTCTTTTGCATCTTTGTCAAACACATCATCTCCCAAATACATATAGATGTAGGCCCTGCAAAGAAGTTCACTCTCGACCTTCCTCACCACCTCACCCATCACTGTGTCCATCAAACTGAATTTGGTTAGATTCTGTATCCAGATCATGCATACATAACAGTTAAAAACGTAGTCTTTTTTTCTTTGTATCTCACCTTTGGTTTGAAAAATGTATCCTGGAAGTCGAGAAATCTCAATTACAGAACCCGATGGTAGCTTGATGTTGCCTGATGCCTGACCCATGGCCCTAACATCAGCACAGGCGCGTCAAGTTTTTCAGGTAATGTCTTATAGCTAAAGTAAAAATATGCAAAAATTGTAGTGGAAGGAAAGGGCTATAAAATTTACTTGTTTTTGATCTCCTCATTCTTCTTCTCACCAGTTAGTTTTTTTAATGGATGCTCCAAGAACTTCATCAAAATTCTTCCTTACCATGTTCATATTGAGACCAGGGAATAGAATAACCATCCTCACTGTCATCCCCACATCACTATCAACCACTACCTGATACATTTCCTTTGTTGGTTTTGGTGGGAGTTACCCAACCTTTGACCTTAGAAGATCTTTTAGATTCTCATTATCTGCATATATTCCTGCAAATTGAAGAATGAAGCAGCTAGTTAAGTTGCACTTGCATTCAAGCTCTATTAACTGAAACATTACCAAAGGCATAAATCTTGATGCCGATGCCAATTTCTTCCTCAGGCCAACACAAATCTGCTGCTTCCCATCATCCAACTTAACAGGAAACGAAACCCCAGTTTTGGGCTGAACCTCCACTGCCACCTCCTTCTCTTCATGAACATTCTCATTAGTTAGCTCTGCAGCAGCAGCAGCCTTAATTCCACTCTCACAATTCACCTTCTCTTTGGCCAAATTCCCATTATCAGCCTTGTCATGCACAAAAAGTGATTCAACCTTTGCAGTGACTTCCTCAACAGTAGTTTCCATTCTTCAATTGAAAAGAGAAACTACTTTACTGTGTGTGTTTGTGTTGGTTGGCAGATTGAGGACATGATAGGACTTTATATAGAGTGAAGATGGTGAAGGAAATAAGACTATAAAGAGGAGCAATAAATTGGGAGTTTACTGTATCTAATCTACCTATCTCTGTAGTATTAGAATTAGATAAGAGAATTTAATGTTGCTAATCTGTAATTTTGACTTCTTAATTGTTATTCCTTGTGAATTAATTGTTGCTGATTGCTTATTCAATTCTCTACTACTTATATCAAGAGCTCACAGGGGAAAAACTCCAATGCTATATTTGGTTTTCAATTAATTTCCATTGCATCATTGAACTATGTCACTATGATACATTGAACTGCTCAATCTTTTTTCTCTATGGAGTCACAAACAAAATAAGCATTGGTTGATGTTAACTGTTAAAAGAGATTAAAATATGCATCCTTTGGATTCTTGATCAAGATCATATTAGTTTTGCTAGTAGGTGAAGTCATTGCTGAGTATACAATTTTCAATAGATTTTAAGCTGTAATAGTAAAAGTGGATGAATAGTGTAATATAAAATGTAAAGATATGTCTCATTAGCTTTATAAGTTGCTTAAATCTAATTGAATTTCAACAAGTGAGATGTAGATGTTGGGAATTTGAACCGATGAATGCGGAAACAACATGTCTAATATTTACCTATAACTCATAGCAATTAACGTCTATAGCAGAAAAAATAAAATGAGAGAAAATAAACAATTACACAACATAAGATATACGTGGAAAACCTTAAATCATATAAAAAACCACGGGCAGTCAAGATGACAAAGAAAGTTTCACTATATGATAAATTGTTACAACCATATATTCTAGGATTCTTTCTCTCACCTCAACCTCAAACAATAGAGCCTTGTCAAGTCCCTAAACTTACAACCGAACTTTACATCAACGCTCACAAGATTCTCACTAAGAACCCCTCCAGTATCCTCAGATCTCCCATGAATATCACCCACAGATCTCTAACTTGATCCACTGATATTTCCAGATCCCTCCCTGGATATTCCCTGGGGTCTCGATGTTCTTTTTTGCTCCACACAAATAACATAATTACAAGGTTCTATTTATACTAGTTACATGGAGTTTAAACCTACGAGAAAATTCATCTCATATACGTATAAGACTTACTTGTTTCATATAAATACTATTTTCTTTTTATGACAAGTCTTCTTGTGAAGAGAAATCTTTTTCTTTTTAGCACAAGAACTTCTAGAAACAAACTACTTCCTTTTCGGCTGAGGATTTACTGTTCCATGTATGCTTATGATTGAATACGATTCGGGTCACGGTTGCGCACCCGCTTCCTAAACCGTTACAAGTCACCTAAAATTACATTGCTCATAAAAACACGATCCATACGTTGAAAAGAACCTGAAACCGCTGTCAAGCCGTTGCACCGCTGTCAAAACCACAACGCAATGCACAATGCTTTTCATTGGAATAGGACCGCTGTCCTTGCCTCTGTGCAACTGCACAACGCAAGGCACAGGCACACAATGCATTGGACCGCTGTCCATCCCACAACATTACTCACAGCGGTTGTCAGCCATCTTCGTTTCTTCAATTCTTCTTGGTCTTCAAACCTCCCTCAAACACCATATCCAACTTCCAAAGGTTTTCCCATGTTTCAGGAAGTTTCATATCAATTTAGTTTTATTTGGTTGACATTTGGAACTTGAGAATACGAGCTAAAATCTAACGGTAGATGCAACATGCACTGTGTTAGGCGGAGGGAATCATTCTTATTGCATATAAAAAACGTACTCACTATGAAAGCCGGTCCTCAAATCTATACAAAATTATTTATTCTGTATAGTTTTAATAATTTTTAAATGAGTTATACACCATATTATATCACTTTTATATGGTTATACCATCTTGCTACTGCCAACTTGCTTATTTTTTTATTTTTTTTATTTTTTCTATAAAAACTACATCTTATGCATGATAATATCCCAAGTTCGATTTGCCGCACTGCACCTAGTTTGACTTTCTCAGACATGTTTGGTAGTTTGACTTTCTCAGACATGTTTGGTTTGATAGTGTTGCTTCTAGGAAGTTCTCTTGAACTATATGTATCAAACTTTGATAGTGATAGTGCTTCTTGCTTCTTAGCAGCTCCCCTCTATTAGAAAAACTATTCTCATTAATCAATTGTGTATCATATGGGTTTAACAGAAACTTTAAGAATATATGGTGGTTACAAACTTACAATGGAGTCATTATTGATTTTTAATTTTTTTTTTCTTTAGTTTGTAATGTTGCATATGAAGATTAAGAGGATCAAGAAGCAAGCTGCTTTGCTTTATTTTGTTGTATTTTTAAGCTTTTTTACTCCATCATTTGCGTCCCATGAAGATAGTAGCTGGCCTGGAAAATCTGCTACCAATCCAAGACAACAGCTAAGTGGTAATAAAAAGCTCAGACTTGCTGTCCCACAAAAGTCTGGCAGGTTTTCTGAGTTGGTGAACATAAATCACGATCTTCAAACTAATGCAACAATCATAAGTGGCTTTTGTATAGATGTATTCAGGGCTGCCATTGAAGAGTTAGATTATCATGTAGATTATGAGTTTATACCATTTGTGAACGCCATGGGACAGAGTAATGGAACTTACGGTGAACTTATTGACCAAATCTTTTTTCAGGTATGGACGCGTGCACTTGAGTTGATTGAGTCTTTGATATAATTGATGAAATCTGTTGTGTTTTTTTTCTGAAAAATCCCTTTTGATCATCAATAACAAAACAGAACTATGATGGTGCAGTTGGAGATGTAACGATCACCGCGAACAGGTCATTATATGTTGATTTTACATTGCCTTACACTGACTTAGGAGTTGGCATTATAGCTCCCAAAGGCAGCAACAGCATGTGGATTTTCCTGAAGCCCCTAACTACTGATCTCTGGCTATCAAGTGCTGCCTTTTTTGTCTTGACTGGCTTTGTCATTTGGCTTATGGAACGTCCTATTAAGGATGAATTCCAAGGTTCCATGTCTCAGCAAATTGGAATCATATTTTGGTTTTCCTTCTCAACCCTTGTTTTTGCTCATAGTAAGAACTAATCAAGTACTCTAATCTTGTACACCAAACATATATATATATATATATATATATATGACCTTGCACATTAAAGAAACCTGGAAAATGATCAACTTTAACTGCTGTGTTTTGCAGAAGAAAAGTTGCAAAGCAATTTGTCAAGATTCGTGGTCATTGTGTGGATGTTCGTTGTGCTCATATTGACTTCGAGTTACACTGCAACTTTAACTTCAATGATCACAGTGCAACACATTCAAAACTACATAGGATATCAAATTGGTTCCCTGGTCACCAACACCGAGGGAGTCATTAGCAACCTCAATTTCAAGAATACAAATCTTAAGCGGTTCCTCTCTCCAGATGATTATGCTAATGCTTTATCTAGAGGAAGCAAGAACGGCGGTGTCTCAGCCATCATTGATGAGATGCCATACATCAAGATCTTCCTTTCCAGCTATTCAGCCGATTATTCCATGGTTAGATCCATCCCCCAGCACCAACGGCTTCGCCTTTGTGAGTATCATCACTTCTTCGTATATACTTGTTAGAGTACTTAAATACTATTGTTGGATTATTGCGGGGGCACAAATCATGGACCTTGAACCCTCAAATGCACGATTCGTGTGTGGGCACGACCTGCATACACGAATGCCATTCCGATTGGACCGTAAGAGTCTAGTTGACCTTTTGTCACTTCCCCAAGTCAACGGTTTTGTGTAGAGAATAAAGAAAGTTTTAATTGTTTGGATTCTGACCTCTTACTTGATCACTAAGAATTCAGAATCGGTTTTTAATTAAGAGTAAATCTCTTCAAAGATTATTATCTAATTAAATTATTTCCTTATTAAATCAAAAACGTTTTCACCAATTAATTTCTGAATTAATCCCTAAACCCTAGTGGTTTGGTCTTAGCTATATAAACCCTAGTATTCTTTTCATAAGAATCATTCCTGAATACACACATATAGCAACAGCCGAATACTTTTTCTCTCTTCTTTGTTCTTCTGTTCTTTGGTAAGTTCTAACTCGATTTGAATTCGCAGAGAGTGGTATGTGCATCGCACTTCCACTGTTTAACCGTTGTATCCTATGAGACGATTATTGTTACACATACGGTGTTATATACACGGTGAAATCGTCTTAAGGACACCGTGTGAAACACAGGCCTCGGTTCCTTTCATCTGAATTCTAACGTGCTGGTTTCTCAGTTATTTTGTTTATCTACAGGTTCTGACCAAATTGATTATATCAAACAACAATAAAGTCATTCCATGCGTCAACGAATATGAACACTAGAGATTAAAAAAAAAAAAAAAAAAGCATTAATGACGTGCACACAATTTCTATTTTTGCAACCTCTTTTCGGTTCGATTCAACAACTTTCAATATCTTTCAATATAAGGTACACATAATTCTGAATTTTCTTCAACATTATCGAAATGTTATTCCTGGTCAATTAATTGCTACTGGTTGCTTAGTCAATTCTTTACTACATATATCAAGATCTCACAGCCTCACACCCCTTATCGGTGCTATTGACCCTTGAACAATTTCAATGTTTTCTTTGGTTTTCAATTGATTTCCATTGCATTAGTGAACCATGATACATTGAACTGTTTAATCTTTTTTTTTTCCCTATGAATTCGCGATCGAAATAAGCATTACATGATCAATGTACATTAATTGTGTTGTTCGTAAATCAAAAAACAATTCTGGTTCGAATCTGGAAAAAACATAAAGTAATAAACCAATAAACACCACGTTAGATAATGAACTAGAGAAATCGAGGTTCGTGATTCACACGGTGTCCTTAAGACAATTTCACTGGGTAACACCATATGTGTATGGCGATTGTCTCTCAAGATACAATGATTTTAACAGTGGCCATGCAAAGCACAATCCACTTTTAACGAACTCAAATCGAGTTTAAACTTACTAACAACTAAGAAAGAAAAGAACTTCCAAGAGATTATCTTTTTTCTGTATTTTGTAATATCAGGAGTCTGAGTTTTTGAAAAGTAGACTAGGGTTTTATAAAACCGAAAACAAATTGATATGAAAATCTGATTATGTTTTATTACTGATCAAGGAAGTTTAAAATAGTAGCAAAAGGTCAATTGTGCACTCACGGTCCGATTGGTGCAACATTCGTGTACATACACCCACACACAAGTTATTCAACCAAAGGTTGAAGGTCCGCGATCCGTGAAGTCATTGCTGAATATGCAATTTTCAATAGATTTTTAGCTCTGACAGTAAATCCATCAATTGGGTCCTAACTTTCCAAGCATCTGAACCTTTCTTATATATTGTCAAATAAATAAATAAGCACTAATAGTCAACGCCGGTCTACGCAATAAATCCAATCACATCTACTCCAACGTGCCAAACACGCCCTGAGTAAAACAATTGAATATGAATCTATGGTTGTTATAATGGAGTCAAGTCATTATTGATTTTTTTTAGTTTTTTTTTTTTTTTAATGTTGCATATGGAGATTAAAAGGATCAAGGAGAAGCAGGCTGCTTTGCTTTATTTTGTTGTTGTATTTTTATGCTTTTTTGCTCCATCATTTGAGTCCCATGGAGATAGTAACTGGCCTAAAAAAAAGCTCAGACCTGCAGTCCCACAAAAGTCCGGCAGGTTTTCTGAGCCAGTGAGCATAAATCGCGACCTATTATGTACGAAAAAATGAATGTAAATATTTAAACAATATAAATAAATCCAGAACTATATATAGGATCCGTTGACAGCATTAGTTATATTTTATACAGAACTATAAATAGATCCAGAATATTGAGATTTAAATAAAATAAATAAATAAATTCAGAATTATATATATATATATATGTTCTGTTGACGGTATAAGCCATCTTATATACGGAAATATATATAGATCCAAAATATTAAGATGTAAGTAAATCACTCATCATGTGATCCTTTTTACTGACATACACGAATATCGAACAGTAAATAAATTATTCATCTGAAGATACATTTTACTTACATACAATCGTATTGATAACGTGTTATAAATACGTTTAGCATGTTCGCTTTGGTACAACCGGGCTTCACGGGTTTAAAACGCGTAATATTAGGTGAAGGGTCATCACTCATCAGTCATCCCCTCGTTTGAACCGCTAAGTAGATTGTGTGGGAGCGACGTGGAATCTTCAGGATCACAACAAATTTAAATACATTAAATAATTATGTAAGTTTAATTATTAATAAAAAAAATTATAATAGTCTTGTCAACACCTATGTTATTGTTATTGTACTATGCGTGCCATACACGCTGACAGTGATAGTGCTTATTACTTCTGGCAGTTCCCCTCTATATTATAAATAATAAACTATTCTCATTAATCAATTGATATCATATTTGTTTAACAGAAACTTTAAGAATGGAGTCGAGTCATTATTGATTTTTTTTTTTTTGTTTTTCTCTTTAGTGTTTTTTAATGTTGCATATGGAGATTAAGAGGATCAATAAGAAGCAAGCTGCTTTGTTTTACTTTGTTGTTGTATTTTTAAGCTTTTTGGCTCCATCATTTGCGTCCCATGGAGATAGTAGCTGGCCTAATAAAAAGCTCAGACTTGCAGTCCCACAAAAGTCTGGCAGGTTTTCTGAGTTAGTGAGCATAAATCCCGACCTTCGAACTAATACAACAATCATTAGTGGCTTTTGTATAGATGTATTCAAGGCTGCCATTGCAGAGTTAGATTATCATGTAGATTATGAGTTGATACCATTTGTGAACGCCACCGGACAGCGTAATGGGACTTACACTCAACTTATTGACCAAATCTTTTTTCAGGTATGCATGCATACATATATATATATATATATATATATGCACTTCATGTACTCTTTGATATAATTGATATGAAATCTTTTGTGTTTTTTTTTTTATATATAAATTGATCGACAAAACAGAATTATGATGGTGCTGTTGGAGATATAACGATCACCGCGAACAGGTCATTGTATGTTGATTTTACGTTGCCTTACACCGACTTAGGAGTTGGCATGATAGCTCCCAAAGGCAGCAACAACATGTGGATTTTCTTGAAGCCCTTCACTACAGATCTCTGGTTGTCAAGTGCTGCCTTTTTTGTCTTCACTGGCTTTGTCATTTGGCTTATTGAACGTCCTATTAACGATGAATTCCAAGGTTCCATGTCTCAGCAAATTGGAATCATATTTTGGTTTTCCTTCTCAACCCTTGTTTTTGCTCATAGTAAGAACTAATCTAGTACTCTAATCTTGTACACCAAACATATATATATATATATATATATGACCTTGCACATTGAAGAAACCTGGAAAATGATCAACTTTAACTGCTGTGTTTTGCAGTAGAAAAGCTGCGAAGAAATTTGTCAAGATTCGTGGTGATTGTTTGGGTGTTCGTTGTGCTCATATTGACTTCGAGTTACACTGCAACTTTAACTTCAATGATCACAGTGCAACACATTCAATTGAATTCAAAGGAAAACTACATAGGATATCGAAGTGATAATTCCCCGATCACCAACACCAAGGGAGTCATTAGCAACCTCAATTTCAAGAATACAAATCTTAAGAGTTTCACCTCTACAGATGATTATGCTAATGCTTTATCGAGAGGAATCGAGAACGGCGGTGTCTCGGCCATCATCGATGAGATTCCATACATCAAGGTCTTCCTTTCCAAATATTCAGCCGATTATTCCATGGTTAAAACCATCCCCAACACCAACGGCTTCGCCTTCGTGAGTATCGTCACTTCCTTAAATACTATTATTGAGCTATTTCCTATCGAATTAAGCTTATATATGTATCTGGGTTTGGTCCACTTGTCACGTCCATCGGTTTGGCACGCTCGGGGTGTGTTACCCCTAAGGATATCAAAAATCAGTTTTATCAAATCATGAGCTTACATTTGATCGACTTTTTCAGGTTTTTCGTAAAGGTTGTCCGTTGGTTCCAGATTTGTCAAGGGCAATTGCAAAACTAAGAGAAGATGGAAATCTTAATATGATGGAAAATGTATGGTTTAAAAGTAGTCAATCAACGTTTACATTATCTGATTCTCAGGACCCTTCAAACAATAATTATGTGAACCCTCTGACCCTTGACAGCTTTCGCGGTCTATTCCTGATTGCAGGAGTCTCTTCAACTCTTGCTCTTGCCATCCTCTACAGTTGTTGGCTTTACAAAAATTGGCATGTCATGAAGAATTGTAATTTCAGAGACCTTATTCGAACAAGATTTGAGTTCATGAAAGAGTACCTCTCCAAGAAAATCAATCACAGGACTAGAGAAACAAATGTAATACATCCAGCAGAATAACTACAATCATATTATTTTGTGTAAAATATGTGAAGACATTCTTGTAAATTTATTTCATTACAAGTCCCCTAACCTGAAAATTAAATTGATTGAATAGATTTTCACAAGTCATAGCAATGCTTGCTTCTTACAACTTGCAATCAAATTATAGTACATATCTCACAAGTCTACCTGATCATCAGACTATTCAACAACTTTAAGTCCAAGAGGACCAAGCAATCCTCATATTTACATGACCTCATCAAAAGTGTTGCAGAGGAGATTGATGTTGGGAGTAATTGTTCATGGGAAGGGAAGATTTTGCAAGATTTTTTCCTGCTGCTTCATATTCGATAAAATCGGGGAAAAAATATTCCCAGTTCTTGAAAATTTTCAAATTTTATTTATAAGTATATATATATATATATATATATCACACAGGTGCATGATCCCACACCTGAATAATTTTCATATTTCAAATCTTACTTTATTTTTTAAGTATAATTTTGAACGCACATCATCTCTTACGATAGATTGTAATGCTTCTCCCCTTTCACATAATGGTAGAGGTTTCGAGTGCATTTTACAAACATTTGCATTTTTCAACGTAGAGTCCTAACCCGGCCTTTCGATGTCAGAAGTGATCGTAATATTTAAAAATATATATATTAAAAGTAAAAATAATAAAAATTAATAAAAATTAAAAACTATAATTTTGGGCTACCTAAGGAGGCATAGAGGCCCAACTATTATTTACGAGATGGGGTGTCCATCTTATTCCTTTTCGGTAAATAACAGGGTGTGACAAGACTAGAGTCTCCTTAGGGGTTTTGGTTGGAACCGGAAGCCATGAAAGAGGGTCGAAGCAGAAAACGAAAAAGAGCGAGACACCCTCAACCTCTAAATCAACAAGCTTTGAAATCTAAACACAAAACATCATCATCAACAACAGAGCTCAACAAAGATGACAATCAAACTTCTTCTTCTGCAAAACGACCAAAGCCATCTACCAGCTTCCTCGATAAGGTCTTTTTCTCTCTCTGCCACTCTCACCGGTATAGTATTCTTACATTTTTTTTCTGGGAAATTTGAATAATGGGGTTGTGAATTTGCAGATGCGAGCCAGGCTATCTGGGGGCCATTTCAGGATGCTCAACGAGAAGCTTTACACTTGCACGTAATAATTTTTATTGTCTAAATCTGTGGACCGATGAATTTTGATTGTGGAAAGCAAATTTGATTCCTTTTGTTTATCTATTAGTGGGAAAGAAGCATTGAACTATTTCGGTGAAGATCCGGCATTGTTTGATATGGTAAGATTTTCTTTAAAAAAATAATTTTTCCATATAGAATTTGTATATTCTTTTGTTAATCTCTCACCAACTGTGTATATAGTAATGGTCTGGTGAGAAGGACATTTAAGTTAAATGAGTATTAATATTGTAAGCCACGCAATTTCGATCCTAGTAGCTCAAAGAATCCAGTCCTTTTGTATGTTTTTGATCTGTAGTTCATATCTTTAATTCGAAAAAAACTTTAGACATCCCTTGACTGGCCTCGAGGCAATAGAATTGTGTTGGTTCAATCTTGATTCTGTTGGGATAATTCCACATAAATTTCTTGATTAATCAAGCTCATGGACATAGGTTTAGAAGTCTTTGAGTTCAAAGCTCTATATTCACACCTAATTGTTCATTCAATTTGCCAAAATCCCCTGCTTTACTATGTCATGAATCTGCACTACTGAATCATGCTGCTTATTCGCAATGTAGTTATACATACCTTTTGAATCTTTCATATATAATTTTTTACCTTTTAGTTTCCTTTTGGTCCAAAAGAAATGGCTTCAAACAACATTTTTGAATATTGGCCTTTGAATGACATAGTTATATTTGGAGGAATAGTTAACTTTTTTAAAATTCATTTGCCAGTATCATACCGGATATCAAGAGCAAATGTCTCATTGGCCTGAGCTTCCAGTTAATATTATCACAAAATGGCTGAAAGGTCGCAGCCCTTCTTTAGTTGTTGCAGATTTTGGCTGTGGTAAGGTTTTGTCGAACTCTATAAAATGTTGCTAGATTGAAATGGACAATTACTTATGTTAATTGTGATTAAATCTCTCATACTCACTAATTACATTTTTTTGGTTGCGCTATCAAATCATGCTGCTGTGTCGTGTTTCAGGTGATGCACGTCTTGCAAAAAATGTGAAAAATAAAGTTTTTTCTTTTGATCTTGTCTCAAATGATCCTTCAGTAATTGCTTGTGATATGTCAAATGTATGTTTTTCTATCTTTTTCCTCTTTAAAGCTTTTGTAATAGCACTAATACTTTGCATAAGGGTAAGCACCAGTAAATTAAGTAAATTTATATCCATCCCATATAAGGGATAAAGTAGCTGAAGATATCTTCCTTTTGCTATTTTTGAGGGTAGGATAAATTTTACTGTTGCATGCAGTGTTCATGTCTGACTGCTAAACTTGAGGGTTGAAGCTATGTAACTTCAAGAAATAATGCTAATTGCCAGATTTATCTATTGATTATCAATCAAACCTGTGGAAGCATGAAATTTGAAACTAGATTCATCCATAGAATTCGTTATAATTTCTGAACTGGTTCCATTATGGTCTAATACTACTATGCCTACAACAATAAAGAGTGAATCACGGTTTCACATATACTCTATTAATTATAACCATGATTTTGGTGACTCTGGACCAGTATAAATGTGAAAAGTAGTACCAACTGCTAAACTGCAATATGAATCTGAAGCTTTTCACGCGGTAGTAAGGAAATGGTGAAGTTGAGTATGAAAAATATGCTAGATTTTTTTTTCTCCCTTTCTTTATTGTGTTTATTAGCTTTCAAGATGCCCTCATTTGTGATTTATAAGATGCCCTCACTAGTGATTAGTTGTTTGCTTATTGGCAGACACCCCTTGAATCATCATCTGTAGATGTCGCTATCTTCTGCCTTTCATTAATGGGGACAGACTTTCCCAGTTACCTTCAGGAAGCGCATAGAGTTCTTAAACCAAGGTACTGTGCTCAAAATTTTCATTCAAGTTTTTGGTCACCCTGTGTTTGTAAGATTTTTCAAGTATTAACCCACTAATGATGGGTTTTCATAGTGGCTGGCTTTTGATAGCAGAGGTGAAGAGCAGATTTGATCCGAAAACTGGAGGAGCTGACCCAAACAAGTTTTCAAAGGCAATTTGTGATCTAGGGTTTGCTTCAGAGTCAAATGTCAGTTTATTAGCCTTTTATTGTCTATATAATTAATCATTTTGCCATCTACTGACTTAATACATATTATGTCCAGGATTTTTCAAATAAGATGTTTATTTTGTTGTACTTCAAGAAAAAGGTTAGTAGCCATTGTCTGAAAAGCCGTTCTGGAGTTCATAACTTATCTAAATTATCTGATCATAAGTTGCATATAATTTGATATCATTTTGTCTGTAGGAGAAGCAAAACTCAAAGCACAAGGAGATTGAATGGCCCGAGTTGAAACCTTGTTTGTACAAGCGTCGCTGAAATTAGATGCAAAATGCCCCATCTTATGTTTTTTTCATGACAAAGTGGTTTTACTACCTGGTTATGTAAATGTGATTTTGTACAACTTTTTGAGACAGACAGACATCATAATTTCTTTCTGCTTAGGAAATATGAAGAACAGAATTTTTTTAAGTGTTAACAAATTTCATCAGTAGTACAAGGAATTTTTTTTAGTTATTATGGATGAGATTGTGAGATATCAACACCAATATTGATATCCCATAAAGCCAGGTTTGTGAATAGAGATAATCTTTCGAACTATATTCAAGTCCGGTAGGGCATTTCCTGCTTGGCGCGAAACTAAGCTCCCAATGCATACCTCAACCTAGCCACCTAAAACACTTCAGCAACTTTAGCAAGTCTGGTACAGGTTTTCTCTGAAACACTTCAGCCATGACATAAAGTTATGATCGAAAGATTCTTATAATAAACAAGTTGACAATGAACAGAGAATGAAACAAAATCCAAATATGATACACAATAAATTCCAAGCATTAAATACAAATATATCCTATGCTACATCTTACGTGAATGGTGGCCCGTTCATGAAAATACAAACATATCACTATATGCACTGGTGTGATGAGAATTCACAAATCACTAAAGAATTGGTGTGATGACTTGTATCAAGGGATCATTCTTGTACGAAAATGCTCTCAGTAAGAGATGTCCTCTGTGTGAAAAGCAAACCGTGGGATGAGGATTTAAGAGATGGCAAAGGAAGATCACTCTTCATAAATGTTGCGGATAGCTGCGTTAATGCTCTTGCAGTCAAAATCCATGGTCTTCATCCAGTTCTCAAAGTCCCCAATTTCCTATTGACACAAACCCACACAGAGGTTACTGTAAGCAGTTGTCACATCAAGGAAAAAACTCTTGAAGAGAAAATATCTTCAAGCCACAGCATCATCATTTCCAGACTTCAAAAACATAATTAGTATGGTATGATTTGGAAACAGATATATTTGTCCAATTCTCTTTCATTATAAGAAGTAAGAACTTCATGCTCAATTCTATCACTGATAGATCACTGCATTTGCTTCTAGTTAATACTTTATGTGTCTATGTGTGTTAAACTGTAACATGAAGACATCATAATTGTCGGTAAACTAACATAGCATTAAAACCAGCAGACTAAATAGAGAATATCTCATTTGGAGGAAACAAAAACTTGTCTAGGCTATCTAAAACACGAATACGTTTCTCTCTCTCCCAAATATAAGTCTTTTCTCAAAAGTCTGGTGTAAAACACAATGGCCTAGTTTAAGTTCAATTTAACATCAAATACCTGATCATTAATTCTGGATAGGACATTAAATATAGGCTACTGTTCATTTGAATCAAAAGTTACCCAACAAAGTTTTTTAGACAAAAAGGCTCATCAAGCCATGTCTAAGTGGCTACAATACATCTCTCATTGCAAACACAAGCATTATTAGGCCATAAATGAATTTTTTTGGGTTCCTATTGCTTGGGGAACTTATCACCCTTGAAATCATATCTCCACCAAACAAAATATGCCCTGCACAAGAATAAGCTTGTTAGGGTTTAACTTCCGTCCTCACTCCTTAACCTTTACTCAAAAGAGACTTGACGGGTTATCACAGATGAAGTCTACCATGTGAAATAGTCCAACCATTGATGATATAAAGGAACCGTCCCAAAACTTTGATTTAGAATTGCAATAAATTAACCAATTATGTATCCAAAAAACCAAGAAAGAGGACGTGCTCATAAACAATGGTGTTTTCATCCCTGTCCTCTCCAGTTTCAATTCTGAACAAAGAGAGTATACCAAGGTCCTCGCTATTAAGTTCTTATATGTTTGTATATCTCAGCTTATCGTATCAAGATATACTTTCCTCTCTGATTCTTCTTGATTTAGTATTTCTGGTTATTTTTCTCAGTATTTTGACCAGGAAAAAGGAAAACTAAACTATGTTTGGCAGAGCGGAATGAAGGAAGGAAGGCAATGACTAAAGCGGAAAGAAAGGGAGTATTAATCCTTTCTGCAATCAATTTGGCTGATAGATTGTGATTAAAACTTGAAGAAAAGACCTATTACAGACTAATTCGATCATAACATCCTTAAATGTTAAAGTTCATATATTTAACAAAATTTATAAATTGTATGTATAACAATGATAAACAAAACAACCTTCCTAACCTTAATCGATTGACTACATTTTCAAAATACAAGCACAAAAATACTAAAAACATCAACAAAAATACTAAAAACTTGCACAAAAAAGCATAACCAACAACTTAAAGAGAAAAAGATGTAACCTTCATAGCTGAATTCATAGCATTAGTAGTAGCAAGCCACTGATCAGTCTGTTTCATAAACTTAGCAATTGTTGCAGCTAATGTTCGAATTTCAATTTCGATACTTTTCTCGACCACATAACAATCTCGAACCCCACCATTCAATGCATCCACCAACAAATCCGACACCCTCTTCGCATTACTGATCGATTCTTTTTTTGCCCTCTCTGTTTTGAAAAAAACCGATAACAATGAAATAGCATAAAAAATATCGCAAATTTTGAAAGTTAAATGAGACTGACCAGTTTGTTCGCGGAGTCTGAGAGAGGAGTGTTGGTGGTTTTGGAGGAGTTGGAGAAGAGAACCTTCAAGACCTCCAACCTCTGTCTCCGGTTGGTGTAGCACGCGCGTACGCGCCGGGGGACGCTTCGGTGAAGCCATTTTTCTTCGACGCCGGATTAGAAACTAAACCACAACACACGTGTGTGTGTGTGTGTGTGTTTGGATACGAGTTTAGGGCTTTTGACCGGAATCCAGAAATCATTGTCCAACAATTTGAAGGGATTGTTTTATTATTATTTATGATTTTTAATACCCAAATAAAAACCAGGGAATTAGACGTTAAAATAATGACCGCTCTTTTTCCTGAAAACAAAAATCCAAAATATTATATGTTTTACCTTCTATTATTAGGATTTCCGTTAAAATCTCTCGTTGACCGTTAACATCGAAGGGTAATATGGTAAAAAGGTAAATTAAAATTAATTTAATGAAATATTAAAATTTAAAAAATTAATATTTTCCAGAAAAATAGAAGAAAAAAATTGTTAAAAATCGAAAAAACAAAAAAAAAATCCTCAAAATCGAGTTATAGGTGCTCTATTGCTTTATCATCAACACCACCAAACTCTCTCTTAGATCCATCTCTCTTCCGGAGCTCCCCATTCACAGCGATCGGCACAAAATAAAGAGTTCAGAGCCGCCACAAACTGGGCCACCTATCTAAGATAATGTATGATTTTTTTTTCCCTTGAAATAGAAAATATTAGATCTGATTAATCTACATTCTCTTAGATAATTGAATATGATAAATAAGTATTGCTGACCTTTTTTTAAAAGAAAATGTTCATAATAATTAAACACTATCAACCAACACACAATGTAACTTGTGGTAAAAAAGTTAATTCACATCACAGTGTTTCGGTTCGAATCGTTGCCAAGCAAATGTAAAGGGAAAGCATAACCTTGAAGTAAATATAATATAAAATTATGTTAACTTTAATTGTTTTTATGTGATAATTTAATATATATATATATATATATACAAGCATGTATTTATTATATTAAACTCAATCACGACCTATTATGCTCAAATTAGTAATTTTGTTTAAAACAAAAAAGAATGTCTTTGTTAATTTGAATGGAAAAGGTCTCGAGCGACTTATTTCATTTACTTTGTGACTCTTCTATTTATATGAGCTCTCTCTATATCAACCGTTGTTAAATATAAACTTCCTCAAAAGCGTCTACCATGTTTTACCTCAACATCTCCTCTTTAGGTGTTGATAAGCTTTTTCCACCACACACGTAGTAAACATTTTCTTTCGGTTTACTTATTTATAACACACCATATAACTTGACCAATAACTTTGATAATAGATTCATCTGTGACCTAAATTGACTAGCTCAATCAAACATCTTATGCTAGTTTACTTTCTCATGAAGAGTGAATATGCTCAGATTGTTACTCCATCATCGGCCAAAAATAACATTTTACATCACTCCATACGAGTTTTATGTAGGGCTCCAACTTGCTAATAGTATGATTTTGTTGTCAATAGGGGCGTAGCTAAGCTGGCAGATGGACGAGCTTGAGGTTTTAACAACTGACTTCTAAATCAGCGGTTCGAATTGATAAATATTGTCGATATATATATATATAGTAGGATTTTGTAATGTTATTAGGATTGTAGTTTTTACATCACTCTCAAACTTTATATTAAAGAATATTGAATTACATTAAAGTTCATAAAACACAATCGACTATTATAATTTTGCATATCTTAAATCAATGGGGCCATGTCTCTAGAAATCATATTGACACCTTCTTGTCAACCCTCCACCTTCTCAAACTTGTTATACTAAACTTGACCAAGGTGCAAAATTTAGCTTTAACAATATCATAAATTGAAAAATATATTTTTTCTTTTCAAATAATAATAAAAAATGTGGGGCAAGAATCATGTGAGAAAATGTAGATATAGTATTAAAATTTATTTGTCCCGTGAATGGAAATAACATTTTGGGTGGATTTTTTGAATCAACCAAAATGATTATTTGATGATGGATTATTGGCCGTTTGATCTACAATCGAATGGATGCAATTAAAATTGGAGTCAACACTTTTGAATGGAAAAACTCACCCACTATGTTCACAAACTTCATCGGCAGAATCTAAACAAAATCTAAACCAAATCAAATAAAAAAAGACTTTATATGTTATTTTTTCAACGACTTCGATTAATTTTTGCATGTTCTTGTGAGTTGTTGTGACTTGTGACTGGCTGCGCTGCCCTTGTATTGCAAAGTACACAAAAAGGCCTCTAAAGTCACGGCCCGTTCGATATTTGTTTCTACAAAATTGATTCGGACCCACTGCTACTTGCCACTCACACACCGACATGGTTTCATGATTTGACTTCCTTTTAAATGTAAAATTATCCGGTGCATTTCTTACATGATCCCGTCTCTGTAATATTGTAACTTTATAATGTTATGGAACCTGAATTTCGCGTGAAAAAACATACGGAATCTCATACTTAAAAAATTGACTACCTTTTCTATTAATTTGTAATAACTTGTCGATTGACATCTCACAAATTGAAATACAAATTTGGATATAATTTGAGACATCTAGCATTATTCTAATAAACAGATAGATAACATGTCATAGGGTTTAGTAGTAAACCACCCACACCTATGTTCAAAAAATTATAGGTTCGAGTCATGCCTTCTCCTCCAATCTTTAAATATTATAAAAGTTTCAACAACAACAAAATGTCATAGGGTTATTTCCAGTAATTCATTGATTTCTTTTTTAATTTTTATGATGGCCTTTAGGTGTACAAACAATTTTAAGAGTGGTGCTATCGGAACACTCATATCGGTCTATTTATATCCTACTTTTAAAATTTGATTTAAAAAAATAAAATTAAATGTTTATATTAATTTTTTTGATTTATTTCCAAAACTACCATTTTTACTTATTTTTCAAACTTAATACACCTCATCTCTGATTTCTCTAACTCTGATCTCCGTATACATCTCTCTCTCATCTCCATTGAACGGTTTTTTTTTTATATATATTTTCCTTTTTTTTTTCTTCTTCTTATTTCATAGTAGAAAAGAAAAAATAAAAAATAAAATAATAAGGTTGCTTCAACACAACGACAGCTTGATATCGTTATAAAGAAAAGGTAAACTTCAAATTTACTTCTAGATAAGTAATTGTTTCTAGATGCTTGATATCATTCTCATACAATTCTTACAGATGCTTAACATCATTCTCGTGTAATTCTTGCAGATGCTTTATATCATTCTCAGACAATTCTTTTAGATGTTTTATATCATTCTTGGACAATTCTTTTTTATGCTTGATATCTTTTTAAGACTCATTCTTTATTTTTGGGAAAAGGAATATGGAGGTACTTTGTAAAAAAAAAATTTCTTAAATTGTATGTCTTTTTAAGTAATTTTGATGAAAGGAGAAAAAAACAATAATACTACATAATTAAAAAATAATAATAAATGGGGCATAAAGTAAGAATTTATATCTAATAGGGTCAATAGGCACACATTATAGTTTATCTATAACGAGTTTTTCTTTTGTAGACATATAATTTTGAGCATACTTACATACTTATCAATCTCATCACTCTTTGTTAGAAAAAACAATGTAATTGGATCAAATAATATTTATATGACAAAAAGTGATGAAGTCTATAAATATATTTACGTGACAAAAGTATGATAATATGTATTAATATGCTATAGATATAGCTATAAAGGAGCAGAGAAAACCCGCATAAACCATCCGCTCCAATTTCAAAGTTTAATATTTCAACCCAAAAGAAAATTATATTTAATACAGATCAACACATGCTATTCCTTATTTTATTCAAATAGTGTGACATTTATGAGAAAAAAACACAGTAACATTTAATAATATTTATTTTAATTTTTTTATAATAAATCGGAGATGTGTCAAAATCTCCCTAAATGATTAATGTGAAGTCAATCTGCCTAAATAATTAATGGTTATGACAAATAATTGGATAATTAATTGTACTTTATTTTCTTACAAAATTAACTTGTAGTTCTAGATAAACAACTCAAATTCTTAACGCCCCAAAGCCCACCAGTACCCTGACTTTTAAATATAAAACATCATAATTAAAACATACCTAAAATCAATTCAAATTTGAGTCAATATTAGATATAAACAAGGCTTTTTTATTATTATTATAATAAAACCATAAATAAATTCGATAAATTAAAACATGCCAAGCTGTAAATATTAATAACATTTTTGATATATTTTTAATATTTGATATAAATAATATCCTTGAATTTCATTTATATTTTGAGAAAATTGATGTCATTTTCGATATTAATTTAATAATTTCAATTGAAATTTCTAAAAAAGTAGGCATTGAAAATTTTATCGAAACCGATATTTATTTTCTCATATATATATATATAAATCCATATTTGAAACAGAGAAATTAGAATTTGATAATTTTTTTTTTTTTTTGGTAAGGAAGAATTAAAATCTAATAAATGGTAATAAAAATGATAGATTGGTAAAAGTCAAAGGTGTCGGTATAGCCAGAGGTCAAACTTCATATATACGCTTGAATGCTTGATTAAAAAAGTCAACTCTATGACGGAAGCCCAATAAACGTGGTTAAGCAATAAAAGTATAAAACAATTAAACATGCTTGCCCTTAGTTTTGTTTTGTTTTTTTAGTTTTTAAATTTATTTAAAAATTAATTTGTTAAGAAGATTATTTAAATTTTTATTTTAAAAAAAAAAACAAACATTAGAATTATTATATATATATATATATATTTTTTTTTTCTTATGTTTTTTTTTTAATTTTTATTTTATATTAACAAAATAGTTTTATTGTTTGAATATTTTTTATTTTTTATTTTCTCAATCATGTTAAATTTATTGATTTTCATTAAGATTCTTATGAATATTAAATGTAAGGAATCCATAGGAGAAAACCAATATAAATAGAAATGATCTGGTGCGGAATCCCATACGATTTTTTCATAAGGAATCCTGATTGATGTTAGTGTAAAATATATAATTTTTTTTACTTTAATCGGGGTGTCAATTGAAATTTCGCCCCAAAACACGTAGGAAATTTCTAAACTTGATAATATATATATATATATATATATATATATATATAAGTGGTTCTCTTATAAGTGATCCCTTATTTTAATTTCGATAAGCACCTTGATGAAATTACATCCATTTTTATGAATTTTGATTTGATTTTTTTTTAAAAGATGATATGTTCATTGAAATCTACCGATAATAAAATATGAGAATTTTTCTATATTTCGTCCATATTTCGATGTCTTCTTATTTAACAAAATTAGGAAAAATAGTTGTAGTGCTTGCAAAATTCTTAAATTTTATTGATAGGTAAATTTCATTGAACTTATCATCCACAAAAAAAAAAAAAAAAAAAAATTCATATTAAAATTAACAGAAATCGATATGATTTCACCAAGATCCTTATCGAAATTAAAATAAGGGATCCCTTATGAGAAAATCACTTATATATATATATATTTACAATAGATAAAACAAAATAAAGAAAATATACAAGAAACAGAAAATTCTAATAAATTTATTGATTTTGAAAGAAATGTCAACCCATGGTACTATTATTATTTCATTTCATTGGGTTGGTAATTGGTAATGTAAATGAAACAAAATTTACAAGTTTATTTGAAAGTGTTTTTATATAAAATGTTTTAAACCAATTGAAAAAAAAAAAATATATATATATATATATATATATATATATTTGTTTTTTAGATGTGATGATAGTATCTCAAATAATGTTTTTATTCAAAAATAGGAGATATCTTTTAATAGTTTAATTGTTTAAAAGTGTTTGTACAAATATACAATAAGATAAAAATTGAATCATTTAAATGAAATTATTAATTAATTGAATTACTGCGGTAACTAAAACATTAATATGGATTTGGGTCCAAATAATTTGTTTATTGTAAACCAAAAAAGGCACTGTTTTCTTTTTCAGACAAAGACTCAATTCCTGCCGCGGCTTTATAATAATGCACAGATCAATCAACCGCATCAATACACACCTCTCCTACGCGTCCTCTGAAGAACAAATCCTTCTGATTTAATCTCTCAAACCCACCACCACCTTCTTCAAGTTTTCCAATCTGGGTCGTTGGGTTTCACTACTACCACCAACAACTTCAATCCTCCATTAAAGCTTTTCTATCATGCAACTCTGCTTCTAGACAGAGCTTTGTTGAGGTCTTTGCTTGCTCTGTTTTCTAATTCCCCATTTAAAATTTCCTCCAGTTGTTGGTAGCTAGGTGTCTGCGGAGACTGAAAAAGAAAAAGAAAAAGAAAAAACATGTGGGGTTTTGTTGATCTTTGTCTTCAGAATTAAAGGTCGTATTTTGATGACTTTGGATCTGTCAATTAATGGAGATGTCTCGGCTCTATTTATAGTCATCATTTTCAGTTTCCTTGGAGGAAGTGGAACACAAAAAGGAGCTTGATTTGGTTTTGTTGGTCAATAGATGTGTTAGTTTAGTTCTTATTTTGAAGGGAAAAAAATGGGATCTGCAAATGATTTTTTTTCATCAACAGAGTTCAATTTAGACCCCAAATGGCTGGTTGATGCTAAGCAACTTTTTGTTGGCCCAAGAATTGGAGAGGGAGCTCATGCTAAAGTATATGAGGGAAAGTATGTCACTTGGTTTCTTTTCTATAGATTGTTGTTCTCCAATCTTCTTATAATCAATTCTCTACAGAAAACTAGCTTCTCTGATTTTTAGTAAATTTAAATTTATGGGGTTGTTGACTTTTTTATTTTTATTTTTATGGCCTCTATCTTTTATATTATCATTCGAAAAACAAAACTATATTTTGTCATTGTGTGTATGTACTATTTGATCTAAAATATACATTTTTTTTTACTTGGTATTTATTTGAGGAGATTATCTGCAGATTGATGGGGTTTTGTTATGGTGCCATCATCTCATTCTTTGGCTTATTGATTCTTTTGCGTGTTTTCAGATATAAAAACCAAAACGTTGCAATTAAAATTGTCCATAGAGGAGAGATTCCAGAGGAAATTGCCAAGAGAGAAGCTCGGTTTGCAAGAGAGGTTGCTATGCTGTCTAGAGTACAACACAAAAATCTTGTGAAGGTTGTTTGCTTAGCATTTATAATCAGTTACTTCTTAATAGCTGAAATTTATAATATGACATTTTGTAATTTGTATCTGACATCAAAGGTTGTTTCTGACTAAACATCCTGCAAAAGCCAAAAGTTATTGAAAGTATATGCATAATGTATATCTAATAAGTGGTCTATGTTTATTGCCAGTTTATTGGTGCTTGCAATGAGCCTGTCATGGTAATAGTAACTGAGCTTCTATTGGGTGGGACACTGCGTAAATACTTATTGAACACACGGCCAAGGTCCTTGGACAGTCGTGTGGCAATTGGTTTTGCCCTTGATATCGCTCGTGCAATGGAATGTTTACACTCTCATGGGATCATTCACCGTGACCTGAAACCTGGTATGATTTTGTTACCACTTTTGTTCATTGGATTATTAATCTTTTAAAGTTGAATGGCTAAGTTCCTCAGTCCAGTGTAGTTGGCCGGACTCCTGCTATGTTTGTGAGTTTTGGAGTTTCAATATTTGTATGTTTAGTTTGTATCTAAATCTGACTTTTGAACTATGAGAAAAAATGTAATGTTTGATCACCAGTAGCATGTCACAGTGTGCATTCTGTCATTTTTTATATTTCTATCATCCCAAGGGTGGCGTTGGGCAATCTAATGAGTGATTTGCACTAAAAACCTTATATTTCTATCATCCCAAGGGTGGCATTGGCCAATCTAATGAGTGATTTGCACTAAAAACCTTATATTTCTATCATCCCAAGGGTGGCATTGGCCAATCTAATGAGTGATTTGCATTAAACCCCCCCTAACAAAAGCCCCAATCCCTCAGTCAAGGATAGTCTGTGTGTTTTCTTGGGGGCCCTCTTTCTAAAGTCAACTGAAATTTAGCATTTTGTACGCACGAGGCTGCCACCCACGAGTTATTGTTCGCTTTGGCCCATTGGGCCTCATGGTTTTGTCCTTAAAAGGTGTGGGGTTAAGGCTAGTCTTTGCTTATTTATACACAGGCTAGTCTTTACTTCAACCGATGCGGGAGAAAACCCCCTATCAACAAAAGTAATGATTTATTGAATATTGGAACATTTAGAAATTCTAGCAGCCTGCTGAGGGCATTCTGTCTAGTGAAACCTCTGAGTCCTTGGACGCTCTTACAACTTTAGCCAGTGTATGTTGCCCCTGACATTATGGTTCAAATGATTTCTGAAATAATTGACATGCTTGATTTGTGCATCATTCTCTTGTTAGATGTAGTGCAGCCGTGTAGGTTTGTCTAGGGGCTGGCCGGGTTGCATTTTTATAGAAATCCCACTGTAGAATCCTAATTCCTAAACATTATTTTAAGGGTTGTATTCTCAATTTATTGTTTTTCTGCTGTTACCTTGTCCTTGTACTTCCATTCAACTTGAATTCTAAGAATGGCATCATAATACGCATACATTTTGAATTGGAAGGATCTTAATTATTGTAACATTGGCGTAACACTGTAAATTTTGAGCTCATGCCCAAATTGTTTTTTCCATGATCTCTTGCTTCATGTTGTAAGGTAAACACACAGGATAGATAATTTATTATGTGCAATTATCTTTTTCCGATTTCCTTTCCATCATTTTGGGGGATTAGCTACCGGTGACAAAATTATGTTCAAGGGTGTGTGCATTCGGACACTCTGTCCTTCTGCTTCCAAATTAAGCTGGGAGAATAGATTACTAGTATGACATCATTCATTTTGTGCACTGATGATATCCATGTTCTATATATATTTTGTTGCTTGCCCGCTCATTAGCTATCTTTATTGTCTACCTCACACATTGATTGCCCCCGAGGAATAGAGATGTGGTATTTTAGGAACAGTGGCAGACCCAGAAATTTTAATTAGGTGGGGCACTTAAACAAAATAACAATTATATATTAAAAAAAATATGCTGAAAATTAAGATCATAGTAAAATGAATTTTTTTATATAAAGAAAAATTGATGGTCTAATGAAGTTTAGATAAAATAAAATAAACAGAATACTTGTTCAAGATGAACAAAATAATCTTATATTAAAATAAATAAAAAACCATAAACACAATATTAAAAAAAAAAAATTAATTACAAGAAAAACAACATAACAATGAAAAATTACATTATGTATTCTTAAACTAATAAATTAAAATATAAATTTATAATATGAAATTTTATTTTGTATTTATAATTAATTCACTTTAAATTTATACGAAAATAATTGATTAATAAATATTTCTAGACATGTTTTTGAATTTTTTATTCTTCTACGTTTTTAATAAATTATTGATTTATTGAATCTAAATACATTAAAACTATAAAATAAAGAAAAACACCAAGGATAAAATAAAATGAATCATAATAATAGATGACCTATTTTAATACAATAACTTAAAATTTGAGATTTTAGGGTTTATTGATTGGATGTGTTTAGTTTGGTTGAGCTTTTGAAAAACATCTATTGTTAAAAGATCTGCTTATAGTCAATATATTAGAAATAGAGTTTTTTTTTTTTTACAAATATTATAGTTGTTTGGTAGGTAGATATATATATATATATATATATATATATATATATTTTTTAAAAAGGTCTATTTGGAGAAGCATCTCCCTATAAGCTTTTGCCTAGTAGATGATTAAACTCTACTAACATCTACTTAATTTAAAAAAAACAATCTCAAAAGCCCAACCAAACAACTCTAAAAAACTCACTTAGACATTTGTAGACCTTTGGATGCAATAAAAAGTTTAACCAAACAAGCACTAAAACTATTAGAAATAATAAAAGTTCAAAATTATAATATATAATTTAATATAAAATAAAATTGAATTAAGTAGACCATAAAATGAGGGTAGTTAAAAAGATAACAATGACAAAAAAGAGAAAGTGAATTGTTTTGTTTTGGAAGAATATAAAATTTTTATAAGAGAATTGGAAAAGATTGCAATATATGTATATATATATATATATAACTAAAACCAAATATAAATATATTAATAAAATGAAATATGTGATGTCGATAAAACACTATAAAACCTTGAAAATATAAAAGATGGTAAAAAAATATAAATTTATCGGGACTTGAACCCAATCCAGTAAAGAGACAAGTAAAAACAATACCAGTTGAACTAAGATATGTCATGGTGTAGTAAATGTTAATTAGTATTTATATATATTATATAAATAAGGAATTTTTTTTTTTTTTTTTAGATTTGAGGTAGGGCACGGGCCCCACCTGGTCTAAAGGTGGGTCTGCCCCTGTTTAGGAATATCTATAAATTGTAAACTGTAAGCATTCTTATGACATACGAAATTGGAATATCTAATTAGCCGCATAAGGTAGTCCAAAAATATTGTATTAAACATAATGGTAGGTTTCAATAGTCATATGGTAGGTTGGAAATGGGATCATTAGAGGGATAGGTTTGGTTTCTCTTGGTCTTTGCTTTCAAGGCCGGTTCTGACTGTCATCTTTTGTCTTTCCTGGCAGGTGTTTAACAAAAGTTTCCTGCCATAATGAATGTATTACTTCAGTGAAAAGAAACTGCCATGTAAAGGATGTCACTTCTGATTTGTTTCAACATGCTATTCTAAAATCTAGTTCTGATAATCTTCCAAAATTTGTAGATCAATTATTGTATTTTTTGATATTTTCTCTCGTCCTAAATCTTTTTCATGTCAAATTGAGCCTTCTGATGCATATGATCAAAATGAATTAAGAGAAAGCCGTACCTTCCCTTCTAATGTATGATAGTTTTTTTTTTTAATTTCTTGTTACTTCTAGACAAGAAATGCTATCTATGATTGTAATTTTATTTTATCTGACAATAGTTTAAAGCATCATCATAGTCGAACTGTCAAAGTGATTATTTACACAAAGCAGGAGTGCTGCCTCTTTTTAGAATAT
Organism: Acer negundo; assembly: GCA_035582765.1. Classification (NCBI taxonomy): domain Eukaryota; kingdom Viridiplantae; phylum Streptophyta; class Magnoliopsida; order Sapindales; family Sapindaceae; genus Acer; species Acer negundo. Next base: position 8,757,647 of record CM069237.1, on the reverse strand, counting down.
GTTATAAAGCATAATTCTTATCACTTTATTTGCTTCTTCTTGTCAGAGAACTTGATCTTGACTGCAGACCACAAAACAGTCAAACTTGCAGATTTCGGTTTAGCCAGAGAAGAATCAGTAACAGAGATGATGACCGCTGAAACAGGGACATATCGTTGGATGGCTCCAGAGGTTTTTTGCTACATTATTCAGATCTTTTAAGATTTTGTTTTTTCTTTTCTAATATGATTTAATTGAGGTGGATGTTCCATATTAGAATACTGATTATTCACCATTGGTTACAGCTTTACAGCACAGTCACATTAAGGCGTGGAGAGAAAAAGCATTACAATCACAAGGTTGACGCTTACAGTTTTGGGATTGTGTTGTGGGAGCTTATCCATAACAAGTTGCCGTTTGAAGGCATGTCGAATTTACAAGCAGCATATGCAGCAGCTTTTAAGGTAAACAGATGTTTTGTATATTTAATATGAAATAAATTCTCAATAATGTATTTCTCAGCATGCCTTGAAAAAGGCACTATTTTGCACATGTCCCGGATAGTTGATTAATTTTACAACACCTGCAGACAGCCCTTTCCCTTCTTTTTCATGAGGTATATGATTTTACACACACAAACACCAAGACCCTACCAACGAGACATCACAAGTTGATGCGCTGGAAGTTGTTAACATAAACCTAGATGGAGGGCTGATTTTTAGAAAACAATTGAACCATGAGGCAACTAGCAAGTCCTAGTAGATTTAATCCTGACCTCCTCTGATAACTAGCAGGTCAGATCAGCTCTTGAAAGTCAAACTTCTCCTCTAGCCTGGATTCTCCCGTCAAGAGTTGCTTTGTAGTAGGTGAAACCTGAAATAATTTTTCCTAACACATGTTAGCATTGTAACATGTTTGGTATTCATTTAAAGGCGCCCCATGCATGTATTGGACACTGTGTAGGATTGGTTGAGTGAATGACTCTCTCATCTAACAGTTATCTAGGTTGGTTGGTTGGTTGGATTTGGTAGAGTGCTTAAATACTATTATTGGGTCCTTTCCTATTAGCTTAAGTTTTTAGATCTGATTACTAATGACATTTGTAGCAATCTCCCATCCCGTAGTTCAGGCCTCAACATGGCATTAAGCAATTGATAATTTCTTATCTTTCCATGGTTCTTTCTTGCTCAGTCATAGCTTCTTTTTGAAATCATGATGTGAAATTTTCTATATTTGCAGAATGTCAGGCCCAGCGCTGAGGATCTCCCAGAAGATCTAGCTTTGATCGTTACTTCATGTTGGAAAGAGGATCCAAATGCAAGACCTAACTTCAGCCAAATTATCCAGATGCTCCTGCACTACCTTTCTACGGTTTCACCACCAGAGCCTGTTGTCCCGGCTCGGACATTTTCTTCAGAAAATGTTGTATATCCACCAGAATCTCCAGGCACAAGCTCTTTAATGTTCACAAGAGATGACACGGGAGCAGCCCCAAACACAACAGTGGCAGAAAAGCCGAGAAGTTTCTTCTTCTGCTTTAACCAATGTTACTGATACCTCCAATGACACAATCTGGTATTTGGAGATATCACCATGTTACTGTAGGAATAAGAACATCAATAAACAATAGCCTCAAAGATTACACAATACATCTCTCTTATAAGAAGCAGGACGCTGTGTAGTAGTAGTCATGTCTTTTTCTAATTTTGCATATTCTCATATTTTTATTTATTTTTCATGAATATTAGAATCATGCTCCAACCCAGATACATCTTTAGGATTTTGGAGTGGAGGTTGCTGTGATGTATTGTCATTGTAATATATAGAGTCGTCCAAAAGCCGTTTACTCTCCAACCACTGAACTGAACTGGGAAAGTGAGAAAAAACCAATTCTCATTATTTTTACTCTAATTTGTTTGTACCAAATGGTTTCAGCTTTGAAACATTGTTAACAACATTCTCAATCTCTGTAATGATATTTTGAATACAAAACACATTGTATACTGTATTCTCAACAAGAGGTTTGACTAATTTAGACAGACACCAAGAAGATTTCAAGATTTACTATTAAATTAAACTACTTTATTGTTAATTTCAAAGATTACTCTACAAGGTTGTCTAAATTATAACCCGACAAGGGGGAATACAAATGACAAATCCCACTTAATTTCCTTTTCAAGTTGATGGGATGACTTTTCATGTAAAGTAGGTTTCGAATTCCAATAAATTTTTGCATCAAAACTTTTAACCAATTCTAGAACCGAAAAGTGTAATAAATTTTGAGATCATTCCAATTTTTTTTACTAAACTACTAGTTAAAAATTTTGTAGCTTATAATTTACAAAAACTTGAATTGTGAATTTATATTCTATAAAATTGTTAATTAGTGTAAATATATACATCAGTGTTGGAACTCTATACTATTTCTTCAGTAACAATTCTGAATTTTTACACACAATGGCTGGAGTTATTTTTTTTTATTTTTTATTATTTATTTATTTATTATTATTTTTTTTTAATAAATATAATTGCAATGAAAATCGAAAAGTGGGAAAATTGCTCTACCATACCATAACTTTAGATAAAATTTCATACATATGCAACTTTTGCATCAGAACTCGGAAGGGATTCAATATATATATATATATACAAGGTTTCTCACCTATAAACTCTTGATATAAAATTATATACAAACCCATTTTTCATCATTTGAATCAAAATCTAAGGGTTGTTATGTATTCTCTCTCCTGGTTCACTACTTACACAACATCCATTGGATTTTGATTCAAATGATGAAAAGCACGAATTTTTTAATAGTGTGGCCTTGATATATATATATATATATATATATATATTTTTTTTTAATATTCAATTCGGGTGAAATCGATTGTGTCGAGGAGAGTTTCTTCATTGTAGAATGAAATAGAGCCTTTGCCACCATTGTAGATTGTGGTAGCGAATCTCATAAGAAAAAGCATGATGGTTGCAAGTCCACATATTGCTCCTCACATTCATTTCATTGAATTTTGATAAGTTTTGGTACAAAGGAGAGAATGTAGAAAAAATGAAAAACAAGTAGATAAGTATAAATAATTTAGTATAGGAAGTTAAAGTGTTAAGTAATGAATGATGTGACATGAAATGTCATTATACCTAAATTTTCTATTGCTTTAATTTTTTCTCAATAAAAAAGGAAGAATTTTGTCTCGTTTCATAAAGTGTCTACAATGATCAATCGTCAATCGTCAATCAATGAATAATTAGCATAATAAAAGCAAAAAGTCCATATGCATAGAATTTCACTTAAAATGAGGATGAGTTAGCGCACAATGTACCCATAAAAAGTAATGGAAGCTTGTCCAACACAAGTTCATAATGATGATAGTTTTTTATTTGCTTTTAAAAGTCCCTTAACCGCGTAAGCCAACAGTAATTTCTTCATCAATTAATCATGAAAACGACAAAGCAAAGTGTCCTATTGATGAATTGTACACAGTCGTCGATATTTAAATTGTGGGTGGTGGACAAAAAGGGACGATTTGAACAGTCATTTGTTCCATAATATGCTTGGAGGGCACGAAAGTAATGTCCCAACACTCTTCCATATGCAAGGAGTTTACCAAAATGCCCATAAAACTCGTTTTTCGAAGTTGCCAAGTGCTCCTCATTCATCCGACAGGATCTAGGTTCGTGTAAGAAGTAAGAACGCACAGCCTCGGACTTAGCTTCAGTCAACGTCCGGCCCCACAAAAGTCTTTGTTTGTTTTTTCGGAATCCGAAGCCTCTGTTAACGGCTCCAATCCAAAGCAGAGGTTTTTTTCCCGCTCATCTACATAGCAAGAGAGAGAGAGGGAGAGAGAGCATTCACACTTCACACTTAACTTAGCCGAGTGGAGAAAAGGGAAGCCTCAGAGAAATTGAATAAGAATATTTAATGAACACAAAGCAATTGCTCTTCCTCTTTCTCTATCTCTCTTCATAGAAATGTCCAGGTGAGCTTCATGTTGTTGATGATGATGATGAAAAAACCCTTTTTAAGTTCTTATTAATCTATTCAAAGATTTTAGCTTTCCTCGGATTAAAAAACAAAGTTTTGTTTTTTGTTGTTGTGTTATTGTTTTCATGTACGTAGATTTTGGATGATTGAACACCCATTTCTTTTTAATGCTTATGAATGAAGTTTGCATGGGGTTTTTGGGAGATGGGTTTGTTTGGGATTTATTTTTGAAGGGTTTGTTCAACTTTATGATTGGCATTACAGTGAAAAATGGGAACCGCTGTAGGTTATATAGAAGGATAATGAATAATCATATTGTCAGAAAAAACTTTTTGGAGTTCTACTACACAATTAGTTAAGCTAATGATTAGAATAGTTAGAGCTTTTCTGTTGATTAGGTCGTTAGTTGGTCTTTAAAGGATCTGAGTTTGGATTTTTAATTTTTATAGTTGAAATTAATAGTTGAAGTAAATATATCTCAAGCTTGGGTTTTGTCGTGTCCATATGCTTGTTGTATTGAAGAAAAAAATTTGGTTTTCAATATGTGGAAGAGAAGAAATTTAGGTAATTCTTTTGTCGAACTAAGGTTCACACTTCTCCAAGCTTCAATAATGTGGGAAATCGGAATCTTACTTCTCGATATATTAGAAGTTGGTCTTGTATCATTTGAGTTAATTGATTGGTGATTCAGTCGAATGTGTTGAAAATCCTATTAATGTACTACCATGTAGTTGATTTATGACTGTCTCTGTCTATAAAGGCTCTTAGAGATGGTCAGAACAACTTCCTGAGCATAAAGGTATATAGTTTAATAGTTATGGATAAAATATTATGTATTCTTTTTTTTTTTTTTTGCCCTATTTCTTCTATGTAAGGCTTTTGTGTTTATTATTATTATTTTCTCTACATGGCTGTACTGGTGTTTATAGCTGCCCAATTTATAGCTTACTAAGATGTTCACAACATAGAGTTTATAAATTATAATACTTGGTTTAAGCTGAAGAGGTTTCGTACACATAGTTAGCCTAAATTTAATTCAAGTTTTATTGGAACATTCCACCATGTAGTTCATTCATGTCCATGGCACGTTTCTGCATTGTGTGGCATCTTATCCATACAATTTGGTGATGTTTAATGCCTTTTTAGTGATTTTAATTCTGCTTTACCTGTTCTTGTTTCATTTATAATCTTTTTATACTCGTGTCTTTTTGTTGGCTGACATGATTTATAATTGAACCTCGAACTTATGGCATGTCATTGTTGTAGGACTTGGCTTGTCAATTGTAGAGCAATAGCAAAGAAATTGAGAAATGCCGGTCAATCTTCTGATCAACAAATCAAAGACTGTGGGGCAAATCGGGAATGCCCAAATTGCCATCATCACATTGATAACAGTGATGTAAGTTGGAACTTTAGCTAATATTAACGCAATTACCTTACTAAAATTCTTCTCTAAATTTGCATAGAATAGGAATTTTTATGCAGTTTGTTCATAATACCATATAAGTTGTGTACTTGTGTATACTCCAAACTTGGATATATTGATTTGCTCTTTCCTCCTCATTTGAATATCCTAAATGGGATTGTCCCTTGTACCTTAGCTTTATCTGAATTCACTTTGCAATCTATTAATGGAAATTTAGCATCTGATTGACTGGCAGATTATAAATAGCTTTTGCATTTGTAACTGCTCTTAGTAAGATCTCTTATCTAGCATCTTTGTTACAGGTTTCTAACGAATGGCCAGGATTGCCTGCTGGTGTAAAGTTTGATCCATCTGATGTGGAGCTCTTAGGACATTTAGCGGCAAAAAGCGGTGTTGGGAACTCAAAACCACACATGTTCATCGATGAGTTTATTCCAACACTTGAGGTGGAGCAAGGAATTTGTTATTCCCATCCAAAAAATCTTCCTGGTAAGAAATCTTTTCATCTTATATTTCCATGTATGTGTCCCGACTAAGTTATTGGATGCTTGTTTACTTTTTTGGTTATTCTCAATTCCTTGTTAAATATGTATTTTAGTTTGAACCTAACAAACTTAGCTTGCTTTATGTTAGATTTGACAAAATTTAGCTATGTGGATGCTTATGAAATTATAAGACAACCAGAATTATTGTTTAGACCATATCTGAACTCATTGATTGCAGGTGCTAAGAAAGATGGAAGTAGTGTCCATTTCTTTCACAAAACAAGTAATGCCTATGCTACTGGTCAAAGGAAGCGCCGCAAGATCCAGTGTCAACATAGTTTAAATGAGGAACATGTCCGCTGGCATAAAACTGGTAAGACCAAACATGTGAAAGAAAATGGAGTTCAGAAGGGGTGTAAGAAAATTATGGTCCTTTACAAAAGCTCGAAGAAGGGTTCCAAGCCGGATAAATCCAATAAATCCAAATGGGTTATGCATCAGTACCATCTGGGGACCGAAGAAGATGAAAAGGAAGGCGAATATGTGGTTTCTAAAATTTTCTATCAACAAGAAAAGCAACCTGAAAAAAGTGACGATCTTACTCCGATCATTGAGAATCTTAATAATTTGACACCTCGAACTAGTCCAAGGACGCCCAACACAAATCCTCCTAATCCTCCTCGACCAGGGAAGTCGGTAAAGCTTGATGTTGTTGCTGATGATAATACATTTGAGTCATCTGTCCAGGTAAGTAGTTTTTTTATTATGTGGTGTTGTGTGAAAAACTAGAACAGCTCAAATACAAGAATTCAGATAGTTTCTTTATTCAGATAACAACTAGAACCACTAGAACGGTTGTTGTTTTGAATGTATATACTAGAAATCTCATGTCGAATTGATTGCAACAAATTACATTAGGTGGTTAGGAGTATCATGTAAAGTTATGCTCAAATGTCATCTAATAAGTAAACAATCATGTTCATGGTTCATCACAAGCGTACACTTCAATTGCTATTGATAATGGGGAAATAATGTACAATTCTTAGACCTTGCATTCATATGATTATTAGAAAGAGTGTCAATCATAATGATACTACAAATATTTGAACGATTTTATCTTTTTTTCTCTTCCATTAAATTCATGAAGGAGGTTGATTTGCACTATCAAATGTCCGTAAACTCATGTGAATCATTAACACAATTAAAAAAAAAAGTTCATCTCATCCCGGGTGGAAATTAAAAAATTATATAATTCGAACTGTCTTTCACGAAATGCATTATTCATTATGGTCCTTATTGAAGTTTATTTTTGTTGATTAGGAACCGGTGGACATTGCAGAATCATTTCTTGTACATGCACCCGGTGTTCAGTTTGATGATCATCTGGATTACTCAACATGGTTCGCAGGGGAATCTCAGGCCATTGAAAACTCTGATTTGGACAGCATTGAAGATTCTTTGCTATGCAAGGAGGAAATCAATTCTTCTGCTGCATTTAACAATTCCGGAATCAATAACATGAGAGAGAATAACAGTGCACCCTGTGGAATCTCTGACCTGGAGAACCTAGAATTTGATACCCCACCAGATTTTCATCTTTCTGTAAGCTTACTACTCCTCCATTCATCAATGTGTATAGCTTACCGGATTTTCCACACGAATAATATTTATCTAAATTCTTATCCTTGTCATGCAGGATTTTCAGTTTGGTTCTCAGGAAGGCATTCTTGATTGGTTAGACCGTTTTTGATGACGAAAACCTTTGGCAGACAATAAATTTCCCTAAGTTTTGTTCCATCCCATGGTCTGATTGAAGTTCTCCTCTGCGTACATTTTCTTCAACAGCAATGAGTCAACCTGATTGCTCCAAGGGAAGTAAGGACTTATTCTTTCCAGTTCACGAGTTTTTCTGACTCCATAGGCATACGAGGCTGTGAAGTAGTCACTGATCAGCTTTCTGAAGCCAGAGATCATTGTCATTGCTGGAGTTTTGTTTGGTAAAGCAGAAATGATGCCATCTGTTTTTGTGTGTGTTTGTAGCCGCAATTGCAGCATATGTGTTGCATGGTAATGCACCATTTAGGTGCTCAGATTTGGTAGTCAATTTCTGTGTTTAGTAGTTATGTATGTTGATAAGGTCTTCTAGTAGTATATAGCAAATGTTGAGCTTCTGCTTGTTGGCTTCCATGGCTTTTCATCTCATCTCTCAGAAGTTATGAAAGCTCTGGAAGTTTAAACACTTCCTGGACATGTAACTGCAGTACATACAAGAAACACAAAACAGTTGCTTCTTTCTTATTACAATGATTGAAGCCTTGAAGCTCTCTATCTTCCTCTCTCTCTATTGCCACTTTTTTTTTTTTCTTTTTCATGCAATATTTGTGATATTATGAACATTTTGTTCCTTGCAAATATCTAATTCTTTACAACTCATTTCCATTTTATTTCAATTTTATGCCAAGTTTTATTAAAATATTATTTATTATCTAAATGCAATTTATGTGTAAAGGAGTTACATGCCATTATTATGATTATTATTTTTATTATTAATTAGGTTAGTGGGTTGTTTGTTTAATTGATTTTTAGTCTTAAATATGAATTGAGTTTGAAAAGTATCCATTAAAATATGGAAATTGTTTTGGTACTAATCGATCAATATTCAAGATGCTGACCACACCACTCAAGTGTTGTCATGTGGTTTTTTTTTTTTCATTTACTTTTTGTATTCTAAGAAAAAAGTCACATGGCAATACCTGAGTGGTGTGGTCAGTACCCAAGGTACTGATCGGTCAGTGTCCAAGCAATGTTTTTAAGATATTTTGTATATATATATATATATATATATATATTAATATTACATAAATTCGAGGTGGTGGGAGAAGGGTAGATCTCATCAAAACAAATTAATAGTTAAAGCAATATTGTTTTCAGGTTCAATTAAGATATGTTTAGAATTTAGAAATAAAACAATCGTTATCTAGTGAAATAACATAATGAAGGGACGAGATGAGATTGATTTTTGGTAAATCTCTCACACCTGCAATATAAGGCTGTAGGTTCGAGTTTCTTTTTCCAAAAAAAAAACCTGAATTTATTTTATGGTGTAATAGTGTAATACTTATTATAAAAATTAAAATAAAAAAAAAAAAGGAAATTGCACAAACATATATGAGGTATAATTCAGTTTTACTAAAATTATAAGAAAATACCCTTGGCTAACCGACAATTAACTAACAGTTGATCATACTAAATGATAAAATAACCAAAATTCCCTTCTTCAATGTTTTATTAATTTTTATTTTTAAAAAATAATGTAAATATTAAAATAATTAAAAACTAATTAATTAACAATATAAAATTTAGAAGTCAAATATTACAAAATGTCCAAATCACCCCTCAATATAATAATAATTTTAATTTTTTAATTGCTTGATAACCGTTAATTATATATTAAAAGCCAACCAAAACAATTTAAATATATATTTTTTTTAAAGAAAAGCAAATCAAATTAAATGTTAAAAGTAAAAAACAAATAACAATTGATCTTCATAGAGACTTACGAAATGTCCATTAGCGTAGGTCTCCATGGAGATCAATTGCTATTTTTTTTTTTTTAACATTTAATTTGATTTGCTTTTCTTTTAAAAAAAATATATATATTTAAATTGTTTTGGTTGACTTTTAATATATAATTAACAGTTATCAAATAATTAAAAAATTAAAAATATTATAATATTGAGGGGTGATTTGGACATTTTATAATATTTGACTTCAAAATTTTATATTATTAATTAATTTGTTTTTAATTATTTTAATAGTTACAACATTTTTTAAAAAAATAAAAATTAATAGAACATTGAAGAAGGGCATTTTGGTCATTTTATCATTTAGTATGGTCAACTGTCAATCAACGGTTAGTCAATTGTCAATCAATGGTTAGTTAAGGTATTTTCTTATAATTTTAGCAAAACTGGATTATGTCTCATATATGTCTTAAAGTCAGGTATGTTTATACAATTTTTTCAATAAAAAAAAAAAAAACATAATGAAGGGTAATATGGTAATTTCGTAAAATAACAAACGCTAAGGAAGTGGAGAAAGAGATACCATCTCCAAGACTCCAAAAACCTAAAACTAAAACCCTGAAAAGTGAAAACCCTCTCTAACTCCTCTTTGTACATTCAACAGAGAAACAAAGCATGAAATGAATCCAACAACACACAAGAAGTCAAGTAAGTAAACATTAAGACAAGACCAAATGTTTACTACGAGGAGCATCCACACCAAGTCCTTCAAGACCTTGTCTTCTCTCCTCCTCCACTCCAAGTATATTTTCACCATTTAACTCTCCTCAGCAACAAAACACTAATAATCACCTTCTGGGCTGTATTTTTTTAATTTTTTTTGTTTCAATTACAAGTTCACTTTCGCTATTGCATTTGACTTTATTCTTCAATTTGATATAAAAAAAAAAACTCAACTTTGCTCAATTTTATTTCGTTTGATGCGTATACAGTTGCATTGATTTGTGTTTATCGCAATATGTGTTGTCTTATACATTTGTGTATGCCTATACCACGTGTTCGCGCTTGCGAGTGCTCAGTAATGAAACAGAGGCACAGAGCCTTGCAGTTTTTCCAATTTTCAATTCATTGTATGTTTCTTATTGTGTTCACTGAATTACAGGAATATTACATTATTGAAGGGTGGTTTGCCGAAACTGGTATCCACTTATGTGATTCAAAAAGGTACCCCTTTCTTTGACGATAGTCGTTCCTCTTTTGAGCCATTGGATCATCCCTTCAGTGGGTGGTCTCGCTTAATGTCAACTTCGAGAGGAAGGAGCATGCGTAGCAAGGTGGAGAGACGAATGCAAAAAGAGTCAGGAAAAACCCTTAGAGAGATCCGCAGAGCCAAAAAAATAAAGAAGAAGCTTATGACTGATGAGGAAAGGCTTATTTACAACCTCAAAAGGGTACGTTATCTTGTCACTACATATGGCGTATGATTGATTATAAATTTTAAATTTCATCAGCAAGATTTGGCCTTTTTTCTTAAAAAACCAATTAATCGGAGGTGCAGTTAGGTACAATTTGGGTATATGCATATGGAAGATTTGCTAGTATACAAATGTGGAAGAAATTTCTATAAACTTGTTGGTTTTGTATTCCTAACATATGGTAGAACTCTAAACCCCCTTGGTAATCTGACTTCTCTCTAAATTGCTTTGGAATTGTTTAAAGGAATTCAAGACTGTTCAACAATAATTCAGTAGAGGTGGCGGGTTTAATTTGCCATGGTAAACTAACAGCAAAGGTTGCTTATGTCTTCAATCAATATTCACCATGTCCTGCTGTCTGGACTAGATTGCATGCTTGGACTCATAACAAAAGCATTGAACGATTTTGAATCATTCATTTTTTTATTTTTTTTTAGGGGAATGAGTGATTTTATTCCAAAAAAATCAGATTAATTGTACAATGAGAATAAATTTAAACCAAGGGAAAAGGAGTATGCAGTTAACCTACAAACTGTCAGACTAAAAGCTCATTTATACTGGATACTCAACAGAATTACAATTATTGCTTAACTTACAATTCTTAATGGAAATGTTTAATGATTAAATCATATTGTCGGTTATATTGGTTGAATCTGAACAATACATAAACGGTTAGGCCATAGCTATATCTAACTAAATCTGATTGTTGCCTTATAATTATTAGCTAAAATGGAGTGCGATAGAAAATTCATGTCTCTTTATTGTCACCTTAGCTTTTGATAAAAATGTTCAATTAGAGCACATAATAGGAGTATCAAATTAAGCGAAGCTTGAACATCCCAAAAACAGAATTGGACTGTTCAGACTTCAGAAACGAGAAGTCATAGTAGACTATTTAACCGTAATATCATGAAACACTATTTAGTTCTTGAAGGTTCTTTTTGGTCCCAGTTTTTCTTTCATGAACGATAAAAGATAATTCATTGTATTTATTAGTTGGAAAGTTGGATTAATTTTTCCGTTTTCTATTTGTGGTCATGTTGTTTGGAATTCATTCAAACAGAGAAGTTTGTAAAAAAAGGAGAGAGAGAAGTAATGATACTATGCTCAGAAAAATAGTTGCTACTAATTTCTCTATCATATAATTATAATAGGAATATATCCTCTTTTTTCATCTCTATAGATCTTTTGGATGTTAGCATGGAAGGTTATATTACAGCCGAAAATTATATGTTTTCATCATAATTACTTACACATGTCTATCATAAATAAATTTACATGCATTCATCCATGAATGATTTATAATGAAACTCATAGTTCATACATACTTATATACAAACTCATACACGAATGATCGATAATAAAATTCAGTGTTTCGGATGCATACACAAAGAGTTTTATATACATGCATGCATGCATAATGATCTGCTATGAACTTCATGGCTTTTCGTAATAAAGAATTAGCTAGAAACGCTCAACTGATTAATTTTCTTTTCTGTTTTTGAGGACTTATTGCATCCATAAGAGGTAAACTACTTTAGATGATTATCCGTCATGATAAATTATTGTCATTGTTACTGATTTTAGAGAATTTTATAAATCATCTCTGTTTTTTACCTTCGTAGTTATGTTTTGCATGGCTTCTTATAAATAAAAGAGAAGGAAAAAGTTTTTCTTCGCTCTAAGGTTCTGTATTGCACTGGTACTGCTATAATATTCAACTACCTTTTCCTGTTTATCTGTTTGTATCAGCTTGGGGACTTTTTTATGGTCTTTAATTTCTTAAGAGAAGTTGTTAATTATCCCTTTATTTACATTTGTGGTGATCTTTTTTTCAATGACTCTAAGATTCTGTTTAATTGTACTGCAATATTTCGATAATTGGCTCTTAGTTTCTCTATTTATAAGATCATATTCTTTTTGCACAATCATCCTAGCAACCAGATATGATGTTCTTTGTAATTGATGCAGGCCAAGAAGAAAGTGGCTTTGCTGCTACAAAAGCTCAAGAAATATGAGCTACCAGATTTACCACCCCCTGTGCATGATCCTGAGCTATTTACACCTGAGCAACTTCAAGCATATAAGAAGATTGGCTTTAGAAATAAAAATTATGTTCCTGTTGGTGTTCGTGGAGTCTTTGGAGGAGTAGTCCAAAATATGCATCTCCATTGGAAGTTTCATGAGACCGTCCAGGTTTGTTGTGATAACTTCCCCAAAGAAAAGATTAAGGAAATGGCAACCATGCTCGCAAGGCTGAGTGGTGGCATTGCGATTAACGTACATAATGTGAAAACAATTATCATGTTCCGTGGAAGAAACTATCGCCAGCCAAAAAACTTGATACCTTTCAATACCCTTACGAAAAGGAAGGTAGGTATACATTATTATTTCTGTCATAGTTGATTGCATTCTATTCTTGTTTCTTTTTTCATTCCCATTATTTCCTATTTGTATGAATCTGTCTGAACATATGGTACTTCATAATATCTTTTAGAACAAACTTGGTAGACCTTAAGACAAGATTTGCAATGCTTTTTCTTTTTTCACAGCATAACTGGAATAGATGTACTGTCACATCCCCTGTCTTTGCTGCTCTCAGTCAATGGCAAACAACAAAATGAACCAAAAGAAATAAATTATTTAAGCTACTGAGTAAGTTTACCTGCTGAATATATATGTGCACTATGCATTCTCAAAATTTCAATCATTTGCTCTTCAGCCGATTGGATGCTATAAACAATTCATCAATGACAAAGCGCATGCAGAAGTACATATTAAAGAGATGCAGACATCTTTTTAACCACTTTGTGAACTGTTTACAATTATATCTTTAAACATATTATGATTTCTGCTTTGAGCATTCTTTGTGCGAGCCAAAGTTTAAGAATTGATTTTCTATTTTTCCATCTTTATATGTAGGCATTGTTCAAGGCCAGATTTGAACAAGCTCTTGAATCTCAGAAATTAAACATAAAGAAGATAGAGCAGCAGCTCCGACGAATGGGTGTAAACCCTGAGGATCCAGTTGCCATGGCCAGCATCCAGAGAGTTGCTTCAACGTTTTTCAATGCAATTGACCAGAAGGAAGGAAGCCCTTATGTCTTCCGGGGAGATAAAGAGTCAATATTTGAACCTAATAGAAGTATAGAACAATCTGAACCTCCTGATGATAGTGACCAGGAGGAACTAGACAATTTTATTGCTGAAATAGAGGATGCAGCTGACAAAGAATGGGAAGCAGAAGAAGCCGCAGAGAAAGAAGAGTTCATAAGACTTAGGTATTGGAACAGAGAAGAGTCTGGGGGAAGGTTCAGAAGGTCTGGAAACTATAGTGGCGATGACCGAGATGACAACATTAGAGCAAGAGATTGGAAGGATAAGCATAGCCAGAAGAGAAGTGCTGATAGTGGTGACGAGGTTGATGATGAATGGGAGTCTAGTCATGCTGCAAATGCAAGCAACCTTGAGAGTGATGCTGATGATTCTGATGAAGCTCATGATGAGTTCAACAGAATTAAAGTAGAAAGAGGGGAGCAGAATAACATTGGCAGGGCTAACATTAATAATAAAGGTTTTCAGAGAAATGCAGAAGCTAATATTAATAGAAAGATGGCTAAAGAAGATTCTGAGCCAGAAAACAATTTTAGTGATCTTGAAAATGCGATGTGGCAATCTGACTCAGAGGAAGAACCTGATTCAAGAGCAGTGGCAAGTCATGATCACAGGAAGAGAAATTATAAGAATGGGGTGAATGATTTTGGGAGCAATGCTGATGATTCCGATGAAGCTGATGATGATATACATAGAAGACACAATGAGAAGCCAAATACTAGGCAGAACAACATTGATGCTAATTACAGGAGAAATGCAAATGCTGACTTCAGGGGAAAGATGACTGAGAAAGATTCCAGGTCAGAAGATCTGTTTAGTGACTCTGAAGTTACAAGGTACGAATCAGACGAAGAAAAAGATCCTGGATCGCTGGGATATAATTATATCAGCAGTGATGAAGAATCTAATCACCCAGAGAAATATGACAAGAATGAAGTGAATCAGAGAACAAAAAAGACACGGAAAGAGGTAGACGAGACTTGGGACAGTGATTAGCTCAAGATTTGTTTATCCGTGTTCCCTTCAGATTGTATCAGGCAAGATGACCATTTGAGAACCCAATTTTTTTATGATTGAAAACAGGTATAATGAAAGTTGTGTCATATCTGAATTTAGATTTATTCACTTGGTGGAATCATATACCCTTTGCTCATTCTTGAACATGAACATATAAAAAGTTCAGCACAATGTAAAATGAGATTGCTTTTGAATGTTAAATGAAAACAAAAGTATTCTTTTTAATGTTAATTGCCATTCTCTGCATGTCATTTAAAATGAGTATATTACTTTCTTCATAGTACATCAAGTGTTTTTTATATTGTTGTATGGATAAAGGGTTGATTAGGGGATTTACATTCTTTAGAGGATTGCCAAATTCAATTTCGTTCCAAGTATAAATTTGTGGAAAGGAACTTGCTTGCCTTGCCCATCAGAATCATTAATCTGTCTGTATAAAAATGGATGAGTAGATTCCGAGAAATTCTTGAACTTTAATGGTGTCATTGTCAGCATCAATAAAGGGTCCACGCATAGTAGCAGAGGAGGCCTTCTTCATCTTGGGGTAATAAATATTAATTTCTCAAGTTAATGTTACCAATGTTCTTGACTCAATCTTGGTTCAGTTTAGCATTGCTTCATGGGATGTTTTTCGAAGAAGCTACAAAATGTAGTTTCTCATTTTGGCCGTTAAGAGAAGCCAAAAAATGACCAAAAGCATTGCCTTGGGATATTACCAAACACCCTAGTCACTTTTTAATTTTTCTGAAAACCAAAATTATAGTTTCTTTGAAAAGCACCTCAGGAAGCAATGTCAATCCGAGCCTAAGTTAGTGTTAGCATCAAGTCTCATGTTAATTTTTGGACGGTGGACTTGGCCAGGTAGCAGTCAACCACTTGGAAATTGGAATGTTAATTTATCAGCATGCGTGTGTTCATGCTCATGCCGTGTGCCAAAAAAAAAACACTACTTTTTAGTGACTCTTCCACCAAAAATAGCCTTTTTGATTTATTTTTTAAGCATATCTTGTTTCACTTTTTGGTACTTTGGTTGGAAAAGATTAAAGCTGTAGCAGAAGCAGATGTTTTATTTTTTTTTATTGGGAGGTGAAGAAGATGACCAAAAGATCATCTTGTGTGTTCCAACAGTTCAACTAACCAAAATGCCTACTTCAAACATTAATGGATCTTAGCATTTGGCCAGTAGTGGTTTCCAACACAGTTGTGAATTGATACTTGTAGAAAATTATCCATACCCAAAAGAATATATTATATAAACGAAAACTATCAAACAAGTAAGATTCGATTCCAAGATGTTATGAAACAAATTATACAATATTGTAGAATTGATTCACACGAAAAAACGTATAGGATCTCACACCTAATCAGCTCTATTTTATATATATTAAAAGAGTAAAGTCAATTGTTTGATAATATCCCAAGCAGCCATGTTCCAGGAACTACTCTCCTTTTCTTTTTTTTCTTTCAGGTTCTCAAATGGGTTGATTCTGATTAAAATAATAAGATAAGTTCTTTCAGGTTCTCAAATGGATTGAAATTCTTGCAATTTTAAGGGCCCAGAAGGTATTTTCATTGAATTGCTTCACCACAAAGGAAGGTTTTTTTTTTTTTGGGGGGGGGGGGGGGTATTTTGGGGATGAAGCTATGCCTTAAAAAGTTTCTAGAAAAAGCATCTTAAGAAAATGATTTTTTAGGTTTGCCAGCTCCATGAAGTTGGCATTTCCTGTACACTTCTCCGTAGATTACAGAATTGTAACATCACATCTGTCAATTGAATGGCAAGATTTATCTCACACTCTATCCAAGCATGTTTGAGGCCTGTATTTGATTCATTTTCATTGTAACTTGACTTCTAATAAGCCATGATTCCTGAATATGCTTCCAAAAAGTCAATTTGTGGTGTAAGAAATTTCAAAAATGGACTTCCCCATGAAGAGCAGCCCCAAACTTAAAAATCAAAAACAATTGGGTCAAATAAAAGATAATGAAAGCAAATGATTAAAAATAAATGAAAAAGTCAGTGGAGGAACCAATCAAAAATTTCCATTCAAGATTCTTTAATTCTTGAGGTGGATGGTTGGACACACAGAGTGTGATTGATAAAAAGTTGCACACAAAGAACTGTCAGTGACTCCTCAAACAAGACATGGACCTGTAAATTTTCCACCATTCTTATTGAGGAACAGTAATCACTAACACCCTCATTTATAAAGGAAAGTAGATAAAAGTCAGCTAAGTAACACTAACAACAACAAGAGGAACTTGAGGGGACCTCAAACACTATATATAAATCCAAAGAGATTCAATTCCTGATCCATACAATAATCCAACTAATCTTTTTCTTCTCTAAAATATTGAGAAACAATATCCACCATGGAGAATTTAGAGGTTCAAGTACAACAAGAGATCATAAGGTGCAAACAAAGTACTCTAATAAACAAGATAAAAGCATTTTCACTATCCAAAATGATGGAGAAAGAATAAATAGGCATCAAGTCCATAGACGACTCCACAGAGATTGAATGTACAAAGGAGTTAACGAGGAACGCAAGTAGTAAGAAGAATATATGATTAAATTAGTTTAAGAAAAAAAACTCCCATCACAGAAAAAGCTGGGAAATGTCATTCTAATCTAGCAATTTATGGAATAGGCCATGGCAGTATGTAAGCTTGCCAAAGTCACGAAGCTATTCTCCTGACAAACAAAACTCTCCCGTTGGAAAATTGGATATGCATCCCAAGTGAAGGGAAACACAGAATTTCCCCTCAAAATCCCAAAATCCCATCAATGTGTCTATAAAAATGACCTAGCTTTTGCTGGATATAAGGTATACCTGTATCAAAAGTCACACCATCGCCATCAATTGTTCAATAGAGCCCATTCTGGTGCAAAGCACAATAACCATCTCAACTAAAACCTTTACGATGACATCACATTTCAGTATTAACTTAGCCACCTTCTCTTTTACAATTTCCAGGCAATAGATATTTGTACTCCTCAGCATTGTTCAACAAATATGCAGGAAGATGAACAGCTGAAAAAGAATGGGGTACAGGACCCATCTTCCCAATAATCTCTCTAAATGTGTATTCCTCAGGAAGCATGTCAAATAAATCATTCCCTCTACATATTACATCCTGAATCCTATTGGGGTTCAAGTAATGAGCAAACCTGACCCGATCATAGTGGCTATAAGCTTTCATCTTGAATATGAACTCATAAATACGGCGGAAACAAAAGCTACAGTGCCACCCCGCATCTGACAAGATGATATCAGTTTGACGAAAGTGTGCATATCTTGTCTTTCCCTTCTTGTACTGGTGAACTGAAGCTCTCCAGCTCTTGCTATCTACATAATACTCAAAAGAGTACAAGTAGTTTCTCAGCTGAAGATGGAGGATAGGCGGAATGTCCTCACACCACCTCAACAGGTTAACTGTGTGGGCACTGGGTATCTCATCCACATCGGACATTAACAACAAGTCATCGTCTTCTATACCTGCTATTCTAAGAAGCTGGTCCAGTGCAACTCTTTGATACGCCTCTTCAACAAATGGATTTTCACCTCTTTTGAATCTTCCTCCGATCATCCCATAAGTCAGCCTAGGCTCCACAAATTTGAATTTGTCCCGATTGCTTGCAAAAATCAATGGTTTGGGTATGCCAGTAAATGTGGAGTTTGACTCAAGAACTACAAACTGTGTTATGTACGGATACAATTCCTTCCATCGAAGTGTCAGAATATCTACTTCGTTACTGAACAAGACAGCATCAAAGACTCGCCTTGGGGATTCACGAACTCCCCACCCATGAAGCTTGCAAAGAGACTCCATTGACACGTTCTCATGATAATAGTGAGGGATTGTGACGAAGGGCTTCGGCGGAGATTCCCATAGTGGTCTTAGAAAATAGCTAAGTTTCTGACCATGCAAATACATGCCAAAGACGAATACCGGGACAACCACAATCAAGAACATACATGTCCTCATATCACACCCTCTCAACATACACCGGAGCCTTGAAAATGTCAATGCTGCGCGAGATGTCTGCTGCACATAAAAAGTAAGATTTTTCTAAGATACCTGATAACATGTATGCATATATTATGCCAAAAAAACATCACTTTCAATAAAAGCTATCAAAACAACAATTATGCATACTGTAGAACATTATCTACTACAGCAAAAGACCAAAGCCAATCAAGTCTTGATTCAAGAAAGCAATTTAAATGTCTAAAGGCACCAAAGCAGGTTCACCTAGTAAAATCAACCCACTAACCAAAATAAGATGACAAAATTAATTTGGTAACTACATGGTACATATGAATCACAAAAATCAATATCAGAAACTAATTGATTGAATTAAAAAAAAAAAAATAGAAAACCACATAAATTGAATGTTATGTTCTAAAGCTACAGCCATAAACTTGCCTCAACCATTGATTTCTTCAACCTTCGTTCATATTGTCAATTGAGAGAGAGAGAGAGAGAGAGAGAGAGAGAGAGAGAGAGAGAGAGAGAGAGAGAGAGAGAACAAACTCAATGTATCAACTATGAGTACACAAAATTTGCAACCCAAAGTAGAACCCCAAAGGCTATTACCTGTTATAAAATATAAACAAAACCCCCCACGCATACACTCAAAATAAATTATTTTCTCAACAATCCAATTTTTTATTTTTTATTTTTATCTTTCTAGGGCTTATATGAGCATGAAAACAATCCATCTCTATATCAATAAAACACAAAATAGAGCAACACAACACTTTTGACGGAAAATAAATAAATAAACAATTTTTTTTCCAAATCTAAACACACCCCACTACCCAGAAGAAGGAATGAAGAATGTTCTCCATAAAATTTTGAAATAATAAAAAAAAATAATAATAATAATAAAAGCAAGTACCTGGCCGCAAACATCTTCACAAATATCATCAGTTTTCTTCGAATTGTAGTACCCATCAGTCATGTTTTAACGCCAAAACGTTTTCAAAATCTCCTCTTTGTTTCCAATCAATCTCTGCAGAGCAACAGAGATCGTTCAGCCGCAGATCAAAACCCCCGCCGCACACAAACACACACAAAATCCGGAAAAGCTTCTCCTTTTTCTGTGGGTCTTTCTTTTTTAATAAAAAAAAAAAAAGACCAAATTTTCGAAGAGAAAATCTGGCAAAGAAAATCCGACGCGAAAGCAGCGATCTTAAATGGCGACCTCTCTCTCTCTCTCTCTCTCTTTCTCTCAGGAAAACACTTGTAATGTCAATTATAGCCGTTTGGTGGTTTTTCGCTCTTTCACCAGATAAACTCTCTCAAACAAAAATAGGAAAAGAAAAAAAAATCTATGAGGTATAGAGAGAGAGCAGACCATAACCCATTTATTTATATATCTATTTTACAGCTCTCTTTTTTTTTTTTAAGGAAAAAAAAAAAAGAAAAAGAAAAGTGTCCTTTTTTAAGAAATTGAAATCCCTTTTTTAGAAAAAAAGAAATTGAAACACTCGCGTACAGGTTAATGTACTCGTTTTTATGTCTGCAGTAGATTGATCTGACGGATGATGTTGGTGACACGTGGGATACTAAGGAATCGAAGTGCTGACCTGTCAGCTGCTGAAACATGTTACGTACAAAGGAGCCGTTTGGTGTTTAAACACGTTATACGAGGGTGTATTCGTCTTTTGACAACTAGATTTTTTTTATTTATTTTTTAAAAAATTATATAAATGTTAATAGTCTCTGTAAAAGATTAGAGACTAATTTTGACGGAAGAGTATGCCGTTTAGATAAAGTATTTTGGTTTAACCAGAAAACCCTTTTTTTGGTTGAAACGGTTTGAAATAGGTAAGAAACTAGGAACTGCTTTTTCCGGTTACTGTCCAACTAGAAAAGCAAATTATCTTCTTTCAAAAATAAAATTATCAATATAAAATTACAAATGATCATTTTTAATTATTTGTTTATGACATAAATCATTTTTAATTTTGTTTTATAGATTATATATATATATATATAAAGAGTCTCTCATGAAAGATCCTTATTTTAATTTTGGTAAGGACCTTAATAAAATTACATCGATTTTTATGTATTTTGATCCAAATTTTTTTCTGAATGATAAGTTTATTAAAATCTACATATGAGTAAAATTTGAGAATTTTTGAAATATTATAACTATTTTTCTTGAATTTTCTATATTTCGCTCATTTTTCCAACGCCTTTATATTTAATAAAATCGGAAAAAATAGTTCTAGTACTTGAAAAATTCTCAAATTTTATTTGTATATAGATTTCATTTAATTTATCATCTACAAAAAAATTCAGATTAAAATTCATAAAAATCAATATGATTTCCTCAAGGTCCTTATCGAAATTAAAATAAAGGATCCTTATGAAAGACTCATTATATATATATATATATAATTCTAAATATACTAAAGCATCCTTCTACATCACATTTTCACACATTGAGATAAAATTATCTAAGGAATGGAATTTCAATCTTTCTTAAATAGTAACAAAAATATTTTGGTTGAATTTTAATTTACTTAGGGAGTGTATTGAATTAGGATTCCTGAGGATATTTAAAGAATTTTAAAATTCAGGTGTATTCAATTCGGACATTTAAAAATTTTAAAAGAGTCTATATTTTAAAGAGCCCTTCCAAATCTGGGTGTATTGAACTAAGACTTTAAAAATGTCTACAAAGTGTATTCAATTATGACTAGATTTTGAATGATTTTCTTAGATCATGGATTTTTGTGGACTTGATAGTGAGAGGTATAAATATCAAAGGTCATAACAGGTCCAACATTCTCCTCAAGCATTTCGAGTTTTTCTTGTTGCTAGGATTCATTACTTTTATTTTCCTTTGTTTATCTCTTTCATGGTTGAACTTCTAGAATATGTTAGGTTATGATTCTTGATATGCTTAACTTATGAAAGTAGAGACCATGATGATGATTTATATATATAGCCTATTCAATTGATAGTGGCAGTTATTAGTTTTTATGTGTTTTCGAAATATGCAAAAGCCTACTGGAACCCTCTATTTTGACAAATGACAAAATTTTGTAAATTTATGTGGGTGGGTTCTTTTATCTATAAAATTATGAAAAATATGTAGATAGAATGTTATGTATATTGTTATTCTGCAAATTTTTGTGATTTATATATGAGTATAAAAATTGTATAATTTTTGGAATGGACAAAGGTCAATATTGATTTCTACTAGACAGATTTGGAAAATAAAAAAATAATGAATATTTTCATATACAAATGACCATGGATTAAATTGATAATTTTACTATAGCATGTTATATATGTCTAGATTATCCATATCCAATTTTTTAAGATTTGGAGCTGTAGAGAAAAAATTAAAAATCGTGGATCAAAGGGTGGTCAGTTATGACAAGGTTTGGTTTAGGGTTATGTTTTTTTTCAATATTTTATATGCAAGTGTATAACTTTGTTTGGTTATTCGATTAGTTGATTATTGTTTGTTTATATGACTAGTTGAATAACAATGAGAATCAGTGAAGATGAGTTATGAATGTTGAGTATTTTCCTTTTAATTTTGCTCTCAAAATTGTTATAAACTATGTCACTTTCTTTCATTTGTGATTGACATTAGTAATTGAGTGGAAATTATTGTCGTTAGTTTTTTTTTTTTTTTTTTGGTGTAGCGTTTATTCATACGTGAAGTTTTATTTATTAATATGTTTTTTTTTTTTTTTTTTAGGTTATCATGAAAGTTGAGATCTTTGTGAAAATTGAGCTTCTCTTTATCTGACTGATTGGGCAATATACTGGTATAATTCATCAATCTATAATAGAAGTCTGAGATAATAAATTCATGAAAGTTTTAGATAGATATCTAAACAAATTCATAAAAATCTGAGATATTTTGGAAGACCAATACATAAAATATATAATTAAATATCCTCGGTATTTTTAGAATACTGGACAATTTTCGGTCCAAATCTAAGATATTTTCATCAAATCTAATATTTATTTCCTTAGTCGTCGTCTATAACATTGAATAGGGTGACAGGTGACTTGTGGATGATGTAATAAATAGTGTCTAGATAATACAATCTTTTCTTAATTTTTATCATGCGTATAAAGTAAATAAGGATTTAACTATTTTATAGATAATATCTTTATATTAACCGTATAGTTATTGGATAGTTAATACTGCAATAACAATACAAAAATAGCATAACATGCAAAGAGTTATAGGATAGTTAATATCCCTAATCAAAAGATTTAGGATTCTAATATTAAAAGCTCGTAAATAAAATAGCACATCGCCTCTTAATATATGTGGTTGTGCACGTATCTTCCATGTCGATAAAAAAAAACCCATCGATTGTTTTCACGATATAAACAAAAGGATGTTACAAATAGGAGATAGTAGGCAATATTATTCTAAGATTCACATTTTAGAACAACTAAGAAGGACACATAAATATTCTCCATTTCTCATATATATAATCTAATATGCTAATGACAAGTGTCATCTCCAATTGGTTGATATTATAAAGTGATTGAAGACAATTCATAACATGTGCCAAGAATCCTAACTTGTCTATAACTACTCTCCGTGACCAATAACATTTTTAGACTTACACTAAATCAATTGTTAATTCAATGTTTAAATAAACTAATAAGATTAGTTTATTGGGTTACTACTTTATTTAATGTGTTTTTAAAAACTCATGTGACCTTACTCTACATGTGTTATTTTTTTTTTTTTTTATATATTTTTTTATATTTGTTTTGGGTGGGGGAGGTTATTATTTTCACAATTTTATGTTTTCAGCTGTAATTACTATAAAAGTGGGGTTCCCTAATGAGATACTTGTAAATTTATTAAAAGTAATACAAGGCTTCCTGATTTTTAAATCTAAATGATGTCATTTTAATTCAATTTGTGGTAAGGTGATGTCATATAGATTATGTGTGTACGGTGTACCTATGCATAAACAATGTAAAATATTATCTCCGTTGTTGTGAAAGTATATATATGTCGCAGTCTCGTTTATGGGAGTAAATATTTGATCGCACATCCGGTGTTTAATTATTGTAAGTTTCAACAGACCCCCTAACCTCAATCTTTGAATAATTTCTTTTTATGAATTTTAGAATTATTCGGGTCATTTCCTGAAAAATAAAATAATATAGCCAAATCATTTATAAATAATATAATTTTAAGTAAATCTTTAGCATATATAAATATGGGTCTCATTTGTAAATAAAAAAACTATTGCAAATCACTCATCTGAACTGAGTTTCGATAAAGTTTTATACTTTTTGCAAATTAGTACTTTAATTAACAAATTCATTATGTTGGAAAAAAAATATATATATATATAAAGTCAATCTATAATTATTAATTTATTTTATAGAATAGAATTAGTTTTGAGATTTGAGCTCCATACTCTATTATTAGAATTGAAGATGAAAGACAGACATTCGTGAGTCACGTGAGATTCTTGTGCATGTGTTTTGAGTTGGGATGTCCACTCGAATACAAGACTGCATTCGAAGAACTTCTTTACCCGACGAAAAGAGTTTATGTAACTTGAAAATCATTAATATGTAAGTCAAAAGTCAATTGTCAATTGACATGTAATTTAAAAATTAACTGACATGTAATTTGAAAAATTAACTCATATGTAACTTGGAATAAAATGGTATGTAACCAAGTTATATGTCAGGTGAAGTAAAATTTAGGGGTAATTTTGTCCAAAAGTAGTTAAAAGCGATCAAAACAATAAAATATAAATTGGTGGCTAAAAACAATAAATGGCTCTTTATAAATTCACCCCTCTATGTATATATATTTTGCTCTTTTCATTAAAAAAATTAAATTAAATTTAAAAAAATTAAAAAAATTGTATAGTTGAGTGTCAACTCAGACCTTAGTAGAGTTTTTGGATAATTAAAAAAATCTAATTTTAAAATACGTATGGTGAGACTCAAAATTCGACGTGCATAGTTGTTTTTAATAGGGATAATTACCCAATGGTTATCAATATGGGTCACCAGTATCAAAATGGTCATTAGATGGAGAATTGATTTTAAAATGGTCATTTTTAGAGAACACTGTTACACTTATGATCATTCTGTCAAACTCCGATAACTTTACCGTTAAATACATATGCATTTTGGTAATTTTCTCTAAAATTACAAAAATTATATCTCAATAATATATATATTTTTAATATATGGGGTTTTGGGAATACTCTGAATATTGTTAGAAGCTTATATCCAAAATATCAAATGTGTTTTTGTTATTATTATTATTATTATTATTTTAATGTTCTACTACATTCTATATCTTAAAAAAAAATGTTCTAATATATTCAAAAATGATAAGTGGGTGTTGACCGTTGTATAGAGAATTTTTTTTTTCTTTCAATGCAATAATTCATAATTTCATATAACCCAAAAGTACTTTAAAGTGGGATTATTGTCAAAATTTTGTAAAAGCCTTCTACAGTTTTTTTTTTTTTTTTTTCTTCCTCCTCCTCTAAAAAGGGGAATGGAAATGTAAATACTTTTGTTTACATATATATAATTGAAATGCGAGCTTTTAGGTTTGAGATTTACAAATATACACAAATATGTGGATTACTAGAGTAATTATGAAAATGAAAAAAAAAAAAAAAAAAAACGAATATAATGACAATTTTGATACTAAATGAACAAATTGATGGTCACTAGAGTAGTTCTTAGAAAAAGTTAACAATGTTATAACAAAATGACCATTAGTGTAACAGTGTTCATAAAAAATGGTCAGTTTGAATTCAATTCTCCATCTAATGGTCATTTTGATAGTACCTAAATTGATGACCATAAGAGTAATTATCACTTTTAAAAATTATTTTTATTAATAAAAAGCATGGCTCACAGATGAATTATTTCTTGTGATAGGGCCACTACCAATGGCTATATAGTTGAATAATTTTTGACCTTATAACTAAAATGGGTCCTAGTTGTTATTGATGTAAGGAAAAAAGAAACATGTTTTTAAATCTTTTTGTTTTGTTAGGGGTTGTTTGCTTTTATTTGTCAGAAGACTGATCAATGAATAGCGAAAACTGAATAGTAACTGAAATCTAAATCTGAATGATATGTTTATTTTTTATTTTTATCACATCTACATAAAATGTCAATTTGCTTATTTTTTAAATATAAAATGGTTTAAAAACAAGTAATTTGACATTTATATCTTTATTATTATATATTTTCATTTTATATGATACAAATAACTAAATAAAAATAATCTAATAGCTCTTAAACCATTTTTATGTAATAATTACAATATATTATTCATGAGTTGACTAAGGCCATGTTTGATTTTTCCACTTAACACTTAATGGTACTTAATGTGCTCTATTCAATTATTTTGTTTGAATTTTTAAGTGTTAAAATAACTTAATGAACCCATAAAACCACTTGTTTTGAAAAGTCAAAAATTTCACTTAACACAAATCTAGTATAATTTAATTCAAAGTTTTACTTCCAAAACTATTCTCACTAATTTAATTTATTTCCAAAGCTAACAACTTGTTCTATAATTTTTCTTTACATGAAAGCTATAAATTATATAATTATTCAAATTTATTCCAAATCAATTAAAGATTAAATAATGGGCCTTTGCCCTCATTTTAACCAAAAAAATATTAAAGAATAAATTATACACACGAAATAGATTGCTAATAAAAACATATTGATGAACTTCATTTGAACTTTATTTTGTCTGTAATATACACATGAAACAGTCCATTAGTTTTATAATGTCACTAGCTAAGAGCTTTGTAATTATTAGATTCTATACAATAATATAAATTTGAAATATTATTAATAACTAAATAAATTTATTTTATAATTAATTTATATGTTAGAGTTGTCCGTAATATATTAAAATGTAAATATATAATAAATAATAGTTAGAAAGGCATATATGTAAAAGTATTTATTTTCAGATATTTATAACTTAAAAAAAAAAAACAAATAACTTATCACTTATATTCGGTTTTCAGTAGAAAAAAACAAACATGTTTTTCAGTTTTCAGTTTTCAGTCACTATTCAGTATTCAGTAATATTCAACACCTTCGGACAAAAAATCAAAAGGGGACCTTAGATATGATAAATAAGTGTTTAAAAAAAAAAACAAATAGGATAAATAATGATTTTGATTTAAAAAAAAAATTTATTGGAATTGAAGGTTCAACGATGGTATTGAAAGTGATTAATGTGATTAATGTTTTTTTTTTTAATTTTTTTTATAAGATTTTTATCATAAGTAATAGGTTAAATTAAATAAATTTGTATGATATAAAACCATAATAAAATTGGAAATATGTTATCTTTGATAGGATAATCTTGGAAGAAAATATATTAAATGCATTTATGTGATTTGAAATTAAGTTAAAAGTCATGATTTCTTACTTTTTATTTTAAGTTTATTATTTTGGTATTTTTAAGTTGTTTGACTATTAAAAAAAATAATAATAAAAAAATAATAATAATAAAAAAAAACTTAATAATTTATATTCAGACCCATTAATTTTTAAATACAAAAAACAGACGACACCTTTAGTGTTTTACTGTTTTAGCATTTGAAACAATGATACCTTAAAAAAAAAAAATATTATAATAATTATTATTTTGAATACGTGCGCGTGGACGTGAAAAGAAATAAAAGAAGAGTGGAAGTGAAAGCCTAAAAAAAATATAAAAGCAAAACCATAAGATAAGACGGAACAAAATCTAAGGAAGACATGTAAGGGGTCTCAATGCAACTTCGTCGAAGTTTCTATTGGGAAATGCACAAATTTTATTTGACTCTTTTTAGGGCAAACAATCCGGTATGAGTAATGTTATTTCGTCCAAATTTAGTATCCAAATCTGGTATTTAAATGATGTAGCAACATTCTGATTCATTCATTTAAATTAAGCAAATCTAATACAATCTAAATAAATAGATCAAAGTTATAGCAGATCATTTGAACACTTAATTTGGACAAAGTAGCATTACTCATATAGTATACGTCAAATTGTCAATATATATATATATATATATGTATGTATAGTACACATCAACAAGAAACTTTCTGTTATTGGAACCATTCACTTAAAAGCATATTCTATCATCCCTCTTTGCTGCCATTTTTTGTATGAAAAGTAGGTATCCATTACGTGTAGTACTCTCTTTTGGAAATTTATGTGGTTCTACTTAAAATTCGAGTGTAAATATGAGTTCACAGCTTGAGATAGAGCATATCATAGTCACTCATGAAACCATTTTCTAATTATCCTTAAAATGAGCTGAGATAACAAAAATACATTTTTATCTATTAAGTTTGACTAACAACGAGGGAGGTCAACATCAATTAACGAACCGTTGAGAAGTTTGGTTTTATTTGCTATATATATAAAAAAGGAGGATGTGTTCGTTGCGTGTACTCACTATACCATAATAGTTAAGACAAAATATGTAATGCACTCACGACATAGAAAATTTACGTGGTTTGGTTTAGAATTCGAGTCTAAATCTGAGTCCATAGATTGAGATAGAGTATATCATATTTACTTGTGAAATTATTTTCTTATTATCTTTAAAAGAATATTTATGGTGGTTTATGTGTCATGAGATTAAGTAAGGTAACGATGAGGTGAGGTGATGAGAGGATTCAAGTCTCAACGTGAGACCTCTGTTACAGTGTGATCACATATTTATATGTCATGATAAACTTCTATTAAAAAGCAAGAGACTTTTTTATCCTATAGGTTAACCAATTAATAAAAACCACGTGCTCGACTAAATTTAGACCACATAATAACATTTTTTTAATTTTAATTTTTTATTTTTGGAGTTAGTCTACAATTTTCTCTTCATATGAAAGATAAATAGATAACCTTATTGCTAATAAGAAGCATTTACTAATCAAGAAATCAAGAAACATAATGATGAGAAACAAACTTAATTCGTGAATTTTGATTACAATATTTTCTAAAAAAAATTTGCGATTTAAAGAATCAAGTAATTTAGCGGATAATCCTAATGATATACTATAATTATTATATTTAGATAGCTTATTATATTAAGATAGCCAATTATTTGCCGATAAATAATAAAATATAAAAAAGTTTAAAGAAGATATTAACTATTCTTCAAGGCTTCAACTATACTGTCTTTTCTTTATTTAGGTGAGTGTTTGGGTTAAGAATAAACAAATTTAAATGATTTCATATTTTATTTTTTTTTAAAAAATTGTATTATAATTTAAAATATTTGTCAAAATTTTCTATTCTTTAGTTTTGTCAAAAACCTTCCGGTAGAAATTTCTAAACGAACTTTTAAATAATTGGAATTTGTTTATATATATATATATATATTTTATTGATATATATCGTGATAGTGACGAATCGATAACTTGAATAAGAAAGAATATACATTAAACTTTCTAGTAAAAGATCTCAATTATTTCTTATTTAAAATAATGTAAAAAGTAAACAAAGTTGTCAATCTTTTCGCACAACTAATTATCAATTTTCTTCCACCCAAATAAAAGGATAAGAAGGAAAACCATTAACATGGCATCAACATTATTACAACCTTAACTCGGAAATAAAAATAAAAATCAAAGGGATTTAAGTTTCATTTAAAAAAAAAAATAAATAAAAAATTGACGACTAATTTGCATAAAGATCCGTGTTCAATAACTTTTAGTATACATTGTAATCACAAACGAAGAGTTAAGTTCTCTTTTTCTCGTTAGAACTAAAATTTATAAATAGTAAACACGCTCTTAACGTAAGCTTAGCGTGCGTGAGTGATGAAATAATGTAGTTGATCTGATTTGTCAAAATCTGACCCATTTCACAAATCGATGGTCTAGAGTTGGGCTTTGTTAGTCACCCACCAAATTGGAAGAGTTCATTTGTCCTCTTCTACTACTTCTTTTCAGTTTTCACTTCCATCACATTTAATTGGGGCCCCTCATATTATTATTAATTTATTATGGACCCAAATTTTCTTCATTTTACCTATCTCACATTCAACTAAAGGATTCAAGCTATTATACCCATTTTGTGATTTTTAACTTAAAAACCCTGATTTGATATGTTGATTTGGAAAAATAAAAAAATAAAAAATGCTCATATTGAGAGTAGATTTCACTTATTAACTTCAATGGATTATCATAAATGATCATCTCAATAATTACACGCATTTAAAAATAAGAAATTGCTTAAGATGGGAAACAGAATTATCTTTTTAACACAAAACTAACAACAATTCATTCAAAAGTCAAGTTTTCTTAGTTATCAATTAATTTGAATCTACTCTTGATAGGCTATTATAAATACAGTCTTTCTCCTGTCATTTCAACCTGATCTAATTGTCCATATTCAAGACACTGATGTATTTTATATTAGGTCGAATTGACAAGAGAGAGACTAATTATAAATATAAGAACAACATTCAAAATATAGATATCACTTACATGATTGAAGGGTCTGGATTTTACTCTGAACATGAAACAGTAATGTACAACTAGTCTAGAGTTTATAATGGTTGATCCAAGCCGCAGTAGGTAGAATAAACTTGTCAAACCATTTAGTTAACTGAAAATACTTTCTTTCTCGGATTTATTGGACCATCGATAATTTAGGGAACATCTGGATTTTCTTCAAGTAAAAGCAAATGAATATAATGATGAGTATGTACATGGTGAAGTAAGATGAAACCTGGTATTTACGAGGCTATAAATTAGCCATCGCTAGCATCTGTCTTATGTTTCCTCAGTGACAGTAGTACTATTGTAACCACCAACTTCTTGTTGGCTGCATTGCTCATCATCCTTTTTGCTTTTTTTGGTACAGGGAAGCTCATCCTCACAATTTCCATCTTCAGCATTCCTTTTAGGTCCATATCTAGTTAAAGAAGATTCATCATTCAACAATCGGGTCTTACAAGTATCAGTTTCTTGAGCTGCAACTTCAACAGGTTGCTTATCGTCACTGTCATTTGGCATTGATGGCTGATTTCCAGGTGACTCCAACTGTGCGGATTTCCCAGAAACCACTTCATTAATGAGACCACAACCCAAATCATTTGCAACACCGGCAGGAGCATCTTGTCTATCCAAACAACCGACTTCATTTGGAAATGATATATCCACGCTCATACTATGAGTCCTACCGAGAGCTAATTCTCTATCTTGATCATCACCTACAGTTTGTTGCTCAGTTTGTTTCTCAATAGGATCCTCAGAAGTCCGGCTGCTTTCCAAATCTATTAGTGCACCTAACTGCTTCTGTACAAAGACTGCTAAAGAAATAGCGTGATCACGAATCAAAGAATCATAGGGTGAACAGTGTAACATGTCCATCAGGGCACGGTTATACTGAAGTAAGCTGATAGAAGGTGTAATATACCCTTTCTTGCGGCAGACTTTAATAACCTTCAACATATGCTCGCACAGGTAGCCCATTTCTGCCCAACAACAATTGCAAGTACCAAACTGTGAACCAGGGTTCCAAACAATGTAAGTTTTATCGCCATCGTGCTGGTCAGTAACTTTCGCACTTTTACCTTCTATGACAACGTTAGAATCTGGAATCTTCAACGCTTTGCGCCAAGATGTTAAACCACTCACCCACTCATCTTTCCAATATCGTGCAAAATCAACCTTATCTGAGTATTCATCAAGCCAGAAGTAGGAATTCACTTTAGTACCCAACTTATCTACCAACCAATCAGCACGTTGATAAACATCGGGATTCTTCTCGTTCAACAACCTTCGCTTCAACTGAAGGTGGTAAAATTCCATTGCTGCACTAGTTTCCTGGCTGGCAAGCGGAAGGGTTTTTAGAGCGGTGGTCCAAGTCCCTGAGGCAATACAACATTTATTTTAAATCTTCTTTTGAAAATAGAAGAGGCTTTAACATAGAAAAGATCAACAGAGTGAGTCTTTCATATTCCTTAAATTGTATGATCAAATTTCATTTTCTTTCCAATTAATATTGCTAAGTTACCTAGGAGACAACTCCCAGAAACAGATGATATTTTCCACCTTGAACAAAGAAATGCAAACATGTGTGTTTATATTTTAAACATACTGAAAGCACATTATTGTATTTCGGAAGCTATATCCAACCAAGACACAACTAACCACTTTCATGATCTCAACAAAGGATT
Source organism: Acer negundo (assembly GCA_035582765.1). Lineage (NCBI taxonomy): Eukaryota > Viridiplantae > Streptophyta > Magnoliopsida > Sapindales > Sapindaceae > Acer > Acer negundo. The sequence goes on along the minus strand of CM069237.1, from coordinate 8,725,420 downwards.
TGGCAGTAGATGTTTAAAGTTGAGAAATGGTTCGGGTGGTAAGACCTTCGGTTTCTAACCATGGGGTCAGGAGTACAAATCCCCTTGAGACAACCTGCCTGAATTATTATATATCACGATTTCATACCTATCAAAATTATCGGGTGTGATAGTATAGTTATCCCCACTTTAGAGCTCATTGGATAACGAAAGTACAGGGATCATGGTATAAAGAAAAAGTAAAAGCTAACAATATCAGGAATTTGTTTTAAGGGGGAATTTGAAAATTGTGACCCACCTATTCTAGGATACCAGACAGCCTTGAAGTAATCCATAAATTCTGAACCATCAACGAAATCTTCCATACAATCCTCAAACAAATCCACAGTTCCATGTCCTTTGCAGATATCATCTACTGCCTGTCCAAGCTGACTCAACATCTCAGCTCGCATCTCTGTTTCTGAACATTTTTTTACTATGTTCTTATGCCATGCATGGCGGACCCGCCAAAAAGATACCAATACAGAGCACTGAAACACATCCCTGATAAAAATGCAACAAAAAAGGATGAAAACTTCTGTTCAAGCAAGACCTATTTATTAAGAGAACAGAGGATGAAATTGTTTATTGTCATTATTTTACAGCCTGCACCACTGTAACATGCAATCCACATGCTCATTGAAACAAACCAAGGTCATCTCTTGGTAACAATAAGAAACATATAAGGATCAAAAAGCCACCCCATTGAATTTAATCTTACTTAACCTTTGGTGTAAGCAATCCTACAAATTGGAGTCTTCACAAGGTTCTAAAACCAAATTATTAAAGCAAATTTGGAACTCAAAGTACAAAAGAAGTTGTGCATCTGAAAAGAAAATAATGAATAGACATAGAGCCTCATGTTGTAGCAGGTAAGTAAGTGATTCCACGCCTTACTAGTGGGAAGCCAATTAATCAAGTGATCGATGCCCTTTGGAACCCTACTAGACAGGGTCCATGACAAATTTTCCACAAAAATACAGAAATAAGTTAAAGCATATGTCTATCTTAATTCAGTTAAGATGAAAGATTACTTGATTGAAAGCACGTCAGTTGATGGATCATCAACTATAAAACCAGCCAACTTCCAAGTAGGATCTTTTGTGCGAATTCTGTTATAAAGAGCCATCATCCATCTATGAGCGTCAGCACTAGCAAAACTTGGAGTTATTACCCAGGCTACTGGGATAGCCTTGTTGTCTGAGTTGAATACAATGAGACTGTGCAAAGGATACTACACAATAAAATTGCAGAAAAGAACATAATTAGCTTTAAAAACATTTATGAACCGGAAATAACAATTATAAGGACAAGTAATCATCTAATAACCTTCAATTTGTTTGTTCCAAATCTTGAATCAGAAGCCACAATGCTACGGTTGCCAAATCGAATCATCTGTTGCAACTGCCACTCCGTTTGAATGCCTAAAGTGAATGGGTCATGATCAGAAAAATCCTCATAGAAGAAAACAAGACTCTGGTGGCTTTCAACCCACATGTTGATGCTGATCGCATCATCCGGATCCAGTTCATATGTAGAACGTCGGATACTCCTCTCTTGTCTTCTAACATACCTGTGGGTTAAAAGGTCATCGCGGTTACAAGGACCACCCTGTCTCTCAACTGACTCATTATGCCTCTGCATTATTGTTTCCACAGAGACCCCAACATGTAGTAAAGATAACACACGGAGACGGAGATCCTCTGAGATGTATGGGGCAAACATAGCACGTGTCCCAGCAGCCTTCTTGTCCTGTGGACCATGGCATGGCGATCCATTCTTATCTACATGCTTATCATCATTGTATATGATAAGCGCTACTGATGGTTCAGCAATCAATCTTTTCACAATAAAGTGGCAAGTACACCCTCTCTTAGTATTAGGACGACCAGCATTTTTTTTCTTGGGGACATATGTATTCCTACTCGGGCGTACAATGCCACCCTTCCTATGGTCATCGGGACCAAATGAACACCAATACCTACATATTACAACAGTGGACAGATCAAATTCACAAGATACAGGGAAACAATATAGTAACTACTAACTACTAGAAGAAATTTCTGTTACTTACAGAATATATTCAAGAATACCATCAACCTTTGGCTTGTAAGATGCACTTGAAGATCGCCGCCGCCGTGCTTCTACATGAAATCTTGATGGACAGTCTTTGTTTGCAGATTCACCCCTCACAAAATCATCCACTCTAGCAAATGGGATTAAAGCAATTCTATCTAATTTATCACGCCAACCTTCCACCTTCGACCAAACAATTTCACCAGAAGAAAACTCTAATGTTGGGGGATTCTGCACAGGAAGAGACAATATCTCATCCCATCTGGCCATCTGTAATGAATACAGTGGATTTTACACCCACCTATCCCTAAAACAACAGAAAGAAAAAAATAAAATAAAATTATAGTCACAATTAGATTAATTCCACATGATAGTCTCAAACTCATGCTCAAAAGGTAAGACAAAGTGAAATTCCCATCATTAGGATAAGAAACATGAATGCTTGGCGAATCTAACAAGAAAGAAACACAACAAAGTAGTTGCTAAAACGACATTTCAAGGAACTCATATCAGTTTCCATATCAGCTTGAGCTCAGCCAGGGCTCATGTTTTGAAGCTTGTGAAAGGCTCAACTCCACACAAGTTTGATTCAATTTAAACCAAATTATTTGGTTATGGTACAAAAATGAAAAAAAAAAACACTACCAAATTTTTACTTTTTTTTTTTTTTTTTTCCTCCTCTCCTCTCATTTCTTTCATTTACTCATAATCCACACATATATTGTGAAGTATCAGCACTAAAAACTAGAAGCATGCAATTAAATCAAGAATTCCAATTAAAACATTATACAGCCGCAAAAACCTTAGAAGAATAACAATGTCATGTAATTTCAATTCTACTCTAGCATGTAATCCATGTTTTCAAGGCAATTAAAGAATAACCACCCAAAATAGGGGTGGCCAAACTGGTTGGGGGGTTGTGTCAGGGTCAACCCAAACATGACACGAACACGACATGATTATTAAACAGATCAAACCCCCTAAACATGAACATGACACGACTAAATTTGGGTCAACACGAACAAGACACTCCTAACATATAATTAAGTTCATGCAAACAAGTCAGTACACAAGTCCACAAATATTGAAGATAAACATTTAATAAATAATAATGAGAGAAGCCCAAAAAGGAGGATTGATAGCCAAAATACTGTATAATGGATCCAGAATTGCTCAGATGTTGCACTAGAATATTCTTTCTACTGCAACAATTGTTTTTTTCTTGACCTCTTGTCAAAAGTGGGATCCAACATAAAATTATCCTATTCAACACACTTATATAATTGAAATCAAAAAAATTAAATCTAAAAACAGGTCAGAATCACAAGATAGTTATGCAGAGAACAATTTGATATTACAAGAAAATTGAAAGTTATTTCATTATAAATTCTAGCAACTAAAAACTTGTGAAAAAATTTCTAAAACTAAAATATCTATAATGACAACTAAACAACAAAACCCCAAAACTACAACTTAGCCTCAGATTAAATTCTTTTTCATGGAAATAACTCTCATGGGAATCTAAAATATCATATGAAATTACTCTCATGGAAATGGTATATTTAACACCATCATAGGCATGGGCATATCATTTCTAAGTATACCAAAAAGTAAAATAAAACATGAATATAACAACAACAACAACAACAAAAAAAAAAAAAAAAAGTAGATAGGCGAAATCAAATTAGGGGTTTCAATATAGGTACCAGGTAAAACAACAAAACAAAGGGAGTTACTTACCAATGCCACAGCGAACAAAGGGTGAGAGAGAGGAGCGATGGCGGCAAGAGAGGAGTTGTATGACTGTGAGTGGTTGATGCTGTAAATATTGAATGGGTTTCTATTTATAGTATGTAAAATTACACAAATATCCCTATCAAATCAAAACCCTCCCCAGTCTCTCAAAAACGAAAACTGGGTTCTGATTTCTGAAACCGTTCAAGATAGATGTAGTTTTGAATTGAGTTTCGCTATAGGTTGTGCAAAAATTGACTTCAAGAAATAAGATAATTTCTCATAAACAACTAATTTTCGAATGGACCGGGCCCAATAAAAGCCCAATGGACTGTCAGTGCCAATTTTGGCTACCTGGCAATGACACATTTCGGTTACGTAAGCCGGAACAACACCTCGCTCGCTAGTCGCTACTCACTCAAACGTGAACTCGTGAACTCTCTCTACTCCGTTTTTGATCAATCTGCGGTTTGGTCAAACACCTCTCAGCATCCTCGAAAATCTTGAAGAACTAATTAAAATTTTATAGTTTAATCGCGCCATCAGAATCAAAGTCAAGCGCAGATCCATTATAGATCGGTATTGTATTTAATTTAATTTAATTTTTTTTCCTTATAAATTTCTGTATTTTAGGGTTTATAAGTGTTTTATTTGAGAAGATGTGATTATCGGTATCTGAATTGGTTTCTAGTGTTGATGAATCTTGTCGTTGTCGTTTTCAGGTGTTCAAATGAAGAAGATGGATTTAGTTTCTGGTTACAAGGTCAGGTTTTTTACTATTTTCACTGTTGATTGATGCAATTGAATTGGTGATCAGATTATGTGTTTTTAGTATTCATTTATAACCATTGAGTATAATGTTGTAATAGTGTTGTTAAGTGCTGAATGTGCACAATTATATTGTTTATGAATGATCTTATTTTACGAGTAAAGATGTAATCTGTTTTAGTGTTGTATTACATTGCTATATTTTTCTTGTGCAGGGTGTTGTTGGGCTTGTTTTTGGCAATGAAAATTCTGCTTCTAGTGAAGATAGGTAAATCCTACTCTACGTTCACTACACAATTTTGAGATAAAGAATATGTAACATATTTTGGTGCAATGTGGTTAATTTGAAATTAGAGAAGTTTGTGTGCTTACCCTTATTCTATTTAACTAACACTTTGTTCTTTAACCACGATCGAAAGGGAGTTTTTCTTTGTAACAATGAGTCAAGGTTTTAGCTGGGGACAGATAGGCTGTTAATATAATTTTCGAGATATAAGAATCTTTGATGAATATTTGAGGCTTATGCCATCGTTTCCATGCAGCTGCAGGCATATTTACTTTCTATAATTTATTTTTCTGGTCAAATTTGTGGTTCATGGTGCCTGTGTGACTTATACTCTGTATGGCTTGTATCAATAGCTATGTTGAACGCCTGCTCGACCGTATTAGCAATGGTGTTCTGGCAGAGGACAGAAGGTCTGCTATGACTGAGCTCCAGGCTGTTGTAGCAGAAAGTAATGCTGCCCAGCTAGCATTCGGAGCAATGGGTGAGTGCTTTCTCATTGCATAGTAGTATATCAGTTTCTGGTTTATTGTTTCCATTTACATGATTGATTTACTTTTGTTGCAGGCTTTCCTGTAATTATGGGTGTCTTAAAGGAAGAACGGGATGATGTTGAAATGGTGTTGGATCATCTCTTCCCTATTAGATATTCTTTCCATTTTCCTCCTTTTTTTTTAGTTTTACACTCATCCTGAATAATGTATATCGAAAGCTTTCTTTTGAAGAAAAAATGAGGGCCAAATCGGAATTCCATGCGTGGGCTGGATATGAATGTTACCCTTTTTGCTTTTTCAATTAATCTGATAATCTGGTTAGCCACTTCATTATGTGTGACTGTGACATTGAATTCCTCCATTCTGTATGTGCAGGTTCGAGGTGCCCTAGAAACTCTAGTTAGTGCTTTGACTTCTCTTGATCATGTGAAAGGGCCAAAGAATGTGGTTCAGCCAGCTTTAATGAACACCGATTTGCTTTCCCGAGAAGCAGAAAGCATTTCTCTTCTTCTAAGTTTGTTGGTGAGTTTTGCTATGTAGGTTTGGAGCGTTTTATTATTCTTTTAATTCAATGCTTTATTCGTATAGCTGGTTGAATTGTCCTTCCTCATTACTTTTGCAGTCAGAGGATGATTTTTATGTAAGATATTACACTCTTCAAATTTTGACAGCCCTTCTCACAAATTCTCCAAATAGGTATGATTGTTATAGCAATACTTTTCTTTTTTACCTAGATTATTATATTTTTTGAGCAATGCTCGAGAGACTCTTGCTGAGTTCCTCTTCAGGTTACAGGAAGCCATTCTGACCATTCCTCGTGGTATAACTCGGCTGATGGATATGCTTATGGACCGTGAGGTACAGAGCTTGTATTATAGGCTTGCTTCTGACAGTATAACCTTTCAAGGTCCTTTAATGTTAATTTTGTGTTTAAAAATTCTGTCTGTTTTTTCCTTTTTATAGTCTTTCACCTTCATTTGTGAAGATTTATTTTTATAAACGTAGTGAAACTTTATAAGGAAATATCAAAATATCTTTTATAGGTTTATGCCATTTCTTCTTGTTGTACCATTGCTTCTCTATTCTTGAATTATGATTGTGGTTTACCTCATAGGTGATACGGAATGAGGCTTTACTTCTACTGACTTACTTGACTCGTGAAGCTGAGGTGAGATTTTCCTTCCCATAATTATCATGTCGTTACATTTATTCAAGAAAAGGATTTTATTATTAAGTGTTGACAGAGATCAGATGGGATCCTGATGTTCCTGTACAGACAATGAATTTAGTTTCTTATTAACTCCTGAAGTTCTATGGTTATAGGAAATACAAAAAATTGTGGTCTTTGAAGGTGCATTTGAGAAAATTTTTAGTATTATTAAAGAGGAAGGAGGTTCAGAAGGTGGCGTGGTTGTGCAGGTAATTTGCAGTCTTTTCCTAAAATTATGTTCTGTGAACCTGCTGTATCAATGTATATTAAGAATACTAATACAATATCACTGCTCAGGACTGTCTTGAATTGTTGAACAATCTTCTCCGTAGTAATTCATCTAATCAGGTACATAACTCTCTGATTCCGGTGCTGTTTGTGTATGAAGTTTTTTCCTGCTTCTAATTTGAAATGTGTCTGATTTAGATACTGCTGAGGGAGACTATGGGCTTTGACCCGTTAATATCAATTCTGAAGCTGCGAGGAAGTGCATACAGTTTCACCCAACAAAAGGTTAGATACTCAAATATTTGTAATTTGATGTGGTTGCTACTATTTTTACATGCTGAATATTTTTGGACTTGCTGTCACAAACCTTACCGGTGAGGTTTTTTTTGTTTCTGAACAAACATCATGCCAGTAGACAATCAATGTACTCAGTGTGTTAGAAACCATCAATTTGCTGATGAGGGGAGGTTCAGAGGCTGATCCCGGAAGAGATGCAAATAAGCTAACCAATAAGACAGTTTTAGTTCAGGTTTGTTATGAGCTCATGTATATGTTCAAATTCCATGACGAAATTTTACATTGTATTGTATTGTGGATGATTGTAGAAAAAGGTGTTGGATTATCTGTTAACATTGGGCGTTGAGAGCCAATGGGCTCCTGTAGCTGTACGTTGTGCGGTAAGACAGCTGAGCCTTTTTCTTATTTGTCTTCTCCCTCGGTTAACTTTCAACGCGCCCCCCTCCTGTTCATTATTTATATAATTTTGTTATGAAGGAATAGAGGGAGGAATTGGATAGTGACAAATACTGAAGAATTTTTGGTTGTTTGGTGGCAATGGGAAAAGAGCATTTTTTTTTTTTTTTTTTTTTCAAAAAGCTCTTTTAAATCTCGAGATTTTATAAAAATCAACAATTCTAAATTACCCTTAAATTATATTTCAAATTCCACCATATCCTTCTCGTAATATAATTTTATTTTATTCATTGAACTCTTATTAAATGTTTAATTTTTTTTTTTTTTTTTTTTGAATTATATATCATTTTGTATCAAAAATATATATATATATATAAAATCAAAATCAAAACAAATAATAGTATCAAGAATTATTTGAGTAAATAAATAGTTCTGTTGGCATATACTCATGGATAAAGCAAATTTTTTGTATGCCTTTTCATAATTTATTGCACCAAAAACACATTTACGTTTACATTTACTAATGATTTATTACTTCAAAGCACTTTTATAATTGACAACTAAACAACGAAGAGCTTTTTGTCAAACTGTCTACTCTATAGAAGCTTTACTTGAAAAGCTAAACCAAACATAGCCTTAAATTGATCAGTTTGATCTTACAGGTCCCCTCATATTTGGGAATATTTCTTGTTTCCTCCCAAAATCTTAGTGCAATGATAGCTTCAATTGGATGTAATATGCTTATGACTGATGTGGGTTGTCTTTCATTTATTCAATACGTCAGGCATTACAGTGCATTGGTGATCTGATTGCTTCACATCCCAAGAATCTTGATGCCATTTCCAGCAAAGTTCTTGGTGAGGAGCCACAAGTAGAACCTGCTCTGAATTCTATTCTTCGAATCATTTTGCGAACATCTAGTATGCAAGAGTTTATTGCAGCTGACCATGTTTTCAAGAGCTTTTGTGAGGTTGCTACTGTGTATTTGTTTTGTACTTTTCATTGTTTCTTTGTTGCTGATTCTTGTAAATATATTTAATTTTCATTACCAGATTAGAGTCTTGCACCCACATACACCTTTTTTTCTTGATGATGTATGATCTAATTGTAATCCTTTATATTGTTTGTTCAGAAAAATCTAGATGGCCAAACCATGCTAGCATCCACATTAATTCCTCAACCACAGTCAATGAGTCATGATCCCCTTGAGGAGGATGTGAACATGTCATTTGGAAGGTTTGTTCATTGTGCATGCATTCTTGCTGCTTTTTATTTATTTATTGTTTATTATTATACCTTTATCTGTTGTTCAATTTTTAACTTTGATGATATACTATACTTTATAACCTTGATTATATTTAGATTTTACATTTTCTTACATGTTTAAATTTATCTTATGGGCATTACTTACATGGCAGCATGCTGTTACGTGTTCTTACGTTGGGTGAAAGTGATGGTGACCTTGAGGTAACATAAAATTTTATTTCATAACAAATTTTGGAAAAGAGCTAGCTGCGTAAATTTGTTTGATCAACTCATTGAATGTGCAGTAACTAATAGATATTGATTTACTCCACATTGAACATAAGATATAAATCTTGGTCCTTGTTGCATGAGAATAATCCAGCTAATATTGTCAAGTGCAGGCTTGTTGCAGGGCTGCTAGTGTTCTTTCTCACATACTAAAGGACAATATGCATTGCAAGGAAAGGGTATGCAGTCATTTATATCTAGTTTTAATCTTTTACCTGCATCAAGTTCTCCAGTCAAGTTCAAGATATGGAGGGAAATATTGTTTTGAAAATTTATGGACAGTTTTCTAGGTTAGCAGGTGAATCAGGCTCCAAATGTGTCCTTTATTGTAAATTACATCATTCATCCATGTTTAATAGCTGATATAATTAGCTGTACATTCTATTTTACTGCATATGTTTACTTTCACCTGTATTCATATATCAATTTGGTAGCACTGTAAACATCAATGTCTCAGGTGTGGATTAAATCTTTTCTGCACAAAGACCTTTTGGAACATACTGTTTTAATTATTTCTTTGGGTTTGATGGAAAGTTTTAGTACCAAAAAAGAGAGGACAAAATGAGGTCGAAGGACTTTGTTTCCTTTTGTGAACAAACGGAAGGGGGAGGAGCCTGTTTGGTGTTGTTTTCTGTTCTCGAAAAATGTATTAAGGAATGAAAGCACAAAAGAGTCTTCTTTTGTCTCCCGAGCTGGTATATGCTTGAATAGTTTTAACTGTAAAATAATTTTTGAATACTGAAACTAGGGTTTTTTGTATCTGATTCCTGGAAATTTGGATTTTTTTTTTAAATATCAGTAAACACGGGAAAAATATTTTTTTATATGATCACTTCAAATTAGTTTCTGAAAACACCAAAAACATATACATATTTTTGTAAACAAGGTCGTCTTGAGAGTAGTTTCCTCGAAACTGTTTTTGGAGACAACTATCCCTTGTTAGTTTTCTAGTCAAGAAAACAGAAAAAAACTTTGCAGTTAGGAACCGGGAAACAATCATGTCCTTGCTTCCTTTATGTCTAATTTTCTGTTAGAAACATGTGGCGCCTTCCCTTGCTTCCCTTATCTTTTCAATATCTTCTAATTTTTGGAGAGAATTTGCAGGCTGTAAGAATTGAGCTTGAGGCACCCATGCAATCTTTGGGAGTTGCAGAACCGTTATTGCACCGTATGGTGAGATACTTGGCTCTTGCCTCTTCCATGAAAAACAAAGATGGAAAGTCAGGTACAGCAGGGTTTGTTCAACTGGTTATATTGAAATTGCTGGTCACCTGGCTAGCAGATTGTCCAACTGCAGTGCACTGCTTCTTAGATTCACGTCCTCACCTAACATATCTGCTTGAGTTAGTGTCAAATCCATCTGCTACTGTGTGCACAAGGGGGTTGGCTGCAGTTCTCTTGGGCGAGTGTGTTCTTTATAACAAGTCCAGTGATAGTGGAAAAGATGCTTTTACCATAGTTGATTCACTAAGCCAGAAAGTTGGGCTCACGTCATATTTTTTGAAGTTTGATGAGATGCAAAAAAGCTTCCTTTTCTCTTCTGTGAAGTCAACCCAGTCCCATAAACCGTTGACAAGATCAAATGCTGCTAGTATGGCCGAGATTGAAGATGTTGATGAGAATGATTTGTCTGATCAGAAGAATGAGGATCATCCGATTCTGTCATCAATGTTTGATGCACATTTCGTGAGCTTCATTAAGAGTTTAGAGGCAGATATCCGAGAAAACATCGTGGACGTTTACAGTCGTCCAAAGAGTGAGGTGGCAGTGGTGCCTGCAGAACTGGAACAGAAGAGTGGAGAAGGCGACAAGGAGTATGTCAAGCGGCTGAAAGCATTTGTGGAGAAGCAGTGCTCTGAGATACAGGTACTGCTGTTTGTACTGCTCTATTTGTGTGTGATATCTTTTGAGCAGGAAATACCTATAATCATTCATGGTGAGGGATCTGTATGGAGCCTAAGAAACCTTCAGTGATAGTATTTAGTCGGTTACATTGCATGAATATGGTCATGCCTGATCTGCTCAACTTGATTCATTTTTAGACTGACAATGGTAGCAAAACGCTCTGTAAATATTATATCATTAGATTACTGGAGCCAGATTAACTTAAGAGGCATGAAGAAAGGGCCGAAGCAGGCAATCTCAAATTAGTTTATAGAGCCCTCATGATCATGATCTGCAAAGATGATAATATTATGTCCTCAGTTGGGCTGCTATAGCCTATAGCTGGTCACTTGTGATGTTGCGGATTGTCATTATGTTTAGTCCTTTTTTTCAAGATTTTCATTAGGTTTTTTAGTCTTTCATTGTATACTGTCATTCTAAGATCCCAGTATGCAGAAAGGCAGGTTAAGTGCAATTCTTATAGCTCACGTAACATGTTATATACCTTGATGTGGAATAATGTAGTGTTTTGCTTTCTTCTGTCTTAGAAACTTATTGGTCGAAATGCAACTTTGGCCGAGGACCTGGCAAAGACAGGTGGGAGTGGCTCTATCCAAGCTGAGCATAGGGCAAGTGGGGCTTCAGAGAGAGTCCAAGCAGAGACACTCCGAAGAGATCTTCAAGAAGCATCTCAACGGTTGGAGATGCTGAAGGCAGAGAATGCCAAGATTGAATCTGAGTCATCCATGTATCAGAATTTAGCTGCAAAGATGGAATCCGATCTAAAGAGCCTATCTGATGCCTACAATAACCTTGAACAGACCAACTTCCATCTTGAGAAGGAGGTGAAAGCTTTGAAGAGCGGAGGGAGCTCAGTGTCTCCTGATATTGAAGCAATAAAGGCAGAAGCTAGGGAAGAGGCCCAGAAGGAGAGCGAGGTAGAACTGAATGATTTGCTAGTGTGCCTTGGGCAAGAGCAGAGTAAGGTGGAGAAGCTGAGTTCGAGACTGTTGGAGTTGGGAGAGGATGTCGACAAGCTGCTTGAAGGTGTTGGTGATGATATAGGGCTGCCTGAAGATGATGAAGAGGAGGAAGATTGATAGTGTGTTGGTATTTGACTACGTTGTATGATGCCATTCGACTGTCTTCTTACACCCATATCCCCAGGTATGGTATTGGTCGGTTGCCCTCGACTCTCTCATCTTGTACATTTCTGAGCGAATTGTACAGTAGTTTGATTGTCCTTGATATTGATGACCCTTTGGATCAAACTGACCTTTCCTGAATTGAATTTAAGTTATCATTTGTTTAGATTGTCTGGGTATCTAATCTAGCTGTTGGAAAATTGGAAAGTAAAATTACAAACTTTGATTCTGTTGTCTGTCAAGTTCTCCATTTGCTGTTTTCAGAATCTTTTAAGTTTTAACAAGAGTTACTTAAGTGTATGAACTAACAGTTGATACAATGGTCATGACCTATCTTTCTATTAAAACCCTTATCAAACAGTATTCAAACGGACATTTATATTAAAATGTAAAAGCTAATAATAATAATTAAATTTAACGTCTGTTTTAAGTAAACAAATAAATTTTTAAAGATTTTAATATTTTGAAAGTATACAAATTTTTTTGTTAATATTATTTTTTTTAATTATTTATGGTTAGACTTGAAGAGAAAACCAAGCAACTAATCTCGTGATTCGTGAAACTGGCGACTTTATTTTATAGTAAAATGTTTGCAAGAAAGTTGTGCTTACTATTTTTTTTTATATTTTTTTTTATTGTAAAAGTGGAATTTAGTGGTTTAAATTAAATGGTTTAAATTATTGGGGAAGTGGAATTTAGTGGGAATTGTAGAAGACCACTACTTTTGGGGTAGAGATTAGAATAATTTATAGTTTATAGTTTTTAATTTAGAAATTCGAAAAAGTTTGGGATTTTTTTCTTTTTCAATAAAACAGAAATTTAGGAATTTTTTCCTCTTTTGAAAAAAGAAAAAATTAGAATTTTTTTTTAAAAATTAATTATTAAAATATATCCTAACCATAATTATAGAGATATTTTTTTTAAAAAAAATTCCATAACTTGATTATTAAAATTTATTAGCTATTGGGTCATTAAATACAAAGATTTTTTTTTTTTTTTAATAAACTTCATATATACATTAAAAAAAAAATTTATATTAACATGTTGCTAACGAATGAACATTTTTTTCATAAATTTTTTTAATGACATCAAATATTTTTGTAGGAGTTAGAAATTATTTTTTTAAAGAGAGATTATTTATTCGAATAAGAAGATATAAAATAATAAAAATTTTAAATAAATCTAATTAGATAACAAAATAGTGAGATGTAATAACAAAAATATAATACAATGAACACTTGGTTGGTAAGTTCGAGGTTTCAATGCTGGTAGATTCTGGTTCCTCTCACAATTTCATCAACGTGAATATCGTAAGGAAGATTGGACTGCAAGGGGATGCCATAAAACCGTTTGATGTGAAGGTGGCTAATGGGGAAAAACTTAAATGTGAGGAAGTAGTTCACGAGGTGAAGATAAACGTGCAAGGAGTCAGGATTGCTGCTAATTTGCATGTGTTATCACTAGTGGGAGTAGATATGGTGTTAGGTAACACTTGGTTGAAGAGTATCAGTAAGATGGTTACCGATTTTGATGCCATAATAATGGAATTCAAATTGGGCAGAAGAAAAAGAACATGGGCTGCTTTGCCTTTTAAAGAAATTAAACAATGTGAAGCTTAGATGATAGAGAGGCTTTGCAAATGGGGCGTCCAATGAACATTTTTTTCTTATCAATGAACAAAAAATTGATATTGCTAACGAATGAACATTTTTTTCATAAATTTTTTTAATGACATCAAATATTTTTGTAGGAGTTAGAAATTATTTTTTTAAAGAGAGATTATTTATTCGAATAAGAAGATATAAAATAATAAAAATTTTAAATAAATCTAATTAGATAACAAAATAGTGGGATGTATTAACAAAAATATAATACAATAAAATAAATAAATAAAAAACAGCATTTTTGACATTAAGTGGGGTTTATTTATAAACCAGAGATTTTTAAAATATTTTAGGGGTGTACTTACGAAAAAGATATATATACAATTTTTTAGGGTTGCCAATATCGCCACTCCATTTATTATTTACTTGGCAAAATGATCCTAATATTGATGATATATTAGCAATAGTAAAAAATCTTCCAATTTTTTTTTTCAAAAAAATAATAATAAATCTTTCAAAAAACATTGTTATTTTTTAATTTTACATATTTTTTTTTTGAGTTATTACAATTAATTTGAGTTTTGAAATTATAAAACATAACTCGAACTCACAACTTTAATACACATCTTGCCAATTTTAGATAAATTTATAAGTACATAATATTTAAGGGTAATATTAGGATATCCACTATCGTTGAATATGATTTAATGATAAAAACGCTTATGTAGTCTGTCGGACAATTTTATCCGAATAATGTAGAATGTGATAATTCAGTAGCATATTATCTCATGATGATTTATGGATGCACATCATTTAACATGAATTGAATATAGACTAAAAATGTGGAAAACCAGCAACCCCGAAAGAAATAGATAAAGTTGGAATAACGTCAACGTCAGGATAAGATGATGAAACACACAGGGTCCTGATCCCCATCCCAATGATTAGATTCTGGTCCACCGCTGACCTGGAGGCTGGATCCCAACCCACGCTACGTCGTGGCTCCTTCAACTTCAAAGTTCCTGTTATAAATACTTGAAAACGCCGAGACTCGGAGAGCTTGCAAAAAAAAAAAAAGAAAAAAAAAATGGATGAGGAAGCAGGCTGTGGGTTATCGGAGATTATAGAGCACAAAGTGTACGCGAGAGTGGGGTTGCTGGGTAACCCAAGTGACGTCTACTTCGGCCGTACCATCTCCTTCACTCTCGGAAACTTCTGGGCCACCGTCCGATTACAGCCCTCTGATGATCTCGTCATTAAGCCCCACCCTTTTCACGATCTCGTCAGCTTCCAATCCCTGGATCACTTGGTTTGTCTCTCTCTTTCTCTCTCTCTCTCTCTCTCTCTCTCTCTCTCTCTCTGGATTGAACAGTATATATGTATATTGTATAATGGGGTTTTGAATTGCAGGTCAATCGATTGCAAAATGAAGGCTATTATGGAGGTGTAAGATTGCTCATGGCCATCTGTAAAGTTTTCAATAACTATTGCAGCGATAACAACATTCTTCTTCACAACCGCAACTTCACTCTCTCCTATGACACCAACATCCCTCGCCAGGTATACCTCCAATTACAAAATGACTGTGGATAATTAAGACCATTATCTTCTACTTTCATCAAATTTAATGTTGCATATTTTCATTATCAATGATCTATCAAATTTAATGTTGTATGTTTTGGTTAGTTTTATCATGCTGGATTCTTAGTTTTTAGTACTATGATGGTAATTACCTTGATATATCGAAATAGTCAGTTATACCTCTGCATCTTTAATCGATTGAGTGCATTTTTTTAATAACTGCAGTACATGATGTTTCTCATCCGTTTTTATTTCTCATTTGTTTTCTTGATAAATTGTTTTAAGGGCATTTTTATAGCAATGTATGGCTCAATTTATAATTTTGACCTTTCAGACAGGACTTTCAGGTTCTAGTGCTATTGTATGTGCCGCCCTAAACTGCCTTCTTGACTATTACAAAGTCAGGCCTTTGGTCAAAGTAGAGATCAGGCCAAATCTTGTCCTTAGTGCAGAGAAAGAACTTGGAATTGTTGCCGGTCTTCAAGATCGGGTGGCACAAGTGTACGGGGGCCTTGTTTCCATGGTATGTAATGTTGGTGTAGATATGTTGTTGAAATGGTTATAAATTTTGACTATTGATATTAACGACTATGCATCTGTAGGATTTTAGTAAGGAACACATGGATAAGATGGGGCATGGCATTTATACTCCAATGGATATCAATCTTCTTCCACCTCTCCATCTCATCTATGCCGAAAATCCAAGTGATTCTGGGAAGGTTAGCATCATACAGTAGCTTTATCTTGCTCTTTTTCTAGTCTTTTGTCTGTTTTACATTTCATTGGCACCAGATAAGATCTGCATGTAAGAAACCATTTAATGTTGTTATTATATTAAGTTGGGTTGGTGATCTTACCATCTAATTCCATTTTGAAATTTAAGGAATCATGACACTAGAACCTGAAAGTCCTGTCTGAAAATCCATGGGATTATAGACTGTAAGTCATATATGATTTAATTAATTTTGTTCTTTCCTAGGTCTATCCATCTATTATTTACTTTTTGTGCCCAAAAGCTTTGTCAAGAGTCCCTTAGAAGATGTTTCTTGGTCTAGATGCTGTTAAATGACACAACCAAAAAAATATTTGCAAAGTTATTTCAAATTTTGAGAGGGGTAATAAGTTTAATATGTTATAAGCACACTAACAACTTAATGATTAAGGTTTGAGAAGATGACCTTCTTCCAGAATGTGAGTGAGTACAACTAACTCGTTGGTCAAAAATTCAGGTGCATAGTACAGTTCGTCAAAGGTGGCTCGATGGTGATGAGTTTATTGTATCATCTATGAAGGAAGTTGCAAAAATTGCAGCCGAAGGACAGACAGTAATACTTGAAAGGAACTATTCAAAGCTTGTAGAGCTCATGAATCGTAATTTTGATCTTAGAAGGTAAGAGATCTTGCACCTGACAATATTACAACAATACGTAGGATGAAACATTGATTGTGGTTTAACTCTGGCTTTGAGACAATCAGGATTTGTTCTGATGAAGATATTTGTTTTTATTTCAACACAGTAAACTTAATCTAGTCATTTTTATCTTAAAATGGTAAAATTAATTTGTACTTGGTAACTAGATTCAGTTCTGGGAGTAGAATATGCTGTTATGAAAATCATACTTTGGAAATGTCATATGCTCTGCTCTAAAATGACATATTTAGGATCGATGGCACATTGATTGTGAATTTGTGATTCTGAAACTGCAATTTAAAGCTGTGTGTAGTCTGTAGATTTATTTGTATGGAATCGTCTTTGAAAAATGGTATTTCAATTCATTTTCACTGTTAAATCACTATTATCTTGCAGTCCTAAAAATAAGGGAAAAAAGAATTGTTAAGAAAAAACAAACGCTGCATGTCTCAGCTAATTTATTACTAGAGAGTATAAACACTATAGATTGTTGTATATTCTTGGAAGATATTGCGAAAATTTTAATCTGTATTAAATGCTGAACTGTGTTATAGGAGCATGTTTGGGGATGATGCACTCGGCGCTCTAAACATAGAAATGGTGGAGGTTGCACGTAGGGTTGGGGCTGCTTCAAAATTTACAGGCAGCGGAGGAGCTGTGGTTGCATTCTGCCCCGATGGGCCATCACAAGTGCAGCTTCTGGAGGATGCATGTCGCAAAGCTGGATTTTCTATTCAGCCTATCAAAATCAGTCATTCTTGTCTAGATGACATTGATAACCGTTGTATTAAGAAATAAAATCAAAAGCTGAGGGATCCAAAAAAGAAGGGGAAAAGATGAAAACAGAAGTCTCCTCCTTCAAATGTGCCTACTGGTACGGCGGTGTGTCCATCCTTTTTTTTTTTTAAAATGTGCTTGATGTATCGGATGAATTTTTAGGTCAGTGACTCAGTGACAATGATAAGAGTTTGCTTCTGTACTATGTTAGGGAAGACAAGGTTTCTTGTTTTTGGTCATCCAAATTTTTTGTTTGAGAACCCATAAAATAAAAAAGTAATGAAATAAGTTCAGGCTCAAAGGCCTCCGATCAAGATCCCGTCCAAAACTTTTTTCAAAATCCGACACCAATCGATTATGGTGCCAGATCCTAACGAGATTAACCATTATAAATAAAGTTAGGAAATATAACTCTCATTATTGAGCAGGATCTACCTGCATTTTACAATTTAATAGGCTAGGCTAAGGTGGGATTTAAATCCCGGGATGTATACAACTAATTTACTAAGAGGGGAAAGTGGACACGCCATAAAATGATTCCATAAAGTTTTTTTTTTACCATTAAGTACAAATAAGTTTTAATTAATCAAGAATCAATATCATAAGAACTCGACAGATTCTACACCAGCAGATTTACATACAACAAATCTTGAAGAGCTGCTTCAATATACAATTTTCTCACCCTCATCTCTCCTTCATTACTCTCATATTAACTCCTCCCAAAATAACATGATCATCAAGCGAAAATACAAAATAAAAAAATGCAAGAAAATCTAATACTATCATTCGGGTTCTATCATGACATATTCATTACAGAGAAAGTCCGGTCCTCAAACCTGCCTTCAAATACTAAGATAATAACACACTCCAGAAGACACAAGTAACCTACCTACTCATCACAGAGCGAAGCCATAAGCTCACGAGGCGAAGACCAGACAGGAAGATCCACAAGTGATTGCGTAACCCATTCTTCTTGTGCGTTGCACATTGTTTCTGCTACATCACACAAATTTGAAACATCCCGGATGATCGCTTCCTGGGCTTCTGTCTACAATTCAACAATATGAACAAAACTCAATATCAAAGGTTAATGAAAATCCCTTTGTAGTGGGAGTTCTTACAGTTCACATATGTCTTCAAATGTAGACTAATGAGAGAAACATCACGAGTAAAAACCAATGACTCCCCGTTACAATTAAATTCCAAAAACTAACTCTAACTGTTGTTCAACTCTTTTCTTCGTTTTTTTTTAATAAAATATATATATATATATATATATATATATATCCAGAAATCACCTTTCTTAGTTCTTTGACTTAATAGTGTTGGTGAAAAGAAATGTTTGATATGTTTTCTAAGATTAAGTCCTTACCTCAATTTGTTTAAATTACTCTATTTAGATTAGTACAAAGCCATTTTTGTTCTATACTCTATAGTTTCAATCAGTATCGAAATGGAGGGTCAATGCGGTTTACGGTTAAATTCTTCAGTGGCAAGAAGAAATTGCTTATAAAGAATTGCAAAAACAAGCACAAGTTTTTCTCTAAACCCTAAACAGCATGCACAGAAGCTATCAAATTTAAGTACTAGAAAATAAACTAAAACCCTAGAAATTTTCAATGCTTAAGTTTTTATGATATCTGGTTCCTAATAAATCCAAAATTAGACCTCAAAATCGAATCTTAACCAACCCAAATCATCACATTAACAACATTTAACTAGAAATTAATTATTATTTAGAAAATCAAAGGACCCAATTCACCTTCAAGAGGAGCTCATCAACAACTGAATCGTGACCCACTCGAGTCTCCTGAACCAACTTTGAAGCGGAACCCAGAAACGAGTCCATTTCCCGGATGTCTTGGTGGCGTCTCTGTTGTGTCTTCTCTTGCAAGTCTCGCAAGGTGTTTGACAAAACGTCCCAGTGGTCGATCTCTTTCTGATAGTGTGTTTTGAGGTTCAACAAGGCCTTTCTCTTGCGTTGTCTCCGCTCCCTCTCTTCGGCCTCGGGATCGGGGAGTGGTGGGGGTGGTGGTGGTGGTGGGTCGTCGAGCCGCCGCTTCTTTCGCTTGTAGACGAAGCCGTCGTCGTTGCAGAGCTCCCACTCGTCGGTTGTTGTGTCCATATGTGTACGTACGAGTGTGGCCACTCTCTGACTCTCAGCCAGAAACTGAACCAGAATATTTCAAACAGCAAAGTGTGCCGCGTGAGTGCGCCTTCCTCTGTTTAACAATCTTCAGTCTTGACTCACATTTTCTATATATATATATATTTTTTTTTGACATAAACATTTTCTAATTTGAAAACAACAAAGACATGATAATGCTATTATTGTACAGAACTGAGAGGGTTATTAACTTATTATTATTATTATTATTTAATTTTAATTTTGTTTTAATATATTATACATATTTGGCTGCTACTAGAAAACGATTAATATATATCACTTGTGGTGGCGGTAACTAGTAACCGAATATTAACGGAAGAACGAGTCTTCTTACCATTGTGTCATAATTAAAGGTTTAAAATTTATATCCGTAGTTTAATTCATAAGTAATAATAAGAAATCAACGTATTTAGACATAATTTAAAATTGATCACCATAATAACTTGGCGGTAACAATATGCCCTAGAGTGACCGCTAATGTGGCTTAGTAGTTAAGTGTATTCGTTCACCTTAATAACTTTCTGGTTTGAGTCGTTGTCGTCATAGGTTTTATATATAGAGATTATCAGGTGCGAGATTTGACACAAATCATGATTATTACATATGATAATTAGTATAAAAAAATTTATACAAATTATCATACGTGATAATTAGTGATTACATTTGATTCCCTATATATAATTATATATATAACAATATTCCCCCCTTACGAAAAAAAAAAAAAAAACAACAACAACAACAATATTCCCTAATTAACTTTAAGGTCTCAACTCAAGTTTAAATTTCATTCAAGTAAAAAGATTTCTAAGAACCAATGGCCACTTGCCTTGGTGGCTGAAGCATCCCCATGACGCTCCACCATCAAGGTTTAAGTCTTGCCTTGGTATATACCACCAAGGTTTAAGCCTTGTCTTGATGTATATAAATATATATATATATATGTCCAACCTTGGCTATAACATCCCAAGTGTGGGTGTCGTCTCCCCGTTAGTGAGAGTTATAGTCCGAGCTGAGCTATCAGAGCCTAATCTCGCCGGTCCCGACAGTTGTTGTATTTAAAAAAAAAAAAAAAGATTCTAAGAAAATTATAATTAAAAAATATTTATATTATTATGTCATACGTGTTTATTGAGTAATCTTGGATATCAAACAAGAGGATAAGCCTCTCACATCGATATACATTAAAGAAGTCGTAGGTTGAATCATGCCCCCTCTCCATTCCTAAAATATTGTAATATTTAAAAAAGAAAAAGAAAAAAAGGAGTATGTGTTATGAAAATACAATATAAGTGAATATTCAATCTCACAATGTAACTTGTGATCATTCACCTTCCCCAATTTATTCTCAAGTTTATGGTACCATTTACTCTCAAGTTTATGGCTCAATTGATTCTCAAGTTTATTGCTCGTGTCTTTTCAAGTTTGTAACTACTACATTGTAAGCCTATAAAAGGATGGTCTCACTAAGTTGTAAACACCATTGTGTTCTTACTATTCAGTTTATTTCACATTATTAGCACGACGTAGCTCTGATAAGGTAAATATTCTTCTTTATTTATTCCCTCTTCACAAGGTATGAAAACGTTGTAATTTGTTATTAACTCACTGCAATAATATTTATTATTTTTACAATCACAAAATATCATGGATTTAACATATATATTTTTACCCTTACGTATTTTGTTATAGTATTTGACATATTTGTGTTTAGAAATTTCTAATAATCATTTTTGTGATTTAGCCAACTGAATATGTCGAACATCACAAAACTTGAATTTGCTGCTCTTGATATTTCTGGTGACAACTATCTGTCATGGATTCTTGATGCTGAAATTCATCTTGATGTTAAGAATCTAGGAGAAACGATTAAAGAAAAAAATGAAGTATCTTCACAGGACCGTGCTAGAGCAATGATTTTCCTTCGGCATCATCTCTATGAAGGATTGAAATATGAGTATCTTACTGTCAAATATCCATTTGAGCTTTGGACAAATTTAAAAGAGAGATTTAATCACCAGTAAACGGTGATATTTCCAAATGCTCATTATGCCTGGATGCATTTACGATTACAAGATTTCAAATCGGCCCGTGAGTATAATTCTTCATTATTTAAGATTGTCTCTCAATTGAAATTATGTGGAGAGACAATAATTGAACAAGACATGTTAGAAAAAACATTTTCTACTTTTCATATCTCGAATTTGCTCCTGCAGCAGCAATATCAAGAGCGTAGATTTACCAAATATTCTGAGTTAATTTCATGTCTTTTTGTGGCTGAGCAAAATAATGAGCTTTTGATGAAAAATCATCAATCTCGCCCAACTAGAATTGTAGTATTCCCACAAACGAATGCTAATTTATCAAATAACTATGGCGGTTATCGTGGTCGTGGTCGTGGTCGTGGTCGTGGTCATTTACAAGGCCGAAGGGGTCATAATAAGAAATCTAAACCAAACCACCAGAAGTGGAATAAAAATGATGAAAAACAGGAAAAAGGGAAAGTTTTTCAAAACAAATTCTCTAAAAATCATGATAATGCTTGTTTCAGATGTAGAGTAAAAGGGCATTGGTCGTGTACCTGTCGTACGCCTAAACATCTTGTGGAACTTTATCAAGCATCATTGAAGACAAAAGGAAAAGAGGTGAAAACAAATTTCATTGATCATGATGAGCCTGTTGACATAATACATCTGGACGTTTCAGATTTCTTTAAGGACCCAAATGGAAATATTGGCCACTTGATTGGTGATGGATATGTTAATTTCAATTAGCATGTTTGATATTATTTTTCAGTGTGTTTTTCATTATGCTTTTGGTGTGTTACCAGTACTTAATTATCATTATGTTTAAGTGTTTTTCACTATGTTTAAGTTTGTTTTGAGTGTTCTAACGTATTTTGAGTGTGATTCTAATAAAATTCCCTACAAAGTGTTCTTTTGAGGGATAGATTTATCTTATTATTTGGTTTACTTTTAAATGAAGTTCGAGTTTTATTTTTAATTATTTCTTAATTAACTTGTAATCTCCTCAAAATTTATTTTATATATATTTATATTAACTTAAGTTTATATATGTGAAGATGACTTCGGATCATACTAATGATTTGAACAATCGAAAAATGAATGATAGAGATGAATGTCTTGTAGACAGTGCCACGACGCATACAATCCTTCGAAACAAAAATTATTTCACTCACTTAAAATTAGCTAAAGCTAATGTTAACACAATATCAGGTACTACAAACTTGATAGACGGCTCCGGAAAAGAAAATATTTTGTTACCAAATTGGACAAAATTATAAATTAATGATGTTTTATATTCTAGCAATTCCAGAAGAAATTTGATAAGCTTTAAAGATATCTGTCTTAATCAGTACCACATTAAGACTATTAAAGAAGGTAATATAGAATACATTTGCATCACTTCTATTGTTGGACTTTCTTCTGGGTTGTATCAAACTACCATACGAACTATAGAAACAAATCTTGTATTGAGCCAGAAGTTCAATGATCAAAATACTTTTATGTTTTGGCATGATAGACTTGGTTACCAAGGATCAATTATGATGCGGAGAATTGTTGAAAACTCACATGGACATTCTATAAAGAACCTGAAGATTCTTTTGCCTTCTGATAACCCATGTGCAGCTTGTTCTCAAGGCAAATTAATTACAAGACCATCCACAACAAATGTCAATTTTGAATCTCCAAGTTTTTTTGGAAAGAATTTAGGGTGATATTTGTGGACCCATTCACCCATCTTGTGGACCTTTTCGATATTTCATGGTTTTAATAGATGCGTCAACTAAGTGGTCACATGTTTGTTTGCTCTCTACCCATTCTATTGCATTTGCAAGACTTCTTGCTCAAATTATTAAATTATGAGCACAATTTTCTGATTATCAAATTAAAAAATTAGACTAGATAATGCAGGTGAATTTACATCTAAGGCTTTTGATGATTATTACATGTCAATCGATATTGATATAGAGCATCATGTTGCACATGTCCATAATAAAAATGGTTTGGTAGAATCCTTGATGAAACGTCTTCAATTAATTGTCACCTTTACTTTTAAAATCAAAATTATCCGTTTCTTCATGGGGACATACAATATTACATGATGCATCGTTAATTCGTATTCGACCGACTAGTTATCATAATTTTTCACCTTCACAACTTGTCCTTGGCCAACAACCAAATATTTCTCATTTGAGAATTTTTGGTTGTGCTCTTTATGTTCCAATTTCACCCCCACAAAGGACAAAAATGGGTCTTCAACGAAAACTTGAAATTTATGTTGGCTACGATTCTCCTTCAATAATTAGATATCTTGAGCCTTTAATAGGAGATATTTTCACCGCAAGATTTGCGAATTGCCAATTTGATGAACAAGTTTTTCCGTCGTTAAGGGGAGAAAAGACAGATAAACGACGTGAACTTATATGGAATGTATCATCTTTATTTTAGTTTGATCCTCGAACAAATCAATGTGAACTTGAAGTTCAAAGGATTATTCAGTTACAAAATATTACAAATCAAATTCCAGATGCATTTACCGATTCAAAGAGAATAGTAAAATCACATATACCTTCTGAAAATATCCCAGCAAGGGTTGATGTCCCTGAAGGACAATCAGATAAGGTAAATGAAATTAAACCACGCTTGAAGCGTGGTAGACCAATTGGTGCAAAAGACTTAACTCCAAGGAAAAAAAGAATACAAATCAAGCTTCAAAATAAAAGTGGCTCTCCTGAAGAAGCCATCATCGAAAATAAGACAGAAAAAATTAATCGATCAGAAACTGATCAAATTACTTCCGAAGAAGTATATGTAACAACAACTAAGGAAATACAAAATTCCCCTAAAGAGGAACAAAATGATCATATAGATTTACAAAATAAAGAAATTTTAATCTCTCCAAATGAGACTCATGAACGAATCTCAATAGATTATGTTGGTTCTAAGAAATTCCTAGATCGAGGAAATATTAACATTGATGATAAATTTGCATTTGTTGTCGCTCTTGATATTATGAATACTGATGAAGATGTTGAACCTACAACAGTGGAAGAATGTCGACATAGAAAAGATTGGCCAAAATGGAAATAAGCGATCCAAGCATAACTAAACTCGCTCGAAAAACATGAAGTTTTTGGACCGGTTGTCCTGACGCTTGAAGACGTCAAACTTGTCGGGTATAAATGGGTTTTTGTTAGAAAACGAAATGAGAAAAATTAGATTATGAGATACAAAGCACGACTCATAGCATAAGGTTTCTCGCAGAGACCAGGTATTGACTATGAGGAGATTTATTCCTAGTGATGGATGCAATCACATTTCGATTTTTGATTAGTTTAGCAGCCTTAGAAGAGCTTGATATGCGTCTTATGGACGTAGTAACGGCATACCTGTATGGATCTATTGATACTGATATATATATATATATAAATCCCTGAAGGATATAAAATGAATGAAAATTTTAAACATAGAAGCTTGTATTCAATTAAGCTACAAAGATCCTTATACTAGTTAAAACAATCTGGGCGCATGTGGTACAATCGCTTAAGTGAATATTTATTGAAAAAAGGATATGCAAATAATCCAATTTGCCCATGTGTGTTCATTAAAAAAATCAGAAATTGGATTTTCTATCATTGCGGTATATGTTGATGATTTAAATCTCATTGGCAATCTTGAAGAACTCACAAAAACTGCATCTTACTTAAAAGATGAATTTGAAATGAAAGATCTTGGTAAAACGAAATTTTGCCACAGCCTACAAATCGAGCATTTATCAAGCGGAATATTTATTCATCAATCAGCATATACGGAAAAAGTCTTAAAGCGTTTTATATGGATAAAGCTTATCCATTAAGCACTCCAATGATTGTTTAGTCACTTGATACAGACAAAGATCCATTTTGTTCAAAAGAAGTTGGTGAAGAGCTTCTTGGAACTAAAGTACCATATTTAAATGCAATTTGAGCATTTATGTACCTTGCAAATTGTACAAGGCCTGACATTGAATTTGCAGTCAATTTACTATTAAGGTATAGTTCTGCACCAATTAGAAGACATTGGAATGACGTTAAACATGTATTGCGTTATCTTTGTGGAACAATTGATATGGAATTATTTTACTCAAAGGGATCAAAATCAGAATTATCCGGATATGCGGATGCTTGATATCTTTCTGATCCATATAAAGTCCGATCACAAACATAACATTTATTTACATGTAGAAGTACTGCTATCTCATGGAGATCTATTAAACAAACAATGGTTGCCACTTCCTCGAACCATTCAAAGATATTGGCAATTCATGAAGCTAGCAGAGAATCTATTTGGTTAAGATCTATAATACAACATATTCGGGGAACATGCAGACTATCTTCAATAAAAAATAGTCCCACAGTATTATATGAAGATAATGTTGCTTGCATTACACAAATTGAAGGAGACTATATTAAAGGTGATCAAACTAAGCACATTTCACCAAAATTCTTTTATACACATGAGCTCCAAAAGAATAATGAAATAGATGTTCAAAAAGTATGTTCAAGTGAAAATCTTGCAGATTTATTCACAAAAGCATTGCCAACCGCAACATTCATGAAGTTAGTGCATAATATTGAGATACGGCAATTGAAAAGTATTTCTCAAACAATTGAGATGACAACATCAAAATGAGCATATTGATGAGGGGGAGTAATTGTTTTGAAGGAAAATCTATATTGTACTCTTTTTCCTTCACCGAGTTTTTATCCCACAAGGTTTTTCTCAGTAAGGTTTTAATGAGGCAGTTGTTATCACCTCCAATATTATTTTTAAGATACATATGAATAATGTACTCTTTTTCCTTCACTAGTATTTTTTCCCACGTGGTTTTTTCTAGTAAAGGTTTTAATGAGACATATTCTATGTAAAATGGATATTCAAGGGGGAGTGTTATGAAAATACAATATAAGTGAATGTCCAATCTCACAATGTAACTTGTGATTCTTCACCTTCTTCAATTTATTCTCAAGTTTATGGTACCATTTACTCTCAAGTTTATGGTTCCATTGATTCTCAGGTTTATTGCTTGTGTCTTTTCAAGTTTGTAACTACTACATTGTGAGTTTATAAAAGGGAGGTCTCACCAAATTGTAAACACCATTGAGAAGTGAATAAAATATAATATTTATATGTTGTCTATCTCTTGATTTCTTGTGTTATTGTGTTCCTACTATTAAGTTTATTTCAGTATGCATATTAAAAAAAAAAATGAAAAATATAATTTTGAGATAATTACCCTCAACCCATTTGGTTGTACACTATCAAAATGACTTTTATAAATAAACAATCTGACATAAATGGCCATCCATAGGGAAATTTACCCTAATGACCACTCATTTGGTAAAACATTACACTAGTGGCCATCCAATTATGAATTAACACTCGTTAAAAAAAAAAAAAAATCAAATTTTGTTATATATATATGGAATTTTTTTTTAACAAACATTTGAAAACGTGGCTGTGGGAGGTTATTTTGAAATTATAATTTCATGGTGATCTTATGGGAGAACCTCTATATATATATATATATATGGAGATAAATTTTAATAAAAAATTTTAAAATAAAAAAATAAAAAAATAAACTTTGCTCTTTTTTTACCAAGTTTTGTTTTTATTTTATTTTATTTTTAATTCTTTTTCCATTTCAAAAAAAAAAAAATCTATTTTATAAAAAAAAAATTTGATCTCTAACCATCCAGATTGGAGATAAATTCCAATGAAATTATTTTTAAAAATAATTTTTTTTTAAAATAAATTTAATAGAAGAAAGAGATTCAAAAGCTAAAATGAGAGAACCTTGAATTGAGTGAAGAAGTGATAAGAGCAAGAGAAATGGAAGAATGATTGAAGATGGATCAAGTCTTGGTCAAAAAGAGTGAAGAAAGCTTGAAGAAGGAACTCATAGAGGCAAAAGGGTTAATTGCTAAGTCGACCTTCGGAACCGAAAAGCTTGACAAGATGCTATCATGTGGAAAAAGTCCTAATGATAAGAAGGGGTTAGGATATGTGGAAGACATGGAGACCACATCCTTGAAGAAGACAACATTTGTCAAGAGTAAAGAGATTGAAGATGTTCAAACCCCTCAACAATCAACCAAATGGGTTGAAGTTGGTGAATGCTCAAGTAAAGGCTCTACCACAATAAGCTAAAGCACCACAACCAAGACCTCCAAATTTTATTGTGGTCACGTCGCCTGCTCCTTTGCTGTGTTGCGCTACCCCTACCCTCATCATTTGTTAAAGTAGGATTTATTCGAACGGAGTGCTTTTAACATTGCATCCTTTTTTTTAATGCTTTGCTGAGTAGCCGGTCAGGGTGTCTAATAGAACGGTGAGCTGAAATATCCGCAATGGTTGAATATCTATGGTGAACTGAGCAGTTGTGGTGGGTGGCCATTAGGGTAAGTATTTAAACAAATAGGTGGCCACTTTGGTAAATTTCCATACGGATAGCTATTTATGTCATATTATTCGTCTACAATGGCTATTTTGAACCGAATTTTCTATCCGATAACTATTTTGATAGTATACAATCAAATGGGTGATCATTAAGGTAATTACTCCGATAATTTTTGTAGTTATGGATAATAATAATTTTATTTTTTAGAAAAATAAAGTATGGACTGTTAATGAATTTCCCATTTTACACAATTTCCCCGACACAATTCCCCCGAAGAAAAGAAAATTAGATTTGTAAATTAAAGGTTGTAAATACATATCATCATCTCCCGGAAGAGAAACCAGAGACAGCCAACCATGGTTCCCCAACAAACACCTACAATCTCCATTCTCCATTCTCCAAGTTAAGCAGACAACTTCTTCTTCTTAATAAAAAATCACTTCGCTGCTTAATCTAATCCAATCCTATCCAACCAAACATGTCTTCTCTCTTTTTGTGCCCAAAAATCATAATGTCCTCTGCTTCAAAAACACTTTCTTTCTTGCTACCATCACCATTCAAGTACAAAATCCTTCAAAAAACCGTCTTTCCAACATCGACAAGACCCTTCTCGATCAATTCCACTCCATACCCACTTCAATACGACTTGATCATCAGCCGTCCAGCCCAGTCCCCGCACAATCAAACTCGTCGACGACCACCTGTTCGACCAAATGCATCCAATTTGCCAGAGGATCCAGACCCAGAATCCGAACCGGGTTTTGATGACTGGGTCGATAGAAAACTGTCTTCAGAGCAAGAAACCAGAACAAGCCAACAACCCACTTCAGGTAATGCAGAGATGACAAAGTCTATGAGGAAATATTATAACAAGAGAAGGAAGAGAATGTACGGGTCGGATTCTGATGATGAGTACGGTAAAAACGATGACGGTTTTGTGGAGTTGAAGCCTGAAGTAGTGGAGTTCCATAGATTGCATAAAAGAGAAGAGGAGTTGTATTTTTATGACACGTTTGCTTATCCATGGGAAAAAGATAAACATTACAGGATGGTGTATCAGTTAGAGAAGAAGTATTTTCCTAATCAATGTCTCGATAAGGCGTTTCTTGACTCGAATGTGGATCAAAATGTGAAGAATACAAAGAAGAGAATGGGTGTCAAGGGGGTGGAGAAGACTGATAAGGTTGATAAAGCTGAGGATGATAAGAGGTTGGTGTTTTTTGAAGAGGAAAGGAAGAGCGAGAGAGACACCATTGAGGCGAAAAATGTGGATGGAGATGTGAAGAGAGAGCTCACTGAGAAGAAAGTGGAGGACTTCTTTAAGTGCTTGAAGAAAGTTCCCAATAAGGATGCTGAAGTTGGCAGTGGGGAGCCTTATCTTGTGAGTAGAAGTACTGAGCTTCCTCCTAGATGGGACGGACCTTTCGGAACTGTGGTTTTGGTGAACAAACCAAAAGGTGAGTCAATAGCTATATTGTCTGCTTATTAAAGATGCCGCAATTTATTTAGTATTTATTTTCCAGTTGGAGTTAATTCTACACGATTTCAAAGCAATTTCATAGTATTAGAAGTTAGAAACTGTAAGGTACTTATTTTTAATCTTTTAAGTAAATCAGTTGAATTGGTAAATTTTAATGTTGAAAATGATTGTTATGTCGTTAGCAATTTTGAATTGTACTTCTGTAGCCATTGATAAAAGCTTGGAACTAAACTTAGTAAATTTAGTTTATTTGAATAGAACACGGTAGAGAAATTGAGAACTGTATGTTAATATACGTAACCATAATATATACATGCATAGAAGAGAAGAATCTAATACATTGGTAACGCTGCAAGTTTTTGTTTAAGTGTTAGATTAAAATATATTGATAGTAAGGAAGAGTTAAAATGCAAGTTACTTTCTATGAGAAAGTAAAAGAGAACAATTTGGTGGCAGTGTGTATGCAATGGTTTCTCTATCTCGATGGCAATTTGTTCTTTCAAATTTTCATGCTTTTATAAGTGATAGGACACGTCAGTCACTACTAAAGTATATATATCCTTCAATCGGGCATCTTTTTTTTTTTTTAAGGATTCCACTTGTAATTTGGTGTTTTTTTAAGTCAATAGAAATCACGTGAAGGAATTATGTAGAGAGAATAATCATAATTTCGCATTGGTAGAAAGTTCTCTCAAGAAAACAATGTCTGAATATCATTATCTAATATTATTTTGCAATGACTATTTCTCCTTTTTATACCAAAATGGGAAAAGTAATGAACTAGGAGAATTTAAGGGAGCAATTTTGACTCCTAAGAAAAGTTCTTGCCGAAACCACTATTTCTCGAAATAGCAAAAGTACAATTTTGAAGGTCTAAAAACATAATTTGGCCAAAAATTGAAATGTGTCTATAGCATAGTGAAGATTTTTGTTTGTTAGGCTGTCTTCCTTCAGATAGGGTCTTTTTTGTTTCATTCTAACGAAATCAGCCTACAGACCCTTGACTGTCTAGAAAAACTTGGGTATGTGACTGAAGGCCAAGAAAAATATAATCTCATAATCGGTATTTGAGCTGGTTATCTGCTTTTAATTACAAAGACTGTTGTGCTTTAGTTGTCTAATTTTTACTCCATTGTGTGGTATCATTTGGTAACTTGGCTGTGGACATTGAGAGGACTGTATGTCTAAGATATTTTATATCCTTGTCAAGAAATACTTGTTCAAAGTTAAATGTAAAGATTTTGAATTTTTTACATCTATCTAAAGATGACACTGTCATATTTCAAGTTAGGATGGACGTCATTTACAGTTTGTGGAAAGCTTCGTCGCCTGGTTAAAGTGAAAAAGGTGCTTTTTTGCTATTCCATATGCATTGAAGGCTCTTCCTTACGAAGTAAATGCTACTAACATCTCTTTTTCACTTGTTTATAGGTAGGACATGCTGGAACCCTTGATCCCATGGCAACTGGTTTATTGATTGTTTGTGTTGGTAAAGCCACTAAGTTGGTAGAAAGGTAAGTTTTCGATATGATTTGATTTATTACAATTACACTGCTTTTTATCGGTATGGGATTTTATAGACAAGCCATTCACTTTTCTTTCTTTCTAGCCAGTGCTTTCTACCCTCTTCTTTGGCCCAGCAGTTTAGATTTGAAATTTTTCTTCGCTGAAGAAGCACAAATATAACTTTTTTCTGAGTGCTTAAGATATTTCTGTTGCAGCTACCAAGGCATGATTAAAGGTTATAGTGGAGTTTTCCGCTTAGGGGAGGCTACTTCAACATGGGATGCTGATTCACCGGTATGTTCATTGATTACAAATAAGATTTTGTATGCCATACTTTCAAGTTAATTTGTATTGTCATTTAAATACCATGGAAATGCATTGGAGGCATCATAAGAGGTGATGGCTGACTACTATTTTGCTTCTGGAATATAATATGATTGAGATGATTCTCTCACTGAGAAAGTGAGAAACTACCAATTGGTGTTTCCGAGTTTCACGGAAAAGGAGGGTGTGGTATAAATGAAAGAAGTAAACATAGGGAACTGTGAATGGATTTCAGTGCTTGATATATCTTTCTACATGGCATAATCAAAATTAGGAATTTCTGCACTTACATATCGCAAATATAAATTAAAAATGGTATTAGTTGCATGCATGTTAGGAGAGGGAAGTCTCGATACACGGAAGAAGATAATCCAATAATAATTTGAAGATGATAGTCTCTATTGCCATTATGTGCATAATTTCATTCCTACTCTTGCTTCATAATCAATCCAGTGAGATGACCTGCTCGTAGATTCTTTTGTATAATAGACCTGCTATTGTTTAATTTTCATAACATATTCAAACATTCCCTCATATGTGTAGGTTATTCAGCGTGAGCCTTGGGAGCACATCAAAGATGACGACATAAAGAAAGCTGTTACATCCTTCTTGGGGGAGATATGGCAAGTTCCTCCCATGTTTTCTGCCATCAAAGTAAGAATTTATTCTCTGTTAACTGATGAGTCTATACTGAAGAAGTAGCATAGCTATGAATATGTGTATCGTTTTTTATCTTAGAATAACTCAATTTTTCCAGAAACTTGAAATTTTAAACTATCATGCTGCTGAATGCCTGAATGTGACTAAAGGGTAATAGTCATTTAATAAATAAATATATATGAGGTTGAATTACTTACAGTTTTGTCGTATCTATCATCTCTAATTTTTTTTTTCTTTTTTTGGTAATTGAATGCTTATGTGCCTAGTACTCATTTCATATATGCTCCATATGTACTCAACGGAAGAGAGACTTCAATGGGAAAAGAGTTGACACTTTAAATATTTTGTTCGTTTTTCCACCTAGCTTTTGGTTCATTGCTAATTTTCCTGTTCAATTATAAAAAAGCTCCATTAAAGTTGAAGTTATAATAATACTGCAACTTATCAGGGGGTGCCTAAAATGAGCACTTGAGATAAAAGTTCCACATATATAAATCAACAATGTTACCTTAAAATCTTTTGTTTATTCAGTCTTAATATCGTGACTCTGCCCGACTCAAATATAATGAGATTTGAGTTAATATTCCTATCAACTCTTGGATATTTTGAAATTCTTTAAGGTGTTGGATATTTTTGTTTAAAGGCATTTTATAGCAGCCTCATGGATTATGATTTAATTGCTTACAAGTTTCAATGGACGGTGATAGGTTGGGGGTGAAAGGATGTACGAAAAAGCAAGAAGAGGAGAGAGTATTGAGCTTTCACCAAGGCGAATTTCCATTTTCAAGTTTGACATTGAGCGGAGCTTAGAAGACAGGTTTTTTCTTTCTCATAATCTTCTTTATGATATAGTACAACCAAACACATTACTTGATGCCTATGCAAGTTTTTTCCACAGAAGGCATACCATACACTTGAAATGCATTGTTGTTTTCGGTGACTATGTGTCCGTCTAGTTTATTGTAGATTAATATAGTCCTCTGCTCTCAAAAAAGCACGGGGCGTTCCAAGAATTGACTCAGAACTCCTGTGTGATAAAATTTTGTGCTATATTTGCAGACAAAATTTAATTTTCCGGATCACATGCTCTAAAGGAACATACATTCGATCACTATGTGCAGACTTGGGGAAGGCACTTGGGAGGTAATAATCACAATTGGCTGCCTTTCCATAGATTTTTAGACAGAGTTTATCTTATTCACTGTTTAAGTCGGAATACTTCTAACAAACTTTTTTCATTTACAGTTGTGCTCACCTAACCGCTCTTCGTAGGGATTCAATTGGTAAGGGCCCTTCCTCGTTCTTTAAAATTAGACAAACTTTTCCATAATTATAAGAACTTTCGACGCTTAACAGAATAATAGTAAAGTACATTTTTACTACTAAATCAAGCTTTCGAAAAGCACTTAGGAAGCTTGGAAAATGACCTAAAATGGAGAGAATGTTAAACGGTATCATTTCGTCTTACAGGGGAATATTCAGCTGATGATGCATGGGACTTCAAAGAGCTGGAAGAAGCTATCACTAAAAGTTACTTCTAATTGCTGACTCTGTAACATACTACCTTCAAAAGATTTTGGAGCCACAGCAAATATCAAAGAGGAATTTATAGTTATAATTCTAAATACATTTACATCATTCATTCTTTGTTAAATTAAATTTGTATTAGGGTTCTCATATTCATTTTCCATAAATTATGTAACAGTTAATTTTGCAAGTGTTTATATTCGAGTTCGGATTATTCAAAAATAATATAATTTTCCTCTTCTGCCATTTCTCTGGATATTATGACTTGTAGGATGGCGAAACGGAATTCTGTTTGCTATTCTAGAAATTGGAGATGATGAAAATGATGCAAAAACTGCCCTGGAAAAAGGGCATAGCTTGTATATTTCTTTCAAAATGGAAAATCAGGATCATTTTGTATGACAGTTATCAAAGTTGAATTTCATTTTTGCTATCAAACAGGCCAGACATCATGAAATCAACCTCGAAATCGTGTTTCCTGAATCCAGTTGTTTCCTCCACCAAATTGAGATTGCACAATGTAGTTGTGATCCACAGAGAACGATTTGATTCCATAAACAATATACTCGGATGATTCAACTACAGATGGCTGCTATATTTCCATGGTCTTTTGCTACTTCAGTAACTCCTGGCCTATATAAGAGTATGAACATGTAAAACTACATCTTTGATTTTTGGCACAGGAGCTGTTTGGTACTACTAACCAATTTAAACTAAGATTAAGCGATAAAATGATACTTATCGGGATGAAGAAAACAAGTAAGATATCACCAAAACCTTGGTTGATAAAAAGTCTGGACTTTCATTCCATGATTCTTTTTTGATTGTCTGATTCGAGACTGGAAGCATCAATCCCCGCTGCCTCTAGGTAGGTTTTCTCCGCATGCTTAAGTCGATCTTGAAATATTGCCCATTCTCTATTACACCTCTCTCTCACCTGCAATGGTGAAAATCGGAATTTCAATGCTTTTTTCAAACGTTAAGTGACATGAATCCAAAGTTGTTTTCGTTCTTCACGTGTCTGCAAACTAGTCTAAGCATTTACAAGGAAGAGAAAGATAGAGAGGTACCCCTTGCCACGGTGCTTTCCCAGCAGCTGCCTTCCCCTGTTGAATGACAAAAGGATTGAATAAATTATATTTTGCATAAGAAGAGCTTTTTATGTATACTGATTAAAGTGCTTTCTACATTTAAAAACTTGAGCAAGTGGTCCACGTCTTGGGTATACCTGGTTGCCAAGTGAGGGAACGCCTTGATGAACAATCCACTGCCCATCTATAACTCCTATTTTCTCGTGAGCAGGCTGTTTCAAAGTTACACGGTTACAAAGCTCTGCTCATAATCAGAAGCAGGGGCAACTTGATTAAGCAGAAGGAAAAAATGTTCACTAACCTCAACACATTTTCTTAGAGCAAAATCTAGACCCCATCCATGAACCAAGTCATTCTGCACTTGCAGGACAAGGATTTTAGATTTCTAGATATGAATAAGCTGAGAAGTGGCTAGTGGCTACAATGAGAATAGGCAGGCAGTATACTACTACATACCTGAATCATATACCAAACACAACGCCATGCATCCCGAGAAAACACTGGGGCCATAATCTCCACAAACCTGCATTTAAGTATTTAAAGTAAAACATTAAACCCAATCCAATAATTCCAGTAGGGGTGGTGAAAGCAATGTAAGTTCATAATTAAATTACATAGAATTGATAATTTTACATACGCGGCACATGGTGGTAAATGCGGATCACCACACCATCCATTTCTCTCCTCAGCCTTCCTGCAGGAACAGAAAAGTATGACATGATAAAGCTACAAATGTAATAACTAAAATATGTTCAAGCCAAGATGATGATGATAATGATTATTATTATTATTATTATTATTATTATTATTCATGAGGTCATGAGGTCAAGACAATTCAGCCTTAAAATTTAAGCGAGAAATGAAAAAGACTAAAGGTTCAGTTGTTCTTACTTGTGAACTTCACTATCATCTCTCTTCTTTGTCATCTCCCATGTTAACTCAGAGTTTTGTTGTAAACCAGGCTGAGATATCTCTAAACCATGTTTCCTAGCCAATTTAATGTATCTGGAATAGAGAGTAATGAATTTAATCAAAGATTCTAATTAAACCAATACTTTTACTTGAAGCATGAATATTAATTTACAATACTTACTTCTCAGCATTAAAATTATCCAACCCAAGATCCTCATCCCAGATGAAAATATAGTCATATGCTGCAACAATGTCAGGATGCAGAAAACGTTTGGCAAACCACCTTGACCACATTTCAAATTACATCGTAATTATGCCT
This sequence comes from Acer negundo, assembly GCA_035582765.1. Taxonomy (NCBI): domain Eukaryota; kingdom Viridiplantae; phylum Streptophyta; class Magnoliopsida; order Sapindales; family Sapindaceae; genus Acer; species Acer negundo. The sequence goes on along the minus strand of CM069237.1, from coordinate 8,689,535 downwards.
TGATAAAATTAACTGCAACCTAATAAGAACCAGCATAAAAAATATATAAAGGAGCAAACTGCTGACCATTTTGTTTGCTTTCGTGCACTCACGTGGATAGCTCGCTTTGACCACTCAAACTCCTCCCATTCACTTGTTCGACCATCATAGTGAAACAACAAAATGGTGAAGTTCTCTGAGAACTGTAAGAGAAAAATTAGTGAAAGAAAAAGGATATCATTGTGTGTCAGTTTGTGTGTGTGTGTGTGACTATGAGAGAGAGAGAATTACCTTTCTAACTGCTTTATCAATATTCTTTTTCTGATTAATACCAACAGTAAATGTTACAAGATATTTCGGTTTGATGGTTAAGTCCTGCAAGTGCAACCTCCATCAACCAAAGATACAGATTAGAGAACAAAGACGCTAAAATGTAGTTAACATCTAGCAGTATTAAGGTCTAGTTAAAGTGTTTAGAATTTGTACATATGGAGGGAGACAGAACTAACTAAAAGAGCGTACAGTGTTCTATTTTCAAGACATTGCTGTTGAGATGTTTCTAACAACACATGTGAACATGATCATAATAATATCAGTGTTATATAATCTATTATCAAAAAATTTCAGTATATTACATAATTATTTTCTACTTCATGTACATAAAATTCTGCTTCTAGCCTTATGGTAATTTTCTACTTTTCCATTTAGTTCCTTCCTCCTAACAAGTCTTTTTCTTCTTCAATCTTTTGCAATTATCGATCACATGTAAATGCCTATCTACCTAACATTCCAAATGATGTATTCTTTGTTGATTCTTTTCTCTCGCAAACACTTAACAAGATTTTTCACCCACAACTATATAAGCCCTACTTGTGAATGACTTCCTTCTTTATGTGTATTTTGTTAATTTTGTATAACCAATTAAGTAATTAACCGGTGTGCATGCCCTGAGGTCATTTATATCAAAATAAAAGTAATAATTCACCGGTCCAAATTTTCCTGCATGTACAAAAAAATCATGGCAGAAGATGCACACCTCACTAGGAATGCCCCATAATCGGCGGAGATAAAAATCTGATTGTGATTCAATTATACCAGGGGGAAGCCTTTCAGCACCTCGAGGATTTGTTGGAATCCAGATCTGCATAACGCAAGGGTAAGAGTTCACAGTGAAAAAGAAACTCAGGAAGGGACAAGAAGCTGATTTTTCTTGAAGAGCCGTCAAATTAGATATACATGAATTTTAAGTTTAATACTGTTACTTTTTTCATTATCAAGAAACAAAAGTTCAGTAAACAGATTGATACAAGATTGATTATGCTCCACACAATTAATGTAAAAGGAACATTGTCACCCTATCACAGTCTGTTACTAGATTCAACGACTTATACAGGTTAAATGAATCAGAAAGCATAATAGATAAATCTAATTTAGTTCATTTTACAAGTTTATGACTACTTTTCTCTGAGGATCACTCTCACAACCAAAATCTGGGTTCATTTAGCAACAACAACGAGTTTGACTTGTGCTTTTCTACACATTACATCTATGTATATAATCAAAATTTGTATATAGTGTCCATTATATTACAGTTTTTATAAGTCTTGGAAATTAAATACTTAGTTTAACTTGAAAAGGTTCATGCCGTTAGAAATTAAGTTACCAGTGTTTCCTTCATGCCTTCAGCCATAGCATGTTAGGTCTCGGAATGAAAAACCAATTTTTTTTTTTTTTTTTGCAATTTTAAGGATAGCTTAAAGGGGTAGATAACTAGATATCAGATTGAACTGCACATTGTAATTCAAATAATGAAGATGCATAATGAAAAGGGGAAAAAAAATGAAGAAGAGGATATACCTTTGTATCATTGTAACTGCCACTTTTTAAAGTAGTCCAAGCATTCAAGAATGCTTGGGTTGAAAGACCAGAATACTTGTCCTCGATGTATGTGAGATCAATTGAAGGAAATATGCTGGATGGTAGATTCATCTACAAGATTTAAACAAAACAGAATAAGTTCAAGTATACATGGAAATGGTATAATTGGAAACACAGCCATATTAAATTGCATTAAAATGCTTGCATCATAGATAAATAGAATAATCTACCTTAGTTAGTGTGATTGTTGGAAAGGAAATGCCTAAAAAGAATCCAACAACTACTCCGAAAAAAGTTGATATAATAAGCCTCATTGTCTCAGTAGGTTTTCCTATGTTTCCACTGCATTTCAAGAGATAACAATTCTAATGCCATTAAAATATTACAAGGTTTTAAAAGTCAGAAAAATGGAGAAACATGATAAGATGGGAGAAATTTCTTTTCTGATAGACAAGTAGATAGTTTCAATACCTTCGAATGGGTGCTCCCATGTTGGTCAAAATCTTCTTTGCTGTTTACACTCACAGAAGTACAAGTTGAAACCTAGCAAGTAAGAGCTGCTAGATGTACTCCTCGAGTTCACAATCAGTTCTTCAAAATGAAATCAACAACCTTGTGTCGAGACAACCATCCCTGAAATTTTTTTAAAGGATGTTAAAGGAGCTGACAAGCATCATAATATAGCTATATCAATCTTCACAACCTGCAATTCCTGGAAGAGATTGATTTCACTATACCTATTATATATCGTTTGTGGCAATTTTAAATCAGATAAAAAGGCATACAGCAGGATAACCGCAGCCTCATCTAGCCTGGCATTCCTAATGTGCAAACTTGATCTGTTCCATCTACGAGAAACATATAAATTAAATAGCAAGAATTGAAATGTGTAGTTATCTGCTAACCCTTAGATACTATGAACGACTCCCTCACAGCCTCAGATTATATCATTAATAGTTACCAATATATAATATTGTGCATAATGCCACATGAGTTTGAAAATACATACAAGGGTATAGAAAAAACACGGAGAAACTGCAGATAGTAATTTCAGAAGAATCGTCTTGACACATTTGATCTACGCACTCACTTTTTTTTTTTCACCGAAAATATTATATTTGAGTTATGAAAGCATAACCATTTGCCCCATTTCCAAATTCAAACCAAACAAACAAACAAACTTCGTGCCTCCTCTAACAACACTCGCCTGAAAATTCATATGCAAATAGCTTAAAAGATGAATCAGTCACCAATAATTTCACTTATTGACATTAACACCAACCTAAAATTGTCTTCAACCAATCTCTCACCAACAACTATTCTTTCTTGTAACAAAAACCAATAACAAAAGTAACAAAATAACCGAGATTAAACAAATATTTACAAACTCCAGGTTGGTTAACTGAATCAAGTTGATTAATCAAGAGAACAAGAACTATCAGTACCATCAATCCAATAAAATTATAATAAATCATAGATGCAAAAATAATAATAATTATAAATTTTAAAAAAAATCAATCAAATTCTATCAATGAAACAAACAAACATAATAATAATAAAAAAAAAAACAAAAAAAACTAGAAAAATGGAAACAATCTTGCGTGGAATAGAGAGAGCCAATTTTTACCTCAGAAACAACAAATGTTGAGGGAGGGAGAGATCGCGTAAAATGTTGAAATAGTTTCTTACAAAAACGAAACCGTAGAGTTGTCTTGTCTAGCTGGTCCGAGGTGGTTTCAGTTTCAGATTCTCCTACGAATCCCTGTCATCTGTAACCGAACAAATGTGGTTTCAAAACGCATGAACAATTCAATGCTCTGGATTTTGCACTGGAACTGACGACGTCCGCTTCTAAGATTTTTTAAACGTAAATTGAGGATATTATTTTAGATACAAATGAAATCTCCAAACATTTTAAATCTTTAATGCAACCGTTTTACATACTAATATACTATAATCGTACCTAAACAGTATTTGATTGGACCGTCAGATCAAATCTAATCAAGTTGTGTCGGATGAACAATCATTTATTCCTTAAGCCTGTACGAATTACGATGGACAAGATGGGAAATTCCATGAATCATGTGCGTTCCAGCATTTTTTCCATTTGAATTATATAAATTTCTTTTTTTGTTTGCATACTAATAAGTAATGGGGAAAATGGTGCAAACATTCCGTGAGTTTAATTAATATTAAGGGATACTATTAAAAACCCCTTCTAGTTTGGGTTATTAGTCAAAAACCACCTCATAGTTTCATTATTAGTCAAAATTCACCCTTTATGGTTTAAATTTTAGTATTTTGTTATTTTTTTTTTCTGTATTCTGGTGGAGATATATATCCACTGGAATACAAAAACAAGTAAAATATATATATCTCTGCCGAAATACAAAAAAATAATAATAATTACAAAATACAAAAATTAAACCATAGAGGGTGGTTTTTGGTCAATAACGAAACTCCAGGGTGGTTTTTGACCAATAACGAAACTCGATGGCGGTTTTGACCAATATCTCAAACTAGAGGGTGTTTTTTGATAGTATTCATATTACACTCGGCTGCAATTTTTGTCAAAATTGCACATACTTCCCCTACTTTTCGTTAACTAAGTGTTAATTAAAAGTTTGACTAACCATAAAATTTAAAATATCTAAATTACCTCTAAATTAATTATGTTATCATTATTATTATTATTATTGAGATTTTATTATAATAAAATTAATTAACTAACAATTTTTTTTTAGTTAATTAACGGTTCTTGTTTTTTTATCATTTATTTTTTAAAAAATAAATTAAAAGATTTGTACATACTTCATTTCAATTTTCCATTAATCTATCTCTAGTCTCTACCGTCCTCTCATGGAAAATATTTTTATTTTTCTTTAAAAAAATGTTTTTTTAAAAATAAAATAATCGTTAGTTAATTTATTTTATTATAATAAAATCTTTAAAATAATAATTAATTATGGGGTAATTTAAACATTTTAAATTTTATGGTTAGTCAAACTATCAATTAACACTTAGTCAACAAAAAAACAGAAGAAATATGTGCAATTTTAACAAAAATTATAGCCGAATACAATAGTGATTAAACTCATAGAATGTGTGTGCAATTTTCACTAAATAATAATAGCATATCTATTTGTTTTTTTTATTACAGTGTTTTATTCTAACGATATTTTTATTTATATATAAAATAAAATAAAAAATTATCCATGTTATATAACGTGTCTTGTGGTGTGGATAATATATAATTAAAAGTTTCAAAATTAAAAATTAAAAGAAAATAGATCACTCTTGTAAATAAGCCAGCGGCTAAATTCTAAATTTAATAACTTCATTTTTTCTTTAAAATTTTTTCATAAATAATCTCTAAAAACATTAGACCTTTGTCTTTACACTATACCAAAGTTCCAAGATATTACTTTTTTATTTTTTTAAGATTTTAAATTTTTTATTTATTTATTTTTTTTATTTAAAGTAGAAAATATGTTGATGGGATATTTTTGTAATTGTGTTACGGACAGAAAATAAATTTTACATATCATATATGAGTAAAAAAAATTCATATAATATATATGGTCATTTTCTACTGTCTTTACTAAAAAAATATTTTAAAACGGAGTTTAAAAAAAAAGGGATATAAAAAACATATCAATTTTATATGAATGATTGATTGGTTGTGATAAGAACCTTACCTACTTTATTTTAAAGTCGCTCCTATACCGAGATAAAAATTCGTTTAAAGAAAAAGGCTATGAAGTGGTGTGATCTGTGTGCGCGGATGTGGATGTTGATGCGAGTAAAAGAAATTAAAGACGAACAAAAAAAAAAAAAAAAAAAATTACTAATGTGCAAAACTTTAAGAAAACAAAAGATATTCGGTGGATGTGGACGTGGACGTGGACGTGGACTTGGTTAAAAGAAATTAAAGAAAAAATAAACAAAAGAAAAAGTAACTAATACACTAAACTTTAAGAAAACAAAAGATATGCGGCGAAAAACTTACGTCAGACGGTCTCACCATTATTAATGGTGAGACTGATAAATAAAATTATAAAATTTATATTAAAAATATAAAAATCTATTTTAAAATTTTAGAATAATACAATTTTATTGGACATTTGAGAAAAAAAAAATGAAATAGATTTTATAAATTTTAAAATTATCTAAAATAAGACATTATTAGATTATTCAAGAGGTGTCAATTGCACCACTTCTTTTTTTGAGTGTAACTTTGTTCACCCCCATTAAGTGGAGGTAAGCATTACCCTCCACTTTAAGTGTTGACACGTGTCTTAAATTTTAATTAGTTTAATTTCCTAGTTTAAAAAAATATATAGTTTAGCTTCCTTTTTATTTGATTTATGATTTTCCTTACTAATTTTTGCATTCAACCCTCCTTTGGAGCCCTCGATCACCACGGTTCGAGTGTCATGGCGTGCATATATATATATGTATATATATATATATATATATATATATGCAATTTTCCTTGGTCCACTAGTGGCGTGGATGTCGTCCCACTATTAGTGTGAGTAGTGTCCCACCTTTGTGTGGGTGTCTTCTCCCCTCTTATGGGAGCCGTAGTCCGGACTAAGTTTATAGAGCTTAATCTCGCTGGTATCAGCAGTTGTTATTTGTGAAAATAAAATAAAAAATAAATAAAAAAAAAAAAAAACGTAAAGCTTTTGGACAAAATGCCCTCCAATTTATCTAAACCAAAACTTGTCTTGACAAAGAAAAACAGTGCATTCCAAGTGTAGGATAACTCTGATCGGTCAAGCTTTAAGAATTTAAATAGAATCACAACTTCGCCGACGGGTACCTGTGTCGGACACATCCATCTTTGCCGACGTGTAGGACTCAACCAATCTTTTTGGTTTGTTTTCGTAAAATAAGGTTAGATTCTCAATTGGATGCCATATTTTACTTGATAAATTGATTTAGAAGCATTAATTTATTTCACTCGTAAGGATTAGTGATAATGATTTCATAATCTTACATTCTTACCTAACGAGCATGTGACCCAAAACTTTAAAGGATTATGGTTTAAATTGATTTTTTTTATTAATCATTCAAATTAAATAAGTTTTTGTTCTGATTTTGTTATGGATACATTGATTTGGTGGATTAAAGGTGAATTTTTGGGGGAAATAGTGTCATTGAATCCATCGGGATGTGTAGACCCGATACTAGCATTATCCGGTCGTTACGGCTCGATGACTTGTTGAAAAAGATGATGAAGGGCATACCTTAAACAGACCACTAATCATCGAGACAATCTAGTCTGAAAAGAAGCTTCATTGGGTTGTCATAACACGATGAAAAGTAAATCATCAGGTCACAATAACTCTATGATAATTTTTATTGAATAATTCTTATGTTTTTTCTTTCTTATTCTATTTTAGTTTTTGTTTTTATATTATAGTTTTGGCGCATTTTCATAAATAACCATTAAATTATTGGAAAGATTAAATATATCCGTTCCTAATAATTTTATTATTTTTGTCTATATTTTTGTTTTGTAAAGAAAATGCATTCAAATGAGTTTTATCATGTAAAATTGAAAACTACCGAAAAAGAAGGGAGATAATGTAAATTTTGAGATAGAGGGAGAAAGGTATATAGATAAATTAAGAGAGAAAGTTAGAAGTTAAAGAGAAGATTGGAATAGAGAATGTTGAAAGTTAGAGAGAGAAAGTTAATAAGAAAATTGGAGAAGAGAGAAAGTTGGAAGTTTTAGAGTGGTAAAATTGCAAGTTAAAGAGAGCCAATAACTAAGAAAATTGGAAAAGAGAGAAAGTCATCGGTGATTAATGAAATCCGAACAATTTCGATTTCCAGCAATTTTACACTATGAATTTTATTTCAACACCTAAATATGTTGAAATTTTAACATGTAGCATTTTTGAATTTCAACCTATTGAAATTTCAACTTGTTAGTATGTTGAAATTTTAACGTGTTACCATTTTAGAATTTTAATGTGTAAAAATGTTGAAATTTTAGCATGTAAGAGTGGTGGAGGGAGAAGGGGGCTAACAGGGGCCATGGCCCCCCACTTCCCTAACAAAAATTTTGAAAATCATTTAAGTAAAAACGGCAAATTCTTTCAAGATTTTAGATATTTTAAACTTCAATCCCTTTAAATATGTTGTAATTTTAGCGTCTGAACATGAAGATTTGTAAGGGCTTTTAAGGGAGCAAATGATATCAAATTTTCACCCATTATATATCATTAGAACCATTTCGTTGAGGAGAATTAAGTTTAGATAGAAGAGAGAGAATGATAGAGTTTTAGAGAGATAAAATTTTATAAAGATGAACACGGATGAATGAATGAGACAATATAGATAATGATAAAAAAGAGATAAACCTAATGGAGAGAGAGAGAGAAAAAAAAAACTGTTGAAGAGGGCCAAAGCCTCAATTAAGACTCAATTCAAGTTATTAAAAATGATAAAAAGATAACCAAAAGGGGAAAAGAATGTAATTAAAGCTGATGGGTAGTTAAGTTTATAAGAACATTTTTGTCAACTCAACAACAAAAATTAACTTATTGAGACTATCCAAAAGTTAATATTCTCATGATTTTAAGGTTAAAGTAGAGAATAACTTTATATATAGTTTAATTACTGTTTATATTGATGCTATCAACTATTTGATAGATTCCCACAAAAGAACCAAAAACAAAAGAAACACTTTTGATCTGGCCAACATGATGGCTTTACCATCTGGTTGGTTTGACTCAGTGACAAACCTAGAAATACATAATACACCTATTTTCAACTCTAATCATAATTTTTGACACCAAAATTAGTTGCATGAACAAGAAAATTGAAAAATAAACAGATTAACACGAACACTAACATTTTCTCATAATTTCCTAATCAAATGAAGTTTAAACTCTATAAAACACCTTTAGTGAGTCCAAATAAGAATGTCGGTAGATAGAAATCATTTTAAGATTTCTGTAGGAAAAGTTGTGTAGAAGTGCATATACGTGGTTGAATCGAGCTTTATAAGTTTTTACATTGATGATTTTCTGTTTAAAATTCACACAGTGTAGGTTGAAGATAAGTTATTTTTCTTGGGTTAAATGGGAGAACATTTTTATCCGAATTTTTGGTTTGAATACATAATGCAAAAGTTAGTGTAAAGTGGTTAGTTTCATCACTCGTTAGCTTTTTATAATATCCCGATAGAAAATAAACAGTTTTTTCTATAAAAATAATAATAATAAGGTTAATTGGCACTGATGTCCCCTGAACTTGGTTGAATTCGCACCCTTACCCCTTAAATTTTTTTTTTCCGTCATTAAACCCCCTGAACTCTCGTAATTTGACAATCGTTGAAGGAATCTACCCCCTCATTTACAGACAGATTCCTTTAGCGATTGCCGAATTACGAGAGTTCAGGGGGTTTAGTGCCGAAAAAAAAAAAGATTTAGGGGGCACAGTGCAATTTTTTGAAAAGTTCAAGGGTCATTTGTGCCAATTAGACTAATAATAATTCGTATCAGATAAGGGGACGATTCATTTATTAATCGGGTTAAATAATTTGTATCATACAGTATTTCACATAATCTACTTAAGATGGTACATTAATCAAATTAGGTTAATTCAATAAATAAACAGATCAGATTTGGACCCCATGTATTCAGGTCCAAAGGCTTTTTTTTTTTTTTGGGTACACTAGGCCCACGTCCAAAACACAAATCAGGGCCCACACAAAGACACGTGGCAGAGACAGAAACAGTTGGAGACTTTGATCACTGCTTAACCAACTGACACGTGGCAAAAATTAGACAAAAGAAGATCGCAGTGTTTTAAGAAAATCGACGTCATTATTATTTGATCCAAATCACAACTTTCTTATCCGAAAATTACCTAAAACGCCATCGTTTTACTCGCTTCCCAAATTTCGACAAATTTTCTTTTACAAGTCTTGTCCTGATTCAAATCACTGGATTACTGATATATATATTTTTTTCTTTTCTCTGCTGAATCAAACCAAATTTTGAAAAAAAAAAAAAAAAAAAAAGTTACGACAACCTGCGAGATGATCGAACCTGAAACCGGAGCAAAAATCTAGCTGAGAACGTTAAAGTTGATCGAAGAATCGACGTTTGTGTTTGTTTAATTGTTTAGACAGAGAAAAAGATGTCAACGGACGTGGCTGAGATATTGGAAAAATCGAGAGAGCTTGATCGGTTGAGGAAAGAGCAGGAAGAAGTGCTTCTTGAAATCAACAAAATGCACAAGAAGCTACAAGCTAGTAAGTCGCTTCAATTTTGTGTATTTTGTCGGCGTGTGTTTAATTATCTGATTATATTGAGGTTTAATTACTCCCAGATTTATGGGTCTGTGTTTGATTAGTATTAATGCTGGTGTTGTTGTCAGGTACTTTTTATTTATTTATTTATTTAATGTTTGATTAAGTTGGGTAACAGTATTTTGTTTTATTTATTTATTATTTGTTTGAGGTGATTTTGGTGAGAATTTACTTAAAATTGAGGGTTTCTTTGACGAGTTTGTCTTAAATTAATAGATTTTTTTTTCTTGCTGGTACATTGGTGGTGTTACTAATGGGATTATTGTGTTTGGGAGTACATGTTATAGTACTTTTAGTTGAATATTATTAGAATTAGCTCTAAATGAAGTATCCTTACCGGGTTTTTTCTGGTTGAGATATTTAGATTTACATTTACTTGCTCGTTCTTCACTATGGCGAGGTTTAGATTAGGTATTGTAGTTCAAGGATCAAATTGTGCGGACTTTGGAGTTATAAGTTATTGAATAACAAAGAGAAAAAACTTTGCAGCTTGGATTTTGTAAGTGGACTCTTGGTAATAATAGATTTTGGGACATTTGTTGCTCTGAGGAAACATTTACATATACTGGCGAAGCTTAATCTAGCTATGCAGAACTTACAAGAGCTCATTTTATGTTGACTCCCTAAAGTTGGTATTCCAAGATTGTATTTGTTTTGGTGTGTGACAGTTGATAGAATTTGCACATTTTGAGACATCTAATATAGTTGAATTTAAATTGAATGTCGAATTTATGCTTTCTTATCATAATGTTCTATGCTATTAGCTTAAAGAGTTATCGATAAGAAGATTTATTGTTTACTCTTGCTCAAAACAAAAATGAATGGCTTCCCTTCTACATTCTTTCATGTCAGTTGTACTGTATATGCCTCAGTTCCATATTTAAAGTGTTTAGCATCGCTTGTAGGATAGGTTTTGTTGGCCTAATTACTATTGCTCACTAATCTTCCACAATTTCCGTTGTCTTTGAAAGTTCTTTATCTTTTTGAACAAAAACAGCATAATTCTATGCTTTATTGAGTTGATTTATTTGCATATAATAACAGTTAAATTTAGTTTGTATTGGACCTAACTTTTGCATGTCAATCCAGCTCCTGAGGTGGTCGAGAAGCCTGGTGATAATTGTTTAGGAAAGCTAAAAAGTTTATACATTCAGGCAAAAGAACTTTCAGAAAATGAAGTAAGGTATGGTCATTAATATCATTTATTTAGTTGATGAATTTAATTTTGTTGCATTCCTTTTCTAATCGTTTTCTTTGTTTCATTCATATGTTAATGATTATACTACAAATTACTTTGAGGCTGGGGCTTGCCCCATTGTGATCACTTTTTTCAAAATGTGTGTAATAGTCTACTTTTGGGATCTTGTATTGTTCTCAATATTCTGTTTTGATGATCTTATTACATCCCATTGTTTTTGTGTTTGATGCAGTGTTTCTCATGTGCTGCTTAATCAACTGGATGCTCTTTTGCCGTCTGGACCTCCAGGACAGCAACGAAGAAGGATAGGTATGTGCTGTATCAATAAGAAATGTTGTTTTCATATAAAATAATTGTGTTTGCTAAAACCTTTTAATCAAGCAGTTACTTGTTAATTTTTTTTCCCTGACAATTTTTTCAGGAATGTTATTTATACATACACATATATATATATATATATATATTTATATAAATTTTAGACAATAATCATCTGGAGTATGCATTTTATGGCTGTTTTCAGTGAGTTTGATATGTCAAAACTATTATCAAGTATTCGCAGCTGCAAGTATCTCTAGTTACCTTTGTGATGGCTGCATACACATTGAAGTTCTTTTCACTTGAAAGCAGGATAAGTGATTGTAAATGTACTTCATATTATGTCCATAAGGCCTACACTCCATTCCCACCCTAAAAAAATGGAAAACAAATGGCCATTCTTATTCTATGGAATTGAAATTTAACTCTTGGTGTGCCATGATATGATATGTATATGTGGTGGTTCATCGACAGAAGTAGAGAATAACTTTAACTATCATAATTTTGTATTTTGTTTCTAATTGAAGACTGTGTTCTGCTAAATATAGATTCGATGGGATGTGTATTGCTTAGGCCTTAGTCAACACATAATATTTGACATGTTCATAGTTTTCAATTATAGGATTAAAAAGCAGCTTTAGACAACTAATGCAGATTAGCATAGCATCTAAGTTTTGTAAACTTGGATTGGAAATGTTGAATGCATGGCTAGTACCAAAAATGTAATAATTCGTTATAGATTTTGATGAGGTGTGAAATTTTATCTTTTTGAAACCCTATTGACTTTTTCATGTAGCTAATGTTATATTAGTTTCAGAAGGTAACGAACAGAAAAGGAAACGAATAAAGAATGATTCGGATATCCCAAGACTTTCTCCGTCCATGCGAAATCAACTTGACAATTGTGCTAGTCTGAAGGGTGAACAGGTATGCATGAAACTCTATGATGCTCAATCATTCGATTGCTATTTCAGATGGAACCTAATAAACCATTCCATTTCCACCTTTAGTGATAATTTGCAACTCCATTTCATTTTTTTAAATAATGAGATATCTCTTTTGTCAATCATTTGATTGCAGTTTTAGATTGAACCTAACGAACTTTTTCCGTTCTGCCTTTAACGATAATTGAGCAACTCCATTTTATTTTCCAAATTAATGAGATATCTCCTGTTATGTTCAGGTAGCAGCTAGGGTCACAGCAGAGAATGCTGAGAAGGACGAGTGGTTTGTTGTGAAAGTAATCCATTTTGATAGGGAAATGAAAGAGTAAGTTTAGTTCCCCTACATAACAAAATATAAATAAGCCTTTCTGCTCGATTAGAGCACTGACAGTTCTTATCATGGGAAATTTTGATCATACAATGCTTCAGTCAGTTTTGACATTTTCAGATTTTCTTAGTAAAACTGCTCTAAAATAATATGTTTTTATGGAGAAATGGTTATTACCTTAAGTTATATAAGTTGGTGCAAGTATTTTCCTGTAAGAATTACAAACAAATATAATTGGCGATATTGCAACTGTCAACTGTGTTGGTGTAATGAAGAACTGGCAATTCACCTCAATACTGTACTAATCAAGAGCAAAACATCTCTCTCTCTCTAGCACCAAAATGTATTATTTCTTGAAAGACGCATCTTGAAACTCTTTAGCATACAAAGTCTATAAAAGAAGCTAAGCAGTGAACTTTATTCCTTAAAAGAGTGTCTCATCTCCATGACCTTCCTCAAAAATCTTTAGGCCTCTCCCAAATGCACAATACTCACTAATAAAGAAAGAAAACCAGGTAAAAACCAAAATGAACTTGCTTCCTTAAATAGTTTATGCCACAAAGCTGAATGTGGCAAACTATTACTCCAGTGGGTCTAGATTAGCCTATTTGATTAATTATCCAAAACTATGTGTATGGTGCTTTGGAACTAACACTTTGATCTTGAGAGGAGTTATTTAATCTTATTCCATCCCTAAAGATTAAGATCTAATGATACTAGTGCAAATCGTTTTTCTAGGTTAATCATGATTAGATCTCATAAATAAAAGGCAGGAAAATTTGAATTTAGTGATATATCACAATTCAACTAAATTGGAATTATGAGAATGTTTTTGTTCATGAGGATATGGTCAATTATCCTTTTCTCAGATTTAGATTCTGGCACATATTATTGGATTTGAATTTGGATACATGGGATAGCTTCAAATAGAATCAAGGAAATTTTGTAGGTGTGGAATGTAATTGAATAATTATGTTTTGCTGGTAAATGTTAGAAAAGCATCTATGTACTATTGTAATTTGAAACTAAAACAGCTCATTAAGCATCTGAAATATGATATTGCATGCTTCAACTAAAACAAAACTGATGAGTTTGGCTGGTGATGTTCCTTGCGTTTCATTGTGTAGTTTATCCTCTCCATCATACTTATCTGTCTTTGGGTCATCCTTACCATCTTTTCGTTGCATTTAATTTCATTCTTAAGAAATTGTATTTAACTTGAAACTTTAGGTCATCTTTACCATCTTTTCATTGCATTTAATTTCATTCTTAATAAATCGTATTTAACTTGAAACTTAAGAATTATTGCCTGTGGTTTCCTTAATTGATTTTCTTAAAAAGTGAAGTTTGTCCATCTTAATATGGTTATTTCATCAACCATGGACCATCAATGAATTGATTGCTGTATAATTCTTTCAGGCAGGCTTTTCTGAAGTGACTTGATCCAAATTTAGGGATGTTTTGAGTTCAGCATATTATTATAAGTTTGTATCAAAGCTTTCCAAGAAAGGAGATGTCAGGATTAGACAAAAGTAACATGTTTTTTTGGGTTCTCATAATGAAAGCTTGACATAGGTCCTAATCTACTGCTTGATGAAAATTGCTAAACTCAAGCACAAGTTGGATGTCAATTTAATAATTATTTCAAATTGAATTGTGCCTTTTGAATACATCTATTCTGGTTTTTTTTTTTTTTTTTTTTTTTTTTTGTTTTTTCTGTTTTACAATATAAATATTGATTTAGTGAAAAGGCAACCTTGTGCAAGTATATCAGATTGGAGCTGTATAATCTGCCCGTAAGCAGATGATTATTTTTACACCCTTGGATTAAGTTAGGATACATTTATGCTTTGGTCAATGAAATGGATAATGGTAGGATTAATATTACTTCAACAGGTTCTTCACTTCCAGCTGGATTCTTTCTTTTTCCTTGTTTTGAAGTCACTCTTTGTGCAGATTTGAAGTACTGGATGAGGAGCCAGGTGATGATGAAGAGGGTGGCGGGCAAAGGTAGCTTTCTGCACTGATGCCCTATTTATTGCTAAAAAAATTAGCATTTTTATACTTTGTTCTTCTTTTTCTGTCATATCGCCTCTCTTTACTTTTATTATGGTGCATGCTTATGTATGCAAGCTGATACTTAAAACTCACATCCAGAATTTTGACTATGCCTTATTGTTCGTAGGGCATAAAGATGTTGATAAACTTTCAGTTACTAGTAGCTTAAAAAAGTGTTGGGATTAATAGATTATCTGGTCAACTTGTGCACCATAAGGCTATTAAAGGTGGCTCTAAGGTTTTTCCAATAATACCACTTTCCTTTTTCCCTAAATGTTTGATTTCATTAGACAGTTTTAATGAATTTCTTTTCTTGCAATTAACAGTTTCTGTGTAAAACTTTTCAAATATTATTTATGAATAATGAACCTGTATATTTCCGAAGCTTTTGGTAAAAACTTAAATGGTTCTTAACAAATGTTTAGCAAAACATGAATGCTTTGTGCTACGGTTCTTTTCTGTCTTCTTAATCAATTATGGAAAACTACTTTAGAGTTGAATGGCATTCATTTATGTCCTTACTTCTTTCAGAAAATACAAGCTGCCTATGTCATGTATTATACCCTTCCCCAAGCGAAATGATGTTTCTAGTGTCCAAGAATTCCCTTCTGGAAGACATGTTTTGGCCGTTTATCCAGGAACAACCGCATTGTACAAGGCAACTGTTGTTAGTACACCTCGTAAGGTGACAATTCTATCCACCCACTTTAATAACCTTTGAGAATGTTTTGGTGCTTTTGACACGGAACTGACTACTATTGTGTTGTGATATGCTGCCGGGTTCCATCAACCATTATGGATATTTGCAGAGGAAGTCAGATGAGTAAGTGATACTGACCCTTGTGTTTCAACCTGGATACCTGGATGTTTCTGATTTTGTAAAGTTTGATGCTTGAAAACCAGATGCAAATGAAATTATTCAAGATTCCCTTTCGCCTTTTCCTCTTTTGGGCCAAAACTTTACGGATTAGCTTGCTAATTGATTAATGATAGAAAAAAATTTTAAGATGGAAAACATACAAAATAGGTTGCATATTTAGGTATTCAATAGGAAATTGCTGTTTGGTTTTTAAATGCAGTAGATATTTAAGTCTCGTTAAGATCCCATTGCAATCATATACTTATCAGTGTAATTAATATGAATAATCATGTTTTGACTGGGCAGTTATGTGCTGGAATTTGATGACGATGAAGAAGATGGAGCCCTGCCTCAGAGGCATGTGCCCTTCTACAGGGTAGTTCCATTGCCAGAAGGACATCGCCAGTGATATATCACTGTTTATAATTGTGAATAAACTTCATAGTTTGTGTAGCTTAGTTAAAAGTTAACCCTTCAAATAGACTTTTTTATTTTGTAATGCAGGACTTGTTCTCCAGACTGCTTGTATTGTGTGATAAATATAGTGCTTATTTATCAGGAAAAAAAAATTACTTTTTTCTTCACCATGCCAAACCAATGGTGTAAGAAATTTTTCCTAGGTCTGCCGTTGAAACCAACTGATTATATGAAACCATCTACGATTCTCTTCGATTTTGATAATATAATTATATTCTTGGTCATTCAATTATCAACCTCTAGATGAAGCATAAAACCGAAATTGTGCATTATATTCTCCATGATGTACTCTTTTGGTGCTCTTAGTACTAATTCTTCAACTTTTCATTTCCAAATTTTGAGTATCTCTAATGAATTACCGCGTGATCGCGCTCTCACTGCTTATGACATGCATGAGTGATTGGAATCGGTGGATCTGTAAGCGTGCCGTTATGTGTATGGTCAGCAACCCATAGATTGGCAGCCTGAGTGTAATGTACACCATCCCAGCTAACATACTTTGAAGGGTCTTTACAAGAACCACCATACACTTGTGTCTTATTGATCGTTGCCTTAGTTCCGCACCAAACATGGTCATACTTCTCGTGATACCCGCAGCAGACCTTCAAAGGATCAGCATATCCTGTTTCATGTAAATCAACAAAAAAAATAAGGCTTACAACCTACACAAGTATTCGATTGATCAATGGCAGACAGCAGTCGACCTAGTAAGTGGTAAAAACGCGAATGCAGTCTATCAGCATAAGCAAGATATCGCTAAGGACATATGACGAAAACAGTTTCTATACGAAATTACAAGCACTCCCATATGTGTAAGTGATCATAACAGTTGATAATAATGAGAAAGATTTACCTAAATTCTTGGTTCTGCTGATCAATCCATACTTTGCAGAATATACATCCACATATGTAATTGCAGCTTCCGGGAGCTCTGCCCTTAGTTTGATTACTCTTTCTTTAAGCTGCCTGTTGAACTCTACAGCCATTGTATTTTGATCATTGACGCAGCCATACTGGTCGACAAAACCTGGCGCTGGATTAAGATTGTAAAATCGATTCACTGGCAAACAACCGATAGGTCCTGTATTGTGTATCCAAAATGTCCTCCCTCCTTGTTGATATATATTCTGAAAGAGAGACGCACATTGTTCATTATTTACTCGTTCTACGTAACGAATTGTAACTAAACTCGCAAATCATATAGTTCAATCAATAGTATTTAAGCTCTAATACACTCTGCTTGTCACAAGTGAATCAAGCACATACTCGCAACAAGGATATCGAACACTGGATTTCATGGTTGAATCTAAAGACAAATTCGATCAAGTCACAAGTATTGTTAATCCTATGCAATTGATATAAAAAAAAAAAAAAAAGCCTGCAATGCAACTTACTTGAACAGCTGAAGCTAACTGGTTAACAATGTCAGGCATAGCTGCACGAAGTTGATCGAAATTCATCTTTCGAAAACCAACAGAGAGATCATTTTGTCCAATATCAAACGTATAAAGAGCCTTTGCAAATTCCTCCTGTTTTGGTAGCTTGTCTCTATCAGATGATTTGTTATTAACTGATCATCACAAACATGTAAAAAAAAAAAAAACAATTTCAAGTAAAGAAGTGAATAAACCCAGATAGGCAATCAATCATATAATCAATTTCAATTACAAAATCAACCTTGATTATAGAGATCTTTGGTGCGTGATTTGAATTGATCAAATTGCTTAATCTGCATATCAAGAGAGAATGGACTTATTCCATACTCGAATATGGTTTCATTTTGCCTTCTGATGGTTGATCCTCCAGTAGCAAAATTCGCACCGTGTCGAAAATTTACTCCCAGAGAATTCAAATAAGCACTCAAGTATGGCAATTTCAGACGCTCAGCTGCATCAAAAAGCAAACTTTTTGTATCAAATGACTAGAATTCTCAATTGGGTTGTCAATCTTGTAAACAAAAAAAAAAAGAAAAGAAAATGTTACCAATAAAGTCTATGATGAGGCGGCCATCGCTATCTCTACCAGCTGGTTTGTGGAAGAAGCCCTCTCCATAGGGAGCTTGAATGGGATCAAATGCAGCTGATATGCCTCCAGTATCCGAATTGGAGTCACCAAAGTTGTAAATTGCAGGAAACCCACATGGTGCTGGTAAAGCATCACCACTCACACTCACACTCAAGCACCATAATATTAAAAACCCAGCAAGCAACGCTCTGCAAAAACTCATTTTCTTCAATGTAGCTTTTTAAATCATATACGGCTCTCAATTTATAGCTTTATGTTTGTTTGTCTTCACTGTTATCCACTCTCACTATCCAAAAATAAAAAATAAAAAGATTGCATAAAAAATGCAGATAAAATTAGATAAAATCTGAAATAAAATTAGCTTTTTTGTTTGTGATGTTGATGAGTACACACTAACACAGCCGCAGTGGTCAGTGCGGTGTAAATGCATAGGTAATCACTTGTGCGGAAATTTCATACGAGGATATCCTGATAGAATTATATAAGGATATTAAATGTGAGCCACTCGTTTTATATATTTTGACATGGTATGTATACACTTATCAAATCACTTTTATAAATGAGTGGTTTCAATATCCTGATAAAATTATATAAGGATGATTTGATAGGAACGAGACTAATCTCCTGAGGATGGATAAAGTGACACAGAAGATACTATTCAAGATAGTGTATGTGAATCGTTTGATGATGAATCATGTGGATGTAATGGAAGTAATACTTGAAAGTGAAGACCATACATGTGATGTGTCTCTGCATTGGGAGTTGGGACTTAGGAGGATGAATACAAAGAATACAGGATCAACGTGGAACTAAAGTTGTAGACTTGTAGGTATCCCCATTCCCCACAATCAGCGGTGACAAATTGGGCATGTTATTGAACTAAAGTTGACCGCATCGGCGCATTAACTTTTTTTTTTTTTTTTTTTCCTCCTTCAAAGGTAATGCGGTCAGGGTCTATCTTGTCGAAATTGGACACAAATAATCACCAGACTTTAGACTGTAATTAAAGCCAACATCATCATCACCGCCTCCTCTTGTACCTTTCAACTTGGAAGTATTCGAGCAGAGTTTCAACACGGGAGGTGTTCAATTTGACGATTAAAACAAAAACAAAGATTAATATATTCAAAAGGGTTTGGTGGAGGTTTTAGAGGGGTTTTTAGTTTCTTCCGTTTAGGGATAGCGACGGGACGGGGTCGGGGGCGGGGAATGTTTTACCATCCCCATCCCCGTCTTCCAAAACCATCCTCATCCCCGTTTCTGTCTCTGTCCCTGTTCCCGTATTAAGAGAAGTGGGGTCGGGTGCGGGGATTCTCCGTTGGAGAGACTTTCCTCATACCCACCCCATTTTCCGTTTAATATGATTATATATTTAAAAATTATAACTTAAAAATATATATATATATATATATAAATTCAGTTATATATTATAAATATAATATATATATATATAGACAAACGTGGTGTCAAAATATTTAGTTGTTTACTGTCAAACGTGATGTCAATATATATAAATATATATTATATAATATATTATCTTATATATATATATATATATATGTATATAATATATATATCGGGGCGGGGAGTGCTTCCTCTATCCCCGCCCCGCTTCAACTTCGGGGACAAGACTTTGTCTTTGTCCCTGTCCCCGTCCCCTAATATTATCCTCTATCCCTACCCAATTCGGGGTGGAGCCCCGCGGGACCCTGCACCCACGGGAAATATTGCCATCTCTACTTCCGTTTCATAGTTTGTGATCGAAGTTTTCTCAGATAAGCGTTCTTTAACTTTTTTTTGTTTTCATGATTTTTATTTTGTTATAAAAACCAAAAACAAAACAAGTTTTAAAATCGTAAAATATATAAAAATATCTTGTTTAACATGTTTTTTTTGTTTGTCATTTTGTTTTTTTGTTTTTTTGTTTTAATTCACAATACATACATATATATATATATATATATATATATTGTTCTTCTCTTCGTCTCGTCCTTTATCCATCTTCATATTTTCCTCTTCTTTCTCATCTTTCTCCATGAAAGCAAGATTGAAGTAGCAACCAATCTACTCCTCCAAGGCCGGAGGAGGTGAGATCCTTCCGGCAACGCCGATTTGGCCCCGGAGGAGGATCTCACCTCTTTTGGCCTTGGATCAACAGATCTGTTTTTCCAAGAGCAGATCGACTCCTGATTTTTTATTTATTTTTTATATAATTTATATTTAGTAAAAAATTATTATATTTTTTAATTATTAGTTCATTTGGTAATTATTTGTGATGAATTATTGACACACTTTTTATTCAAACTAAAAATTACTATAAGAAAAAAAAAATTACAATTTTTAACTCACCACATGCTTTTTTCTCGTTTTCATTTTTAAAATACAGCTTTCAACACATGTTACCACGCGTTTTTAGATTTCAATTGAAACAAAAAACATTGTTTTTACTTTCATTTTTTTTTTTTAAATAGCAAATGAAAAACGCTTACGGTACACAAATCTCTGATATTAACTTGGGATTTTAACCTGCCCAGTGCCTATTCATGCCCTCCATTCAAGATATACGCAAAGAATTTGGATCTTTTGCTGATTCGATTTTTTTCTTGATCTCACATAATCTCATGACACATAAGTATTGCAATGAATGAGTGATTAGGATGTGATTGATTTTCCCAACCACTTTATCAACAACTAATCACATTCTTTAAAAAGGTCAAGAAAAAATCAGATCAGTAAAAGATCTAAATCTATAAAAAAAAATCGTTGATGTATTCAAAGTTTATGGATATTTATAGTTGAGAAACGTTTTTACGTTTTTGACGGAAACGTTTCAAGTAAAAACGTTTCATTAAAGGAAACGTTTCAAGGAAAAACGTTTTGCTTTTTCCATTTTTTTTGGTTAAAAACGTTTCGGAAAAAAAAAACGATTTCAAGAAACGTTCCTTAACGAAATACGTTTTCTTAAAACGTTCCTATAAACGTTTTATTCCATAAGGTTCAAGCTCGAATGAGATATTCCAAAACGACACCGTTTAATTTGATACGCCGAAAACGACACCCAAGAGACTGAAAAACCCTGTAACGCCACTCTTTTGTTGTAGAAGTTGATGGAGGTTGCAGGAGAGCAGGAGGCAGCAGCAGCCATGGGTTCGAGCAAAGAAGGCGAATACTTGATGGGTCCGCCGACTTTCACGGAGCTCGAAAACGGCAGGTTCAAATGCGTTGAGACTGGCCACGAGCTGCTTGACAAAGACAAGGACTCCTATTCTCAGTCTAAACGCTGCCGTTTGGGTCTCATCGACTTCGCTCTCTCCCACAACAACCCCCCTCTCAATATGTTTAAACAAGACCCTGCCTCCCGGTAATCAAAAATCACTTCTTCTTTTTTTCTTCCTATCAAAAAAATTAGGGTTTAGGGTTTGGTTTATAATCGTATTTTATATAGCCCATGTTTGATTTATGTCTCTGTTTGCGTTTTTTGAGGTTTTCTGAAACGGAAATAGTTTTTGAGGACCCAGTTGGGGAATTATCAAAATTTTATTAATTTTTCTAAGTAATGTGTTAGAGAGAGGAAAAAAAAAAAAACTGTTAAATTTATGCCTGATTTTGTTGAGTGGAACTGTGGAAGTTACTCTAGATAATACTCTTCTTTTTTGTCCCTGCAATTTGTTGTTTTATTTTATGTAATCTATGCTGATATGGTTGGACATGTTTATTTATCAGTTCAAAATTGATATGTAAGCTAACTGGTGATAAGGTCAACAAGACTGAAGAACATATATGGAAGCATATGAATGGTAAACGGTTCCTGAACAAGCTAGGTGAGTGTTTCTTTTTTACTTCTTTAGTTCTTGATTCTAAGATAGATATATGTTGATGTCCAATTTCGAATATCATAGTCTTTCGATCACGAGTTATTGTATTTGAAGGGTGCCTGAATATTGATTTAAGTGTTAAAAATCTAAACTGACTGTGAACAGAGCAAAAGGAAACAGGAAAACTAGTATCAAATGGAGGGAAGGTAGACAAGGAATCAAAGCAAAATTCTGATGGGTCAAGTAAGAAGAAGAAGAAGAAGAAAAAGAAGAAGGCAAAAGAGGTTGAAGAAATTATCTCTGAAGTAAGGGAGTCTGCTGACAAGGAGAGCGATTTGGAAGAAGCTGAAAAAGAAATTGATTTGGAAGAAGTTGACTTTTGGATTCCTCCGGTGGGAGAACGTTGGGACTTTGATGATGGTGGAGATCGATGGGGTTCAGATTCTGAGTCAGGAGAGGAAATTGATGGAGAAAATGGAACTGGTCAGTTTCACCTCTTTATAGGTTGCCATTTTAGTTTGCATGAAGAATCAAATTTGATCATGTTCTACTTTTTTGCTTATATCTTTGGCTGATGAGGAAGAGATGGTATAACAGTTCAAGAAGATGAGTATATTATGACTTAATAAATTATAATGACCAGAAATTATTAAAACAAAAAAGAAGTTTAGTGACAGAGATTAATAGATAAGTATAATTGTATGTTTGAATTTTGAAAATGAACCTGGATTCTTCTTAATTGTTTCCCATGTTTAGGTTATTTATTATGATCAAACCCTCCTTCGTGTCCTCTATGTTTGTCACATTTTACAGAATGATCATGAGAATATCTTACATTATGAGAAATAAATGTTTGATCGGCAAGTTTTCTGTGCAAAGTGCAAACCTTTATTATAGTGATCCCCTGAGAGAGTTCATGATGGCTGAGCTGAATTTAGCTTGGTTGGAAATTGTTGTTAACATGATTTTGAAGCTAATTTTGTTCCACTTTAGTTTAACAGGATCAAATTCTATTATCTTCTATAACTTATGCTTTGTTGATTGTTGGAATATCCATCTGTCTCTTCTGGAACTGGTTTAATTTTGGAAAATTACATGAGCTGTTGGGTTTGCATCCTCTTACTGTAGTAATTTGACTGTATTTTTCTTCATCAGAGGGTGCAGTTGAAGATAGTGGCAAGGAGTCAGAAGAGCTTTCTGCACGGTATGTTACCCCATAATGTTTTGGTTTTTAAGTTTTTATCATCGAATTTTCTTGCTGACGGGACTGCTTTTGAATCCTGTTTTGATTTTGCAGAACAAAGAGAATGTCCATAGAAATTGGACCAAGCAGCTTTGCCTCGAGAAAGAAGAAGAGTAGGAAGAACAGTGCTTCTTAATTTTAGCTTATATAAACAGAGTATTTAATCAAGTTGTTTTATTGCAATTTCTTTCAGTCTAATTGTTTCCAGTACCAAAAAGGATTGGAAATTTGTGTTACTGTAAAACCGAATCTTTCCGATCACAAGAAAATGAAACGTGAAATTTTGTTTATTTGTTTATTTGTTTTTTACTTTATGTTTTGCACCGAGAATTATTCCATTAGCTTTAGTGCATAATTGTGAGCTTGCAGTTTGCACGCTTGTGCTCGTTTTACATTTCAGACTATAGATTTATCACCTGCTTGACACTTGAATAAAATCTGATATGTAAACTGAACTCTTCTGAAACTACATATTATTCATACTTATCAAGCGGCAGGAACCAGCTACAGCTTGTGGCATCATCATGCACTACAAGACCACTGTCACAATTTAAACATATTATTCAGAATTGCTCAACGAATATTCACAAACAAATTCATCACTGTATTGATCAACTGA
Organism: Acer negundo; assembly: GCA_035582765.1. Taxonomy (NCBI): domain Eukaryota; kingdom Viridiplantae; phylum Streptophyta; class Magnoliopsida; order Sapindales; family Sapindaceae; genus Acer; species Acer negundo. The sequence goes on along the minus strand of CM069237.1, from coordinate 8,665,462 downwards.
ACAATGCTGCAAACTTCATGTTATTGAGTCGTTGGATTGAATTTGAACATGGCTTCGTCTCAACAAAAATGAAACAGTAACCGTCATATATAACAGATTATCACTTGGGTGTCCCTAAAAATGGCGAGGTAGGATGGAAATCTGGAGTTGTACAGCCATTATCGGTGCAAAAATAACGATCCCCAAACTCTCCCATCCCTGGAATCACACGTAAATGATCATCTAGTGATGCATCAATCTCTGATGTTACAATTTTTAGCATTGGAAATTTCTTGCAGACGGCATGAACTCCTTGAGGTGCCTGCATTATATGACATACTAATTTTAGAATTGAAATTGAATAATATGAACAAGCACTTAAAAATGAAATGGAAAAACATCAGAGACACTTACGGCTATGAGGTTGAGAAATATGATGTTTGATTCTGGAACACCCTTACTGATAAGTAGAGATATAGCTTTCACAGCAGAATTTCCTGATCACGCATCAACTTTTTTCAGATAAAACTTTATACTATAGAAGAATTAATGGTGTTTTTGGGAGTGTCTTTGCTAATCGAAAGTGTTTTCGGGTCTGTTGTTTAATTGGCACTTTGAAAACACTTCGAATACTTTTGAAAAAGCATAAAACTTGATAAGTGTTTTTTCAGAAAGTGCTTCGAGTTGATTTCACAGTAAAACAAAAACACTCCCAGAGGCACATTAAGATAAGTTTATGATCCCGAACCTGAAGCCAGAATGGGGTCGAGCAATAAAACATGGCGGCTTGAGATGTCTTTAGGTAGCTTCTCATAGATTAGCTGCAGCAACATTGAAACCAATGAGAACTTTTGAGGGTAATAGATAGAGATAGATACAGAGAAAGAGACAGAGTTTCCTCCACGAACCTGGCGGCCATTGCTACCCTCTCCATGGATGAGGATTTTACCGATCTTTATTCCCTTACAACATGCTCTTAATGCGTTCTCCATGCTTTCCCCACTGATAATAAGAAATTACAGTGAACAGTTATCAAGTATTATTCTATAAAAACAATAACATAGAGTCACAGCAGAAATAACAAATATGTTATCCATTATGACAGTCTAAGCAGACCGTAAGAATTTACTTCTCCATTGAAGCCAACAGCTTGCATTTGTACTGTCAGCAAAATGCGATTATGATATAATTTTGCTTAATATGCTGTTATGTATCTTATTTTTAACGCGGAACTTTTTTCAAAGAATGGATTATGATTGTCAGAAAATGTTTTACCTTTCGAAAGATATAACAAATCTGATAAATTATGACTCTAGAGGCCAACCTAGAGAGTTTAGCTTTGAAGCTTTTAGTGTAAGACAATATGCAACCTCATAGATTATGATTCAGATGCAGATGCATAAATATGCGGTTCATAACTTTTAAATTGTAATAATTGACTGGAAATTAATAACGGATACCTTCTAATGATTGAGACCCCACACAACCTTTTACAGAAAACAACTCCAGTGTATACAGCTCCTGCAAAAAGAAGAAAAAAATAAATAAATAAATAAAATTAAAGAGGGATTTGATCAATTATTGACAAACTAAACCGAAATCTGTATATTATGGTATCACAACGAAAAATAAAATGTTTCTATTAATGGGATCATGGAGAAGTGTTGTGCACATTGTAGATGACATGCATGTCGGTTTTGCCACAAGGACAGGAGAGATGGCAAAGAGGTGTCAATTCCAAAGGCTAATCGTTAACAGGAAATATCTTCGTAAAATATACCATGGAAAAAAATAATTCTAGCATAGTTAGTTACCAGTTGGAGTGATGATCTGCTTTTCAGTAAAAGGAAGGTGACCTAGACCGTGCTCCACAACCTGAAAGAATGATTCAAAACCATGTAATGCCAATCTTGCCAATACTTAGTTACAGGTCTGTAGCACATTTGTTTATATGAAGGTCTTTTTTACCAAGCGAATCAGTCGGTCTGAGTAGAAGACAAAGTCATGTTTTGTTGTCTTGACATCACGTATAAGAGTGTGCATTCCCCGAATCTGGATCAAATTCATAAACACCATTAACCTTTTATTCCTTTATAACAAGAACCTAGATATTTCACATAAAAGATAACCTATCAAATTTGTGTAGCCAAGGCAAAAGAAAGTTCGCTGAGCATATAGAAAATAAAAGCTATTAGTAAATTGCAAATGCAATACCTGAAATGTTGAGAAAATGACAAAAACATTTGAATATATTTTACATAGGTCATGCTGGCCAAGCTTTGTGCAAATATTTTGAACTATCAAGTCAATCGCTACATCATTATCTGCACCCCTAGGGATGATGATGTCGGCATACTTCTTTGTTGGAAGTATAAATTCTTCAAAACTGGGCTTTACAGATCTAGCATACTGCAAATTTGGAGAATAGGATAGTGAGTTATCAGTAGAGAATATTGAAGCTCAAAGCAGTAACATGATTAAATCATTTCTACTGAAATAGAAGAGGAAACTTGATTATCTCAATTAATTTCTCGTAAATAATGAAAATTGTTTTTAGTCACAGCATAAGCATTTTGCAATAGGTCATGCCATTTCTTTACTGCACAGAGAAAAGGACACAATTTCTCAACAGCATATAAATAACAAAGTTAATGGCCTATGTGCTAGTTTTAGGTACCGGCTACCTAATGACAAGAAGCTATATAGTATATATTCAACAGAAACGCAAAAACAGCACTTCATGTGTGGATCACAGCATATCAAAAGTAAATTAAATAAAAGAGGGAGGAAAATGGCCATCAACTAACTTGGTCAAGGACATTTTCAATATTTCTTCCTCTTTCAACAGTATCACGTTGAATTCTCCGTGAAAGCCTTACATCAGAATCTGCACTGGTGAAACTATCATCATGGTTAGCGGTTAGTGGTTTCGTAATTGGGAAAATGCATACAAAAGAACGCTCTAAGCTAACATTTTATAAAATAAAAATTCGGTAGTTACAAGATTGAATGGAAAAGGCAGGAGTAAGCAAGAAGTCATGTCAAGTTGTCAAGAGCAGGACTGAAACTAGCTATTAATACTACTAGATTACGGTATGTTTTTCAAACTTGTGGCAGAAGTGACTTCTGAAACATGGATGGAAAGTTCCCATCTGATGTTCCATCAAAGCATAGGTATTTTGTGCTTGTGACTGTAATATCTTCAATGAGAACAACTTATATAAAGGTCCACTATTTTGGTTTACATATACAGTTTCACTTTTTTTTTTTCCTCTACTTTTCTTTGGTATCAGGAACAGATAGCAACTGACATTTCCACAGAATATTAGAAACTTCAAACAATGAATCTTTCTCATCTTACTTTCAGTTTCGATCACGATTCTTCACCAGCTTACCCAGCTGAACCTATGTATCTATCGGAAACCCCGTTGTTATGCAACTCTACTAAGACGTCAAAATCAATTCAAACAGCATTCCAGCACAAAAGGAAGGATCTTTAAAAACCTTCCCTACAGGAAAAAAAATACTTTGATTTCTTCTTCACCACACTGCTTGACTTACAGAACCAAGTAACAGGATAAATTGACTGGATAAAAGATATAGGGAAAAATTACCTGAGTCAACAAAGATCTTCATGTTCATGAGACCACGTACTCGAGGATCATGAAGAATAAGTATTCCTTCTAAAATGAACACATCTGAGGGGTTAATCTACAATAGAAGAAAACAAACAGCATTACGAACCAACTATTTATTTCGCTAAATAGATCTGAAATAACTGTTTCGATCATATACAAGTTATCAATGCAAGATGAAAATGAATAAATGATGCAATACCAAAAAGCAAAGATACAGTATTGGTTTCATATGATGCTCTCGTTTAAAGTTTTGTTAGATATCTAATGAGCAAGTCATGGTTACATATATATCTATGAATCTAGCAAAATTAACCATTCTGTACAGTTGAAAGTTCAAGTGAAAAGCAATTTGTTCCGAACCAAAAGAATATACAATTTTGATTCTTTTTCAAGTGAATAAACATTAAGCTTCAACAATAATCATTTTGGAAATCTGAATATCTTGATAATATCGAATGATGTCGATCCTCTAATATGGATCAAGTACCTGGCGTGCTTGTTCAGAGCGCTTATGACCCTTGAAATTATAATTTGGGATGCTAACTGCTTCACCATTTTTCAGTTTCTCCATGCATGAAAGTAGAAGCTCTGTATCAAAGGCATCTGAAAACAAAATCATAGCATAAAAACTAGCATGAATATTAGAAGCAGCAGCGAAAACTAAATGGAATCTAATCCGAGTTATTCTTAAATCCAATTTTTAGAAATGCGATACTTACCGGGATGATCAAAGTTGTATTCATGAATTTTTTTCAATTTCTCAACACTAGGCGGATGATAAAATGAGTCCTGCGAAAAATTCATGTTCGATGAAAATGCAATTTTGTTCAATAATAACACAGTTACTAGAAGAACTTTGATAATGTCATCGTCTTCATAATCCAAACCATTTCTTTTTTTCTTTTCTTATTAATTAATTGATGAATCCAAATCCATCAATACCTACTGGGACACTGAACAAAAAAACATTGCTTGAAAATGTTTTTAAAAAGAATAAATTTAAAGCAATTTAAAATTACTTGATTAACAAGAACAACACGCTGATCATGGAGCTGAGAGATAATCATATTGCAAACGGTTGTTTTCCCGGATGCAGTTCCACCAGCAACACCTGCTAAACACAAACACAGATCAATATATATGTCAAAACATGAACTTGAAAAATAAAATCAAAAACCCACAAATTTTCTTTAAAAGAAAAAGACAAAAGAAAAAAGAGTGGAGTGATTGATACCAATAACAAAGGGTTGCTTATGAGGCAGTGTAGATGAATGAGGGCCGCTATTAGATTGGAGAGACAAGTCCAATTCAGGTAGAGAATCCATCGTCTATGAAATTTGGGTTTTTATTTATTTATTTTTTTTAGAGAAATTAAATGGAGGGTTTTGAGGTTATGTTTGTGTATGATTTGCTTTTGAGAAGTGAGATGTGAAGTAACCGAAATAAGCGGGAATCAACAAACTTGCCATCTGGCGCGTTTTTATAGTCCACTTGCTGGCTGCTGCTGCTTTTTTTACAAGTCTCATCTTTGAACATTTCATTTGCCAGACTCTTTTTTCTTTTTCCTCTATCCTTTTCTCCTTTTTGCTACTCGAACCGGAACATTGTGATCATAGGCAAAGTCAGAATTTCAAAATTAATAAAGGTTGAGGGCTAACCAGTAATTTTTTTATTTTATAGAAAACAAATATAAAAAATTTAAACAAAATATGAAAACTAAAATGAAATTTTATAAGAGGCTAGAGGGTAGGGGTAGGGGTAGGGGTAGGGGTAGGGGTGGCAAAAATCCCTGACCCACCCCAAACCGGTAGGGCTCCGATCCGTTTGGAGCACTTAAAATGGGGTTCGGGTTAGGTTTGAGTCAAACTTTTTTGACTTGGTTTTTTATCGGGTCAAGTATGGGTCAATCCCTTATTCCCCGACCCGTCCCGTTAGTCCCAATATTTATATAATTATTCTTTAAAATATAAAAATATGAAAGGAAAAACAAATCTCTAATCTCAGTCTCTTTACTTGATCATATTTTCTGTTTGAATTTAAAGTTTATTAAACTTAGATGTTGTGTTCTATTAAATTTAAGTTTATGTATAATTTTAAGTGTATATTAAAATTTTTTTCTATGATGTATGTTTGTATTTAAGTGTATATTTAAATTTCTAATAAAAAAGAAAAAAAAAGTGTATATATATATTAATTTAATGTTAAAATTTAAGTCAATGTCCTAAAATTCAATTATAGGGTAAAATAATTTGTAAATTTAGTGGTTTGAGATTTTTTTTTTTTTTTTTTTTTTTTAAAGGATGAAACGAATCTGGTCATTTAGATCAGGTTTGGGGCACCCCTACCCCAATCAGATTAGGTTTGGGGCGGAAATCGAAAACCCATTGGGTCACGGGTCAAGTTTAGGGCAACCTATAAAAAAAGGGTCTCGGGTTTAGGGCGAGCCAATCTGACCCCAATCCGACCCGTTGCCACCCCTAGGTAGAGGTGTGCAAGATCCAATTCAATCCAATATGATTCATTGAACCCGATCAAATCCATTGGATTTGATTGGATTTGAAAGCATGATTGGATCGAATTGAATCTTAAATTCCAAAATCCATGGGATCAGATCGGATTGGATTTAGGATTTTCATATGAAAATTCACCAAGTCGGTCGAATTTGCCAAAATATAAGGCTTAATTTATATTTGGCCAATTTATATCTTATACATATGAACATTGAGCAAATTTTGGGTGTTATTGTATTTTGTTATGATCAAGGGTTATATTTCAAACTTTTGAATAATTTTATGTAGGTTTGTGTATAGAATTTTTGTTTGAATTTTATAATTGGTTAGATTTTTTGAATTTTAAACGGTACAAATATGTGTTGCTTTTATTTTAATTACTAGTTTGTTAATTTTATTTGAATTACCGTGTATGAATAATTATTGATTTTGTTAATTTTAGGAATGTTTTAACTTTCATATATTAAGAATTATTTCATATGTATCCGATCAATTGGATTGGATCGGACAGATTTAAGTATTTCACAATTGGATCAGATCGGATTGGATTTCGCTCTAAAATTAGATTGGATAGGATAGTAATTTCTTTCATCCAATCGGATCAAATCAGATATTGGATCATGGAAAATCCAATAGATCCGATCCACTGTACACCCCTACTAGAGGGGTCATGGTCCCTCCAGACCCTTTCATAGCATCACTGCTGATTGTGAGCAACGACATTATCAAGATTTAACGCTAAGTGGGCTAGAATATATTTCTTTAAACCTTGACATACGATGAAATTTTATTAATCGAAGAACAGATGCATATATCTAAATAGATAGATTAACTAAAAAGAAAACGGTCATTCTTTTTATTGAAATGATGGATTATTTTTTTTTTTAGAATTATGACCTATATAAATGAAGAAAAATTAAGTCATAATATAGACACCAAAAGGTGTTAAAAAGATTATATAGTTAAATTTTTATTCCATTAATGTTGCATTTAATTTTTGTATATAACTTTAAAATTAGATTAATCCTAAAATTTCAAAATAACAAATATTGAAATTCATATAATTTATAAAAAATATATCTAATTTGACGACCAATTTGTTGTTTTGAAAAAGAATTTGAGCCAAATTTCAATAAGGATGATTTTAAGATTGGGACGGATCATCTCCGATTAATCTGACTGGTCTATTACAAATATTATTTGGTTTGAAAATAAATTGCAAATTTAAAGGTATTTTGATAAATTCAATACAGAATGATATGATTAAAATTTTCAACAACAAAAATCAAGATTTATTTTTCAAAAATAAAATTCAAGATTGGCTAGGGTGAGCTGCCCAAACCTAGCCCAAGTGGAGGTTTATAGTATATATTCTCTCATAGGGATTTTAATTTTGGTAAGGATTTTAATGAAGTCACATCAATTTTTGTGAATTTTGAACTAAATTTTTTTGTGGATGACAAGTTCATTGAAATCTACCTATGAATAAAATTTTAAAAAATTTCAAACACTAGAACAATTTATCTGGATTTTGTTAAATATGAAAGCATTAGAAAAATGGCGAAATATAAGAAATTTCATGAAAAATAGTTCTAGTACTTGAAAGATTCTCAAATTTTATTCATATGTATATTTCAATGAACTTATTATCCACAAAAAAAAAAAAAAAATCAAATCAAAATTCATAAAAATTGATATGATTTCATCAAGTTCCTTATAGAAATTAAAATAAAAGACCCCTTATGAGAGGCTGTGTGTGTGTGTGTGTGTGTGTGTGTGACCTGATTTTGTTAAATATGAAGACATATGAAAAATGGGCGAAATGAGATACTCATTGTATATGTGTGTGTGTCCCGATTTTGTTAAATATGAAGGCATCTAAAAAATGGGTAAAATATAAGAAAATTTATGAAAAATAGTTCTAGTGCTTGAAAAAATTTGACCTCTTATAAGAGACTCATTTTATATGTGTGTGTGTGTCCCGATTTTGTTAAATATGAATGCATCTGAAAAATGGACGAAATGAGAGACTCATTTTATATGTGTGTGTGTCCCCGATTTTGTTAAATATGAAGGCATCTGAAAAATGGGCGAAATATAAGAAAATTCATGAAAAATAGTTCTGCTGCTTGAAAAATTCTCAAATTTTATTCATATGTAGATTTCAATGAACTTATTATCCATAAAAAAAAAAAAAAAAAGTCAAATCAAAATTCATAAAAATCGATTTGATTTCATCAAGATCCTTACCGAAATTAAAATAAAAAACCCCTTATGAAAGACTCATTATATATATATATATATATATATGTGATTATGTGTGTGTGTTTGTGTCACATATCCTTTTTATGGGACGATGACTGAGTTAATAAATTAAGTTTTAATAAAACTAAAATATAGTAAACTACAAAGACACCATTGATTCCACTTTACCTTTTCCTTTCTCTTTTTCTTCCTCTCATGAAAAACAATTTTTTCCTTCAATCTTTTCTTAAGAGAAAAGAGGAATCTCTTTAGAAAATTGTAGCTGAATTGTGTTTTTATCAACGAGGAGGGAATAAAAAAATTGCGAAAGAACATAAATCAGAAGAAAAAGCGAAGAAAATAGATATGAAATATTTTCTAGAAAGTCTCAAATTCAAGGAAACCGCATTTGGTATCGTTTTAAAAATGGTGTTTTCGAAAACTATTGTTAAAAATGAAAATGATGTTTTCAAAAATGTAATGTATTTGGTAGCGTTATTTAAAAGTAGTTTTCAAAAACGGAAAACGATGTAAATTTGTTTTGTACTTCGGTGTTGTTTTTAAATGGGTAAAGTAATTCTTTGAAGGAAAGAATCGTGGTTTGTTTTGAAAATGGTAACAAAACAATAAATAAATAAATAAAAATGTATTCAACTTTTTAGTTATAAATTTCAAATAATTGTTTTTTGTTTTCAAAAACAATTTTGTAAAATGTGTAACTAAACAATATTAATGTTGTTTTTTGTTTTTGAAAACAGAAAATAGTTCGTAAAAACACATCAAAACACCACCTAAGTCTCAAATTCAAGGAAATAAGGGTTGTTCGGTAACGTTTTCATTTTCTATTTTCTGTTTCTTTTTTGGTTTTTGTTTTCTATTTTATATTTTTCGAATTTGAAAACACGTCTGGTAACAATTATTGAAAACGATATTCCGATAATAAAAATATAAAAAACGCGTCTGGTAGTATACTTAATATTAAAACAATAAGTACACAACAATAACAACAATTAAAGATAATATTAATATTATATATATAAAAAAAAAAATGGTTATAACACTTAATAAATTATATTGATAATTACCATACAAACAAAGTTTAATTAATCATAAAGTTTATCTATTATTATAGTCATTTTACAATTGTAATGCGATCTCATTCCTAACAGGGTTCATTTGTATCATGTTATCTTGAGACATGTTCAAATTGAAAATATTTGTCTATGCTTCTTCCTCAATAATTATATCTTTTAGTTTAAATTCTCTAAACTACCTTTTGCGAAGAGCTTCTTTCCGTATAAAGTTATGCAGTACACAACATACAATTGAGATCAGTCTTTTCTACGTGGTGGGTATGTGGTGGGTGAATACAATTGGTAAGTGAATACATGTTGAAACTTGTAAGTGAGATAAATTATATATCCGCCTACACCAAGAGGTTGTGGGTTTGAGTCAGTCATCCTCCCTAAATCCTGAATTATTGTAAAATTAAAATAAAATAAAAAAGAAGTGGGAAGTTTAGATGGATGAAGTCTAATAATAATAATATTATTATAGGTAAAAAGTAATTTAATATTATTATTGTGTCATTGGTAAATAGAGATAACTCTATAGCATTTCAATTATCTATTTTTTGTTGTTGAGAAAATTAAATTATCTGTTAATAATTTAAAAATTAATTTTTTATAAAAATAAAAATAAAACATAAAGCAACTAAACATTATGTGTGTCAATATGGGCGTAGCTCAGCTGGTAGATAGACGAGTTTGGGGATTGGGCAAATGACTCATAGGTTAGCGGTTTGAATCATACCAATGACGAAAACTTTCACAAAAATACCTAGTCCCAGATAAATAGATATTGTCAAAAAAAAAACAAAAAACAAAAAATTGACCTTCTATGATTTTGAACCATTTAAGAACAACCTGGATGAGAAAATCCGGAGAACAACCGGACTAAAAAATAATTTTATATACTTCTCCTTAGCTCAGCTAGTAGATGGATGAGCTTAAAAAATAAGTTTGAAAAATAAGTAAAAATGATAGTTTTTGAAATAAATCAAAAAAATTAATAAAAACATTTAATTTTATTTAATTAAATCAAAAATTTAAAAAGTAGAACATAAATAGACTGGTAAGAGTGTTCCAATAGCACCGCTCTTAAAATTGTTTGTACACCCAATGGCCATCATAAAAATTAAAAAAGCAATCAATGAATTACCAGAAATAACCCTATGACATTTTTTTTTTTTTCTGTTGAAACTTTTATGATATTTCAAGATTGGGGGAGAAGGTATGACTTGACCCCATAGCTTTTTGAACGTAGGTGTGAGTGGTTTACTACTAAACCCTATGACCCGTTATCTATCTGTTTATTAGAATAATGCTAGATGTCTCAAATTATATCCAAACTTGTATTCCAATTTTTGATGTGTCAATTGACAAGTTGATACAAATTAATGAAAAAGGTAGTCAATTTTTTAAGTATGAGCTTATGTATGTTTTTTCGTATGGAATTCAGGCTCAATAACATTATAGAGTTACAACATTACAGAGGTGGGATCCCGTAAGAAATGCACCTGAGAATTTTGCATTTAACGATGTGTTTGGTTGGATGGAGAAATGGAGAGAGGGAGAGGGTTGGAGAGAGAGATCAAATCCTTTGTTTGGTTGGAGAGATGAGAGGAAGGAGAGGAGAAAATGAGGGAGGTGGGATCCATCCGGGCCCACAATATTTGATCCGCCCAATGATGGACGGATAAGAGGAGGGAGAGAAAATTGGAGGGAAATGACCATAATGCCCTCCAATTTTTCATTGCCCTCCAATTTTTCAAAGGGTAATATAGTAATTTTACAAATTAAATACCTACACATCCATTCAACCCTATTTTCAATATCAAACAACATGAATGATAGACATTATCATCTCTATCACTCCTCATACTTTCCTCATACTCTCCCCCTCCTATCAAACATAGTGTAAAAGGAAGTCAAATCATAAAACCATGTCAAATTATTTTTCATAAAACCATGTCGGTGTGTGAGTGCAAGTAGTAGTGGGCCTGAATCAATTTTGTTATCAAACGGGCCGTGACTTTAGAGGCCTTTTTGTGTACTTTGCAATACAAAGGCAGCGCAGCCAGTCACAACAACTCACAAGAACATGCAAAAATTAATCAAAGTCGTTGATAAAAAAACATATAAAGTCTTTTTTATTTTACTTTATTTTATTTAGATCTTGTTTAGATTCTGCCGATGAAGTTTGTGAACATAGTGGGTGAGTTTTACCAATTTTTTTTTTTTTTTTTTTCATTCAAAAGTTTTGACTCCAATTTTAATTGCATCCATTAAATTGTAGATCAAACGGCCAATAATCCATCATCAAATAAACATTTTGGTTGATTCAAAAAATCCACCCAAAATGTTATATTTCCATTCACAAGACAAAGAAATTTTAATACTGTATCTACATCATCTCACATGATTATTGCCCCACATTTTTTTATTATTATTTGAAAGAAAAAATATATTTATCAATTTATGATATTGTTAATGCTAAATTTTGCACCTCGGTCAAGTTTAGTATAACAAGTTTGAGAAGGTGGAGGGTTGACAAGAAGGTGTCAATGTGATTTCTAGAGACATGGCCCCATTGATTTAAGATATGCAAAATTATAATAGTCGATTGTGTTTTATGAACTTTAATGTAATTCAATAATCTTTAATATAAAGTCTGAGAGTGATGTAAAAACTACAATCCTAATAACATAACAAAATCCTACTATTTTTTTTTTTTTCTATTACAATATCTTTCAATCCGTGACTATGTATTTTTTTGAAACTTTTTGTCATTGGTAGGATTCGAGCAGTTGACTTAGGAGTTATTTGTTAAGGCACCAAACTCGTCCATCTACTAGCTTAGCTACGTCGCTATTGGCAACAAAATCCTACTATTAGCAAGTTGGAACCCTACATAAAACTCGCATGGAGTGGCGTAAAATGTTATTTTTAACCGATGATGGAATAGCACAAACTAAGCATATTCACTCTTCATGAGAAAGTAAACTCACATAAGATGTTTGATTGAGCTAGTCAATTTAGGTCACAGATGAATCTATCATAAAAGTTATTGATCAAGTTAAATGGTGTGTTATATATAACAGTAAACCGAAAGAAAATGGTTACTACGTGTGTGGTGGAAAAAGCTTATCAACACCTCAAGAGGAGATGTTGAGGAAAAACATGGAAGACACTTTTGAGGAAGTTAACATTTAACAACGGTTGATATAGAGAGAGCTCATATAAATAGAAGAGTCACAAAGTAAATAAAGTAAGTCGCTCGAGACCTTCTCCAATCAAATTAACAGACATTCATTTTCGTTTTAAACAAAATTACTATTTTGAGCATAATAGAGGTCATGCCGACAAAAAAGGGTGGGCACCCAAACCGCCAAACCGATCAACCCGTTCAAACCAAATCAATTTAAGCGGGTTGGTTTGGATTTGTTAAAGAAAAAAAAAATGATTGGGTTATTTTTTAGTAAACCAATTGGTTTGTAAGTTGTGTTTTATCAACCCGTATAACTCAACCTAAACCATTACATACTTATATATATATATATATATATATATATCGGTCTCATTCCTATCATGTCATCCTTATATAACTTTATCAGGATATTGAATGTGAGTCACTCATTTATAAAAGTGATTTGACAAGTGCATGCATACCAAGTCAAATTATGTAAAACGAGTGGCTCACATTCAATATTTTTATATAATTCTATCAGGACATCCTCATATGAAAATTTTCGTATATATATATATATGTATTTATTTATATATAAAATTATCACATAAAAACAATTAAAGTTAACCTAATTTTATATTATATTTATTTTCAAGGTTATGCTTTCCCAATTCTAAGTTCTAAGTTCTAAGTTCTAATTCCCTCTATTTATTCTTAAAGCTATTTTCATATATCTAATCCGAAGTTGTTGGCATTAAACAAATTTATTGAAGGTAAATAACTTTTTAAAATTTTTTTTTTTTTATTGTTTCGTCAAAAGCGCATTAAACGATACGGTTTAATTATATATATATATATATATATATATAAAAGTTTTATGCATTCTACATTTGAGTTTTTTCTTAACTTTTATTGTTATACACTTTGGTTAAATTTAGTATTATTGTTTATCTTATTGATAATAAGTTTAACTACTTATATTGATATTATTATATTTGATCAAATTAAAAAATATATATATAATTATTTTCTTAAACCTTCAAATCAAACTGAACCGAACCGACTATTATTGGTTTGGTTTTATTTGATTTTACCTTATAATTGGTTTGGGTTAGGTATCGTTAAACCCAACAAAACCAACCCATGCCTACCCCGACCGACAAACAACGCCCTCTTCGACATTATCTTCAATTCATCTGAATCTAACTCTCTTCTCACAAAATAATCTCCATCTATCATACAACCCAGATTTACCACCAGTACACGTTGAAGAAACAAAACAAAAACGAAAGTAAAATATTTAAAACATATGCGGTTATTATAGTGGGTTGATAGCTCTGTCCTATGATATAAAATTTTTAGGCTTGCTTAACAAATCCACTAACATACAAAACATGAAGTTATTAATTAATAGTAACAGTATTTTTCGTTTTCATACTTCTAAAAATTGTACATGCTTTCTAATACATTGTATATTTCTCATATATCTTAATAAAGTAATTTAAAAAATCAAACCTACCAAACATCTCGATCTTAATGACAATGACATGAAGAATCTCACCAAACCTCACAACAACAATCTCAAATGAATCTACAGTGTTTGATAAAACCTTCATCACATCTATCAACCTTATCTCGATAATAAGGTTTAATATTTTAATTGAATTCCATGTAATGATCAATAAATGGAGTAAAATTCTACATCTACTTGTGTCAAAATCTTTAAAAAAAAATAATCTAATTTATTCCATAGAGATTTGGTCGGGAATTGATGAACAACCAATTTAGTGTTTAATAGTATAGAATAGAAATTAATATAGGGCGACGGGGCGTGGCCAAGCAGTAAGGCAACGGCTTTTGGTCCCGCTATTCGGAGGTTCAAATCCTTCGCTCCTAGAGCGACCTCTTATATATATCCAAATATCAGACTCCAAATTATTTTTTTGATCATTAATTCAAAAAATAACCTACCATACATATCGGTCTTAATGAGAGTGACACAAAGACTCTCATCAAAGCTCACAGCAACATCCTAGAGCGAACTCTTATATATATCCGAATATCAAACTCTAACTTTTTTTTTTTATCAGTAATTCAAAAAATAAAACCTACCATACATCTCGGTATTAATGACAGTGACACGAAGACTGTTATCAAACCTCACAGCAACAAATCTCAAACGAATCTACAGTATATGATAAAACCTTCATCACGTCTATCAACCTTATCTCATAAGGTTTAATATCTTAATTGAATTATATATAATGATCAATAAAAAAATAAATAAAAAAAAAGAGGTGGGAAGTTTAGATGGATGAAGTCTAATATTATTATTATTATTATTATAGGTAACATGTAATATAATATTATTATTGTGTCATTGGTAAATAGAGATAATTCTATAGCATTTCAATTATCTATTTTTTGCTGTTTAGAAAATTAAATTATCTGTTAATAATGTAAATTTTTTTTTTTTTTTTTTTTATAAAATAAAAATAAACATAAAGCAACTAAACATTATGTGTGTCAACAGGGGCATATCTCAGCTGGTAGATGAACGAGCTTAGGGCTTGGACAAATGACTCTCAAGTCAGCGGCTCGAATCCTACCAATGACGAAAACTTTTATAAAAATAAATAGTCGGATTAATAGATATTGTCATTATATATATATATATATATATATATATTGACCTTCTATGATTCTAAACCATTTAAGAACAACCTGGATGAGAAAATCCAGAGAACAACTAGACCCAAAAATGATTTTATATACTTTTCCTTAGCTCAACTAGTAAATAGATAGATATTGTAAAAAAATATGAAAAAAAAAACCTTGCTTTCGGTTTGTTTTCCTTTTTGTAGGAGAAGTGAAGAGACACAAATGCACACAAAAACTGAGAGAGGGGTTTTCGTTTAAAAAAAAAAAAAAAACCAAAAAAAAAAAAAAAAAAAAAAAAAAACGAAAAACAAGCAAACAAGCAAACAAACAAACAAGCTTCTGTCTTCTTATTCGTTATTGTTGTTGATGTGTTATTGTCTGCTCACTAAACTTTTTTTAGGGTTTTTCAGAATACTAATTGTGGAGACGGATGAAACTAAGATAACAATATAGCTTCAAAAATGAATGATGAAGAATTTTTTCCAGTTGCAGTGAATGAGGTAGAAGAAGAATGATTTAGGTTATATGGGAATAAAAGTAATTTTAATATTAGTTATTTTAATTTTAAAATATTTTAAGAGTAATGCTAATTACAATCCACTAAATATCTTTTCACACTTCATTTTTTTTTTTTTTTTAATGATAATTTTAACCTTCAAAAGAATAATGCTAAAATCCCACCTAAAATCCCACATTTTTCATATCAACACTTGTGGCATGTAAGGTGTCAAATTGTGAGTAGATACACAGTAATGATGCTTTATCTCACCTACCACATGTATTCACTCACCATTTGGCATTTCAAGTGTGAATGCCACATGTGTTGAGATGAAAAAAATGGGATTTTAGAGTATCTCCAATGGAAGCGTGATTTGTGGGAAAAAAAAAAAAAGATGCCACGTAGGATAAATAGACGTTTTGTTAATAATTGCGTCTCAAATGCAGCTGTGTATATTCAACCTCAAGCTGACGGCCTGACGTGGCAAAAAAAAAATATTAGACATTGTCAACATGACCGTCTACTTTCAGATGACCTGTTGCACAACCTTTTTTTACGTTGACTCAACAAATATTTAAAATTGACATTAATTTTGCATCCATTTTTGATAAGGAAATAAAATAAAATAGAAAATAGAAAATAAATTTAGACATGTCATTAAAACAAAATATGTTTTAAACAGAAATATTGGAGGCCAAATGTTAAGTTGATTGTCTGTTAAATCCATATTTATGCCACATATAAAGCAAGTCTCTTGACATTATTGTCATATCAACAATTATTAATATGCAAATCATTTTTGTATTGGAGATGCTCTTAGGTGGGATGTGTAGCATTAAAATTACCAAAGTGGACAATAAAAATTATAAAGAAACTGCATACCAATTTTTTATAATCCGGCCGTTATTTCTCCTCCTCTTTTATATTTCACAAACCCTAAAATATCTCCATTTTTTTTTCTTCTAAATTCCATCTAATACAGGTTGTATCTAATACAATCTTAAAATTTTTATACAAATAAATGATTCTTCTTGATTTTTCTATTAACTACAAGTTAACTCTAATGATTTATTTTTCCTCGTTTTCATTATATTGAGTTTGGTGATGAATGAAGAACTTTATTGATCACCAAACTATTCAGGTTTTATTTAAGATTTTAGGGTTGGATTCAAGAACTTTAACTCAAATTAAATAACAGATGTGTTTTTATATCTCTAACTATAATATTAAGTATATATTTAAATTACTGCAGTTTTAGAATTTCATCAAAATTAATAATGAAAAATTTTAAAATAAAATAAAATATCTTCATAAATTAAATTTTTTAGAATGGAGTGTCAAAAGATAAAAAAGATAATTTCGTAACAACATAAAGTGTCTTCAGATTTTTTTTAAAAAAAAAAACTTAAGTTTTTAGGGTGAGTGTGTTTAGAAAATGAGTGTCAAAAGAAAAAAATTGGGTTACAAGAAGAAAATCTCATAATTAAATAAAAAAAATGGGTAAGTTGAGACATTTTATGAGTGGCAATAAAGCCACACTCGGCATATCTCTATTTCAATATAATTTATGGATAGCATAAATGTAAACAGGGCCATCTGCAGACATTTTGGGGTTAGAGTAATTTTATGATATTAACAAAAATCCAAGCCCTATATAAAATTATTATCATTAACATAAAAAATTATTATTATTATTATTCATTTACTAAATACAATGTAATCCATATAAATTAAAACGAAAAAAGATTTATCGTATCTAAAAACATAAAAAGAGAGAGCCAGAGAAGTTTTTGATTTGTTTTTGATTTATTTATTTATTAAACTAGAACAAAACAAAGACACAGAAAAGCAAAACAGAACAGGAAGCAACGCGAAGCAAAACAAACATAGGAAAGACATGCCCTTTGATTTGTTTAACACTTTAGTTTTATGTTAAGGTTGTAGTTTTTAATTAATTTACTATTTGGTTTTGTATTAAATAGTTTAGTGATGTAGTCTTAGAATCACAGTGACAAGTTTATTGGGCTTAAAGTTTTTTATTTTATTTTAATAATTATTATTTTTTAATTGAATTAGTTCATTAGGCTGAAAAGGAAAATATATAAATAAAGAGTGGCGATAATGATACCCCTAAAAAACTGTATCTACACCGTTTTTGTAATCACACCCATAAATTTAACTATATCTACATCCCTTTTGTAATCACACCCATAATTTTTTTTTGAAAAATCACTAATTTATAAATAAACTCCACTTAATGTCAAAAATGTCCTTTATTGTATTTTTGTAAGTGCACACCACCTATGACTATTATTATTTTATTTAATCAACTTTATTATTATTTCAAAAAAATTCGTTACATTTAATTCTCTTACTATTCTTTCTCTTCCCAATTTTTTTTCTTTTCTTGATTTTTTCAAAATCAAACTACATTTTCCATTAAAAATCCATTTAAAGATTTTATTTATTTATTGAATAAGCACTTTCTATTTAAGAGAGTTGTAGGAATACAAGATTTGTGTTATGTCCCAATTGATATGGAAGTAGATAGGCGTTAAATAATATTTCAAAGAAAAAAAAAAGATGGGTGTTCAATGAAATTGGAGAACATCTATTTTTTTTTAACAAGAAATAACATATAATATTGATAAATTAAAAAAAAAAAAAAAAGTCTAAAGTATGTTTGAAAGAAATCAATATATATATATATATATATATATATAGATAGATAATTTAAAACTTTACCTTTTTACACCCAAATTTGTCTCATGATTTTAATTCATTTTCCATATCTAGCAATCAATTTGTATTTCCTTAAAGAGATTGAAAATATATTTAAAAGAGAATTTAGGGTTTATTAAAATGGAAAGAGTTTTTATGTTTCAAACAATCAATAGGAAAAAAAAATACAAAAAGATTAAAATAGGAAACTAATTAATAATTATTGGTGGGTGTACTAACAAACAATTAGTCATTAAGGCTATTATTGAATTTTTAAAAAATATACTAGTTTGGGGTGTCATACGATTTTTAAGGAGTGCAAATATCATCAATCATAAATAAAAGGGTTTGGAATAAATATAAATATATTGAGTTCTGAGGCTCCGAAAAAAAAGAAGTAAATTGGGCCAATTGGGGGCCCCAGTAAAATGCTGGGTTTGCTGCCCCCATGGGCCAGCTCTGAATGTAGTGAAAAGACTCAATAACAACCCTACACTAGTTTCTCTTTAAACTTAAGGCCAGAAATTAATTTATAATTGCCTTAATTATGCATCTTTTCTCTCTATAAATTTTCGTATTAACCCATATTAACAGAACACATAATCAAATAAAGGGTAACAAAATCAGAAATTAACTGTGTTTACTAGCTAGCTCATTTGATAATATCAACAATTATGTCGAACTCGTTTTCGGCTTTTACGTGATCATGGCATGCACGCTCTTCGTAATTGACACGGAGGCAACAAATATGGAGCCGTTGGACGCGATGGCGTTCCATGTGGCCCTAAGAATAGGGAAAATTGTAAGGAGGGACCTCATGCGAATAACCACCAAAGAGGTTGCGAAAATATAAAACGTTGCTGCATCAAAAAAGGGGGCGAAAGTAGGTAAGGTGATAAAAATTGATTCGTTTTGAAGAGCTTTCCATGATCAAGATCTCTTTAATAGTATGTAATAAGCCTTGTAGTGGATTTCAAAGACGTATATGCACAAAAGACATGGGTCGTTCCAAGTTCAGATGAGCTTAGATGAGGAGATGATCTTTGTTAGTAGAATATCTGTTCACCGAAATAAGTTGCATTAGAAACATATATATGTATACAGGGGTGGACCCAGACAATATTTGTTACCCGGGCTAAACTTATATGTGTATGAATATAAATAGATTCTTCTTTTGATATAAATGATCTATACATATGAAAATTTATTTTTAAAGACTAGTTTGAATTGTTTAATATAACAATTAGAAAGAAATTGAGTGAATATGAAATGCTTAATCTAACGATTAGAACAAAATCAAATGAATATGAAATGTATAATCAAACAATTAAAACAAAATCAGAGAAATATTTTATATAAAACAGGTATAAAATTACATATATATATATATATATATATATATATAAACTACTTAACACATGCAATGTTTTTATATTGAGTTAGAGTAGGTAATTGATTAAATTTGGTTTTTATTATCGGTAAATTATCAAGTATTCAATACACTAAAACCTATAAATTAGAAATAATATAAGGCTAAAGTTCTATAAATCACAACTCAAACAAATGAACAAATATCACATGTCAAACCCAAACAAATGAACAAATATCACATGCCGAATACAAAAAATTAAAAATAGAGTATGCAAATAACATAGAATGGAAATAAAAGGCAATGTAATGAATAATTCTATATATAAGGGAAAGTTTAGTAATTGGTTGAAATTAAATTTAATTTACTAATAATAAAAAGGTTAAAGGTGTTATGAATACATGTGGCTTTCCACCAGATTCTCTTATTATCTTCTTGGGCACGTACCAGGCACTTGCTTTATGTTTAAGCTAAATGTATTGAATATTACATCAATTGCCCGTCTCTTATTTGTCTATATATGTGTGTGTGAACCCAATTGTTTCAGTTGTTGATCGGCCGATGCTCTCTCTTGAAAATCAATAAACTAAGCTCATATTTTCTATACTATTATTCTCTATCTCGTGTATCTCTTCTCTTATTTCTTTCTTTATTATTTCTTGTTCGTCTATTGTTCATCTATTAATTCACAACAAAATGGAAATTATGCAATTATAAGTTTTTTTTTTTTTTTTTTTTTTTTTCATAAGGCTGCCTGGGCTGTAGCCCGTGTCAGCCCTCTCAAGGGTTCGCCTCTGTATGTATACATATAAATATATATATATATATATAGGAAAATTTTCAAGTCAGTGCGTCTTAACTTCATCAGTACGTTGGATGTGGACCATTAGATTTACATGCTTTGATTCAAAGTGTATGCATTTGTCAAAACTTCTCCATAATCTATGGCCCACATGCAACGCATTGATGGAGTTATATTAGGACGCACTGAGAAGAAAAGAACTGTATATATATATATATATATATATATATTCCTTGGGCACTGATATAAAGAAAACATTGGACATCCAAATATGAGATGAATCCAATAGTTAGATTTGGTTATTATAAAAAATTGTGAGAATATTAATATTTATTGTAATAAGTAAACCCTTTAATTTCTATATTTATCTTTTCATCTACTGTCATTATCTTTTAATTTACAAGTTGTATTCTAAAAAAAATAAAAAAATTCTACTGCTACAAAAATAATTTATAATAAGTGAATTTCAAAATAAATAAAAATAAAAATAAATAAATTAACTTCACTACCAACAATTAATAAGGTACTGTCATCATACAAATGACAATTTCGGTTAACAAAATTCTTAATCGGTCACTCACTCACCAACCATTTACCATATTGCTCCTCTTCCTCATCAATTTTCTTCTTCAACAAACCGAATATATATATATATATATATATATATATATGAAAAAACTGATGGTTAATCAAAAAAATTTATAACAGTATACACCGATATAGGAAAACACCCCACATGTGTATATATATATATATACATATAGTGGGGCGAAGCCAAGACATAATGTTTGGGTGAACTAAATTAAATTTAATTTTTTTAAGCAAATATCAATAGTATTATAAATGTAAATCATTTTTAATTTTCAATATATATATATAAAAGGAAAAAAAATCCCTTCTATTAATAACTCAATTTTATAAAACTTAAAAATTTACTATTTTTTTTTTTTTTTTTTTGTAAGGGATGTAACTTTAGTTTTAATATTTAACAAAATCTCAATTATTTTGAAATATAATTCAACTTGAATGTATAAATGATAAATCTTTGGGTGTTGCTATAATCTCTTGATTCATTTTAAGGAGGTAATACCCAATTTATATTTAACTTAAGAGTAATGCTATTTTACCTAAATTTGGGGTTCAAATGGTGTGGCATCCTTAAAATCCAATATTTTCAATCATACAATTCTAATATAAAGAAATCAAGGATCCACGTTATTTGGATATCAGATTTGGATAAAGTAGTATTATTGTTAACCTTATATGTTTCTCTAAGCATTGAGCGTTAAGTTGATTTAAAACACATTTTTATACAATTATTTTAGTGATGGGATTGGGAATGACGATTGGAAAAAAAGTGATTGTATAAGTGACATTTTAATTTATAAGAAACTTTTTAATACGGGATCCAGCATGAAAAATTTATATGGAATCACTAATTATCGTCGGTTGGAAATTTTCAATAATTCCCACCGGTGGGAATTAGTGATTCAGAATGAAATTATCTTTCTATAATTCCCAATATTCTACAGCAAGTTGGAAATATCTTTGATAAAATAAATCCTTTACTTATTTCTGTCATTCACGGCTAAATAAGGAAAAACGAAAACCCCTAAAAGACCAAAGGTTTAATATAAAAGGAAAATGAATTAAAATAAGGGAAAAGGAGAGAATATGCATATAAATATATATATATATATATATATATATTTTGAACAGCGATTATATTCATCGGCCAATCAATCCGGAAAAGCGAACAACAAGAAACAAGCACCGGATAGCCAAGAAGGCGCTTACACGGTCGAAACAAAACAACAAGAGGCCCTAGAGACCATCAACCCGAAACCTAGACACAAAAACCACAGAGACAACAAGCAGAAGACCCCGGCCTGAAAACGAAAGCTACAGGTTGAGACAATAAAACAGAGGCTGCGCCGACAGAACCCCAGCAACCAGCAACCAACCTCAAAGCAACAACAATGAAAGTGATTACAAGCCATCCCAATGAAGAAAATCACCAGCCATGCTACTATGCTAGACCCTTGTTTTGCCAAGTAATCAGCAAAAGCATTGAAGGCTCTTAAGTCATGAATCAACTCAGCCGTCAGAGACAGCATTAGACTCCTGATATCAAGAATAACATTGAATATATATATATATATATATATATATATATAAATATATAATTTATTTTTTACGTTAAATGCATTTTTTTAAATAAATCTTCAAAAATAAAAAAAATAAAAAAAAATTAAAGAAGTCAAAAGTTGCTATATTAAGCATATCTCTATTTCAAAAAAAAATTTAGTCAACAAATATAATTATTTACGGATAGCATGAATGTAGTGAAAAGACTAGATAACAACCCCAAACTAGTTTCTCTTTCAACTTAAGGCTAGAAATTAACTTATAATTGCCTTAATTAGGCAGCTTTTCTCTCTGTAAATTTCCTCATTAACCCATATTAACAGAACACATAATCAAATAAACCGTAACAAAATCAGAAATTAACTGTGTGTTTACTAGCTAGCTCATTTGATAATATCAACAATTATGTCAAAGAAAATAATCGTTTTCGCCTTTTGCCTGATCATGGCAAGTACGCTCTTCGTAATAGACACGGAGGCAACAAATATCGGCAATGGAGCCATGGGACGCGATGGTGTTCGATGTGGCCCTAATAATAGGGAAAATTGTAAGGAGGGACCTCCTTCTAATAACTATCAAAGAGGTTGCGAAGAGATAGACCGTTGCCGCAGCAGAAAAGAGAGTGTAAGTAGGTATGGTGATAAAAATTTATTCGTTTTGAAGAGCTTTCCATGATCAAGATCTCTTTAATAGTATGTAATAAGCCTTGTAGTGGATTTCAAAGACGTATATGCAGTTAGGACATGGGTCTATTCAAGTTCAGATGAGCTTATATTAGGATAGAGGTGGCCATAGTTATAGTTCGGTTTCGGTTTCGGTTCTGTGGCCACTAAAACCGAAATCGTAACCGGAAAATCGGTTTGGTACATAGTTTATAACCGCAGGTTTTACGGTTTTGGTTTTGGTTTTGGTTAAGAGATGCTGGTTTCGGTTCGGTTTCGGTTTCGGGCGGTTTTTCAAAAAAAATTTTCAAAAAATGTGCCACGTGGCAGCTTCTAATTCGTCTTTTTTTTTTTGTTGATAAAACCGGCATTTTTTTGGTGGCCCAAACCGTAACCGTAACAGTGGGAAACCAGTTCCCAACCGGTTTTGGTCCCGGTTTCGGTTAAACTGTAGACAAAATCGACGGTTTAACCGAAACCGTGGCCACCTCTAGATTAGGAGATGATCCTCGTCAGAAAACATTGGGCATCCAAATATGAGATGAATCCAATTGTTAGATATGATAATTAAAAAAAAAAAAAAAAAATTTAATAAAAGGACTTGATCTAAAAAGATGGTTATTATAAAAAATTGTGAAAATATTAATATTTATTGTAATAATTAAACCCTTTAGTTTCTATATTTATCTTTTCATCTACCGTCTTTATTTATTATTGTTATTATTTATTTAAACCCCACATCACTTATGTGGAAGGAGGGTGTATTGCCAGCTCTGCTAAGAAGTGTTTACTTGTATTTAAAAAAAAAAAAAAATTATATATATTTTTTTCCAGCTACAAAAATAATTTCTTATAATTGGATTTTAAAATTAATTAAAATAAAACTTAATAAATCAACTTCACTGCCAACAATTGATAAGGTATTGTTATCATACAGATGACAATTTCGGTTAACAAGATTCTTCTTTTGTAAATGGTATTGTTGACAAGAATCTTAATCGATCACTCACTCACCAACCATTTACCATACTGCTTCTCTTCCCCATCAATTTTCTTCTTCAACAAACCGAAAATATATATATATATATATATATATATATAATATTGAAAAAAGTGATGGTTAATCAAAAAAAATTATATCAGTATGCACCGCTAGAAAAACCTCACACACATATATTTAGAAAAAATAAAAATAAAAAACCAGCCTGAGCAGCCGAGGCTGGTTTCAATGTTGCTTCCCCCATGATTACTTCTATTAATAACTCAATTTTAAAAACTTATAAATTTACTGTTTTATGTAACTTTAGTTTTAATATTTAACAAAATCTCAATTATTTTGAAATATAATTTAACTTGAATGTATAGATCTTTGGGTGTTGTTATAATCTCATGATTTATTTTGAGGAGGTAATACCCGATTTGTATTTAATCTAAGAGTAATGTTATTTTGCCTAAATTTAGGGCCCAAATGACGTGGTATCCTTAAAATTCAATCTTTTGAATCTTGCAATTCTAATATAAAGAAATCAAATATCAAATTTAGACAAAGCAGCGCCATTGTTAACCTAATATGTTTCTCTAAGTGTTGAGTGTTAAGTTGATTTAATGGCGTGTTTACTAATCAGTAATCAAACTTAGGAAAAGGAATTAAGTTACTGATTTGTGAATTCCAGTGTTTACTAAATTTTTAAGGAATTAAGTTACGTGGACCCCACTCTCAAATCAGTAATTAAGTTACTGATGGAAAGGGAATTTGATTCCCCCCACCCATCTTAAGAATCAAGTTCCCTTTCCTGAATGAAAAAAGGAATTCATGTATTTTTACTAAAATATCATCACTTATAATAATTATTAAAAAAAAAAAAAAAAAAAAAACTGTCTTTCTACTTTATCGTTCTATTTTAGGGATTGTTCGTTGTCATTCTTTTTTGTTCATCGTTTTCCTCCGAATCTTGTTATAGATACGCCTTTTTTTAATCTTAGATTTCTTGAATATATATAAAAATCACGTTGATGAATGTTATTGACTTGTTGTACTGATTCTATATTTATGAATATTGAATCTGGTATGAAATCATGATGCGTGTATATATATATATATATATATTTATATACTTGCACTGTGTTGATGAAATTTTTGATTTCTCTTTTTGTTCAAATCTATGCAATGACTGTTTTTTTTTTTTTTTTGCATATTCATATATATTTTGTTTTGTTTATTTTTTTTCTTTTTACTAAAGCAGTATTACATTTTGTTTTGTTCTTTTTACTAAAGCAGTATTATTCATATATATATATATATATATACACTGTTTTGTTTAAGTTTTTTATCTTTTTCCGTAAAGCATGTACTGCATATATATACTACAGTGACTTTAATTTTATATATACTGTTTTGTTTAAGTTTTTTTTTTCTTTTTCGGTAAAGCATGTATTGCATATATATATATACTACAGTGACTTTAAATTTTTTTTGTTTTCTTTTATATAGTTAATAATTAATCAAGTACCGTGTGAGCTAATGGTTGTATATGTTGAGTTATTTTATGTTTTAATTTTCGAGAGAAGGAAAAAAAAGCACCTAAATATGAGAAATTAATTCGACATCAAATTAACTATGCTTTCAAATCTGAATTACTCCTCAATTTTTAATTATTATTGACTAATTAGTTGAAAGTTTACAATATAAAGATGTTAATTATTAGTTATAGTGTTATGAGCAGTTTAAAAAATAGTTTTTCATAATAAAAAATATATTTCAACATATTATATACATAAGGGTATTTTTGTAATCACCTATATATCATTCTGATTCCTTAGTTGAAGTAAACACTATAAAGGGATAAATTTGATTTCATTTATGGTTCCTAAATTGTTAGTAAACACAGGAATGAAATTTAGTAACTTAATTCCAATTCTCCTCCATTCCCTTTCTAGTAGAACTTGATTCCGATTCCCTCCATTCCCTATTAGTAAACACGCCCTAAAAGACATTTTTATACAATTATTTTAGTGATGGGATTGGGAATAACGATTGGAAAAAAAAATTATAGGATAAGTAACATTTTAATTTATAAGTAACTTTCTAATGCGGAATCTCGCATGAAAAATTCGTATGAGATCACTAATTATCACTGGTTGGAATTTTTCAATAATTATTATCGGTGAGAATTAGTGATTCATAATAAAATTATCTTTCTATAATTCCAAAGATTCTACAGCAAGTTGGAAATATCTTTGATAAAATAAATCATTTACTTTATTTTTTTCACTATCAATAAATCATTTACTTAATTCTCTCATTCACGGCTAAATAAGGAAAAACAAAAACCCCTAGAAAATTAGGGGTTTACTATTAATGGAAAATGAGTTAAAATAAGGTAAAAAGAGAGAATATGCGAGCGCTGGCGCGCGTGCACACACACACATATATATATATAGTTTTTCTATTGCTAGTTCGTCCTGATATAAAATATATCAGGACGAAAAATATGGATCATTAGATTTATATACTTTGATTCAAAGTGTGTGCACTTATCAAAACTTCTCCTCAAAGTGTATGCACTTGTCAAAACTTCTTTATAATCTATAGTTCACATTATTCGTCCTAATATATTTTATATCAAGACGAACTGACGGTAGAAAGACTGTATTTATATATATATAAAATTTATTTTTTTATGTTACATGTATTTTTTTTTTTAATAAATCTTTAAAAAAAAAATTAAAGAAGTCAAAAATTGATATATTTAGCGTATCTCTATTTCAAAAAAATTTAGTCAACAAATATAACTATCTACGGATAGCATGAATGTAGTGAAAAGACTCAATAACAACCCCCACACTAGTTTCTCTTTCAATTTAAGGCCAGAAATTAACCTATGATTGCCTTAATTAGGCAGCTTTTCTATCGCGACCCAAAATTTGAGTACGTGAGTAAAATATTAAAATAAAATCAAAAGAAGAAAATTTTTGGAAAAAACCATTCTGCTTCCGCTCTAGACCTCGAAGATATAAAAATTGTACAAAAATTTTGATAAAGATTCCTCTATCTCTTATGTATTCCTAAAATTCTTTTCACCTGTATTATTAATTTCTAAACTTCATAAATAATTTCCATCACAAGGAGAGACTCAAGTCTCTACACAAAATATTGATACATCCATTATACACCATGGCTACAGTACAACATACAAATAGTTCCGAATTTACATCATTACAACTCAACTTCGAGTAATATATATCCATAAATACAATCCTCTAAATATATAAAAGAAATTCCATCTTCCGAGAATCATTTCTAACTCCAAATTTAAACTAATACAATACAATATATTGTAAGAATTCCAAACAATATTACAAGAGTCCCAAGACTGTATAATTACAGTTCCCAATTATACATATACATTTCTCATAGATTCCTCTATCAAATAGAATGAAAGAGAATCATTTTACATGTCCAGCTATTGGTCTAAAACAATGCTTGATTCAGGGTTTCCAATTGCTAACACCTCATTTGAGCAAATCCGTTAATTATTCCTTATGGGAGAAATGAAAGGGGTGAGCTTTACAAAGCCCAGTAGAAAGTATCTAAATTCTAAATGTATATAGTTTATTTCAACAATAAGATCTTTCTTTTCCTTTTGTATATTACAAACATTTAGATATTCTCAAATGATACAAATAAACTTCCATGCGCAATTCATATTAAACGATATCTTTCAACTTAGTCAAGCACAAGATCCCATGACATTTTAATGAGCAACGGATAATTCATTCTCATTTTCCAACATGCTTAAAATTACACAATAAGCACATAATGTCACAATGTATGACAATCGTCACCATTCACATAATCATGCACATGTTCTACAATATTTTTCAAATGCACACACATGGCAATATATATTACATAACTTTCTTTATTATAATTCTTAAACTGTGGGATTCATAGACAAGTACCATAATACAAGGGTACTATCCTCATCCAATTCGGCATAAGGAGTTCTGCAACTCCCTCAAATAGAGGTGTTCCCAGGGGCACCGAGGGTTGAACCCTGACCACAACACTATATTTCAACGAATCCACATCTTTTCCATTAATATTTCATTTAATCATTTATTTTACATCTCATAAACATAACACATGCAATGCATGAAATATAAAGGTTATATAATCTCAATCATATATAAAACTCACAAAATCAATATTGTTGGAAAGAGTTGACCAGATCTCCTTGAAATCTGTCTAAGGATTTCTAGGAATCAAATCCTAATCATTGTTTATATATAGAAACATGAGTGTAATTAGCTGTATTGTGATTTGTTAGATTAGAATCTATAATTAGCTTTAATTTAGCCCTAGGAATTAGCTGTTAACATTCTATTTAAACAAGGATTGTAACAATCAGGATTAATATCAAAAAAATATACTTTTCTTCTCAAATCTTCATGGTATAATAGCCTGGTTTCCATTCTGAAACCTAGGCAACTTATTTTGCTTTTAAAAGTTCTAAGGACTTAATCCTAGTTCTTTTCATTATCCTTCTTTACTAGTATCATCATGTCCAATACTAACTCTTCCAACACTCAATGCGGTCACTCTGATCACCATTCAATTTGAATCACTACAATCAAACTGAATGGAGATAATTTTTACCGATGGTCACTCTCGGTGCGCATGTATGTATGTGGGCGTGGGAAGATTAATTATCTAATTGGTGTTAAGAAGGAGCCTAAATCTACTAATGCCCAACATGCCACCTGGGATGTAGAGAACTTGATGGCTATGGCATGGCTAGTCAACTCAATGGATGAGGATATTAGTTCCTACTACCTTGGTTATTTGACAGCCAAGGAGATGTGGGATAGTCTTACTGAGATGTACTCAGATCTAGGCAATCAATCCCAGATTTATGAGTTACAGCTCAAGCTTGGAGAGTCAAAGCAAGGGTCTGACACAGTCACAAAATATTTTGTTGGGTTGTAAAGGTTGTGGTTGGACCTAGATATGTACAGTGAATATACTTGGAAAGATCTAGTGTATGAGGCTCATTATCAAAAGGTGGTTGACAATACTCGGGTGTTCCGCTTTCTGGCTAGGTTAAATGTGGAATTTGATGATGTTAGAGGTAGGATCATAGGCAGACATCCTCTTCCACCCCTTAATGAGATTTTTGCAAAAGTTTGAAGAGAGGAAAGTCGACGAACTGTGATGCTGGGAAAGAAGGAGAAGTTGGTGTGTCCTATTGAGGCATCTGCCTTGGTCTCACAAGACATCTTTGGCTATCAGGCTTTTGTCCACAAGCCTGAGGAGAAGACAAAGGTATGCCGTGACCACTGTCACCGTCCACGCCACACCAAAGATACATGCTAGAAGCTGCATGGTAAGCCAAAAAATTGGAAGCCCAAAGACAAGTCATATACAATCTCCTCTAGTGCAAACAATGCTGATCAAGTTATTCTTACTAAGGAAAAAATTGATCAACTTCTGAAACTGGTTAAGCCTTCCTCAAAACCTAGTTGTTCTCTTGCTCATACAGGTAACCTATGTGCTAGTTTGTTAAGTCATCTGACTTCTGCTCCCTGTGTCATTGATTCGGGTGCTTCGGATAACATGACCAGTATCTCTTCTCTGTTTCAAACCTACTCTCCTTGTCCTAGCAATCAGAAAGTCCGGATATCTGACGGGAGTTTATCTCCTATTGTTGGGGGAAGGGTTTTGTTAAAATCTTTGACAAAATAGTTTTAAAATCTGTTCTTGATGTTCCTCATCTATCTTGTAACTTGCTATTTGTGAGTAAACTTTCTTAAGACTCTAATTGCTCTATTATTTTCACCCCTACAAATTGTGTTTTTCAGGACAGAACTTTGAGGACGATGACTGGCAGTGCTAGGGTGGATGATGGTCTCTATTATTTCGAGAACAGTATGAATAAACCATCTCTAGGTTTGAATTGTGATGTAAGTTCTTTCCCTGTCAAAGAACAGATAATGACATGGCATTATCAACTAGGACACCCTAATTTTCCATATTTAAAGCATTTATTTCCTTGTTTGTTTCAAAAATTGTCAAATCCACAATTTCAATGTGATACTTGTTCTTTTTCTAAGAGTACCCGACAGTAGTATAACTCTAAACTCTATAGGACTTCAAAGCCTTTTTATTTAATTCATAGCGATGTCTAGAGGCCCCTAAAATCTCTACTTTAACTGACAAAAGATGGTTTGTGACATTTATTAATGATCAAACTAGAGTATGTTGGATTTATTTAATGAAATCAAAATCTGAAGTTCAAAACTTGTTTAAAAACTTCTATAATTTTCAAACTAAAATCAGCATCTTACGAACTGATAATGGCAAAGAGTATTTCAATCAATATCTAGAGAGTTTTTAATTTATAGAGGTATCCAACATTAGTCTACCTGCCGCAATACACCAATAGGGTTGTGGAAAGAAAAAACTGACTCATCCTTGAGGTTAGTAAGACTCTCTTGTTGGCTATGAATGTTCCTTAATATTTGGGGGGGGGGGGCGGTCCTAACAGTTGCCTATTTAATTAATCGGGTTCCTTCTTATGTTTTACAACATAAAACTCCCCTAAATTGTTTTAAAAGGTTTTTTCCCTAGTAATAGGTTAACCACCAACCTACCTCTTAAAGTGTTCAGTTGTACTGTATTTGTCCATATACCGAACTTATTCTGGTCAAGACTTGATGTCAGGGCAGAAAGGTGTGTGTTCATTGGTTATGCTTCTAACAAAAATGGGGTACAAAGTATTTAATCCTATAACACGAAAAATCCATGTTAGTATGGATGTGTCTTTTATTGAACAAAACCCCCTTTTTTTTTTCTTTTAAATTTCATCTTCAGATGGAGAAGACTAACACAAACTTAGAAGATGAGGCTATTAATTTTTGGTAAACTAGCATTGAGGTTTTACCAAACTTGTTCTTTCCTAATAATACTAGGGAACCCAATAAAAATAAGGAAGTTGTTTTTGAAAAAGAAATTGTACCAGTTATTATTGTATCAGTACTATAGGGGGAGAAACATCACAGGATCAGAATCCAATGGTGGATAATCAACCTACAATGGAGTTGCTTGTTCATACCAAAAGGAGACCACATAATAATAAAGACTAGCCTACTTAAGTACAAAGCTTGACATCTTCAACCGATGAGTCCAACAAAGTAATACGTCTATTGACAACTCTCCTACTTTTCTCTGTATCTAATACTCTTCCTAATTCTAAACATGTTTCTGAACCTGTTGATCAACCTACCACCCAATTGTTTGATATGAACCTAGACATCCCTATAGCAATTAGGAAAGGCACCAGGTCATGCACTAATCATCCTATAACTAGGTATTTGTCCTACCACAGATTATCCAGTGGCTATAAAGCCTTCACCTCTAAGATTTCTCACTTATCCATCCCTAGAAACATACAATAAGCCCTAGATTATCCTAATTGGAAATCAGCTATTATGGAGGAGATGAATGCACTTGTTAAAAATAGGACATGGGAAAGTGTTGAGTTGCCTAAAGGGAAAAAAAGTGGGGTGTAAATGGGTTTTTACAAATAAATGCAAAGCCGATGGGTCAATAGAAAGGCACAAAGCTCGTGGCCAAGGGTTTCACACAACGCATGGTCTCTATTACCAGGAAACATTTGCACCCGTAGCCAAGGTAAATTGATTCAAATTCCTCTTTTAGTGCCTGCTAACCTCGGCTGGCCTCTACATCAACTTGATATAAAGAATGCCTTTTGGAATGGCAATCTTGATGAAGAAGTATTCATGAAACCTCCACTCGATTTTGATAAACTTGTTGGCAAAGGTAGAGAGTGCAAATTGGTAAAGACCCTATATGGACTTAAACAATCATCGAGGGCATGGTTTGAGAGGTTTGGTGAAGTTGTGAAGAAAATGGGGTACAATCAAAGTCAACAGGATCATACCCTATTTTTTAAACATTCCAATAAAGGGAAGAAGGCAATATTGATTGTGTATGTTGATGATATCATCCTAACTGGTGATGATAGTAGGGAAATAGAGAGACTTAAGGAGCTGTTGGCTCTTAATTTTGAAATTTAAAATCTAGGTGAGGTTAAATATTTCCTAGGCATGGAATTCGCAAGATCCAAGCAAGGGATTTTTATGTGCCAAAGGAAGTATGTCCTAAATCTTTTGGGGGAAACTGGTATGCTAGGTTGTAGAGCTGTTGAGACTCCAATTGAGCCCAACATAAAGTTTGAAGCTGCAGAACTTGGAAATCAGATTGACTAAGAGCAGTATCAGAAGCTGGTAGGAAAGCTAATCTACCTAGCTCATACATGACTGGATATCACCTTTGTTGTAGGCATGGTGAGTCAATTTATGCATTCTCCAGGTCCACGACACTATAAGGCAATTTTGAGGATCCTAAGGTATCTAAATGGGACTCTAGGAAAAGGATTACTATTTGCTAACAATGGTCATTTTCAAGTGGAGGTTTATACTGATGCAGATTGGGTAGGGAGTATAACAGACTGAAGATCGACATCCGGTTATTGTACATTTGTTGTGGAAACTTAGTGAAATGGCGCAACAAAAAACAAGGGGTTGTAGCTAGAAGTAGCGCTGAAGCAGAATACAAAGCAGCAGCTCTTGGAATCAGTGAAGCACTATGGATTAAAAGGATACTTGAAGACCTGAAGATTCAAGCTCCATCTCCTATATACTATGACAACAAATCTGCTATTGATAAACATGTCGAAATTGATAAACATATTATCAAAGAAAAAATAGATAGCGGGCAGATTTGTATGCCCTATCTACCGACCTCAGAGTAAGTGGAAGACATTCTCACTAAAGGACTACCTAGAAAACAATTTGATAGATTGGTATCCAAGCTGGCCATGGAAGACATCTACAAGCTAGCTTGATGGGGAGTGTTGGAAAGAGTTGACCGGATCTCCTTGAAATCTGGTCAAGAGAATCCCCTCGAAATTTGGTCAAGGATTTCTAGGAATCAAATCCTAATCATTGTCTATATATAGAAACATGAGTGTAATTAGCTGTATGATCGTGATTTGTTAGATTATAATATGTAATTAGCTTTAATCTAGCCCTAGGAATTAGTTGTTATCATTCTATTTAAACAAGGATTGTAACAATCAAGATTAATATCAAAAAAAAATATATATATATATATATATATTTCTTCTCAAATATTTAAATATCATATAATCTAGGGATAATTGTCTTTTAATCTCCGTAGTTTGCCTTAATCTGCGTTTAGTCCATGGTTTTTTGGAATTGTAATAATTAGTCATTCTGTGATAAAATCTGTCTCCGTCAAAAGACAGATTCTGTCATGCCAGGCCTATTAAAAGACCGTTTTACCCTCCACATACTTATTAAACAAAAAATATATTAAAAAAACAGAAGAAAATAAAAATAAAAAATGGAATTGAAAAAAAAATGGATAAATTTATATTATATAAAAACATAACTAAATAAAAGGAATGGATCATTACCTTCCATCTTTGAGATGGACGGTGTAGATATATCTTTTTATTTTTTATTAAATTAATAAAGTAATAGAAAAACGAAATTAAAAAAATAAATATTAAAAATAATAAAAAATTTAAAAATCAATCAAACCCTAACTTTAATCTCTCACTCTCTCCCTCACTCTCATCGCCTCTCTCTTCCCGAAGCTTCTTCTAAGTTCAAACCCCACCAAATCCCCAATCTTGTATCCTCCATTCAATCTCTCGATTTTTCTCTCAACCCACCTCACCTCTACGCCGCCGCCCACTCCGGCTCTCTCACTCTCTTTTCTAGGCTTCATCTTCTTCTTTCTTCTTCACCTATTTTCTTCGTCTGGGCTTCATGATCTTCTTTCTTCAAAAAGTCTTAGAAACTACAAAATAAGTTTTGAAATTACCCAATAAGTCCCGGTTCGGGTATTTTCGAGTTTTATTGGGTATTTTTATAATTTTCGAGACCAATTGGACAAGTCTAATAAGTCTCAAAAATTACAAAAATATACAATAAGTCTTGAAAAACCCAAAAAGTCTCAAAAACTACCTAATAAGTCTCAGAATTACCCAATAAGTCTTGGATTCGAGACTTATCGGGTAATTCCGAGACTTATTTTATAGTTTTCAAGACTTTTTAGGTATTTTTATAATTTCTAAGACTTATTCGATAAAAATGAAATTTCCAATATTTTTTTCATCTTCTTCTTTATCGACCTCCAATGGAGGTCAAACGACTTTTACCTCCAATGGAGGTCAATTTCGACCTCCAATGGAGATTTGGAGATCCAATGAAGATGCCTGTTCGACCTCCATTGAATAGAAACATAAATAAATAAATAAATAAAATTGGAAAAACTGAAAAGTAAAAAGAAAAATAAAAATCAAAACTGTAGGGGTATTTTTACCCGTTTACCATAATAGGTGTCATTTACACTTAAATTATTAAATGAGTGATATTCTTAAAATTCACCATTAAGAAAGAGCTAATTGTTATAAAATGAATAATAATAAACAAGAACATAATAACATAAATATAAAGTAAGAAATGAGAGAAAATAGTAGCTCAAGAAAATAGATTATTTTATTCCTCAAATACTTCTCAATGGTGTTTACAACTTGGTGAGACCTCCCTTTTATAGGCTCACAATATAGTAGTTACAAACTTGAAAAGTCACTAGCCATAAACTTGAGAATAAATGGTACTATAAACTTAGGAATAAATTTGGGAAAGGTGAAGGATCACAAGTTATATTGTGGGATTGGATGAACATTCACTTATATTATATTTTCATAACACTCTCCCTTAAATGTCCATTTTACATAGAATATACCTTGTTAAAACCTTTGCTAATAAAAACTCAATGGGATAAAAAAAAACTAGCAGAGGAAAAAGAGTAGAATATTCATCTATATATCAAATGAACCTTTGAAGGTATTTAGGGCACAAAACTGACTCGTTAAAACCCTATGAGATAAAAATATAGTGAAGGAAAAATAATACAGTATGTAATATTTTCTCCAAAATCAATTACTCCCCCAGATAAAGTGATAAATATACTCCTTCTTATTTTGACGTGGATGCTTCAATATTTTGTAAAGATATTGTATCTCAATATTATGTACCGAGTTTTTGTTTGTTGCAATTGATACTGTATTTATAAATAAATCTAGGGGATTGAAACTTGTGCGTATTTTTTATCACCACCTTTTTGGAGATCATATGTAAAGAACTTTAATAAAATCGATTTTTGAATTGGTCCAACTTGTTATGTACAACATCATGTAGTTTTATTATAAAAACACAAGTTGAACTTATATTTTGTACTTCAGGAACTAAATTTATTTAATAACAAGAGGAGATCATACACCACATTAAGTTATCGAATAATCATCGAGGAATCTATTCGATGTGTTTTATCCATAAAAAAAAATATTTTAGGACCTTTTCCTTATATATGTTGATTCATTTTAATACCAAACTCATTAGTTGAGACTAAATATTATTTTCTAAGACTTTTCATCTTAGAAATTATTCCCTTGATATATATAATTTATGAATTCAGCATTATTTTCAACAATCTTTACACAATCAACATATAATTCTTTTAATAAATATTCACCATGACAAATACACTACATGTATTCTGATTGTTTAATTTTCACTATACAAAACTTCACATAGCTTTGAATAACTTGTTTCAGGCATTTAAATCTTTCGAGGATTTTTATTCATTGTCAAACAAGGTTTCTGCAATAAACATTTTATCTTAATTCGTATGAAAAATATTTAATAAGTTTGATGTCATCAAACATGTGGACTACAGATCCAAAGCTTTCAAGTTTTATATGAATATAGCTTTGCCTTTTATTTGCTAATAATTTGTGTCGACATTTCTATAATTTATAATACAAGTCCCTCATCATTTTCACAAAATGCAAAGCAAATAATATATAATCTCAATTTCTATACCAATATATTTCGTTATGATTATGTAATTCATATGCCTCTTCAAGGGCTTATTCTAATAACTTTAATGTTAAATATACACTATACATGTCTTGCTATACAAATATCTCTCCAGTAGAAGTATAATCACATTAAATTTAGTACACATGCCTTTACTGGGACAATTGAGATTCTTTTATTTACAATTGTTTTCACTTATGAGACTAGCTATTCAAGAGCCTTATATGATGATGATTTATCTATCACTCAAGTATTATTTTAAATATGATCATGATCTTTTAAATTCCAGTTCTCGGAACCATATATTTTGAACCAAAATCGTCTTTTACGAATTTACTGTCTAGCAGATGATTTTTACTGTCATTTCATAAATTGTTCTGCAGGAACAACCACCCGGGTTTATATATTGGCAGAATGTAATTTTATTATTTTATTTGAATCATCTGAAAATTTATTTGCACATCATGCAATTCACAAGATGATATATACTTTGTAATTTTACGTCGTTTATCAACTTATGATAATTCCCTCTTAACGACGATAAAATTTACTTCAAGAAATTTTATGCAATATAATAATTTTCTACATAAACTCATTTATTTTGTCGTACTGTCCTTTAAGGACTAATTTACATTGTCTTAATGTCCTTCAGGGACATTCACTAGCAAAAATAATTAGTTATGAAATGGATATCCATAAAAATATTTTAATATTTCGATGCATCGTTTACTTTTAGTAAAGTTTATTGTACTTCAGTGACGTTCACTAACATGTAACCATATAATATAAGAAATATGAAAAATTCTTTTGGCACGAGACAAAATAAATAAGATAGAATATTCTTAAAAGAATATAAAAAGAACTTCAATTCTTCAAATTTCATGTTCTTATGTCAAGTTCTTAAACACTCACATATTTTTTAAACTTTTGGTTCGTGTAGAAACTGCTGGTTCATAAATGAAAAATCATATGTTTAAAGCTTCGTGTTAAAATAAAATCACAATTTTACTTTTCAAATGAAAAGAACTGTTATTAGATCAAATTTAGAACTTCTTATTCTAATCAAATTTGATATCAAAAAATAAATACAGAACTACAAGTCTAATTAGTTTGGAATTGATAACATCGGATTCTAATAAGATAAATATTCAGAACTTCAAATTATGATTTGTATTAATATTAAGAGTTTTAAGCCTTTATATTTTCTTTTTCAAATATTTGAGTAGACAAATATTCATATAACAAAGGAAATTTAGATCATCTTTTAATTCAAAACTTCAGATTCAAATTTCAGAACTTTGGGTTCATGTACAACAATTGATATTCAAATTTAAAACTGCAAGTTCTCGATTGGATTTGATTTTGAAACTTCTTATTCTATATATATCGATCAACTCCAATAACATTAAGGACCACAGAAAAATAAAACTAAATTTATTTTTTGATGTGGAAGATCCAACGTAGTGGCAACCACAGAGTATACTTACAAAATTAGTTGTGTTGAATAAATTAAATCAAAATAACAATGAGTAAATTATATTGAAATACTTACTTGGCCGGATATTATATTCTTAATTGTCTCTAGACAATTTCTTATATTGTAGATCTTCCATATCTAATCAAATATAAAGTGTCGATTTTCATGTAATCTATTTTCACTTTGTGTCATATATTAACTCTTCTAGAGCATTCATTGTTCTTGCTAAAAATCATCAAAATATTTTAGATATACAACATATAGCAAGAAACTTTTATAATTATTAGAATGTGTATTTACATCCTTTCTATTTTCTTGATTTGTTTTGGTATTATTCCACTTCTGGTGGAACAATTTAAATTTCTTTATAGTGATCACATTGACATCAATAGTTATTTGATTACAACAATACCCGCAATCAACACCATGACTATATGTAATATTCACTTGAAGGCATGATATTGATCAAATTGGGTGATGTCAATGATTTTATAATCAAAATTAATTATTTTGTTCAACCATAAAAAAACATGATATAAACTAATAGTATGCTTAAATATATACGTTATTAATATTGCCACTTCTGGAGCAAATTTAAAGCAGAAAATATTGAAATATATATTGCTACTTCTGGAACAATATTTGAAACAATATAGAC
Source organism: Acer negundo (assembly GCA_035582765.1). Lineage (NCBI taxonomy): Eukaryota > Viridiplantae > Streptophyta > Magnoliopsida > Sapindales > Sapindaceae > Acer > Acer negundo. The sequence continues at coordinate 8,626,847 of CM069237.1, read as the reverse complement.
TCAATATGTTTCATCGATCATATCTTCATTTACTTGGTAATCAAAGCTTTTTTTTTTTTTTAAGCAGATATATATATATGGACAAATAATTCATGGTAAATCATACAATTTACTGAAAACAACAGCAAATGATATGAAGTTGTTTTCATGATTTGTTGCAAATTACAATTATAAGTTTAATGTTAACAAGATTGCATCCCACACGATGTGTGAGAACTATAAAAATGTAACGCAACTATAATTTAATGATTTAACTTATTGGTTTAAGATATTGGATTCATTGGTGATGAAAAACAATCCTGAGGTAACAATCCTGAGGTATTTCTCTAGATTTATTTCTTTGACATCGATTTCCAACAAAAATTAATCTATAGTCATGTCAAGCTTTTCTCATGTGGTATGTTGAAACTTTATGATAATATATTATTCATCAAGCATTAAAGGAAAAATATGTGATATAATAATAGTAATAATTCTCATTAAATATAGAAAAATAGCTATTAATTGAAAATAAAAAATGGAAGAGTTGAAGAATATAAAATTGAAGGGTTGAATCTTTAATTAGTATTTATTACTTGTGTTATGTGTTCTAGAGGGTCATTTCGATTTCTAATCTCTTTATCTCCTTTTTTTTTTTCTAAAACTAAGTGTTGAGTGTTGTGAAAACTGAATAAAGACAATTGAATTGTGGCCTAATCGTATGTTTATGATTTTTTACGGGATGTGTGAGTAAGATTGTTAATGCATTCACATCATTTGGCCCAAAAAAAATTGAATCATTTTCAACTTCAAGCGATAATGATTCATATATTAAATAACACATTTAATGCTACACAAACTCTATTATTATATATTTTCCATGTACTATTTATATAGCATTTAATTCCAAGACTCTATTATTATTATTATATATATATATATATATATGATATGATTATAATTTTTAGTATTATAATTAAAAGCAGACAAAAAGTATGTTATTAGTATTATATATATACACACACGATATGATAACAAATAAAAAAAAAATAAGAACATTTATGAGTGCCACGTGTCGATCACAAATTAAAAGTAGAAAAATGTTTATTATTATCGAGTAATGTTAGACGTTTCAAATTTTTTTTTCTAAATTCTATCCCAAATGATGTGACATGTGAGATGTCCGCATCACACCAATCACCACATAATCTTATGATTTATAAGATGCTGACACCTCACGTGACACATCATTTGAAAAAAAAAAGTTAGAACGTCTAGCATTACTCTTATTATTATTATTATTATTATTATTATTATTATTATTATTAAAGAGATAGAAAGATATTCAATTTCAATTAATGCAATAAATAAATTTCAATTCACCTATATAATATATTAAACTCTCTATTTCTATATCTATAAAATATACAAATAAGGAGGTAATCAAAAGGCAATCCGAAAATCACAAAATCAATAGATAATCAAGAGGAAATCTCGTAATTAATACGATAATGAGTAAATTATGTTAACCAATCCCATATTTAATTTTTAACAAACTCATATCAATTCTTATTATTAATTGCAATCAAAATGTCAATTCACCTGCTTTATTAATATATACATAAATGAATATATTTAAATTCAAAACTCCATCAAATTTAGATTTTTCAATAGCTATAGATATTTTAATTTGTTTTTCAAATATTTATTTATTATCATTTATAAAAAAATAAAAATAAAAAGGTATTTTTCCGAGTAAACTGGGTGTATTTAGATGTTTAAATTATTATTATTATTATTTTTATAAAAACGTTTATTCTCGAAATACTTGTATAAGTATTCAATTGTTTTTTAAATTCCATGAAGGTTATTGTCAATCTTACTGATAAATTAATTTATTTTTCCACAGTTATTTTCTAAAGGCATTTCATGTTTTTTTTTAATAAACTCATTTCAAAAAAAAAAAATTCATGTGTCCATCTCAAATATGATTCTATAAAAAAAAAAAAGGTGAAAACTTTTATAAAGATACAAATAGTAGTGAAGTTTTTTTTTTTTTTTTTAGTATCCTACAAAAAAAATATTATGAGTGAATTTCATATATTTAGAAAAAGAATCAATTGAATTAAATGCAATAATTAATTTTTTTAAAGTGTTACCATTAATATTTGATTAAAAATAATATTTTAAAACATTTATTTTTTAAAATAATCATGGTGTATTTAATGAATATCTAATACATTCTAAAAAACCAAAAAGAAAAGAAAACAACAATGTTACAAATAGAAAGAAAACAACTATTTAAAAAATATGTATAAATTTTCTTAAAAAAAATCTGGTTATTTATGCTGGAAACCAAGTAGATACAATATTTTTACAGAGAGAAGCAATGCAATCTAACTTTAAAACCAAAGAATGTAACCCCAATATTTATCTTAAGTAGTTTGTCTTTCAAATTCATCATCCATAAGTACAGAGTACTATAGAATGCTAGCATTACCGGAGGGTTGGATAACGACCAACATCTATAATTGAAAATCCAAGTCCGTCAAAGTAAAAATTCATTTTTTTCAAGTTTTGTTAACCCAAACAAACATGATAAAAATATCAAAATACACTACAACAATAATTCATCCCAATTTTTTATATTTAAAAAAAAAAAAAACAAAACGATAAGAAATCAACATAACATTAAAAAATATTAAAATTATTCTACCAAATATCAAAAAGAATATGTAAAAATTACTTTTACCTCCCAACACCATCCAATTCCCCACCATTTGGGTGTTTTAAGTTTATAAATCAATATAACAAAAAAAAAAAAGGATTAAAATTATTCTACCAAATACTAAATATATGAATATACATATATATATATATATATGTGTGTGTGTGTGTGTGTGTAAAAATTACTCTTACTTTCCAACACCATCCAATTCCTTACCGTTTGAGTATTTTTGAGTTTATCTATGAAGGAGAAGCCAAGCTGGAAGGGGATGAAAAATATATGAGATTTTGGACGGTTTTTATAGATAAAATTTAGAAAGAGGAAACGACTTTTGAGTAAAGGTTGTTGTTAATATATATTATGATGGCTCAGCTTTTAATAAGGGGAATGTCAAAGATAAATAAGTAATAATAATATTATAAAGCAATAAATATAATAAATGGAATAGAAAGATTATCAAAAGATAAATAATTATTAATGGCATGAATGTGAGTAAATAAATCAATTATTAGATAGATGGTAAATTGTAATTTAAAGCTAAAGCTCTCTCAAAGTGACACGTGGCGCTGTGAGAGTTCCGTTTTACTATATTATATAGATATAAATCAAAGCAATATGAGAAATCTTGTCTTTGAAAGAATAATGAGATAGAAATATTATAGTACTAAGAAGACATGAATGTAAATTAACTCAAAATAAAACTGACGGTTTTAAATGTTACAAAATTCAATGGACTATAAAACTACATATAACATGGTGAATAAATTCAAATTTCATTGAAGAAACAATAGAGACATTTTGTGGTTAATAGATGCGTGAAATATAAAAATTTATATTTTTCTAGTATATGTAAATATAAAATTTCACATCTTACGTACCTTAATAAAGAGGAAGAAATAAAGAAGAAAAAATATTTCATTCATAGTAGTTGGGTCTCTTAATGTGAAATATAAATAACCAATAAAAATAATATATCAAAAATATCATATTCATATGAAATATAAACAACCAATTATAGGTAGATAGATCAAAAATGTTTGAAAACAAAAGACAAATTACTTTTGCACTTTTTGGTCATGCTAATATCGAAATTTAATGTTCTATTATATCATAACTTTATAGTTATGATTTGCAATTCTAGAACTCCAGATTCCAAACAAAATTTATATTTGATGAAAATGTTAAATTTTATCGAAACTTCAAGTTTATATATAAACTTCTTATTTATAATTGAAAACCAAGAATTGAGAACTTTAGGCTTCAAAATTAATCACACCTATTGAAATTCAGAACTTCGGGTTCTCATTCAATAATTCAAAATCTTATATTATTATTTGTATTACAATTCAATATTTTCAATAATATTATGTTAAACTTCAGGCTTTTTGATTTTGCAATCTCCAAACACGGGCTTCAGGCTTTTTTATTTTACAATCTTCGGACATCAGATCAAGCTTCAGGCTTTTTAACAATTATCAAATCTATATCAAATCGAGCTTCAAGTTCTTTGATTTTGTGATCTTTGGGTTACAATATGATTAATTTCATTTTTGCAATCCTCTAGTTGCAATACAGTCATTTAATTTTTTTTTTTTTTTAATTTATTGGCAACCCAATGAATATTAAGAACAAAATTAAGAATAGAAATAATATAAACCATTTTTTTTGCTTAACCCAAAATTAGAGAAAGAAATACTTTACAATTGTTTTGATCTATTGGTCTCATCAAGAACTCTCGGCCTCATCAAGAAATTGGTATCTCTTTTCACTTATCGAATTTGGATCATATGACATCTTGTCTTCAAACAATAAACTTTCAAATCTGAAATCTGATATATATAATGGTTAGAGACTCGTGCTGATAACGTGTTATAAAATGAATAATAATAAACAAGAACATAATAGCATAAATATAAAATAAGAAACAAGAGAAAATAGTAGACTAAGAAAGGAGATTTTTTAATTTCTCAGACCTCCCTTTTATAGGATCACAATATAGTAGTTACAAACTTGAAAAGACAATAACCATAAACTTGAGAATAAATGGTACTATAAACTTGATAATAAATTTAGGGAAGGTGAAGGATCACAAGTTATATTGTGAGATTGGATGTACATTCACTTATATTACATTTTCATAAAACTAATAAACTTTTGAACCATTGGGATTTTTGCAATGGGAATTAGTGATCTTGTACAAAATTATGTTTCTATAATTCCTAGAATTCTACAAGTTGGAAATGTCTTTGATAAAATAAATCCTTTACCCCTTTTTTTTTTTTGCTATCAATAAATCCTTTACTTATTTCATTCATTCACAGCTAAATAAGGAAAAACAAAAACCCCTAGAAAACTAGTACTTTTTTCTTTTCCTTTTTTTTTTTGAAAAACTGCGGTTTTTATTCGAACAAACCAAACCTTACTACCATGACAATAAGCTAATAATAACCTGGCAATACAAGGAGGGTATTCCTCCAACCATAACTGATCCTGACTACTGAACAAGATCAGTTTTACTAAACAATGAGCAACACGATTAAAATTTCTTGACACAAAATTCACATTACTTGAAGACAAGTTCCGTCTCAAAAGATTTATATCACGAAGAAACAACCCCAATTCTGAAAACTAGTATTAATCTAAATTCAGTTTAGTTTGAAATATAATTCATCTTCAATGTATAGATTTTTGGGTTTTGCATATATTTTTAAGGATATCGGTTTCCATTTCAACAAATTTAAGGCTTAACTATACAGATCCAACATCCGTGTCTTGAATTCTTAATATCATCGATGGACAACTTAAAACCTTTTTGGGTTGAATGGAGACTAACAAAGAATAACATCAACACCAATTACTACACATTCATTTTGAAACATCAAACATAAATTTACAGCCTGCACATCTGATGCACAAGATTGGTCCCTCAAGATACCATAGCACATTAGCACCCATGGTGATGAATGACGCTAGTAGCCGCCACCACATATGATATATCCCATAAAATATTATTTTCTTATGCATCTGTCCAGTTCCAACATGACACATTCACGTAACAAAATGTTCAACAAACACATCATCTTCTGGGATTGGTAGAGATATTATTAGGATTGTTACAAAGGTAAACAACCAATTAAATCAAAAACAATCCAACAACATTTATGATTATAATTCCCTGATTAATTTCAAATTGCGTTATTTTATTTGAAATACATCCGAATCGTACAATATATTTCCTTAGTATTGGATTTCAGCCTCTGTTTTTCTTCACTGTTCTTCGCTGTTTGCATCCCTGTTCTCGCAAAACAAATGTTATTTGTAATTCTCTCTGTTATGTGCTGCTGTATAATCTTCTGTCTTAGAAAGAAGAAATCAATGTCAATTTCCAACTGCAAACAGGTCCCTGGCTCAGCCCATATGTCTCCGATGAATGGTGAAAACACTTCAAGTACAACCCACATGCCTTCGGAGAACAAAAGCAATGTGTATCAATTCATTATATAGAACAAGACTCCTCAAAGTCAAAGTATTAATTCATCTAAGGCTCTAGAGAAATTGTTTCACAGCACTCCCCTCTTCAAATTAAATGAATTTTTACCCTAATTTTATTTTTATTTAAAAAAAAAAACTTTTTTATTATAATAAATAAACTAAACCCCTCCTCACTCATGCGTAGGCAAGATTTGATTATTTGAACTCAAGACCTCTTAAGTATTACCAACTAAACTAGCCAGCACCCACAATCTTTCTCCTAATTTCAATTTTACTGTTCAAGAGAAAGAAATAAAGAACGACACCGTTAGGACTGCAACATTGTTCAGAATTTTCTGGCCCAACCCAATGAGCCGGAGTACAACACTCTATATCAGCAAAAAGGAATTGGGATGTAAAACTAACAGGAAGATTAAAATATGAACATGTGACTGCAGAGACCGTGGTCTTACAGACTTGTCATAACCTAATAGAAACACCAAAGGACGCAACTTACTTGACTGTCAAAAGCAGATCAAATTGCAATAACCTCCTCATCCCACAATTTCTTTCTTGCAATCAAAACTCTTTCTTCACTAGCAGAGAGACCGTCAAAGCTCGGTTCAACTTCTGATAACCAACCATCCCACCTTAAGGCAGTCACAAATTTTCGAACATGGTTTATTACAGAGGATTTGTCTCTTATTATCACAAATCCATCAGGTCGTAGCATCCGATCCATTTCAATCAGTAAATCCTCTACACCACACCCTTGCTCCTCAATCTCAGAAAACACTTTCCAGGCATGAAGAAGATCATATGTGCGTGGATATGTAGAGAATGCTTCACACCTATGGGATAAACCGGGTGAAACTCATAATTAAAGTTTATAAACTGATCAAGTAGCGGTAATTAAGTGAGCTTAGAAGAGACTTGAAATTAAGAACAATGTAATGGCAAACAAGCAGGAAAACATTTAGCAGCTTGAAGAAAGAAGTACAAAGCCAGCTCAATGATGAAATATTTTAATTCATGGGCAACTTTAACAAATAAAATGCAAGCCAGTGGCAAATTAACTTATTATAATGGTACTATATTAGATTTAAATCAACAGAAATAGAGGCAAGGATGAAAATAATTAACTAAAGTATTGAAATAACAGTATTACAGTAAGGAATAGTGGAGATAAGAATATAGAGGTGAATGAATCAGATTGAACTGCATACCAATCATGAACAGTCCCAATTAAACCTCGATCGTAAATTATCTTCAATCTGGCAGACATGTGAGCAGGAGCAACATTCATCACCCACACGTCTTTATCTTTGAGGGCAGCGGCAAATCCCCCAAGATTTGAGTTCATGTCCATCACATTTCTGAAGGAGTTCTTTTGTACAACAGATTTCATCTGCTTCCAGTAGTCATTCACTCTAGCTTGCCATATGCTCTGCATCATAGAATTACTTTATGACTAAAAGTAATAAGAGAAATAAACAGAAGAGAGAGACCTAAACAAAACAAGGAAATAGCTACACCAAGTAGTATTATCTTACAAATTTAGGAACTTACAGTGTCTTGATGGAATTCCTCAGGACTGACACCAATATCTTCTAGTCGTGGGGAACCTGCAGTGAGCCTCTTTGGCCAAGGAACTAGTCCATTTCCTTTTTCCTGGTGCATCTCTGTTAAAAATATATAAATAAAAATTACTGCTTCGAAAAATACAAAGATAAAGTATTTTAAGTGAAGAACAATCGGTGATGTATTTTGTGAAGTTAACCAACAGTAAATCCAGTAACAGAGTCCAGTGAAGTTAATCTGGTCATTATCTATTTTAATTGGATAATAACCAGATTAAAATTGACATTTAAGTCTATTCTGCAAGATCATCAGAATTAATGGAAGTCTTCTTTTTCTCAAAATCAAAAGGCCAGTTAATTGAGACAAGAAAGAAGTATATAATTTGATGAAGCTAAACAGAATGAATAGTGAGTGTTTCCGTAGAGGATGATAAGTGGTGTGTCATTAAAGTTAAAGAATGTATACTAAACTTTGCAGGTACCTTTCCACATTAACCGCCTCTGAATGCTTGCATTCTTAAAAGAAACTAAATTCGTCATTCCTTTTCCAAGTTACACTATCTATCCAGACTAGACAAGACAAAATAACTGTATAAAGCTGTTAAGAGATACAAGTACTTGCATTTTCTAAGTCTTGTACATCAACAAGGTTGCACAGCCATTGTTTATTTAATTCCCATGAAACAAAGAAACAGAAAGGGCTGCGGTGGATGCTTTCTGTTTCACCTCACTGAAATTGTTATTTTTTATAAGAAAAAATTCATCACAATCTAAGAGCCAGCCTTTTTGGTATATAACAGAAGCACACAGCTTCAGTGAGCTTATATTTATTATCAAGGGTCATCTGGGCATAGCAGTGACATTAGTAGAAATTGGCAATAAGTTTTTCTATGCAGACATTGAATGAGGATTCAGAACTATCTAGTTTCAGGTTGCAGGAGATAAGATGAGCAGAAGACATATTCTCCTAGCCTCTTTGTATGAGAGACAAAGGTCAGAGAAGTATTTCATGCCCTAAGTTTCTAATTTTTGAGGACAGTGAAATACACTCGTCAGATAGACAAAAGCAACACATTCAATCCACATAAAATATGGTACCATGTCATGAAAATGACAATAATTCTACCAACCAACATAGTGATCAGAGTTCAGAAAGTCAGTCACAACTTGCATCCTTAATTATGTACAAAAACCAGTGCTACTTACTTGCTGAGTAAGGGGAGATGCATGCTTTCATGGGGACACTCCAAGTAAGATCTGGGTCATCATCAGAACTGCACAGAGGAGGTTGGGTCCCAGGACTTCTCTTCAAATAGCAGCTATTGCTCAGTGGCTTTGCCCATATAACAGTCTGGTCTTTCTTTGACACAACTCTCCAGCACATTCTTCTCAAAAGATCGTACATGGCATTCCAGATTCTTCGATTTTCTGCATCATGTGCATAGGCTTCGGGAGATGAGTACACAAAGTACCCTCCTGGTCTTAGCAATCTGTCAAGTTCTAATAAGAGAATTCCATCTCTCTGAAGCCAATCAATCCGACATCGGGAACAATGTGCCAGTTCAAATGATCTGCTTGGATAAGGAAGCCTTTTAGTTCCCAAGACACCAAGAGTTGATGGAATCCCCCTCTCTAGTGCAAACTGTATCTGGTTCTCATGTACATCATTAGGAGCTAGAGACATAGCTATAATATCATGGGAAAGAAGATAGGCCCCAAAACTTGCAACCCCGCAACCCACATCAAGAACATTCCTGATATTTCCGCCATTGTGGAGCTTATCACTAGGAAATTTAAGCATCTATACCAATATACCGATCTAACAATTAGCTTATCTAGTTAAATGAAAATACAATTTGTGGCATAATGAAAATTTAAGCAAAGACGAACAGAGAAATTAAAAATAATGAAAATTTAAGGGATTGTATTAGCACAGACCCTAGAAAGAGCAACAATGTACTTATCAGCTCCATTGTGAAAATGGGTTCCCCCGCCAGGGAAATTTATCTTCTCCCCATTCACAACCATCCAGTGCTGATCTGACTTCTCTTCTGCAAGATGTGTATGGGGTATATTTGCTTTCCACACTTCATCTCTACTTGCTGGCCACCTTATAGGGATCTGAAACTCTAATACATAATTTCATCGGAATCAAAAATAACTTCAAACCAAACCAAACCTAACAATGACATAAGTGACAGAGACCACTAACCTTGTAACCTTTTGGGGGTGGAACCAGACAGTTGTAACGTCGGTCCGGAGGTGGACAATGCCGCTCATAATGTTCCATTAATGTCAAATTAGGCTTTAGCTTTAATTGGTAAATAAGGTTCCTATCTAAACAAGGTATCAACTCCGAATATTTCATATCACAAATCTGCAGGAAAAAAAAAAAAAAAAAAAAAAACAATAAAATCCATCATTTTAGCTCGCACTAAATAGCTATTCAGTCAACTAAAACATTTGCCAAAAAAAAGAACACAGAGAAAGTTAATAAAAGATTTAATTCACAATTATGTACATAAAACGAGTTCAATTAACACATTCAAGCACATACACAAACACTAAACAATCAACACAAATAAAATAAAATTAAAAAAAAAAAAAAAAAAAAAAAACCTATTTAAACATGAAATAATCAAATTAAATTACCAAGAAAATGTTAAACATTACGTACAGGTATGCTTTTGGGTACTTCAGGGTTGAACTCTTGATCTTCAAACAAGTCATCGAAATCGCGGCTCCTAGCAAACCCGCCGAGAACCGGGTCGGATCTATCGGAACCTGAAGATTCTTCGTCGGATCTCCGGAGTCCCGGGGCCGAAATGGACCGATAGTACAAACAAACCAAGCCGAGAACCGCAACGAATCCCATTAGAACGTATTTTAGGAGCTTCAAAATGCGAATTTTCTCCCTCTTTTGCTTCATTTCTTGAACCGAATTATAAAAACCCGATCCGAATCGGTTCCAAGCAGCTCAAGTTTCCAGATTTAGTTCGGCTTGTTTAAGCGGGACACGGAGAGAAGAAGAGAAAAATCTCAGACTCAAGACTCTAGAGGAATGGTGCTAGAACACAAAACGAACCGATTTTTGTGAAATGATCATATGCGGTCGGGTTCATGCGAGGTTTATACTTGTTAATTCATCCAACCACTCGTGTCTTGACTCTTTGACAGTGAAAAGGAAAAAACGGTAAGTGCAAAATGTGTATTGAAGCTGATGGGCTGATTTGATTTGATGCGTTATGGGCTCTACTCGTGGGCCTTTTTTGGGCTGATTGGATTTGATGTGTTATCTATATACTGTTTTGGGCCTTTTTTGGACTGATTGGATTTGATGTATTAAGCAGGAAGGGAAGCAGTCAGGGTTGAGTTTAAAGAAGGAAGAAGTAAACATAATAAGGTATACTTTGAAGGGGGGCAGACATTTGGGAGAACTTTGGCGGCACATGAAATCTGCTTGATTTGATCTATTTTTTCTGGATTTTAACAGATAATTATAGGTAGGTAAAAACGGTTTATTATGGCTAGTTAAAAACTTTGATGGGTGTTAACCGTTAACGGACCAAAATTTGATTTGAATTTTAGTTTTGATGACTTCACAATCTAAGTGTATGTTTGGTATGACTTTTGAAATGATCAAAAACGTTTTTTTTTTTTAATGCTATAAGTTATCTTGAAGTTTTTTTTTAGTTATTTGGTAAAACTTGAAACAATTTTTTTAATATATGAATTGTCTCAATTACCCTTTAAAAAATCATTTTATGTCTACTTTGAGAAGTTCAAAATTTGAGCTTTTTCAAAAAGTTTTTTTAAAACATATGAATATTTCAACTACCCTTTATAAATTTTAAATATTCCACCGTAACTCTTTTATTATAAATATATTGTCAACATTTTTTTTTGTAATTCACTCAACTAAAAGCCATTTCTAAAAATATATTGTTAACACCTTTTTTTTTTTTTATTTATAATTTACACTATCAAAAGCCTTTTTTGTTAGAAGCTCTACTCATTAGAAGCTCTACAACAAAAACATCTACTCTATATGCTCTATTTGAAAAGTCATACCAAACACACTCTAATTGCGTTATGAAATGCTTTATGTATAGCTTTGGACGGGATATATAGCTCTGTAACTTTTGACATGTTATTGTTAACGAGTAGTTATGTTTGCAAATGATATTTTCTTTAGTTTGTAATTATTTATTTATTTATTAAACTTTTGATTTTTTGTGGATTTTTGGATTAAACCAAAAGGTCATCCAACCCCGCCAGTTCAGGAAGCCCTTGGGCTTTTTCTCTTGATCTATATCCCAGATCCCGTTCTTGATCTCTTCCATTCCTTTGGCATAGGCACGCTAATCTGTCTTTCCGCAGATCCCAATTTCCTTGATATGGCTCTTCCATGGGATAGCTCTGAATTCCTAACCCGCCTTCTCTGTCTCACTATCACTCCTTTACTTAGTAGAAAGCGCTTGACTGCATTCGCTCCTATAAAATAAAGGCAGGCTGCGACCGACGCTCTACCTCGGGCTTTTGTTCTTGGTCGGAATCTAAAATCCACGACTAATTAATAAATGGTATTCTTTACAGAAGATTTTGCTAATGGGTGTGTCCAGCCTATGGTCTGGTTGTGACCTTTCCTTTTAGTACTAGGAAGCGATATTGGAATTTTGGTGAACAAATATTTTACAGAAATTTGAAAAAATCACATAATAAGAATTAGGCGATTTACAAGATAGTCCCTAATTTTTTTGTTGAAATAATAGTTTTTAGTTTTTTAACTGTGTTGCCGAAAAGTTAGGAACCAAAATAAACTACTCGATTAAAAAATTAATATTTCGTAAAAAATGAAGGGCTAAATTATAAAATGTAAATTCTCAAAGAATAAAGTAGTGGACGTGCTTTGAACAAGAATTGACCTGATTGACACACTGATAAAACGTGGACGTGTTCATGAGCATCTATGAAAGTATGAATCTATGATCCATCAATCAATGTCCACTTATTTTAAGCATTTAGAGAAAACGAGGAGAGTCATGACCAATCATTTCTGGATTTTAACAAATATGAATCTTGATATATACTTTTTCTTCAAAGATAAGTCTAATGAGGTCTTGGCCATTCTCTCACTCTTGGTCTTGCTTGGGTGACTTTTTTACTCTTTACTTCTTTAGACGTCAATATCGTTCGGTTGGATAATAAGATAACACTAATTATTGTGATGCACTTTATGCTAATCAAATATGAATGGTTTCACAATTACAAGATTAATTTGTTTCGTGTACTCTTAAGTGATTTCGTCTTCGTGTACCCTTTCACATTTGTGACTAGTGTTTTAAGTTCTACTTTTGCTTTTTAAATCGTAAATTATGGGGAGAGTCCTCCTTTGTAGTAGTAATTGTATTTAGATCATACTTGTAGCGGTTGATCTCTCTAGCTCTTGACAAACCACTAATTCAATCGATGTCATATTTCAAATGTGTGTGTGTATATATAGTTGGTTTCAAGTAAAGAATTCTCATACGTTTTTTCATGCAATGTTAACTATATAATGTTATAAAGCTCACTTTGTAACGTTACACAGTAATATTGTCACTTTTGAAAGAATGTGTAGGTATTTAACGTTATAAAGTCGATCCTGTATGAAAAAACATAAAGAAATTCTACACATAATAATTACCTATATTCAAGATTTATATAGGAGTTTTTTTAGAAGTATAATCTTATCAGTTTATCGAAATTATTAATTTATCCCATTGATCCAAGTTGGGATAGGGAAATTTTATTATATTATAAAGATTATTAATTTATCAAGTATTAATTTATGGAGCTTCTACTGTATATATAATTTCCTCATATTACTATTATTATTATTATTGCGGTATTGATTTACAAATACACTAGTTTCATACAAATAAAGAAGAAATCAATTGATGATGAATTAAGGAAATTGAAATTTAAAATAAATAAATAAACAAAATTTTAATCAAAAATTAATTTTATATAATTTTATATTAACCTCTCATGAAAGATAATTAATTTCAAATATTTTTTATCCAATCCTATTTTATACAAAACAAGAGACGGTATCATTTTAGTCAAATCCGTATTATATCAAACATATTATAGTATTAATTTAGTCTACTCTAATATAGTCCTATAAAAATAGTCCAATCCAATCTGACACGTAACACAACCTTAGTGTATATAATATATATCAAATCTTACTCAAAAGTTGTTTTACAAAATTAATAATAATAGAAATGAACAAACAGAAGAAAATGGTGTAAAGAATAAAGAATCATTTGACTTGTAAGTAATAACCAATAGAAGTCATGGATGAAAGCATTCCAATCATACAAAATAGCATCAAAAAATTCAAAAAAATCTGGTTTGATGCTATTGGTCAGTCCAAAAAAATAAATCAAAACGACGTCATAAATAATAATATATGTTTTTTAAAATTGAATTATATAAGACAATGTCCATACAGTCTGGGGAAATACATCTCCGACTGCAATCCTACACATGATAAATTTCGCCACATGTAAGGATTATAGCGGGAGATGCATAGTGTATCTACCGCACCCCAAGTTTCTCTAGAGAGTTCGAGACTGTGAGTCACCATCGCAGCCTAACATAGTAAAAGTATATCTTAAGTTTTTAGTCTCATCATTATCCGTTTTGACAACTATGTCCTCTTCAAGCATATCCACCGAATCTGCATTCTGCAGTGCACTAACTAAAATAAAAAATCACGTGAATGATGAACATATCTATTATTTTAAATACAAAACAAAATCATAAAAACCAATTCAAAAGTTGATCCACTCTGTTTTTTTATTTATTTATTTTTTTTTTTTTTGTAAATTCCGGGGAGGAATCTCATTCACTCACTCTTGCTCTCTGGCCGTTTGTGCCTCCTCCTCCTCTGCTTCTTCTTCTTCGCATCACGGTACTCTTCTATTCTCTTTTATTTTTATTTTATTTAAATTTTTTTTTTTGAAATGTAGCCGTTAATCTAATAGTTAGGGTTTCAGATCTTGAATAATGTTATTAGTTATTGAAAATCATTTGAATTGAAATGTTGTAGATGTGTGATTCGTTTTTTTATTGTTGAAGGATAATTAGGTTTATTTTTGGTAAATAAGTAGATAAATTATAAATACGCCGGCGTGTAGGTTATGTTGCGTAATTTTAGAGAGACTTGGTCATTAAGTTGTATACAAAACAGCTGCTTCATCGATAAGCCTTTTACTTTTATAAAGCGGTGACCAGCGGTTACGTGACGAAGTCACGTTTATGTTTTGGTCTCTTGCTGGTTTTTGATAAGGATGAGGAAGCAAATTATGAGTTTTCTTTGAAAGTTCTCTTTCCTTTTAATTAATTGCACCTACAACAGACTTACCTTTTTGAAGGTGTATATATATATTTTCCTTTTTTAGTAATTTGATTTGGTTTAATTTGCTTAATTTGGATCTTTTTTAAGATATAAAGATTGGATAGGAAATTAGGAATTTTCTTGGAAGGTTGCATTCACCGCCAAACTTCCATTTTAATGCTTGCCTGTATTGGTTTCTTGTTAATCGCTTGTTTTCTTATTTGAGGTCCTTGTGATAGTTAGGTATTTTGCTTTGGATTGGTTTAATTGATTTGTGTTTTGCATTGTGAAGGATAGAGGTGGGTATTGTTAGGAATTGGTGAATTTTTCTGTAGATAATTATTGAGTTGATGGGAGGTAGAAGCTCGAAAGAGGTAAGTTGGAGGCAGGATTCGCAGTCACGCTCGACTTCGTCTGGCTGGAGTTCTAATCCTGGATATACCCAGCCACAATATGGTCAAGAAAGTCAGAGTTACGCGCCCCAAGAAAGTCAGAGTTATGTGCCCCAACAAACTTACTCATCACAGCCGTATTATCCCCCTCCTGAAGAACATGGCGTCGGAAATACAAGGAAGCTTGATCGGAGGTATTCAAGAATTGCTGACGATTACAAGTCCTTAGACCAGGTAAAATTCTGTGCTAGAATCATAAACGTGATTACATGGATGAACGAGGCTATTTTATGTCGATCTTACTTGCTTACTTACATCTTGCAAAGACCATTAAAATGTTCAATTTTCTTGTGGTGTGTCAGAGAAAGAATTTTATTTTTGTTATGTACATGTTATTCACTCTCAACTTGCACAATGGTTATTAGATTGGTTAATCAAGTAGCATGATCAACAAATTCATATTGGTTTTATTTAATTGTTGACCTTCAATAACTTGATTAATTATTGCCAAGTTTCAATCAGTTATGCATTTGGTTGTGCATTGTATGAAGATATTGAGATCTTGAAAGTTCCTTACTCATTTCAAAAAAATAAAAAATTGTACATTTTGCACATATGGTGTAGACTTTGACTTTGATTTCTTTGCTTCTTTATATGTATGTTAGTGTGTGAAAATCTGGATTCTTGTCTTATGATGCCATATTGATGAGATTAGGTCCCCTCTTGCAAGGATTCTGCAATTCGTTGCTTGGTCAACAAGATTACTCATTGCTGCAATTGCATGTACATATTTAATTTGAGATAAGGAATTCCCATAACTGATTTAAATGATGGCTATATTCATTTATCTTTAAGTAGCTTTTTAGTGCTATGGTGTCACAGTTGAGCTGTGATAACTGACAGGAAATCTTTCTACAATATGTCCATGCTTTGTATTTGCCGCTATAACCATTTTTTATTGTTGGTCAACAATTAACTCATTTAATAAAGCTAGAGAAGATGATAATTTTTGTTTAAAGAACGAGGCTTTTGGACAACCTGGGTGTTCTTTTTCCTGTGGGATTGGAGCTATGCAAAATATTTTGAGTGTTAATCTATCTGGTGCTGTACACACATATAATTTGTAGTTGGTGTTATAACTTATGAAGACTTTGAGACTCTGATTCACTATTTCATCTTTTTGGGACATATTTTCTTATTCATGGCCAGTTCTTTGACCTGGCACAAATATCGTATTATGGTAGTTGCATTTGATTGTTGAAGTTGTGAATTTCTTACCTATGTTGATGTTTGTTCCAAAATATTGACTCTGTTTATTGCTATTTTTTAAGGTAAAATAAATAATAACCATCTGTACAGGTGACTGAGGCTCTTGCTCGTGCTGGCCTTGAATCTTCCAATCTCATTGTTGGTATTGATTTCACAAAGAGCAATGAGTGGACAGGTTAATTTATTTCTTCAACCTTAAATTTTATAATTTGAGCCATAGGTGGAAAATTTTGAACATGCTTTGTTAATTAGGTTCAAGGTCATTTAACAGAAGAAGCTTGCATCACATTAGTGATGGTTTAAATCCATATCAAGAAGCTATATCTATCATTGGGAAAACCTTAGCTGCCTTTGACGAGGATAACTTGATTCCCTGTTTTGGATTTGGAGATGGTAAGTTTTAGTTTATTTTGTTAATGATAGTTTATCTATTTCAAATGTTTGGTTGATAAACTTTGCATCCACATATTGGCAGCGTCGACACATGATGTAGATGTCTTCAGTTTTTATCCAGATGAAAGGTTTTGTAATGGATTTGAGGAGGTGCTAAGTCGGTACAGGGAAATTGTGCCTCATCTACGACTTGCAGGTTGAATTATATTGTTTTCATGTCATGTTTCGAATTTTGGAGTACCTGTTTAAGTTGTGTTTGAATCCTATCGCTTATGCTTCTTGTTATTTCGTGACAGGACCTACATCATTTGCCCCTGTTATTGAAATGGCGATGACTATTGTTGAGCAGAGTGGTGGTCAGTACCATGTATTATTGATAATTGCCGATGGACAGGTATTTTGCCTTGTATTCTCTTTTAGTTCGATCAGCAATTAGAGGATAGAAATTCAAATTGTAGCGTAACTAGCTCTAATTTAATAGTGAAAAAAGAAAAATAGAAAAAAAAAAAAATATATATATATATATATATATATATATATGTGTATGAGACTTATATGATCCTGCCATATGTATCATTCTAGCTATGCATTAATACATGATTACATGGTATGTCAGATGAATGTTGGGGGTTCTTTTTTTTTTTTTTTTTTTTTTTGTAATTATATGTTCCTCCACAGACTTCACCCCACCCAAATTGATGGTTGTCTTAGGTAACTAGAAGTGTTGATACTGAAGGTGGCCATCTAAGTCCTCAGGAGCAGAGGACAGTTGATGCAATTGTATCAGCCAGGTAATTTGGGTTAACTAGTTTTTGCTTCTGTTGGTTTGTTTCTCTGGCAATTTCTGTTCTTATATTTTTGTTTCATTACAGCAAACTTCCCCTGTCAATTATACTAGTTGGAGTAGGAGATGGGCCATGGGACATGATGAAGGAGTTTGATGATAACATCCCATCTCGAGCTTTTGATAATTTCCAGGTAGGAATTTAGGCAATGATGATACTTTTTGTTTGGTTACCTACTTGCTTGTAAAATTCATTTCTTCTTTAAGAACAAACAGAACGTGTTAAATTCTTTGTTAATAATGTTATTTTTATTTTGTCTTCTATGTTTGTGTATGTGTGCTCTCTATAGTTTGTGAATTTCACGGAAATCATGTCAAAAAATCATCAACAATCTCGAAAGGAGACACAGTTCGCACTCTCTGCTCTGATGGAAATTCCGTCTCAGTATAAGGCAACTATCGAGCTCAATATACTAGGGTAATAAAGCATTCTAGCAGTTAGTTATTTTCAAAGTTGTTGGTTCTTTTATTGACACTAGTTTCTCTGTTGCTGACATCTTATTCCTTGAGCAGTCGTAAGCAGGGAAATGTTTCTGAGAGGGTTGCCCTTCCTCCTCCTTTTTATGATGCACCATCTTCCAGCATCTCCAAACCTTTCCCTTCGACCAGCTTTAATACAAACGCACCTCCCTATCAAGGAGAACCTTCTTATCAAGGAGAGAGTCGGCCTGTTAGCTCAGCCCCTCCTGTTACAAGTTCTACTTATGATAACCAGGTATGTATAGGCTTTTGGCAGAATTGTGGGAGAGCTTTTTTCTTTATTTTCTCCTTTAATGCTTGCATTGTAAACATTGAATGGGATTGGGAGAAATTAGAGGTTTAATGCATTCTCCAATATAAACAGAAAATGCTTGCTTGCTGCCTTTTTTCCTATTGTAATTTTTTTTTAGTTACAATCTGTGTTGTTCTCGAAAAATAGTTTATCAGTTTTTAGCCCATCCTTATAATTTGCTTCACCATAGAGTTCCTTGTTCCCCATTGCCATCACAGCAAAAACGGATCAGTAGTTAATAGGGGAGAAGGAAGAAAGTTGATGGCAAATTCCAACTTGGCCATACTTTTCATTAAATTTGATACTTTCTTGATTTTCCATTCTGTTAGTTGAATAAATTTATTTATTTTTTTAAATTTTGTACCGATCTTTGTGATCTGTGCTGGGTTGGTTATGAGTTTTATACTAATTTTTTTTGTATTTTGATCAGGTTTGCGCCATTTGCCTTACTAATCAGAAGGATATGGCCTTTGGTTGTGGGCATCAGGTATATTATTAACTTCGTATATCCAATATTCTGTCACACTTATTAAACGTTACATGTCGAAGGTGAAGCATATTGACGTTGTGGTTTTTTGACAGACCTGTTGCGAATGTGGACAGGACCTTCAATTATGTCCGATGTGCCGAAGCCCAATCCAGACCAGAATTAAGCTTTACTAAGCTGCATCCGGCATTGCCATAATATTTTATTACTATTGGCCAAATTCTTTGAAATTCATTTTACTCAAAAATATGAAATAGTTGTTAGGTGTGCTGAATTCAGCTTTAGATGAAAGTAGCCAGATATTGTACATTGCTAAAATATCTTGCTTGTAAAATCTGTGTACAAAATGCAGCTCGAATACTGCCGATGAATGGAATTTGATATATCAACTAGAATGGCTGATTGCACAGATAATATTGCGGCTTTTACGGGTGCATAAAAGGTCAGTTTGGTTAGGTCTATAGGTTCTTTTGGACGGTGTAACATTACTCGAGCCAATAAATTGTACAGGATGAAAACAATGTGCGAATAAATTGTACAGGATGAAAACAATGCGTGTTAAAATGTTTTCAAGTTGTGACCCCATTTTAGATGGTCCATACTTTTCTAGTTTTCTAGTTTTCTAGATGAAGAGTTTTGAAATGGGTTTCTTCTGATAATGACCCAGTAATTGGTGTCTCGTTGTGATATGATAGTGACCAAATTAACCTGTCCATCTTTTTGACCTTTTAACACTCAAATAGTCACATGTCTTTGTTTGATATTTGATAGCGTAAATTGCACTAAATCTCCTTGAGGTTTAGCCTTTTGCATCCAGAAACAACTTTATCATTAATCGACACAACTACCCTCTGTTGTTAAGTCATGGATCTTCAGCATCCATCTTTGAGATGAATGGTGGAGATTAAATAAAATTTTAAACAATTGAAAATTGAATTGAATTTGAAAATATATAAATTAAAAGAGAAATAAAAATTTAAAAATAAAATAATTTTTAAAAGCAAAAATAAAAAATAAAATTGGAAAATTGGAAAATTGGAAAAAAAAAAAAAATCATTATACAGCAAATTTCTGTTAATCGTTTTCTTCCATTTTTATGTAATGCTAATGTTGTTCTTGTTCCATTTTTTTTAAAAAAGAAAGTTAATCAGTTTCACATTTGTTTCTTGGTCAAATATTTACACTAATGATCATGTTTTATCACAAAACCATGTAGACATTTGACCCTCCTTTTACTTTCTTATTCAATTGTTTGCGGTATGTTTTGATTCCTTTGTTGGAAATCTGGAGGTGGATGTTGCAGTTTTTTGGTTATTCAAGAGATATCTGCAACTGGTGTTGGTTCTTGAATTGAAAATTGCAACAGGGTATTGCAGATTTTGGTGTTTTGAGGATGAATTTGATAGAAAGTTGTGTGAATTAATGATTTTTAGGGATGGTAAAATAACCCACTGGTACTCGCACTTATAGGATGAGGATGAGGATGGGGATGGGGTGGATAGATAATAAAACCAACAATAGGTGTGGGGTGGGGAGGGGTTTTATAATCCCTGCCACGACTCACCCCTCTTAAAATATAATATTTATTTATTTTATTATTTAATTCAATGTTTATAATTTTAAATGATATAATTTATTTATTTAGTTTTGGATTTATATTTATGAGATGATTTTTAATAGTTTTTTGGAATTACTTTATATATTATATTATATTCATTGGGATAAATATTTATTATTTTAATAAATAAATTTTTTGACATGATTTTATTAAATAATTTAGATAAATGGGTTAAATGAGGTAAATTGGATGGGAATGGGGAAAGCATACCCCGCTACGCCCTGCCCCACTCCATCTATTGAGGGGATTTATAAGGGGATGAGTTTTCAAAAAATAAATGGGGTGGGATGTAGGGATGGCCACCCCGCCCCATTGCCATCCCTATGAATGTTTGAAGGGAATTTTTAGAGTTAGGATGGTGAAAAATAAAAATAAAAATATGATCCATTTAAAAAAAAAATGTTTTTGTTTTTTTTTATTTATTATTAATTTAATTTAGGAATCATGGATAGTTTAGTTTTTAAAAATAATAGTTAAGTTTGACCTAATGACAGGGGGTGTGAGTGTCAATTAATAATAAAGTTGTTTTTGGATGCAAAAGGCTGAACCTCAAGAAGGTTGAGTGCAATTATTTGATATAATAATTTATATATAAGCATAAACTATATTGAAAAAAAAAAAAAAAAACATGATCACAATTAAGATAATGATATATAACTCATTCACCGGCTTCCAACCTTGCATTGAATGCACTCAACTACTTGTGTAAACCAACCAGCTTCAGCAACCTCTCTCTCTCTTTTATACACGATTGTGAGATCATAAGGAAACCAACACAACAACAACTCATTTGTTACAAGAACCCATCTGGGTTTTCTTCAGATGATGTCCTCCTCAGCCTCCAAGTTTGGTTACCAGAGATTGAGACATGAAGGAGGAGGTTGTGGTAGTGATGATGATGGTGGTGATCAGAGAGTGGTTATGAAATCAAGAAACTGGTTCAGGTTCAGGAGGGTGCATATAAGGAGGAGATTTAGGCTCAAGCTTCCAAATTTGAGGAAGAAAGTGAGATTGGTCTCTGCTGTTAGACTCTCATGTGCAAAAGTTATGAAGAGATTGAAGGAAAGTCAGGTTCATTTTGGTGACCTTTTTGCTGGGAATTATCTCTTCTTGCAAGTCAATCCAACCTCATTCAAATGCATTGAGAATCTTCAAGCCTTGCCTTCAAATTACTCTCTTCCAAGGGTTGTTCAAGCCAAATCTTAAATCTATATTCTCTGGATATTATTGTGTTCATCAAAGCATGTTGTATCCTTTTTTTTTTTTTTTTCAGAATATTTGGTAGGGTAACTTGGCTTGATTTCTAACTAATTAAGGTTATTGGTTGGTAATAATAACAAGATGTGTTGTTATTATTCAACACAGTCTGATAATTAAATGTATGAAAGTTAACTAGAATTGCAAGTATTTGAGGCTGCAGGTGAAATATGAATATATATTTTCTTGATTCTAGCACTCAAATATTTCAAATCTCATAGCATTTCTTATTACACATTTCTTCTTGCTAGAGAAATTTTGTCAGAAGCAGATCATCATCATAAACAACAACAATAATAATAATAATAATAATAATAATACCATAGCTTTTAATTGCAGCATCAAAAAGTGAAGGAGAGAAAATCTTTGTTGACAGGTGTACCACTCATCAGTGTAGTAGACATTTTATCAAAAATAGTGGTAGTTGCCAAGATGATTAGCAATTTAAGGTTGTCATCTACCTTGAATTCATTTTCTCTTCTTCACTGTTGGATTGCAAAAAATGAATAGTTCGATGTTAGTCATAAATTGAAATCAAAATTATAAGTTAATATAATCTAGACTCTGCATATTTTTTCTATGAAACGCCACCTGGGAACTAACTCATTAATGAGACAAAGCATGATAATATTTAATAATGCACATGTAGTCATTGACTCATGAAGCAATTATTATTATGTGTAGATGCAAACACGTACAAAAAAAAAATAAATGAATATAATTATGTGAACGGTTGGAGGATGGATGAGAGTAACTATTCAGTTGTTCGCCTTGCTTTTGCCGTGACTCCGATTTATTGATTTTTTTATTTATTTACTTTTTTGACAAAATTGAACTGATCCAGTGGGAAAAATTATCACAAGCGATCTTATACTGAAAAACCCTTAAGCAGTATCCATCCATATGATAATAAAAAGAATAAAATAAAAAGTAACAAAAACTAGAAAAGTACAAAAGCCAAAGGAAACATTCCCAACAAAACAGTCCACGTCCTTTTTTATTTATTTATTTATTAATTTTAATTTTTTAATTTTTTAATTTTTATATATTTATTAATTCGGGATCAGGTATTTTTTTGAAAGCTTTCACCATTGATAGGATTCGAGCCGCTGACCCGTGAGTTATTTGCCCAAGCCCTAAGCTCGTCTATCTACCAGCTGAGCTACTCCCCTGTTAGCAAGTCCACGTCCATTTAATTTAATGGTTGTGCCATATTTAGTGTTACAGTAAACACTAGGCAGTCGGAATTTTTTTTTCCTACCTATAAAACCAATAATACAACTCATATTATGACCAAAATCATCAATATCTAGTCCAAATCCACAAAAACCAACAATAATAATAAATAAAAAACCAATCATAAATTGTCAATTTCAGTATAAAACACATGTTGGCTCACATTGGACAATTAATAATATTACATAATTCGTAAAATAATTAACATGCAATAATCATACTAAGAATAAAGATGTTCAAATTAGTTTTTAGGCTATAGTTATTACCAACTCAAACAAATCCAACTTTATAACATTATCAATACATCATCATATTGGGTTGTGAAGATTGGATTGGTTTGGTTGCGCTACGTTGACGCATTTGAGAGTCACCCCCAAAGAAAATTTCAATTTCAAAACAATGTGGGCTTTGTGGGCTTCAAAACAATTTAAAACCCAAATTGGATCAAATTTTAAGAGTAGGGTAACATTGGGTCAAAATGGATCTCCAAAACAATTTAAAACCCAACAATAATAATAATAAAAAATGTCGGCTAGGCGGGTCAACGATTTTGACCCCACCTAGCCCAAAAAATCAGCCTTATCGGCTTATTTTCTTTCGGCCACCTAATATGGTCGATTTGACCAAAATGGGATGGTCGGCGTCCGCCTAGCTTATAGGCAGCGCTAGGGGGTCGATTTTTCCGTATTTTTGAACACTGGCTATATCATGATCTTCATGGGAACTAATAAGAAAGAAAAAAGAGAAAAAAAAAAATCACCATAGGAAACACATCATGTATTTCCAATTGTGATTCTGGATACGTGATAAGTTTCACCATGACAATATCACAATGAGAGATCCGTGTGCACCCCGCTGCACCAAAGTTAATTCCACCAAGAGACCATCTCAACAAGCAATGTCTCATCCTTTCCGAATTCACACAAAAAAATTCATTATCCCCGATGATCATAATTGTAAAGGAAATAAAAAGGATTACACATACTTTCACTAACTATGTAAAAGTAATACCAAGTTCAATATTCTTCAAAAAAAAAAAAATGCAAAGTTGTACAAACATCTCATAAGTTTAATTAATATTGCGCTCATCTACAATTTTTATCAAAATTGCACATACTTTCCTTGCTTTTCGTTGACTAAGTGTTAATTGATAGTTTGACTAACCATAAAATTTAAAATATCTAAATTACCCCTAAATTAATTATTTTATTATTATTATTATTGAGATTTTATTATAATAAAATTAATTAACTAACAATTTTTTATTTAAAAAAAAAACATTTTTTTTAAAGAAAAATAAAAATCTTTTCCATGGGAAGCCTGTAGGGACTAGAGACAGATTAATGGAAAATTGAAATGAAGTACATATAAGTCTTTTAATTTTTTATTTATAAAAATGATCAAAATCAAAAACCGTCAATTAACTAAAAAAAATGTTAGTTAATTAATTTTATTATAATGCAATCTTAATAATAATAATAATAATTATTATTATAAAATAATTAATTCAGGGATAATTTAGACATTTTAAATTTTATGGTTAGTCAAACTGTAAATTAACACTTAGTCAATGAAAAACAACGATTCAGATTTCAGACTTAAGATTTAATTATTTAAAATTATGAATAATTTTTTTTGTTTATTTCTACAGTATTTCTCTCTTTCGGACCTTGAGTCCTTGAGCAGTTGAGCTAGAGCTACAAGCCTACAAAAACGAAACACGACTAGGCCCAAAAACCCACGGAAGACAAAACGGTAGCGTTTAGAGTCAGTCTCAGACTCTAAACGAACCGTTTCGTCCGTACCAAAAATAATAATAGTAAGGGATTCTCTTCTTCTTATTGATCAAAGTCTCTGCTAAACCTCAGTCTCTCCCACAGTGAAGCATCATGAAACTCCTCCAATCTATCTCCGGTAAACGGCCTCTTCCATTGAAAAAACTTCTTCATTTTCATATATCCGTTTAAACTTTAAAATCAATTCATTTTCATTTTTCTATCTGTTTAATAGGTCACCACAAATCGCTGGGCCGAGCTATAGGCCGCCGCTTCTTCGCTGCTTCAACGGAACAATACGCCAAGAGAAACTACGCCAACAACGCCTCCGAGTATAACACTGTTGTATCGTCTCTCACTTCGCAGAGAAGGTCTGCTTTGCTTTTCCTGCGCGCTCTCTCTCTCACTATCTGCATATATGTGATTATTTATATATTACCTGTTCGGGCACGTGATTCGCGTGTGCATTGTGTGTGAGTGACAGGCATTTCCTGTTGAGAGACGTGTACGATGATTTGGTGCTGGATGGAGTGCAGCCGACGAGAGATTTGTTTCATTCGTTGATCATTGGGACTATGAAAGGAAACCGCTTGCAGGACGCTATTTTCTTCAGAGATGAAATGAAAGCCACTGGCTTGCTTCCTGATGTATGCGTTTTTTTTTTCCTTTTCTGTTTAACTCTGATTTTTGAATGAATGGTGTGTATTTCTTCGAATTGTGTTCGAATATAGTGAAATTGCATTTTCATAAGTTAGTGGAATTCAATTATAAATCCTATTAGTTTGTTGAGATGGATGTGCATCCTTTCTTTGTGTTATAGGTTGTCTTGTACAATTTTTTGATCTCAACCTGTGGGAAATGCAAGAATTCTGATCAGGCAGTTCGGGTATGTTTGTTCATTTATTTTCATTAGAACAAACTTTTATTAATTTTTTCTATTCTTAGTATTTATTTTCTATTTCAATTGAAGATATTTGAGGAAATGAAGAAGTATGAAGTGAAGCCAAATGGACAAACCTATGTCGGTTTACTTAATGCATGTGCAGCAGCTGGCCAATTAGATCGAGTGTATGTTTCTTCTGTTTATGATCAAACTCTTCTTTCTTTTAGTTCAATGACTATGTTCAGATACCTTAACCCGGGGCTCCTTCACTAGTTGGAATTTCGGCACCCATGCAATACATAGGTTGATGGGACATGTTTATTATCATTTAAAGAAACTTTTAATGCTTTTTTAGTGAACTTACAATTTTACTTTCTGTAGTTAGTTCAATGATAAGTTTAATCATCTGCCTAATGTATTGGTTGATTAAGCACATTCATTTTGAATTTTTAAAATTTTTTGGCTCATTGTTTTGAGTTGCCATAAACATCTTTGCATTATCCTAATGAACAATTTTCGGCTGCTCTTATAGATAATGTAATTGCAGATGATGTAGATGTCTTTTAAATGGTAAAGGTTGAATAACTTGAAAGATTTATTTGATTTTGTATATAAACCGATAGCTCATGAATCAATTGAAGTGACGTCATTAGCAATACTAAAATCAGTTGTGAGAAAAAAATTTGTATTGGAGAAGTGTGAATGATTGCCATTTAATGGTGATGAATTTTTCAATCACCTGACTCTGTAAATTATAAGACCTGAGCTCTGTTCTGTTATAATTTTCTGGCTAACTGCATCCTGTTATAAACAAACATGTTACAGGTATGCTATTGTTCGAGATATGACTGCAGCTGGTGCTGGTTTAAACAAGTTCTGCTATGCTGGACTTATAATTGCACATATGAACAAGTTGCCAGTTGCAGATGATACAGCCTCCAAAGTAATTTATGAATTCTCTTTGCTTTGAAAAGGTATTAATCTGTTGCTTTTGGAGGTTTTCTAATATTTGTCTTTTGTTGAAAGATTATTGAGTTTGTTGAACGGTCAAAGGGTTGGTCATCAGTTGAGACATCAAGTGACAATGCCGAAAATGTGATGATGGGTATTTCTGAAGAAGAGTTATACAATTTACCCACTGCTGAATATATTCATAGGCGTGGAGGATTTTTGATGAGGCAACTAACTGTATATCATGTTGCATTTCATGCCTGTGCTGAGCTGAGGAATGTAGAGGTTAGTATATTCACATTATGCTTGATTTACCAACTCTATATGATGCAATTTTTACTAGATTCTCTCTTGCTTTCTTTGTGTGCATGTGTGTTATCTGCTTCTTTGTGCTCGTGCTGTCGTGCATTTGTATAAGGAGTGTTATAATATATTTTTTATTGTTCCTTTCCTTTTCCCCATGATATTGACAATATGATATCCGTGTTTGACGTAGTGGTGATGTTGAATCGCATGTGCCCATTTATAAATGCCTCTCCCTCCGTCTTTCCCTTCTCCCTTTTTCGCTAATGGTTGTGGTATCAATCTGTACTTGTGCCATGTTTGTTTTCTGATTAGACTAAACTTTTTGAGAAATATGCTAACTTACTTGGGCAGCCTTTAAGTTTGTTAATGGCTTGTATAATATTCAGGACCCACTAGTTCTGTCGTACGTATATGATATATTATTATACGTATATGATATATTATTATAATAATTTATGTTATGTGCCTATATTGACACCAAAACATTCTAAGAGATATCCATAGCATCATTATGTGAGGTTCTTCATCAAGGTTGCCAACAGATTTTAGCTTTCCACTGGCAAGCTGTGTAGCATGGACACTCCTCCGGAGGCACGTATCCCGTGTCGGACCTGGCTGGATAAGTGTCCAGCATGTCAAAAAACCTATCAAAGTCAACAGATGGGACAGACGGAGGACACGGCAGGGACACGTGAAGGATACGGCTAGGACATGTGGAGGACACGGTGGGGCAGCTTTGCAATTATTTAAAAAATGGGGTCAAAATATGAATTAAAAAAATATAGGGGTCAAAATATTGTTATTCAAACATTATAGGTTATGAGGTTTTATTTATTTATTTATTTTTTATTTTTTAATGTTTTATTTGGATTTTGGAATATGTTATATGTGACAATGTTTATGTTTGTTTTTAATGTTATTGAATTCTAGAAACTTGTTGCTTTTGTTTTATTGAATTATCTTTTTATATATATGTTATTTAATTGTCGTATCCAGCCGTATCCGTATCCTAGTTTTTGGAGATTTTCCTTATCCCCGTATTGTACCGTGTCCATGTCGCCGTGTCCGTGCAACACAGCTGGCAAGCATAGACCTGCTTGTAAATGAACTTGTTCAGGTTCCTTTTCCTGTGTACAAGCTGGGCCTGAACCTCGAACTTTGGTGTTGTAAAGATTTCTCTAGATTTGTCTGCATCATATCATAGCATAGTTTGTATACATAATAGGAATCATTTTAGAATTTTCATAGTAAAGGAAGAGAGACTTTCTTGCATAGCCATCCTTAAAGTATCATCTGCTGTTTTTGGGTTTAGCCTTAATTTACTGAGCTATGATGAAATTGTGTTGTTTGTTGGTCCCCTTTTTGTATGCTGCAGAAGTGACTTCCAATGTATCTCTATTAAGTTTTAATTAATTATTTTCTTCTAATGCGGCAGGCGATGGAAACACTCGTGGAGATGCTTAAGAAGGATGAAAAAACCCCTGATGTCTTTATCTTGCTACAAATGATGAGGTATATAATTGTTAATTGTTTTTTTATTTTTTATTTTATTATTTTTTTTAATGTTGTCACTGAGGGGATATGTTCTGCTGGATTCATGCTATTCTTAAGCATTTAGG
This sequence comes from Acer negundo, assembly GCA_035582765.1. Taxonomy (NCBI): domain Eukaryota; kingdom Viridiplantae; phylum Streptophyta; class Magnoliopsida; order Sapindales; family Sapindaceae; genus Acer; species Acer negundo. The sequence continues at coordinate 8,597,900 of CM069237.1, read as the reverse complement.
TGGAGGACCTGATGATCATAGTACAAAAGCCATGCCCAAAAGTATACTTTACGGACTGGTGTTGTGTCTGTCTGGTCTTTAATTTTGCTTTTCAACTTTACCATTTTTCATTTTGTTTTGGAATCCAATTTTAGGTGCTATTTGCTTTCGGGAGACATTGATCGTGGTCATAAAATTTTTGAGGACTACATGAATTCAGGGAAGCCTCCTATGATAGAACTATATGTGGTGAGTTTGGTAACAAACACAATTCTGCAATGTGCTTCAGAAGTTCAATATGTTCTCACTGAATCTAAATGCATATATCTTTCTTACTTTATATTTTCTTTTAAATGTTAGACAAATTTCAGGATTAGTGTTGTGGCAGCACTAAAGAACCTGATGAATATCATTTTGGTTGAATCTGCATATTAATTGTGGTTTGTGTGAAAATTGCCTGTTTTATATATGATGGCAAGTTCCACAGATAGAAAAGAAGTTCCTGGAACATTTCCTTATTCATAATGTCCTTTGGTTGGAGGAGTACTGTTTGGGAACCCACAATGAATCTGGAATTGGTGGTTTGTTTTACGTGGTTGACCTGCTGACTCTTGTTCCATCTTTACTAATTTAGTTTGATTAAATCGTGCTTCTATGTAGATCTAAATTTAAAATTCATTAAAAGATTTAGAAAATCAACTTTAAATTTTTAGCAGCAGGTTTAGGCACTTCTGGCTATTAAAAGTCCAGATTTGATCTTATATTTTACATACAATTTTAGATGATTATGGTGATCCAGACATTAATCTACCGTTAACTTGTGTGGCTGCAGACACTTGTAGAGGGAGCCATGATTGGATACACTCCCAGAGGAATGCAACTTGCTCAAGACACACTGGTATGGTTAGGTTATAGCTGTTTTTGGTTTTTCCTGATTTTATGATCTGTCTTGGTCCTTTACTTATCATATGGTTTCCCTTGCTGATGCAGGTAAACATGAACTCTAGGAACTTTTTCCTGAGTCCTAAATTGGGAAATGATCTCCTCCTTATAGCCGCTGGTGAAAAGGTCAGCAAATATTTTGATTACAAATTGGGGTGCTTGTGGCTAGTTGTATAGTGAAAATTGTCTACATTGTCATTTCCGCCTTTTCAATAAAGTTTTTGTATCTTTTTATGCAGACTGGTGGATATACCACCGCCAATTATATATGGGACCTCATGCAAGCTCGCAAAATTAACGTGTCACTTCCTGCCGTGGAAGCTTATTATTATGGTTTAAAAGTAAGTCATTGTTTTAATCAATAATTCACCATAATTATTCACTGTGAGGCTATAACATCTTTAAGAGTTAAAGTTAAACATGTTTTTACGCAAATTGTGTAATATTTTTATATGATATAGCCGTCACAAATATTGGCAGAAAAGGATTCTAAAATTATTTGATTAAGAGGGTTAAATAGTCTAGTACGAAACAATTTTAAATGTATGCATGATTTGGTGCTAGATTGTGCAGGGTCACCTGAATTAGATGTTACCTTTATGTACTTAAGTGTATCTACATTTCAATGACACTGGATGAGTTCCAAATTTATCAAGAAATACGATACTACTTATCAAAGACTAAAAAACAGGAGATGAGTGTTCAGGTGTATGCAACATACATTTTTCAGGTTATTTGAAATTTAAGGCCCTGTAATGTGTCTTTCGATCATATTGAATGATGCAGCTGCTTCATGTAATGCGAAGGTGAATCGAAGATATTAGTTAAATTTTATCTTCTGGTCTTGGCAATTTTGAAGTGTCAAATTTCAGGCCGTTTCTATATTTTTTTCATCTTGTGGTTCAAATTGCAATCACCAACACTGGTACAATTGGGAACTTATGGTGACCGTTGGTTTTTAAATTTTGTGCATATTACATATTTGTTTTCTGCTCGGGGTGGAAATGCAGGACAGAGAGATACCTGAAGATGATCCGAGGTTGTTACTGGTCTCTCGTACTTATGACAATTTCCGTATAAGACCTGGAGGAGGAGGAGGAGGACCAGGACCAAGACGTATAGTTGCGGAAGATGCGAAAGATGAAGATGTGAAAGATCCCTCGAATACGACCTGATCGACCTTAGTTGGAAGATGAGGAAAGCTACTGAGAATGCTGTTATTTTGAAGCAGAAATGGGACACCAAGATGTTTTAACAAATTGGAGTGCAAGAACAATGTGACAAACTGCAAATGATCTGATATTGTTAAATCAAAAAAAAAAAAATTCTCGGCTATTTAGGTCTGATTATTATTATTATTATTTATATGTAGAAGGGTATGCCAGTGTATCATGAATAGACTAGGAGAAATATTGCATATTAATAAGCCTTTTTCATTACCTAATTAATTTAATACCTCTGTTACTGAGACACTCCCCCAAATTTATTGGCATTTATGGTTCAAGCACTATCTATCATACAGTCCTTGAACTGTAGAGTATAGAGTGAACATTTTCATATATTATTGAATTAGTTGCAAATATTTTTCTTATTCTGGATCCCGTTTGATTGAATTTGGTGTCGAACAGCTTTGGACAGGTAAGATAAAGTACAATATAACCTCTTTAATTTAAGAATTTGGATATTCTGTTAAAGTGATCTTTGACCCGATCTATATAATTCTGTTGACTTGTAATCGATGGTTGAAATTTATTTATTTTATTTCTTTTATTTTTATTATTTTTAAATTTATTGAAACACAAGAAATTTTTCAGGTTAAGGAAATTAAAGTATTGAAATGACTAGAATCATTTGAAGTGCAAGATACAATGACATCTCATATCATTGTTGCAGCAACATTGTCGATTTGATATCCTAGTCTCGTGAAATTTCAACTATGAAACTAATTAGACATCCAAATGTCATCCGCATGTACGAGGTTAGAAGACACTTCTTGATTTGTTAATTGGACCTTGATATTGATAATCTGCACATGTCTATAATATAATAATCAGTTGTTGGTATCTCTTTTTTTCACTACCATTGCATTATGTTCCTTTAGTGATTTCCAGAAGCGTTATTAGTGTCGAGACGATAATATACTTGTGGCGAACTTTTTGACAAAATCGTAAGTTCATGTTTGCCTTTGCTTCTTATAGTGAATATACACGAGTAAGAAGTCTCTTAACTATTGTTAAGGATCTGTTAGTAACTGCATTTTTCTGGCTTTTGTGCTGCATTTGTTCAGTGTTGATCCTGAGGTTTTGGAGGCCCCGGGGTAAATATATAAAATGGGGCTATTTATTTAATCTCGTATCTGAATCTTGTCAAAACCCGTAATAATAATAATAATAATAATAATAATAATAATTTTTTAAAAAAATTTACAAAAGCTTATTCAAAGTAATTTTCATTAAGTTTATATTACGATATATAGAAAAAACAAAACTGAAAAAAAAAGGTTACGGGAAAAAACAAAACTGAAAAAAATAAGTTACGATCAAATATATATCTGCATGATAGATTTCACTCAAAAAAATAACGTATATAAATAAGGAGAAACAAACTTACTTAGAAAATATAAAGGGATGAGGGGAGACCTCTTTCTTTTTAATTTAATTTTAATTTTAATTTTTTTAGAATTTAAATAAATAAATAAAAGAAAGGGTATATTTGGTAATGTTTGGGGTGTGTTTACAAAATATACTTTTTTAAAAAACTCTTAATGATGTGTACATACAAAAAGGGATGCATATACAAATTTCAGGGATGCAAATAGAGCTACTCATTTGCTTTTAATAATTCTAATGAAAGTTCATATTGAACTCAATCTTTATATAAAAAGTTGATTTCCACACCTTTTTTTGGTATTTGGGGCTCTAATTTGATATAATTATATGAAGTTTGAAAAATAACAATAAATTTAGACCATTTTTGGACCCTTTATTTATCAAAGTTCAAAGATGTAAACATTAAACACAAAATATAAATAAAAAAAATGAGCCCTTTTTAGGGCTTTTTTTTTTTTTTTTCTGGGCCATGGGCGGGTACCCCTAGTTAACCCACCTCAGGGCCGGCACTGCATTTGTTGAGGCATGCAAGTAAAGGGAGGTTGAAAGAAGATGAAGCTAGATTGTATTTTCAACGGCTTATAAATGTAGTGGATTACTGCCATAGCAGAGGTGAACGAGATGTTTAATTAGAATCATTTGAAGTGCAAGATTGAATTTCTTGTGTTGGTGGAACGAATCAATATGAAATGACATGTCATATTATTGTTGCAGCAACATTGTCGATTTGCCACACTTGTTCATCCGTTGATGAAGTTGGTTATGGCAATAAATGAGAAATATAGCTCCATTGTGGCAAAGCTTCTTGCAGAATGCATGGTGAGTACATGGATGATGTGCATTGGTTCTTAAATACATCGTCCAATTGGGGATATATTTTTTCCAGATTGAGTGCAAAAGCAGTCCATCAACCAACTCAATTGGAGAACATCATGTTGTACCAGCATCGATTATAGAGATTTTGGAAACCTTACTTTGATTTTTTCGAATCCAAAAAGAACACCAAAAATTTAGTTTTTAAGTAAAAATAATTTAAGTTTGTTTTCTCTTCTATAAAAACTAAAATTTTGATACTTGAAATAGAATTAGGATTTAGTTTTTTATTTTTATTTTAATAAAGTGATATAGGTGAAGATATGAGTGTAATTAATGGATGCACATAGTACTATTTGGTTTATTTTTAATTAAACTAATTTATCATTATTGGTAAATTCCTATTGGAATATTTTTATAATTAAATTTTTTATTAAAATATGAGTGTGCTTATCATATTTATAGGTGTCAATATCAATACTTTAACATTATACCTTTCTATAAGTTTACATATAATATTGACTGTGATCTCATTTTTAATATATTTTTGTTGACAATATATCATCTATAATTTTAATTTTGTACTTTATAAAGTTTTACGTTGGATTCTCATATTTTACCAAGAAATTATTAAGTCATGTGAGGGAGTTTGTTTATTTTTACTTTAATTTTTTTTAATTTTTAAATCCTTAATTTTTTTTATACACCATTGGATTAAAATCTAAAAACTATAAATTGACCCGACAACTATATATATTATGTATACCAAACAAAATTATACATCATTTTGTTATTTCAAAGGATTGTTATAAAATTGCCCTCGAAGCAAATCAAAATTGACCCGACTCTTACCGTACCAATATGGTTTGGTTCTATACCCGATATGCAATTCTCTAAACCCATATTTTATCCTAATTTTAGGACCCACATTATGTATAGGTAGGTTAAGGGAAAGGACATGGGTCCAGATCAGACCTGCAAAAAACCGGTTCTAGAACCTAGTTTTAGGAAAAAGACATTGACTTAAAAAAAAAAATGCATAACCTCATCTTTCTCTCCACTGCCTCGTCTCTCATTCTCTCTCTTCTCCGACCAAAACCCACAACCTCCACAACCCCAAAGTCGACTTCCCGTCGAGCATGCTCTTTACTCTGTTGTCAACCACACACTCAGACAGAGACGAAGCCACCACAGGACGAGGGAGGGCCACTGTCCCCCCTCAAGTTTTACAATTTTACAATTCTACCTCTACTTCAATTTGAGTGTCATCCTAAAATTTTAGATTTTTATGTTTTTATCCCTATTTCATTTTTAGATTTTCTAATTCTTTTATAAAATACATTATTAATAATTTTATCTCAATCACATAGAAACTATATTTCATTCTAAATATATTATTTCATTCTTTATATCTCAAATATAAATCAAAATTTTATTATTTCTTTTTTTATATCTCAAATATAAATCAAAAGTGAATCATAACATATATGTTTTGTTATATTAATCGTAATTTTTTCTTCTTATTAACATTATACTAACTCAATTCTATCTTAATTAATTTTATTATATTCTTAAAATATTTTTTCTTTATTTTATAATCTTACTTATCTCACTCTAATACCATACCATACTTTTGATATGTTATTTATTTGGATATTAGAAAAAAAAAATTGGAGTATAATTGAAATTGAAATTTGTTTTTATATCTTAAACACCAATAAATCTTGAATAAATGGTCATAAATTTAAATGAATCGTGAATTTGTGAATTTGAGTTCTTGAAATTTCACTTTTGTTGATTTTTTTTTTGTTGGTAATTCCAGTTTATGCTTGTTTAATTTTTTGTTTGCAGAATTATATTAGGGCTCGGTTTTGTGGATATGAAATATTGCCATATGATTCAATTTTGACATACGAATTTAATTATTTACGATTTTGAATATCCCTAATGACAAAAAAGTTTGCAATACCTAAAATACCCTTCTTATACTGTGTGTCATACAAAATATTAAAAATATACCCCAAATCGATTTCATCAAATCCCCAAAACCTAAAACCTTCCTAAAAACCTGACCCAATCGTCGGAGCCGTCCATCGTAGTATCCATCGACCAGCTGTTTCGCCTCACGCGTTATCGATGTTGGATGGCGAAAGGTCAAAACGACCTAAAAACAAAAGAATTAGAGGATTGCTAAAGGAGTCCGATAAGGTTGCAGAAGAACAAGAGCTTAATGGAGAAGAGAGTTTCTCTGAGTTGAATCCGAAATCCAGACATGGAAGAGCAGATAACGAAATGAATGAAACAGATGATTTCCTGTTAAAGGAAAACGATAACAGTGGAGTAGAAGAGGAGGAAAAGCCACAGAGTAGTAAAAGCAAAAAGAAGAAGCGACTATTAATGGAGGAGGCTGCGAAGGCTGACCAACGTGGGGTTTGCTACTTGAGTCGGATTCCTCCACACATGGATCATGTGAAGCTTCGTCAGATTCTCGTTCAGTATGGAGAAATACAGAGGATTTATCTTTCACCACATGGTAATTATTTCTTTGTGATTGGCAAATTACATTTGTTATTTAAGTTTGCCTCTGGTTGATCAATAGAAGGTGATTTATTTTTCCCTACAGATCCTTCGGCCCGAGCTCCTCGTAAACGATCAAATAAGCGAGATGGTGGGTTTCAAGAGCAAGCATTTTCAGAAGGGTACGTGTGATTGAATAAATTTTCGTAAAAGCAATATGTGAATCAGCTGCAGCATAGTAGTATAGAATTGATAGCTGTATGAGTGTATTCTCATTTTCTGTAATATATCTCCAAAAATCTAGTGTTTGTTGTTGAATTACATCTTCAATTTATTTTGTTGGCTTTGTAAAGGTGCATATGTTTTTGTTGCTGAGCCTCTAATTATATAACTGTTCTCTATTCTCTGCAGGTGGGTTGAGTTCACTAAGAAAAGTGTTGCAAAGAGGGTTGCTAATATGTTAAACGGTGAACAATTTGGTATGGATATTGGATTAATTCTTGCAGTTTCATTTTATGTTTGAAACTATTGCTAAAAGATAGCTATTTAAGACGAGAAACCAGGAAATCTTTATTTGTTTAAGTTTTTATTCACACTGTCTATGTTCCCCGTGGCATCATCAATAACTCCCTACCCTAAAGCCCTAATTCTTGATTTATAATTTAAACTTTTGGTGGGTTCTTTGGTTTGAGTTGGTGTGCATTTTACATGGTATTTTTTTTACTTTTGTAATTGCAGTATATGGTTTAGTTCTAATTCTATGCATATATTTGGAATTGATTTAGGTGGAAGGAAAAGGTCTTCATTTTATTATGATCTTTGGAATATCAAGTATCTGAGTAAATTCAAGTGGGACGATCTTACAGAAGAAATTGGTATAGAATTTGTTGAATTGTATTGCGTGCTCTAGTGATCCTGCAGTTCATACCTGCTGTCTTAAGTTGAGATGTTTTTATTGCAGCTTACAAGAATGCTATTCGAGAGCAGAAACTAACTTTAGAAATTTCTGCTGCAAAGAGGGAGCGAGATTTCTATCTTGCTAAAGTTGATCAGTCCCGTGCTTTGAGCTCTATTGAAGAAAGAATAAATAAGGTAAACAATGTGCATACTTTTTTTATTTATTTTTTATTTTTTTATAAACAGGATTTTGTTAAATGACTATATAAATGCGTTAGTTTCAATTATATCTTATATATGTTTAAGCACTGAATGCTTTTTTCCATGCTTATGTATCTTGATTGGCATACTTAAAATAAATTGTGTGGATAGTATGATAACTCTTAAACAAATTTTAAGACTAGTAGAATGTCTCTGCTTTATCAGAGGAAAAAAAGCAGGCCATTAACAAAGGACACATGAGCTGTAATGCAAGGGTAATAAATGATGGAGTTTTATAGATGCTTGTACTCTCTTCAAGTGTATATGTTTGCATTCCAAATTTTAATTGGGAGAAAGAGAATAAAAATCTTAATAAAGATTTTAATTTATTAGGAAAATATGCTAGCTTTGATAAATCTAAAGCCCAGACCCCAGTTAATAACTGTACCTGGTGAGTCTGACCCGCCCAGGCATGCTAATGCAATATCATGCCATTTAGTGATGTTTGATTGAAAAATGTTGAAGACACTTCATAATCTGTTTTTATGGACATCATTCAAGCAGGTCTTTAGGAATCAATATCATTTGTTTTCTTAAACATTTCTAACCAAACACATTATGTTCCGTTCTTTTCTCCCAGAAGCAAAAAGTGCAACAAGAGTCTGGAACCAATTCTGAGCTCCCTGTTAGCCAGCAGACGAAGAAGGTGTTTCGTCAGTTCCTGCAGAAACAACCCGTTACTGATAATAATACAGTCCAAAGCAAACCTCGACTCTCCAAAGATATCCTGGCTGGGGTGAGTATCATTCACTTGATATGCAACATCTTAATATACTCTTAAATCACCATCTGTTCACTGAAAGCAAGCTCACTTGTAATTGCAGGTATTCGGTGGTTCTTAATTATCAAAGGTTTCAAGTTATTTAGTCTCGAGACGAAGAGCTTAAAGTTAGATATTAAATCTGCGGATATTTTATACACATGAGATTTCTTGAAATCTTCAATTTTGGTTTTGTATGTGGTAGATAGAAGAAAATAGCTATTAAACATCAACTCAATTTTAATTAACTGGAATCTTTTATGATAATCATCCATGGCTTAAACGTATCTCGAAGGCGACGTAATGAATACATAAACTCTCAAAGTTTCGTCTCATATTCTTCCCATGAACATTTTATGCATGAGATGTCATTTGATCTTCCGTATAATGAAGGTCCAATACATGAAAACTTTGATTTCTAGTATATGATATTGTTCGTTCGGCCACAACGTAATCAGAGTCTAGAGACTCAACCACAGAAAAATGGGAAATGGGTAGGTTTTGGCTATTAATATTAAAGGCTAAAGATGCCACGTTTTAGTTGAAAGGACGAGGAGAAGAGACTGGCAAGAAAACCTAAAAGTGAGCAAGTTGATCACGCAAACAGAAAACCACAGTCCTACTTCATTTCTCATGACTTATGACTCATGACTACTTATATGATTCTATCTATCGACTAGTTTGTATATGTGTCGATCACTCACTCACTCTCTCTCCCTTTCTGTTCACACCCTGTACGGATGCCCTCATGCTCCTACTACTCCTACCTTTTTTACATTTTTTAATTCTATTTTACCACTCTTGTCTTCTTCTACTGCCATGCATGTATCCCTCATGTTTATGCATGTATCCATCTGTCTGTGGTAAGTGTTAACTATTTTGAACCGAATTTTCCATTCTTAAAAGCATTTCATTGAAATCGAAGGGTTAGTTGAAAACTACGAAATGAAGCTCTCCTAATCGGTTTTTGTAAATTTAATTTCACATTTTTGTTCATTAAATCATAAAGTGTGGGAAAACACCTCTCTTATGGTGTAAATTGTATTTTGAAAATGAGATGATTTGAACCCGTAACCTCATGATACATGTGTTAGAGGTTTACCATCGGAATAATCTTATCTTTTCGTATAATATATAATTAAGTTTATAAAAAGTATCAAAAGTGGAAGTATATTGAAATTAATCGGAAATTTTCCTATAAGGATGTTCTGAAAGAATTATATAAGGACATTGAATATAAGTCATTCGTTTTACATACTTTAACTTGGTATGTATACACTTGTCAAATCATTTTTATAAATGAGTGACTCACATTCAATATAGTGATAAAGTTATATAAGGATGTCCTGATAGGAACGGGACCGATATACTAATAGTATATATATATATATATATATATAGGAAAAAAAAAAAAAAAAACATAATTTATTAGATATATCAATCCCTTCTCTCGGAGACTAACAATATTGATGATTAGAGGCCTTGTTAAATTGAAAACCCTAGTGCCTATAGCTATTGTATTGCAAGAAGGAACTAACTCATTAATTGCTCTCTTCATCCCTTTTTTTTTTCCAGGTTTGTATTGTTCAGTCTCGTTAATTTTGTCCTTTTCACCTTCTTTTTCAGTACTAATTTCAAACTTGACTGCCACAATTTATCACCAATCCTGCAAAACTGCTTATATTTTTTTGTACACCAAACCATGACCAAACTGTAATTTTCTTCTTTCCCGAGCTGGGTTTTTTTTTTTTTTTTTTTTTTTCAGATTTTCTCTGACTAGGTTTGTTTAAAACGGTACTTTTCTTTTTCATTTTTCATGGCTTACTTTTCTTCTACATTAGTGAGTAGAGCTTGATCATCAAAATAATATAATAAATAGCTGCTGGGTGTGAGAACTAATCATCCTATACATACATACATACATATATATATATATATATATATATGTATGTGTGTGTGCGCGCCTTCTTCTACTTCTTCCAATAAGCTAGTGTTGGTTTTTACAAGAATATAATTTCGAGTGTAATTTCAGTTTCTTCTTCCAAGTATATATGATCTACTGCTGCTTTCTGCCACAACCTTGCATGTTATACAAGTTGTAAAACCATTTTTTATTTTTATTTTTTTTCAGAATGTTAAAAGCGACATGCAATTGGAATTGTTAGATCAACATGGTCACATTGATATCTATACAAGGTAACTTTGTCAACTCTATCTCTATATGTAGTTTGTATTTTCTTTATCATTTTGATGATGCTTGAGGTTGATCTCATTGAATATGTTTTCTGTGCATCTATTTTTGTTTTAAGATGAACACGATATATACAATACTGGATATTCTCAAAGTGCTACTGTCTTGATTATTTTTTTTATCCAAACCTATGTACTACTTTGCACACAACGATTAATGTTCTGTGTGGAACTAAAGAATAAAAAAACAAAGACTTTTGTAGAGTTCAAAGCCAATGTTTTTTTTTTGAAATGGCAATTTTATTAGAGAAACCTCAAAAGGCAAATGAAAGCCAACAACCAAAAACAAACCAGATGGAATTCGACATCACCCAAACCATAAAAATAAGCAAAAAAGAAAATAAGGCCTAGCAAAACAACATACAAGCCAGAACAATTTCAAAACAGAAGAGCACACATAAACAAAGTCCGCATGACAGAGCTAAACCGAGAAGTCACACAAAAAGCATATCAGACCCCCGAAAACAGCAGAAAACTGATAAGATAAACCAAAAAGGCATCAGGCTCCCCATTCCAATCTTTCACCACTCGATCCAGTACCTTCTTTAGCCAAACCATCAGCTAGAGAATTAGAGTCTCTAGGCGTAAATTTGATGAAGACATAATTCCTCGACAGAGCTAATGTCATATATCAACTTGGCATGCTTTAAATTCCCCACACCTTCTCCGTTCATCCATGACACTACCGATTTGGAATCACTCAAAATTGTAATACGCCTATCTACAGAGAGCTGACAAGATGAAATCAACACACATACTCTATGGATAGCAAGGATCTCAGCCAAAATAGAATCCACAATACCGATAGAAGCTGAGAAAAGACATAAAATCTTTCCGCTTACGTCTCTGAGAACACCACCTATACATGCTAAGCCCGGATTACCTCTAGCTGAACCGTCCACATTAAACATGAGATCAAAATTCAAAGGAGGAGTCCATGAATAGGTCTATAAAAAAAAATTTAGGTTTCCTATCCACACATCTCCCAGCAATATCAAGAAGGAGTAAAGTAATATCGTTAGTCGATCCCACCCCAAAGTTTTTAAACCACTAGACCACCCTAAATTTCACCAAATCTAAAGCCATGGAAACATTAGCCGACTTATCACAAAACACAACATTATTGCGAAATTCCTAGATAGTCTAGACCAGTGTATAAAACAATAGATTCTAGGCTCTTAAACTAGACGTAGAGTAGCACAAACCAACCCAACCTTCCATCCATTCATAAACCAAAGAATTACAGCAAGAACAAATGTCCCACCAGCCCATTGCTGACATCCACAATTTCCAAGACCATTCATAATGAATGAACAAATGATCTATTGTTTCAGGCAATTTACCACATAGAGGACACTCTAAATTATCCAATTGAAGCGATCCAAAACTATTTAAAACATTCCTAACCAATAACCCGCCTTTAAGAAGTTGTCACACAAGAATTTCAATTTACGGGGGACACAAACCCTTCCATAGAAATGAACACACAACTGAACTACTTTGGATGTCAACACTTTCAAGGCATTTCCTGAATGACCTAACCGAGAAACAACCATCGGAGGTGAAAGACTCCACCAAAGTGTCTAGAATGCCCCTTCAAATTCTAAAGCAAGCAAAAAACAGTTCCATTGATCCATTTCCCAATCAAAAAGCAACATTCTCAAAGCCACCTCCCAAATCCAATTCGAATCCTCAAATCTACCAAACTCCCTCACTACATCATCTTTGTTTGAAGCCAAAGCAAAGACTCTCGGAAAAGCAGCCAACAAAGGAATAGAATCCCAGCTTATATCTTTCCAAAAACGAACATTCTCTCCCAACCCCACAACCACCTTAAAAACCATCCTTGATAATTTTATGAGACCGTTGACTTACATCAGACAGCTTATTAATCGCCTTAACGAAAGAAGAGGTCGACTTCAACTTAATCCCCTCCCAAATTAACCCATTATTTCTTAACCCATACTTTGCACAAATTACTTTTTTCCACAAGTAAGAATGATCCTTCCCAAACCTCCATATCCATTTTGCCATTAAACTAACACCCTTATCCCTTAACCTACCAATCCCCAAACCACCAAACTTCTTGCTTTTGCAAACCGTGTTCCAATCCACCACGTGAACTTTTCTTTTCACAATACCATAATTCCAAAAAAAGTCTCTTTGAAGCTTCTCTATTTTCTTCGCCACTCCCACCGAAATACCAAAAACAAACATAAAAAAGGTCGGAAGACTAGAGAGGACCGCCTTAATAAGTACAAGTCTACCACCTTTGGACATGAGACTTCTCTTCCACGGGGCAAGCCTATCTTTCACCTTCTAAATAACTGGATTCCAAAGAATTTCCCTACTAGGATTCTCACCCAACGGTAACCCTACGTACGGTATGGGCAAAGATGATGAAGCACATCTAAAAACATGGGACCATTGATCATCTTCCGATCTCTTTTTACCCACTTTAACCAAACAGGATTTGTGGAAGTTAATTTTGAGTCCTGAAACCAACTCAAAACGCCTTAAAATCCTTTTGGCATTTAGAAGATATTCAATACTTGGATCAATGAACAACATTATATCATCAGCGAACTGTAAATGGGTTATGTGTATCTCGTCGTTGTTTAACCTAATGCCTTTTATCATGCCACACTCTCTAGCTTTATCCATCATTTTGCTTAACACCTCCACTACCATATTAAATAGAAATGGGGACAATGGGTCCTCTTGACGAAGACCTTTTTCCATCAAAAATTCCTTAGCTGGACAACCATTCACCAAAGCCGACAACTTCAGTGTAGTAATGCACCCTCTAATCCACTCAATCCATCTTGAGCCAAAACCCATCAAGCTCATAACCTCAATCAAAAAGTCATGGTCCACACTATCGTAAACTTTCTCAAAGTTGAGCCTAACTAAGATATCGCCTATGTCATCCTTCTTCCAAGAGTGAATAATTTCTTTAGCAACTACATAACTGTCAACCATTTGTCTACCTTTCACAAACGCCATTTGATTTGGGCTAATCATCGAGTCCATCACTTTCTTTAACCTATTAGCCAATACTTTTTTGAGAATGTTATAAACCGCTCCCACTGCACCAAACTAATAGGTCTATAATCCTTTAAAGAAATCAGGTTCTTAATTTTCGGGACAAGCGCTAGAAAAGTGATGTTCAAATTCCTCACAACCGAGCTATCCCTGTAAAATTCACATAATGTCCTCCTTTACCGCGTCCCAATTAGCTCTAACAAAATTCAGGTTGAGACCGTCTAGACCCATCGCTTTATTGCCATCACACTCACACAAAGCCCTCCAAACCTCTCCCAAAGAAAATTTCTCTTCTAACAACAAACTATCCTCCACCGAAATTTGATCGAGAGGAAGATTTACAATTCTAGGCCTACACCTAACCACCTTCATAAAGTGTTCCTTGAAAAACCAAAGAACTTCAGCTCTAACTTGGTTTGGAAAATAAATACAAAATAGTTTTTAGTGCTAGTCGCATAAGCAGCCCCTGAAGTTTAATAAAATAATACGGAGATGACAATTTTGGGTATATGCATACAAACTTCTCCTAACGTTTGAAAAATGTTGTATAGATATCCTCTGAGTTTAGTTGGGAGCCGATGGTAAAAGGTGAAAATAAGTCTAAAATAACATTATTTTTATTTTTTAAAATTTAAAATATGAGATAAATAAATATAAATAAAATATTAAAAAATATTTTTAAAAACATGAATGGTGATCTTCATCCATAAACAACGTAACTAGTTAATATTTTATTTTTATTTATTTATCTAAATTTTTTCATTAAAAAAAAAGAAGAATATTTTAGACTTTTTATTTTTTTGACCTTTTAACATCGATTATTATGAGATAATGGATCTTACTAACGGAAGATATTGTATGTAATATTTTTCAAACATATACTCGAAACTTCTACTATTAGTTTCGGTGTGACTATGTTTGTGACAGATGGAGATTTGACTTGTACTTTTAGGTGAGCACACAGTACTAATAATATAAAAATAATAGTCAGACAATATAAAGAAGACTTAATAGCATCAGACCCTCTTGAAGTATACGTGAATTCGTAATGTATCTCCTGAATGTTTTTTTTCGACGGTAAATCTCTCGAACTCTCATTTTTTTTACACTACCCTAAATAAAAATGAGAGTTCGAGGGGTTTACTGTTGAAAAAAAAATATTCAGTGAACACATTGTAAATTTACGTACACTTCAGAGGGATCTAATGCTATTTAGTCTATAAAGTATTAATAATGTTCATATATCACAAAGATTCATAAGACTCTAATGGAATGCAGAAATAAAATCTAAATTCCTTTATAAAATTAACAAGTATATATTAATAGCAATTTTTTTTTTCATAGGTATACATTATATGCATATACATATCTATTATATACTAATAAACATCATTATATTTCTAACGTGTAAGTAATGTAACTTCAAGTATAATAATATATATGATAAAAATATGGTGATGTTTATTAATATATTATAGATATGCTTATAATGTGTGAGAGATAAAATTCGATATCAATAGCGGCTATGTTTATGATTGCGTCAGTATAGTGATTCAATTTTCGCAATGATGGTATTAGGTATTGAAGCACATGTCTAAAAAAGAGTAAGAAGCAGTGGGAGAAAAGGATGTGTTGGATAATTAGTTTGAAGAAAAAATCAGTGCTTGCAATAATTTTCTTTGTTGATTACATGCATCGAACCCTATCTGTAAGCTAATGTGCAATGTCTTTTCTTATCTTCTGCAAGCATGGTAGATGGGTTGTACTATAATATTTAATTGCTTCTGACCAGCCAGCCACCCCCACTTTTGCAAATGGGTCCACCCACTTCTAAACAAATTAGGGTTTCCCATAAGTAGCTAGCTTAATTAGAATTTTAAATAAAAATAAAAATAACTTTTCTGTCTTTGATTCCTTCTCTCAAGGGTTCACTCTTGATCTAGCTAGCTTTACATTAAAATGTTGAGGAAATTCTCAACTTTCAATCTGTTGAACTATCTTTACCATTCTTGTTTGGGATATTATGATTTTAGTCTCTCTGTTTTATGTTAATTTAGGTTTGGTCCATTAGTTTTTTGAATTACCAACTTTAGTACTTTTGTTAGGAATTCCGTGAAAACAAATGGACTGGCATTGTCAGAGTGTACAATGACCGAAATACTCTTAGTAAAGGTTTCTTATGAAGGGTAATATGGTAATTTAATATTTAATTAAATAAAAAAATGAAAAAACAAAAAAAATTAAAATTAAAATATATAAAAAACTAATTAAAAAACTATTATTATTATTATAAAAAATTAAAAAAAAATGACGAAATTAAAAAAAATTAAAATAAATAAACCATCCACAACAACCCAGAAAATCAGTGCATCACATTCAAACTATCTAGGAAAAAATAAAATAAAAATGGAGATGGATCTCCACCAAAACCAAGACCAGATCCATAAAAAAAAATTGAAAAAAAGAAGTAAACATCACCTTCTTCTCCAAAAACAAACATTATTCTATATAAATCTTTTCTAAATTTCAATTAAATCCCACAAACAAAAACAACTAATCAAATCGACACTCACAGAAAAACCATCACCAACAAGTCTTCTACTTCGGTGTGTTTCATTTAAATTGACAAATAATTTGGATCCTACACAAATCCATTGATAACATAACCAATATATATATCAAGAACATTTCAACAAGCACTCCAAAATCTATAATTCAACACTCACAATTTACATTATACTGTACCAACGAATCTTCCACTTCAATTTTCCATTCTCAATACACACCGAATTCTCATCCTAGACAGTTTCCAAGTTCGAAAAAGATAAAAGAACAAACATCAAAACCAAGAACACCATCCAAGTTCCAACTAAGCTGCATCAAGAACACCCTCGGTTCCAACTTCTTCTCTGAAACCCAGGTCCCATGTACTGCATTCAAGCCATTAAAAAAAGACCTATCTCATAAAACCCACAAAAAAGAAAGAAAAAACAAGAACCAATCATAGAGAGAAGAGCAAATACCGTACGATAAATCGATCACATAGAGCTTTTGTGAAGAGGGTTTGGAGTGAATCTGGAGGTGGAATCTGTTGATACTTGCCTTTCTTGGCTCCTGGGATGGTCGTCATCGCGATTCAGGTCATCGCCGCCACCTTCGTCTCGCTTCCAGTCATCGCCGCCGTCTTCGTCGCTGCTGGTCATCACCACCGTCGTCGCTTGGGTGTTGGGAGGTTTGATGTTGATGAAAGAGAAAGAGAGAGAGAGAGAATTTTATTAGGGTTTGGTTTGGTGATGATGAACGTGTGAGAGAGAGAGAGAGAGAGTTTAACTAGTTTTTTTTTTTATATATTTTAATTTTAAATTAAATTTGTTTTTTTTTTAATTATTTATAATATTAATTATTTTAATATATTTTTAATTTTTGAAAACAGCTTCTAAAGGCTTTCGTCACATTTCCCATATTGCCCTTGTTGACCTAACGGAGGTCAACGAAATTCTAACGGAATTGGACAGTAGGGACCGAAATATGTATTGTCAGATAACTAGTGGACTGAACTTAGTAATTCCAAAAGCTAGTGGATCAAACCCAGATTAACGCAAAGCAGAAGGACTAAAATCATAATATCCCTTCTTGTTTTTATATATAAATTTCGTCTAAGTTTTTTTTTTTTCTTTGGTGGGATTACTAATTGCCATAAAATAATTCATCTTTGAGATTTAAAGAGTTTTGATCTGGGCATGTATTTTTTTTTTTGGGATTACTAATTGCCATAAAATAATTCATCTTTGAGATTTAAAGAGTTTTGATCTGGGCATGTAGATCCGATCCGAAATGGTAGTGTGTTGAACTACTTGCTCAACCATTGTCCATTTGTTGTAAAAACTAGATCTGAACTCAGTTTAGCATAACATGGTTTTCACCAGCTAGAACTACGTCAGATTTTCTTCTTCTCCCGCGGCCTCTAGAATTAACATGGTGAAACCCAGATCCAAGCTGAGACCATTTTTAGACGGCACATAACTCACTGATTTGTCAACTATTACTTCGATTGTTCAATTAGGATCAAGTTCTAGTAAGACCTAACTGATTATGAACTTCAAGCAATCTTTGGTGAGGGAGGATCACATGAATTATATGTACTAACATATATATATATATATATATATATATAACCACTTGAGTAGGGAAGTAGGCACAAGATAAGTGATATGAAAAGTTGTTTTGAGTTTATAGATCTTACTAAGACCTAACTTTAAGAGAACAGGTCAAGTAATAGTTGGCAAATTGACGAGTTGAAGACAACCTTTGAGTAATAACTAGCCTAAAATATTGTATTGAATCTTTCTTGAAGACAACCTTTGAGATGTTCATAGTATAAAAAGTAATAAACCAAAAGGATGAAGATTATATCTTGTTTCACTAATTAAAGCAAGCAATCATACCTATTTGCATATATATATATATATATATATATATATATATATATGAGTGTGTCTGATGAATGCGTGTACGTCAAATAATTAAAAAACCAGAAGGATGAGCTATATTCTCCTCATATGATTGTATTTGTATTGTTCAGTGTTTGACATTTGTATTTGTGTTACATTTTCCACATGTTACAATGGAAGAGATCATGTTGGTGAAATCCTAGATCTATGTCACGGGATTAAAGTATGCGTAGCCAACCCGTGCGACACTTAGACAACTTTAGGGTAATGTTGCTAAGTAAGCATGCTTGTCACTCACACACACACACACACAAGAGACTAGAGAAAGAGATTAGAAGAGCTTGTGGGAAATAAAGGAAGCTTGTATTGCTTTATAGAAAACTTTACAATGCTTTGAGTGAATATGGCTTGGATAGGCTTGGATGCCTTACAAATGAGAGGATCTACCTATTTATATTTGTCCACCTCCTCAATGGACGGTTGTGATCAATTTGACTTAATGGTGGAGAATGAGTCTCCGGAAGAATCCATACATATGTACAAGTATCTAGAATCTTCCTACTTATATCTACAAATGTGTACATTTTTCTAGATAATTCTATGCCTATTTAGATATGTACAAGAACAACCTAGAATGATTGTGTTGTTAGAGACTTCCAGAAGCATCCATTGCTTGAAGTGTGTGGAAATCTCTAAAGTCTACCACCAACTAAAGACTTCTTAGGAGCTTGTAGAAACAAGTAGAGCTAGGTAGAAGTCTCTAGAACCTTCCAATGAGTTGGGCTTGCTTGTGGCCTTGTTGGGCTCCATGGCTCGAAATCGATCGATCTGTGACATCCTCCCCTACCTAAATTCATGAAGTCCTTGTCGTGTATACACCATGTATGATGGAGTCTGCCACTAGTTGGATCCTTCATGCGATTAGACTTCAGCTTGGGAAACCTCTCGTGAAGGATCCCCTTCGTGTCGAGAGTCGGACGCACGTTGCATCGTGTTGACTCTTTTGGCTCGGTGCATGTGGGGTTTCATCATGGCAATGATTGCTTATCATTAGTCATGCTTCTCTCTATTGGCCTTGATCGTGTCTTCCCACGGGTAGCATGCTTCCTTTTCTTTCGAATGTCTTCGGTTGGCATGTTATTCTTCGAAGAGGTTAGAGAACTGGATGTCTCTACGAGCCGAACATCGGATAACATCTTGAATTCGGGCTTCGGTATGCGTTCCGTCGGGACGGTGTGTGCTTTACCCCCATCAAGAATGCTAAGCGAGCTTGCAACGGGTAAGGGGAAAATGTTGGCTTAGTCAAAGAACGCCATGCCAATAACCACTTGGTAGTCATCTAAGGGGACTACTGAGAAATCTAGCTTTCCGCTCCATGGCCCTAGGTGGACAGTGAAGCTTTTTACTGTGCCATCGATTGGCTTGACCGGAGAGTTGGCAGCTTTGATGGCACCTCATTGGTTGGTGACTCGAAGACCAAGTCGTTTGGCTTCGTCTACCGAGATGAAGTTGTGCGTTGCCTCGGTGTCCAGCATCGCACGAACTTGCTTGCCTTTAATGGTGGCGCCCACGAACATAAGGCCTCTCTTGGCAAGCGTTGGAGGCACAACTCACCGATTGAGTGTGTAGATCTGTTGGATAGATCTCATGCTTGCTTGGGCTTCAATTGCCTTGGTCTCGTCAAGTTGAATGACCATATCATTGAGCATTTTCTATTTTAGGCAGTCTTGTACCCAATGTGGCCCATCGCAAATGAAACATGAACTCTTCGGCTTAATCACTATGGGTTTGCCTCCGTTGGATTTATCGCACCGATTGCCACTATTATCGGACTTGGGACGCCTCTAATCCTTGCAATCATTGCCCTTTGGTTCGTCTCCCCCACTCTTCTCATGGCTATCTTTTCGTTCTTTGGGCTGAGTGTAATCGGCTAATGACTCTGCTGCCGCGATGGTTGCGTTTAGATCTTGCTCATTCCGTCTTTCCAACTCCACTCTTACCCAATCTTTAAGGCCGTCTATGAAAAAGAAGAGAGAGTCTTTGTTGGACATGTCGTCGATTTCTAGTGTCAAGGTGGTGAACTCATTGACGTAGTGGCAGATGGGTCTCGATTATTTAAGGCGACGAAGGCGGCTGCATGCCTCCTTCTCGGTGTTGGTTGGCGAGAATTGCTTCTTAAGTTCTCACTTGAAGTCATCCCACGATTTGATGGGATAGAGTGTGTCACCATGCTTACGCCTCCATCATAATTGGGCGGATTCCCTTAGAAAGGTGTGAGCATTAGTGATCCGGGTCGTGTCATCCTGATTCTCTTGGCCTCAAAGTACTGCTCCAGGTCGAAGAGGAAGTTCTTTACTTCTATGGCATTACGGTTGCTGTTGTAAATGGATGGCTTAGGGATTTGGATGGCGTTGGTGCTCGTGGTGGCATCGAAATTGATGATGAGGTTGTACCAGTATGAACCCCATTCGGTGCGTACTTCTTCAACTTATGCACGTATAACACTAAACTCATGCTCTACCAAGGTTGCGAAACTCCTGGGGTGAGGAAGCATAGGTCATCTCTGAAGCCCTTTTGGAACTCGTGGATCATGGACTTGGTTGCTTGAGTGATTTCGCCATAGTCCGCCTCTAGGCTGTCGAAACGACCGGTAACATCGCTCAAGGTAGTCTGCGATCCGGAGATGGCTTCCTCCAAGCCAATCATCCTAGCTTCCAAAGCATCCATGGATGGACCTTTGGACTTGCTTCGCTTGGTATGGGTGTGTTACTCGCCACGACCATGCATTTGCTCTTCCACTCTAGCAACAACTTCGCTGTCGAAGGCCATTGCTTCGCGAACTAGCTATGGTTGCTTGACGGGCCTAGCTAAGCAAGCCTTGCTTGTCACTCTCACACACACAAGAGAGACTAGAGAAAGGGATTAGAAGAGCTTGTGGGAAATAAAGGAAGCTTGTATTGCTTTGTAGAAAACTTTGCAATGCTTTGAGTGAATATGGCTTGGATAAGCTTGGATGACTTACAAATGAGAGGAGTTACCTATTTAAAGCTGTACTATTCTATAGAGTATCTTTTATCACATGTTCTTTTTTGTTTATTTGTCTCGGTCTTTTGTTAGTGAATTAATTAGGCCATTATATGCATTTGCCCTTATGTTTCGGTAAAACTAGTTTCCATAGAAAACCCTAGATCATTACAGTTATTTTATCTAGTTCCTCTGCTAAACAAAACTCAGACATTTGATACCCAACCCAACAAGTAGGGGAGTGCATTAATATATAGGAACTAAAGTAATGGATGGAGATTCTAATTTGCATTAGTAAGACATACAGGAAGAAAAAATAATAACAAGACCTATTATATGGAAAGAAAGAAGATCAAATAAAAGCACTAGTACAATGCATTATTGTTTTATAATCCACCCCCCCCGTTTAAAATAACCTAACCATAGAAGGAATTATTGTTTTTAATCTAATCCAAATTTTTTATTGTTTGTAACCATTCATCACAATGCATTATTGTTTTTAACCAATAAATTATAAAACTACCATTTTATCATCTTCTTTCTCTTACTATCACTTATCTCTCTATCACTCATCTCTTTATCAGTTACCTCTCAAATCTTAGTTCTCAGCTAATATTTACTGTTTTTTGTCAAGAAATTGGAGTTATTTTAAAGGGAAATCACAAAGGAACCAAAATTTGGAAGCGTTTTTAGAAATTTCGGGTTTGTGGTTGAATCTCTCATCAAAACTTCAAGGTTTATAAATCTTCAATTTCAATAACATTACTATGTTTTTTAGATGATATTATTGATAGGTCTTTGTTATTTTGTTGAAATGTTGAAGTTTTTTTTTTTTGTTAAAAATGGAAGAAACATCGATTGGGGTTGGAAATTTATTCCATGCAATGTATCACGTTAAACGTGACATAAGTGAATTATTTCATGTTTAACGTGACACATAGCCTGATATTGTGAAATCATGTATTTTTGAAGTACATAGGATGTTTCATGTCCAACATGATATACGTGAGATATTTTATACCCAACATGATGAGATGTTTCATGCTCAACATGATATACATGAGATACTGCATGCCTTACATGAGATATTTCATGTCTTACATGAAATACTGCATACAGAGATATTTCAAGCCCAACATGATATGCATGAGATATTTCATGTCTTGCATGAGATATTTCTTGTCTTACATGAAATACTATATATATATATATGAGATATTTTATGTTCAACATAACATACATAAGATATTTCATGTCCAACATGATAAACATGTGATATTTCATGCACAATATGATATACACGTGATATTTCATACCAGTGCATGATATATATGGGATATTCCATGCCTTACATGAAAGACTGTATACAAGAGATATGAGATATTTTATGTCTTACATGAAATATTGTATACAGAGGATATTTCATACCCAATATGACATACATGGGATATTTCACCCTTAACATGATATATCCTTGAAAAATGTGAAATATTGTATTTCTTGCAATTTTTTTATGAACTGAGGATGGTATTGCAATTCTTGTCAGAGTTGAGCAGAGTGACGATGTTGAGGATGGTATTGGAGGAACTAAGAATTATGGTGGTGTTGGAGGGGTTACTTTTGGTGATCTATCACATTATCCTTTCCCTGCAGCTCCATAACGTTGGATCCTCCCTTGTATGTTATATTGAGCATGAAATATCCCTTGTATATCATATTGGACATGAAATATCCCATATATGTCAGTATTTCATGTTGGCCATGAAATATCTCATACATATCATGTTGATCATAAAATATCTAAAGTATGTCAAAAATACATGGTTTTGCAATATCATGCGATATGTCAAGTAAAACATGAATTAACCCACTTATGTCACGCGTTTATTGTGACATACCGCGTGAAAAAAAAAAAATTCAATTGAAATCGATGTTTCTTCCATTTTCACTAAAAAAAAACTTTAACATTTCTTCAAAATAACAAATACCCATCAAGAATACCATCTAACAAACACAATAATGCTATTGAAATTAAAGATTTACAAATTTTTAAGTTTTGAGAAGAAATTCAGCCATAAACTCAAAATTTCAAAAAACTCTTCCTAAATCTTGGTTGCTTTGCGATTTCTCTTTAAAATTACTCCAACTTCTTGACAAAAAATGTGAATATTAGTTGAGAACAAAGATTTGAGAGGTAAGTGATAGAGAGATGAGTAATAGAGAGATAAGTGATAGTAAGAGGAAAAAGATGATAAAAGGGTAGTTTTGTAATTCATTGGTTAAAAACAATAATGTATTATGATGAATGGTTACAAAAAAAAAAAAATTTAGATATGTCTAAAAACAATAATACATTTAGTGGTTAGGTTACTTTTGCAAATGCCCCTTCATAGTATGCCATTAGAGGTCAAATTTGTTGTAGCAGTAGATGTTGTAAGAATGTGCTATATCTTGAGAAAAGTAATATGCATTTACAAACCTAAAGCTGAATTTTTCACTTTCTTGACGTTGTGGAAGACATCTAATTCTTTCAACATTTTTTTTTTTTTTTAAGCAACATACATGAGTTTTTCCTTGGTAGGCATATAATTGTAAGCATATTTATAGTACACTTATCCACCTCATTACTTTTTATTAGAAAAAATAATACAATTAGGTCAAATAATGCTTACATTGCAAAAAATAATGAAGTTGATAAGTGTGTTAACAGTTATATATCTACTAGAGAAAAACTGCAACATATGTTAGCCTCAACAGGTTAATTAAATAGTCCAGGTACTTTTTTTTTTTTTTTTGATAAAGTGGATCCATATTCGATATATATTCTATTGTGTCACTGTTTTTTTAGGTTAAAAAACAAAACAACAAAACAAATTAAACAAGACTGTTGTCCATAACAAACTTCTCCACACACAGAAGGTAAGACTTCATCCAATAACAATTCTCGTCAACAGCAAGCGCCATTTTCGAAAAGTTATGAGCAACAACATTCGCGATCATCGGAGCAAAGACAATTGATTCCCTTGGCAAATCCTTTCGAAGTTCTCTGATATCCCCCATTACCAAACCAATATCAGCCGGTACAAGGAGATCTGAGTTTATCATATTAACCACAGCCAAAGCATATGATTCAATAACAACCGGCACTAACCCAGTTTCCTTAGCAAAAACCAGCCCCCTATAAATTGCCATAGCTTTCGCAACAGGTGGGGAAAATCCGGCCTCAACTCTTTGCGAACTGCTAGCCAACACACAGTCTAGATGGTCCCTAACGACCATACCCAACCCCGCACGCTGATTCAGAACATCCAGAGCTATATCGGTATTAAGTTTATAAATCCCCTCAACTGAGGGCAACCATCTAACCAAATCTCTCCCTCCATGCACATCACGATCCTCCGCACTTAAATTAGCCTCTGAAAATCATCCGTATGCTTATATGGCCCAAGAAACCACATCTCCTTGCTCCTGGCACCCACCACCATGCACCAGCCTATTCCTCAGATACCACACTCTCCACAAAATACAGCACAAAGCCTACCGCTCAATTTTACCCAAAATGTTTGCACAGGAGTAGAAGAAATACTTAAACAAAAATGAATTACTAAAATTTAAAGCCTTTAACAAACTATACCTAGATTGCACACCTTTTAGACCTGAGCAACCCCGAAGAACGTGAACTGTTGTCTCGTAAGAACTGGAGCACACAAGACACAAGTCATTCACCTGAATTTTCCTCCTAGCAAGATTAACCAACGTTGGCAGTCATTCATGACTAGCCTTCTAGAGGAAAATTTTAATTTTCATAGGAACACGCAAAGCCCAAATTTATTTCCAACTGAAACCTGCCACTTGCGACTGACCCGATGTCGAAGTTGATACCTCCAACTGCATCCCCACCATATATCCACTCTTCATCGAATAATTCCCATCAACAGAGTAATGCCAACAAAAGGAATCATCCTTGAACAGGGTGCTAATAATTATAATGTAACATTTACATTAAAAAATATACAAAATAAAAAAATTCATATGTAGAATCTATACCAGGAATTGATTGAACCTCATTCTATATTTCATTTCTATTTTATTTTATAGTCTGCCCAAACCCTAAAGATGTAAATTAAACCTGTAAAGTAAAATTTACAGAAGAATTTGTAGCTAAACTATCCCATGCTCAAACCAAACCTCATTCCAATATGTTTAATTTGGTCACGTATTAAAAGAACGAAATTGTTCCTTAGCTATAGGATTTGGTAGAAATGAAATATGTTTTTTTTATATATATATACCACCTGCAATATGACGACTCGAATATGAGATATTGTCATGCTGAATATACGGTTTTTACCATTATACCACATTGGGTGGTGGTAGAAATTAAATATGTTTTAGAGAAGCATAAACAAAGCTTTTATTTGCCAATTTAAACATTAATTAACATTAATAGCAGCTGCCAATATATTTGAATAATATGTAGAATAATAATGACCTATTATTGAACCAAGATATACAATATTCTTCTCAATTTTTATATGGTTTAACTATAAACTTAGTGAATAGACTATAATAAACATTAGTATATATATAAACGAAAAGAACTTAAGTAGTTTTATTAAATTGTTGAATTCAACAAGTTTCAACACAATATTTAAGTTGTCTTATAATATTCATCTCATGCCATTAGAGGTCAAATTTGTTGCAGTGATGGATGTTGTAAGAATGTGATATGTCTTGATATTAACTGCAACACTTGCAAACAATTGATAAATTAATAAATTTAATCAGTTATTAGCTGAGCAGTTTCATCATTAATTAAATGCTCATCAGAAACCCACTATTTACACAAGAAACCAACTAATTTACTTGAAACTCAAATCTTATGCATGCATGCCTGAATGTGTATATATGATGCAGATCATGAAAGGTGAAATATATATAGTCTATCATTGGTAGCAAACAAAATATCTATTGGAAATTCTATGGGAGTTCTTCTTTTTTTTTGAACTGTAATTTTATTCAGAAAGCCTAAAGGCCAAAAACCACAACCACAAGGAACAAAAGCTGGCACCACAGCAACGAAAAGAAAACAAGCCAGAAGCGAAAAAGATCATAATTATTTACCATCAGTGCTAAGAGAGCTTTTATTTTATGGGAGTTCTTTTATAGCTTAAATGATTTTCTAATTAATGAAGTCCAAAAAAAAAAGAAGTCTAAAATCTTTATGTTCATACAGGAAAATGTAAAGGTTGGCTTCAAGGCACCAGTGTTACACAACATTTTATATATATATATATATATATATATATATATTAGTAGTCTCCATATATATGATATATGTGACGTATGTAAACAGAAATACGAAGATTATATAGATCATATGGAGACTAATTATATACATATAAAATGTGTATTGTTTCGTAATCTTCGTATTTCTGTTTACATACATCACATAGATCATATATATGTAGAATACTTATATACATATAAAATGTGTATTGTGTAACACTGGTGCCTTGAAGCTAACCTTTACATTTTCCTGCATGAACATAAAGAGAGTTTCTTCGAATTTCTGTTTATATACATCACATAGATCATATGGAGACTACTTATATACATATAAAATGTGTATAAAATGTGTATTGTGTAGCACTGATGCCTTGAAGCCAACCTTTACATTTTCCTGCATGAACATAATGATTTTAGACTTCTTTTTTTTTGGACTTCATTAATTAGAAAATAATTTAAAATGTGTATCATTGGTATATAATTAGTTCCATGTGTTGTTGTTTTGCGCTGGCTTCTTGTTCTTGGTTGCCTTGGCGTTTTTGTCTCCTGGTTTGTTTATGTTGCTTGGTGCCTACCTTTGGCTTATTAATAAAACTCTACTGTTTCATAAAAAAAAATGTAAAGGTTGGCTTCAAGGCATCAATGCTAAACGATACACATTTTATATGTATATAAGTAGTCTCTATATGATCTATGTGATGTATGTAAACAGAAATACGAAGAAACTCTATACATAAGTTCATGGGTGTTTTATTATTTACTATAAAAAAGGCTGTTAGTTTGGAAAATTGGATCATACATATTTATTTTTAAGGACTAGAATTGATTCATATTAGTAAATTCCAATTTTCCTATACCAGAAAATAAAGTATCTTTTATGTCAACTCAATAATTCGATATTTCTAAATGTATGCTTTCTTCACACCCCTTCCATAAAGTATTATATTATCAATATATTGAAATTTCTCTCCGAGGTGTCATTGGACTTTGAAAGAATGAAAAAAAAAGTACTAGATTATATATGCCTATTTGATCAGGTACAAGATTTTAGCTGAATTATTAAACTTCAATCATAAGACCCTTATAAGGAAATATTTTTTTCAAAAAAAAAAAAATACTAAGAGGCAAGAATCACGAGTTGGTTAAGTAGAATTATAATCACAAACTATGTAAATCTTAGTCTAGTAAACGGAGAATTAGGAACAAAGACTAACATACAAGTGCAAGAATTTGAGTAAATCTTGACCCAAATACTTAAGTTTGCAGGATTGACAATAGTATTTGATTTCTAATAGACCCCTCACATGAGAATTAAGCTTTGACATCTAACTGTCATTCACTTAATTATAGTTCACACTAAATTACACAATAAAACATACAAACTTTGCATATGTAATTCCAAACTAATTAACAGATAGCTAGAAAGGCATGCATTACATAACAATCTTCTAATCATATTTACCTACATATGAAAGAAGAAATAATCCACTTAAGCAGATACAGATTTTGACTGTTGCAGGCTTCCTATGTCTTGCTGAAGAATTGAAAGTCTGTAAGCTGATGCTGTAAAATTTACAAGAGCACGTTAAAATTCCAATTAAGGTATATATATATATATTCATCTTTCATTTATATCAGTATAATTATTTGGTTAATCAGGAATTTTTGTTGCTAGCTGGAAGTTACCTCCTGGGGGTTTTCGTTAATATTGTGTAGACAATTGACAAACGAAGAAACTAGCGAGTCACATGAGCCTAGAAGTTGAGAATATGGACTCCAGTACTTTCCCATATTGACCAAATTAGAATCATCAACCATTGTTTCTTGATTCCCTAAATGCTCAGGCGCTAGCGGCAGCTGCAAGGATTGGTTCATCTCGTGGCTATGGTTACCGGATTCTACCCCAGTTTCAAAGGATGAACTCCAAGAACCTGCTAGTTGATTCAGAACATTATCTTTTCGAGTCCTCATTTTCTCTCTAGTCCTCTCCCTTGCTCTTGCTCTTGCCAAAACCCTCAAATCCCTTGCAAGAGGTCCAAGAGTATTAATCTTACGCGTCGATGATGAATTTCGACTAATCTTTTTAATTGAAGGCTTTGCTGCCTTAGAAATATTGCTTTCTCTAATAGCAGCAGGCTCGACTACGATTCCAGATGCCACTACTTCAGACGTACACTCAGAAGTAGAAGAAGCAGTCTTTGCACCAACACTCACACAGCAGCTGTAATTCATCTGGAGAAGACCTTTTTTTAGCTTTTTAATCTCCTGTTTTGATTGTATTAATAACCATTCAACTGTCTTGCTAGCTTTATCATAGCCTAACATGTCTTGCAGGTCAAAAAAGTTCCGGGCAACATCAAGGGGCAATCTCATTCTCCGGTCCCTCAGCCCTTTCGCGGTGTTGATCTTGCTGTGCCGATCTCTCTTTGAAGCTCTCTTCCTGATTGGGATCTGCTTGATACCAACGTTGTGATCTTTTGTTGACACGTTAATGTCGTTTTGGCTTGAATCAGCCATGTTAACAAAAATCTCAGATAAATCAGTATCATGATGATCATGATCAGCCCGTAAAGGTTGTTGTTGGTGGTGGTTAAGTAGAAGATCATGGTGTTGTTGGAGGAAAACATTGCGATCATCTTCTAATGCCGATTCATAGTGGAGGAAGGGAGATGAGAAGTGGAAAAAATTAGAAGATAGAGGGTCTTGATGGTCTTGATTGGAATTGGTAGTGATGGTGTCATTGAGAAATGGCCAATGCAAAATAGATTGGTCAGAAAAACAGACTTGGTCATTGTTAGGGCCATTGTTGTTGTTTGATGGAAACATTTCAGCTTTGGA
The DNA here is from genome assembly GCA_035582765.1 of Acer negundo. Taxonomy (NCBI): domain Eukaryota; kingdom Viridiplantae; phylum Streptophyta; class Magnoliopsida; order Sapindales; family Sapindaceae; genus Acer; species Acer negundo. The sequence goes on along the minus strand of CM069237.1, from coordinate 8,568,225 downwards.
ATTGCACTAGACAACCCTCCCACGTGAGCTAGCTAGCTTGAGAATGAAACATGCACCATTATATTATTTTATCATCAGCTAGGGTACCGTGCTCCTTGTAGACGAAATAGATCCATCATCAATTCCATCCTTTTCAATTCATTTTCTCTGAAAAAAGAAAGAAAACATTGTTAAAAGAGAAAGACAAGTCATGTATTAACAGTTTTTTTTTTCCAGCTGTCAAATTAATACAATGTTTTGTGTATGTATTTGTAGGTGTACGTATATGTGCTTGTGTTGTGTTTATGTGTAGAGGGAGAGACAGAGAGTGAGTGTGTGTGTGTGTCCAATTTACCTCCCTCGAGCATAAGCATGAGAAAGACAGCACGGTAGGCACAAGTATTGTAAGTCCGATCGATCGAAGGGGTTTGCGGATGTGTGTAAGTGTTTGAGAGAGAGAGAGAATTGAATTGAAATGTAAGTAAAAGATGGCGAGAAGGTAAAGAAGGGAAGAGGGGGGGATTTATTGGAGACAAAAGAGCCATCTTTTTCTTAATATTTTTAATTTTGTGTAGAGATGGAAAAGTTGGCTGTTTTGCTTAATTGGACCATGAAAACGAAAGCAGAAGAAACAGCGATGTTGTAGGATGTAAGTGGATAGAAAACATTTATTAGTATTGTGCCACTTCACATGGTAGCAGGCAGAGAGAGAGAGAGAGAGCCCTCCCCTCCAAACTCTCTAGCTAGCTCAATCAAAAACCAAGAAGAAGTTATATGAAATCTACATTATTTTTCAAAGAGAGATTCAAGTGGAAGTGGGTTATAGTACTATAATTAGTGGGTTAGGGTTGCTTTGGTCATAGGACAAGACAATGTTTCAAAGTGTGTAAGTGTCTGTGTCTAACTCCAGAGATCAAAAGCATAATTATACAGGGCATTGTCCCAGCTTTGACTGAGTGACTTTGAATTGGGCTCGTCGTTTTCAACCAAAAAGAGAAATCCATCTCTCTCTAGCTATCAAGTCTATATGTGAGGTGAGGATGTTGTTGGATTTGGGTGGTTTCCTCTTTGCGTGTTTAAAGCTACTTCAATATACAACACTAAATTTTACTTCAATTTGAAGTTAAAAGAAAACCTCTTTGGAATATGTTAATACTCAATTTTTTTCCACTCCAATATTTCATACTAAATTTTACATCAAAAAAACATCTTTAAAGAATATTCTTTCAATAAATATTTTTACAATACCAATTAATTTCTATTAGTTAATTTATACAATATTCAATAATTTTATTGACATAAAATAATATCAATATGGGCGTTATTTTAAAGATCTCAATAAGATCTTTCTAACAATATATTTTTTCCAAATACATATTATTGGAATTAAGTATAAAAGGGTTAAATTAGAAATTTAAAAAAATTAAAACATTGATTTGACATTTAAAAAATAAAAAATAAATTTGATGGTTCTTATACGTTAACGGTGCGCTATATATAGTGGTCACCGTTCCACAGTATGTGAACGGTATGCTATATGAAAGTTTTTTGGAAAATCATAAATATAGAGTAACGTTAGAAAGACCAAATGTGAATAGTATACTCTAATGTAGAGTTTGGTGTAAGGTTTGAAGTGCAGTTAGAGATGCTCTTATCGGTTTAGCTTTTTCGGTTAGAGGTACCTCTCTCTCTTACATAATTAAACACACTCAATGACTCAAACATAGTCGAGAAAGGGTTGCTAATTGTGCTAGTACGAACCATTGGGCTTGCTTGCATGTGCTAGTAGAAGCCATTGTTATCTACAAGACAAACCTCCCCAAATACCCATTTCATCATCTTATTAACTTGAAAATGGCAATAGTCCTATCCACTCTTGAAAGCCTTCTTTCCTAACTACCACCGACTTTATTAATATAAAGAGCTAGGGCCACTATAAGGTTGCTTTCAACAAGGGGATAACTATCACAAAAGGATATGGTGAGTGAGTTCATGATGATGATGAAGTGGGTGATAATGAGACCATAAAACCCTAGAAAAAAGCTCAGGCTTATATACTTTAGGTGCATTCATTTGGTTGGTGCATAAAACCCCCATTTGTGGTTGAAATTATAAGATGATTTTAGCAGTAGTACTACTACTGTTGCCCCTTCAGCTTTAATTTCCACACATTCACTCAATTTGGATTCAGTCCTCTAGGGGATGAACCATTTTCTATACACAGCAAGATTTTAGGCCACTGCTTCCAAGGACAATAATGTTACTCTTTTATGCCTAAATTTGGAAATCTTGCATTACTTGATCAACTATATATATGGGACAATCTATAGAACACCGGTGTACCCATTTACTGTGTAGAAAATATTGCGATCGTAGGAAATATTATGATCGTAATTTGAAAATGTGTGATCCAAACTTCAATCGTGATATTTTCTACACGGAACTTATCCAAGAAATATATATATATATATATATATATATATGACGAAATTGCAAGAAGTAGTCAAAAAAATTATTGGTTTATTATTCTTAGCCATAAATTTATATTTTATTATACTTATCACCTTTAACCATGAACAGACAATATTGTCCTCCATTTTGTCTTTACTTCACCCACCCAAAAATTTGAAAATCAACTCGCATGTAACTTGGAATCAAATAGCATGTAACCAAGCTACATATCACGTGAAATAAAATTTAGGGGCAATTTTGTCCAGAAGTGGTCAAAATTGATAAAAACAATAAAATATCTTTTGGTGGCTAAAAACAATAAACCGAAAAACTTTTTAGCTCTTTATGAATTCACCCCTATAAAATATATCAATACCTTACATATGGATGATTGGATTTAAAAGATGATTTGACAAGTGTATGCAACCAAATCAAAACATTTAAATCAAATAGTTCACATGTAAGGTTATATCAGTTTAAACTGACAATAAAAAAATTATAAATATATATAAAATTTCCTGCATCTAAAAGTTTTTATGATGGGAAATAAAGTACTCCATCTTTGCTTTTTTATCTTTATGCAAACTGAAAATATCTCGAAGGAGGTTATGATTTTAAATTGGACATATTATGGTGAAGTACCAGACTATATAGTACCACTGTTGGCCCTATAATTTTAGGGTTACAACTTATACACGCCCATTTTTTTCAAAATCGAATTGATGGCTATCCTGGAGAGTGTTTTTCTTGTGAAACAATATGGATTATCCCTTCGGTCATTCGGTTTGTGGAGAGTGACTCTTTGTTGGCTGACTCAGATATTAAGAATAAGCATTCTATTGCTGTGGAGAGTCTTTCGATTAGTGATATTGTTCATCTTTTTGTTGAATTGGACAATGTTTCTTGCCAATTTGTTCATCATAGGGTGGCTCATGGCCTTGCCAAATTTGCTATTTCTTTATATTCGGATGAGGTTTGGATTGATGTGTGCCATGCCTTTGTTCATCGTGTTGTTTTGGATGATTGCACTTAATAAAGTTTTGGGTGCTTTTTTGCCCTTTAAAAAACAAAAACAAAGTCAGAAAGCGTACTAGCTAATTAAAGTTTCACGCTTGGTGTGTGTGTGTGCATGTGTGACAAGACCATTTTCTATTATAAATCAGCTGTGCAAACACAGTTTATATAAGCTATAAGCTAAGCTAGCTAGCTAAAATAAACATGGCCCAACAATATTGCCTTATTGCTTCATTATAATAGTTAATGTTTTGCACTCCATGTTGTTTTCTATTATTGAGGTGGTTTTGACTTTGATTGAAACTAAAATGCTCCACATTAATTGATGAAATGATGCATATATGCCTCCGGCACCCTGTCAAAATCAACAAAAAGAAAAACTACATAGTCTTTGTTGATCGTCACATTCACTAGATGCATATCAATTTTTTTTTTTCTCTTTTTAAGTATTACCTCCACGATTGTTACAATAGGGTTGTCAAGATCGGATAATATATATATAGTTCGGATAATTACTTCCATCAATCAGGAGAAAACTCCCAACACATACTTGTAAAATACGTAAGGTAGGACTCGAATCCCCAACCACTAGATGTGGAAGGGAGGTGCACTACTATCTCTGTTAAAAGGTGATGTGCTCAGTTGATGCATATCATTGTTCTGTTTTGATTTGATTAGATTGTCCATAAAGTTTTTATCATGATATATAATAGCCTTTTCATAAGTCGAATTAATATAATACTAGTTTGGCTTAGTGTAAGTTAGAAATAAACTAATTATACCGTAAAAGATAGGACAATAATTGTGTCAAAAGTGTAGAATTCAATCCAGAAAAATAAAAGAAAATTTTCCTTTCTTTGCATTGGCATTTCCTAAGTTCTTTTGTGGTGTCCATGGAATTGAATAGGACAAATAATTCTAAGATGACGAACAAGAAGTAACTGTACTTTCAAGATGATATTTATCAAAGATTGAATGGTTTTGTATTGAACGTGTGGCCTGTCTTAGATGATACGTACATTGGCTGTCTTTTAAGTTTTAATATATATGTTTTCGATCTGATACAATATCATGAAAATCAAACTTCAGTTGTTATTATTTGAAATATACATGTTGGTTAGTTGTCAGTTATTCGCACCACTTGCATTGTTTCCTGTTTTCTAGCTTAATCTTGTTTAGTTGTAGCCTATAAAAGGTAGTCTTTTATTAAATGAAGACAAGAATTATCCAGCCAAAATCATCTCTTTCTCTTCTTCCTCAAATTCCTCTCTTAACTCAGCAAATTAAAACCTTATCATATAACTATTACAGATAGGGTTGTCGGAACCTATCAAGATTAGATAATACATGTACATCCCGGATATCTACTCTCACATCCGGGAGAAAACTCCCCACACATGTTTGTATAATACATATGGTGAGACTCGAACCCCTAACCACTAATATTGAAGGGAGGTACCCTACCACATGTGTTATGAGGTGATAAACAATCCAACTTCAATTATGAACAAATCCTTAATGATCAATCATATGCATTAACCATCTCATCATATATATATATATATATACCACTGCGGCGGCGACGACTCGAATTTACAACATTGTCAGACTGATTAGTGCTCTTATTACCTGGTTGCACATAATTGGGCGGTGGAGCCTTGTCATATTTATTAGAGTAAATGGTACTATTACACCCTGAATTGTTTGCGAATTGCTAATGTGCCCCTGAATTCTTAAAATGATTACTAAACCCTCTGGACTCTCTAAAATTGGCAACAAGTTATGGAAGGGGAGACGAACTTCTAGGGCAAATTGCACTTACATACCATGATTATTAATTGAATTACAACCGAAAAAATATAATAATAACACCACATATCCTTTGGCCAGTTGACTAATGTCAAATAATAATAATAATAATAATAATAATAATAAATTCATTATTATTATTATTATTATTATTATTATTATTATTGTTAAATTTATTATTATTATTTTAAATTTATTTATTATTATTATTATTATTGTTGTTGTTGTTATTGTTAAATTTATTATTATTATTTTTTTACTATTATTATTATTATTATTATTATTATTATTATTATTAATTGTGTTCTAGTTTTTTTCTTTTGTAGGAAAATGAGAAAGACAAGGGATAACGACTACAAGGAAAAGATGAAAAGGAGATCAGTTCGCGGGTAGACTCGTGGGTGAAGCACCCACCCACGAACCCCTAGAAGTTCGCGGGTTCGCTGGTGCGTGTATGGGTGCAGCTATAACCCATTGGTTCGCACCTGAACCCGCTAACTTTTGCAGGTTCACGGGCAGGCGTGGTCTCAATATTTTTCACGTGTTTGGGTGTAGATTTCTTAGAATCTGCTCAAACACGATCCATTGCCATCCCTAGACATTATTATATCATCAAAATCAATTAATCTTAGAGCATCTCCAATACAAAAGTGGCTTGCATATCAATAATCGTTGACAATGGCAAGAGACTTGCTTCCTATGTGATATACAAATAGACTTGATAGACAATCAATTCAAAATTTGGTCTTCAATGTTTCCGTCTAAAATACAATTTTTTTAATGACGTATTTATTTTTTTCCCGTTTTTTTTTATATATATTTTATTTCCTTACCAAAAACAGATGAAAAATTAATGTCAGTTTTAAAAACTTGCTGAGACAACCAAAAAAATAGATGTGCAACAGACCGTCTGAAAATAGACGGTCATGTTGACAATGTCTAATATTTATTTTGTTATGTCAGCTTGAGGTTGAATATGCACGGTTACATTGGAGAAAGATTTTTTAACATAATGTATATTAATTCTACGTGGCATCTTTTTTTTTCACAAGCCACATTTACACCGGAGATCCTCTTATATGTTTTGTTGATATATCACCCGGGGTTATATATAAAATTAATTAATCCCACTGATTATATCAAAAGAGGATAAACAAATAAAGACCGGTTTAAACTACTATATAATTAGGGATTGGGATAACAGAAATGAAATGATGGACTATATATATATATATGTCTTGAAAGATATCTTGCAAAGATATGTTGTTTTTGTAAGCATATATCCAAAACAAATTAAAACAACAAAATCTAAAAGGTGATGATATATGGACTTAATTGATAGTATTTAATTTATTTCAAAAAAAAAAAAAAATGATAGTATTTAAAACAATTGAGAGTTGGAGGTATATATCTATCTCTTTCATTATCAAAAGGCTATGTGACAACTCATGTTGTTCAACAGATTGGAAAGCTAACTGATTGAACAAAAATCAAGATGCTGAAAAAGACATCCATACATATTCATTGATCATGTAATGAATTTTAGAATATAATTATCACAAAAATTAATATTCGGAGACATCGATTAATGGGCATAATTTAGCTTAGTTGATATCATTTCTTATAGTTTCTGTAAGATATTGTGATCAAATGCCTCTCATACGAAATTAAATCTGCAAAGATTTGATTTATATTTGAATTGTATTAGTGACAATATGAGGTTGGTCCGGTGTATTTCCCTCAACACTATGGTGCTGTGGATTCGAGTCTCTCCCATACCTTAAAACCCTGAATTATTGTAATATTTCATAAATAAAAAATTGTATTAGCATATAATTACATTTAAAAAAAAAAAAAAAAAAAAAGCATTTAAAGACCTTAACATTTAAGACATGTCATGAGAGAGTTTTAAAGTGGTGACGTATATCATAATATCATTATAGTAGATAGTGTGTAACCCGTGCGATGTATGGGTTTTATTGAAAAAATATATATTTAAAATGTCATGTAATATAATTTATGAAATATGAAGCACTCTGGGTATACAAAAGTCCATAATTTTGCAATTAGAATGTAATAAAATTTTCTCTATAGTAGTAATTATTTTGGTTAAGGATGTGATATTGTTTTGGATTCCAACTTGACTTATAAAACTTCTATACTTTTCATTTTCCTTGTACCATGTCTTTTGAATGGAATGTAAATAATTTCTTATTAAATTTAGAAAATTAACTAAACTAAAACACTAATCACATTAGCTGTATTTAGAAACATTAAATCAAGAAAATCAAATGAACCTAAAATATTAATGATATTAGTTGGATCTAGAAAATTAATTTCATTATCTCATTAATTATGTAATTGACTTTTGATTTTATATGATAAGTCAATGAATATAAAAAATAGAAATGAACATATAGAATTTAATACCAAAGCTTTCTCACACCGTGCCTTGAGATTCAGCTTTAGTATATTATGGTATGCAGCTCGCACGATATACGGCATTGTAAAATATAAATTGAAAACTCATAAAAAAATAGGCATGATTCAAAATTTCTATCTGTTATATTTTCAATAAAATTAAAATTTCCACCATTATTGATTGAAAAACAATAATCACCGCTCTTATTTATAAATAAAGGTATGAGAAACTATATCAAATCGTCACTTTTTTATTATTCAGAATGTATTAAATATGCATTAAATACGCATTAAATACATGACGATATGTTTTTTATGGAAATAATGGTAAATTTTAAAAACATATCAATGGTAATGTATTAATGTTTTTTTTTTTTTTCGTAGCCCAAAATTAAATTAATAATATTTAATCAAATTTATAAAAAAGATACAATTAATAACTAATTAATAAAAATTTAAGCAATTTATATCATAAATATTAATTGAAGGTTGAGACTCTCCATTTCAAGGAAAAACACAAATCTCTAATAATACAAAAATGCTTCAAAATTAAAATATTTAACACAATCAATTACCAGTGATTTTAAAATTTTCAAATAAAATTGTTAACAATTAACACTAAAGAATAGAATACACCATTAAAATCCATCTATTTCCCATTTAAAAAAATTAAAACAAAACAAAATCCTCACAATTTATATAAATATTAAGAAATTGGTCTGGTCAAGCATCACATTATATTTGAAGATCTAAAGTTTGATCAGCTGTTTAGCATGCATAAATTAATGAAGATAGTACTAAAACTGTGGATTCAAGCAACACTTATTTTTTTTCTTCATAACTTCCATACTTAAGAAAATAATTAATTTCAAAAGTATACAAATTTAGGGGTCGTTTGTTTTTTTATCTGAAGACTGAACAGTCTTGAATTTTTCTAAAAACTGAATAGGGACTGAAATATGAACTTGAATGACATGTTTATTTTTTTTTTTCCTCATATCTGAATGTATTGTCAACACGTTTGTTTTTTAAAGGGTTAATTGCACTAACATACCCTTACTTTAATGGATCTAGCAAGATTTTAAAAAGATACCCTAAATAAACATAAACACCCATTACCATAAAGTCAATCCGTTAACTTTAACGGTTGATTAACATTAACCTATGGAAAACCAAATATACCATGCCACATCATCCCAGATATAAAATAATTTTAATTAAAAATAGCTGAATAATTTTTTTTTTTTAAAGATAATATATTGGTCGCCTATGAAAACATCCTCAATTTACGAAGGAACCTCCTCTACAAACCGTAGAAGGTCAATCTCCAAGATTGGCGAAAATCTCTTCCGGTAAGTAGGAGATCGTCAAATATTATTTCATGCTCCACTATCGGTAGATTATCTTCTTTTTTTTAATATTTGATTTTTTTCATTTTTAATTAAAAAAATATATTTTATGTTTGGGATGATGTGGCAATGATATATTTGGCTTTCTAAGGGTCAAAGTTAGTTAACTGTTAAAGTTAACGGATTAAATTGATGGTAAAGGGTGTTTGTGTTAATTTATAGCATCTTTTTGAAATCTTGTTAGATCCAATAAAGTAAGGGTAAGCTAGTGCAATTAACCCTTTTTTAAAAGTAAAATTGACTGAAAATAAGTAATTTTACTCAATTTTACATTTATATCCATATTAAACAATTATATATACATATAATTATGGAATAAACACAATCCAAAAATAATAATTATATATAAACACATATGATCATGATCTTCTTCTTCCATTACAAACAAACTTCATTTTTACTAAGAAAATAAAAGGGACAGCTGGAAAAATCACACAAAACACTCTAAAAAAAATAATATATAAATACATCACCCTAATGATATTAAACACCAATATGAGAAGTAATTAGGGGTTTTTTTTTTATTATTATTTTTAAAGCTATTTAAAATAAGCAATATATTAAAATAAAGATTTCTATACCATATATAATTATGATGAAATTGGAAATATGTTATATACGGGGGATAGTATCGGAAGAAAAGATTTTCGATTGCATTTAATATAATTCAATGATTTGCAATTAAGTGAAAAGTCAGGATTTTTTACTTTTTATTTTAAGTTGTTTTTTGGTATTTTTAAGTTGTTTGACCACTAAAAAAAAAAAACAAAACAAAACAAAACAACTTAATAATTATGATTCAGACCCATTAAGTTTTAAGTGGAAAAAACAAACGACCTCTTACTGTTTTTACCTTTAAGAATTGTAATAAATTTTAATATATGTATTTTTTTTACTAAAGAGATAGAGAGCAGTCAAATTTCAATTAATGCAATAAATAATTTTAAATTCACTTATATAATAAATTAAACAACCCTCAAATTCTATATTAATATAATATACAAATAAAAAGACAATCAAGAGTTTAAAAAAAAATCAAGAGGCAATCAGTTAATCACAAAATCAATATGTAATTAAGAGAAAATCTCATAATTAATGCGATAATGCATAAATTTTGTTAACCAATTCCATAATTGATTTTTAAACAATTAATATTCATAATTGCAATCAAAGTTTTAATTCACCTGCTTTGTTGATATATATAGAATTAAATACATTTAGATTATTATTATTATTATATATATACATATAATTTGTTTTGAAAAATATTTGGTTATTACCATTTATTTTAAAAAGGTATTTTCAAGTAAATTGGGGGTGTATTTAGAGGTTTTATAATTATTATTTTTTATGTAAAAATATTTATTCTAGAAATACTTGTAGAAGTATTGAATTTAAAAATAAAAAAAACTCCATGAGGTTATTGTCAAATCTAGTGATAAATTAATTTATTTTTCCACTTATTTCTAAGGATATTCCATTTTTCTTACTTAAGCAAATAATTGATTTAAAAAGTATACAGATTTACTATTTTTGCCTTAAAGAATTGTAATAAATTTTAACATATATATATATATATATATATTACTAAAGAGATATAGAGCAATCAAATTTCAATTAATGAAATAAATAATTGTCAATTCACTTATATAATAAAGGGTAAATATTAAAGACCTCCCCTCACCTTTGAACTATTATTGGATGTCTTGCTAAAAATACTTTTATTTCAGAAAAATCTCATGTGGACTAACAAACAATGATTCAATTGATCGATTTTTGATGTTAAAAAGTCTATAATGTCCGTATTTAAGCTTCAATTATATTAATTAAACACTATACCCCCTGAATCTTACCAAATAAAGCATTGTTTGTTGATCCATAAGGGGTGTTTCTGAAATAAAAACATTTTTATCTAGACATCCAATAATAGTTCAAAGGTGAGGGGATGTTTTTAATATTAAACCTATAATAAATTAAACAACCCTCCAAATCTATATCAATATAATATACAAATAAAAAGACAATCAAGATTCAAGAGTCTTAAAAAATATCAAGAGACAACCAGTTAATCACAAAATTAATAGGTAATTAAGAGAAAATCTCGTAATTAATGCGATAATACATTAATTTTGTTAACCAATTCTATAATTGATTTTTAAACAATTAATATTCATAACTACAATCAAAGTGTCAATCCACATGTTTTGTTGATATATATATATATATATATAGAAATAAATAAGTTTAGGTTATTCTATAAATATATATATATATATATATATATATATTAATTTGTTTTGAAAAATATTTAGCTATTACCATTTACATAAAAAAAAAAAAAGGTGTTTTCGAGTAAATTGGGGGTGTATTTATAGGTTTTATAATTATTATTTTTTTATATATAAAAATATTTATTCTATAAATACTAGTAGAAGTATTCAAAAAAAAAAAATTAAACTCCATGAAGGTTATTGTCAAGCCTAGTGATAAATTAATTTATTTTTCCACTTATTTTCTGAGGACATTCCATTTTTTTTTAATAAACCCCACTTATATATATATATATATATATTTTTTTTTTTTCATGTGTCCAATTATGGAGATGTAAATAGTAGTGAAGTTATTTTTTTTATCGTACAAAAAAATTTATTTATTACTATTTAAAAATATATTATGAGTGAATTTCATATATTTATGAATCAATTGAATTGAATGCAATAATTAATGTTTTTAATATCTTATCATAAATATTTGATTAAAAATTATTATTTTAAATTTTTGTTATGTTATCATTAATATATTACTGTTGATATTTTTTAAAAATTTACTACTAATTCCATATAAAACGGATTACTTTCTTATATTTGGTAAAATAATCAATTGAATTGAATGCAATAATTAATATTTTTAATATCGTATCATTAATATTTGATTAAAAATTATTATTTTAAAATTTTGTTATATTATCATTAATATATTACTATTGATATTTTTTAAAAATTTACCACTAATTCTATATAAAACCGATTACCTTGAATTTAGTATTTACTATTGATATTTTAATTTGTTTTGAAAAATATGTATCGATTATCATTTAATGTATAAGAATAAGTAAAATTCAAAAACTTTTATTTTTAGAAATAATCATAATATATTTAATGTATTTAATGCATATTTAATACATTAAAAAAAAAAACAAAAAGAAAATAAAACAAATAGTTTAAAAATAGAAAGAAAAAAAAAACTAAAAAAAAAAAAATGTGTACAATTTTTGTTTAAAAGAGGCAATACATTGTTAGACTTAAAACCAAAGACTATAACCAGGAGAGGAGATAGGCAGGGGCCGATAAGGGCCATGCCCGCCCCCCCAAACCAAAATATTTTCAATAAATTTTCCATATATAAAAATAAAATGATTATAATGTGTTATATAGGTAAAGATATCTCTGACCTATCATATTATTTTTTAATTATAAACATAATTATTACCCTTTAAAGTCTTATCCAACCAATATATCTAAGAAAGTTTAATGTGAGGCAACATCAGCAACTATGAGTCTATGACCATAATCGTTTTAAAAAGAAATTATTCATATATTCCTATTTAATAATGTATCTAATGAATAAATATGATGAAGATTATTAACCATGATCACTAAGATATACCGGGTATGATAGATTATTTACTAAAGTAGTAAGTTTATTTTGTGAAACATGCAACATAGATGTTCCAGATATCAATGCTTGTTACATTGTAATACGAGGTCGAACTTAACATCAACAAAATATTTTTACAATTAAACGGTACTATTTGGTATATATATATTATGTTACAATTGATTCTCAATTACGATAATTAAATATGAATATATATTTGATTATAAATGATTTTTTAGAATTTTAAAGAGCGGCATTTTGATTCATAAAAATTCTATTTATTTTTATTTATTAATTTATGAGGCTAAGGGGTATTACATTTATTTATTTATTTATTTTTAATAATTTAATTTTTAAATATTAATATATTTGTCTTTCACAAACTTAAATTTCTTTTTGTCTCGGCCTCCCTAAAGCCAAAATCATGGCTTTGCCCCTGATTAGTCTATAACCCTAATATTTATCTGTAGTAGTTTGTCTATTGAATCTATCATCCATAAGTTCCATTGATTTTCTATATTGGTGGTGATAAGCGGGATGCTAGCCTTACCGGAGGGTTGCATAGCGAACAACATCTAATTGAAAATCCAGGGCCACCAAAGTTAAAATTCCTTGTTTCAAGTTTTGTTAACTAAAACAAACATGATAAAAATACCAAAATATGTCACAACAATAATCAATCCAAAATTACCTTTTTAACTACTAAAATGTTTCCTAAAAAAATAAAAATAAACAATAAACAAAAAGAAAAGAAAATGATACATGAGAATGATGTGTGGCTTTTTACAAAAGGCAATCGGCAATCATTATAACAAAACAAAACAAAACAAAATTAAAGATTAAAATTATTTAACCAAATATTAAAAAAAATCAATAGAAATTACTCTTACCTCCAAATGTCATCCAACACCCCACATTTCAGGTGTTTTTTAGTTTATCTGTGAGGAAGAGTCATTGGGATGAAATGGGGAAAATGTGAGATTTTGGATGGTTTTTATAGAGAAAATTGAGGAAGATGAGTGGGCTTTTGGTTATTATAATTATGTGGTTTAATTGAATAAACTTAAAGTCTGATTTAAAAGAGAATATGATGGGGTTTTGATGTTTTGTGATCATGATAATAACCATTAAGAGAACATATTTTTAAAAAGTTTAAATAATTGAATAATTGTTTTTATTAATAACCATTTATGTAGCATTTAAATCCAAAGCTCTCTCACGGCGACATGTAGTGCTGTGAAAGTCTATTATTATATATAAAAAGTTTAAATAATTGAATTATTGTTTTTATTAATAACCATTTGTATAGCATTTAAATCCAAAGCTCACTTACAGCGACATGTGACGTTATGAAAATCTATTATTACTATTATTATATATATTTAAGAGAACATATTTTTAAAAAGTTATTTTTAAAAAGCTTAAATAATTGAATAATTGTTTTTATTAATAACCATTTGTGTAGCATTTAAATCTGAAGCTCTCTCACGGCGACATGTAACGCCGTAAAAGTCTATTATTATATATAAAAAGTTTAAATAATTGAATTATTGTTTTTATTAATAACCATTTGTATAGCATTTAAATCCAAAGCTCACTCACAGCGACATGCAGCGCTATGAAAGTCTATTATTATTATTACTATTATTATATATATACAGTCTTTCTATTGTCAGTTCATCCTGATATAAAATATATCAGGACGAAGAATGTTGACCAAGATTATGGAAAAGTTTTGATAAATGCATACACTTTGAGTTAAAGTATGTAAATCTAATGGCCTATATTCTTCGTCCTGATATATTTTATATCAAAACGAACTGACAATAGAAAAATTGTATATTTATATATATATATATATATATATATATATATACAGTGGCGGATGCATGAGAGGGTTGCCCCGGGCTGTAGCCTGAGCAGCCCTTTTTCAAAAGAAAATAAAATTATATATATTATGACTAATTGCACAAACACCTCTGATATTATGTCTAATTGTATTTATATGAAAATTTTGTTTATAATTGCACTAACATCTCTACCATTAGTATAATTTATTTCATTTATTTATTCTAACCTAAAATCAAAAGACAATAATAAAAATTACAAACGATCGATCACAATTGACAAAAGTATTATTTTATGCTTGTTTTACATATAATATTTCCTTGCTTTTATTTCAATTTTTTTATTGCACAATTTAGTTTCATTTCTTTTTGTTCTATTTGTTAGTTTTAACAATTCAAACCGGTCATTAATAGTAAATTTCCATAATATGTAGAATTTATTTAAAAACAAGATATATATTGACAAACAAATTAATGTGTGGGATGTGAGTTATTGATTAAACATTCAAATATATTGGCTAAACAAGAATAGATAAATCCAACAATTGATAGCTAACGAATTGACTATATACTACTAGTGTGTACTGAGAAGAAAAAAAAAAGTATTTGTATATATAATTTAGCCCGGTCTGTAAATATTTTCTGGATCCACCCCCTATATAATATGCACTGAGAAAAAAATGACGTATATACATATGTGTGTAAGTATATATATAATATGCACTGAGAAAAAAATGATGTATATATATTTACTTACACACATATGTATATACGTCATTTTATTCTCAGTGCATATTAATATTATTAAATCAAATTATCAGCTACCAGTTGTGTCAAATTTACTTGTTTCTGTTGATTAAGTAAAAATGAAGATTGATAAAGTAGGAATAAGTAAATCTAATGGCTTATTCATAGCTAAAAATTTAATTTTATAATATCAATACTTACTAAGCATTAGCAGAAGATGACCAACTATATATATACAAGGTCCCGTTCACATCAGTGTACACTTGTATAATTAATTTTATAATATCAATACTCACTAAGCATAAGCAGAAGATGACCATCTATATATATACGATCATATTCACATAAGCGCGTAATGATGTAACTACATCGGTACCAATGCATGTAGACCACTGATTATGGAGAAGTTTTGACAAGTGCATACACTTTGACTCAAAGTATATAAATCTAATGGTCCACATCCAATGCACTGATGAAGTTATATCAGTGCAAATTGACAAAATTATATAAGTGCACACTGACTTGAACATTTATATATATATATATGGAGAGAGAGAGAGAGAGAGAGAGAGAGAGAGACTCTCATAAGGGATTCTTTATTTTAATTTCGATAAGGACCGCCATGAAATCATATCGATTTGAATGAATTTTGATCTGAATTTTTTGTGGATGATAAGAAATTTTGAAAATTTTTCATGTACTAAAACTATTTTTCTTGAATTTCCTATATTTCGCCCATTTGTCTGATGTCTTCATATTTAAAATAATCATGATAAATAGTTCTAGTACTTGAAATTTTTTCGAATTTTTTTCATAGGTAGATTTCAATGAACTTATCATCCACAAAAAAATCAGATCAAAATTCATTCAAATCGATATGGTTTTATGATGGTCCTAACTGAAATTAAAATAAATGATCCTTTATGAAAGACTTACTATTTATATATATATATATGACTGATCTAAAGGGAAAAAACATCACAAACGATCATATTCTTAAAAACCCCTAGATAGTATCCAGAACTATATAAATAATAAAAAAAGAAAACAAAGCGTAGCACTGGCCAAACCAGCCACAAAAGCACGGGGATCAAATCCCCAACCAGAAAAGTGGCGTGTAAGCCACACAAAAAAACAAAAACATCAAGAAAAACGTAAAGACTCCCAACCCATGCAATAATTGTCCACCATCGAAGAACAAAAGGAATGAGTGAAAATCCACCAAGAATCAACCTCTAGCCCCAAAGCATGTTTGGAAAAAAGCATCTGCAACCTAATTGTCTTTCCTAAAAATATGGAGCACCTGAAAGTCCATCCATGAGATTTGGAAGATATATCTTCACCACGTCTGCCGCACTCCCCAAGAAACATGCTTGGAACGAGAACAGAGTAGTTGAACCATATAGGAAGAATCATTCTTCAGCCAAATCCAACGTCACCCGTACTTCCAAGCAAAATGGCCATAAAAGCCACAAGAAGCTCAACCTCAAAATCAAACACTTGACCAAAAGGGATAGCAAAACAAGTAAACAACCCTTCAAAATATATATATATATATATATATATATACATACACTTGTTTATTTTGACGTGTTTTGTTCATATATATAAGGTTGCATGATTATTAATGAGAATGCATGCAAAATTACAAGAATTACTGCTAATTCTTAACTTTTCCAAACCATGTACTGGGTATACGCACACTGTAATGAATTTGATTAACACTTT
The DNA here is from genome assembly GCA_035582765.1 of Acer negundo. NCBI lineage: Eukaryota > Viridiplantae > Streptophyta > Magnoliopsida > Sapindales > Sapindaceae > Acer > Acer negundo. Next base: position 8,551,163 of record CM069237.1, on the reverse strand, counting down.
AATCTAACATTCATAAACACATAATTCATCCAAAAGTTTAACCTAAATATGTTTCTATATCATGCTTTAATCAAACTCTAAATACATGTTACTAACCCATATCAATTCAAGAGAAAGGGTAGATAAGAGAAAGAGGAAACGTACCTGAATCCATTACCAGAGGTTGATAGCCGGGTTGAGATCTTCCAAATTATCACGATCTTTGGGACACCCAAAAGTTTTCTCTCTTGTTCTGGTGATGGGGATATAGACAAGCCAAAAAAAAATCTCATGTAATCTGGGGACCAAACCCTAATATATAATAATCAGATTGTTATATGTTTTGCTATTTCTAATTTGTCCTCTCATCAAATTAGATATAACACTCTGGTGTCTACACATTAATTCCATAACAATTATACCCTTAAGCCTTAAAACTTTAAATCTTAATTAGACTACTTTAATTTAGGCTTAACCAAAGATAGCATAACACATTTAATATTTACTTGTGTGGCCTCACATGATGGAATTTTCCAACAATCTCCCACTGAGCTACATATGTAACTTTACAAATGTGTATGACTTTATGAGCTCCAAAATGTTGCTATCACAGTCTTAGGGTATATCTGAACAATCTCATCCATTGATTATGCCGTTATATGATCAAAGTGGTTTTCGTCACATTTAGCGTCCCTAAACCCATCAATGGTCACGTACACCAACATGTCTATTTACAACTAATCCTACTTTATTCTTTAGTGAGATCAATACTTAACACAATGTAACAGAGTGAAATGAATTGAATACCTTATTTCTGATTAGAAAAATATCCAAATACATAAATGCATAAGAATGGCCAAAATTAAACATAAAGCAATAAAATGCAAAATGATACAAACGCTCACTATAATGTGATATCCTCATACAAAATAACACCCATATAAGCAGTGTGCTCATGAAAGAACTTGGGTGGTAATCACTTTGTAAGCGGATCTGCTATCATGGAGTTTGTCCCAATGTGCTTTATGGATATCTGTCCACTCTCCACCCTCTCCTTCACAACTAGGAACTTAATGTCAATATGATTTGACCTAGATGAGCTCATGTTGTTGTTGGAATATAGCACGGCTGACTTATTGTCACAATATAGTTTAAGTGGTCTTTCAATACCCTTCAGAATGCATAGCCTAGTGACAAAATTTTGTAGCCATATCTCATGATTGGATGCCTCATAGCGTGGTACAAACTCGGTTGCCATGTCATCCAGTATAATCAGAATCAGAATACCCTATGATCTCAAACTAATCTGATCTCCTATATGTGAGCATGTGAGCTTTTATTCTCTACAAATACCTCATAACCCGCTTGGCTACTTTCCAATGATTCGTTACTTAAATATCTGCCCAACATATAAATAATGTACGCAATATTCGGACGCGTACACACCAGAGCATAAATTAGATTACCTACAGCTGATGCATAGGGAATCTTCTGCATTTCCTTAACTTCAAGGTTATTTTTAGGGCACTGATTGAGATTGAACATGTCTCCCTTAGCGATAAGGGTGTCACCTGGTTTACTGTCCTGCATGCCAAACATTTTGAGCATTTTATCGATATAGCTACTTTGTGATAATCCAAGAATATTCTAAGAACGATCTCGTTGTATCTAGATCCCTAATACAAATGAGGCATCACCAAGATCTTTCATCTCAAAATTCTTTGATAGAAATCTCTTAGTTTCGTGCAACATGCCTATATCATTTGTGGCAAGCAGTATGTCATCGACGTATAAAACCAGGAATATGTTCTTACTCCCACTGAATTTGTGATACACACAATTATCAACAACGTTTATCTCAAAACCAAACGAGATAATCACTTGATGAAACTTGTGGTACCAGCAACGGGAAGCTTGCTTGAGTCCATAAATGGACTTTGTCAATTTGCAGACCATATTCTTTGGGTCTCCCGACTCAAAGTTTTTTGGATGCACCATATAAATTGTTTCATCAATGTCACCATTGAGAAACGCCGTCTTGACATCCATCTGATGAAGCTCAAGGTTAAAATGTGCAACAAGTGTCATGATTGTCTTAAAAGAGTCTTTCGTTTAAACCGAAAAGAAAGTCTCTTTAAAGCCAATCCCTTCCTTTGGGGTAAAGCCTTTAGCTACAATAGCAGCCTTATACCTCTCCACATTACCTTTCGAATCCCTTTTGGTTTTAAAAATCCATTTACAACCAATGGGATTCGCACCTTCTAGTAATGGGACAAGTTCCTAAACTTTATTGTCTTGCATAGACTTATACCCTTCATTCATGGCATCAATCCACTTTTGAGAGTTGGAACCCTACATGGCTTGATGGAGGTTGCTTGGATCATCTTCCACCATTCCAATGTCTTCCTCATGTTCCTAGAGAAATATGAAAAAAATCATCTGGAATAGCATTTCTCATTTCTCATTTCTCTAATGGATCGCCTTAATGGCACTGGTTCTTGAGGTTGATGAGTTTGTTCCTCATGAAAAATTACCTTATCTTGAATGGGGGGTTGATCAACATTGTCTGGTTGATGATCCAGATTCTCTTCTTGATCAATGACAGGTTCAAAAACCTTTACATTGTCAAAAGTGATAGTAGGAATCGAAATCGATTCCTCCTCAAAGACAATGTCTCTAACCTTATTTCTCCTCCTAAACTTAACATCCTCAAAAAATGTTGTAATTCCCGTCACAAAAATTAACCTAAGTGTGGGATCATAAAACTTATAACCCCTAGATCGCTCAGAGTAGCCAATGAAATAGCTGCTCATAATTTTGGAGTCCAATTTCTTTTCATGTGACATGTAAGGTCTTACCTCAGCTGGACATCCCTAAATGTGAAAATGCTTTAGACTAGGCTTTTTACCTATCTAAAGCTCATACGGTGTTTTTGCAGCTTCTTTAGTTGGCACTCTGTTCAGAATATAAGCTGCTGTTTTAAGTGCTTCTCCCTAGAGTGACTCCGGTAAAAAGGAATGACTAATCATACTCCTTACCATATCCTTAAGAGTCTGGTTTCGCCTTTCAACTATACCATTCATGCTAGGCGATCCTGGCATGGTGTATTGTGGGACGATTCCATATTTTTTTAGGAATTTAACAAACAATCTTGGACGTTGTTCACCCGAACCGTCATATTTACCGTAGTATTAACCATTACGGTCAGACTTAACACTCTTTTTGCCTTTATCCTTAGAGGTGCTAGTCAAATGAGCACTTTCTATCTTGTCTTGCTTCAATCTCTCTTCCTCTTGCACATAGTAAGAAATGAGCTCATTAAGAGTTCATTTCTCCTTTTGATAGTTGTAACTGACCTTAAACTGACTGTATTATGCAGGAAGTGATATTAATACCAAATGCACCAGCAAGTCATCAGACAGCTTGAGCTTCAGTGCATTAAGCTTAGAAGCAATATGAGATATTTCCGTAATGTACTCCCTTATGTTCCCCTTGCCTTTGTATTTCATAGAAATCAAGTTTTGCAAAAGCGTGCTTGTTTTTGCTTTATCGTTTTTTGCAAAACACTTTTCAACTTTGGTTAGGAACTATTTGGCTTTGGTTATCTTTTCAGATACCGCACCCTTTATTGCCTCCGGAATGTCGCATTTGATGATCAAAAGACTCATGCGATTTGAGTGATTTCATTTCTCAAAGTTCTTCCTGTCATGAGAAGAACTTGCATCCGTAAAAGAAGTGGGCTGCTCAATCCGAAGTGCAAGGTCCAGATCCATGCAGTCGAGAATAATAAGTATGTTCTCATTCCAATCCTTAAAGTTGGTCCCATTAAGCATGGGTATAGAGTTGATATTAGCATATATAGTAGAAACACTAGCCGAATAAAGAACAAATCAAAAATGCTCACATTAATAACCAAATACAATAATCAACAAATTCAAATAATGGTAAGTCTCATCTCAAGATACCTAGCACAACATTAATAACAAATTTTGGATAGTAATATTAATTGTAAGTGGTACACTTGTTGCAGTGATCAAACATTGACAATAATTCATGTCAAATAATAAACCTATCTTTGGATCGACTTATTATTCATATGTAAAACTTTATAATTGTCTCATGTTTACCACCATAGTTGTGTGTGCAATTCGGTCAAATATTAACTTTCCTTTGGGCCGGCTAATACCCGTATAAATTTACACACTATACTAACTGTAAGTGGTACTCTTGTTGTAGTGATCAACCATTAACAATAATTCAAGTCAAATAATAAATTTATCTTTGGATTAACTTATTATTCACATGTAAAACCTTATAATTGTCACATGTTTATCACCACAGGTGTGTGTGCAATTCGCCAAGTATTAACCTTCCTTTGGGCTGGCTAATACCCGCATGAATTTTCACACACACAAACACACCAACATCCAACATCCAATATCCCTCATGAATAGTCTACACAAGAGAGGTCACTTTGACGACATCTTGTTTCAATTAGCTTATTTAGAATGATGAACTACTTTATTTAACCATAAAAAGATATGCCAAAAAATATTTGAATTTGTGTTGATTCTTTAATTTTTTATTTTTTTTTTATCAAAAAAAATTACAAAACTACCTCTGATTTTGCAAAATTATAGAAAGGCCCCTCAAGTTTCAATAATTACAAAAATATTTATCAAAATCATATAATAGCCTATAATAATTACAAAACAATCCCCTTATTTTGCAAAATTACAAAAAGACCTCTCAAGTTTCAATAATTACAAAGTGGCCTCCATATTTTATCAAAATCACATAATGACCCAAAATAATACAAAAAGTCCTCTCAAGTTTCAATAATTAGAAAATGGCCTCAATATTTTATCAAAATCACATAATGACCCAAAATAATTATAAAATAATCCCTCAAGAATTTCGAATTTTCATGAGAAGGGCTTGAGGCAAAATCAACCTCTATGAACCCTAGGTTCACGCCGCGGCCGCCTAAACCCTTCACGTCGTCACCGGAAGGCAACGACGAACGGCGACAGCCCGATCTGGACCAGATCATGGTCAAAGACCATCGACCTTCCTCCTCGCCACAAAACGCATGGGTTTCATGCAAAAATCCACCGAAAAAGTGGCATTGACCGGCGAAGAAAACTGGTTTGGGTTGGTTAAGATGATCTACGATCATCAATAGGTTTGAAGCATCAAAACCCATCAACCCAAAAAACTTGATCAAAACCTATCAACCTAAAAAACGTTATTTGATCTCATCAACAGATTTGAAGCCTCTTTTTTTTTTTTTCACCAGATTAAAACGGGATATGATCCCAAAACTTAAACATTTTTTTTTCACTAGATCAAAACGTGATCTGATCCTAAAACTCAAACATTTTTTTAAGGAAGTACTTATCCATATTCATACATAAAACTTGTTTGATGTGCGTGTCACCAACAAAATTCTTTCTTAGATCATACAATAACTAACATCAAAACACCAAAACTCAAGCAAATTTCACAAAAGAATATCAAAACCCTAAATTTTTCAGAAATTTCTTAAAAACTAAAATTCAAATCTCAAATCTCAAGAATTGATCATTGGTGGCTCTGATACCACTTGTAATGAATTTGATTAACACTTTAATCTAACATTCACATGCACATAATTCATCCAAAAGTTTAACCTAAATATGTTTCTATCTCATGCTTTAATCAAACCCTAAATACATGTTACTAATCCATGTCAATTCAAGAGAAATGAGAGATAAGAGAAAGCGGAAGCGTACCTGAATCTATTGCTAGAGGTTGATTGACGGGTTGAGATCTTCCAAATTATCACGATCTTTGGGACATCCAAAAGCGTTCTCTCTTGTTCTGGTGATGGAGATACATACAAGCCAAAAACAAAAAAAAAAAAACAAAACAAAAAAAAATCTCGTGTGATTTGGAGACCATAACCCTAATATATATTAATCGATTATTATATGTTTTGCTATTTCTAATTTGATAACTATTTTTAATTTGGCCCCTCATCAAATTAGATATAACACTATGATATCTACACAATAATTCCATAACAATTATACCATTAAACCTTAAAACTTTAAATCTTAATTAGATCATTTTAATTTAGGTTTAACTAAAAATAGAATAACAAATTTAATATTTACATATGTTACCCCACACGATGGAATTTTCCACAACACATAAACACTAAAAAAAAAAAACTTGTTAAAAGAATACGAATATTATTATTATTATTTTAACCAAGCCAAAGAGAGAAGAGAAGCCATGGTAGAAGCAGGAAGTAGATTAGTAGAAGCAAGATATATTAATAAGAAGCTAAAATGGTAGGGTGGAAGAAGACAAGAATAGAGATGGTTGCGCTGTCAAATAGCCATTGAATGGAAGTTTTTGAGGATGGGACATGCAGGCCGCCTGCATGCCCCTACAACAAACATTGCTGTCATGGTAAAATGGTACATGCAGGCCCTACCCTACAAACATTGCAGGAACTATTAATGCAGTACCTCAATTAAAATTTGCGTGTCACACTATCACACTATCACACTATCACATGGACACAGCATTGAGAACAGTTCTGTTCGTCCCCTTCAAGAGTTCAAGAGATAGAAGGTAGGTCACCTTTACCCCTTCTAAATAAATGATATATATCTATGAGAAGATAAATTTATCTAAATATAATTATACTTTAGATAAATTTACCTCTTTTTAGATATATATCATCTTTAAGGAAAATGGACTCCACTGCATGGGATAAGTGCATCTGCATGTGCCTGTTAAGTGTACCTGCTTGGAGAGGTTTTTTTTTTTTCCTTTCTCTTTTGAATTATCAACTCTTATAAGAAAATTGGGTTTTATGATTCCACGTATGTCTTATGGAATTAAACCAAAAATATATTCTGTTAAGATGAGTCAATTCAATTTATAAAAAAAAAAATTTATACAAATTAAATATGATTTTAATTGGTAAAACACATAATCGAATAAATATTATAAATATTAACAAAAATATACACGATCATTATTAATTAGTAACGTTTTATATATATTTATAGATTATGTTATTAACATTAATTATACTGTTTATAATAAAATGTATCGTGGACTGTTTGAACTTTCAATTAAGTTGGACTATTAAGATTACATTCAACTATTTATATATTTTGTTTGAGTCTGAATCATGGATTTGTTAGATTATATATATTTCAGTTTATATTATTAAGTTAAATATATTTTCTTTTTTGACAGTTTTTAGATTATATGTAAAATATTAAATATTAGAGATAAATACAATGAGATCCCCTAAAGTTAGACATAAGTGCAAATTGTGCACTTATGATTTATCTACACATACCTTCCATGCTCTTAAAATGAAACTAATAAAAAGACCAAGTTGTTCATAGTTATTAAAATTTTAAAATAAAGATAGTTTTTTTTTTATAAAAAATAATTAAAGTAAATTAATTAAAAATAATCATTGCAATGGAATATAAATTAAAAAATAATTAAAATTTAAAATTTAAAATTGTTTATAAAATTTTAAATTATCTTCGTCTTGAAATTTTTATTTTTATTTTTCTATTTTTAAAGTAAATAAAATATTATTTTTAAAAAAAAATTGTCTTCAATTTTATATTAATTTTTTACTGTATTTTAATTTTAAAATATCATCAAAAAATGTTTCTAAATTTAAATTATTTTTGCTAGCTTTTACTTTTTTTTTATATATATATATAAAAAGATTACCTTCCTTTTAAAATTTTAATAACAATGATAAATTTAGTATTTTTTTTTATCGATGTAAAGAGCATGAGATGTCAAAAAAGTAAGTAATTCATATTTACTCTCTAGCTGCATTTATATCAAACTTTAAGGATCTTAGTAAGGGTGGGCGTTGTTCGGTTTTGGCTAAAACCATATTGAACCGACATATTTTCGGTTTTTAAAAACATGAATTGGTTTGAACTAGAGATGGGAACGAGTCAATTCGAGTCGATTTTCGACCGAAACTATCTATGACTCACTTATATTTGGTTTTTATTTTATTTTAATCGGATTGACTCGTCTTAATAGGGTGACTTTACTTGACTTGAATCTTCTTTTTCGGGTTCGAGTCGGATCGGTATAATACAGTTTTGGCCTTTATGGGCTTGATGGGCCTAATGAAAATTTTACCTACGTGTTTAACTACATCGGCTTTTTGGACTATAATTCAACAACTCCAAGTATTAAAAAAATATTTAACTTCATAATATAAACAGAAGTTCAAATTATTCATATTACATTCCATCATAATTCATAGTTCAAAATATAGTCCATAATAATAAATTGTAAGGTTTGGTATATTAGAAAATAGTCCATAATAATATACGGAGAGCCATGTGTAGAGGTGGCCACGGTTACGGTTAAACCGTTGGTTTTGTCCGTGGTTTAATCAAAGTTGTACGGACCAAACCATAACCGAAATAGTGACCAAAACTGGCGGTTAAAAAACCGGTTTTCCACGGTTTGGTTACGATTTGGAGTACAAAAAAACCGCATAAAACCTGCGGTTAAAAAAAAAAAGTCTGGATGAATCACAAGATGCCACGTGATAGACAATTTGAAAAAAAAATAATAATAAATTAAGTGGCCATTGGCAATCGTTGGGCAGATGACCGTTGAACGGTCATCTGTTGCCAGCTGCCCCAACATCTGGCAATGGCTACCTCCTACTTTTTTCTTCCCCTTAATTTTTCTAATTGTTCTAATTGCAAAGTTACCTAAGATCCCTAATAATAAACCAAAATCCCCTACACGATTAGTTACAAAGGCTTTTTGACAAGCACTTGCCGCACTAGGTCGTGTGAACCAAAACCCTATTAATAGATAAGAACACATCCCAACCACACACACACACACATTTTTTTTTTTTCAATCATCTATTTTTTTTTAAGTGTTACCAACTTACCACTATTATTACAATAATATTTTTTTTTTTTTAATCATCTTTTTTTTTTTTTTTACCTTGTTACTACTATTATTCCAACAATATTTTCTTTACATATATCTATATTTTTTTTTATTATTAATTTTTCAACGGTAAGTAGGGGAGATGGTTCAAGAAATTTTGACAGAGGAAATGGTCCATTGCAAAACTTGTTGGAACACGTTGATAATGATGTCACTTACGACGACTAAGCTTACCACGAGTACCTTCAAGCTTGATTTGGAACCAATCACCATTTTAGTCCTAATCCCCCTCTAATAATTCCTGAGTTCGATATACTTGACCCCAATACTAATAAAAATCTATCGACACCCCCCCCCCCCCCCCCCCCCCTTCAGATGAATTTTTTGTAGATGAAGGTGAAGAAGAAAAGCCGATGAAGTCCGATCTCTTCAAAATGCATATGAAGAGAACTAAGTTAAATGATGAATTTATCAAAATCCAGTGTAATTACTACCCCAAATCATGCAAGATTACCAAATCCTTTGGATATGGCACATACTGGACCCATATAAAAAAACGTCACTCATCCGAATACGCAAAGGCTAGTAACCAAGCCCAAATCTCACGATACCAAACCCTTTGTAATCAATTATTTCATTATATGTTTGAAAAAAAAAAAGAGGGAAAAATTAGCATTAATGGTTACAGTTGAACTAAGGATGAGCATTTGGGGAATGTGGCTCCCCCCCCCCCAAATTTCAAAATGGGGATGGGGGAGTTCTACGGGGAGGTCCCCCCATCATCATCCTTATTTTCCCATTTTTCCATTTTTCCCTGTTTTCCTCCGTTTCCCCGTCTTCTCCATTTCTCCTGTTTAACTAAAAATTACATACTAAAAAGACACAAAATCCATCATAAATTCAAATACAAAATAAAATTCATTACAATTTCAAATGAAAGAGTTTTAATATACTACAAAATAAAGTCTATCAGACAAGTTTTATGATTTAGGGTTAGGTTTTTTATGTTAAAAAGATGTATATATACTTAGTAAAATAGAAGAATAAAAATATTAAAAATATATATATTATATTATATATAATTTTTGATGGAATTGGGGAAACGGGGATGGGGGCACCTCCCCCCATCCCCATCCCCTCCCCCATTACCCCAATTTTTCCCAAAAATTCTCCCTCAAATGGGGATGGGATGTGGGGATTTGGGTCCCAAGGGATAAATGTTCACCCCTAAGTTGAACATTTACTTTTTCGTTTTGGTGAGAAAGTAGGTTTTTACCCCAATTTTTCCCAAAAATTCTCCCTCAAATGGGGATAGAATGTGGGGATTTGGGTCCCGAGGGATAAATGCTCACCCCTAAGTTGAACATTTACTTTTTCGTTTTGGTGAGAAAGTAGGTTTTATTAATTATTGTCAAAATATATTAAATTATGTAATGCAACGTGTTCCTAGATCCACTCTTACACGCACACTAAATACCATTTACAAAAGAGAAAAAAACAAATTGAAAACATTTTTTTATCAATTTCAAGGTCGCGTTTTTGTATATGCCAACATATAGACCGACAATTTTGGTAGTCATTCATATATATGTGTCACATGTCATTATATGGACAATGACTAGGACATGCAAAAAATAATTAGCATATCGTGTTTTCGATGACTCACATTCAGCTCAAAATATTTTTCAAATCCTTAAAATAATTTTTCAAGAGTATTATATCCAAAACAAATTTTTTGCTATTGGTTTTGATAATGTTGCAAGCAATACCGCATCTATTCCTATGTTACAGGATTTGTGCAATCCCTATTTTTGGGGTAAATTATTTCATCAAAGATGTGCATGCTATGTTTTAAATTTGTGTCATTGTGTGTTCAATATGGATTAAAATTTCTTTCTGCTTATATTAGACCAACTAGAGATAATATTAACTATATCTGGAGGCATAACAAAACCCAGAAACAATGGTTAAAATATTGCCCTCAAAATAATATGTGTCCCATTGAATTTTCTCGAGATATTATCACTCGTTGGAATTCTACTTATAAGTTGCTTAGTGAAAGTGTTGAATAAAAGGAATTCTACTTATTGTGATGCATATACAAAAATTCTTGAATTGTTACGTGTTTTTAATGTTTCTACCAATGTTTTATCTAGTGTTTACTATCTCACTACTCATTTATTTCTTATTCAACGTGTTAATATTGCTAGTGCATTTAGTGATTGTGAATTGGATGTTCAATTAAGTGAGTGTGTTGTTATCATGAAAACAAAATGGTTACAATATTATGGGAATATTCCAAATATTTACTTGATTGCATCGTGTTTTGTTCCACTCTTTAAATTAGAATGTTTGCAGAATTATTTAACTCATTATTACCAAAGTTTAAGATTATAAGTTGATGTTCTTAGTTATTATAATTCCGTTAAGACTTTGATTTATGAATTATATGATGAATATCTTAGAATGTATGGTCTGTCTTTGAACATGCCGCTTTCACAACCCCAACCCACATCTAGTGTATTGCTACTTTATCAAAATTTAAATTAAAAGGTTTAGGGGATCGATTGTTTTCCCAAATAGCAAAAAAATTACGAACATCTTCTTCATCCTCATCTGACTCTGAGCTTGACTGGTATTTAGAAGCTACTCATGAATTTTTAGAAGATAAATTTAGTATCCAGGTTTGGTGGAAAAGTCATAAACAGAATTATCCAATTTTGGCTATTATTGCCAAACAAATTTTTGGAACGCCGGTTTCTACCGTTGCTGTGGAACAAGAAATTAGTGTAGGTGGAAATATTTTGGAACCAAGACGGTAGGTTATGTGTCTACAATCACTTGAAATGCAAGCGTGTGTTGATGATTGGACAAAGGTAAAATACAGACAACAAGAACTCCAGCTAGAGATAGAGAACAACCTTTTCGAATTTGACCAAACCACGGGAACGAAGGCAGCGAATAGATTCCATTCCAACTTCCAACCTCCTTCACCGAGCAACTAATTAAAGGTAAAAGAACTACGTAGCCTTTGATTTCTCTACATTGGTGGAGGATACGTAGGCAACTTAATTGTGGTAAAAATTAAGTGCAAGACTGGTTTTTTTATTATTAGTATTTTTTAATTTTAACGTTGTTACCTTGTAATATTGTATATTTGAATTCAAGCCTTCATGGCCAATTTCTTTTTAAAAAAATTTTTTTTTAAAATTTTTGTGCAATTGTAAAGTTGTATTTCTTTTAAACATTGTTAAATACTTCAATGAAAATGTTTTTAATTATTTTTTTATTTTAAACTTTGTTCAACTATAATTATTATTAGGCAAGAATTTATATTTATTTTTTCTTCAAACAATCTTTATCTCACTTGTAAATAAAATTAAAAATTAAAAATTAAAAATTTTTAAAAAACAAAAACAAAAACAAAAACTGAAACCTAAACCAAAACCGCTCCAAACCGAAACCGTAATCGTAACCGTCTAACCGACAGTTACAAACCATGCACCAAACCGGTTTCGGTTTTGGTGGCCACAGAACCGAAATCGAACAGTAACCGTGACCACCTCTAGCCGCGAGTGATAACGGGACACGAGAGAGTGTTGTGAACGGTGAGCCTGTGATGATTCTAGGGTTTATGATTATATGGTTTGTGGTGAGGTGAAACTTGAGCGGTGTGGGTGAGTGCGAGAAATGTCAGGTGTTAGATTGTAGGGTTATTTATATATTAATAAAACAATATCAATTAACTTAAATCAATATAAATCTAATAGCAATAAAATAATATATATATATATTTATGTATAATTACTTAAAATAAACTTATATTTGTTTATATTTATAGTTTTATAATATATATTATTTAATACGGTTTAGTCGGATAGGTTCACTTTTTGGCAAATGCAAAACCATCAATGACTCAATTAAACTCGGTTTTGTTTTATTTTTTTATCGGATTTACTCGTCTGAATAGGGTGACTCGACTCGAACACGTATTTTCGATTTAGTTAACTACAAATTGAACACTTTTATCTCGGTTCAGTTCATTTCGACTTTGGACCCTTTGGACCGATTGGGATTTAAGGGTTTTTTTTTTTTTTTTTTTTATTTTTAAAGAGAACCATGTGTAAAAGATTTAAATTTTTTTTTTTTTTAAAAAAAAAAAGTAAATTGAAAAACAGTGAACTTTGGTGGACATATTCTAATACGTAAAAACAGTGAACTTGGACTTCCAAAAAAAAACACACTGAAACTTGGGTAGTATATTCTTTCATTATAAATTCTATAATATATTTTTATCTGTGTTTTTTCGTTTTTTGAAAGATCTTTTTATCTGTATTAGAAATTTAGAAAATCTACTTTTAAAAAAGCATAACTAGTTACTAGTGTTGAAAGAATTCTAAGGTTTACGGTTTTTTATTTTTTCTTTTATAGTACAGTTCATTCCAGTTCGGTTTTGTAAATCTAAAACCGAAACTGAACCGAAATCAATTAAATTTTCAAAACTGAAACCGGTTTGAACCGAATTGGTTATATGAATCGAACCAAACACCCTTTTTCAGTTCAATTAGATTCAACATTCTGTTTAGTTAAACATTGAAACAAGAGTTTTCAGAACTGCTCTTCTTCAGGATCCATTTAAATTAACTCATTTATTTATTTACAAAATGCTTGCTTTCGAGAATTCATCTTGAAAGCCTACCCAGTGCACTCTTTTAACACTTGAACACACCTGAGTCAATTTGGGGCACATCCAAGCAGTTAGATACACTGGATTCAACAAAATGTCTACTGAGAAAAGATTGGTGGATCATTGCATCAATTGCCATTTGATATTGAATCCCTAACAGTAAAATTGAGAAAGCTTGAGGGACAGGTGTGAGAGAAGATCTATACAATGAATGTCTTCCACAAGTATTCAAGTGTATATATCATCAAATGGCAGTAAATAAATTCTGCAGAAAAGGATCAAATTACAGAAACTGACACCGATTTCTATTATTAACTGCAACATCCACCGGTCTGGGCAACTGTTCCATCTCTGCCGCCTGAGGGACCTTGAGGCCGTCCATACCCAACCTTGATTCCGGATTGCTGCAATAATTTAAATATTGCTTTATGTAAGATACATTTCCAGATATTTTAACTTAAAGATATCACAATGCATAACATATCATTTGATACATCAAACATACCTCATTGGATACATCAAACACTCCCTCCTGAATATTTTGAAGGATCTTCGCAGCAGTCTTTATGAAGGCCTGTAATGAATTACCATATTCGGTTAAGCAAAAGGGAAAATTTTCCATTTCAATATTGACATTAGAAGTAAGCAGTTTCCAATCAACACAACAAAATGTGAAAGATCCTGCTTAATTAAGTTACATCACCTCCTCAACATTCTGAGCTGTTCTTGCAGATGCTTCCAGAAATAAAAGCCCATTTTCCTTGGCAAATTGTTCACCTTCCTCCTTGCTAACGGCCCTCCGATGAGCAAGATCAGACTTGTTCCCTACGAGCATGATTGTCATATTGGGATTTGCATGCTGTCGGGCATCCTCTAGCCAGCTTGCTAGATGATTAAAAGTCTCTCTCCTGTACAATAAAACAAACTTTAGCTTTCAGTTGCAGAAATCAAAATTGTATCAGAATGAACTGGTGGAAGAACCACAATACAGGAGTTTAAAACGCTGTTGACTGACAGAAGCATAATGAGGGAATAGAATATAATCAACAGAGTTTGAACACTTGCAAGCACGGTATAATCATATATCATGCAACTTGATTAATTGAAGTACTTCACTTATCTGCAAAAAAAAAACACATATATTCTCCATAACTGTAGCAATGTATAACTCATCTACCGATAAATCATATTGAAGCTGGCCATCACTAACCGGGGCTATACTTAAGGCTACTATGCAGATGCTATGATTCAAAATTTGTGCTGAGAGATATAGTAGACCGGGAAGGAGAGATGAGGCTGACCGTTCTCTCTCACGCGCGCACACACACACATGCACATATACACAAGAATGCACACACACATACACATACACACACGCACATATACACAAGAATGCACGCACATACACACACTAACCTGGTTATATCATAAACCAGAAGTGCTCCAGCTGCTCCTCTATAATAAGATCTTGTGATGGATCTGAAAGATTCTTGACCAGCCTGAATTAGAATTAAGGTTGATGGCATTAGAATATATTGATTTATATTTTTAAAAAAAATATATACACTTAAGATAAAGAACTGCGAGTTCAACAGTCAAAATTCAATGAAAAATGAAGTTATGAAACAGAATGTGGACTGTGTGAGCACAATGAATCTTACAAGATAAGCTATGATACCACTTTAAGTTCTAAAAGTGAAGTCGATGCAAGAGGTAAACTTTGGAATCAACGAAATACAAATTCATATATACATCCTACATAAACGACAAAGGACATATTTACCCAAACATAAAACCCAGATAGACCCAAAATTATTGAAATTGACAGAGCAAAACATAATCTGTTTCAGAGCAAGTAGACCACCATGCAAAGCTTCTAATTTCTAAGAGCAGAAAAAGAAAAAGAAATACATGATAACACACATGACTAGTAAAATAAGTTGAATAATTTTGTTAATTTTGTAGAGGAAGAAGAAGGGTACAGTGTCCCAAATCTGGAGCTTGAGGGGGCGACCATCAATGGTGACCATGCGAGCACCGAATTCAACACCAATTGTGAGATCATGAACTGGCTGGAACCTCTTGTCCGTGAATTGCAATAACAGGCATGATTTCCCAACTCCTGCAAATTTCAATTACACATAATGTAAACAACAACAACAACTAGGGTTTCATTCAAACAAACAAAAATAAAATGAGTTACCGGTGTCTCCGATGATTATGTACTTGAAGAGATAATCATAAGACATGATGATGTGTGTCTAATACGACGGCGTTGTTTCAGAACAAACTCCGGTCCGTTGCAAGGTTGTATGAGGAGAGATTGTAGAGATTCTGGATTTCTGGGTCTGGGGTTTGGTTGGAGAATCTGTAATCTTCTCACTTTAACAGGAAAAAAAGTAATGGATGACACGGTGACGTTTCATTTCACCGACTCGCTAAACATGCACAGACTTCTTCACGGATACGTAGCCGCAAAGATCATGAGCCTAATCTTATTAATTAATTAATTAAATCATATCAATATTTGTTTGTTTTTTTGTTTTTTTTTTTTAATCTAGGATTCTTGTCACAATGGGTTTGCTTTTTAAACTCTTTTTTATTATAATTTATAATTTAACTCTTCTAGTTCGATCCTCTATCCTATGCTTCTATTTATAATTTTCTTTTAAAAAAAAAAAAATGTTGTACCATATACTATTAATGATTTAATGTTATTACAATTTTTTTCTAAAGTATAATAAAATTAAATTGCTTGATTTATCTATTAAATTATATGAATAAATCCACTACGTGTAGGTAGGCTTGGAACCTAATTCTCACTTTAGGGTTGAGAAGTTACCAAATTACAAGCAAATTGAAATGAAAAGATAAGACGAAATTTTGACATGTCATTAACATTTAATGACATGATTTCTTAGGTGGTAAGGCAAACCAAACAAAAGCATATACTTGCTTTCATACCACTCACAAGTCACACGCCACCCCAACCAAATTTTTCAAAAGAAAGATGCCTACTCTACTCGCACTGCTATATTCCAACTTGCCCTTCCAAGTTTTTTTCTCATTTTCTGTTAACTCTACAAATATACATAACCCAAATAATTACTCCCATAATAGGATGAGTGTATCCTTAAGTGTAAGATGAATTCAATCCTCCCTCACTAAAAGGAAGAAAGTAGGTGACATCTAGCCATTTTCAAGCCTCACAAATTCAGATTAGTATAAAATTACCTTAAATTTTGAAGTTAAAGTTAATATAATATTAAAAATGGAAACGTTGAATGAAGAAAAACACAAGTAGTGACCAAGTTCTTAATGAAAAAGAAGAGAATTCCAACACACAGATAAACTTAAAGCTTCCATGGCTAATCCACGAGTTGAGCTGGGAAGCAAATCCAGAAACATGCAACTTAAAAAGATCATTGAGCTTCTAAATGGGAAACTGTAAACCATAATAATTTCATCAGTTCTTGATCTTTCCGGGAGATAATTTTCATTCTTCCATTGCATCTCCTCTTTCAGTCACTTCCACTCTTTCCTTCAATGGGATAATCTTCGTAGAGAGGACCTCTGAAAACGACAAAATTAAAATAGTATCAAACAAACTATTTGCTGAATTACTGATCAATGTAAAATGTGCAAACGGGTAAAAGAGTCAGTTTCACTCTATGCTAACGCTGTCCAAAACATTGAAACATTACATCAAGTCATCAACTATATATTTTTATATATCATGTCATGTCTGCACAGCCACGGGCACTAAATCTGAACACAACGGTTATCTTATATATCAAAAACCAAATAAAACCATGCCTGCTCAACCATACCATTCCTGGCTCTTTGAGAAGTGATAGTATAACGGAAACAAACAACAAATACAGCAGATAAATAGAATAGGATGTTTGTGGTCATTTATTAAAAAGCAAAGTTTCACACAATAACTAAGAGGACCATTACTGATTACTGACCAGTCTTCTTCGTAAAAGTATAGCCTTTTGAACTGACAAAAGTGCGAGGATTTGGCAAAAGGTGGTTCCTCAAGTACTCCTTGTGTCCCTGTGCCATAATTCGTCCAATGAAGAAACTTGAGTTATAATGAACTTAAAACATTATATGCTGATTTAAGAATATACAACTGGACTGGAAAGTGGCAAACAAACCTTAGTTATCACACAAACATCAACATTGCTTCCACTTCCCAAGTCATTGAATATACCAGAACATATAGCATCAACTACCAGCTTTATTCCCTCATCTCTCTGCAAAGGAAGATTGGAAAATTAGATTCAAAGGGACTGTTAAATGTTACACCTTTAAGTAATCACATGCCAAAGAAACGAAGTCCCAAATTCATAAGAGTACTAGCTAGTTGTTATATCAACCATACACATGTCACTCGGATCACTCGCTTCCACTAATTTAGTCCATGCTAAAAACTTCTACAGAAAACCACAAGTACAGATGATCTCTACAGATAATTGAGTGTAAAATGAATTAATTTTTCTAATTGTTCACATCAGCATCATCACAACACCAAACAATACAATGTTCCAAATATAACTGGCAAGCTTACAGTCAGGCCTTCTTTGTAATTTGATTCAAACATAGCCATTGCAGCAAGAGAACCAGAACCCATAGTAGCAAATGGCAATGTGTCAGTTGATCCATGTGGATATATCTGCAAAATAAACGAATTGGTCACTAAATAATCAAATATGTAAACAGGCGAAGACAATCATAGCTTAAAAAAATCCTGAAAGAAAAACACTAACTGTATGCAAATGAGGTCCAGTAATATCAACTCCACCAAGCACCAAAGCAGCAGAAACATGACCTTGGTAGCTGGACAAGAAATTAGCAGTCAGAATTAGGCACTCATCTATCTAGAGACATGTTGCTATTATGATAGGATAAATATGATGTTCATAACATAAAATTGGAAAAAAAAAATAGTTAACCTGAAAAGATGCTTCTTTAGAAGGGTCAAAGCTGTAACAACCCTCGACTCTCGACCAGTATGGTAACGATGTAATTGCAGCTGTGAGCTTACCATATCTACGAAGATGGAAAACTTTTATTAATTAATAACAAGTTAACAACAGAAGTAACATGAAAATGAGTAAATACTTTTGTGTTTAACATGTGGTGACAAAACAATGCAACTGCAAGCTAGCACACTGAATTAAATCAACATTAACGATTAATCATAGTAAGTACCAGTTACCGCCTCTGTATCTGCAGCAGTTCCTGCTCCACAGCAATATATGTTTGGTGCCATGTAATGAATTTTTTCACAATTCTTATCAGCCACTATGGGTCCCTCAGTTGCTCTGGTATCTGCTCCAAGAATGACACCATCCTATGGAAAAATTGAAAAGTGAAGAATCAGATTGCACAAATCATTCCACAACTGTCTTGAAAGGAAAAGGCAGCTATATCAAACAACAGGAGAAATATGCTGTAATATCCTATATGTTTAGCCAGACAAAAATATCAAGAGTTACAACACAGACCATCCAATTCAGCAATGCTCAAATTTCATTGTGCGATCCGCACACATCCATATTCGCATTGGCAACCCTCTTTTGGACACCAAAATGCATACACATGTCAACAATAGAAAGTACACCCATCATGATTTAAAACCACAATGGATGGGTTGAGTGGTAAATCCACGGGACCACCAACACAGGGCTATTCAAAGTCCCACGAGTTTCCTGATTACCTCCCCAATTTTGAGCCTGGTGAACAGAGAAATTATAGGATATATCTGGGCACCAAAAAAAAACATATATATCATGCTTTCATATTTTTCTATGTTGCGATTTCTTTCCTCTAGCAGTTCGCAGTGATTCCTTCATAATACATAAATTAGTATTAGGTTGAAGTATTAGACTAAATGAGATAGTAAATACCATTTCTTGTATTGTATATACCCAATTGTGAGAACTTTTACAGTGATATTGCTCAAAAAATAGACAAAGCAATGAGAAAGATAGAAGCTGCATACAACTTGACAATAAAGAAGAAGATCAACCAAAGGATTTCAGGAAAGTACAGTGAGGCTCAAAAAGAAACAAGACTACCCCAATGTCATACTAATTAATAATTATTACTAAACCACCAATATTCTTGTTTTAAGCTATCAGAGTGATATCTGTGAAAAGAGAATTTGAATGAATTATTGCCTGGAATGGGTATTGCTCCTAACTTAGAGTCTTAGACAATCCTACCCTACTGTGTCGCAAATTAAACCAAAAAATTTCACCTCCCATATTACACACATACATACACATGTATGTGTATATACAAGTATACATATATGCTTATAATTTTAATTTCTAAACTTTAAAGAGATAAGGCCAGAACAAAAGGATAAAGGTAGAATGCAGGATACGACTCATTCCTAAGTAACGGAGAATCCCCGAATGATAAAGCTCATAATAGATTACCTTCTCCTAATCTATACATATGATACTAGGATAGCCATCAATTAGGTAAATAAGACAGTACAGTAGTACACCCAGTGTCAAGTTAAGTATCACGCAACTCATATATAAAAACATTCATAATATTATTTTAACTCGGATACTAAAAACTGTACATTATAAAATAGCTTAGTTATAGAGTCACAAGTTAGAAGAAAGGGACTTACCTGGAAAATTAACCCAACAATGGTTGTTCCTGTCTTCAGGAAAGATGGAAGACCGACACCCTTTTTTGCAAGCATATCATTTCTTCTGCAGAGATCAAAACTAAACCCACCCTGGGACGGAACATCTATTGCCGACTTTGACATTTTAAACTAGTTGGACCTTCATCAGCAAGAAAAATAGTATCTCACCACACAGAATTTCCAAGTGATCAACCACAAAATCCAAATGAACATACAAGTAACCAAAGACAGAAGAACAAAGTTGCTAAAAGAGCCAAGGGGACTCCAAGCATTGCAATGAAAATAAATCAAACCAAGCATTTGTCATAAGAAATGAAAGACTGTATCAAATCCATTAACAAAGTAATTTAAAAATAGTTCGCAGCAAATAAAACACATTATAAGTCATCAAAGCAACAGTACAGCACTCGTTAACAAAGAATTTCTATTCCTTTTTAAAGTATAGATAATTAAAAGCGGGTTTCCATCCAAAGGAAAGACGAGGAACCCTACTAACCGAGTTTTGGTCTGAGAATGGATGAAAAACATTGGCTTTCGATACATAACCCTGCTAACTAGATTCACAATTATACATTCCATAACCATTTCAATACTTTCTTATTCTATCAACAGATAGTTGAATCAAAATCATGAAAATACCTATTCACTCCTGAAACCAAATTTTGCTACCAAAAGCAAGAAAAGTACTTCCAATAAAACAATACGCTTTTCTCATTTCGACTCCAAATTATAAACTGATTGTAGGTAGACTCGAACAAGCACAATAAAGGGTCGATCTTACTACAAATTCGTAACCTATAAATCTCTCTACATATATGAAAAGTAACAGTGAAATCGAACAAAACAATAAAAGGTTTTGATAATATTATTGAAGATGAGACGGATACCTGAGAGTGGACTCGCCGGAGAGAGTTGCTTGAGAGAGAAAGTGAGGAGTGAAATAACGCAGAACCGAAGCGAGCGACTTGAATTGAACTGCAAATCAAAAGATCGGTCTCCTAGTTAACTTTCGATTTTTCGACAAGAAAAGAATTAGTTTGCACAGTGGGTCCTCGAAAAGAATTTATTTGCTATTATGGTGCTTAATGGAAACTTATTTACTGAACTGGTCACTATGGGCTATATAGCTTATTGGGCCAATTATGGGCCCAACATAGACTCATCTTGGGCGGCTCAGTTCAGCAAGAAGCTCAGGGCCATCATTTAATTATTATTTTATTGCACTTATATTAAGGTTGTGTTTGGTATAAGGGAAGGATGGAGGGAGGGAGAGGAAATCACTTGTTTGGTTGGAGGGAGAAGTGAAGGGAAAGGGTGAGAGGAGGGAGAAAAAATCCCTCTGGGCCCACAAAATTGGATCCGCCAAATGATAAGCGGATCAATGAAGGGAGAGTGATTGGGGGGTAAAAGACCAAAATGCCCTCCATTTTTATACTACCTTCCAATTTTTTTAATGGTAATAAAGTAATTTACAAATTAAATATCAATCTATACATCCAACCCTCCTTTCAATACCAAACAACATAAAGGATTGATGTTATCCTCTTCATCCCTCATACTCTCTCTCCCTCTTAATTCATCTATCCATTATACTCTCCCTCCCTCTTACCAAACATAGCCTAAAAGTTGGCTTACCTGAATGAATTCCTTTTAGAGTAGTCCGGGTTACTTTTGCTTAATTTCCACTTACGACATGTTTGGTTGGGTGGAATGAAATGTAATGAAATAGAAAGAAAACCATTCCTAATGTTTGGTTTGCTAAAATGCAATGGAATGGAGATTCCATTGGAATGTGGATTTCACCATTTTGGTGGAATGAGCTTTCCATCCAAAAACCAATAGAATGTTTATTCCAAATCCAAACTAAAACTAGTATTCTATAAATACCCTCATATGCCCTAACTCTATTCCAAAAATAATATATTATATAATAATACCCTCCTTTCCATATATATATATATAATATTTATACTGTCAGTTCGTCTTGATATAAAATATATCAGGACGAACGAATATATCAAGGACGAACGAAGAATGTGGACCATAGATTATGGAGAAGTTTTGATAAGTGCATACACTTTGAGTCAAAGTATGTAAATCTAATGATCCGCATTCTTCGTTCTAATATATTTTATGTCAGTCGGGACAAACTAACAATAGAAAAACTGTATATATATATGTATTATATATTATATTATTATATATATTATTATTATATATAATATATATAATGATATATAACTATATATTATAATATATAGTTGTATTATTTATTATATTATTATATATATTAAAATATATAATAGTATTTATTTTATATATATTATTATGTAATATATATATTATATATAGATATAATATCATATTATTATTATCCATAATATATTATGTTAATATCGATGTTTTGTAATTAGAGGTATTTTGGTCAAAATGCAGTTAACTCAATTCCATTTGGTTGTTAACTAAACAAAATATATTGATTCAGAGACTAATTCTAAAGTTCCAACCAAACAAAAAACTCAGTTTTTTATTTTCTTTCCATTCTCATTCTTATTCTCATTACCATTTTGATTACTATTCCACCATGGTAACCAAACGTGACTAGTTTCTTGCGTGATTGTGTTTGTTTTGTTAGAAAGTTGTTTATGATACAAAATACGATAAATTAGGTTCATTGGAGAATATGTGGTACTTCTAATGCATTTCATGTGCTAATGATGCATGTTTGTGTCAAATTTTCATTTTCAGTAAAAAATAAATAAATAAATAAATAAATAAAACCTATTACAACAAAAACCTGTAGACAACTTTCCCGCCATTTCCATTATTTTTATTTTATTATTTTTATTTTTTGGTCTTCATTCATAGGTAAAAAAAAAAAAAAAAAAAAAAAAAGAGTCAAAGAATTGATTTTCATTTAAAAGAAGGGTATTTCGGTCTATTTTGACATACAGTAATGTCAGATGTTAAAGTTAGCAGACTTCCGTTACTTCCAAGGGTGTGTGTGTTAATTTTATGAACTGTTGACTATGAGTGTCACAAGACAAACCTTAGGTAAGTTACGTGTAATTTGCTCATACTTTAATTAGAAGAAGAACTAATTGCACAAACATCAAAGAGTTTATGGCTAATTGCAGTTAGAGGGAACTTTTACTCAAAATTATAAAAACCTCCCCTGCCGTTACTTTTCTACCATTAGAAGTTTATGGCTTAGGGGTAAAACTGTCTTTTTGGTAATATATATTTAAAACTAAAGGAAAATAATTCTCTCTCCTCTCTCCTCTTCTAGTTTCTTCTACTTCTTCATTTTTTATCTTCAATTTTGTCTTCTGTTATTGGCTATTCCAAGTGAGGTGTAAGTGAGTTGAGTGAGTTCAACTGAGTTAAGTTCGAGTTTGGTTGAGTTGCATTATTTTTCTTCATATCTTCCTCTTTTAAGTATAGATCTATGAATTAACAAAATGGATTTTGGTTTTACTTCACAACACTTTGATGTTATATGTTAAATTATACTTTGTTTTAGGTTTTGATTAAAAAAAAGGATTTTTATTGTTTGTAAACATTCTTCAAAATCGATTCCAAACTGCCTTCTACAAAAACTAAAAAAATTTCAGAATTTTTATATGGCTTCCTTTCTTGAAATGCAATTAAGGGGTTAATGAAAAAAAAAAAAAGCCGGAGTAGATTGAATTTGCTCCGGTTGAAAAAGTGATAATGAACAATGTTGAGATTGTTACTTTGTTGATGATTTGATTGGTTTCTATGATGTGGTTGAGTTAAAATCTCTATCAATGGGGTTTATAATAAATGTGACAGGATCTAGTGAGGTTTTGATGCTGAGTTCAAAAACTTCAGCAGATTGTAAAGTTCTTCTCCAAATGGAGGAGATATGTTTTAATTTTAATTTTTTAATTTTAATGATTTCTTATTTCTTTTCTTTTATATTAACTTTCCTTTTTTAGCGGTTTAGATTTGTTTTTTTATTTATTTATTGTTTTCTTAATTATTATTATTATTATTATTATTATTATTATTATTATTATATATTAAGGGTTTCATATTTGTTTTATATTTATATTTATATATATTTTATATTATTATAATATAATGCTAATAAAATAATGAATAAGGTAACTAGCTAGGGGCATTTTAGACAATTTGAGCTAATAGACTAGTCAACTAACGACGGGGAAGGTTTAGACAATTTGAGTTGATAGACTAGTCAACTATTAATTTGGAAGGTGGTCAACTAACGGTGGAGGATGTTTGTGCAATTTAAAGCAAAAGTTCACTCTAGCTGCAATCAGGCATAAACTCGAGGGATGTTTATGCAATTAGTCCTTAAAATAACTGTTTTGCAAAATGGGTTCTCGAAAACAAAGTATTTGCTATTATGGTGCTGCCAGGGCCGACCATGCTGTGTTGCTAGAGGGGCGGCATTAATAAGAAGAAAAAAAATACAAAATATTAAAATAGGAAACTAATTAATAATTATTGGTCGGTGTACTAACAAAAAATTAGTCCTCTTAGTAATTTTACTAAAGGGTATTGTTAGATTTTTAAAAACATACTAATTTTGGGTGAGATTTCTAAGGGTATAAATACCGTTACGCTTACAAATTTTGAATATTACTTTAGGGTTCATTTTCATGTTTGTTTGTTTTTTTAATTATAAAAGACCCAATTTGTTTTGGGTATTAGTCCAAATGTTTATGATCAAAGATGCCTATAAAAAAAAACTGAAAAGTTAAAACAAAAAATAAAATAAAATAAAAAATAAATTTGGGCCCAGTACAAACAAAGTCCAAAGATTTTGGTATATCA
The DNA here is from genome assembly GCA_035582765.1 of Acer negundo. Lineage (NCBI taxonomy): Eukaryota > Viridiplantae > Streptophyta > Magnoliopsida > Sapindales > Sapindaceae > Acer > Acer negundo. Next base: position 8,526,030 of record CM069237.1, on the reverse strand, counting down.
CCTAAAAGTCCAATAGGGTTTTTTATTTTTTTATTTTTTTTAATTCCCAAATTCTATTTTTCATTTCTTTCAATCTCTCAACTCTTAACGATTCAACGACTCAACACTCCTTTTTCTCAGAGTCGGGGCTAGGGTGGTGCACCAAGTGCAACAGCTATAGGCCCCATTTTTTATTTATTAAAGCTAATAAGTATTATTGGGTTTTGGATACATAAGTATGGACCTGTTGTGAATTGTTATAGTCCATAGAAACAAGAATTGTGACTCTGAAGAGCCCAATTCATTTTAAAAAATAAATAAATTATATGTATATAATATATTTAAAAAAGTTGTGACTCCGAAGAGCCCAATTCATTTTTTTTTTAATTATATGTATAAAATATATTAAAAAAATCATAGGGCTCGTTTTGTGACAATATCTTATTCCCCATTTGACATGCCACGGGGCCTATTTTTCCCATTTTTTTTCATTTTCGCCACGGGCCCCAAAAATGTAAAGGCCAGCCCTGGGTGCTGCTGAACTGATCCGTACAGCTCATTGGGCCAATTATGGGCCCAAGATCTACTCAGCTTGGGCTGCTCGGTCCAGCAAGAAAGCCCAGAATGGCAGTTTTTAGGATAAATTTGTTTCCTTGTGTCAAAGATAAACCTCATAGAGGTTTTTGGTATTTTGTTGTTAGTTTTTACTTATTAGTTAGCTTATCTAGTCAATAATCATACGTTATCATGATCATGAGATCTGAATTTTAATTAAATCAGTGCACCTACCATGACTATTTATTTAAAGTGGTTTTATTGCCATCTAAAAAAAATTATTACTACACTCATATTCAAAATATAAGTTTTCATTTGCTGTTTTTTGAAGAAAAAAAAAAATGAAAATAATGTTTTTTATTTCAGTTTCGAAATCCAAAAACACGTTTGATAGTATATACTAAAGACTGTAATCTGAAAATGAAATGTAAAAAACACGTACGGTAGGTTAACCGAAAAATATCAAAAATTGTAATTTTCCTAATTTTTTTTTTCTATTGTAATTTTAATTTAAATAAAAGTGAGTCAATAATTCATCCCAAATAATTATCAAATAACTCATAACTTAAAAATTGTTGTAAAAATAAAGAGAGAAATTATAATAATGAATCATAGAAGAAAATTGATTAAAAATTGTGTTTTTGCACATATATAATCCAGTTATAGGAGGCAAATTTGCAAGTTTAGCATAACTGATTCCCTGCAATGCAAAAATCGAATATAGTTTTAAAAAAATCATACAAAATTTTCCCCTGCCATGAAAAACAAAAATATATTATCGACACCTGAGGAATGGCTGCCATCAGAAGTTTGTTGCGGCACTTGGATGGTCTGTCTTTATGTTTTAAGTCAAGGTTTCGAATTCGTTTGTGGATAGTCTTGCGAAGAGTGGTTCTAGTAATGGAGGGGATAGATTGGAATGGAGCGATTTCTGATTTGGGCGGTGTTTACTGGTTTTGTGCAGGGTGTGCCTCTTTGGTTTCAGTTTTGCCTTTTAGTTTTGCTGCTTTGGACTCTGTTGTCGCTGGTCCAGTGTGTTTGTTTGTTTGCTGTGGTTGGGTTGGTCTGTTGTTGTTTTTTGGTTTGTGTTTGACTTTTTGTTTTGTATGGTTTCCTTGCCCTGTGTCTGTTTGGGGCGTTTATTTTGCTATCAATAAAATAAGCCGTTTCAAAAAAAAAAAAAAACCTAAGTAATGCCCAAGCTTGCAATGGTGAGTCCATAGATGATATAAATGTAAATAATTTAAGTGTAACTTGGGGCCCATTGTAATATAGGGAAGAAATATTGAAAACCCAAAAACTAGTTTTGTATGAAAGTTTGATTCTTGAAAATGTAGAAGGGAACGTTTGGGAAGAAAATCTCATAGAGTCTATGCTTGAGTTTACAAACACGAGTTCTATGCTCATCCAAAGCAAAAGATTTTATTTTTATTTTTATTTTTATTTTTATTTTTATTTTATTTTATTTTTTAAAAAAGTCACTGATCCTCTCTTAGAGGAGCACATAGGCGGCTCCAACGTCGGAGTAGGTGAGATCCTTCTCCGGCGATATTGATCTAGCCAGATTGGCATCGCTAAAGGAGGATCTCACCTTCGACATTGAAAGAGCAAAGTAGCTCCTCTTCTAAATTTTTTGTTAGGAAGAAGAAGAAGAAGAAGAAGGAAGATGGAGAATAAGTAAAAGAGAGATTTTTTTCTTTGGAAAAACAAAGAAAACATTTTAAAGTTGTTTTCCATATTTTTAATTTCAACATTGGTTTTTTATTTTGTTTTTATTTTTTGAAAACAAAATGAAAAACTGTTAACGAATGTAAATTCCAAATCGTTTTCGGAAAATGAAAATGAAAATGAAAATAGGTTGAGCCCTAAAGTTATTATTATTTTTTTACTTTCTATCCCCTTCAAAATACAAAAAATATATGTATATATATATATCCTTTAAATACTATAGATAAATTTAAATATATAAATTTTCTCATTATACCCAATTTTCAGATTTTAGTAACTACATAGAATACGATGTGGATCAACAACCGTTAAACTCTGGTATACGACACGATAATACAGAAATTAACCACTTTTTTGAAGGATTCAAAGAGGAGATGCATCGAACTTTGAAGAAAAGCAGTTGGAAAAAGAACATAAGACAGAAAAAAGAGTTTTGTACGGATATAATCATAAAATTATTCATTTTTGAAGCTATGAGAAACAAGAGTGGAACAAACATCAGAAGCAATTATGGAACAAACATCACTCTTGTTATGCAATTTTTTATTTTTTCATAAACACAACTATCTAATACATATTTTTTTTTGGCAATAATATTCAGCAATCTGCCGCATATACGCTGATATCATATTACATTTTTTTAATGTGATATTAGTTTTGATTTTGTATATATTATTAGGGTTTATGATAGGTTAGGTGTTCAATTTAGTGTAGGAAGTAAATTTAATTTTTAATTATATAATTATATACTTTTAAGTAATTATATATAAGGATATTTTAGTAATAAAAAAATGTCTAAAACATAGGTGCAACAAGAACTTTTATAGGTGGCAATAAAACCATCCTTTATTTAATTATTAATTTATGTCAAATTGTCTTCAACCATCATAACATAATATTACAGTCTCTAGATGATAGCATACATTACTTACATATCGACAAGATTAACCCACAAATCATCTCCATAAAAAGGGATTTAAATAAAAATAAAAACGAAGAGCACTGTGCATGCTTTATTGTACCCTTATTTCCAAGTATCATCTGTATTCCTCTCAATCTCCAAAAGCAAGCCTCTTGTGAATTCCACATAAGGATATGCAACTGGGAAGTCATCTGCTTTTGTTTTCCACCTGATTCAAGAATATAGAACGATATATGAAATACAAGTATATATATATTATTTATAAGACAGTACAGTACTATTGTTTTTATTTTTATTTTTATTTTTTAAGTACTATATTAAATCGGGGTTTTTTTAGAGAGAGAGACTCGAACTTGCAATCTCGTGATATAGGTGTGAAGGGTTTACCACCGGACAGTCCGGATCAACCTCATCTTGTCCGGTACTACTAATTTATGAATTTTAATAAGTAAATAGTAATTACAAGAAAAAAGAAAAAGGTTCTAAGGTTTCTATGTATGAATATAATACGGTGTTGATTATAAAAATACAGTATTGAGGTAAACATGAAGAAGCAATCAAGTAGGGTTCCTAAGTGGGATGCAGTTGGGTTACCAGATTATTAATCTCTGTAATTAATTTCTAACTCATGCCATGACATAATTTAATTGAGACTGTTAATAATCTTATACTGAAAAAACTACCTATAATTCAGGACAAGATGATGAAGGAAGAAAGAAATTTCAACTTTAGCTAGTTCTGCCCCTGGACACAGTCTTGGTCCACCTCCAAATGGCATCACTTTTTTGCTCATTGCTTTATCCTGTCACATTAACATTTAAAAAACAAAAACAAAAATAAAAAAAACTATTATTACATTAGGGAAAAACAAAGAATAAATTCCAAGCTAGATGAAAAGGTTTCTATAAGATTGTTTAACCAGGATATGTCGTAGTTACATAAGAAGTTTCGAGTAAATTTTGATATTAAATCAGACTTTATCTTAATATCGATAAAAACTGACAACCAATATGCAATCAATGATCATTAAAAAATATTACATGAAGAGATAGAAAAATCAGAACCTCAAGACACATAATTTCAAGTAAAAATATATCCATAGCACAAGATCATCACTTGCTCAAAACTGTCATTTGTGGATTTTGAAAAACAAACCCATATATATGTTTAATTATGTAATGACAATGTGTTTTCAATTTGCGGATATTTTCATGTAATGTTTAATTTGCATTTGCTTATGGATATCTCATAATGAAAACTTCTTTCATTTCTTAGAGACCACTAGATATTTCTTTATTTTAATTATGGAAATACCGATGAACAAGCTTCAATTTACAAAGTTTTTGTTTTAATATTGGATCAGACTTTATCTTAATATTGATAGATACCGACAACTAGCACCACTTAACTATTTCAATCCCCCATCATTTAAAATTATTACATAAAGAGATATAAAAACCAGAACCTCAGCACACCTAGAATTTCAAATAAAAAAATATCCTCAACACAAGATCACTTGCTCAAAATTGTCATTTGTGGATTTTAAAAAACAAATCCATATACTATATGTTTAATTATGTAATGATAATGTGTTTCCAGTACCATATTTGAATTTGAAAAATGAGTATATTAGAACATACAGTCCATCTCCAAGGATTAAACTCAGAAGGATTGTCATGGAGGGAAGAGTCCATATGTGCCCCAGTAAACATTGGAAGAACCTTCCATCCTGATGGTATCATATACTCTGCAATCATTTCATACCATCTCCACAATGTCAAGAGAATTTTTCCAGAAGAAATAAATTAAATGAAAACTAGTACAAAAACATATATCTTATCAGAAACCTTTGAATTTGACATCTTTAAGAGCTTTGCGATGCACAAATTTGACTACATTTCCACATCTCATAGCTTCATATATCACCTGATTAAATCCATGCTTAACTTTGTCATTAGTTCCACACATATAAATGGAAGTTTTAAGAAAATAAAAATATGTGGTTGATGATGATTACATTGCTGGTGAAGTCCATTTTCTGGTAATCTTCCCAGTTCAAGGGTTCTCCATCCTTTTTGTTTTTCCTTATTGCTTGGTGTTCTTCCTGCACAAATTAAAGCGCGCAAAATCATTAATTCCGTTATCATATATTCTTGCTTGAATTCATGAACAAGGAGTAATTAGCTGACCTTTAATGTTTGAAAAGCAATTGGTGAATGGCCAAGAAAGTAAACAATCAAGGAAATAAGTGTAGCAGTTGTCTCATAGCCTCCAAGCAAGATGTCCAAAACTATGCTCACTATCTCTTCATCAATTAGGCCTCCTTTTGACAGAATCACATCCAAGAAATCTCCTTCTCTTTTCATGACCTCATCAACACTCCCTTTTTCCCTTTCTTTTATAATCTCTCTAACAGTTGAGGACAGTCTTGCTCTAGCCTAATCATAGATAATTAATGAAGAATATCCATTGAATTATGTGTAACAATTAATGTGACATAGCATAGCAGTATATATAGTTCTTGATTACCTTGACAGCATTAGCATAAGGCGTTCCGGGGATGTATACAGGCAGAGAGATAAAGCCTTTCATGTAAGTTCTGAAATCTTCAAGAATCTTGAAGGCTTGTGGTTCTCCAGGCTCAATACTCAGAAGTTGCTTCACTATGAGATTGAGTGCAAACTGTACATGTGTTGTTGAATCACAAAACCAAAGACATGTAACATGTTATTAAAAGATATTGAAATTGGGTTGTTGTGTTGTTTCTCTATATATTTATATTTATATATATACCTCTCGAACTTCTTTGCAGAAGGGGATTTCTTTACAACCTGCCCATGAATCTATCTTCGAAATGGACAGGTTTTCGACAAGTGCAAGGAAAGCTGGAGTGGACTTGGAGGAACAAGTGAAGCTGACAGCAACATTTCTTAGCTTCTTGTGAAGGTCTCTGGAGACAACCAGTAAAGAAAACTTTCCAAGAATTCCATGCATGGCCTTGGGGTAGCTAGCCTGAAACAGCTTTCCTTCGTTTTGAAGTATAAACATGTTCAGCTCATTGTCACACGAAACTATTGCCGGGGAACCAAACAGATGCGATTTGAAAACTTTTCCATACCTGAACGCATGCGCACACACATACGCACATATATATAGAGATATATATATATATATATATATATATATACAACGTACCATTATTTACTCGTCATTAATTAGATCAAAATTGACAAGAAATGACTAGTAGAAAAAAAAAAAAAAAAAAAAAAACCCATACCTAGAGCAATGTTGTTGTAGGAAGGTCCCCATGGAATTTGATCTATGAGGTTTGAGGAGGGTTAGAGTCTCGCCGCAGATGGGCCATCCCATGGTGCCATGAGGCAGGTTTCTGGGTTGTTGCTTTGACAGCAAGTTATGGAGGACAAGAAAATACAGAGTTGGAATTGCTAAAGAGAGAGCTAATACAATGGACAAGAGTTGAGCTTCCATTGATGATGCTCAAAGAAGATTGATAACGGCAGACTAGACAGGCTTTGGAAGCTTAATTTTTTGTGTTTTAACTCTAGTAGTATTTGGCAGCCTAGTTCTTTTGTTTGTCCCTTCACCCTTGTGTTTCAATTTATATGCTCGGGCCAGATTAAATTGTGTTTTTATTTTTGAGATGCAATTTTATTTATTTGTTTATTTTTATTTTTTTAACTATTGAGATTCTATTTTATTATTATGTTGGTTTTAAAAGGGCCAATTGTATTAGTTAAAAAGAAGAAGCTAAATTAGCTTATTCTCTAATTTTGGTAAAGAAATTAAAAGTAATTAATTGAAAATCATTCATGTTTTAGTAACTATTATTGGGAGTTTGTAATTAAAGAGGTGAAATTGTAGACGAGTAATGCTACTTTGTCCACCAAATCTAGTACCCAAATATGTTATCCAAATTATGTGTCATCACTTAATCCATTCATTTAAATTATATAAATCTAATACAATTTAAATGAATGGATTATAATGATATTATATCATTTTGACACCAGATTGTTAAATATGATTATAAGATCTTATGGATTTAGATTCCCCTCTCACCTCATTTTATCATTTCTTAAGTAAACGGTCTTGATTAATTATACATTTTTGGTAGAGTAAATACAAAAAAAAATACAAAAAAATAAATAGAAATAATTCATTTGTTATATTAGACAAGTTGTAGTAGATTATGGGGATTAGGATAGGGTGATGACAATTAAGTTGATGAGATCCATATCCAAGATAAGATATTTACTAATTAGAAAAAGAGTGATGTTGTTGACAACCAACTAATGATCTAATAATGCCCTAGTTTTTAAAATTAAAAAACTTACTTGATTTATTTCCTAAACTGCCATTTTTAATTATTTTCCCTTCATTTAGTTTATTATAATATGATTAAAGTAAATTCTAATAAAATACCACATCCATGAATAATGTGTTTATCTGGAAAAAAAAATGTAATACTTGACTAGTCTCTTTAGTGACACTCGCAATAAAACGAGGTCAGAGAGTAGCACAATGGTAAAGTCAAATTCGTTCCCACAAGGATCGAGTCATCCATTACCGAAAGTGATTAGCCTAAGTGCTATTCAAATAATCAAATAGGAAGATTTTCATGCATGAATATTAAAAACAACTAAAATTAACTAATAATAGGATTTATGCTAACGAAATAGATAAACAACATGAAATAAACTCGAATGTGATTATGGAGAGAAATATGCTAGGACTTGACTACACCCCACCCTCTATTGACTTCTGTTTTAAACTCAATTGAAATCCCAAATTATGTTTATGTAATTCATAGATTCATGCACCCTATCATTAACCTAATATATCGATCGAGTTATATAGGTTACACCCAAAATCATTATCTTTCAATTACTCAGAATATGTGAATGAGTTCATTAAGGATAATGACACACTAATGAATCCTATACGCTAGCCTAAGTAGGTATACTTTTCTAGACATGCATAGAGGGCATTTCGTCGAACACGTGGTGTGTGTCTCCGGTCAGTACATAACATACCATCGAAAGAACAATCAATAGGAGATCAATCTATTAATATAACATTAAGTACACTAAAACATCCATACAAACTATAAATTGCACAATAAGGGATAAACAAAGGTTAATATAAATATAAAGTCATGGATGGGGTTTCATCAAATCCTAGCATTAAGTGTTTAGCTCATATCACTAAGTGTAGCCATACAATGAATATACTCAAATGAATACATGACTAATATAAAGAACATGGAAAAGAAAAGGTGATAGAAGAAACTATGTAGAGTAGCTCCTCTTTTGCTTTGCTCTTCTTCTTCCAAACTCCTTCCTCAACTATCTTTTGCCCTAAAGATGAGATGATGGTGTTTGTGGTATAAAGAAGTGATTGATGTATTTGGATGTTAGGGAAATTTGAAATCTTCGTAGGTTTCGAAAGATGGAGGTGATGATGTAAGAGTGTCAAAAGTGATGGTCTAGGTCTAATTTGGGAAAAAAGTTGGCGTCCTTTAAATATTTCAAAAAGTGGTATTTATATGGGAGCCAAAAATAGGGCAAAAGACATTAGGTTGACAAAGAGACGGACTGCCGCGGTTGACATTTCTCGGTCACCAACCGCGGCAAGCTAAGGAGATCTCTGTCGCTCGACTGCTGTGGTTCCTTAGACAGTGGTACTTCGACCGCGGCACCTCTAGTAGGTTTCTGTTGCTTGGCTGCAGCTCGACTGATGATTGCGGCACTTCACAAGCGACACCAATCAGGATCACTGTCGCTCGACTGCCGCTGGTGGTCCAACTGTGACACTTCAACCTCGGCGCTTTGGCCCAAAGCTCTATACTTTTCATATTTGCACAATGACCCCTCGAATCTTCTCTTTAGCAACAAAATACCCCCTCTATAATAAAAATCTGCAAAAACCTCAAACAAGCCATCAAACACTTGATTTTAGCCGAGAACGGACTTAAAAAGATGTAAAAATGGGGCTACACTTAGTATAGAAGTGAAGCAATCAATACTTTAACCCTAATTTTATTTGCTTATTTTATTGCATACAACTTATATTATTGAAGAAACCAATAATATCATGCATTTCAAAACAATCATTATTTAAAAGTAAGTTAGAAGTTACTTGTATTATTATTTTTTCTTTTCATTGTACTAAGTTTTTTTTTCTTTTTTTGCTCTCTAATAACACAATATGATCAAATAATTTTTTCTTTTATTTATTTATTTTTATCTTCCCTGTATGATAAACAACATGAATGAAAAGAAAATACAATGAAGGGGTGCTTGATGAGAGTAAAAGAAATGGAGGAAAAAAGGTACAGAACTTATGGGTCGTTTGTTTTTTTACCTGAAGACTGAACCATCATGGATTTTTCTAAAGACTGAATAGAGATTGAAATCTGAACTTACATGTTTTTTTTTCCTCACATCTGAATGTATTGTCAACACATTTATTTTTTAAAAGTAAAATTGTCTGAAAATAAGTAATTTTACATTTATACCCATATTAAATAATTGTTCATATAATATAGAATAAAAAAATTCCAAAAATAATAATTATATAGAACATATATGATCATGATCTTCTTCTTCGATTACAAACAAACTTCATTTTTACTAAGAAAAGAAAAGGTTTTTTTTTTTTTCAAAAAATAAAAGGGACAGCATGAAAACTCACACAAAATACTCTAAAAATAATAATATGTAAATACATCATCTTAATACCATAATAAAGTATTGATATTAAACACCAATATGATAAGTGATTAGGGTTCTTTTTTATTTTAAAGCTATTTAAAATAATTAATATATTAAAATAAAGATTTCTATACCATATATAATTGTGATGAAGTTGAAAATATATTATATATAGGGGATGATATCAGAAGAAAAGATTTGATTGCATTTAATGCAATTCAGTGATTTGTAATTAAGTAAAAAGTGATGATTTTTTACTTTTTATTTTAAGTTTTTTTTTTTTTTGGTTGATATTTTTAAGTTGTTTGACCACTTAAAAAAAAAAAAAAACTTAATAATTATGATTCAAACCTATTAAGTTTTAAGTGGAAAAAACAAATTATCCCTTAATATATATATATATATATATATATATATAATGCTACTTTGCCCAAATTTGATGTCTAAATGATGTAGGAACACTTTAATTCATTCATTTAAATTGTATTATATTTGCATGATTTAAATAAATGAATTAGAGTATTGACACGTCATTTTGACACTAAATTTGAGCAAAGGAGAATTACTACATATATATATAGAGAGAGAGAGAGGAGTTTTTTTTTGTTGTTGAAAATATATAGAGCATTTATGGAAAATATATAGAGAGCGTTTATGGGTGAGTTAAGTTTAAAAGATAAATAAAAAAGGGTAGTTTTGGAAATATATCAAATAAATTTTTGAATTTTAAAAACGGGGGCATTATTATATCGTTAGTGGGTAGTCAATAGCACCACTCTTAGGGTGTGTTTACTAATTAGGAATCCTTCTTAGGAAAGGGAATTAAGGGTCTGTTTGTTTTTGGCTTTGAAAACTTAAAGTCACTTAGTAAGACATTATTTTTTGTTTTTTAAGTGATTTAAGATCTGAAAAACCATTAAAAACGTCTGAGACAAAAAAGTTGAAAATTTCAACTTTTATCTGAAGTCTTATAGGACTTCAATTCATTTACATTTTTTTCCCAAACTGCCCTCTATAAAATATCTTATTTCCTAATGTATCCTTGTATCATGATTGGAGAGCGAGAGAGAGGCGGTGATGAAAAGAGTGAGGGAGAGGCGATGGTGACTGTTGAGAGAAAGTGAGAGAGAATCGGTTCTGGTGAGACTTGAGAGTGAGAGTGAGAGAGAAAAGGAGAAGAAAATAATTAAGGAGATAGATAATCGGCGGAGGAGAAAGAAGATAAGGGAGAGAGTGATTGGTGGAGATATTAATATTCTTTTAATATTATTTTTTAATATCTTTTATTAATTATTAAATATACTATGACCATTGACCAATACTAAAGCAAGGGTATGAATGTCAAATTATATGTTTTCAGATGTTTTTGTTTTGAAAAAATAAACAGCTTAACACTTAATTCAGACATCAGAAAATAAAAAACAAACATATTGCTCAGACTTCAGACTTCAGACACAATTTAGATTTCATACCCAATTTAGAACTTTAAGTTTTTAGACCGAAAAACAAACGCCATCTAAGTTCCTGATTTTTTTAATTTCTGTGTTTACTAAATTTATAGGGAATTAATTTCTATGGACCCCACACACATATCAAAAATTAAGTTCCTGAATGAAAGGGAACTAGATTCCTCCACTCACCTTGGGAATCAAGTTCCCTTTCCTGATTGAAAAGGGTATTCATGTATATTTATTGAAATACCCTCATTTAAAAGTATTAAAAAAAAAAAAAACTATATTTCTATTATGTCATTTTCTTCTTTGTCGTTTGTTCATTTATTTCTCCATATCTTTTTCTTTCTATATATTATTGAATTTGTTATGCATAAATATTTTTTCATCTAAAAATCATATTTTAAAGATTTTTCTATATGTGAGCTCTGGATTATAGAAATAGAAAAAAAAAAAAAAATGCGGCTATGATTATATGTATAATATACATGAACTATCAATTATAAAAAATAAAAATGAACCACATAAAAGAAATCAATATGAACGGCACCTTGAGCACCATGAATTTCCTGTTGCTTCTGCTACCATGAATTTCCTGTTGCTTTGATTTGATTTTTTTTTTAAAAAAACTATATATATTGTAATATGAAACATCTCTCATATGTATTATATATACTGCTAGTTAAACTAAGTTAGTAACCAAGTATTGCTCTTCTAAAGGAAATTGTTTGGGTACTGACCTTACTAATGGGGAGTTGCCACGTGGTTTTTTTCTCTTAACTTTTTATATTTATCTCCTTACATTTTTCACAAATAGACCACATAATAAAACTTCATTGATTGGTTAGTACCCAAGTATTATCCATTCTAAAATTGCATATCTTTACTTTTTAGTTTTTACACTCTCCCATAAATGGATTCAAATCAGGTCTTACAATATAAGAGAATCATCAATTCAAATAATAGGGCTCAAAGGGAGGATCACTCACCTAACCCAAAAGAAAAAAAGTATCATTAATTGGGCATAAATGTCAAACATTCTTCATGCCAATGGTGTGGCCCTCCATGTCTCAAAAATATGTCCTCACAAACACTAAAAGCCCAAATAGCAATCAAAAAAATTGAACCCATATATATATATATATATATATATATATATATAAATGAGCATGGGGTTCCCTAAAAGGAGAGCATAGAGAACACAATCGGTGAAAAAATTTCAATAACTTTGATTGAGTTTTGTTTGCTAGAGTTGTACGTGGGTTTGATGTGGATGTTTTAGAGTAGAAATCCGACCAATATTTTGTGACCAATCAGTAGAGCATTGCATTATCAAAACAACATTATATAGAAAAAAAGGGATTTGTCTTTTGTCTGTCCTCGATCTTATAGATGGTGCATGACATGATGCACGTGTAATAGATTTTGGACCCACTAAACCCATCATCAAATGGTTGTTGGTGTTGGCATCTGGAAAATCATATATAATTTAACATTTTAACTTCGCTAGCTGGATCTCATTCATTTTTCAATCATGCCTCCTAAATCATATCTAATTTTGTTCTTCGTTTCAACTCTTGTTATGTGTGTACATATCCTGTATTTTCAACTCTTCTTCACTATTTGCATTCACATGAAGGTGCTTTGGTATGATAGGAGAAAGAGTACATGAGTCAACATGGACGTAACTCAGTTGGTAGATGGATGAATTTGAGACATAGGTAAATGATTCCCGAGTCAACAGTTCAAATCCTACCAATAGTAAAAGCTTTCAAAAAAATACATGGTTTGGGATTAATAGATATTATCGGAAAAAAAAAAAAAAAAAAGCTATAAGAGAGAACTTACTAGTTTAATAAGATACTAGTAAAGTAGAATTTCTAATTTACTAATTTACTAATTATATGAGGATTTTAAGAGAGAAAATCAAAAGTTACTGTTCAAAATATTGGATTTTCCTTTTTAACCACATATGAAAAGTTTAATTATTAATAACCACATTTTTGATAAATTACCTTAATACCCACATTTATAGAAGATTTCAAAATTTGTCAATATTTCAAGTTTTTTACAGAAGATTTCAAGTTTGTACCGGTGAAACTTGAAACCTATTTAATTCGATTGTTCACAAAACACACACAAAAGTGATGCAATAATGCTAAAACCATGTTAAAGTAACTGTTTGCAACTAAAATCATGAACAAATTAAAGAGATTTAAACATCTTAAACTGATTTAGAGCAAATCGTATAATGTTTTCTTCAATAACTTCTTCAAATCTTCAACATAATGACTTGAAATGTGGTAAGTTTTTCTTCAATAACAATGACTTCAATCACTTCTTAGAGCAAATCAGATAAGTTTTTCTTCAATAACTTCTTCAAATCTTCAGCACATTGACTTCAATAACTTCTTCAAATCGGATAAGTTTTTCTTCTATTTTTTTTTTTTTTTAAGAATGTGGTTATTAACAATTAAACTTTCATATGTTGTCAAAAACGAATTTCCCATGTTACATGTGATCACTTTTAACAATTCTCACAGATTTTATTACAAGATTTCTTTCAGAATGACTCGAGAACTTACTAATTTAACTAGATACTATATCGAGATTTGATCTTTTTAAATGATTACAGACCTTACTAATTCAACTAGATATTATATCAAGATTTGAATACAAGATCTCTTGCATAAAAACCGGAGATCTTACTAGTTATATTAGATTTATTAGTGAAATTTCTCATTTACTAATTATATGAGGATTTTAATAAAAATTTCTTTGATAATGACTAGAGACCTTACTAATTAAACTACATACTATATTAAGATTTGAATACAAGATCTCTTGCACAACAATTAGAGACCTTACTTAATAAATTAGATACTAGTAAACAACACAGTTCTCATTTTTAGGCTTTAAAATTAAATTATAATATATTGTGGTGTACAGATACAAGTTGTGATCAACCATGATATTGTAGCTATATGCCTAATAATTATTTCTTGTCTTTCTAAGAAAAGGAGAGGAGAGCCCGATCCCTCCGGAGACGGGTGGGGGGCTATAATCATTCAAGACAGTCTTTTTAAAAGATTAATCTCTGTAATTGATAGTTTTAATTGCACGTTTGGGCAGACAATTATCATTGATTATCTTTCTCTCTTTTTCTTTTAAGCCGAGTTACATCTCTCAAGTCTCAAGTCTCATCTAAATTATGATTAAAATAAGATATCATTCAAACAACTTTACAATAAAAGTTATCAGTACATGAATTGATGCTGTTTTCTCCAGCAGGATTTGGTAGACTAATCACTAATGGGTTCCCACCGATTAAAGATATAGACCAGGATACTCTTCCTACCTTATTTTTTTTTTCCTAAACTTTTCATAATTTAGTGACACCTAAACATACAAGAAAATACGATATTTATTCACTCTTTCCTCTCTCATGCAACATGCAAGTAGGTGTTTCATTTTACACTTGAAGAAAAAAAAAACCAAGAAAAAAAATTAAGACTAGAAGAGGATTCTAATTCAACTATTAAATGGGACAATCGACTTGACCGGACCGCAATCAACTTGACCGAACCGGTCCGGCTCGCGTCCAAACCCTATGAACAGGTGCTTAACTATTATGACCCCGTGAGCATGGAAGACCGGACAGGGCTTATGGGCAGAAAGGGTTAACAAAAGCATTGAAGTGCCAGCCCATATACGGCCCTTTAACCTAATTGGGCCTACAAAATACAGCCCAGCCCATTTGATTGATCTAATTGACGGTATTTACACCTCTGAAAAATCGTTGTACACCCATTTTTATATCTACACCCCATTACAAAATTTAAAATGGTATAGTTCGTAAGCACATCCCACTTATTACCACAAATATCCTTTATTTAAACTTTTTGTTAAATACCGTAAGCTAATAATATAAAATAATAAAAATAGAAATAATACGACAATAGAATTGAAGAATAACAAAATTTGAAGAATAACAAAATTTGAAAAGAAAAATCATTTGGTGAATATATTTCAAAAAAAAAAATAAATTAAAAAAAAAAACTATTCAAAGAAAATCTCATATTCAATCAACACAATGATTTTTTTTTCAATCCATCGGGTGTTAGAGATTTAACTCATAAGAACATATTATATAGTTTAATAAAACTGAATCAAAAGCAAAGTAAAATATTGGTTTTTTATTGTTACAAAAAATTTAGAATTATCTAGAAGAATTCAAAAATAAGTTCATCTGTCTCTCTGTCAAGAAATATTTTGGATCAGGTAAATATTAAAGTTTTTTTTTCTTAAATAAAATTAAAGTTGATATCTTATTGTCCAAACTCCAAAGTAATTTAAATACATTATATTATTATCTTTAAAAAAAAAAGGAAAAGAAAAAAAAAGGGGAGTATTATTATCTTAACAAAAAATATCGGACATTATTATAATTAAAAAAATTAAAATGCTCTTTCAGAAAAAAAAATTTTAAAAGTTGTCCAAATAAGTTTTTTTTCCGTACAAATGGAAAAAAGCATGTTGGGTGGCAATATCTACCCCATTTATTTAAGGGTAATATTGGAAGTTTGAAATTTTACTAATTTGGGATTTATATACGGTTTTAGAGAGGTGTAAATATCGTTACTCTTAAAGAGGTGACATTGGGCCTGATTCATCATCATAATCCAAGCCCAATTAAACTTGGGCCCATTTACATCCAAACAACGTAGCTAGTTAGCACTACAACAGACAATTGCTTGCAGCCGCAGCCACACATGTTACAAGTGATCATCTTTCCCTAATCTGAAACTCTATGCTCAGTGTTTCCCAAAACCCCAAGTCATGGCACCCGCCTTCACCAACCAGCTTACCTACCTTGTCTTCTGTTCTATATACGCCCAGAAATTTTCAACCCACCAAGATTTCAAACACTTTGAACGATAACAATGAAACAAGAGAATCATCGGCTGGGAGGATCAAAAGGGGCGTCCTGACCAAAGAAGGAAGAACAAAACTCAATAGCTATCCGGACAGGGAATTCTATGGCTATCCTCGGTTAGTGACACACGTAGATGATGGTTTCATTTCCACATTGACCGATATCTATAGACAGCGGTTCAGACCTGGCTCGGAGATTCTTGACTTGATGAGCTCATGGGTTAGCCATCTACCTAAAGAAGCCAAGTACAAAAGAGTAGTAGGGCATGGACTTAATGCACAAGAGCTGGCTAAAAATCCTCGGCTAGACTATTTTTTTGTCAAGGATCTCAATCAGGATCAGAGGCTTGAATTTGAAGATGGCAGCTTTGATGCAGTGTTGTGTACTGTGAGTGTACAGTATCTTCAACATCCTGAGAAGGTAAAATTATAAGAAGATATTATTATTTCCTTCAACAAAAAGAGAGAAAAAAGAAGAAGAATTCTTCAAGTGTTTGCAATGATTTTTACAGGTATTTGCAGAAGTGTTTCGGGTGCTAAAACCAGGAGGAGTGTTCATTGTGAGCTTCAGCAATAGAATGTTCTATGAGAAAGCTATCAGTGCATGGAGAGATGGTACTGCATATAGTAGGGTGCAACTGGTGGTGCAGTACTTCCAGTCTGTGGAAGGATTCACACAACCGGAAATAGTTCGTAAGTTACCTGGTGCCGGTGCTGTTGAAGAGCAGAAATCGCCACTCACTTGGATTATGAGATTGCTGGGATTGTTGTCTGGGTCAGACCCTTTCTATGCAATCATAGCTTACAAGAATTTCAAACCTCTATATGAATAAATGTGAAGTCAATGTCGCTCTGTTCTTGTGCATAACAATTTTTTGTTTTTCATTAAAATATTGTATTTCTCGTATAGTCTCAACTCTCAAGACTCAACCATTCATCACGAATCCTATGCTTTACAGACTTTCAATCAGTTTCGTGCCAGAGACAATAAACTAATTGAACATATAAAACGCTCAAGTTACATTTAATGAACCAATCGAGAAACAAATTATCAACATACTACCCAAAGACAGACGAAACAAGAATTCCAGCCAAGCGATTTTCACATTTCCGAATATGTTAATGGTTATACAACTCGGGAGCAGAATCTTAAAGGCAAAAATGCAGCTCTAAACATGTACAGTTAACAGCTTTAAGCTAAAAACCAGTATAAACATTTTACCCTAAAAAAATCAACCCCTTATCATACCAAGGGATGTACAAAAACTTACCATTTGAACCGATAGCATTCCGTCCTTGTCAATCAAAGAATCATGGATCTTAACTCTTCTTTCTTTTTTGGTTTTCTCCTGAATCAGGGTGTACTACAAATGTTACAATTACTGGTGAGGTGCAATTTTGCATATTTACTAACCACCAATTGCTGGTAAAGCCCAAACAGCTACGAGCCTACGATAGCTTTGTAGCTGATCTACTTGTCCTGATCAACTCAAAAGTGGTTGGGGGACTACTGTCAAAACTCTTGTTTAAGAGTATGACATTACAATGTTGAGAGTGAGCTACACTAAAAGCTCCCTAGCTTTCTCAACTGCCTTGACATAGTAATACAATCTCCAGAGTGTTACATTATCCTGAAAGACAATATTTTACAAAGGATTAAAATCTACATTAAACTCATAACAAATGTTAGTCAATCTGTTGTTTCTTTACCTCTTTTTCTAAATCAACCAAAAGTTCACTAGAGGATCGAGTTTCTGCCATATTATTATGTTGAAGAATTTCAACAACACGGCCAAGATTATTCGGAGGCAATTTCTGAATCAGACGGCGAAGCTCCCGTTTCTCAGTACGTGTCATAGGCCTGTAGTTTGGGTTGAGACAAGTAAAAGAGGTGTTAGAATTTACCACTTTATACCATCCATAATAATACCAATTATATGACTACATTTGCTACATATCCACCTATGCCCATCAATGTATTTTCTTGATATGCTGATGTTAATATACAGCCATTATGCTATAAAACATAAACAAATATTTAGATTTTTACTGTTTTCAAATTTTAAACACGAAATCAAACTACTTCTGTTTTCAAATGCTAGTGGACATGATTGCAATTACTTGAGTTAGAAACAAGAAGCTTAAGATAACACAAACCTCAGAGTTCACTAGAGGTGTAAATTAGGTAAAGCTAACACAAAGTACAAAACAGCCATACTTCATTGCATACAAGCACAACACAACATATGAGTTGGGCCAAAGATGCTAGACAAGACACAATAATCATTTTTTAAAATCTTTTTATCTTTAATATTTAAATTCTCTATTTTATCCATATCATATTTATATAAAAATTACTTTATAGAGATAAAATAGCAATTTTAAATAAATATTGTAATAAAAATAATAATTACAGTACAATTTGGCAAACATAGTTGGGCCGGGTTAGGTCCTAACGACATGACATGACACTGCCCAACATCTGCTTTACACCTCTAATTATTGTAAAAGTAAACACGCCCCATAGACCATAGTTGCATTTTTTATGTTAGTGTGATCTTAAAAAACATAGGACCCAAACATTTTCAAAGAATATTTAATTTACATTTAGGCAATATCTATCTCCCATGCAAACAAAACATACCTGCACTTTGACACCACATCATCAAGAAGTTTTTCAAGTTGCAGCTCCATATGCCCCAACTGGAAAACAAAAATTCAACCTCAGCTCAACTATAAATGACTCATTGATAATACTTCAAGCACCTGTAAAGTTCACTACATAATCCTAATATTCAGCCATAGATGACATTGATGATTATAAAAATGCTTTGTAATATAGAAAAATATCAAATCAGAAAATTACCCTTGCTGATAGTTCATCAGAATATTTCTTCATTGTCTCCTCAACCAGCGCGCTATCGTTTTCTAGAAGGAATTGCAAATCTTCATCCACCTAGAAAGAAGGGGAAAAGAATGGAAACCACGCACATCAATTAGATAATGCATAAATCAAAAAGCACATGTTGAAACATCTTTGCAAGCTTGATATCAAGCCAATTAGAAACAAGTTAAATAAATTAGATAATGCATAAATCAAAAAGCACACATTGAAACATCTTTGCAAGCTTGATATCAAGCCAAATAGAAATAAGTTAAATTAATTATTAGCAATTAACTCGTTTGAGGGATTTTAGAATTTCCGTGGATACTGATTTAAACACTTTTTCCATAATTTCTAACAAAAAGTATTTGATAATTATCTTAGAAATCGATAATTCCATAATTTGCTTCTCCCAACATTATCTTTTAAGATGTTGATGGAGAGTCGAGGGTTATTCTTGAAAACTAATTATTAAACAGCTCATTGAATTAAATTTCAAATGCCTACAATATTCTAACTATTTAAAAAAAAAGACAATTATATCGTCTTTAATTTTTTAAAAGAAATATAAAATTTTAGAATTAAAAAAAAGAGTAAAAAGTTAATTTATTATAAAAGCGAGGCCAAGCTTCTAAGTGGATTTTATATATGAAAATTGCCAAATAAATAAACATTAACTTGAAAATAAATGCAATTTTAAGAATTAGTTCACAAAACACTCATCAATACCAAATATTATAATCTTAGAAGCTACAACAATACCAAATTAGGCCCTAATATAATTCCTAATGAACTGTATCTGTAATTGAATGACAAAAGACTAAGAAAAAAAAAATAACTATTTACTATAAGACCCATTCATACTCAGCAACAAAGAAGAATATTCAAGATCTTAAGTCCAAGGTTGGACAGAAAAGACATGCATATAAGGGCAAACTCGGTGATGACTTATGCATTCCTTTCTGTTTTATCAATTTTGATTTTATATTTATGGGTTAAAAATCGTGTCCGGTAGCAAATAGCATTCTAAAAAGGAAAACATTAAAAACGGTCTGGTACTAAAGTTTTTCCTTTATTAAAGATTATTTTGTCGAATTAAATAGAATTTATATTTCAAAATAATAAAATAAAACACCATTGATTGGGTTGGAAAAAATTGGGTGTCCTTTTTACCTAGAAAAGAACAAAAAAATATAAATTAGAACATTCTACATAAATGTAGAAAGTTTCCTCTTTGTCTCTCTCCTTTGTTCCTAATCTCTCAACATTCTTACAATTGATCGGTTTATTTTTTGACGAAATAATATGATAATGGTTCATTGACTCATTATAAAGCCTGAATTATCAACTCAAGCAAAAGCCATAAAACACTTTATTTTCAAACCATAGCCATGAAGGGCAATTCTTCATCAATTGAGATTATTAACGATATTTGTGAAACAATCAGACCTTGGAGCATTGTTATCTTAGAATTTTTCTTTCTTGTGGGTGTTTTTTGTTGTGTATGCCACATCTCATGTTCATTTTTCTCACACAATATCTAGACTTATATATTGAACAAGGAGAATCTGTGTTGAGAAACATTACTGAACACACCCTAAAATTCTAGAAGCAGAAATCATCACAAATACATATATCGCAATAAAACAATATGAAATTCCAAAACAGCAACTTAATCTTTAACCAAAAATCAGAGAAAATGATCCTAACCTCCCCATTTTCTTTATCAGCATTTATGTTTGACCCCGAATGAAAATCCGTCTCTGTCCTAATAGTGATTCTGCAAGCATCGCATAGATCCTGGAAAAAGACGACAAGAATTAGTAATTTAGTATGTATTAAAGTGTACAAGCATTGGACAAATCCATAGAAGTTAAACAGCTTAAAATGGAGCATACTAGTTACCTTAGGCTCTGCTGAGCCACATTTCAACAGAGATGTTTCCTTAGTGTGGCACTGGACACAGTTGTTTTTACCGTTAGATATTTCCTTCCCTAACACATTCGCATCCACAGATTCGGAATCAATGCGATTAGATACCAAACCCTGTATCACAAAAGAAATACAACAATTAAATTCTCGGTATATTGGATCATGTCAAGCTTAGGCTGTTCCTAATCCAAGACGAAAAGAAACTTAACCAGAAACTTGTTTTCATGGAGAGAAAAAAGAAAAAGAAAAAGAATTTTAAATACAATTTTAAAAATCTCCCATCTAAACCTAGTTAAGACCAAGAACGCATCACATTCAATACTCCTAATATATCATTAAAATCACCAAATATGAGTATACTTCCATGGCCATTTAACCTATACTCAACCACAAGATGACGCTGGAACGATTGTCTGAACAAATAAGCAAAACCAATAAATTCCGTCAAACCAAGATATAAGTGATTTCAAATAACTTAAAAGAAACTTCCAAGATAGTTTCTATCTTGATGAAAACTAAAGCAACATAATTCAAATAATTTAATTCTTCAAACTTATGATCCCCATCAACAGCTCATGAGTATCCCGCACACAACGAACAAAACCAATTAATATTTTAACTTCCAGTACATCATTCTAAGATTTCTAAGAAATAATAATATTGTAAGAGGTAATAAGATACCGATAACAATGATAAAGCAAACAAAGCAAAACATACCTCTCTACAAGATCCACTTTTGAGAGGACCGGCATCTCGATCAATGTTGGTAGAGGAAGAAGACGAGGATGTCTTGACTTTTTTACGAGGAACTGCTGCATCAACTTCAACTGCACCGGCATCACTTGAAAAACACTTTTTATTTCTGAGCTGAGTTTGCAACTGACACGTAGCAACAACAGGATCCAGCATCTGCATTAAACAGGTTATACACTTACGGCAACCTTTAGATTATGAAAGAAATAAGGAAATATTCAGTTGACAGGCTTCCTATAATGATGGAGGCTTGAGCATTGCAAAAAACTGCCTCCTAGAGATCTCATTATCCAAATGCAAAAGAATAATCCTTACAAATTCATACATTAGTAGCTCTCCAAATTCAGAAATATTCCTCCTTAGTTTACAGACTAGACTAAACATCTAAGCCTAAAACATACCAAGTTAAAAAGTAACAGATCAAAAAATCGACTTTTTAACAGATCAATTTTTTGATCTGATGTCATTTTGAATCCCGTAAAAAAGTCGATTATCAACCGGTATTCAAAATGACATTAGATCAAAAAATTGATTCCAAATAAGTCGATTGATAATCCTTTGTCAAACACATAACATGATGGCTCTAATCAACCACAAGTTTCAGTTATATTTCTATTTCAAGTGCATTATGATAAAATAAAACATTGCAACTTATGTGTATAGACCATATAATACACTAGCTAAGCTAAAAACAGATGTAAAAATACCAAATTCATTCATAATAATTTAAATTTGAAGAGTGTAAAAGCACATTTCCATGTGTGCATAAAAGGGTGTAAAAATCTTAGTATACCTCATCAACTTCTGGAGTAAGATCAAACACGCCCTGCCTTAGTAACGACTTCAACCTTTCTAGTTTAGAATCTGAAAGCCGGGTTCCTATACTGTTATTAAACAAAGAATCACCATTACAACCATTCTCAGTTGTATCCTTGCCACGTTTTCTTCTATACAACTCAGAGGTTTGGGAAGTAAATGGCACAGAATCCTCATCTTGTGATAATAGCTCTGCTATTTCACATGCGTAATATCCAAAGTAGTCGGGCCCTACCTCACCAGGAGATGTGGAGCCAAGCACACTTTTTGAAGCTTTCGACATAACAAAAAAGGCAAAGCACTGCACACAGCAAACATATATCCACAGGCATTTAATGTTATATGAATGCACTAGAACTAAATGGTCATTAGTAACAGAAAGGACACAAAGGAAACCTCAAATCCATCTTAAAGCAAAGGAACACTGGTTGAAATATAAAAATCAAAAAGAGGGAAAAATGCATTATGGTATAAGTCACTTGGGCTCTCCTACTTCAGACTATCTTTTTAATTGACAGAGAGTCAGCCAAACCAATGGTGAAGAACATCTTATATATCAATCTTCCATCCAGTAAATTGTTTCCTCCCCCAAAAAGTCGAAACAATTAATAATCACCAAAACCAAACAACACTACTTTTCATTACTTATGCATAATTGCTGATTTCTTACTTTCTTTATAACTGTACATACAATAGCATGATTATTTAAATAAATGTTAAATGTATACAATATCACATAGCACATGAATAGGTACCACAGAAAATCTGACTCTTGAAATAATGAAATGTCTACAAAAGGCTGCAAGACTCTCCGAAGGCCAGGATAAAAAAAAAAAACAAGTTTAAGTGTCTTGTGCATGGCATCAGTCTAACGTGCATGTAAAAGAATAATTACACTAGAAACTGGTGTGATATAAGAACATTATCCAGTTGAAAGAATAAAATTGCCAACAACTCAAACCTTAGCTATAATAAATTGGGCTGAATCTATTTTTAACCAAATATAATTTACAAAAATCAGACATAGCTAGAAATTTAAAAAAGATTGTTTTTGACTAGTTTATGACCAATAAAAACACATCTTACCAAAATAACATGGATCACAAGCTTTTTTTTCGAATCATGTAAGATGCATGGAGTGCATGAATGGATCACGGAAAATGCATGGGAAGACACGAATGGATCACAAAACATGCATGTGAGTCACGAATGGATCACACATGTATTTTTTGGGAACATGAGAGATTGCGCACCTCTGTTTAGGGGCATTTAAGACCTGTCTTGGCTATAAGTGATTTTTGAAAACTGTGTTTGGATACAAATGCAATTTTTTAAAAAGCAGCTAAATGGAAGGTGGCCATTTTCTCGAATTTTTCCTAATAAATTTCAAACCCAACACAGTGCTCCTAATTTAATCACCCCATCCAGAAATCCCACTCAATAAGACCCTCATAACATGCGCTCTTCAAACTATGTTTCTTCACTTCTCAATCCTAAACATTCCAATAGATAAAGGGAATCCTAAACTTATTCGAAAAAGTAAAATTTAGCCTTCCCAGAGTGGTAGACTTCTCATTTGAAATCTAAGCGCTGGATGTATGGCATATACAGCCATTCTAAAGTCACAAAGACAATTAGCTTTGTCTGTAGTTTTCTTTCTGCCTATGGTTTCGATACCACACTTTCTTACTAACAATTATCAAAAATTGCAAATAAAAACGTGGGTCTCTTAAAATGAACTAAGGAATAAATAACTCTCAATACTCTCTATAAAGTCTAGTATTCCAACAGAGAAAATTATAGCATTCACTTTCAATACACACAAACACTTGCTCTCAATTTGATTCCCGAGAAAACAAAAAATGCAAACAAAATTAGAATGAACTCAAGTAAGATTTTGAATGTTCCGTTCGAAACACAACATTAAAAAAATCCGCTCTCTCCATTTTCTCAGCTTTTCCGCTCCCAAACACAACGAAGAAAAAAAAATCGCAACAATATAGAAAAGAAAAGGGAAGGAATTACGTGATCGGAGAGGTGACCGTAAGTCGTCGTACAGCGAGCGACGCGATTCGGTGCCGAGAAGAAGAAAGAAGGGTTTTTTCGGTGTCTTTATATAGTCAGAGAATTTATGGAAAGTTTCGAAAGACGAGTCGGTGGTTGATTGTGGAGCAATAGGGACCAGTTGGTAATAAGAAAAACTTAAAAACAATCTCTGTGTATGTGTGTGTCAGTGTGTCTCCAAATCAAGCAATTTCCGTTTCCACCATGAATTTTGGTTTCGTGGGCACCGTACGGATACGTTCGGTTTTCGTTTGAATTTTGGCCAACACCCAAATTTATCAAAAATCCCTTTTTACCGTTTTCAAAAATCAAAAAGTTTTTATTTTTTATTTTTTGGAAAAAAACACCTAACGCAGCGGCATTTCGACGAGCATAAGGACGATTAAAGGCGCTAAATCACTATTTTTTTTTTTTTTTAATAAAGGAAATTACAGTTTGGTCTTAACTTTTAGGGATTTAATCATTTCCCCCCTGAGGTTTGCTATATTAGAAAGGTGAGGACAGAGTTTTTCTCTATTGGCCGTTAACCCCCAAACTTATTGGTCAAAGATCCCCTTCTATTAAGTAATCCGTCCATAAGCGGTGTTGACCATTAATGTTAGGAGGCAAATTCATAAACTCACCAATGGGGACATGGATTGTAATTTGGGCTGAAGGTTATAAATGTAATTTGATATATACAATTTAATAATATATTAAATAAAAAATCAAATGAGTGGATGTTATAATGCCACGTCACCCTCTTTAATAAAAAACAAAATCATTAAATATTAAAAATTAAAAATTAAATATGATTAACGTATTCTCTCTCCTCTCTCCTCTCTCATGATCTTTCTCTTCTCTTTCTCTCTCTCTCTCTCATCTCTTCATCTTCATCATCAAACCATACCAGAAATCCCTCTTTATAAATCCTAAACACACTCGGTTTGATTTTTTTCTTGCACTGGGTTGGTGTTTGATTGTAAGGTTTGGTGTTGAGAAGAAGATATTCGGGGGGAGAGAGAAGAAGTGGATATGTGATGTGTTATGTTCTGGGCTAGTGATATGTTGGGAATAAATTGATTAGTTGGTGTTTGGTGCTGAGGTTGAAGATGAAATGGAGTTTATGGTGTTTGGTGATGAGGTTGAAGACGAAAATGGGTTTGGTGTTGGCCAATTCAATGAGTTATTGGTTTAGTGACGGTGGTTGGGTGATTTGCGATTCATCAGGTGTGGTGGTTGGTTGAGTTTTGTTGATTTGTGGGTTTTAGATTTGTAGGTTTGATATATGATCTCTAGATAATATATTGCGATTTTTGGGGTTGATATATTGCGGTGGCCGTTTAATTTGCGATTCATTTGCAGGACTTGTCACTTGTATAGTGTTTATTATCAATTCAATTTTGTTTGTGTTGAATTATGAATTGTGGTGGATTTTGATTGTTTAAGTGTCATCGATTAGGGATAGATTAGCATGGATGGAGGCATTGTAGACTGTTAAAGATATGTTACCCAAAATTTCTAACAGCGAATTAATGGATCCTGTAGAAAATGTAGTTGTTTCTATTAAGAAATTAAGGCAAAGATTGGTAGATGAAGGTGTTAGTGAGACTGCAATTCAGCAAAATCACTCTTAGTATGTTTATGGGTTTGATTTGTATTTTCGATTTTATGAGTTTGATTTTTTTTTTTTTGGGTTTAATTAACAATGAAATTCATAGGGATTTTTTTTTTTTTTTTATGGGTTTGATTAACATGGATTAAAATTTGAATAGAAATTAAATATATATATATATATATATATATATCTATCCACTGTTCATCTTTGAGATGGACGGTGGAGATCTATTTTTTTTATTTATTTAATAAATATCTTAGAGGGTTGAATGGTCATTTGTATGGAAAATTAAAGGATAAAACGGTCATTTGACCATGATCAACATTTATTTGGAAGGAAAATGTGACAGAAAGAGGTTTTTGAACATTATTTTCATTTTAGAGGGGAGACCGGCTAATATGAGGAAACTCTTTCCTCACCTTTATAATAGGGCAAAGGTCAAGGGGGGAAACGATCTTTTCCCTAACTTTTAAGGAAACATTGATTCAGGTCCTCGTCTTTTTGTATACATCAAGTTGGTTCCTCCGTTAGTCAAAGGTAACTGATCTATAGGTAAAACGGTATTTTTAGTCATGTTTTAACTTTTAATGTTTGATGACATGTGGTATTTTTTTTATATAATATTAATTTTGTAAATAAAATCTTTTCTTATATAATATTAATTGGATGGATGGTGGTGATCAAATAAAAAACAAAATTTTTAAATCTCCAACCGTACATCATAATGATGGATGGATGGTGATTAATTAAAGAATTTTTTTTTTTTAAAAGCTTTAATTAAATAACTAAAACAACTTTTTTAAAAAATTAAATAATTGGATTTGCCACCCTCATTTACCACTAAGGGAGCCCAAAGCCTTTTCACTTCGTGACGAGGGAGGATGGAGACCTTCCCTGCCACGCCTCCTTCCTTCGCGACGGGTAGGTTAGAGATCCATATAGATCTCCATAAATCTGGTGGAGATCCAATATAAAGAGATTAGATCTCCACAAATTATTAATTTATGAAAAAAATAAAAATCACCAACCGTCCATCACACTATCATTGTGAAGGACAGTTGTAGATTTAAAATTTTCTTTAAAATTTTTCTTTTTTATTTGTTTTGATTTTTTTAATTAATCACCAACCATACATCACAATGATAGACGGTTGGTGATTAAAAAAAAATCAAAAATTTTTTTTATTTGAGGATTTCAGTTTTCAATTCTCTTAAAAATATTTTAATCTCCACCATCCATATTTGTGATAGATGATGGGGATCCATTTGACAAAAAAAAAGTTTTTTTTATTTTCTCAGTTTTTCAAATTAATTTTTAAGGATAAAACCGTCTTTTTGACATTTATGTTAAGGTTGACTGTGAACTTTTTGGTCCACAATGGTGAGGACCTAAAACCCTAATACACCAAAGTTGGGTAAATAACAATATTTCCTTTAAAAAAAATAATAATAAGGACCAAACTGTAATTCTACCTTTTAAAAAAATTAATCTTTTTAGGAGGCATTTGCTAATGGAAATTGAACTTGGTCATAAGGATGGAAATTGAACTTAATTCTTTGACTATAGTGTCCACCAAAACTATTGGGAACCAAGTTATGTGGACCATACACACATATCAAAAATTAAAATAAGACACATTTACTTATCGGAAATTTTAACGAGGGTAAGAGAACTTAATTCACGATTCGTGATTATAGTGTTTACTAAAATAGTAATGCTAACATCTCACTCGCATTCCTATCATTTTTATTTTTATTTTTATAATATCTATTAATTCGGGACCATGTATTTTTTTGAAAACTTTTGTCATTGGTAGGATTTGAGCTGCTGACCTGTGAGTCATTTGTCCAAACCTCAAACTCGTCCATCTACCAGCTGAGTTACGCCTCTTATCAATGATATGCTTACTGGACTCATGTGACATTTGACAACTAACAACTAAGATAAATCATTATTAATGTATTTTAATTTATCAATTGTAAAATGTAAAATGTTTATCATTACTCCTACTAAAAGGAATTAGGAAACAAATTGCGTGAACCCCCACACAATTGCGTCATAATTCCTCATCTCACCTAAGTTAATTTTAGTTATGAAATAAAAATCGAA
Organism: Acer negundo; assembly: GCA_035582765.1. NCBI lineage: Eukaryota > Viridiplantae > Streptophyta > Magnoliopsida > Sapindales > Sapindaceae > Acer > Acer negundo. Next base: position 8,497,571 of record CM069237.1, on the reverse strand, counting down.
CCTACCCTAAGTTCCATTTCGTGATTTTCTTTCCGATAGAACTTGATTATCATTCATTTTCATAGTATCAATTAGTAAACACGCTCTTAAGGGGTATTAAGTTCTCGATTCCTTTATAATGTAATTGGGTTCTCTTTCATTTTTGATTAGTAAACATGCATGTAAGGAATTTTAACTTTCATTTCATCGTTAATTTTACCCAACAATTCCATTTCATTTTATTTTCAATTTTTCATTCCTTATTAATAAATTCGCTCTCAAATCTTAAAGACTTATTTTAATTAATGAAAAGGAATATAAACAAATTATCCCTAGACAAACAAATATAAATTAATTCATGAATTGAAAGTGTGGCACTTTTATTTTTTTGGTAAGGTTGTTGGGGATCAAAATCAACCCCACCCCAACATATTATTAAAAATAAAGAAAGAGAACAAAAGAGAAAAGAAAATAGAAGAAGAAAAAAAAATCAACAGAACTTAAAAGTCGGTCCGCTACAAAATCATTGAAAATAAATGAAGTGTAGAAATTCGGAGCAGTCCACCATCATGTAGGAGAGACAATACTGGGGCTCCTGGATGCTAAACTGTCTACAACAAAATCTATTTGAGTGAGTAAACTCAAACACCTATCCCAAGCGGGGCACCAACTCCAAGGAACCTTACGAGATCTAGAGTGAAGGATAGTCACTACAAAAGTTGGATCGCTCTCCAATCATAACCGATGCCAGCCAAAAGTCTAAGCATAATCAATAGAATGGATAGCAACGGCCAATTCAGTCTCAAAAGCAAAGCAGATACCAAAAGGAATAGCAAAGCAACTTTTAACGAAACTCCTGCAAGTACGAAAAACCCCTACACAACCAGCAAGATCAGGAATACCAAAAGCAACCCTGTCCGTCTTAGTCTTAAGACAACCCGGTAAGGGAGGGCACCAATTAACCTTTAAAATACGAGGAGCCTTGGAAGGACGACAAGAGATGTGAAGTCGCTGAAGAGTCTAAAACTCATCCATTGAATTTTTCATAGTGCCAGATTAAAGGGAGTCTGCCTGACGAATGGAACGTCAAATCAAGGAAAGAACATCAGTAAAAACCGATCTGCCACTCTCAAAGGTAGCTTGATTTCGAAAAAAACCACACCACTCAGAAAACCTTAATGATAGAAGCCTAGAGCTTTCAATTGAGTGCTAAATATAACTCTCATCGCCTCATGCCAAATGTCCAAACAAGTACCATCCAACTTAATCTGATGACCAAACGTAGAGGAAACATCATCCCACAACCCACGAACAAAAGGACAGTCAAGAAACAAATGTCATAAGTCTTCATCTGCAACACAGCAAAATCGACAACAAGATGAGGATATAAAACCTCTGGCACGCAATGCAATGTCCGTAGGAATTTTACCATGAAACAAGCGTCAAACAAGGATAGAGCGAGAAGGAGGAATAAACAATGCCCAAATCTACTTACCTCAAAAAACAGAACTCCTAATCTCAGAAAGAGAATCATAAGTGGATTTACAAGAAACAACACCATCTAGAGAACAAGTCTAAACTAAGGAGTCTGGGTCAGTGCTCAATACCATCTTCTTGATCTCAAAAGCAACATCCGGATGAGAAGCATGAAAACTCCTAACCAGTTATCCGTCCAAAAATGAACCTTGGAGTGACAACCAACCAACCAACCACCTAGACTCCGGCATTAGGGGAGTATAATGCAATTTTAGCCCTGGCCAAATAGAAGAAACAACATACCAAGTTCTGGGTTTGTGATCCTAGGTGAAAAAACGAGCTCGAACATATGTAAAAACAAGGGACTCCTCAGTCAACATCCTCCAAGTGAACTTCTTAAGCATGACCTTGTTAAGAATGTCAAGATCTTTAACACTAAGATCACCACCATCTTTAGGCCTACAGTAGGAATTCCAAGCAACTTGAACAGATTTACGACCATTGATTGAACCAATCCAAAAGAAATTCTAAATAACAGCATTTAATTTAAATTCCACCATCGATTGAAAATGCGGCATATTTGATAAGTTAAAAAATAGCTCCGTTCTCTTTCAATAATAAATTAAAATAAATAATAGCTCCTTTCCAATAGTTGAAAGAGGATCATCCCACAAGAAAGAAGAAATAACTATTTTGATTTTATTTTAAGAGAAATATTAATTGCATTGATAATTCATTGGGCCTATATATATTGTATAAGCATTTGGGGATAGTATGATTTATATCGCGTTTACTAATCAGAAATTCTACTTAGGAAAGGGAATTAAGTTTCTGATTTTTAAATTATTGTGTTTACTAAATTTGTGGCGAATTAAGTTCCATAGACCTTACACAAATATCATGAATTAAGTTCTTAAAGGAAAAGGAACTTGATTCCCCCCACTCATCCTAGGAATCAAGTTCTCTTTCCTGATTGAAAAGGGAATTCATACATTTTTACAAAAATATCCCCACCTAAAAAAAAAAAAAAGCTATGCATATAAAACTAAAAATTAATTGCAAACTATACAAAAAAAAAAAAAAGGTGAATAGCTGCCTTGATTATATATATATATATATATATGTAGTCTCGTTTTGGTCAATGCGTATTGATGTAACTACATCAGTACCAATGCATGTGGACCACTGATTATGGAGAAGCTTTGACAAGTGCACTTTGTGTCAAAAAAATGTAAATCTAATGGTCTACATCCAACGCACTGATGAAATTATATCAATGCGCATTGACTTGAACATTTTTGTATATATATGTGTGTGAACTGTCAATTATAAAAAAGTTTGATAAAAAATATATATATCGTAGGAACACAACAAATTTGTGAACAGCCAAAAAAATCAGTTGCTTTTGCTTTGAATTTATTTATAAAAATAAAAAATAAAAAACTTTTTATTTATTTATTAGCTACACTTACATCTCTCATATGTATAAATACGACTATTTTTTGTACATAAAGATATTTTTGTAATCAACTTTGTATAAATTTGATTTCATTTCTAATTCTTAAAAGTTAGTAAACATAGTAATGGAATTTAGTAACTTAATTCCAATTGCTTCCATTAATTTTCCAATGGAATTTGATTTCGATTTCTCTCATTCCCGATTAGTAAACATGCATTTAAATTAATAGAATTGATTTCCTTATTTCTTTCTCTCTTTTAGTTAGTATTACAGTATTTTATGTTTTAGGTTTTATTTTATAACATTTTTTATTTTATTATTATTATTTCGATTTTTTTATCATGGAAAATTATCCATTTGGCGCCTTATTAATCTTGTTTGAAAAAAAAAGATTATTAATTAATAGTAAGATATTTATATAATTATATTATATATAAAAAAAAATTACTTGGAAATATATTAAAATTTTAGTAATTACAACATCTTTTTTATTTATTTATAAATAATAATTATACTAAGAGGTAAAAGAAAAGTTTATAACTTGCTCAATTCAAATTCAATTAGAAGTTCATGACAATAAAAATCCCTATTTTTAAATAGAATGAACGGTCTTGACCACCTAAGCATATTAGACGGGCAACAAAAATCCATATAAGAATCATAAGTTAAGTATATTTCTTTTTTTCATTTTAATGGCATGATGCCATTACCTCTACATATATCTTAATGTGCCATAGATTCTTCGTGACCCAAAATAAAATCTTAAATAAAATGGTCTCATCACATGACCGGACTACAACCTAGTTAGTTTAAGAAAAACAAATTTTTTTTTTTTTAAAAAAAAAATCTTTTAAATTATTTTATATTTTAACACTAATCTCATTTGATTTTGATCGAACTGTGGATGAGATTTTATTTTGACACTAACTCGAAGGCCGAAACAAATGGTCAAATTAAAAGTTCAAAGGTTGAATGACCAAAATTTCAATATCCATTTTGATTTCAATAATTGGTATAAAAGATTTATTTTTTATCCTACAAGTGTAGTAAGAGCAAGTTAAATTTCATCCAAAGCAGAAAAAAAAAAAAGGGGTTAAACTAGTGTATTAAATATATGGGTTATGTGCCCATAGATTTATAAAACTAATGTAAAATCATTAAATAAACAAATCCTCATTTTTGTTGGACTTAATCTCTAAATAGTTATACACCAAAATTAATTTAATAATGAGATTTATAAAATAACTTTGAAAAGGATGTGACCATCCTATAAAATTTATATATTTTTCTAAACTCATAAGAATAGTTTGATATATGAAAATATATACGTAAGCATAATATATTTTAATTAAATTATGTTTAATTATCTCATTGTCAAGTGATCAATCTCAAAATAGTAAAGAATCTGTACTAACCCAACCATCAATTTGAGAAAAAATAATTTAAAATAAAAGAATGAGACCTAATATCTATTGACTGGATATAAATTTTAAAATAAAATTTTTTTTTCTGCATATAAAATTTTCTAAAAGTTATCTATGAACATATATGAATTCATAAATATATGAAATTAATAAATTTCTTTTTGAAAGCATTGTCTTCTTACTAAACTTTAAACTGGACCGAACCGGACCGGATCAACACCGTTGAACCAATTGATTATACCAGCCCAAAGATCATACTCGTTATGGGCCGAGTTGGATTGGATAAGGCCTGGCCCAAATGCATTTCGATCTTTACAAAATTAATTTTTTTGAATTAAAAGATTATAGGATTGGAATCAGGGTGATTTAAACCAATTGAGAATTTTCTTCTTTCAAATCTCATATTCTCTCTCTCTTTCTAGCTGAATTTTCTTTTTTCAAATCTCTCTCTCTCTCTCTCTCTCTCTCTCTCTCATGCCATCTACTACTCTTCTTTTATGCTGCTCAATTTTCTTCTTCTTCCTTCTCTAAATACTGTCTCTTTCTTCATTTTTTTTTCTCTAACAGTTGTTCAATCTCCTTTTCTGAATTCCACCTCTATTTTCTTTCTCCTCCCTCTCCATATTTCTATATCTTCCTTTCTTTTTCTTTTTGCTATCAATTCAATACTGAATACTCTGTCTTTCGACAACCATGTACTTTTTTTTTTCTTTGAATTATTACATTTTAATGTAAATTTGAGGTTTTTTAGAAGAGAGAGAGGACTCGAACACGCAACTTCGTGGTACAGGTATGAAGAGTTTACTATCGAACCAACCTCATCTCGTCAACAATCATATATTTTAAATATTTTAGTTTATAAGCATGATATTGAATAATATTAAGAGTTTTAAAAAAATGTTTTTACAAGACTACAACCTTCACCTAATGCGGTTCGTAGGTGATACAAGAGAACATCAATGTCCGATTTGAGTCGTCGCCTCGTACGTAGTATCTAAAATAAAATAAAAAAATTCTACGAATTTCTAAAATATATGAAGCACAAAAATATTCAAAATAACTCGGTAGTTTAGTTATTTATTTATTTATTTTAGATGGAATAGTGCATGAGCTCACAAACAACAAAAGATAGCACTTGCACACTGGCCACATCTTATTGATTTAATCTTCCTATTATGGTAAAATCAGTTGTGGATACGGCCCTGGTTTGGGAGGGCTGTAGCCTACATATACACAATAATTTTTTTTAAAATTAAAATAAAACTATTCATATTTTACACTTTTAATATTGTTAATTGTTAATAGTTAATACATTGCTCCTAAGCTTCTTCAATTATTCAATTAGCTTTCTAAACCAAAAATATTAACAACTAAATGAGACTCATGTCATGAGATGAGGTTGGTTCGGTTGTACACCATGACGTCTCCACCATAAGATTGTGGGTTCGAGTTATCTTCTCTAAAAAAAAACCCCGAATTTATGTAAGAAATTAAAATTTCTATTATGTACTTTAAAAATATTTAATTGATGAGATAAAAATGTCATATAATAGACCCTTATATGAGACATCATACATGCTTTTTTTTTTTTTTTTTCGGAGTGCTACAATTTTAAAGTACTTAATTTTTAATTTTATTTGTCAATTTTAGATTTTAAAGTAAATAGTTGAATTAGACTTGTTTTGAAAGATTTGATATTAATTTATCAATTTCAACTGTATATATTTTATTTTAATTAGTGAAAATTATCTCATGCCGATAAAATTTACCATTAAAATAAAAATATAATATTTAATCTTGAATAGTACGACGGTTTACCAATAAAAAAATAATAAATTTTACCGTAAAATTTAAATAAAATTTAAATTAACTCATTAAAAGTAGGATTTGAAATTTAAATGTCACCATTTGGGGCGGTTTATGTAAAAAAGTCAGTACATTACTAATTTAAGTTTAAAAGGCCCTATTAAGATGACCAGACAAAAATACCCCTTTTGTCGTTTTGTGTGTTTTTCAAACATTGACAGAAAAGCTCGAGAGAAGAAAATCCGACGGCGCAATAGTCCCAAAGTGGAACAAAACTGACGGCGAATCACCGGCGACAGAGCTACAGTACTTTTGACGAGGAGAGGAAACAGGCAAACTCAATAGATAGTGGTAAGTTTTTATTTTCTTCATGCGTTTTTGTTGTTGATTAGTTTGTGAGTTTGATGTTGGATGCCATTTTCATCATGTAGATTAAGTTTGATTGGGTGCCATTTGATTTGATTTGATTATGTGGGTTTTAGTTTAGTTAAAAAAATTGTTTTGAAGATGAACTAGTTCTGGGTTTTCGAGCCTTATTGAACTGTTTCCGAGCCTTATTGAAGTGTTTCCGTGCCTTTTTGAATGGTTTCCGTACCTATTTGAAATGTTACCCGAGTCTTTTCAAGGAAAAATCCTAGGTTTTAATCGTTCAGAATCTCCGAGCCTTTTTGAAATTTTTCGTGCATTTTTGAATTGTTTCTGTGCTTTTTAGAAATGTTACCCGAGCCTTTCCAAGGAAAAATCCTAGGTTTTAATCGTTTAGAATCTCCGAGCTTTTTCGTGCCATTTCAAGCTTTTTTGAACTGTTTCCGAGCCTTTTGAAATTTTCCGTGCCTTTTGGAACTGTTTCCGTGGCTTTTTGAAATGTTACTCGAGCCTTTTCGTTCATTTTCGAGCCTTTTCATTTAGAATCTCCTAGCCTTTTCGTTCCTTTTTGAGCCTTTTTTCAACCATTTCGAGCCTTTTCGTACCATTTTGAGCATTTTTATAACATTTCCGTGCCTTTTTACAGTAGATCCAATCATTTTTGAACTGTTTTCGAGTCTTTTTACAAACTTTTAGAGCCTTTTTACAACCATTACAACATTTTCGTGCATTTTTACAGTGGATCCAAGTTTTTTGGTGTCTTTTCGAGCCTTTTAACTGTTATTCGAGCTTTTTAATAATTTATGTATTCTATGAATTTATTCGAGCCTTTTAATACACAGTTCGAGCCTTTTCAAACATTACCCGAGTCTTTTAATGAAGTGTTCGTGCCTTTTCATAAACCACCCAAGCCTTTTGACACACTACCCGAGCCTTTTTGTTCGAGCCTTTTCATGAACTTATATGTTTTTTTTTTTGTGTGAATGAAGATGAGGAATCAGCTAAAGGACTCACTTGAAAACCCAGTGGAGAATGGTTCAAGGAAAAAATTATACAGCATTACCATTTTGATGATCCTAAAGATATCGACAATGCATTTAATAGTGTACCTAAACATCTGAGGATCGAAGACCGACGTCGGTTTACTGAGTAGTGTTTTGGTCATTTCCTTCAGATGCATCGTGAGATTCAGTTTTCGACTGGGATTGTCCATCAGCTACTTTTGCACGAGTTGCATCATGATGGGCCGGAAGATGAGATGAGATGAGATGAGATGAGATTTTTGTTAGGTAAGCATTCGGTCCGGTTCTCGAAGGTTGAATTTTGTCTAATTATCGGTTTGAGGTTTGAAGTTTGGAGTCATTCCCGACACGGCAAGGTATGATATGGTAGAGAATGGCATACACGAGCGGTACTTTCAGAGTAGAGACATCGAGTTTGAAGAGCTGAGAGCAGTTCTGCGGATTGGTATTTTTGTGGAGCAGTACGATGCGGTGAAGCTATGCTTATTGTTTATGCTCAACTAGATACTGATGGGGTTGGACGAGCGAGATAAAGTTCTAGTATGGTAGTGGAGGCTAGTGGAGGACTTGGACGCTTTTGATGCGTTCCCGTGGGGCACACACGTGTAAAGGCGGTCTATTTTTGGTTTCAAGCATGCGTTGGATTGTCGACGGGAGCGGTTTGAACAACGACAACAACAAAGGGGCGCTGACGTACATACAATTGAGATGTACAACATATATGGTTTACCACACGCACTGTTTGTGAGAATTTAGAATTTGAATCCGTATTTTAATTCTATTTTTTTTAATATGACTAATGTATTTACTTCTTATCGTACTTATATATTACATAGATATTTGCTTTTGAGGTTATCCCCGAGCTTGAGAATAAAAAATGTGGGACCCGTAGGGCAATCGACCAGCTACCCCATCCCCCGTATTCTGAAATGGGAGTTGAGTCAACGATTGAGGGGGAGAAAACTAGATAGCATTTTCACTGAGAGGGTAAGTATTGTTGTTGTTAATTTACATAGTTATTAGTATGTATACAATTACAATGATCTAACTCCGATTTCAGATGTTTGCGAGGCATGAATTGGTGCAGACAAATGTTGAGACGGCTCAACGTTACTACGAAGACATAGATTTGGGAGGCATTCTGTATGATGTCGATGCTGCTAATATACCTAGTCACGTCTCAGAGCACGAACGGCATAGGAGTGCTGGACCCAATGATACGGAGGGTGTGTATTCTAGACCCAGTGATATAGAGGGTTCAGACTAGGAGGGTGGCAGTCGGAGTCACGTGAGGCGTCGATGGGTACGATTCACATTGCCCAGACAGCCTCGTCCTAGAGGTGATTCAGATCCGGAGGGTGGCGGTGGGAGTCCCGTGAGGCATAGACGGGTACGATTCACTATGCCCAGACAGACTCGACCTAGAGGTGATTCCCGAGAAGGCATTGGCTGGCATCCACAGGTACGTTAAAATATTTTAACTGCATTATTAAATTTCAATCGAGTAAACGGTTTTAGTGTTGACAGAGTTTCAAATCCTTTCAGGGCTGGGACCGTAAATTTGCTGAAGTGATGGATGATGTCCGATTTGTACGAGTTGATGTGATGGAGGTTATTCGAAAGAGTGATGAGAAACGAGATCAGCAGCATCAGGAGTTGTTGGATATGATCCAGGCGTTTTAGGGTCAGGGTCAGGGTCAAACGTCATAGTCCCGTATGGATGACCCACCATTCGATGACCCACCATTCGATGACTATCATGGAGACTTTAGTCCCACAGGCAGGACAAGTACTCATCAGCATGTGATGGACCCACAGACCAGACAGGAGCAGACAGCTACTACGGAGGCACATAATACGGACACAGTATCTGATCAGCAGGGTCATGTTATGACAGAACGAGAAGAGGTACTCGGTGGTATAGAGATAACATTATTGTAGTAGGTACCTCCTTCACTTTTACCTGACAGCACTGCTGGTACAGAGACATCACTTCTGGTATGGGAGCCACCTGTTGGATATGAGATAGTATAGTTTCACCATCATATTCTTTCATAGGACCTGGGATAGAGTTTATCCTCATAGCGCACACCACCTCCGATCGATCCCAGCGCAATGCGACCTTTGAAGTGATCCCGGCACAGCTCCCCCACTCATCAGAGTGATACACGGAGGGAGAGATCCTCCTCATGGCAGGGCCCTCCTCACAGTGATACACGAAGGGAGAGATCCTCCTCAGAGCGCAGCTCTCATCGTAGCGATCCACGAAGGCAGAGTTCCTCCTCACAGTGTAACCATCATCATAGTGATCCACGGAGGTAGAGTTCCTCCTCACAGCGCACCCCTTCGATGGAGTCTAGTTCTCAAGCCTATAGTCCACCCCAGGTTCAGCATTAGCTGAGGGTTCGTAGACTAAGTTGGCAGTTAATGTCTCCATACACCGACCCCTGTAGGTCGAAAAAGCTAAGGACTAGGCCAGCGTCATCAATACAGGTATTTAAACACCATGATTTGTTAGATCCTGACCACGTTGTAGCGTACCAAGCTTACAATAGGAACACCACGGGGGAATTGTAAGTATAATCGTTCATTTCACAATCTTTTAAATAATATTACTTAGTCATCTAACTTCTTCAACAATTATGCAGACGTGATATGGATATACATTTACGAGTTGGTGTCACTTGGTTCCAAACCAACTTCATGGAGTTAGAGGATACGATATGTTCCTTACTTTAACTATCTGTATAAGATTTTATCAGTAATGGTAAAGTCCTAACAATATAAAATGTTTATATTGTCAGCACATCGACGCGTACTTGTTGATTTTGCGAAAGCGTCAGCGAGCATACCCCACTGTCTATGCTCAGAGGGTCAACTTACCGGATTCCCAGTTCTATGTAAGTTTTTGTACTGTACGGTTTTCACTTTTGCATTGATGTGTAACATAAATCTTTTACCTAACATTGTGGTAACTATTCTATGCACAGTCATGGTTAGATATTCAGTGGAGGCAGATGTTCGGCAGTGAGGTGGCCGTACCCACTAAGGAGTGGTCTATGCTGAAACACAATTGGCATGATGATGACTTGAAGACGGTCCGAGGATTGGTCCCGTCGGGAAATCGGCCATGGCACGCGATTGATTGGGTGAGTGTTTAAATTATATGGTTTCAATGTGTTTAATACTTTGTTTAGATTTCAAACATATAATACTATGTTGAAACACCTATAGGTTATGATGCCTTGCAACCTTGGATGCCACCATTGGGTACTAGCCAGCGTCGACCTCACAAAAGGGAAGATCTACCTGTTAGACTCGTCCAGACAAGAGATTACATGGGAGTACATGAATAAGCAGGTCGCGTGCCTATGTTGGTTTTTACCCTCGATGTTGCATCAGGTCGGGTTTCACGCCAACAGAAGCCAAAATGATGTGATGTACAATGGGGAAGAAGGCCTTTCAGATGAGCATCATGGATGGATCCCATGAGGTGCCCCAACAGCATCAGGGGTATGACTGTTTAAACATTTTATTCTATCATACTTGATTTTAATTAAATTACAGTCTAACGGTTGTTCATATGGTGATTTGCAGCGGTAACTACGGTGCTCATACTTTGAGATTGACAGAGTACTTGTTGACAAACAAACAAGAAGGAGTTCGACTGGACAGAAGAGGATATGGGCACCATTCGGGAGAAGATGGATGTGGAGGTTTATTGCAACTCGCTTCAGAACACTGTTGAATAGATGATGTATATACGAGTTGTTCCCTAAGTTGTAGTTGATGTACATAATATTTGAATTTATTATTTTAATTAATCATTTATATTTTTTCAATTCCAACTCGCAAGTGAACAATTAGGTGAATTCCAACACGATTTAAACACACATGATTTAAGTGAATAATTTGGTGAATTCCAACACGATTTAAATAATACAATGAAAATGAAGAACTAAAGCTAAACGATTTAAACAACACAATTGTATCGAGCATGGTTCTCAAAGTCTAAACGATGTTGGAAGACATCAAGTTAGAGACATGTTCCTCAAGGTGCTTCTTAGCATCTTGCCGTCCCATATTAGCAATCACAAACTTTTCTGGTGGCAATTCGTCTTCCTTTTATACTGCCTTGTTATGTTTGGTTGCCTTCCTCAATGGGTCTATTCATTCCATGGTAAAGTCCTTCTGAGGGCACATTTGTTTGTTGTGTCCAATTGAATGACAGATGTTGCACTTGCGACAGTATTCTTTGAGGACAATTCTATTAGGACCTTCATTAACCATAGGTAGGTTGGAACACCTCCTGCTATTTTATCCTGGTTGTCCACATCTTCTACACGACTATGTGGTTGTCCTCTCCGAAGACGAGGCATGTTGATCCTCCATCGGGTGACCTGATTGTCTCTTTGTCTTTATATTTAAAACCACCCGCGCTGCGATGTCGGATGACACTTCTCATGAAGAAGGATGGCCAACAGGCATAATAGGAACCAGGTATGCATCAATAAGTGACTCACTCTTGTAGTAGTCCGCACACAGAGATGTGAAATCCAAGTTTCGTTCACTGCAACAGTGAAAACAGTGAGATTCACATTTGGGTAATATAAAGTGTTAACTATAACCTGTCAAGTACCATGCCGCTGCGAGTGCATGTAAACATGGAAAAAAGTCCATTTGGAATTTGTTGTATGTGCAAGTCTTCTGAGCTAAGTTAACCGTCCACTGTTTTCCCTTGTGTCTGATGGAGAATATGTCCCAATCAACTGGATTTATGGTCATATAACCACATTTCTGGACACGTTTCGGGATCACAAGATTTGTGGTCATCACCCTGTACCTTCTTTGGGGACAATGTATGCGGGACCATTCGTGAGGACCGGCCAGCAACAATGACATAATTGAATGCAGCCTTGTGCAACTTACGTAACTCTTCAATGTGGCGATTATACTTTAATTCACCGTACGACCTAGCTGCGTCATCCATTATGTCAGCAACATCCTTTCTGGGATCACTTCTTCATATTTTCACCAAAATGCCATCAACATATGGTATGGGTTGCCTAAGGGAACATTTTACAAATCCCTACTTCAATGCTTGCATGACGATCGGAAATAAAAACCAGATCATGTATATGACCAAAGACACCCCTCAAGCATTCCAAAAGCCACTCCCATGAAAGGTTGTTTTCTGAATCACCATACCCAAAAGCAATCGGATACACCTGTTCATTTCAATCTTGTGCAGTTGTCACAAACATTGTACCCCATACCATAATGGGTACCATCAACTGCAATGGGTACCATCACCTGCAATCACATGAAGCATACACCTTTGAAAACCTCTAATTAAGGACCCTAATGATATGAAAAAGTAGAGGAACTTACCATCGTTTATGCATTGTAAGTCGGTGATTGTGCCAGGATTTTGCTGTTCTAGAATGTATGCAAAATATGGCAGGAGTTGGAAAGCTTCTTCATGCGTTCCATAGGTCAATGACAATGCATATTGCAGGGCATTGTGTGCCTTACTGTACATGATTTGTATGCCATACATTATTTTCATATTGGCGATGACGTCCTTCGGAAGCATGAGACGACCATCATGTTGTTGAAGTCTAGGTGCAACGACTTCTTCGATTATGACTGCACTAGCTTGTCGGTGGTGACGGTGAATCTCCTCCAAGGAACAACTGTGTTCGTTAACAAAACTTCTAACTTGAAAGTATGTCCTTTCATCTCTCCTCACCGCTCTTAATTTCCAAGTACAGTCGTCCGTGATGCAAACCAGATGTAAAGTTGTCTTATTGGACATTTTACCTTCCATTCAAAGTTCTGATGCATTGCAAAATGGCCAACTAGCCTCTTCAAATCCTTTTTACTCTGAAAAATTGACTTTTATAAATCATGGTTCTAGGTTCTTGCATTGCCAAGGTGCTGTTTCTACCAATACCAAACGAGTATGAATCTGCTCCGGGAATAACCTACGTTGTCGCATTATCAGAATCAGATGTTGGTACATTATACCGGACCTCGGAAGTCCTAGGCATAACTGGTGCAGTGCAACTAACTCCTTGTACACGTCTACCACATGTTTGAATTTGTGCATGCTCTTCATCCACATTTTGTAGATCATCAACCTGATCATTAACCTGTTCATTATTTGCCTCATTATCCACCTCATGGTTTGGGTAATTGTTTTGCTCTGCTCAATTCGACAATCAAACACATCGCCAAATTGAGGTTAAACTAAATCTGCATGGTCGACCGTTACCGGTGGGACACCACACATGTTTCCCCCACCTTCTGTGGCACTTCTTTGGGTGAACACTTGGTTGTTGCCGCTAAAGGATCCTAATTGTTGGGTATTTTCAAGAGGAGGAATATCATTCCCGATCACATCTCTAGCTGTCCTCTCAGTTACACTGACACATACTTGACGGATCACTCGATCTTCCCCTAGCATAAACTGGACATCGTCGTCATTTCTTATAAATGTGCGACATGTACTGCTAGGAACCATTGATATTGATGACAGATCAACATTGGATTTGTTTACATCATAATTCACAATGGTATGCACGATCGCCACCAATTCTTCGTAAGTCATATCCTTTGACACATACATTCCCCGGTTATCGGATCCAACAAACCTCTGACTTCCGTCGGGTAACTGCTCCCATTGACCGTTGTAAGATATTACTATTCTAACCCGATTCATGATGCTGTCAAATTAATCATCACAAACCATTAATAAAAACCCAGGACTAAAAACTATTTTCAAATATTACATTTACGAAGGCTTAGGTGAGGATATTGAAAAGTCTCGGAGAAGACATGAAGAGATTCGGAGAAATCTTTAAAAGGCTCAGGTAAATCACATCAAAATGCTCGAACAAGTCTTCAAAAAGCTCGATTAAATCACATGAAAAGGCTAGAAAAATTCTTCAAAAGGCTCAGGGTAAATACATGAATAGGCTCGGGGAAGACATAAAAAGGCTCAAAATATTCTTCAAAAGGCTCGGGTAAATCACATGAAAAGGCACAGGTAACACATGAAAAGGCTCGTGTAACACATGAAAATGCTCGTGTAACACATGAAAATGCTCGTGTAGCACATGAAAAGGTTCGGAGATCCAAAAATTCTCACAATGGCTGGTTTACAAATGTGAACAAATTAAAAAAAGAAAGTTCAAGAAATATTACCTTATTTTACTAAAGCACGTCCCTTCTTTATGAGTTGAAGATGAAAGTCGAGGCAACGACCAACCTTGAACTTTTATTTGTAGATAGAGGAGAGAGACTTACTGAGTAAACACTACTATCGTTTTTGTTGAAAGTGTAGAGAGAAAATACAAAGAGAATAACATAAATGATTATTTAAGGGCAATTTTGGTAGTTCACCATAATATGTGCCTTTTAAACTTAACTTATTAAACCATTGACAATGTCACCAAATCAGTTTCAAAATGTGACATTTCTCACCATTTCCACTTAAAAGTATATGCAATCTTTTAATGTTGTAAAAGTGGACCGGTCCGGCCCAATTCAGTCAGGCACGCCTGCTCCGTTTTCAAAAACGGGCCGGACTGTAGACCAGATTAGGTCTGGCACGTTTTCGAAAATAGTGGCCCAGCATGGCACGTGGACCGTTTCCGGCGGACTGTGCCGACGTGCCATCGGACACCACACCGGACCGGGACCACTAATTATTTAATATTTTTATATATATATATATATATTTTGGATTTTTAGTTTAGGGAAAAATAAAATACATAATTACAAATTAAAATACTTAACATTTTAACAATTGAATTATGTAAATGTAGTTAGATAGATTTATTATTTTTGGTAATAAAATAATTCTAAAAATGAATAAAGATAAAGTATCACAAAAAATATAAAATAGATGATGTTATGAAAATAAGAAGTATTTATTTATTTCTGACTTATAAAATTCAGTATTACATATTTACATGATTGCTTTATTTAAAACCTTACTAAGAAAAACCCAGTGGGATAAAAACTTGGCAAGGGAAAAAGAGTGCAATCGTATTACAATTTACAAGTTCTGAAATTGGTTACCACCGAAACCGGAAGCCTCATCAACATATAGATTGTTGAAATTTTGAATAAGTTCATTATCCATAATTTGGTTTTGCAACCTCTTTTTAGCATGCTCCCAATCCCGAAGGCTTGTTAATACCTCCACCATGTCCGGAGACAAACAACTTCTTCTTGGTTCAATTATGCGTCCACTGGTGCTCTATGCTTATTCTGAAGATACTGTGGACACGGGGATAACTAGTATGTTACGTGCTAGGTGTGACAGAATCAGATATGTGTAGGTATAAGACTTCCACCATAATAAAAAATCAAAATCTTCCTTTTCTTCGACAACATCGAACTGTGCTTCAAGGTACCTATTCAGTTCAGCACAAGAAGATGGGCTAGATCTTTGGGTTGAAGAAGTACTTTTTGATTTGTCCTTTTTTCAGCGTTTGAGAATGCTCAAACTTGATGTCTTCGGGTGTGTCTTTGGTTCTGCTGATGGTTGGGTGTCAATGCCGCCAAACATGCACTCATAAATACGAAATACTTCGAACAACTTGTTTCGAATGTTAGTAACCTGTTCTGAATAATCTATTTCCAAATTAGTACCAATAACCTCAAGAAAAACTTCTAAACCAGATAATTTAACTCTAGAATCTACTATAACACTTAAGGCATAAAGTAAAGGAATGGTAGCCCAATATTTTTTCAACTTTACCTCCATGACAACAACTGTAGTGCCTAAATGAACATCTTCCCTACAAGCGTTTAACGCTTCACACATTTCCACTATTCGATGGATTGCCTCACAAGATGTGGGGTAATAGACCCCGGAAAGAGTTACAATAGCATCATAAAAAATCTTTAAAAATTCAACAAAAACCCTTGCCACATACTAGTCGTCTGATGTCAGTGCTTGTGCTTGTGGATGGCCAAGTTCGGCCAGCTTCATGTTATAAAAACTTGAAATAGTTGTATCATATGACAAATAATTTTCCAGCATTAAGTAAGTAGAGTTCCACCTTACCGGCATATCAGTTTGGAATCGTCGGGGGTGTAGATTGTTTAATTTGCAGTGTCTACGGAATTCTTGAAATCTAGGATTAGAGTTGCCAATCCAAGAAATGGCATCTCTGATGTGATCTACACGGTTGCTTACTTTCTTCAAACCAGCATGTACAACTAAATTTATAATATGACATGCACACCGTTAATGGAAGAAATAACCTCCATCTTGTGGGATATTTCTTTCTTATTTCTTCCAACAAACAATGCAATAGAGCTAGTGTTTGCATATGTATTATCTAATGTAATAGAAATGATGCGATATATGATTTGATATGTTTCTAAAACAGAAATAATGACATTAAAAATATTTTCAGCGATAAGTGCAAAATCCATAGGACGAAAACCAAAAACCAAGAATTCTTTTTGTTATCCTCCAATCAGAATTTAAATAGTGTGCAGTGACACATAAGCAATCATGTTTCGAACATGTGTTCTAAATATCAGAGGTTAATGCAACACTGAAATTTAGATGGTGTAATTCAGCACTCAAGTCATTTCTAGCGGTTCCAAACAATCTTATCAAATTGTTTCTAGTGGTGGTTCTAGAAACAGTTTGATATTGGGGGCAGAATGCAGATGTGATCAGCTCTTGAAAAAAAAAAACATTGTCAGCAAAATTGATTGGTTGATCAATTTGTGCAATGAATAGTGCCAAGCAATTTCTAGCGTATTCGGGATCGTACCTCCACGACGTAACAAACCCATCTGGGTGCCGTTGTAGTTGTGTTTGAGTTCTAGTGACTACCTGTCTATGAGCATATGAGTATTCATTGCATTTGAGCATATGAGCATATGCCTTCTCAAATGACTGGGTCCATTAGTAGAAGTGGAATAGTTCTTAGGACAAAACATACATTTAGCTTTGAGGCCTGTTGTCCCGTCTGGGAGTGTTATTTGTACTATGTGAAAACACTGCCAAACATCTGATGTAAATTTTTTGGGACATGATGTTGGTGTACTAGTAGCAATAGCGGCGGAACAGGAACCTCTCGCTTGGGGTTCCGTCGAGAGGTTCCGTTTGTTTTGAAAGATCAAGATCATCGTTCAGCATGCTCAAACCGTTCGGGAAAAAATGATCAGTTTCCTGAAATACAAATGTGAACTCATTAGTCATTAATATATTTGAATTAACTACACTTAAAAATCATAACTTACTAACTTAAAAATGTTAAAATTAACTACTACATATAAAAATCATAATTTACTAACAAAATATATTTTCTTACTAACTTAAAATTGTTAAAATTAACTATTATACATAAAAATCATAATTTACTAATAAAATATATTTAAATAAACTACTAAACTTAAAAATCATAACTTACTAACTTAAAAATGTTAAAATTAACTACTACACATAAAAATCATAATTTACTAACAAAATATATTTAAATAAACTACTAAACTTAAAAATCATAACTTACTAACTTAAAAATGTTAAAATTAACTACTACACATAAAAATCATAATTTACTAACAAAATATATTTAAATTAACTATTACACTTATAAATCATAATTTACTAACAAAATATATTTACATTAACTACTACACTTTAAAATTTTTATCTTACTAACACAAATACTAAAATTAACTACTACACAAGTACACATAATAATGATTTATTAACTACTAAAAAAAATAAAAATAATTTACTAAATAAACAAAAATATTTAAAAAATTAGTTAAAGTGTTTACATAACATTAAAAATTTACTCGCATAAAGAAATAATAACATTTAACCTTAAAAGTTTTGTGTGTTGGTAGAAAATGAAGAGAACAATAGATAGATAGATAATAGGGAATTAGTATAATAGTATTATAAAATGTAATAAATGTATATATATATATATATAGAGAGAGAAACAATGAAATTGAATGAAATTGTGTAGAGATTTGTAGAATGGAGAGAGATTGAGAGAATGAGAGAATGAGAGAATGAGAGAAAGTGTCAAAGTGATTGAAAAATGGAATGGATGGGGGTATTTATAGAAAAATTAGAATTGTGGGTAAAAATATAAAATAGAAGGGTTTATGGCGTTTTTTTTTTTTTTTTTTTGTAATTTTATATGCCTCCAACGGTTGAATTTTGAAAAAATTCAATCGTTGGAAGCATATAACAAATTTTTTTTTTTTTTTTAGAGCCAAACGGCCAGACCATGGTGCCGGCCCGCTGGACCGGTCCGGCGTGCAGCCCGTCAGACTTGGCATGCCGACGTGACGTGCCGTGGCGGGCCGGTCCGGTGGACCGGCCACCTATAGCCTGGCACTCGACACGCTACCGTGCCGGTCTTGGGCCGGCATGCTGTCTCCGCGGACCGCACCTGGTCCGGCCTATTTTTGTAGAAAGGCTTAACAGACCGGCCCCCTTGGACCTGGTTCATGTTTACACCACTACAATCTTTATAGCTTTAAATCTTTTTGATAAATGAATATAATAATTAGTATTAGTATAGTCTCCATCGTTCCCTTCTTTCTTCCCCTGTTTTAAAATTCCACGTTATTTTGGTCAAAAAGAAAAAAAAAAAAAAAAAAATCTCATGACAAAATGTTTTGGCATCAGAATTGATGTTCTTATCTAAATTTCAAAACTACATCACTTTTTTATTTATTTTTAGTTTTAAAATTTTTATAAACATGGGAATACAAGTTCCATAATATATTTAGAAATAAAATCCGAAAGCAGAAAATTCACTTATTTATTTTCCTTTGAATAAAGAAAATTCACTTATAATCTACTTAGAATATGGAAAACATTAAGTCATTAACTCTGTTTTTGTGTTTCTTTTAGTTTTCTAAAGTATAACACAATACGCATTTTTATAAATTTAATTTCTTACCAAAAAATCTATTTTCAATTTTCTTTTTAAGAAAACTAAATTACATATGTATCTCAGAATCTTAAAAAGATAACCATATAGTTTTTGAAAACAAATCCACAAAACGTTATGAGAACATTGAGAAGGCACAACAAAACAAGTTTACGAGAGTCTAAACAATTGTTATTTAATGAGGTATGTCATGTTATCGAGTAACCTGCACGCTCTCTTCAAAAACGAATACTTCATTCTTTAATTTTATAAAACTCACTTGTCACTATGTAATGTTACTTTTATAGTTAGTCTAGACATAATCTTATCCAAATATATATATATATATATATTTATTTATTTATATAAAATCAAGAAAATAAAGATTAAATGCCTAAGTTTTTATTTCTTGAATAGATAGATGGCAATGGGCAAAAAATTTGAAAGGGTTCTTTAATATATATATATATATATATTTGAAAGGATATGCACATCACCTCATACGGATGTTCCTTCTTTTCCCGTTAGTGCTAATGGATTTTCTCCGACAGTTCTACCGTAATATTTTTTAAAAAATAAAAATAAAACTGAAAGGGTATTGATGCTACTTAAATGATAGGTTTCTTTTTTGGACCATGGATGGGCCCTACACTGCTTTTGGCTGGCTTCTTGGACGCAGTAAATTAATGAAATTAGCAAGGTATATATGGGGAATCCTACCTTCCTTTACACAGCTACAAAAGAAGCAAAGAAGCAAATGCAACAAGCTCATGTATTGTTTACCCTTTTCTTTTTTTATTTATTTATTATTTATTTATTATTTATTTTATTTTTTTGCTTTGTTTTATTCTCATCATTATAATTGTCTAACATATTAAAGCATATATATATATATATATTTTGATATCTATCTATCCACATATCTAGATCATATATTATTTTTTTAAAGATTTTTACCAGTGATAGGATTCGAACACTTAAGAATTATTTGTTCAAACCCCAAACTCGTCCATCTTCAAACTAAGCCCACGCCCCTAGAGACCATATTAAAGCATATAATTAAAACAAGGGGATCACAACAAATTTAGCTGTGCAAATATCACATGTCTAGCTTATAAATGGTCAGCTAGCATGATTAACGACATATAGAATATTGTAAAATTACTGATTAGGATTTGTGGGTCACCAATAAAAAGAGGTAAAGTGCATGATTTGTATGTGTATTGTACCAATCAATCATGTCATGCATAGTTTCAAATTTCAATGATAAAACCCTACTCCAAGCAAGGAAGTTGATTCAACTTACCTTTATTCCATTTCTCCTACTTATATAAAGCCCAATTCTTCTGGCTAAGAGAAAAACACAAAGAGCCATTGATTTCTTTCTACACATTTCAAGTGTCTCTAAAACATGGCCACAACCAAGCAAACACCAGCCAATCTGATTGCGAACCCAACAACAGGCAACCTCCAGGCGCCTTTGATGGGAAATCCAACACCAACCAACCCCCAGCCTCTGATGGGCAACCCAACACCAGCCTTGCAACAAATGTTGCCCAACCCAGCACAGGCAGCTGCCATGCAACAATATATGAGCAACCAAGCACAGGCAGCAGCAGCACCACCCACCATGCAGCAACAAATGTTGACCACCCCAGCACAGGCAGCAGCAGCAGCAGCAGCCATGCAACAAATGCAACAAATCTACGGCAACCAAACACCAGGGACCATGCAGCAGCCGCTCATGACCGGTGGTCAGTACACACCAGGCAATGTGCAACAGCAACACATGAACGGTGGTCAGCACGCACCCACTGATCATTTGCAGCAACAATTGGGCAGCCATCAAACACCTGCACATGCGCAGCCACATATGGTGATCAACCGAAACAGGCAGCCACAGATGGGCCTTATGCAAACACCGATCAATGTGGCGCATCAGCCGCAACATACTACTCCAGTTCAAAAGCAAATAGTACCCATAGTCAATAATATGCAGCCACAACAAATGGTGGCCACCAATCAAGCTCAGCATAATCCGATGATGAAAAGTGACCGACTCATGTTCTCATCATCTGATGATACTATGATGTCCAAGCAAATCCAGGCCACACACGTTCCGGATGGACGAGAAATCGATGTCAAACCACTTCTTTTTATTGTTGAGGACATCTTCAAACGTGCCGTCCCAAGTGTCCTTGCCATTTCTGCCTCGGTAATACACAACTCTAATTCTCACTTGCAAAATACAGATTTAGAAACTAACCCAACAACTATATAGATCCGTATTTGAACCCACAAAATACAATAACTATATATCATACGTGCGCTAATTCATCTTTAATTTGCAGGATGGGCAAGCATCCACAGAAGCTATAGAGGAGTCGACATACCAAAGCAACTTCATTGGAATGCTTGAGGCCATGGCTTATGTCATCGATCGAATTTCCTGCGAGGTACTATATATACATTGTTATTCAATTCATGTATATTTTTCCTGTGACTAATTAATCAAGAAGCTGCATTACATGAATTATTGACAGATATCATGCAAGTGCTCTGGTGGTGGGGACGCACACGCGACCGCGATAGCAATACTGAACATGCTAACCAGCTATTCATGGGATGCCAAATTGGCGATAGCCCTATCGGCTTTCGCAGTGAACTACGGGGAGTTCTGGCTTGTTGCACAGAGTTACACCACCAACCAACTCTCAAAAGCAGTGGCAATCCTCAAGCAATTGCCTGAAATCTTAGAAAACTCGAGCATGTTAAAACCCCAGTTCGATGCGATTAAGAACCTCATCAAAGCGATGGTGGACATTAGTAAGTGCATTGGGGAGTTCAGGGAGCTACCAACTCACTACATTTCATCAGATGTTGAAGCACTAACCACGGCCATGTCACATGTACCGGTTGCTGTCTACTGGACCATCAGAAGCATTTTGGCTTGCTCATCACAAATTACCGGCCTTACTCTCTTGGGACGCGAGTAAGTAATCAATCTATTCGTTTTTATTCTTCTAAGATATCAGATACAGAAACAGTCGAAATTTTAATTAAATTTATTTTGCGCAGGCACATGGTATCAACTACAGAAGCTTGGGAGCTATCGAGCTTGGCTCACAAGCTCTCCAACATGCACACTCACCTTAAAAATCAACTGGCGATTTGCTATAAGCTCATAGGTGAGTAATAATGAGTATATATGTTTGACAATTAGTAATGCAACATTAACTGTGTTTATATATATGGCTGATGATTTTGTGAAATCACCAATAAATGATGCAGATGAAAAGAAACACATTGAAGGATATCAGAATCTTCGTCATTTGTTCGATATGGCTCACATTGACAACATGAAGATTCTCAGGGCACTGATTTACCAGAAGGATGATCTGCTGCCGCTTGTTGATGGAGCTACTAAGAAAAGGGTTGGTGGCTCTTATTCTCTATATATATTTTTTTGGGTTTAATCTAAGTTACCATTCCATATTCTTCCAATATCCTGGTGATGATTATTTCAGGTGAACATTGAAGTCCTGAGGCGGAAAAATGTGCTGCTGCTGATATCAGACCTTGACATCTCGCAAGAGGAAATTGCCATTCTTGAACAGATTTATAGCGAGGCAAGGCAACATACAAGGCACGATAGTCTGTACGAGGTTGTGTGGCTCCCAATTCTGGAACCAACCATCCCATGGACAGAGACCAAGCAACAGCGATTTGAGAATCTGCAGAGTGCTATGCCATGGTACACAATTCACCATCCTTCACTGATTGACCGAGCGGTCATCAAATTCACCAAGGAAGTTTGGAATTTCCAGAAGAAACCAATCCTTGTGGTTCTAGATCCACATGGACGTGTCGTATGCCCCAATGCTCTCCACATGATGTGGATTTGGGGAAGCCTGGCCTTTCCTTTCACCACTGCAAAAGAGGAGGCTCTCTGGAGGGAGGAGACTTGGAGACTCGAATTGTTGGTTGACGGCATTGATCCAGTTGTTATGAACTGGGTACGTTTCAGATGTAGGATCCAGAATGTTTTTTGGTTCAGGATCACCGTTTTGATTATTATAATATTCTACATCTTAACCATAGTTATCAATTGAATAAATTAAAATTTGAACTTTGTTGATTGATCATCAGATGAATGAAGGAAGATACATATGCTTGTATGGAGGGGAGGACATGGACTGGATCAGAAAATTCACAACCACTGCAAATGCTGTTGCTCAAGCTGCAGGTATATCACTGGGGATGGTTTATGTGGGGAAGAGCAACCCGAAGGAGCGTGTCCGGAGGAACAATGCAACGATAACTATGGAAAAGCTCAGCCACTGCTGGCAAGACTTGACATCAATTTGGTACTTCTGGGTTAGGCTAGCGAGCATGTGGCACTCGAAGAATCAGCTGGGCAAGACTGTCGAGAATGACCATGTAATGAACGAGATCATGACAATGCTCAGCTTCGATGGCAGTGAAGGTGGATGGGCTGTGCTTGCTAGAGGCAATTCTGAGTTGGTCAGAGCAAAGGGAGGCTTGTTCTTGACTTGCTTACAAGATTATGAGCAGCACTGGAAGGAACCTGCTCGCCAAAAGGGCGTTATACCGGCAGTGCAAGATCATCTTGACCAGCTTCACACACCACATCATTGCAACCGGTTTGTGCTCCCTGGGACTGCTGGGAGCATACCGGAAAATGTGGTTTGCTCAGAATGTGGCAAATCTATGCAGAGGTACATCATGTATCAGTGCTGCGACGAATGAACAGCACCAGCACCAGCAGCAGCCACTGCATAGGCTATTACAACTATCCATGGACCAATTAATACTACTATGATTGGAATAATGTGAGTGAGTGTGAGAGTCCAGCAACATTCAAGTTGTTATTTTCATATTTTAATTCTATACTACTATTGTGCTATGTAATCTAAAAAAATTGTGTACGTGTATCTTTCTTGTCCTTCAATTTGAATAAAGTGTTTTTTTAAAATAAAAAACTCTGTATGCATCTGTGGTGTATTTAATTTATGCAGCATTTGATATATAAGAAGAATTTAGATTGTAGAAGATTATAAAGAACATATGTTGATCATAAGCTGTAATTTAAACGAACCCGATTCAACTATTTTATTAGAGAAATCAAGGAATCAATTATGAGCACACTACTGCTTATATATATATATAATGTTGATTCTAAAAGAGCAGGATTGACCTTTATAAGTAGTAGCTGGCAAATCAGCCTAAGATTGAACATGTGGGTTGTGCTTAGAAAGCGTGAAAATATTGTACAATATTCTGATTTGATCTTCGGAGAACCATTAAAAAGGGAGTGTGATGTAGGATAATTGGCGTTGGAGTTTGAAGAAGAGATGGACCGGAAACCGGCTAAAAGAGCTGCTTCGAAGAAACGGGCATAACTTTTAGCTCGGTTGTCAGATTTTCTATTATAATATGTTTTCGGAAAGGGATTTTAGTGCTTCATACCGTGGCAACCGGGGTTACCCCTGTTGACGTCGTTTACTCCCTCATCGGAGCTGTTTAAGTTAGGTTGTCAGGCGACCGAAGATTTTAGTGTTTTTTCTGTTCCCATTTTTAGTTGGCTTTTGTTTAGTTTGAGGATATTTTAGTCTTTTTGCTTATTTTAGGGTTTCCAGAGCCTATTTAAGGCTCTTTGTTATCAGTTTCGAATTATTAAATAATATTGTTTTTTGGTTTTTGATTTATTTTACTGGTGGATTTCAGTTTTGTATGATTTAGGGCTTACGTTGGTAAACCCTTGAACTTCCGTTCTGCGGCAGAGTGATACAACAAAGTTAATCAGGATTCACTGGTTTTTGAAGATTAATTTGCCATTAAAAAGAGAAGGCAGGACTCCAAAAAAGGAGTTTGCAGAATCTTCATCTTAAATGCAAAGAGCCGTTGTCATTTCTAACCAGTCCTCAAGTCTGATTTCCCAAAAGAACAAGTATATATATATGGTGATATAAATTACTTTCTTTTTGGTTTGCTAAGTTGATTAATTTGTATAACTATTCAGTTCATAAAGGAGAGAAAAATAGAAGGAATATGATCTTCTTTTCCTTTTGTCCTTCTTTTGTTTTGTTTTTTGTTTTTGTCAATGATTATAAGTTTAAGAAATAATCGAAGAAGCTAAGCAAAAAAATAAAAGCATAGCACTGGCATTCAACATATGTTCCTCATTTTTATACATTGTATAACCGTTAAAATTCATATAAAATTTTATTAAATTGAAGATTTCTTATCTAAGAAACAACCAATGGGTGTAATTTTCGGTCCCAAAAAAACTCATGGTCACACTATATGTCACGTGACGTGATATGAGTGGGGTAGACGCATTATACCTTTAATCAAACTTTATGATACTTAATTTAAGAAATATTTTTCTTCAATTTTTTTTTAAAGAAATATTAAGGTATTATATTAGTTAATTTCTTGAATCTCATATATTATATTAGTAAAATATTTTTTTACTTCTAAATTTATGCCTTACCATTCTGTGATAACTGAAATAGACATTCACACATCTTATTGAAATTGGTTTCACCCTTTTTTTTTTTTTGGTTAAAATAAAAAGAAAAGAAATTGTTTTCACCCAAAAACACTTAAGATTTTGTGTTTAATTTATGATTCTTGATTAAGTTCCATGTTTCGCTTAAAAAAAAAAGATTCTTGATTAAGATTTCCCCCCCTTCAAATAGTATCAATAATTCAATACTTTAATTCAAGTCAGAAATTCTTATATTTATATAAAATATACTGTCTACAATATTCCATAAAAATATTTTAAAACAAAATATTATAGAATAAATATTACAGAGAGATTCAATGTACGTTGTATGGGACTGGATGCAGACAGCTCGACCATATGCAAAGCAAAACATGCATTATGGAAACTTGAAATGTGCAATAGCCTTATTGTTCTTATTCAGCTAATTAACTTTAAGACTGAAATAATTAGAGTAATTAATTAAATTAAAGTATATATTAATTCTACAAATGACTTGTTAGATAAGCTAAGTGAAAGTGGAAGTACAACACAATTATCTTTTTTGGATTGTGAGTGATGGTTGAAGGAGACCAATTGTAAAAAACATACAACTCAAGTTGTTCCTTGCCTGCAGATTTGCCTCCTATGTCCAAGCTTATAAATGATTTTCTATATTTACCCAAACAAAAGCAAGGAATCAAATCTTTCTTTTTTCCCATTTACTACTCTTTGCTTGCTTTTACACTGGAAAAAAAAAGGAAGAAATTCTAAATTATGTACACAAGTAAAAGGGGAATCAAGCAAGGAACCAAAGCACATTAATTCATCAATCATGTATGTGCATGCATGCATGATACTGTATATTCCCTCATCCTGGACCATTTGAACCCAATTCTTAACTTGCATCAAATGCTCCCTTTTTTGGTTCCAATGCAAACTGTGTGAATATTATAACAATGTACTATGCGATCTTGCGCGAAAATATTGATAACATGCAACACGACTTCAAAATTTAATGAAACATGATTTGAACATATGTAACTTGTATATTACTTGCAACTTTTGCTACCCATTTGATATAAATATATATATATATATACGGTCCCGTTCGTATCAAGGCATCCTTATATAACTTTATCAGGATATTGAATATGAGCCACTCATTTATAAAAATGATTTGACAAGTACATACATATCAAGTCAAAATATGTAAAACGAATATTTCACATTCAATGTCCTTATATAATTCTATCAGAACATCCTCATATGAAAATTTTCGTGTATATATATATTGACCTTACTATATTCTTAAAATTAATTACTTAATCATATATATAGTCTTATTTTAATCATGCTAGCTTGAAGGTAACTCATGAAAGCTGTGAGAGACATAACCTTGTTCATGGATCACTTTTTTCAATGTGGCCCTTGTAGTAAAGTGAGAGCTACGGAGGCAAGTCTTCCTCTTAACGACCCGACATTTTAA
Organism: Acer negundo; assembly: GCA_035582765.1. Classification (NCBI taxonomy): domain Eukaryota; kingdom Viridiplantae; phylum Streptophyta; class Magnoliopsida; order Sapindales; family Sapindaceae; genus Acer; species Acer negundo. The sequence continues at coordinate 8,470,106 of CM069237.1, read as the reverse complement.
TTGGACCAGAAGCAGGGAAGTTGATTCAACATGGGAAAATATTCCATTGCAGATGGCTATATATAGCCCAAGAAATGCTGCAACAAAGACACACACAACCTACACATTCACTTCATCTTCTCTGCCTCTCTTAAACTCCCAAAGTTTTCATCATTTCACTTGTGCTTTGCAACATATGGCTCTCTGGTCAGTCCCTGGTGCTAGCCAGCAGCACCTCATCAAGAGCGATCACCGAAGCATGATGGGCATGTCTGATGACAACATGATGATGAAGCAGATTCTCGCAACCCACACTCCTGATGGACGTGAAGTTGGGGTCAAGCCTGTTTTCCAACTCATCGAGGACATCCTCAACCGTGCCACCCTCCAAGTTTCCTCAGGCGACAACGTACGTAGTCAGCTATATATAGTATGTATATATTTTTAAATTTTCTTAGCTAATGCCTAATGATCACTTGTGGTTTATTGCAGGCTGTCCAGGCTCAAATGGAAATTGAAGACAAGGCTCAGCAAGCCAGTTTCCTTGCTATGATTGAGGCAATATCATTTGCTATTGAGAGAATTTCATGCGAGGTATGTATGTATATAATAAATCATGCAGTTTTCTTGTAAATTAAGTTACTGAAAATGTTCAAAAACAAATTTATGGATATTTTCAGATAGCATACAAGGCATTGAGCGGCACTGATGCGCATCAAACTACAGTGTCTCTATTCAACATGCTGGCAGCCTATTCATGGGATGCTAAGCTGGTGCTGACCTTAGCGGCTTTTGCTATAAACTATGGAGAATTCTGGCTGCTTGCCCAGATTTACTCCACAAACCCACTTGCCAAATCAATGGCAATCCTGAAGCAAGTACCTTCCATATTGGAGCACGCGAGTAATCTGAAATCCCGGTTTGATGCACTTAACAGTTTGATCAAGGTTATGATGGATGTAACCCGGTGCATTATTGAGTTCAAGGATCTACCTTCCCTGTATATTACACAAGATGTTCCAGCATTTACCACTGCCATTTCCCTTATCCCAACTGCTGTCTACTGGACCATAAGGAGTGTTGTCGCTTGCGCGACTCAGATCACTACTCTCACTAGCATGGGCCATGAGTACGTTTTATGATATAAAAAACGTCAAATTTGTTTCCTTTTTGTTAAAATGATCTTGTTATTCTAATGCCATCTGTTTCATTGAATTCAGGTTTGCACTATCAGCCTCAGAAGGATGGGAACTATCCACCTTGGCTCACAAACTCAAGACCATATATGAACATCTCAGGAAACAAATGGCTGTATGCTACCAGCACATAGGTTGGACTCTTAATTGCCAATTTTTTTTTTTTTTTTTTTTTTTTTGAAACATATATATTGCATAAACAAAAAAGATCAATTGTACATATATATATGCTTAGTTAATGATGATTGATGATTAATTGTTAATGCAGACGAAAGGAAGAGTCTTGAAGCCTATCAGATGCTCCTGAATCTTTTCGAAATGGTCCACATTGATAACATGAAGATTCTCAAGGCCTTGATTTGTGCCAAGGACGACTTGCAGCCACTTGTTGATGGCTCTACTAAGAAAAGGGTATGCTATTAATTCAACACACACCAATATCTCTACTACTAGCAAAAATTATCAAATTCTAGACAACATGACTAATGAAATAATTTTTGATTCCGTTACAGGTTAACATTGATGTGCTCAGGAGGAAGAATGTGTTGTTGCTCATTTCAGACCTGAACATCTCCCACGATGAGCTTTCGATCCTTGAACAGATTTATACCGAATCAAGGCAGCACGCAACCAGGCTAGTGAACCAATATGAGGTGGTTTGGATCCCAGTTGTGGACCGTTCAATCCCCTGGGATGAAACAATGCAGAATAGGTTTGAGTACATACAGTCTCAAATGCCATGGTACACAGTGCATCATCCAACTCTGATTGAAAAGGCGGTGATCAGGTTCACCAAGGAAGTGTGGCACTTCAGGAACAAGCCAATCCTTGTAGTTCTAGACCCACAAGGCAAGGTGGTCAGCCCCAATGCAATCCACATGATGTGGATTTGGGGAAGCAATGCCTTCCCTTTCACTAGCTTGAAAGAAGAAGCTCTCTGGAAAGAAGAATCCTGGAGGCTCGAGCTTCTCATTGATGGCATTGACCCTGAGCTTCTCAAATGGGTAAATTTCAATCCAATACAAAACTCACACCAAATTCTAATAAAACATCTATAAACATATGTTGTTCTAGCTATGAAGGGATTTGAAGGGGCCATGGTCGCTCCAGCCTCTTGGAAAATTTCCTATATTTTGTTTAAATCTGAAATTCTGGCTCCGCTTCTACAGATTAGGGAAGGAAAATACATTTTCTTGTATGGAGGGAATGATGTTGAATGGGTGCGCAAATTCACAATGGCAGCTCGTACAGTGTCGAATTCTGCACGCATTCCTCTGGAGATGGTCTATGTTGGTAAGAGCAGCAAAAGAGAGCAAGTCCGGAGAGTCCTTGCAGCCATTAAGGTTGAGAAGCTTAGCTACTACTGGGAAGACCTGACCATGGTGTGGTTCTTCTGGACCCGTCTCGAGAGCATGTTGTTCTCCAAGATTCAACTGGGCAGGGCCGATGACATGGACCCAATGATGCAAGAAATCAAGAAACTCATCAGCTACGACAGGGACGGCGGGTGGGCATTGCTGAGCAAAGGCTCTCAAATTGTGGTCAATGGACATGGAACCACTGTGTTGCCTGCACTGTTGGAGTATGATATGTGGAGGGAACATATCCTTACCAAGGGGTTTGATAAATCATTGAAGGACCACCATGACAAGCTTTACAGCATTGCTCACCCATGTAGCAGGTTCGAGTTCTCGACTCATGGAGGAAGGATTCCGGAGAGCATGAAGTGCCCGGAATGCCAACGCATTATGGAGAAGTTCACAACTTTCTGCTGCTGCCATGATGACAATGTTCCAGGCAATTTCACACACTATTGAATGATACAATTCCAGTAGAGTACTACATATTTAGAATGCAACATTAACTGTTTTCATATATATGGCTGATGATTTTGTGCAATCACCAATAATTGATGCAGATGAAAAGAAACACGTTGAACGAACCGGCTCACATTGACAACATGAAGATTCTCAGGGAAGTGACTTCCAAGAAGGATGATAAACCCCTTGTTCTCGGGGCACATATTTACAGGGAGGATCGTCTGCGGCGGCCGCCTGTTAAGTAAAGGGTTGGCTCTTATTCTATCTTTTTTTGCTTAATCTAATAAGTTAATTAGCATTCCATCTTCCAATGTTGTGGTGCTGATTACTTGAATATGATCAAGACTCTGGTGCTGATCATAGTAGTATCAACCAATTAATATTACAATGATTTGAATAATGTGAATGAGTGTGAGAGTCAAGCAATATTCAAGTTGTTATTTTCTATTCTACTATATATAGTGCTATGTAATGTAATCCAAAAAAAAAAAAAAAAATCTTTCTTGTCCTTTAATTTGAACAAAGTGTTTTTTTTATTTTATTTTAAAAGGCCTGTAAAAAACATGTGCATCAGTGCATGGGTGGTGCCCGGAAAGCAAAAATATTGTACAATATTCTGATTTGATCATTGGAGAACCATTAAAAAGGCAGTGATACAACAAAGTTAAACAAGATTCACTGGCTTGAAGATTTACCAGAAAAGAAGTCAGAATTTTCGGTCCAAATGCAAAGAGCCGTTGCCATTTGCTAACTAGCTAGTCCCCGATTAAGTCTGATTTCCCAAAAGCCCAAATACAGTGCTACTACTTTCTTTTGGTTTTTCACTAGTACTGTAGTACTATTGTTGCTAGGTTGATTAATTAATATAACTATTTAATTCATAAAAGAGAGAGAAAAAAATGGAAGGAATATCATCTTGTTTTCCTTTTGTCCTCCTTTTTTTTTTTTTCGTCAATGATTATAAGTTTAAGAAAGAATCGAAGAAGAATGGCAACAAAGCAACATGTTCCTCATTTTTGACATTGTATGACTGTTAAAATTCATAGTAAATCTTATTATATTGAAGCTTTCTTATCTAAGAACAACCATGATCGGGTGCCACTTTCCCTGGAAAAAAAACTTTTGGGCGGGGTTCTTCACACTATATATATATATATATATACGATCCCGTTCCCATCAGGGTATCCTTATATAACTTTATCATGATATTGAATGTGAGCCACTCATTTATAAAAGTGATTTGACAAGTACATACATACCAAGTCAAAGTATGTAAAACGATTGGCTCACATTCAATATCCTTATATAATTCTATCAGGCATCACTAAAGAAATAAAGTATTAAAGTTTCTTGAATCTCGTATTTTTTTTTTGTCTAATTAGTGTTCAATAAAAATTAAAAGAGATTTACTTCTAAATTCTTTTTTTTTTTACCATTCTTGAATCTTGATAAGTGATAGCTGAAATAGACATTCAAACATCTTATTGAAATTGGTTTCACCGGATTTTTTTTTAAAGAACGAAAAAAATAAAGGAAAAAAAAATGAACATGTTTTTACCCGTTTGATTTTTGTCTGAAAACTGAACAATGCTGAATGTTACTAAAGATTGAATAGTGAATGAAAATTGAAAATTGAAAAACATGTTTGTTTTTTTTTTTTCCACTGAAAACTGAATATAAGTGATAAGTTGTTTGTTTGTTTGTTTTTTTTTTTTTTTTTTAAAGTTATAAATATCTGAAAATAAATACTTTTACATCTATACCTTTCTAACTATTATTTATTATATATTTATATTTTAATAGATTATGGACAACTCCAAAATATAAATTAATTCTAAAATAAATTTATTTAGTTATTAATAATATTTCAAATTTATATTATTGTATAGAATCTAACAATTACAAAGCTCTTAGCTAGTGACATTATGAAACTAATGAGCTGCTTCATGGGTATATTATGGACAAAATGAAGTTCATCAATATGTTTTTATTATCAATCTACTTTATGTGTATAATTTATTCTTTAATTTTTTTTGGTTAAAGTGGGGGTTAAGGCCCAAAATTTATTCTTTAATTAATTTGGAATAAAAATTGGATACTTATATAATTTATAGATTTCATGTAAAAAAAAAAAAATAAAAATTATAGAACAAGTGATTAGTTTTGGAAATAGATTAAATTAGTGAGAATAGTTTTGGAAGTAAAACTTTGCATTAAATTCTACTGGATTTTTGTTTAGTGAAAAATAAAAAATTTTCACTTTTCAAAACAAGTGATTTTAGAGGTTCATTAAGTGATTTTAACACTTAAAAAATCAAACAAAATAACTGAATGAAACGTTAAGTACCGTTCAATGGTAAGTGAAAAAATCAAACAGGGTCTTAATAATGAATTGGTAAGTAAGATGGTTTGTGTTCGATGATTCTTAGTTGAGTTTGTTTTTTATTTATTTTTATTTTTTTTAGGAATTGCCTTTTAGTCCCCGTAGTTTGCCTTAATCTGCATTTAGTCCACGGTTTTTTGGAATTATAATTTTTAGTCATTCTATGACAGAATCCGTTAAAAGGACGGAATCTAACATGTTAGAAGGCAAAATGACCGTTATACCCCTTAAAATGTTTGAGGGGCTTGCAAGGACAATTTTGCCCTCAAATTAAAAGCATCAATGTCAGATGGTGGATCTGGAAACCCAGAAAAACAAAAAAATTAAAACAAAAATTCATCTCCACCAAATCGTGATCATCATCTTCTCCACCAAATCACCACCACCAAATTTATCTCCACCAAATCACCACCAACAAATCAAACCCAGAAAATCACCACCAAATCTGTCCATATACAACTATTTTTGTCTCTGTCCTCATCGTGATCATCATCTTCTCCACCAAATCACTACTACCAAATTCATCTCCACCAAATCACGACCACCAAGTTCATCTATTTCTCTCAAAATGTTAAAAAAAAAAAAATGAAAAAAATTGATGATATTGTCCATCTTCTTCACACAGCCAAAACCATAAGCACAAAACCAGTTCCATATTCAAACCACATTCAGATTCAAATAACACAATAAATTAATAACAAATTCATCCACAAACCGATTCACATCAAATTCACGAAATAAAAAAAAAAAAAAAACTAAAAAAAAAAAATCTCAAAATCAACCAAAATGAAATTCAAATAAAAATCAACCAAATTAACTTTTAAAGTAACAAAACCCTAATACATTTTTCTAGATAATACACATTTTTTTTTCCAGATATAAAACCTAAAAAACTAAAAACAAAATCTCAAAATCAACCAAAATAAAATTCAAATAAAAATCAACCAATTAACTTTTAAAATAACAAAATCCTAAAACATTTTTCCAGATAATACACATATTTTTTTTTCTAGAAATAAAACCTTCAATCGTGACCTTCAAATCGATAAAAAAAACTGATCGCTTGTCTCCTCTTCTTGATCATGGGCGGTGGGTTTCAACAGCGGCGCTGATGGCGGGTTTCGATCTGGTGGTGGTGACTGGGGGTAGTTTTGATGATGATGATGAGTTTGGCTGAATGGTGGTGGTGGTGGTGATGGTGGTGGTGATAGTGATCTAAGAAGACGATGATCAACAAATATGACTTTTTATAACATGGCACTATAACATTCTTTTTTAAAATGCTATAAATGTACCTGTATTATTGCATATTATAATAAAATGCTATAAAAAGATGTTAATAGATAACACTTTAGTTTAAAAAGCATTTTGATTTCAATAATATAGCACTTTTAATGCTATTAAACTATATAGCCCAAATGTTAAATTTTTTTTTTTTAAGAAAATAATTTAATAGCATTTTAAATTTGTTATGATATGTCATGAAATCATATAAGCTATTGCAATTTATTTTTTTAAATTTCAACCTATTATTATTATTATTGTTATTATTATTGTGCTTTAAATTTTTATTAACAAAAACACAATTTAACGTATATAAAATATAAAATATCAAATTTTTTTTTTAAAAAAGTTAAGTAATTTACAAAACTAATTATATAGCATTTAAGAATGCTATAATACATGTTAAAATATCTCTAAATATAAGGAGGGAAAATTAATTCTTATCCCTTTTTTTTTTTTCCAAAGATAATGAGGGAAAACAAATTTATTTCCTTTTTCAAAATTTGAAACCCTAACTTTTACTTTATATTATCTTCACCTATTATTAGAGTTGTTTTACTGCCACTAAACCACCCACTCAAAATCCATACTTTTACCACAAAGCTCTCAAGCATCAATAACTGTCTTCATCTTCTATTTTCATTAAAAACTTCATATTTTTTTGGAAAGTTGTTCTCTCTTTCATTCATATATTTTTTTTTTTGAAAACTCATGTTTAATTCTTGTTAATTATTTGATTATCTACAGATCTGATTATTTGATATATATATATATGTATATATATTTACATATTTCAGTTAGAAAATCTGGTTATGAATCTACATGTGGAAGTATTATATGTCTTCCATTGTGAAGTTATATTTCTTGGTAAGAGACCTTTTTTTTTTTTTTAGTTTCAATATTTGATTTCTTTTCTATCCTAGATCATTTTAGTTACAATCTCTACAATCTCTATTTCATAATTGTAATGACTATGTAAATTCATATATGTTTATTCGTTTTTTTATTAAATATAACTTTATTTTATTGATGTGTTTCAGGTTATGAAGATGAAGGTTTTTGTGTTTTATCAAAAGCAGAAGATGAAGATTGGTGAAGCAATCATGTTGTTGTAATTAGCTAAAAAAAAATCATGTTCTTGTAATTTTTTTTCTTATACAACTAGATTCAAATTTTTTATATAAAGAAATTTCCTTTACGTTTGATATGTTTTGTAAATCATGTAATTATTTTGATTCATTAATAAATATTTATATTTTTTCCTTTAATGTTTGTATTTTTTTTTTTTGTGCACAATTAAACTTTTTAAACGAACAATTAAGTAAAAATTAAAAATATACAATTTTTATATTGGGTACAATTACAATAGCATTTTTAAGAAGTTATAATAACTACAATAATACCATTTTTTTATTTATTAATGATATAACATCACTTAAATGCTATAAAAGAATAATTACAACATTAAAAAAAAAAAAAAACAGAATTTATAGCATGCAAATAAGGCTATGAAAAAATAAAACTTTTAATCACACTGGCTGTCATGGCATGTAACCGAATGCTATTATTTACTTTTGATAGCATTTTTCTGTTGCTATTATATGTGATATTTGTTGTAGTGGTTTTGATGATGATGATTGGTTTGGCTGAATGGTGGTAGTGGTGGTGGTGGTGATGGTGATATGATCAAGATGAGAGAGACAGAAAGAGAGACGAGAGATCGATTTTGAGTTTAGGTGGTGGATTTTGGGTTTGGGAGATGAGATGAGAGATCGATTTTCATTTTTTTTTAATATTTATTTATTATTTAATTCATTAAAAAATATTTATTATTTAATTTAATAATATTTATTAATTTTTTCATTTATGAAATGACAATTATACCGTTCAAAAACTAAACCTTCTAGAAACTGGTTCATGAATTTACTTATTTACCCTCATTGACTTCATAGAATTCAGTGAAACCCTAACGGGATTGGATGGTGGAGACTACAATCCTTATTGTCAGAATAATGATGGACTAAAATTACAATTCTAAAAAACCGTGGACTAAACGTAAATTAAGGCAAACTACAGGGACTAAAATACGATTTTTCCTTTTTTTTCTTACTCAAATACTATCTACAATATTTTATGATTTATTCCATCAAAATAATCTAAAACAAAGTATTAGAATAAGCATTCACCGAGTGTCAAAACTAGTTAAAACCGTGATACTTGTAAATACAATTCCACATTTCCACCTTTCCAATTAGAGGTGTCAACCGAATTCGGATAATTATCCGAATTCGATTATTATTTTTCCGGTTTTGGGGATTGGAATCGATATTTGTTTGAAAAATTCCAAATTGAATCGGATCGGGTTTTCCCAAAAAAAAAAAGTCATCCAATCGAATAATTCGTAGAAGATTGGATATGGACTTTTCGGATTCGGAATTGGACATGGACATTTTTGGATTGGATTCAGACTTATGTTCATACTGGCAATATGCAGTGTATGTGTATAGTGTGAGTTTTTTTTTTTTTTTTTCCAAAAAAAACTTATATATATGTATATATTTGAAATAACGGATTTGGATTCGGATTTGAATTATCATTGGATTCAAATTATCCGAATTCGAATAGTAAATTTTCCAATCCATATCCAATTATCAGATACGGATATGGATAACTTCGGATACAGATATTTTTGTGTCCGGATTTAGATCCAAATCGGATCGCATCCGGATCATCCATACCGATTTACACCTCTATTTGATATTATTAAATCGCAAAATGTAGGTATTCCAACTCTAGAACATAAAAGAATATCAACACATCCTTAGATCTTAGATATCAATTTTTTTCTCTTTGAGTATAATCCCGAAGTGTTTTCTTTTTCTTTGCTCTTATCTCCATGGATCAGAAGAATATTTGTCCATGGACTTTCCTTCTCTTTTAGCTAATGGTTTTATTGAAAATTCTAATACCATCTCACAACCCCTTCCAAAGACCAAAACTTTTACGATTGTCAAAGGATACCAATCTTAATTAGGAATATTATAGCATTTTCAAGAGCCTCCCTTGGAGACCCTCCTTAGCTTAATTAATGGGGGAGTTGCATTTTTGTAGCTCCAAGAGGTTCTTTAAAGGCCCTCATAAATGAGTTCTGGTGGAGCTCACTCCCTTAATCAAAGCATGGTTTCAGCCCACTTAAGTGGGCTCCAAGTCTTTAAGTTTATTTTATTTTTTGAAAAGTAGTATATATTTAAGTTTTAGCTCTTTTATTATCCAATGGGTAATTTGTTTCTTTAAATTGCTAACATTTTTTTTTTCACTATGAATAATAATTATAATGTAAAACATAAGATAATAAAGTAGTTAACATTAATAGAGACGAGAGAGAGCACAAGAGAGAAAAACTTTCGCTCTGCTGGCTAGGGTGGAGAAGCTCGTTTTCATGAACGCAGGAGGGATTTCAGAGACAAACTGGTGTCGGTATTTGTGGATAATCTGAATCCAGTAGTGGATTTAGTTGGCTTATAGGGCATATTTAAGCCATTTGGAAGGGTGAGAGATGTTTTCTTCTCCGGGAAGAAAAACTCAAGATGTAGTTGCTATGTTTTCATCCGCTTTGAAACACAGAAAAAGGCTCGGAAAGTTGCATCTATGGTAAACGGGATGCATGTTTATGGATGGCCAATCACTGCGAAAGTGGTAGACTTTGGCTGAGGTAAGGGACGCTCTTATGCCGGAACTTCTGAAGGGGAAGAAAAACGCTTATAAAGGAATCACAACTTTGATAGAAAGTTGGAGGGGTGCTTTACGATGATCCAGTTAGAAAGGATTACATGTATGAGAATCGTTTATATGCCGAAATGGTTAAGGAATTCAAGCCTAGAAGAAGTGAGGTTGGTAATGTCCAGCCTGGGTTTGAACAGCTAAAAAATTCTTTATCTATGTCCTGGAAGGTATCGTATGAGGAGGAATAATGGTTGTTTAGAAGTGATGTGGGTACTCTACAAGAGTTCTCAGACATCGACAAAGTTAATCGGAAGTTGGAAGCCAGAGGTTTTACCTTCTAATCGACTTTTATAGGAGGGAGGAGAATAATGTGGACTTTTGAATCTGTCTACGATAGGGATGGTTTCATCATGAACAAATTTTTTTTGGAGAAAAGAGTTTTCGATGATGACCAGATGCGGAGATTTCACAACTCCAATGAACAAGTTGAAGTGGATTGATGTTTATGGAATTCCTTTGAGATGTTGGTGTTCTCAATTCTTTAAAAAATTAGGTGGTCAGATTGGAGAGATGGTTTGGATTAAAGAAGCCACCACGTAAAAATGCAGACTTGACAAAGGCAAAATTTTGGCTATTGTTCCTCTTTAAAACCAGGTTGACAGGGAGATTATGGTGAAGGTTGGAGCTCGATCATTTCCGGTAAGGCTTAAGGAGAATTTGACCCCGGTTACCATGGAATGGGTGAACAATTTCCTAGGATTGAAACCAGAACCCAAAAATTTGAATTTGAATCCTCAAACGGGAAAGGTTGACTCATCTCTTTTGCTCGATGATAATGAGTTTCCTTCTTATAATGGCTGTCAGAATGAGGGTGACATATTTGTTGAAAAGGTGAGGGCTAGTGGTACAAAAGAGAAGAAAAAGTCTAGCAATAATAGAAGGGCGTCAGAAATGGGAAATAGAAAATATGACAAGAATCACCTTTCTAAGAAGTATGGAGACAGGGAAAAGGAAGTAGGTGGAAGAAATATCTTGGACAAAGGGAAATGGGGCTGGATCAGAAAAACAAAAAAGAAACCCTTGTCGTATCCCTCTTATAAGGCTGTCACCATATTAAAAGATGCCAAAATCTCTAACCAAATGGAGGAAACTGATGTCAGTTCTAGTTCCTCTGAGTCTGAATCAGATAGGAATGTGAGGATGGTTACAGGGGAGTGTTCAAAATCAAGAATGTTTGAGAAGATCAAGCCAACTGTGCCCATTGTTCTTATCAGAAGTCGTTTTGGGCCTCATGAGGCTATTGGGCCATATGGTGATTCTAATAGGTTCATAATGGAGATTGATGAAAATACAGAGGATGGGAAGGTGAGAAGCCCATCCCTTTCAGAAAGTGGATCTAGGTCTGATAACTCTAAAGCTTTAGAGAAGACCATATTTAGAGATCAAATTAGGCATGAGGCCTATGATGAACAAGGACTCAACCTATGCGTGGAACTAAATTCTAACAAGGAAATATTGAAGTCTGTTATTGTGGCCAAAGAGAGTGGGTTTGAAAGAAGAAGTGGCGGTGATAGTCATGCTAGTAAAATGGTTCAGCCTAAGTCACATTCAATTAATTCCAGAAGATCTTCTACTAGAGTTAGCAAAAGGATGGTGTTGGAAGAGTAGAGAGTGGTAAAAAGGTAATTTGGAGTTTGAAGGATGAAATTGCTAAGGCTATAAAGAAGGGGGTTGCTTTGGGTATAAAGGCCAAAAATGGTAACAGAAATCAGGAAGTGTGGGATGTAGAAGAGGAGGTTGCAAAGGTCTTGGAAACTGGTGCAATTTTGGGCTTAGATTTCAATGGCAATGAGAAAGAAATTTGCGAATTTCTATCCTCAAGGGAATGCGAGGATGATGCAAGACTGGATAGACATGTTTGATTTCTTTCAAATTTTTAGTTTTGGGTTCTCATTTTTCTTTATGTTAGTAATGATTTGGAATGTTAGAAGATTGGGGAAAGCTGAGAAAAGAAGAAAGGTCAGGGAAGTGGTTATGATTCAAAAACCAGCTTTCCTTTTTATACAAGAGTCAAAACTCAGGGAATTTAATTCTAGACTTATTAGAAGTATCGGTGGTGTTTCCTTAACTAGAGGTGTGGGTGTAGATTTTGTGGGTTTTGCTACGAGCCTGTTTACGTTATGGAATGAGGACTTGGTTTCGATCAAATGGTGTATTTCGAATAAGTGGTGTATTATCTTGGTGGGGGTCTTAAATAAAATAGGGGAAGAAGTGGTTTTGTGTAATGTATACGCATCGAATTCAAAAAGTGAAAGAAAGGAACTTTGGATTTTTATTTATAGTGCCCAAATGTCACTGACTATGCTATGGTGTATGGAGGGGGATTTCAATTCAATTTTTCATGCCTCGGAAAGTAGTGGAGGGGTTTTTTTTTATAGGTGTTCAGCTAATAGTTTTCATGATTTCATCCTCCATGTAAAGGTGGTAGACTTACCTATGCAAGGAATTTCCTTTACATGGTCCAACAATCGTGAGAAGGGGTCTTGGGTGTGTTTTGATCGCTTTTTGGTGTCGCCCATTTTTCTATCTAATTTTCCTTCAATTGTGCAAAAAGGTCTTTTGAGATCCATTTCGGACCATAGCGCCGTCACCTTAGGAGTGTGTAAGGACAAATGGGGTCTGAACCCTTTCCGTTTCTTCAATGGTTGTCTTGATGATAAAGAGTTGATGTTGGATGTTAAAAAGGGGTGGATTGGGCACAAAATTTTAGGGTCGAGCAGCCATGTTTTACAGCTCAAGCTGAAAACTTCAAAACAAAAAATTAAGACTTGGGCGGACTGCAAAAGACAGAACGCAGTTTCTACTAAGGCCTTAGAAGAAAAGTTGGCTGAAATTGACAATAGAGCTTCTACAAGAGGGTGGTCAGCTGCAATAAGAGATGAGAGGTTAAAAACTTTGGTAGATTTTTGGAAAGCTCTACGAATGGAAGAACAAGATTGGCGCCAAAAATCTAGAATAAAATGGCTAGTGGAAGGGTATTGGAACTCAAAGTTCTTTCATTGTGTTGTAAGTGGGAGAAGGAGAAGGAGAAGGAATGTTTTGGGTGACATCTCTTTTAATGGGTTGGTGAAGACGTCTCAGGATGAGATAAGGGAAAGGGTGGCCGACTTTTTAGAGCAACATTATAGGAGCGTGAGGTGGAATAGGCCTACGATCAATGGCCTATCTTTAAATAAACTTTCTCCTTTGGAAAGGGACACTTTGGAAGCTTTTTTTAGCAAGGAAGAAGTTTGGTTAGCTTTGTCAAGTTGTGATGTTAACAAAACTCCAGGTTTGGATGGTTTTAATCTAAAGTTCATCAAGAATAATTGGGACTACATCCAAGAAGGCTTTATGAAGTTCATGGAAGAGTTCTACCGGAATGGTGAGGTAGTTAAAGAGCTAAATCATACGTTCATAGCTCTAATTTCGAAGTGTTTATGTCCGAAAACGATGAGAGAGTTTCATCCCATAAGTTTGGTTGGATCTATGTATAAGATCTTAGCGAAAGTGTTAACTATTCAGATGAGGAAGGTCATGGATTCTGTGATTGGGGAATCTTAAATCGCTTTTGTTGGAAATCAGTAAATTTTAGATAGTTTTGTGATAGCAGAGGAAGTTATTGATCACTGGAAAAAAATGTAAGGGGAGAGGCCTTGTGGTTAAATTAGACTTTGAGAAGGCTTATGATAGCTTGGATCATAATTTTCTAGACAGTATGTTGGAAGGTATGGGTTTTGGTTTGAGGTGGAGACAATGGATGGGACATTGCATTTCCTCTCCAATGCTTTCAGTCTTAGTGAATGGTAGTCCGACAAGGCAATTCGGTTGGAAATGGGTTTACGCCAAGGCGACCCGCTTTCTCCTTTTCTCTTCAATGTGGCTATGGAAGGTCTTAGTGCTCTTTTTAGAAAAGCGGAAGATTTAAATTTCATTAAAGGTGAATTTTGGGACGAATGACATCCATATTTCTCACCTTCATTTTGCAGACGACACCATTCTCTTCCTCCAACCGAAGGTTAATGTTTTGTTGAATGCTAAACGCATCCTGAGATGTTATGAGCTGGCTTCAAGTCTTCGAATTAACTTCCGTAAGAGTTGTGTTGTAAGGGTGGGAAAGAAAATTGGTAATGAAGCTAATTGGGCAACCTTGTTCAAATGCCTAAAAGATAACATTCTTGTTTCATATTTGGGTCTTACTTTAGGGGGTCGGCTAAGCTCAAAGATTTTCTGGCAGAATTTGATGCACCGTATCGAAAATCGCCTTGCTCCATAGAAGAAGTCTTTCCTTAATAAGGGTGGTAGACTTGTTCTTATTAAAGCAGTGATGTCGAGCATTCCGAACTATTTCATGTCTGTTTTTAAAATTCCAACGTGGGTAGCCAAAGAGATTGAAAGATTATAAAGAGTCTTTTTGGGTGATGGTGTTGAGAAGAGTAAGATTCACACTCTTATATGGGATTTGTTATTTAAAAGCAAATTCGATGGTGGCTTAGGGATAGGCACTATAGTTACGAAAAACAAAGGCCCTTTAGCCAAATGGGTTTGGAGATTTGGCGTGGAAAATAGATCGTTGTGGAAGAGGGTAATTTATGCCAAATATGGGGTCTCTTTGGACTTTCTTAGATGGGATTAGAAGGGGGGCTCTAAAGGTTCCATTTTCATCAAGATTATTGGTGGTTTGTTTGATCAAGGGGAAGTTTCGAGCACTATTCTTTAAGAGGGTATTATTGTGGTTATGGGTAGGGGTGATAAAGCTAAGTTGTGGTTTGATGTTAAGGTGAGAAATTCGAATTTGAAGGTAACTTTTCCTAGAGTCTTTGCCTTAGCCCAAAATAAGTATGGTTGTGTTAGGGATTATGGGAGATGGGAGAATTCTCAATAGATTTGGGATGTTTCTCTCAGGAGGCCAATGTTTGATTGGGAGTTAGAGCAATGGCATAGCTTCCGGGATTGCTTGAGTAATATTAAAATCCGGGACTTGTTTCCAGACACTTTAGAGTGGAATCTTAACTTAAATGGGGTCTTCACTGTCAAGTCTTTTTGGAAGACTCTTGAAGGTGGTCAAATGGGGGCTGCAGTTGATCTTGGAGACTTATGGACTGGTTGCTGCCCTCCAAAAGTAGAGGTTTTTGTTTGGCAACTCATTCATGGCAAAGTTTTGGTTAAAGAGGTCCTAAGTAAATGTGGTGGGCTAGTTGGTTCCAATCTTAACTGTCTCCTTTGTACTGACAACATGGAGACTGTGGATCATCTTTTCTTGCATTGTAGATGGTCTTGGAATCTCTGGCATAGATGCATGAACTAGTGGGAGTCAAGCTACTGTCCCTCATCGTCACTGTTTGAGTGGTGGAAAGGCTGGCCTAGTCTTTGCCAAAGGAAAACTTATGCTAGAGCTTTGAGATCTTTATTTGCAGCAGTGGTTTAGACCATATGGGAATCAAGGAACTCAAAAGCTTTCAGAGATAGCGAGATGAATCTGTATCAAGCGGAAGACATGGTGCGCTTCAGAGTGGCGTGGTGGTTTAAGAATTTAGGAAAAGGATCGTCATACCCAATTACCACTCTCATTTAGAACATAAAGGATGGCTGTTCTGATCCCATTCTATCCAAGAAAGCAAAAGCTATGGGATTGGCTCCTCCCTCTTATGGTTCCTTCAAGTTTAATGTGGATGGTTCCGTTAGAGGTTCTTCAGGCCAAACGGGAATTGGTGGAGTTTTAAGAGATCACAATAGTACAGTTGTTTGTTTATTTTCGGCCAATGTAGGGATCCAAAATGCAGTCACGGCAGAAATCCTTGCCTTTGCTCGTCGAATCCAGTTTTATTTAGCAAAAACATTGTGTTTGTAAGTGACTCTAAAATGGTGGCGTCATGGGTTAACAGCCAAGGAATTGGGAGCTTAGATCATGTTCAAACTATCTATGATATTCGTAATAATCTAATTAGTCTCGGTAATGCTAGTGTTGTGTATGGCTCAAGAGCTACAAACTCTTTTGCGGATATATTGGCTAGACAAAGATCTAAAGGTGGTGGGGAGACTCTGTACTAGGGTGTTGTCTAATGTCCGCTTGTCTGTTTTGTTTGGTCCTATTGTGTTTACTGTTTTGTTTGGACTCTGTTTTATTGGTGCTTTGTAGCCTCTGCTGTTTGTTGTTTAATAATATTGCCTTTCAAAAAAAAAAAAAACATAAGATAATAATAAAAAATTATTAAAGAAGTCATTTAAAGAAATATTCTTGGAACACATACCTTCTTAATGACCCCTTACAACATCATTCTCTCTTAAAATAAGAGGGTCTCCAAGGGAGACTATTGGAGATGCTCTTAGCATGTCAAGAGTTCAATATTAATTAGTTTTATTTTCCTATTACAAGTTGTTTTCCTTTTAGTTATAGGTTTTATGGTTTTTCTATTTCATTCCTTCCCTATAAAAGGTGTGTTTGTCATTATAATAAAACAAGTAGAATTTCCAGAATTCTCTCTCAGCATTCTTTCTATCTGCATTCTTCTAACTATTTTATCTCTCTATTAAATATAGAAGATCTCTATCATTTGGTATCAAAGCATCTTTCTTAGGCATCATGAATGTTAAAAAGTTGGAGGAAAAGGTTGAAGCCTTGTTCCAGCATTTTGAGGAGAGGATTCAAGTCTTGTCCCAACACACTACCGATATTTAGGGACAAATGCATGTAATTAGCAATCAATTGGGAAGATTGGAGATTAACAATACAAGGCTACAAGCAACTGACCATAATCATCTGCAAGTAGGCACAAGACAACATCAAGCCGGAGGTGGGCACTCTACAAGGCTGCAACATACTAATCACTTTTCCAATTTTTTTTTTTTATGGTGATAACCCATCAAATTGAGTGTTTAGGTGTGAGCAATATCAAAAAGTTTTCGCGCTAACAGAAGCATTTGGGCACAGTTTAAAAGGGCTGTATAAAATCAGTTTCGATCGTTGGAAGAAGGTGATGTTGCTAATGTTGGTGGAAGTCTTTCCAAATTATGACAAATAGGCACCGTGAGGGAATATCAATTACAATTAGGAAGGTTAGCAAATAGAACTAGATATTTACCAAAATCTTTCCTAATTTGTTGTTTTCTCTCAAGGTTGCGTGACGATATAAAAGTAGAAGTCCAATTGTTGAAACCCACTAGTCTTTTACAACCTTTTGAGCAAACTAGGTTCCAAGAAGAATTCATTTCTTTGACAACTCGTAAAGGTGAGTCTCGACCAACTTTTAATAGATCCACTCTTGCTCTACCTTCTCAAGCAACACCATCCCTTAGAGCAAATATGTCAATAACATCATCTTTGTTAGGTCTAACTCCTCCTGGATTACCACTTTTTAAACGCCTTACAACAACCGAACAAGAAGGAAGATGTGCAAAGGGACTTTGTTTCAATTGTGACAAACAATTTAAACCGGGACATTAACGTTGAAACTGTTGAATATTAAACTTGCCAGTCACTTTCAACAGCTTCAACTGACTTCTAGAAGCTGATATTGTTGACCACCTCCACCGTCCAAACTCATCAACCACCATCTCCCAACTCTCTTCTTCCCAACTGCCATCTCCCAACTTCAGTTTGAATTTACTGGTTTTGCATTTATTTTTGTTTGTCTTTAATCTCATCTCAGTTCCCTATATAAAGGGACTCAGATTGTCTTGTAAAATCAGTGGAGTGGTGTAAGAAAATTTCAAGAGAGAAATAAAGAAAAGCTTCTCCGTTTTTTTTTTTCTCCGTTTTTTTTTAGTGTTACAATCTCTCTCAGAGGTGCACCACAAGTGACCTCGACATTCCCATTCCACCAACAGAAACACCACAATTGTTACTACTAGAAGCTGGTGGTACAGATGATGCAGACCATAAAGATGAAGTTAAGGACACATCACCAATTGTAGAAATATCCTTGAAGGCTCTTATTGGATTGTCATTGCAAGACACCATGCGTCTTAAGAGATCTATAAAAAAACATCGTGTCACTAGCCTTGTGGATTCAGGTTCAACTCACAATTTTTGTATCCGACTTTGGCTAAAAAAGGCGATTGCAAGGTAACTTCTACGGATCAAACAGTTGGGGATGGGTGAGTAATTAGCAGTTCCAGTAAATGTTATAATGTTCCTGTGAACATTCAAGGTTTCCAGTTTCAACTGGATTTTTACCTATTACTTGTTAGTGGTTGTGATATTGTGTTGGGAGCAGAATGGTTGCAATATTAGATGATATCTTATGGGATTTTTTGAAACTTACCGTGAAATTTTCTTGGAATGGTCAAACTGTCAAATTAACTGGACATAGATCATTACCTGCAATCCTTGCTAATCGAGGCGAATTCAATAGGTTATTTGTTACAAGAAAAATAAGGTGTTTTCATTCAGTTAATTGCATTAAGCCATTTATGAAACCAGATTCTGAGGCTACTTGGGAAGATTATTATGAGTTTAAAGCGTGTTTTCCAAATTTTCAGCTTGAGGACAACCTGTCTTCGAAAGAGCGGTGAATGCTAGGATACCAATCTTAATTAGGAACATTATAGGAGTTCTATATTAATTAGTTATATTTTCCTATTACAAGTTGTTTTCCTTTTAGTTATAGGTTTTATGGTTTTCCTTTTTCCTTCCTTCCCAATAAAAAGGTGTTTGTCATTATAATAAAGTAGAATTTCCAGAATTCTTCCTTTCTGCTTTCTTTATCTATACATTCTTTCTTTTTGCATTCTTCTTGCTATTTTATCTTTCTTTTGCTGTTTTCTTATGAATTAATCCATTAAATATATAAGAGCTATATTAGCAGCGTTGCTTAAAAAATCGGAAGCTCATGTTCAACCAAATCTCCTTCATGACCTAGTCGTGTGAAAGGTGATGTTACATGCATTCGTATTAACCAAAATATATCCAAGAAATGTTGGAATATTGTCGCAAGAACCTTTTTGGGTGGCTTTTGTTGAAGAAGGGTTCCAAGTCATTGAAGCTTGACGAACTTAAATGTGTGTTGCAATCCGCTCGGCAAGTTTTGCATCCATGGAAGCTTACTTATGTTTTGAAAGGATACTATGATATCCACTTCTCGAATGAAGAGGATTTGAAAAGAGCCTGGAATGGTGGATCTTGTTCAATTTCAAACGGAATGTTTCGATTATATCAGTGGCTACTAGATTTCAACCCTTAATTATATTTAGTCAACAACTTTCTCATGCTAAGGTTTGGGTTCATTTTTTGTGGTATTTGTTCAGAATATTGGACCATGCTACTCTAGAACAAGCTTATTGTTTCTTTGCTCAGGTTCTTGTTGATGTCGATTTGAATACTAATTTGCCATCGAACTTGATGGTTGAAAGAGATGATCATAGGGGTTTCTTAGTGGGTGTAAGTTATGAAAACCTGTCTGGTCAATGTTTAAAATGTAATGGTTTTGGGCGCAGGTGCTATCAAATAATCAAAATCCAAGGAGGATATTCGTGAAAAGAGGGCGGACCTTCAGGAATGTTAAATGACAAGGAAGTAAGAAAGAATACTCAAGAAGCTAATGCCATTGAAATCGTGCCAAATGAGGAAATAACGGCTCAAGAGCAAGCCTCATCCCTATGGAAATATTCCAAAGAAGGAGACTCACGACAACCATCTGGAAGGGTTGGCTGTAGTGGTGGTAGAATCTTCCATTAAAATTCATAAATTTCAAGTAACGGTTCACCATGAGGAGGAAATTGAGGAATTTCAAATTTTGAATCATGGTATCACTACAAGTGACCAATTTGGTAACAATATGTTTATTAATGTCGGGAATATGGTGATTGTAATATCTGGATTTGTTTTTGAGGCTTGATTGTTTCACCAAGGATAAGTTACTACAATTAATTGAGGTTTGAGGTATGTTAGTAAAACTTAGAGGACAAAATTTAAGTAAAGGGGTAGAATTGTAATAACTGTATTTTTCGAACCAAATTAGGACAAGAAATAAATAAATTATTTCCATATTAGTTTAGTCAACCCGAGATTTCCTCCATGGAATAATAGAAAAGAAAGAAATATATATTTTGATTAATAAGTTTCCTTATTTGGGTTGGATTCCTATTAACCGTTAGGGTTTAGAGCTTTAACTGTATTTAAACTTGTTATAGCAGCCTACGCCTAAGACAAAAAAAATATAATAGAAACGATCGTTCCCCTTTCTATTCCCAACAGCCAACCTAAATTCTCCTTATGGAGGAACAAGAAATCAAACTTAGTTTGAAGAACCCTTATGTGTTGAGTTTGAGTGATTCTTAAGCTTCTAGAACTAGAGTGGATTCACAGTATGTTTTCAAATGATTGTATATTATGTAAGTAAATTCATCCATAACGTATTACATTTTCGAATGAGTATGTTATGTTAGTTATATATCCATTAACTTTATTATTTATTTGTGCGATCTCATCAATGTTTGATCATCAACTTGCTAGGATTGCATGATATAACAAGTCCATGATAACATGTAGTTCAAAGAATAGATTTATTGTTTTAAACACTATTTTACGGACCGAAATCATTCAATACAAAAATATACACATGAATGATGCATGTCTGAATGTTTTATTTTACTATAAAACTTCAATGATTTATTTTTTTAAAAGGATTTTCAAATTTGAAAATATAGTGTTGGAATCTACAAGTCCAACAATATTTGAATTTCGTGATTTATTTGAAAGAGCAACTGATCTTGGAAAATTATGAAATTTAATTTGTATGTAGTATATTATTCATGTCTAGTTTCATGTCGTAATTAAAATTCTAAAATTTTTAGAATTGTATTCAAAGTGTTTTTGATTTTAACAGTATAAATGGTCAATACTAGTGAAACTACATTGAATTATTTGGACCGGGTTATCGGATTACGGGTGATACTATTCGGAATTATTTACACCGGATCACCAGGTTATGAGTGACACTATTCGGGAATTGTGACACTACGAGACATGAGCTATTTATTTACTATTTTATAAAATGATTAATTCGTATTGTTTACTTTCGTCAAATTAGAGAGCATTAAATTATGATTTTTAAAGATCTTTTTATTTAGAAATGTCTATATTGCTAATGAATTTCGCATGATTTAAGACTATGAATATATAAAGAGTGGTGCTATTGGCACCCACTGTTGATTTTTTTATACCCCATTTTTAAAATTATTTAGTATTTTTTTTTCCTTTATCAAATTACTTAAAGAGACGTACAATTTTTATTAAAACAAATCTTGTACAAAGTAAAACTAATAATACCTCACTTTCATTATTTCAAAACCCTAATGACAAAAGCTCTAATAACATAAATTATTTCAAATCACTAAATATTTACTATTTTCGTTTATATTTTCTTTCAAATCTCGATCTCATGTTTCTCATGTTTAGTATTTATTGATTTTATTGTTTTACATGTTTGTTTTATTTTTCTTCTCAAATCCCTGATCCATATATGCTATTTTTTTTTCCTCTCAGTTTATTTTCTTTCAGATCTTCTAGACATACTATAATTTGTATTAATTCTTTTGTAGATTTTATTCCGGATCTTCCAAAGTTAGTTTAATGTTATTTAGAAAAAAAAAAAAACAAAAAAAAACAATGAAATCGCATCAAGAATTGCAACCAAAAAAACCTAATCTCTGACGAAACAAAACCACACAAAAACTCTAACTCAATCGCTAAAAAAAAAAAATATCAGACGATTAATATCACACTCACAATCTACCACCAACAATCCAATCGACTATAAGAAAAAAAAAAAAAAATCGTATCTAATAAAGATAGTTTTACCATGAAATAAGAAGAAAAAACAAGTCATGCAAATGGATGTGAGAAAACTATATATAAAGATTAGAGATGAAGTGTATTTTTATTCTTATTTATTTTTTGAAAAAGTATGGGGTGTATTAAATTTGAAAAATAAGTAAAAGGGTAGTCGTGGAAATAAATAAATAAAAATTAATAAAACCATTAAATTTTATATAATTAAATCAAAATTTTAAAATGTGGAACATAAATAATTTAGTAGTGGGGTACCAATAGTACCACTCATATATAAATGATTTGTAAAGGTTGTTTCATTTATTGATATTTATTATATGAATTGTATTAAACATTTTTCATGTTTTGTTAAATATTATCTTAATGAAATTCTTCTTGAAGTTTATGACCAAAGTTTTGAACATAAAGGTTTTACGAAGGCTATTTTATTTTACATATTATGCATAAATTTACTTACCGATTTGACGGCTCACCCATCATCGCCACCATTTTGCAGATTAAGTTCTTGAATATAGAATGGATGAGGTTTACATTAGCATATGTGAGATATGTATCGTCGGAAAATTTAATTTCATATGTGTACGTGTTGTAAGGACTCGATTTATTTGATGTTGTTATTACGTTTGGCCTGGAGACTTAATTGAAATGTATGATATCAGGTATGAGGGTTGTAATTTGTGGATATATTATTGAAGATATCAATTACGATTTCATGTGGATTAAGGTTTTTGTAAGGTTATGAATTCTGTAACACCCCGGCTCGTGGGGTACCATATTTGGGATGTTACAATGATTAATAATGTAATAAATAAGGAAAAAGAATCTACAAACAATCAAGTAGCAGCCCAAGAATCTACGGGCAGTAAGTTCCCGTTTGGAAAAGCTTCTCTACTAGTTGAACGAGCTTTTTTAATTAAAAAAAAAAAAAACTCTTTTCAATTTTTTTTTTTTATCATTTGATTTTCACTGAGTAGAGCTTTTGGATTATTAAAAAAGTGGTTACGTCTATTTTGAGAAACTCAAATTTTAGGTTTTTTCAAGTAGATATTTTTTGAGCTTTTTTAATAACATTAAAATGTCTAATATATCCTATCATTTAAAATAGTTTTTGAATATTTTGGTAATCCTACCAACTAAAAAAGCTTTTTCTAATCGATAACCAAACAACTAACAACTTCCCATTAAAAGTTCAACTTGTAAAAGATTCACTTTAAAAGATCTACTTCCAAAAGATATATTTAAAGAAGTTCTTCTAAATGGAACCCTAATTATTGATCCTTCTGAATTTCCTTAACCAAACAGTTGTCTGATTTTAAATTTAACAGTAGTGTTAGCAGTAATATTAACCAAACAGTTGTCTAATTAACTTTACATGCTTATAGAGTTTCAATAGATTATTTCTTCACGTAACAAACAATGATCTAATATCAAATTGCAACAATATCAAACTGACCCTAATTTAAATGATCAGATAAACTTAGGGTGTGTTTGGTATGCCTTTTCAAGTAGAGCTTCTAGAATAAATCTTTTACTAATAGAGCTTTTATTGAATAGTGCTTTTAGCAAAAAAAGTTTTTGATTGTATAAATTATAAAAAAAGGTGTTGACAATATATTTATAATGAAATAGTTGTATGATTGAGTATCTACACTTTATAAAGGGGGGTTGAAACTATTCATATGTTTTTAAAATGCTCAAAAAAGCTTTTTGGGTTTCTTCTAGTAGACATAAAATAGATTTTATAAAAGATAATTGAGACAATTCATATAATAAAAAAACTGTTTTGATTTTTGTCAAAAATAAAATAAAATAAAATTTTAAAACAACTTCTAACATTAAAAAGACCCTTTTAACCTTTACAAAAGTCATACTAAATATACAACTGCAGAATAATTAATTATGTTTTAAATGAAAAAATTAGATTCATATAATGACTAGATCGAAAAGGAAAATAAAACCGACTTTTAAAGCATTGTTTGCCATTAATGTCAATTTTCGAGCATCAAAATGGTAGACGTTCCAAGTATGTCTAGTACAATGTATAATCAAGAAGAGTTAGATATTGTTTTATTAGTATTGGTTTTTTTTTTTTTTTTTTTTTTTTTTTTTTCTTTTTTTTTTCTTTTTTTATTAATACATAATTCCCCTAAAATGGTTTTTTTTTTTTTTTTTTTTTTAAATAAAAAAAATATCAACAAATATCGGACTTGGGAGAGATTCAATTCAAGGTTATGTTCGTATACAAGGTACGTCGACACGGGGTGTAGGGGACTGGATTCAGATAGTTCAGTCATTCATATGCAAAGAAGAACATGCATGGAAACTTCAATTGTGTAATGGCCTTATTGCTCTTGGTGTTTGTTTTGATCGGACAATCAACTCCTCAAAAGCTTTACAAATCTTTATTAGAGTTATTTTATTTTATTTTTATTTTTATAGAGTTATTTGGTTGTGCTTTTGAGATTGTCTATTTTATATCCAACAGATGTCAGTAGAGTTTAAACCTCTACTAGACAAAAGCTTATGAAGACTTCAAATAGACATTTTTTTTTTTAATTTAAAAAAAGTGGTCTATCAACCGAACAATTATATTTTTCTTTCTTTCAGAAACTCTATCTGTAAAGTAATAGATCTACTGCAAGTAGACATTTTACAAATAGAGATTTTCTAAAAGCTCAACCAAACAAGCTCTCGTTCAATTTTTGAAATAATTTATGTAATTAATTAAAATAAAGTATTAATTCTATTAATGACTTGTTAGATAAGCTAAGGTGAAAATGGAAGTTCTTGATTTAACAGTAATAAGAAAACAATTATAATGAAACAAAAAGCTTAAACAAGTACAATACAAATTCTCCTTTTAGGATGGTGGAAGGGGACCAATTGTAAAAAACATACAACTCAAAGTTGTTCCTTCTCAGATTTGCTTCCTATGTCTGAGCTTATAAATGATTTTCTGTATTTACCCAAACAAAAGCAAGGAATCAAATCTTTCTTTTTTCCCATTCACTACTCTTTGCTTGCTTTTACACCGAAAAAAGAAATTCTAAATCATGTACACAAGTAAAAGGGGAATCAAGCAAGGAAGCAAATCAACCACAATATTGTTTCTCATTTCCTGCACTCATATATCAATCATGTATGTGCATAATAATGTATATTCCCTCATCCTCTGGACCATTTGAAACCATTTTTTTTATAGGAATTATTAGGGCAATGTGTGTTGATTTATCATAATAACAAATAAGACTCAAATCAGCTGTCAAATTTTGGTGTCCTAATTTGTGTCCAACCAACCAAATTGGGACATGTGTATACATTTAATTATTATTTTTCAACTGCTTCCATAAATGTGCACACATGTCTCAATTTGGTTGGTTGGACACAAATTGGGACACCAAAATTTGACAACTGATTTGATTCCTAACAAACAATATGACGATGATAATGTAATTAATGTATGGTTTCACATGACTATGATAACATGCAGCGCGATTTCAAAAAACAACACGACTAGTATTACAAGTCAGACCATCTAGGTAAGGACTAAAACTTTTGAAACCCATTTGATATATGAAAATATATTGACCTTACTATATTTTTAAAATTACTTAATCAGATACGGTGTTTCATTAATGTTATTTTAACCATGCTAGCTAGCTTGAAGGTAACTCATGAAAGCTTCGAGAGACATAACCTTATTCATTGATCACTTTTTTCAATGTGGCCCTTGTAGTAAAGTGAGAGCTAAGGAGGCCAGTCTTCCTCTTAACGACCCGACATTTTAATGGGACTAGAAGCAAGGAAGTTGATTCAACATGGGAAAATGTTCCATTGCAGATGGCTATATATAGCCCAAGAAATGCTGCAACACAGACACACACAACCTACACACATTCTCTTCATCTTCTCTGCCTCTCCTTAACTCCCAAAGTTTTCATCATTTCACTTGTGCTTTGCAACATATGGCTCTCTGGTCAGCCCCTGGTACTAGCCAGCAGCAACTCATCAAGAGCGATCACCGAAGCACGATGGGCATGTATGATGACAACATGATGATGAAGCAGATTCTCGCAACTCACACTCCTGATGGACGCGAGGTTGAGGTCAACCCTGTTTTCCAACTCATAGAGGACATCCTTAACCGTGCCACCCTCCAAGTTTCCTCAGGCGACAACGTACGTAGTCAGCTATATATAGTATGTATATATTTTAAAATTTTCTTAGCTAATGCCTAATGATCACTTGTGGTTTATTGCAGGCTGCCCAGGCTCAAATGGAAATTGAAGACAAGGCTCAGCAAGCCAGTTTCATTGCCATGATTGAGGCAATATCATTTGCTATTGACAGAATTTCATGCGAGGTATGTATGTATATAATAAATCATGAAGTTTTCTTGTAAATTAAGTTACTGAAAATGTTCAAAAACAAATGTATGAATATTTTCAGATAGCATACAAGGCATTGAGCGGCTCTGATGCGCATCAAACGACAGTGTCTCTATTCAACATGCTGGCAGCCTATTCATGGGATGCTAAGCTGGTGCTGACCTTAGCGGCTTTTGCTATAAACTATGGAGAATTCTGGCTGCTTGCCCAGATTTACTCCACAAACCCACTTGCCAAATCAATGGCAATCCTGAAGCAAGTACCTTCCATATTGGAGCACGCAAGTAATCTGAAATCCCGGTTTGATGCACTTAACAGTTTGATCAAGGTTATGATGGATGTAACCCGGTGCATTATTGAGTTCAAGGATCTACCTTCCCTGTATATTACACAAGATGTTCCTGCATTTACCACTGCCATTTCCCTTATCCCAACTGCTGTCTACTGGACCATAAGGAGTGTTGTTGCTTGCGCGACTCAGATCACTACTCTCACTAGCATGGGCCATGAGTACGTTTTATGATATAAAAAACATAAAATTTGTTTCCTTTTTGTTAAAATGATCTTGTTATTCTAATGCCATCTGTTGCATTGCATTCAGGTTTGCACTATCAGCCTCAGAAGGATGGGAACTATCCACCTTGGCTCACAAACTCAAGACCATATATGAACATCTCAGGAAACAAATGGCTGTATGCTACCAGCACATAGGTTGGACTCTTAATTGCCAATTTTTTTTTTTTTTTTTGAAACATATATATTGCATAGACAAAAAAGATCAATTGTACATATATATATGCTTAGTTAATGATGATTGATGATTAATTGTTAATGCAGACGAAAGGAAGAGTCTTGAAGCCTATCAGATGCTCCTGAATCTTTTCGAAATGGTCCACATTGATAACATGAAGATTCTGAAGGCCTTGATTTGTGCCAAGGACGACTTGCAGCCACTTGTTGATGGTTCTACTAAGAAAAGGGTAAGCTATTAGTTAATTCAACACACACCAGTTAACATTATTTAATTATTTAATTCTAGACAACATGACTAATGAAATAAATTTTTTTTTTCTGTTACAGGTTAACATTGATGTGCTCAGGAGGAAGAATGTGTTGTTGCTCATTTCGGACCTGAACATCTCCCACGATGAGCTTTCGATCCTTGAACAGATTTATACCGAATCAAGGCAGCACGCAACCAGGCTAGTGAACCAGTATGAGGTGGTTTGGATCCCAGTTGTGGACCGTTCGATCCCCTGGGATGAAACAATGCAGAATAGGTTTGAGTACATACAGTCTCAAATGCCATGGTACACAGTGCACCATCCAACTCTAATTGAAAAGGCGGTGATCAGGTTCACCAAGGAAGTGTGGCACTTCAGGAACAAGCCAATCCTTGTAGTTCTAGACCCACAAGGCAAGGTGGTCAGCCCCAATGCAATCCACATGATGTGGATTTGGGGAAGCAATGCCTTCCCTTTCACTAGCTTGAAAGAAGAAGCTCTTTGGAAAGATGAAACCTGGAGGCTCGAGCTTCTCATTGATGGCATTGACCCTGAACTTCTCAAATGGGTAAATTTCAATCCAATACAAAACTCACAACAAATTCTAATAAAACATCTATAAACATATGTTGTTCTAGCTATGAAGGGGTCTGGAGGGGCCATGGCCGCTCCAGCCTCTTGAAAAATTTCCTATATTTTGTTTAAATTTGGAATTCTGGCTTCGCCTCTGCAGATTAGGGAAGGAAAATACATTTTCTTGTATGGAGGGGACGATGTTGAATGGGTGCGCAAATTCACAATGGCAGCTCGTACAGTGTCGACTTCTGCACGCATTCCTCTGGAGATGGTCTATGTTGGTAAGAGCAGCAAAAGAGAGCAAGTCCGGAGAGTCCTTGCAGCCATTATGGTTGAGAAACTTAGCTACTACTGGGAAGACCTGACCATGGTGTGGTTCTTCTGGACCCGTCTCGAGAGCATGTTGTTCTCCAAGATTCAACTGGGCAGGGCCGATGACATGGACCCAATGATGCAAGAAATCAAGAAACTCATCAGTTACGACAGGGACGGCGGGTGGGCATTGCTGAGCAAAGGCTCTCAAATTGTGGTCAATGGACATGGAACCACCGTGTTGCCTGCACTGTTGGAGTATGATATGTGGAGGGAACATATCCTTACTAAGGGGTTTGATAAATCATTTAAGGACCACCATGACAAGCTTTACAGCATTGCTCACCCATGTTGCAGGTTCGAGTTCTCGACTCACGGAGGAAGGATTCCGGAGAGCATGAAGTGCCCGGAATGCCAACGCGTTATGGAGAAGTTCACAACTTTCAGCTGCTGCCATGATGACAATGTTCCAGGAACACAGTACTGATTTGATATGATCCGGGACAATGAATTGCTACAACTCTAGTATACTATATATATTTTGCCACTACAATATATGATGATGATGTTTTGTGTATTTCCCATCTTAATACCTATTTCTAATAAGATTTGAGTGTGAGGGATTTTATGACATTAATAAAATTATATGTTAAACAATTATGATACCTTCTTTTTTTTTTTTTTTTTTTATATTATTTTATTTTATTATTTAACAATGGTAGTGTTATGTGTGAACTATGTGGTAATTTTTTTCTCCTTTTTCTCTCATTTTGTATGTGACATGTAGTAAGGTTATTTGAGTGTGACAATCTGAGATTGGTCCGGTAGTAAACTCCTCATACCTACACTACGAGTTTTTTGGTTCAAGTCCTCCCTTTATCAAAAACAGCCCCGAAATTATGTCATAC
The DNA here is from genome assembly GCA_035582765.1 of Acer negundo. Lineage (NCBI taxonomy): Eukaryota > Viridiplantae > Streptophyta > Magnoliopsida > Sapindales > Sapindaceae > Acer > Acer negundo. The sequence goes on along the minus strand of CM069237.1, from coordinate 8,440,703 downwards.
TTAAAATAATAATAATAATAATAATAAAAGATTATTTGAGTGTGAGATGCAATTTCAAGGAGCTTCATTTTTTGTGATACTTTGGAAACAACTTTTGCTTTCCTTTGGAAATAGGTCTTTTTTGTAGGCTTGAAGTAGACCTGGCAAGGTTTCGGTTCCAACCGTGGAACCGGACTGGAACCGGAACCGAAAAAACCGGAACCAAAACCGGAACCAAAACCGGAACCGGTGGTACCCGGTTCCGGTTCTAAGGTTTAACGAACCGACTGGTTCGAACCGTCCTAGAACTGGCGGTTTCGGTTCGGTTCAAACCGGCCGGTTCTTTTTTTTTTTTTTTTTTGGACCGTTGAGGTCTAACGGCATGCTGTCGTTGGGCCTTAACGGCCACCCCTTTAATTTTTTTTTATTTTCTTTTATCTATAAATACCACCCCCCCCGCACCCCCCCCCCCCCCCCCCGGGGCACACCAATTCCTTATTTTCCTCTCATTCTCTTAATTCTCTCTATTCTCAATTCTCTAAATCTCTAATTCTAAATCTCTAATTTTTATTTGGCACACCAATTTCTTATTTTCCTCTCATTCTCTTAATTCTCTCTATTCTCAATTCTCTAAATCTCTAATTCTAAATCTCTAATTTTTATTTCAAGTTTCATTGTCTCAACACTCAACTCTCAAGTCTCCAACACTTTCCAACTCTCCAAGACTCCAAGTTTCCAAGGTTTTTATTATTTATTTAATTTTGCAATTTTTTTTATTTGCAATTAATTTTATTTCCAATAAATTTTATTTGCAATTAATTTTATTTTCAAAATTCCAATATATTTTATTTCCAATATATTTTATTTGCAATTAATTTGATTTCCAATTAATTTTTTTTTCCAATTAATTTTATTTGCAATTAATTTTATTTCCAATTAATTTTATTTACAATATATTTTATTTCCAATTAATTTTATTTCCAATTAATTTTATTTACAATTTATCTTATTTCTAATTTATTTAATTTCCGAATAACCAATTACTATTTAGTATTTACTAAATACTAAGTTTCCAATTTCATTTATTTACAATTTATTTTATTTACAATTTATCTTATTTCTAGTTACTACTTAATACTTACTATAATAGTACTTACTACTAATCTACTATTATAGTATTATAGTATTATAGATTTATACTTTATAGTATTATTCTTCTAAGTTCTAAGTTTTCAATTATCTATTTCAGTATTTCTCTCCTAAATTTATTTCGTCCAATCCAATGGCAAGTGGTGGAAATGGAAGGGGTCACGGCCGTAACGATCCTAGGCATTCGATTTCGATGAAAGGTAAGGGTCAAATGGTCGATAATCTCGGTCATTACGACACCACCTATCACGATTATCTGAAACACCGAGCCTATGCTGAAGACCTAAGCCTAAACATTCGTACTCCCCCTTTAATAATTTGAGAACCCGATCATAATGCCATCCCCCCCGGCCCTAATTTGACAAGCCAGTCAAAAAATATGCCTGATATTGATACACCTCCGGATTATGATTTTGATCCACTAGAAGCAGATGAGGACAAACCGGATCCGAAGCAGAGCAAATCTGATCTATTCATCAAACATATGAAGAAAGTTAGGCAAGAAGATGGAAGCTATGTAGTGTCTTGCAATTATTGCAAAAAAGTATATAAGTGGTCCAAATCCGGAGGATATGGCACTTATTGGAAGCATATTCAAACCAAACATCTAGAAGCAGAGACCAGATCGAGGTCACAAACACAAATTCTCAGGTACGCTACTCCTAACCAACAAGTATTTCGTTATACTGATGAACAAAATAGGGAAGAATTAGCTAGAATGGTAGCAGTAGAACACTTATCATTCGGTTTTGGTGAAAGGGTTGGTTTTATTAATTATTGTCGGTGAGCATTAAACCTTGCTGCATGTCGTGTTCCTAGATCCACTCTTGTATATACACTTGAAAAGATTTACGTAAAAGAAAAAAAAAAGTTAGAAAGATTTTTTGAAAAATATAACGGTCGTATTTCTGTATGTGCTGACATATGGACTGACCATTGGCAATCACATTCATACTTGGGTGTCACTTGCTATTTTATGGATGATGCATGGAATATCCAAAAAAGAATTCTTGCATTTAGAGTTTTTGATGATTCACACACTGCTCATAATATTGTTAGAATGCTTAGAATTATTTTTTCAAAGTATAAAATTGAGAACAAAATTTTTGTAATTGGTTTTGATAATGTTTCTAGCAATACTGCTGCTATTCCATCTTTAATTAATTTATGCAAACCATTTGTTGGTGGTGCATTTTTTCATCAAAGATGTGCATGCCGTGTTTTAAATTTATGTGTTCAAAAAGGATTAGAAACTCTTGATCATTTTATTCTACCTATTAAACAAGTCATTCAGTTTTTATGGAAACATTCTTCTATAATGAATGTATGGGTAAAATATTGTAAACAAAATGGTAGACGTGCCGTTAGATTTGCTCGTGATGTTCCAACACGTTGGAATTCTATTTATAAATTGCTTGCTCAAAGTTACGAGTATAGAGATTTATTAGTTTCTTTTATTCAATTTCATGTTATTGACAATCAACTTTATAAATCTCATTGGGATGCTTATTACAATGTTTTCAATTTGTTAAAAGTTTTTCATACTGCTACAACAAATTTATCTGGTATTTATTATCCTACAACTCATTTATTTATTATTGAAAGTCTAAATATTTCTGGTGCATTTGCTTGTTGTGAATCCGACATAGAAATAGAGGAAGCCGTTAATGCTATGAAGGAAAAATGGTTACGTTATTATCATGAGTTGCTAGATATTTATTTGATTGCCATGATTTTTGATCCACGTTGTAAATTAGAACATTTTTGTTATTATCTCAATGGTTATTATGACCTCCAAGGTTTAAACATAGAATATAATGTTAATGCATGTTATGATAGAATTAAGAAATTACTGTATTCTTTATATGATGAATATCTTTTAGTTTATGGATCCTCACTCAACTTAGATGATACACGAACACAAACTGCACATCCCACATCATCATCCTTCGGATTTTTGAATTTAGGATATAGTCTATTATTAAAAAAAAAAAAACCAAAAAACCTAGATCTTCTTCTTCATCAAGCACTAACAAGTATTCTGAGCTTGAATCTTATCTAAATGATTCTTATGGGTTTATAGAAGATATGCCAAAGAAACAATTTGATATATTACAATATTGGAAAGAGTACGCAAAGTACTATCCAATCATGGCTATCATAGCCAAAAATATTTTTTCAACACTAGTTTCTACAGTGGCGGTGGAACAAGAGTTCAGCGCCGGGGGGAATATCTTGGATGAAAGGCGTTCATGCTTGACTCTGAAAGCACTCCAGATACAGGTTTGTGTGGATGATTGGACAAAAGCTCAATATAGACAACAAGAAATCGAACATGAGATAACATACGATTTCTTCAAAGATGACGAACATGAAAGTGGAAAGACAAGTACAACGGGCCAGGAATAGAAGATGTGGATCACGTATTCACGTCATCACAAGTCCATGTCATCAACAAACCTGCAATAAAAGGTAATAGAACTACGTGGCCTTTGATTCCTCTAAACCCCCCAAGAGGATACGTAGGCAACTTAATTGTAGTGAAAATTAAGTGTAAGGCTAATAACTTTACATTTTTTTTTTAATTTAATTTTCTAATTTATCATTTATTTATTTTATGTTATTTTCGAATTTCGGGTGACCTAATTCCCAAATATCCAATGAAATGTAATATGTAATTTGTAATTTAACATTTTGTTTATTTTATTTTAATTTCCTTTTGTAATTTGTATTTTGTCATTTGTTTATTTTGTAATTTGTCATTTATATATTTTATTTATTTTATTATTTAAAATTACATTATTACAAGTTTACAACTTATAAGTTTTTTTTTTTTAAATTTAAATTAAAAAAAAAAGGTTCAGAACCACCGGTTCCGTAAAACCGAAACCGGCCTCGTAAAACCGAAACCGGCCTATACCAGTTATAAACCAAATTTGATCCCCGAATATTCGGTTTGATAGCTTGCTACTAATTCTTCTTCTGCTTCTGGTAAATCAAAAGGTAATCTTTCGCATTCTGCTAGGGAAGAAATTAGAAAAACGATAAACCCTATAGGTTGACGTCACAAATTCCACCCCAAAAAACCATATTTTGATTGCGCCCTGACTATATCAACTGTACTTGAACCATTAGATAATCATAGTCGGTGATAACATTACTGTTCCCATCGCTATCCGGTTCCGGTTCCACCCAAACCGAAAACCGGAACCGCCGGTTCCAAATCCGAACCGGAACCTTGCCACCACTAGCTTGAAGACTTAATTTATTTATTTTTTTAGGCTTTTACAATTTTCAATGAAAGTGTGCAAAAACGAAAAGCACAAGAAACATAGGGTAGCAGTGTAGCACAAGTTGAAAACTTGAAGTTGGATAGAAAACTTTATTTTAATATATAATTTGAAACAGCTTAACAAGCAAAAGCCCCTATAGCTCAGTGGTAGAGCGCCAGTCTTGTAAACTGGAGGTCTGTAGTTCGATCCTGCATGGGGGCATTTTTTCTTTTTTATTTTTTTATTTTTAATTTCAATGTCTATTTTCATGATTAAATTTGGAAGAAATTATCTGCCTCAATTTTTCCGGGTTTTTTTTTAATATCTTAAATAAATAAATAAAAGTCACGTGCCTCAATTTATTTTTTTTTATAAAAAATTTATATAATATTTCAATGTCTATTTTCATAATTAAATTTGGAGTGAATTTTAGAATCATCTGCCTCAATTTTTTTTATTTTTTTTCAGTTTCATAATTTTACATTTTTTAATTTATATAATATTTCAATTTCTATTTTCATAATTACATTTGGAGGAAATTTTAAAATCATTTGTGTCTATAGAGTATTAGCCATTAGGTGATGCTTTAAGGCAGGTTAAACAATTAATTTGCTTTATTTATTTTTTTCTCAGAAAAAATAAAATAAAAAACGTAGACATGATCTCAATTCTTAAGAGCCAAAAGTCAAAACCCTGCAAAAGACTCCTCCCATCGCGTCTTGAGCTCCAATGGCTTCTTCTCTCCATAAACTCATGAAAAAGCCACTGCCAATAAGACTCATTTTTTCTTTACACACCCAACAATCACCAAATTTCAATTTACCCTCTCTATTTCTCAATAAAGGAACTCACCACATTGACAACAAACCAGATCACCATTACCATTTCTTGGACCCTTCACCCCTGAAAAATAACAACTTGACCCATTTCAATTCCTCGTTTTTCTACCCGAGTTTTCCATTTGGGTTTGCTCTAGACCCGATTTTATCAAATGAGTCAATCCAGTCTGAGCTGGACGATGGTGGGTCGGGGATGGTGTGGGCTGATAGTGTGAAGAAGAAGAGGAAGAAGAAGATGAACAAGCACAAGTACAGGAAGCTGAGGAAGCGTATTAGCAGACAGACTTAGGTTTGATTGCTGAAGAGATTTAATGTTTGAATTTGCCATTATAAAATCAAAAGTTTCTCTTAATGCAGTGAAGAAATTTTCAATTATTAGATGGGCATTTTTTTATATATATTAAAACTTGTATTAGTTATAATAATCAATTTTGCAATTTGAGTTGTGGAATTTGGTTTTGGAATGTCGTTAGTTTAAATGAAAATAATGTCATTGGCTTAGTTAGATTTCCATTGATCAATAAAAGAGTCTTTTGTTTGATATACTTGCCCAACAGTCATAGGTAGCTAAAATCGTTATGCATTTTGTGTCGAAAATATGTTGTTGCATTTATAATGTTTATAGGTCTTTGTAATCTGTATTTATGCAAGTTTTTTTTTTCATGAACTTATGAGAGATGCCTAATGTACACTTTTGTTGTTAAATACACCGCAATGGATCATGGTGAAATACTGACAAGAATGTACGACGTTAGCCATAAATTTTGAGATTTTGTTTAAGTTTCTTTGTGGCAGTATGCTCTATGTGAACTTTGACGGAGGTAGTACACTGGGATTTAATCATTTAATCTTTATCCAGTCATGAGAATGGTAATTATCGCAGCTGTTATATGTTTTGTTTTGAATATGAAATAATAGAGGTTCTTATTATTTAATTTCTTTGAGTGTTGGGTTCAAGCATTTAAATTGAGTAATCTCCTTGAGTTATAGTTCTCTTAGGGCTGAAATTATTTGCAGTCAGTTGTATGATTTCTGTAGGTTTTAAAATGTGTGTTTCTTTTATTTTATTGTCTTTCTTTCCATCATCCGTAGTTGTTCTTGCGGGTTCTCTTACTAGTTCAGAATGAATACTTGATCTTTACATGCTGGCATACATTTAAGCAGTAATGTTACTTCCTCATCTAGGTATAGTTACTATTTTCCAAACAATCATTGTCACTTCCATTAGAGGATATAATTAGTTATGGTGTTTGGGTTAATCAATATGTCAAACCTATGAACTGTCTGATATCTATAGTACTTTGTTAGAATCAGGTTACAGATACATGTAGAGAAAGTTTGTTGCTGGTGATTTAGGTGTGAGGTCCTTTTCCTTCGGATATGGTTTTTGTGACATCTGATTACTACTGAATTGGCATGTTTATTGGTGATGCCATTTTTTCCATTAATGAGAGATTATACTTTCCCATCTGGGCTGAATAAACAGAAATTTGCACTTTCCTCTGAGCCAAAAAATGGAACTTTCTACCTTACCTAATAATCTTCTCTTCTTCAAGCAAAATTAGGAACTGTCTACCTGACTCATAATCCTTTTTTCTATCTTGAGCCGAGGATATGGAACTTTCTACCTGACTTGATTTTTTTCCTGTGTTGAAGCTAGATTGTGGTAGTTTTGTACCTGACTTAGTTTCTTGTGTCTTCAAGCCAGACTTCTTTGATTTACATTCTGATAGAAAGGTGAGTTGCAAACTTGAGCTATAGTGCACCCATTTGATAATTAAAAATTTCCCAATGTTATAACAACTATCAAGTAGGGATAAATAGAAAGTAGGATTTAGTGATTTATTTTAGACAATCCAGACATTTAGTTTGGTTACCAGTAGTCAATTTGGTATTTTGTTCTCGGATATTACATACCTGGTTGTACAACAAGAATGACCGTGAGAGAGACAATTTTCATACACAATGATACGTTGACATCATGTCATTCTTTTTCCATATATATACACAATTTTCATATTTTATAAAATCAGCATTGGGTGACAGTTGCATTTAAGTGATTACCTCTAAATTTAATTATTGCTCCCTGTTCTGGCAAAGAAGTGTGGTACAAGCATCTTAAAGAAAAAGTTCAAAGATGGTTCTGGGCCAGTTCTTTAAGATGCTAGTGATATGTAGTACCCTGGCCTTAGAATATTTGGATTAGAAATCTGTTGTTTCAAACTATGACTATACTGAATGATTGGGAAGGTCAATTTACTTTGGTTAAAAATTATGTCCTGCTTATGGATAAGTAAATGTGCTGGTACTGAGTAATGTTACTTCATTTACTCTGTTGCCTAAGAGCGACAAGTTGTGGGGTACTGTCAAAGTATATGCATATTGTAGTTTTAGTTCAAAAATATGAAGTAACAGTTAATTTGAAAATAGTGATGGATGCTTAATAATCTATAAGGGGCTAATTTTCCAGTTAAGCATGATTGAACACTCTAAATTTCTTCATTTCATCTCCCCCAGGTTTTGTGCAACTGTTTGACTTTATATGTATATATTTTTCTTCATTTTTCTAATCTTTGTTTTGTTTTGTTTTGCTTTGTGAGGACCACTGTTTTTGATGAAGGGGACAGCCTCTCATATTATTGATCAAGTCAAATTACTTGATGTTTACTGCTGACCAGCACCACACTATCCAGTGCCACCACAAATTATTGTTAGCTCTTGATTAAATGTGGAAATGTCTTATAATTTTGATAATTTTTTTGTATTTTTCTGCTACGTCTTTTAAGGGTATGGATCACAGGTTGCTAGATGTCATACATAAAACATGAAATTTCAAAGTGCATGCACATGATGAATTTTCTTTTGATGGTGATGAGGAATTAGAGCTGCAGACAGAATTATAGTTTGTCGATGTGGTAATGGCATCCAATATGACCAAGAAACCTTTTAGTAGGTTTGATTTGGTTGTGTGTGGCCACATGAATGGTAGCTTTACTTGTATTTTCTTCAAACTAGAACTATTAGCAACCACCTAAAATTATAACTGGAGTTATGGGGATTGGTAGTCATCTTTGCTGCAGACAAGGGACATGTCTCATCATCCCATTTCAATAACAAGAACAAGAAGAGATAGAGTTAAAGCAGAGTGAGACCCACCTTTACACCTTTCTCTTTCATTTGCTTAATGTTCTGGACCTGGACCCCCCATGATGATACAAACAAACATACCCCTATATCATATTACTTGCTTGTTGCTTCATGTCTCATTATTTGTTTTTTTATTTTTTTTATTTTTATTTTTTTGGTCCCAGGAAATCAACTTGGTTAGTTTTTTGAGTCCAATTTTACAGATTTCTCTTGGTGGGGATCTTAATTCTTAAAGAGTAGTAACTGTACTGCTTGGCTCATGATGAGATTCAAATCAAATCTTTGTCACTTTGTCTTGGTAACAAAGAGTGGGATTACTGTTATCACAAACAAGTATATATATGTTTGAAGGCTTGAAGGGCTGTTATAAAGTGCATGATTCTTGTACTTTTTTAACCTAAAACACTCATCTCTTCAAAACATATATGATTATTCTCTCCAAGGGCAAGGTCACTCACTCACTGCCTTTCATGGGGTACCTTAACCTTACCTACCAACCATTTTTTTCAATTTTTGAGTTGACTTGAAGGGGGTGCACGTGCTAGGCACAAGGGACTAAGGGAGTGGTGATGGTCACGAGATACATAGGGATTGCAGTGAGGAGAGGAGATTTGGGATATTAACATCAGTAATTTTTGGTATCACAAGCAATCACTTTAATGGAAAAAGGCTTAGAGGCCATGTGATTTGCTTCCTGTTTCCCTTGAAATCTCCATTTTAACTTACCCTACCAGGTTAAAATCCTTCAAAATCATGGCAGGATTAGAGAAAAAGAGCAGGTTAAAACTGATAAAGCTCAACTACTTTTTGGGTTCTCTCTTGCCCAGATTTTAACTCTATTTAAAAAAGCTTCCACTTTCAATATTATAACTTAAAAGTTACTGTCATCAAATGGGATTTGTTGAAGGGAAACCCAGTCTCCCATTAACAAAACATAAACCGACGGATTTATAAGAATGACGTGATATATCCGTTCTTTAACCAATCATGTTATAGAATTTACATTTATTGAGATACACAATGATATATTTTTATATATTGGGATAAAGAAAGGCCAAATAATTTGTTTAGAAAATCTCGAAGAGTGATGGTGATTGTAAGAAAATGGACTAGAAAGTTGGCATCGGTTCCATACTTACAGTTGTGTCCACTCAGTTGGGTTAAAACTTGCACATCGAAACCGCCACTTCAATCCACAAGAAAAGAAACCCTTTTTTAAATTTTTTTTAAAAAAAAAAAAAAAAGGGTTTACATACTTCCTAATCCTACATCATTAATCTACAATCTTCCCCAGATCACTGTCATTTTTCTACTGTATTTGGACATAAATAATCAATGAAATTTGTTTAATGAAAATGGGTTGATTCATTGATGAATCCCAAAAAAAAAAAAATCAACTTTATACACATGGAGTTGATGTGTTGTTGTTGGGTATATTAGTGAACATTACCCATTTGTGTATCAAATTTGCTGTCTATTTTGGTTGACCCTACACATATGATGTTTGGTCCATTGCCTTTGGCTGTGACCAAAACCAAGGAAAAGAAAGTAAACACATTACACTCTCTCTCTCTCTCTCTCTCTCTCTCTGCTTTCTCTCACAAGACTCAAAAGTTTAAGGTTCTGGAAAAAAAAGAATAAAAGAAAAAGAAAAAGAAAGAATGTTGATCTGAATAGCTCTCAGACCCAGAGACCAACCAAATAATAATATTACTATTATTATCCACACTCTAAAGAGAGAAAGAGAATACAACACACAAATTTTAAGAGAGCAAAAAAAAAAACTGAAACAGAGGAAAGAGAGAGAGAGAGTGAAAAAAGAAGAAGAAGGAATGGGAGGAGTAACCTCATCGATGGCGGCAAAGTTTGCTTTTTTTCCACCAAACCCACCATCATACAAGCTTATCACAGACGACTTAACTGGTCTCTTACTTCTCAGTCCATTTCCACACCGTGAAAACGTTGAAATCCTCAAATTGCCAACCAGAAAAGGTACGGAGATAGTCGCAATGTATGTGAGGCATCCCATGGCAAGCTCCACTCTCTTGTATTCTCATGGAAACGCAGCCGATCTGGGTCAGATGTATGAGCTCTTCATAGAATTAAGCATCCACTTGAGGGTTAATCTTATGGGGTACTCTGTTTTCACTCTGCTTTACTCTTTTTCTTACTCTCTTTATATGGTATGTTTCTATATGTGCAAGTTTTGAGCTTTCCTAGTTTGGTTTTTGTTGATGTTTTGATTTTATTCATCTCTATGTTTTTGGGAATTTGTTGTTTTTTTATAGATTTTGCTATTTTTGGCTTTCTGGCTTAACTGTGCTTAGTTTGGATTTTCTGTGTGATTTGGGTTGATTCTATGTTTATATGTTACAATTTATCTCGATTTAGTGATATTTAACTGGGATTGTTGTAAATTAGCTGAAAATGGAAGTTCGGTTACTCTTAGAAGTGGCTGTGTTATAACCCCTTTTAGCATCATAGTATAACTAGAGAACTATTTGAATACTTTGGCAAAATGATAAATTTCGAGTTGAGATCATATATAGATCACTTGATACAATGAAGATGTAAGTTAATGGTGTCGAGGTTTGGAGCAATGATTTCCCCAAAACTTTAGTGTAAGAATTCCTGGAGTATTCCCATTATTGGGCTAGATTGAAGTATGCAGCATCTCTTGCCCTACAGATTCATAAGGTTTAGCTGTCCCAAAAATATAGGATCGATGTTTTTTGTCTTTGAGTTAAACCTCCATAAGCATATATATTTATCAAATGTTAACGTATGCCCTTCAAGGCATACATTAAGAAGGATTTGTACCAATACATTTTCGGATAAACACAAAATTGCACAAACTCTTGCGCCTGGAGAAGATAGGAGTTTTGTTTTAATATGAACTTGTACTAGTACAAATCCTCCTTAATGTGTGACTTTATGGGTATTCATATTATCAAATAGTTAAATGTGAAATGACAGCTTTCTTATTAGCTTATGTGAATTTGTGCAGGTATGATTATTCTGGTTATGGGCAATCAACTGGAAAGGTTTTTTGCTAACTTAAAAATACAAGTCATGAAAAATAATAATTCTGTTTTATAATTTCTGTTGCGTTAATGGAAAAAGCTGTAATAAGCATCTAAAATCCATATTTTCCCTAAATTGCAGCCAAGTGAGCAGCATACATATGCGGATATTGAAGCTGCATACAAATGTCTTGAAGAAAGTTATGGTACGAAGCAGGAAGATATCATTCTTTATGGCCAATCTGTTGGAAGTGGCCCCACTTTGGATCTCGCCCCTCGATTGCATCAGTTAAGGGCTGTTGTTCTGCATAGTCCCATACTTTCAGGCTTAAGAGTCATGTATCCTGTAAAACGCACATACTGGTTTGATATCTATAAGGTAAGATGATTCTTCTCTGTCATTTATTTTGTGTATGTTTCTATTTAATTGACAAACTATTTAATCTTCTTACTAACTAATTGTATTTTGTTATTGTTGATTGTCTACAGAATATCGACAAAATTCCACTTGTAAATTGTCCTGTTCTTATTATTCATGTAAGTATGCTATTCCATTATGTTTTCTACCCATTTTAGATGTTTGAGCCTGATATTACAGACACATGAATGACATTATTTGTTCTTATCTTTATAGCTCCATATGTGTTTTAGAACATTTTGACTTATAATGGTTGAAGATTTAAGTTGTTTATGGAATGTTATCGTGCTACACACTTCCTTGTTTGTTTTATTTCATTTGTTAGATCTTATTATGAAGAATTTCTCATTTACGATGATTTGTGTGGCATTGTGCTTGTCTTTTGAATGTTAATTTGCTTTAAGTACCATCTTACCCTTTCATAAATTGCACAATTCATGTCTTCCTATGTAGGGAGAGTTAGGAGTCCAATTCTTTTCAATCAAATCTGACGCAAAACATGCAGTAGACTTTTGGGCCATGGAAGTGTCTTCAATCCAAACAAGAAGATAGATGTCATGTTGGTAACTTGTAGTTTGTCAGTTGTGGAGGGTTTTTGAAATCTTAAAAAAAAAAAAAAAAACAAAAAAAAAAAAAGGTAAACTTGCATGTTATACAGCCCTCATACTAATTTCAAATGAGGTGGAGATAGGATGAATGTTGTCATTAGAAGATGCATAGTTAACCTTTGTCTAGATATAACTCAGTTCTCCTTACTAAATTAATCTTTAGATATAAATGTCTATATTGGCGTCTGAATTTTATGGTTTTCTTTTTCTTCCCTTTGAGTTTTTATGCATTAAGAGCACCTTAAGTATATTGACAATTGTTGAACAAGGAGGAAAAAATTATGTGTAGGTTTACTTGAAAAATAGTGAAGCCCATGGAATGGCTTAATTCAGATTCCCGTCTCTTTTGTTTGTATTCGCAGAAATGATGCTGTATGCTGACTTCACTGGTGGTTTTATATGTCAAACTACTGCATACTTGCATATGCATTTAAGCATACCTTGTCTTTTTTCTTCTTCTTTTTTTTTTTTTTTTTAAATTTTTTCTTATTGAATTGTTTAATTGCTTTAGGTGATAGAATGCTGATGTCCTTAAGATTTAGTCTTAAGACTTCATTTGCTTAACCAAAAATGAAAATTTCCTTGAGCAATTCTACTTCTGTTATTGAGAAATTTATCCCCATGCTTGTATTATTATGTTATTGACATATTATTTGTTGCATAAGTTGGGATGAATCACTTGCATCACTAGCTGGTTTCCTGGAAATTTTGGCAGACCCCCCTTTAAAGACATGTAAAACTCTATCAAGAATTTGCAAGATGCCTCCATTAATTTTTTGGTTGTTGTATACATTCAGATTTTGAGTAGAGTTTATATCATTATACAGGGAACTTCAGATGAAGTCGTTGACTGCTCCCACGGTAAGCAACTCTGGGAATTGTGTAAAGAGAAGTATGAACCACTTTGGCTGAAAGGAGGGAACCATTGTGATTTAGAGCACTATCCCGAGTATATCAGGCATCTCAAGAAATTTATATCGACTGTTGAGAAATCTCCTTCCCAGAGATACAGTTCTAGGAGAAGCACAGACCACTTTGAGCAGGCTCGGAAGAGTACTGACATCTTTGAGGTTTCGAGGAAGAGCACTGACCGGAGAGAGAAACCAAGGCAGAGCACAGACAGGCCAGAAAAACTGAAAACCCATCCCAACACTGCTGACAAGCTAGAAAAAATAAGAATGTCCTTCGACCAATTGGAAAGGTCACGAAGGAGTGTTGATTGCCATGAGAAATCCAGGAAAAGCATCGATCACCAATTGGAAAGAGCGCGAAAGAGTGTTGACCGGTTGGATAGAATAAGAAACGGGTAATACTCCAAAAAAAAACATCACAAAAGATATGGTCGGGTTTGGTATTGTGGGGACTGTATTTTTGCTTCTTCTTATTCTTCTTCTTCTTCTTTTCATTTTAATTAATTATTATGGTTTTCTGGATGTGTAGTTTTCTAGTTGGCTTGTGGTATCTCTCTATATCAACTATGGCATGAAATCATAAGTGGGCATTGTGTTTATATAATTGGACACCCAATATCTTCTCTGGCTCTATCACTGAGACCCCATTTTCTCTATTTTTTTTTTTTATTTCTTATCTTTTCATCAAACACAAGCCAGTCCTGGAAGCTCAGTGGAATTGTATCATGTATTTATGTTTCTCAACTGTGACGCAGAATAAATTGAGACACATAATCTACAATGGATGGCCTCAATGTCCCAGCAAAACAGTAACCGATTATTATGGATCTTGAATGTTTTGGTCCATAAATTATCTGGTGTAATGTAAGTCGAAGGTGAGGCTTATGTCTGAAGCATGCATGCATGCATGGCAGGGTATGCACAGTTTTTGTAAGTGTGTCACTAGTAGGAACATAATCAACAAAAAAAGGCTTCACTGATTGTGACCTGTTGCATACGCACTTTTTGTCCAAAATCTAGCGTGCCTGAAAATATTAGTGCAGCGAGTGCATGCGCGGTTGATGTGGCCAAAACGAGCTTCGCAGAGATTGTTTGTTTGTTCCAGAGCTGTCTATGAACTATGAAGGATTCAGGGTATGGAAAATTCACTATTATGACATGCTTTTATACCCACGTCTGGATTCAATGGGACCTGTCACATTCCATCTACTGTTCTAGATAGGGATGGACGTTTCAATCCAATCCAACCCAACGTAAATTTTAACTAAACCCAATATTTGTCGGGTCGGGTTGGGTTGATTGGGTTGGTCTTTTTAAGCCCAATAGAAAAAATATATTTGAATCAAATTTTATTATATCAAAATTCAAAATTAAAATAAACTATCACCCTAATATTATATCATATAGAGTTTAAATTTTTTAAAAGCATCAAAATTAAATCACAACATATAATATAAATTATTTAAATATTTGTTGCATAATTAAAAAATAAAAATATAACAATTTTTTCAACTTGGAAAGTCTTCATCTAAGCTTCCTATCCATTTTACAATTATTATCACTTCGTCGAATATATCATGGTTGGATAATCTATTGTTTATTTCAAACCAACATAATAGTTTGGGTTTATATACAATTATTAGATTTTTTTTATATCAAATTCTTAATCAAATCATAAGAAGAAAAAAAAAAAAAAAAACATTTTAAAGTATAATCAATAATGTACCAATTAATACAAAAGATGAAGACAATATAATTGTTTAATAAATATATTATAACATTTGTCATTTATAATATTATAAATGGTATATGAGTAAAATTTTTAAATAATTTAAAAAATAAGATTTCATAATAAATCTAATAATAAGTAAAATTATTTAATTCATTTTTTATCATTTATGTTGGGTTATTAGGTTGGGTTGGGTTATATTAACCCAACCCAACCTAATCTTAAAAGTAACCCAATCCAATCTAGTCGGGTCGGTCAAGTTGACGGGTTGGTGCCCACCCCTAATTCTAGAGCAACCATGCTTCGAGTTCTCTATTAAATACAGATGAAAGTAACACTATCTTCAATATGTTTTTAACGTATGGCCGCTTAATACCCCATTAAGACAATTTAGACGGATTCAGTTACCGAAACTCTTGTTCTTATAGTTTGACTACAAAAATGATTATATATTGGATTAACATTACAACTTTAATGTAAATATAAGAAACAAAAACCATCAAATGAAAAACATAACAAAAATACTTCCATTTGCCAATTTTTTTTGGTTTTAACGGATTCAGTTTAAAATCGAATAAATTTAGGTTCTCATAGGTAAGATTGAAAAATGAGTATAAAATATACTAAAACACAATTTTAATGTAAATTTAAGAAATAAGTAGATCAAATGAAACAAGTGATATAATACTCACATATAAGTACCCATTAGGACAATTTAGAAGGATTCGGTGTTGAAATATCGAAACTCTGGTTCAAACTAAGTTGAATGTAAATACAAGTAAAAAAATCATCAAATGAAAACATAACAACTTGGTTTCGACGGATCAAATGAAAAAAATCATCAAATGAATACTTCAATCTTCCCCTTTTTTTGGTTTCGACGGATTTAAGTATCAAACAAAATCCGACGAAAACTTGAGTTTTCATAGGTAAGATTGAAAAAATGAGTATAAAATATACTATAAAAAACACAATTTTAATGTAAATAAAAGAAATAGGTCTTTCAAAGGAAACAAGTGATGCAAATCTAAAGTACTCTCATATAAGTATCCACTGGGATAGTTTATACGGATTCGATTTGAAACCAAATAAAATCAACAGCACACAAAGCTGACAATCCAATCCTCAGCCTAAAATTACATAATGTCTAGGACCAAATTTCACAAGTTTTCGATCAATATGACATGATGAAAACTATTTTCGAAATCCAATTACGTTACAACAACTGATAATTCCAACACCATTACAAAATCAAAAAATCATAAAAGACACAACACTTATGGTTTTGAATCATTAGTGCTGGTATAGTTTAAAATTCCAAAAGCCAAATCACTAAAATACCAAAAAAAAATTAAATAAAATTTTCAGAATAGGCACTGGGCCGTAAGTATATTGTTAATAGAAAATTGAAATTAGATAAACATCATAATATGCTTCTAGGGTTATGTTTTTTTTCTTTCTTTCGAACGTAACAGAAAAAAAAGTAGATTCCTTTCCTTTTTAAAATAATAAGTTTGAAAGAGTTTTGAGTGGGAGCTGTGTTCATTTTTAGCTCTTTCAAGTCCCACCCAAATCCATTGCAAAAAATAAAAAAGCTAGAGGAAATCCAAAACCCTCACAAAATCTTCTGACAATCAAAAGACACCAGTGTTGAGCAAAACTTTGTAGTAATTTTATTGCATGATTTTTTTTACATTTCTTTAAGGTTTTTCAACATGTGATTATATTATTGTGCATTCTGCAAGACAGGTTATCAATCATATTTGTCTACAAAACAGGAAAACAGAACACTTTTGACTGTCTTAACAGTGTAAAAAAGACAAACACTCAAGTAGTAACTTACAAAAGATGCATAATTTTAACTGCCTTCAGCTAGGATCGCCTATGAAGATTCCTAAAATGGCTGCATTTTCAACCCACCCCTGCAATTCATCTTGTCATGACTGCTAAATTTTTATTGGGTTTGCAGTCCAAAGTTTTATGTCGTCTTCTGCTGCTCTGTCCACGATGATGAAAGCCGAGGAAATGCTACTTCTAAGAACTATACTTGAATACTGGAAACATCTTCCTTTTACACTTGGAAGAGTCAATATTACTGAGCAGAACCTTAGACCAGAGACATGGGTTTGTGCTCGCTATATTTAACTATGGATGATGGTGGAAGATGTCCAATGGCGATCTCATGAACTGTTGCAAAAAGTGGAAACAACTCTAGCCATCCACGGTGGCTTAATACCTCGTAGACCTCTTTTGCCGTTGAGACACCCTTTGAATAAGTAAGAGAGGATAAATGATAACACCACAATTAGCAAAATAGTACCTCTATAACTCAGTAGATTCTTACATATTACTTTTCTCTTGAATGTATCTATAGTCCTATATATATGATATTTAAAATGTTTTGGAACTTCCTTTCCCCATTATGAGATACTCAATATGTAAAACAAACAGCATTATAGCCTCTAAAAAGTAAATCCCGGTATGCTTTTATTATAATTTTTCATAGGTATAATATAAAACCGTCTGATGTCTCACTCTCAAATATATTTGGCTAACAATTTGAGTTATGCTTAAGTATAGGCCTATTACGCACTTCGTAAAATATTAGTTATAGTAACTACCTGTAATTTCTGGCCCTGCAGCATCTCTGCTTCAAGATCATCAAAAGTCCTGCAGATGACAAACAGCAAGAGCATAACCAATTATTCAAATTTCAGTTAAGTTTGTATGTGCAAGAAATTACCAAAAAACAAAGATTAACCTTTTCCCTCCATTCTTAGCAAAAGCCTCTGCAACTTTCCTGTTCCTTCCTCCCACTGTCACAAAAGAAATAATCAATATCAAAGCATAAGAGGAGTACTAGAAAAATGAAGGCATTCATCTGCTTCCTTACAGCATGTTGTGATGAGATCAGCTACGCCGCAACTCTCAAAAAAGGTGCTGTCATTAACAGATGAAAACAATAACTTTGAAAGGGCTTTCATTTCTCTTAGACCAATTCTCATTATTGCTGCCTAGTTAATTCACATGAACAGTCATGATTAGATAGAACAATTATGAGCAATGGGTCCAAACCTTGCTAAAATTACCTATACATACATACCTTGGTGTTATTTCCCATTTCGAGGCCATCCACCAAACCTTTGATATTAGCAATTAATCCCAACATCGGTCATCTGATTTTGTAAAATATAAAGGAAAACAAATGGGCCCAAAGAAACAAGAAAACTAATGCACTACAAACCTGCTGCTATGGCCACAACATTCTTCAAGGTCCCACACAGTTCAACTCCTTCCACGTCTTGGACCTATTTATGCATACAACATACAAAGTTTGACCAAATTGTTACATTATCAGATCGATAAACTTTTAGAGGATAAAGTTGCTATATACTATAATAGTGCACCAATAAAAATGTTTCGGCATATTCTGTTACACTCAAAGACTAATGCCTTCTTTCAGGCTTTTTTTTCCCTCTTTTTTATTCTATGGAACTAGATTTCTCCTTAGATGACTTGCAGCAATCGACTAGTTCATACGATCTTATCGGAAAAAGAAGTATATTTGTTGCACTTACAGCTGAGACAATGAAATAAGGAGTAGTAAACAACTGAACCCATTTCTCAGCAATCTCTTTGTTCTCTCTGTATCCAACTGTCGCTTCACTTAATTTCTCAACGGCAATCTGCACAAGCAGGTTATTAATTCTTCAGAAACCCAACGGTGGAAGGACCAGCGAGCACATGAATTTTCAATAAAAATCACTCAACTTAGTTACTTGCCTCATTTGCAATGTTCGCCCCCATCAAAACACAGCAATTAATACCAAGTTGCTCGGATATTAGATTGGAAATCATACAGGGACCTTCCTTTTTGACCTCCATTCCTTTGATGAGGGAAATTGCCTCCACATCTTTATTTACCTTCCCAACAAGCTTCTTGCAAATACCATCCATAAATTGATGTGGAGTCACAAATACCAACATGTTTGCATCCTTAACTGCATAATTCCCCGGATTATAATAATCACCGTTCGAATTGAAACTAAGAGCTAAGCTATCATATATTCATATGTGGCGAATTACGTATAAACAAAAGATAAAATCAACAAAGCAAGAAACTTAATACCTGCATTTTCAATATCTGGATCTGCAAAAACATTTTTGCCAAGCTTAATGCCAGGGAGATATTTGACATTTTCCTGTATAAAAAATTATAAAAATTAGCAATCTAAGATATAATGAATTGTGCATATATTAATTTATCCGAATACAACAGTCAATAGCTTTGTTACATTGGTCCGGTTGATGACATCAGTGAGCTTCTCACCACTAGGCAATGTCTCTTCAAAAACCCACATCCTCACTTGATCTGAATTTTATCAAACACATTCAAAATCAAAATATATATAAATATATAAATATATATATATATATATATATATATATATTTCCATTTAAACATCTGTTTACTAGCATAGAATAGAAGAAACTAATCATTTTAAACAGAACCCCCCTGGAAACATAAAGCCTACAATCAAAATTACAACTTGCAGAATGCAAAAAGTTAACACAAATATATATACAACAAGATTAGTGAAATGAACAGCATGTCAATATATAACATGAAAGTGCAAGGCATATATGTAAGGTACCATGAAAAGAATGGAGCTTGAGGGTGTTGGAAGCAATGAGCTTGGCAGCTACACTTCCCCAATTGCCACTACCCACAATAGTGACCTTTGATTTGCCTGAAACAGCACCAGCATTAGACAAGCTCTGATGGAGTGGGGTTTGAGAAGGGTCGAGAGAGGTGTTTTCTTCGAAAGCAGGAGCCATGAAAAGAGAGTGAAAAAGAGAAGAAGAGAAGATGGAGATGGGTTTGTAATGAAGAGACGGAAGAGAGGAAGAGAAGAAGAGAGAATATAAGGAAGAGAGAGTCGGCGCATGGGGGCGGACTTGTGCAGACACGTTGCGTTACAAACGATGTCATTATGTCCAACGCTTTACTTCATCTTCCAAATCTGGCGATCTCCTCTATGTTTTCTCTAAACGGCGTCGTCGCATATCTTCTTTAATCTTCTCTACTAAAGAAAATATATATATAAATTATTAAAATTTTGAATTTAATTTGCGTTCTTAAAAATATATTCCAATGAAGATCAACCTTGTTTGAATGGATGATTACGCAATTATTTATTCTCAAGACATATAATTATCTAGAGAGAGGCATGTCACAATCTATTAAATAATAACAAAAAACTTGTGGTCTTGAAATCTTAGGATGGGTTTCTTTCTTTTGTTGATAATGATTGCTTGCTCTTCGAAGGCCTTATTTAGTTTACAAATACGTAAAGAGCTACCCACCACAGTGTCATGGTGGCACTTTCAAATTAATGGAATTTGGTTATGACTACATAATCTCCATTTAAAACTTTACGGTAATTAGTCGATTAGGGAGTTAGACGTATACATGAAATTAATATATAATTGAATTCTCTTAATTAATTAGACACGTTATTTACTCAGTACTGTTATCGGACCGGTATTCAACTATTGGGGGTATGTGTCAACTTCCTATTCAACACCAGTTGTGGGGATGACCATGGAACATGCTTGTTAAAATGAGAAAAAGGAAGCAAACACATTGCCAAATCTTTGCAATACATAAAAGCCACACGACAAGGAAACGACTTAAATGATTGTGTACCAAAACACTTGGTTGGCCAAATAGTAAGAGTTGGGATGTGAAAATTAGGTGCAAATTTGTCAAATTTAAGGGTGGTCGTGACGATGTAATTGGTGTAGAGAGGCTGGGAAAGATACTTTTAAACCATATCATCCAATAAATTACATATCAATCTCTTATCTTTTCAATAAACGGTGGATATCCTGACATATGTATGTAGAAACGGTGGATAATCGGATCGTGTCTGTAAAATGACTTTTATATGTAGAAAAGTGCACATGTAAATGGGTGCAGAATTTAAACTTGATTAGACCAAGTAATGGTTGTGATTAGGCAGCAGTATTACTATACTATTATGAAAATTGATGTTATGAACTATGAAGTAGTTGGGTGGCATTTATTTAACAAAAAGAAAACGCAAACAAGATCTGCAACTTGACTTTTGGAACATGACAATAGAACTTGTTAATGCATGTGTGGCTTGATTTGATTTTGATCTCCACTTTTTAATCCCGCTTATAAAAGTGCTAGTAAATTTCTTCTTTCGGCAGCCATCGGTTCAAACAGTAGTAGGACAATAATAAACAAACTGCCTTTTTCAGTTTTTCTTATTATCAGATGGCAAAATAACCTATGGGTACGGGTTCTGTTTGGGATCCGCACTTATAAGATGAGAAAGAGTTTTAATTTGGTGGGAATGAGGTGGGAATAGGGATAGATAGTAAAACCTGTAATAGGTATGGAACGAGGATGAGTTTTATAATCCCCACACTCATCTTGCCCCGTTTAAAATACAATATTTATTTTATTTTTATATAGTTTTATCTTTTAGTGTTATGTGGAGATGAGATTTAAAAAAATAAATGGACAGGGTGCAAGAAGAGCCACCCTGCTCCGAATCCGCCCTATTGTCATCCCTAATTAGGTTATAGGAAAACAAGTTGCTTCTTCATCACCATTGATCACAACTGCTCAAATCATGCTCATTTGTGACAAACAAGCAGCAATACTGCAATATATACCCAGAGGATTTCTCCACAAGCAACCTCTAAATTAAAACAATAAATAAAAATTAAAACCTAACTAAGCCACAACTATCATTGACACTAGCTGCAAAGAAGAAGAAGAAAAAAACAGAGAAAAAGGCATCACTCTAAGCACAGGGTTTCAACTCATTATGCACAGGTCCCCTCCGGCGTGGCAGTGAATAATCCTCACTCCATCACCAAGGCATGTCAATGTTCCCTAGTACCTGGGGATTGGGTGACCCCAATCTCAATCTTGATTCGCAGATGGCTTATCTGGGTATACCGGTCTTGGCTTCTTCCCAGGGTAGTGATGGTGCAATAAATGTTCACATTTAGCGCTTCCTTTTTCTATCTTTTGTGTTCGTTTCCGAACATTTTTGTGTATTTAATGTGTTTTAGACATGTGCAGGTAAATATCCCTCAAAGAAAGTGTTTGTACCTAAATTGAAGAAAATTGGGAAATTCAGGAGCAATTGTGTCATCATGGAGAATTGTGTCATCATGGAGAATCAGGGTGTCGGCCTTTCATGTCCCGTAATTCAAAAAATCAACCCTGCACTCAGACAATAAGAGAATGAAAAGAATAATAAGGTTAAATACTTGTATGTATAGATGATGATCATCAAACTTATGCAATTAAGTAAAACAAGTTTCATTACTTTCGTACCCAGAAAATGTGATCTAGCAGAAACTGGAGGTTGGTATTGACTGATCAAGAGGAGGCAAAAGATCATCTTAACCACCACCTTCACCTTCACCTTCACCTTCACCTTCACCTTCATATTACTTCTTCTCCTTACTCTCTCCATCAACTCTCTACTTATATGCTATCTCTCAGACTTCTTAATGATCACTGAGATACTAAAGTAGATAAAGACAAGAAAAGTGTCCACATAAAGGGAGAAAATTCTGCTAAAATAGCGAACATACATATAATTTATGAGAATATAGCTCACATGGAAATTAAAACATGGGTGGGTGATATTTTTTGGATGGTAATAGATTCACTCGCATTGTTGTTGTTGAAATTAGGATTAATTGCACTAAATTACCTGAATTTTTCTCTTTAAGAAAAATATAGCTAAGTTTAAGAAATTCAATATTAAAGTACATTGTCCTTAGGGGTAAAACCACTAACTTTGATGGTTAACCAATCAAATCCATAAAAAGAAAAAATTATCCTTGCTACTTCATCCAAAATATTATTGTTTATTATTTATATATATTTATTAAAACAATGAAATTAATTAAAAAGTTAAAAATAAATTTAAAATAGAAAATCCTTTTTGTTTTTTTTTATTAAATGTAGAAGACCAGATCTCCTCCTCATCCATGTATTTTCTTTATTTCTTATTATTAATTATTAAAAAAAATTAGTTTAACTAAATAAATAAAATGACCAAACTACCATTATATCGTTAAGGTTTGACTTTAGTTGTGTAAGATATGTTTTCCTTCAAAAAAAAAGAAAAAAAAAAAAATATATAAGGTATGTTTGTATTGAATTTCTCAAACTTCGTAACATTTTTTGCCTAAAGGAAAAACTTTAAGGTACTTTAGTGCAATTAACTCTTAAAATTACAATTTACATACCAGAGACGACCTGGGTTTGTGCTCGCTATATTTAACTATAGCTGATGACGGAAGATGTCCAATGGAGATCTCATGAACTGTTGCAAAAAGCGGAAATAACTCTAGCCATCCACGGTGGCTTAATACCTCGTAAACCTCTCTTGCCGTTAAGACACCCTTCAAATAAGTAAGAGAGGATAAATGATAATACAACAATTAGCAAAATAGTATCTCTATAACTCACTCTAAAACTTCTTTAAATCATTCATATTTAGTTTGAGACTTTGTATCATTCCTGAGACAGATAAGAATCTTTTGGAAATAGATTGTTACATTTTATTTTTCTTTAGACTGTATCTATAGTTCTACAAAATTAGGAAGTTCCTTTCCCAATATGAGATAATCAATATGCAAAACGAACAGTATTATAACCTCTGTAATCTATAGCAAACCCCGGTATGCTGTTATTATAGTTTTTCACTAGTACAAAACTGTTTGATGTCTCACTCTCGAACATACTTAGCCAACAATTTGAGTTATGCTTAAGTACAGGCCTTTCACGCACTCTGTAAAATATTTGTTATAGTAAGTTAGTAACTACCTGTAATTTCTGGCCCTGCAGCATCTCTGCTTCAAGATCATCAAAGGACCTGCCGATGACAAGCAGCAAAGGCATAACCGATTATGTAAATTCCACTTAAGTTTGTACGAGCACGAAATTACCAAAAAAACAAAGATTAAACCTTTTCCCTCCACTCTTAGCAAAAGCCTCTGCAACTTTTCTGTTCCTTCCTCCCACTGTCACAAAAGATATAATCAATATCAAAGCATAGGAGGAGTACTAGAAGAACAAAGGCACTCATTTGCTTCCTTACAGCATGTTGTGATGAGATCAGCTACGCCGCAGCTCTCAAAAAAGGTGCTGTCCTTAACAGATGAAAACAATAACTTTGAAAGGGCTTTCATTTCTTTTAGACCAATTCTCATTATTGCTGCCTAGTAAGTAATTCACATTAACGGCCAAGATTAGAAAGAAACACTAAAGAACAATGAGTCTAAAATTATCGGTACATACATACCTTGGTGTTATTTCCCATTTCGAGGCCATCCACCAAACCTTTGATATTAGCAGTTAATCCAACCATCAGTCATCTGATTTTGTAAAATGGGGAGCAAGAAAACTAAAAAAGAAACAAGAAGACTAATGCACTATAAACCTGCTGCGATGGCCACAACATTCTTCAAGGTCCCACATAGTTCAATTCCTTCCACGTCTTGGACCTATTTATGCATACAACAAAAAAACAGTCACATTATCAGATCGATAAACTTTTAGAGGATAAAGTTGCTATATACTATACTAGTGCATCAGTATAAATGTTTCAGCATATCCTGTTACACTCAAAGACTACTGTTTTCTTTCAGGCCTTTTTTTTTCTTTATTATTCTATGGAATTAGATTTCTCCAGAAGATGACTTGCAGCAATCGAACAATCGACTAGTTCATACAATCCTATCTTATCGAAAAAAGAAGCATATTTGTTGCACTTACAGCTGTGACAATGAAGTAAGGAGTAGTAAACAACTGAACCCATGTCTCAGCAATATCTTTGTTCTCTCTGTATCCAACTGTAGCTTCACTTAATTTCTCAAGTGCAATCTGCACAAGAAGCAGGTTATTAATTCTTTAGTAAACCAACGGTGGAAGGACCGAGCATGTGGATTTTTCAATAAAAATTACTCAAATTAGTTACTTGCCTCATTTGCAATGTTTGCCCCCATCAAAACACAACATTTAATACCAAGCTGTTGGGATATTAGATTGGAAATCATGCGGGGACCTTCCTTTTTTACCTTCATTCCTTTGATTAGGGAAATGGCTTCCACGTCTGTATTTACCTTACCAACAAGCTTCTTGCAAATACCATCCATAAATTGATGTGGAGTCACAAATACCAACATTTTTGCATCCTTAACTGCATAATTCCCAAGATTATAATCACAGTTAGAATTGAAACTAAGAGCAAACCAATCATATGTGGCGAATTATGTATAAACAAAAGAAAAAAACATCAAAGCAAGAAACTTGATACCTGCATTTTCAAGATCCGGGTCTGCAATAACATTTTTGCCAAGCTTAATGCCAGGGAGATATTTAACATTTTCCTGTATCAAAAATTTTAAAAAATAGCAATCTAAGAAATAATGAATTGTGTGCAGATATTAATTTAT
Organism: Acer negundo; assembly: GCA_035582765.1. Classification (NCBI taxonomy): domain Eukaryota; kingdom Viridiplantae; phylum Streptophyta; class Magnoliopsida; order Sapindales; family Sapindaceae; genus Acer; species Acer negundo. The sequence continues at coordinate 8,415,107 of CM069237.1, read as the reverse complement.
CCTAATACAACAGTCAATAGCTTAGTTACATTGGTCCGGTTGATGACATCAGAGAGCTTCTCACCACTTGGCAATGTCTCTTCAAAAACCCACATCCTAACTTGATCTGAATTTTATCAAACACATTCAAAATCAAAATACATTTCCATGCATAGAAGAAACTAATACATTCTGAACTATAAAACATCATTTTAGACAAAAACAAAAAGGCCTAAAATCAAAATTACAACTTGCAAAAGTTAACACAAAAATACATAGTACAAGATTAGTGTTGTGTTGCACGAATTTTATTAAAAATGACAAAGAGAAAACTGCATGGCAATATATAACATGAAAGTGAAAGTGAAAGGCATATATATTATGTACCATGAAAAGAATGGAGCTTGAAGGTGTTGGAGGCAATAAGCTTGGCAGCTACACTTCCCCAATTGCCACTACCCACAATAGTGACCTTTGATTTGCTGGAGACAGCACCAGGAGCCATGAAAAAGGAAAGAGAGAGAAGAAGAAGAGAAGAGGGAGATGGGTTTGTAATGACAAGCACTTTCAAATTATAATGGAATTTGGTTGTGAGTTGTGACTACATAATCTCCATTTTAAAATTTTATGGTAGTTAGACGTATTTATAAAATTAATTAATTAGCGACCCAAGCTTTCAGGTATGTGTCAACTGTCAACTTCCTATTCAACAGCAATTGTGGGGGTGACCATGGAACATGCTTGCTTGAAACTTGTTAAAAAGGAACCAAACACATTGCTAAATCTTTGCAATACATTTAGGCCAGAGTTAGGGTGTGAAAAGTATTTGTCAAATAGTTATTTTTAATCTGAGATGGCTATTTTTAAGCCTTCTTTTCAGACAAATTCCATATCAATCTATTATCCCTTCAACTTGAGATATATGTATATGGAGACAGTAGATAAACAGGTCACGTTAGTGAAATGGCTTTTTTATATATATATATATAGAGTAACTTTTCGGTCCAGGATTACTCGTACATAATCATCGATTGCTACCGATACTTATTGGATTACTATCGATAGCAATCCAATTACTACCGGTAGCAATCGACGATTCCATACGGAAAATCCTGCATTTAAAAATTTATATATATAAGTGCATGTACATGGGCGCACAATTTAAAGTTGATTAGACTAGGTAATGCATATGATTAGGCGGCAGAACTATAATGAAAATTGATGTTATGAACTATGAAGCGGTTGGGTAGCATTTATTTAAGAAAAAGAAACCGCAAACGGGATCTGCAACTTGACTTTTGGAACATGACATTATTAACTTGTTCATGCATACGTGGCTTGATTCATTGTAATTTCCACTTTTTAATCACGCTTATAGTCAACAATGGAGTCTCTTTTGTTCTTTTATCAGGTTCTAAGAAAATCAAGCATGTACATGTTGTTTCTTCATCACCATTGATCAACTGCAGAAACATTGTTTATGGAGGGTTACTGGTCTTGGGATACAACTGCTACTAATTAAAACCATAAAACAACAAAGCAAACCACAACTATCATTACATTTACATATACTAGTTGCAAAAAATCAAAACAGAGAAAAAGGCACCCTTTGGGCGTCAGGGTTTCAACTCATTGTGCACAGGTCCTCTCCGGTGTGGCAGTGAATAATCCTCACTCCACGACTGAGGCAGCTGCTCTTGTCTTCCTTTCATATCCTGTAATTCCATCAACCCTGCACACAGATAACAAGAGGAAAAAAAAAAAAACAATAAAATTAAGTACTTGTATGTATAGATGATGATCGTCAAACTTATGCAATTAAGTAAAACAGGTTTCGTTACTTTCGTACCCAGAAAATGTGATCTAGCAGAAACTGCAAGTTGGTATTGACTGAACAAGAGGAGGCAAAAGATCATCTTAACCACCATCTTCAACTTCATAGTAATTCTTCTCCTTACTCTCTCTCCCTCTACCAACCCTGCTTATATGCTGCTCTCTCAGACTTCTCAATGAAAACGTCATTACTGAGATACTAAGTAGATAAAGACAAGAAAAGGGTCCACATAAAGGGAGAAAATTCTGCTTAAATAGTATGAACAACACGGAAATTGTAAATAAGAATATCATAGTCATAGGTTTATGTGCAGAACATGGCTGCGCTTCTATTTGTTCTTTCTACGGCTCTAAAGTACCAATCTGTTTGCAAATAAACCTAAATGAAATTGAATAAACTACTTTGGCTGCCACCACGTCGTCCATTTACACCTTTAGATAGACATAAACTCTATCCATTTACACCTATCTACATTCTACAGGGAGACACAGACAAGGTACTAGGGGTCAGCCAATTGATATCCTGGAAGATGGAAAATAACAATGGAGAAGAGATCACAAGAACGAGGTCAATTTATACATAATCTCTCTTGAATTCATATGCCACCTTTAGGAAACAGTTAAGGCAGAAACAAACTTTTTATTTTTCTCTATATAGTAAGACCTCGAGGATCACATTAATCATTGTTGTACATTAGTATAAGATTCCATAATGGTACCAATCACTTATATGAACATCTCGAGGAAATAAATGATGAGAAATTATGTATAAATGATTGTTCTCGTTGAACTATATCAATTGAAACTCAAAAATATCGAGAGGTACTCCTAATGCCTTGAAGGCAATCACTTTCTTGGATGTTATATGATTGAGCACCAACTTGTTTGGCATTGGCCATAACCATGTTTCAAGGAGCTCTATCGAAGGGCTTTGTATCATTGTAACAGACATCCCAGACGGCTTCCATGGCATCCTTTGCAGCTGTTTCTGAGCAGAAAGGATTAGCAATCACCGATTTCATAACTCTTCTTCTAACACAGTCCTGCAAATGTCAGAGTACAAACAAGATTTTTTATTACTTGAATTTGACTGAGTCTAGAACAAAGAGACCATAAATGTATATTGTACATACATTTTGAAGACAATGCATAAGTAATATATATTAGATTACCATAAAAATGCAGTATATGATGAAATGAAACTTGGGGCATGATACGGAAGTCCGAGATACCACATCAACTATGAAACAAGTGCTTCCTGTTCTAGCTGAATTTGGGGAAGCACGCTTTATGTTTGTCATCAGCTTTTTGCAATTATCAGTCATGATTGCACATAATCAATGAGCCTTTGTTAAAAGTAATGCTTTAGTAAGGCGGTTTAAGATCTTTACAAATCTATTCTCTCCATGCTTAATTCCATTTTCAGAGTGCAGTTTGGTTAAACGAAAATTTTCCATGCTTTACAAACCAATTTTCAGTTTGTTGGGAATTTGAAGAAGGTCCAATGATTCTCTCTGCATCCAGAGGGGATAAACAGCAACTAGCTCTCTAACAGTATTATGTAATAACAGATAAAATTCCTGGTAATATACAATGATGCTGAATCTAAATTGCTCAGTGTGTCCAGGATTTGATGAATTCCATCCTATTGCCATAAAAACTGAATGAAATTTTGAAACAAAAACCATTACCCAACTGACCACCCTGCTCTCTCACATTCCCTGCTAGGAAAAGGTTTATTGCTACATAAAAGTTCCCTATTCCTATAAGAAATAAGTGACTTATAATCAAAACAAAGCTGATATCAAGATGAGAAACTGGGAGGCCACCTAACAAATCAGCCTTGTCATAGAATTTGCTGATGTTTTCGCACATCCTTACAAGTTAGATTAACTAACAATTGTGGACAAATGCGGAAGAAAAAGAATATTAGCATACATCATCTTCTAAGATTGGTTTCCTTTTAAATAAAACAAGAGAAACAAAGCATTCCAAACTATGCCTAAATTAAGATGCTACTACTACGGACTTAGAGAAAGAAATCTCCGCCTTGGCGGAATAGAAAATCTCCACTAGTCCATAATTGACAATGATAAGGTATATCATGTTATTCACTCCCTAGTTCAAAAAGTTGATTTACAATCGGTAAAGCTGCACCAAACCATTTACCTCTAACAGGGATTGAAGATATTAAGTTTTACATATGAGACAAATATGCATAACTGGTCCTCCCAATCATGCCATTCAAGGAGAAAACATGTCATTTGCATTTTTTGTAAATTAATCCACAATGTCACTCTGGGCATACATGAAGATTAGAGGGCAAGGGTAACAAACAAACTAAATACTGCACTTTATTATCCAAACAACTTCCTATTAATTAGATTTGAATATGCATTGAAAACCTAATGTTCTTCTGTTAGCATAAGTAATACAGTTCACAGAACAATTGGAAGTGTTTGTTGGCTACATACAATAGCATAAGTAATACGCTGATATTTCAACTTGTTAAAAAGCTTGCAACCTTATAATATAGTTCACATTTCACATTGCATGCAATAACCCAAGCCTCTAAACAAGTGCTCCTATTTGCACATGGTGAATTTAAACCTATAGACTAGTATATTTTTTCTTTTTTATTATTCCTTTTTTTCTGAAACCAAAGCATATAAATTGTTCCCCACTTTCAAAGCCTATTATCAAGTTGGAGGTCTTCAATTATTATTGATGTTTAGCATCTAAATGTTGCCGAATTGATAATGGAACATAACTGCACGTCTGCACATAGTAATCCCATGAAGGAAAATAAAAATAAATAAATAAAGTTAAGAGTTTATATCTAAATTCGGAAACTCACTTGTTCATGGCCTCTTATCTTCATGTAACCCCGCAGTAATTCCCGTTTGTAGTGGCAATCACCACTAAGATGGCCAGCACGAATCTGTTTTACATAAATTACAGAGAAGCACAGAAACCAACCTAAGGATCAGACATAATGGAAAGTGAATTAAACAAAAGGCTACCATTGAGTTGCAACATTGATGCTCACCTCACTGCAGGCATGATGAGCACAATTTTCCCAATTCAAGTTTGCAGCACGACAATCGTCATACGCGTGAATTAGCTCATGTATAACAACTTGGTTGACCTCATCTTGGATGTTCATATGATTACTACACACCATTATCTAAATCACATGCACACAAAATTGACAGATCAGAGCATTAGATTATAATGAACTCATTTGTAGAGGTAAATGAACTATAAATAATCCCGACAATTGATTAAAGATAATATGATCCCATAAAAATATTAAACTTTATTTATCAAACAAATAAACAAAAAAATAATAATAATAACAGGTTGAAAGTAAAGGAAATACAGTATACTGATATATAGGGTAAATCTAAACCAACAGAATCAATCGAATTCATACGAATGGGTTCATACTAAACCCAAGAAACCAAAATAGATACAACAGTAGAGTAAACATTCATTAGCTGCAGAGATTCAATTTAATGAATAAGTTACACCACACAATAAAAATCAAAAGCATTCCATTGAACCAGAAGATAACTCAAATAAAAATATCTATAAGAGCAAAAGGTCAATACCCCACCACCACGAACATAGCCGCCACTAATCTTCTTATCACAATTAACAGCCTTGATGAAATTGTCACCAATTGCACACCCGGATTTCTCCAAATGCTCCTTCAAAAATTTCACCATAGGAGCTACTCAAAAGAAATCAACAAAATGAAGTTCATTTTCAATTCAACCATATCATTCCTACTCGGAGAGAAATACTTCAAAACCCTAAACCCAAAAAATCCTAAAACCCTAAACCCTTGAAAGCTGAAATGAGAATGTATTAAAAAAAAAAAAGTATGCAGTAAGAAATGAGAGAATTACTTCTGAGACTTCTTTGAATCATGTCTTGACACTCCTCTACGGTGCGGCCGTCGTTAATGGCGGAGGAGAAGCTGTCTGATCCGGGTTTCGAAGCGGGTTCCGCCGCCATTCCTCTGACTTGGGTTTCGACTGTTTTTGGTGTCTTTGGATTTGTCCCACACAGCCCGGTTTTGGTTGGTTCGGATTTTTATATGATGTTGGATTTTACTTTCTGTTGGATTTATTATTTATTTGAAAGATTTAACGTCTTCATATTGTATTCGTCGGCCGTCGAGTTAAAGTAAATTCGTAAGAGTTTCTCAAGTAGATCTTTTATAGGTAGAGTTTTTAAATAAAATTTGTTGGATATTTTATTGTCAATTAAAAGAGAGATTTTTTAACGATAAAATGAACAAAATACTCTAACAAATATTAAATTATAGGGTTATATTGGAGATTTTAGTTTTATTAAAAAACTCAAAAAATCTATTTGGAAAAGTTTTAAATTTAGGTTAAAACTTAGGTTTCTTTAAATAGACATAAAACAGTCTTTTTAATCATATAAAAACTCTACTGAATGACAACCAAATGATAAAAAAAAAAAATTGAAAAAAGTTTTTTTAATTAAAAAAGCTCTATTAGCCAGTAGACAAGCTCTCCCAAATGGACACTTAATCGATTGATACGCGTCTAATAAAGAAATTAAGCTTCGTTTGTTTAGTCGTATTATATTGTATTAAACAATTAAAATGTACTAAAATAATATAATATAGTGTTTACACACTATATTAACTAATACATTGGGGCACGTTTGGTGCGCCGTACTGTATTGTATTAGGAGTTTAAAATGTATTAGAATAATATAATACAATGTATAGTTTGTTTTGCACTGTTCACTGTATTGTATTAGCTAATACATTTTAATTGGTCCATCGTATTAACTAATACAGTGGATATCGTATTAACTAATACAGTGGATATCGTATTAACTAATACAGAGTACAGATATTGTATTAGTTAATACATCATAATACAATCTAATACAAAATATTACCAACACACAGGATTGTATAATAATAATACAGTCCAATACAATACAATATAATTCAATACAGTCCAATACAATCCAATACAGTGTACCAAACGAGTCCATATTTTGTGGTATTAGGTTGTATTATATTAGAAAAAAACACTTTTTTTTCTTCTTCTTTTTCCGATGAATATTGAATATTGAATATCGATAAAATATGTGTTATCTTGTTAATATATATATATATATATATATATATATATATATTTTTTTAATTTCAAAATACATAGGAAATTTTTATTTAAATTTTTTGTTTCAATTAAAATAAATATTTATTGATTTTTTATATAAAAATATTTATTAATTTATTTATGATAAGGATATTTAAAATTAATTATTAACTATTTTAAAAATATATTATATTTTTATAATATAATATAATAAAATACAATAAAGTCATATAGGAATAATCTAATACGATATAATACAGTGCATCACCAAACACAAGTTTGTATTAATGATAATACAATCCAATATAATACAATCCAATCCAATACAGTCCAATACAGTGTGCCAAATGAGCCATAATTGACTAAATTAATTTTTTTTTAATATAGCAAGGACAAAAAAATTAATCCACACCATTGATTTGTTAATTAAATACATGTCAATATATTATAACGTAAGAACACTCAAGGTGAGGAGAAAATCATTATATTTATAGGTGGTTTTATTGCCACCAATAAAATATCTTCCTACTTTCTACTTCCTACTCCCATCTAGTTTTAGGCTCAAAATTTTTTTATCACTATTTGGACCGGGTTTTGTAAGAAAGTCACCACTTTAATAACTTAAGTTTAAAATACACATATTATGGTGAACGGACAAAAATGCCCCCCCACAGTAATCTTTTTCACCATTTTGGTTTTTTTTTTTTTTCTCTTTCAAAATCCTTCATCAATGGACGATGATGGACCATGAACACGCATACGTTGCCGTCGACAACCACGACCAAACACAATATCGACTTTTTTTTATGTCCGAGCCTTTGTTAGTTGCATCTGAGATACAAACCCTCTTGTTAGTTGGTTTTTTTTTTTTTTTTAAATTTAAAACCCTCTTTTGTAAACCTTAAGTTGATTGTGTGGAAAAAAAAATTTGATTGTTAAAAAGGCTCGGAGAACAAATAAAAAGTCTCGGAGACTATTTACAAAGTTTCGAAGATACAAAATTAACAAAAAAATCTGATGGTTAAAAAGGCTCGGAGACTAATTGAAAAGATTCGGATTACTGTTTACAAAGTATCAGAGACAGTGTTAAAAGGCTCAGAGACTATTTACAAAGTCTCGGAGATACAAAATTACCAAAAAAAACTGATGGTTAAAAAGGCTCGAAAAATGCTCGGAGACTAATTGAAAATTCTCAAATTACCGTTGAAATGGCTCGGAGAACAAATGAAAAATCTCGGATAACAAATGAAAAGTATCAGAGACTAATTGAAAAGTCTCGGAGACTAAATGAAAAGGCTCGAGCCTTTTCAATTGTTCCCCGAGCCTTTTCAATTAGTTTTCGAGACTTTGTAAATAGTCTCCGAATTTTTTCAATTAGTTTTCGATCTTTTTCAATTAGATTCAAAATTCACACAACCAGCTTAAGGTTTACAAAAGACTCGGAGATAATAAATGAAAAGGAACCTAATTTGGGTTTTAAATTTATAAAGAAAAGAAAAAACAAAAAAAAACAAAAAAAAACAAAAAAGCTAATTATCCAATGAAATTGCATTGATAATGTTATGATGTTCAACCTCCATTGGAGGTCTGCTATAAAGAAAGATGAAAGAATAAAATATCATAAAACTTCAAAGTAAGAAAGAGAATGTGTAAAGTAAGGGCATTTTTGGAAATTACTTACTTTAATGCTTTTTAAACTTAAGATGTTAAAGTTATGACTTTCTTACAAAACCCGGTCAAAAGGTGACATTTCCCATCATTTCCACTAAAACTTAATGGGTCTGAATTATAATTATTAAGTATTTTTTTTTTTAAGTGTCAAACAACTTAAAAATACTAAAAAACAACTTAAAATAAAAAGTAAAAAATCCTAATTTTTCATTTGATTGCAAATCACTAAATTGTATTAAATACAATCCAAAATCTTTTCTTCCAATATTATCCCTCATATATAACATATTTTCAACTTCATCATAATTATATATGGCATAGAAAGTTTTATTTTAATATATTAATTATTTTAAATAGCTTTAAAATAAAATAAAAAACCTAATCACTTTTCATATTGGTGTTTAATATCAATATTTTATTATGATATTAGGGTGATGTATTTATATATTATTTTTTTTTAGAGTGTTTTAAATGAGTTTTCCTGCTACCCCCTTTATATTTTGAAAAAAAAAATCTTTTCTTTTCTTCTCTTAGTAAAAACGAAGTTTGTTTGTAATCGAAAAAGAAAATCATGATCATATGTGTTCTATATAATTATTATTTTTGGATTGTTTTTATTCCATATTATATGTATAATTGTTTAACATGGGTATAATTGTAAAATTATTTATTTTCAGATAATTTTACTTTTAAAAAACAAACGTGTTGACAGTATATTCAGATGTGAGGAAAAAAACAAGCAAACATGTCATTCAAGTTCAGATTTCAGTCTTTATTCAGTCTTTAGAAAAATTCAGGATTGTTCAGTCTTCAGATAAAAAAACAAACGACCCCATAGACAATATGAGTCCGGCCCAATGGTTTGCCCATCACACTTACACCGTGAGTTGTGGATTCGAGTTTGTCCCCTCTCTTAGTTAAATCCTAAATTATTATCATATTTAAAATAAAATAAAAAGTTGATATATACTCTAAACCTTTATTTTATCATAATAATGTTTTTGTTGAGTTGTTATTAACTTATTATAATTGTGTGTTCTGAGACATATATGGTCCAATATCCTTTATTTTATCATATTAATTCTTTTTTTAGTTGTTATTAACTTATTATAATTGTGACTTCTCTATTTCAAACCACTCCAAATGCATCCACACGGCACACCATGATGAAACTGGATGCACTTTCATGAATTTTGATGAGATTTGTTACTTGGGCTTTGCCACTTTGCTGTTAAGAGCAAGATTATTGGGTAGTTATATGAGAGATAATTGGTTAATTTTTGTTTTAATTTTTTTTTTTTAATTTTCAAATCCTTAGTTTTATACATCCTTAAATTGAAATCTAAAGATTAAAATTGACCCAATAACCTTATTGTTAAAAGCAATTTAGCCGCCAAACCCTTGTTATATATATATATGTTAAAGATCAATGAGACGTGGTTGGAGAAAATTTTTATTGTGCTCTATGCAATAAATGAGTTTATTGATCATCTTTTTGTTCACTGTCAGTGGACCTGGAAGGTGTGGTGTTGCTGTATGAATTGGTGGGATGTTAGGTGGTGTGCAAACAACACTCTAAAGGAGTGGATGGATAGTTGGTTGGCTCTTTGTCCAGCCGTGAATAGCAAGATGGCCTGAAGCATTCTGTTCTTCGCTGTTACGTGGATAATTTGGGAGGTTAGAAACAATTTGATTTTCAGAGGCCAAGAGGCCATCGTTGACAAGGCTGTGGATGATGTTAAATTCAGGGTGGCTTGATGGTTTAAATGTTATGGTAAAGGGAATAAGTTACCAATTTCTATAATGATGCTTAATATCAAAGAGAGCTGTGTTTCATGTGCCTCCACTAAGAAACCTATTCACGAGAGATGGTTGCCACCTGCGGTTGGTTTTCTGAAATTCAATGTTGACCGTTCGGCAAGAGGAACGCCAGGCCCGACTGGCATTGGGGGAGTCCTAAGGAATTTTGGTGGTAGGATATTTTGTCAGTTCTCTATTTCTGTGGGCATTATTCAAGATTTGAAGTCAGCTGAGTTACTGGCGATTTTAAAAGCCTGCGAGTTGTGCTCGTCTAATCAGAGGATGACTGATTATAATATTCGTGTTGTGATTGATTCTTTGGAAGCTGTTTCCTGGGTCAATAATATGGACGATTTTGGTAACCTCATTCATCTTTAAGCCATCTATGATATCAGAGGTTACCTTCAAAGGAGGAAAGGTCTTTCCATTATTTTTAACTCAAGGACTACTAATGAAGAAGCTGATCGGCTGGCTAGGATGAGCTCAAGTGGTGGTGAGGACAGATTAGAGTGGAATGAGTTTTGAGTGTGAGGGTTTTCTCTTCTTTTGTAGGCTCTCTGTGTTTTGGTGCCTGTATCTTTTGTGGGTTTTTTGGGGGCTCTGTTCTCAGGGGTTTCTTTTTGTTTGCTTTTGTTGCTTTCTTTTGTAGTTCGTTTTTCGTTTGTGGTTGTGGTGTTTTGCCTTTGGGCTTTCTTTAATAAATTTTGATGTTAAAAAAATATAAATAAAAAGATTGTTCGATTCCAATAACTATTTTTTTTTTTTTTCCATTTTTTCTATGTTTTTTAAATTTTTAAATGTTTTAATTAACTTTAAAAAAAAAAAATAGTTTCCAAACTTGAAATTTTTTCCATAAGTATATTTCATTTTTCTTATTATTCATGTAAAAAATATTATTGAAATTCATTAAATTTCATCATGAAGTGGATGGTTTGTACATAAAATAGTTTGCACTTAGAATTCTCCTATTTTTATATATGTATATACCGACCAAAAAAAAAAAAAAAACTCAAATTAAGTGGTTATAAACTTATAATCTTAGTGGAACAACATGTACCAAAAAAAAAAAGGAAAAAAGTAATTAATCATTTTATATTTATTTTTAAACACTAATATAACTCTAAATGAATGGGAATTTGAATTTGTTAACCTTTTAGAAATACCATTAATTATTTAATTTGAATTACTCAGTAAACCAGGTTGCTTAATTGCATGTCTTCAAATGCTTAAATAACTCGATCCATACATTTCTATTGCACTCGTGTGTCTCTGCCTATTGTTGTAATGTTTCCTTCTCCACAGACTCATAAGTTGTTGCACTGCCCTTTCATGTCTGGGATTCCATTGACATTTTCGGGATTCCATTGACATTTTCAAGTTGTTTGATTAATTGTTGTTTACAACCTAGACCTACCTTTCTAGATTTATGGGTTTTGCCATTCTTTTTTCTTTCTGGTATATATCTTATATTAGCTATATAAATTAAATTGTTATTAATTTTTATTTTTATTTATCTGATTATGTGGGATATATATATATATATATATAAATATATTAAAATTGGTCTGTATGTATATATATATATATATATATATATATATAGTAATTAACGGTTATGGAAAAAATATATATAAAGAAAAATAGAACCAGTCATTGAATTGCATGAAAATGCATGCATAATCACCACCACAGGACCCGTTCAAGCCAATGTTTAATAACCAACACCGATATGATCCTAAAAAACCTCCTATTTTCTTGCTTCCATACCCTAACTTTTCTTCCATTTCAAACCCTATATATTATTAGCGACATCTTCCATCGTATCATCTCTTTCCTAAGTTTTGCAGTGTTTCTCTGTATCGTGTAGAGAATCACTGCTTCCTTAAGAAACCCGAAACAAAAACACTAAAAAGATCCAAAATGGCACGTCAAGTGATTGTTCTCGCCCTCATTTTCGTAGCTGTGGTTGGATCTGTCTCAGCCGCCCGATCACCTTCTGCTTCTCCGGCAGCCGCCCCCCAGGCATCTCCTGCTCCTCCTACACCAGTAACCTCCACACCACCACCCGTCGCCAATGCTCCCAAGTCAGCCTCCCCCAAGCCCTCCACCGCCGCCCCTTCTGCCGAGGCTCCCGAGGTCGAATCCGACTCTCCTGCTAAGTCCCCAGCTGATCTTGCACCTACATCTGATGACGTCAGCTCACCTCCATCACCTACTCTCGTTGCTGATGGTGGCAGTGAGCCCGCTGCAGCTCCAGTCTCCGACGATGCTTCCGGTGTCACCAGCCTTAAGGTCTCCGCTGCTGCCGGTGTCGCAGCCGTAGCTGGGTTTTTCTTCTTTTAAGCTGGACGTAATTAGTAGAAATGGACAATTACATGCATGAGTGGACTGAGAGAATCTTTTTAGTGTGAGTTTCTAAGATCGAAGATATTAATGTGATTTAAATTATAAAAACAGCACGTAAGTGGAAGTCATTTACACTATTAAAGTAATTCCATGACTTCAATTTCTTAGTTGAAATTTGTGGTTCTACTTTTATGTATTATTTATTATTGAACCTCCACTTTGAGCTTAATTCAAAGTATTAATTGCTCTAAATAATTCTCATAAACTATAATTAGCTTATATTTGACTCAAAATTGTTTTCTTTACAGATTAATTTCTTCCGAAATTTCTTCTATTAGACTCAAAATTGTTTTGTTTATATAGTCTTATATTATCTTCCGAAATACATTTTTGGGTTTTTTTTTTAATTTTTATTTTATTTTATTTTATTTTTTTAACAACAATCGAATCAACAATTTTGAACAATTATGATTAAAAACATATGGTTCAAATGGTTCAAAAAAAATTGTCACTATTTGGGGCGGTTCTTGTAAGAATATCACCACTTTACTAATTCAAGTTTAAAAGACACATATTTAGGTGACCAGACAAAAATACTCTTATTTTGTCAGTTTGTGTCTTTTCAAACCTAGAGAGAAATAGTTGATAGAGAGAAAGAAAACATCGGTTGCAAGAAATACATCTGAAAACTTCACGGCGAACAACAAAAACCACATCAAAACAACAACCTTAAGCTGGTTGTGTGTATTTTGAATCTAATTAAAAAGGCTCGGAGACAAATTGAAAAGGCTCGAAGACTATTTACAAAGTCTTGGAGCCAGTGTTAAAAGGCTCGGAGACTATTTACAAAGTCTAAATAGTCTCCGAGCCATTGTTAAAAGGCTCGGAAAAAGCTAGGAGACTATTTACAAAGTCTCGAACAGTGTATGAAAAGTCTCGGAAAACTATTGAAAAGGCTCGAATGCAATGTTAAAAGTCTCGGAGATTCAAAAAGTCTCGAACAAAGACTTTTAACATTGTATTCAAGTCTTTTCAACAGTTCTCCGAGACTTTTTATACACTGTCCGAGACTTTGTAAATAGTTTCCGAGCCTTTTAACACTGGCTTTGAGACTATGAAAATAGTCTCTGAACCTTTTAACACTGGCTCCAAGACTTTGTAAATAGTTTCTGAGCCTTTTAACACTGGCTTTGAGACTTTGAAAATAGTCTCCGAACCTTTTAACACTGGCTCCAAGACTTTGTAAATAGTTTCCGAGCCTTTTTTGAGCCTTTTAACATTGGCTCCAAAACTTTGTAAATAGTCTCCGAGACTTTTCAATTTGTCTTCGAGCCTTTTCAATTATTTTCAAAATTCACAAAACCAGCTTAAGGTTTACAAAAGACTCAAAGAACAAAATGAAAAGTAATTATCCAATGATGTTTTACCCCCAAATGCATCCGCGTAGAGCCACTAAACTAATTATCCAATGATGTTCAACCTTCATTAGAAGTTTGTTAAACAGACCTCTATGAAGAAGATGAAAGAATAATAAAAATAAAAAATAAAAAATAAAACTTCAAAGTAAGAGAATGTATGTAAATTAAGGACATTTTTGTTCGTTCACCATAATATATGTCTTTTAAACTTAAGTTATTAAAGTTGTGACTTTCTTACAAAACCGCTTTAAAAAGATGACATTTCCCACCATTTCCACATGATTCAAATCCAGATTTTGAAGAAGATAAGGTCGGAACGTCTGCTCTATCAAAAGACAATCTCATTATATGATGTTATAGTGAATATGTGAATTTATTCCTTTTTAAATATATATATATTTTTTTTTACGATTTATGAGAAGAAGATAATCATAGATGTACATAGATGTATCTAAAGCAAAAGCTTCTCCGTTTTTTTGAGTGTTATAATCTCTCTCAGAGGTGCACCACAAGTGACCTCAACATTCCCATTCCACCAACAGTGGTATCAGAGCCCAGGAGAGCTGGAAATTTGAAGAACAGAGGCCAAAACCAAATTGGCCCAGAAATCAAAGTGCTCAAAATATAAATTTGAGCATACCAGTGTGTTCTACTCGTCTCAAGGAGTGCATCGGTGAAAATTTCATCGAAATCGGAGTTAAAGAGAGGTGTCACGCGTCGTTTGAAGTTGGAGAGTGTACCCACGCCGTCCACGCGCATCCAACCGTCCGGAGCGTCACCGTCACGCGCCGGTCGTCTTCCTCGCCCGATTTTCAGGGTCCGACCCGAAGTCCGACCCGTAACCTGACCCGAACCGGTCCGACCCGTCACCTGATCCGACCCGGTTATCCGACCCGGTCCGTGAGTGCTGCTGAGGTCACTAACGCCGTTAGTCCGTCTGGAATATTCCGTCAGAAAAGGAATATTCCGTTATCTTGGTTGACTTTTGTCAAAAAGTTTGACCGCCCGTTTCAGACACTTCCGAACTCGTTTTTTGACAAACCCGGACTGTTTTCCAAGGTTTTAGACCATTCCGGACGCAACCGTGCACTCATTTTTTTGCAAATTCAGACTCCAGATCAGTGTTCTAAGTAGTTCAAGCTCGATGGCCAACGGAAACGCGCAAGTTGTCATCCCGAAACTCACCAAAGACAACTATGACAATTGGTGCATACAAATGAGAGCCCTACTAGGTTCTCAAGATGTTATGGACATTGTGGAAGATGGATACACAGAACCCGCATCCAAAGAAGCTGAAGGAACCATGACAGAAGCTCAGACAACAACTCTCAGAGCCGATCGAAAGAAGGATTGTAAAGCTAAGTCCATAATCTATCAAGGACTAGACGAACCCACGTTCGAGCTTATAGCTTCCTCCAAGTCATCGAAAGAAGTCTGGGACACCCTTCACAAGACCTACAAAGGTGCTGACAAAGTGAAAAGGATCCGTCTTCAAACTCTACGAGGTGAGTTCGAATCTTTACGAATGAAATCTAATGAATCCATTGCAGAGTTCTATACACGAGTCATGGTTGTTGCAAATCAGCTAAGAAGAAATGGAGAAACTCTCGAAGACATGAGAATTTCGGAGAAAATTTTACGATCATTGGATCCAAAGTTTGACTTTATAGTGGTGGCCCTGGAAGAAACAAAAGATCTGGAGACGATGTCTGTAGAAGAACTGGTGGGTTCATTGCAAGCCCATGAGCAGAAAGTCACAAGAAGAAGTGACGACAGAGTATTGGAGCAAGCTCTCCAGTCAAAGTTATCCCTCCATGAAAAAAGATATGAGCAAGGGGGGACCTCACAACAAGGAAGAGAACGAGGTAGAGGATCTCGTGGAAGAGGTTCTGGAAATGCTGAAACCAAAGGTAGAGGCAGAGGAGGAAGAGACGCAAGTAGAGGAGGACGTGGACAACAAAACCATGTCTCACGAGGACGAGGACGAGGAAGAAGAGGCGGTTACAACTACCGTCCGAACGTTGACAAAAGAAACGTTCAATGCTATAATTGCCACAAATATGGGCACTATAGCAACGAGTGCAGAGGTATCCCAAATGAAGTAAATGAAAGTTCTAACTTTGCAGAGAAAGAGCAGGTTGAAGGAGAATCGTTGATGCTAATGGCACACAACTCAACATATCAAAATCAAGATGTGTGGTTTCTTGATTCTGGAGCCAGCAACCATATGACTGGCAGAAAAGACTTGTTCACTGAACTTGATGAGAAAGTTCATGGAGAAATCTCATTTGGTGACCTCTCTAAAATCTCTGTCCAAGGAAGAGGAGATGTCATGATAAAGCAGAAGAATGGAGATCATGCTTTCATCTCCAATGTTTATTATGTTCCAGACATGAAGACAAACATCCTAAGTCTCGGACAACTCTTGGAGAAAGGCTATCACATTAGTCTTCAAAATATGCAACTCACCATCACAGATGCTCGAGGAAAGCTGGTTACTCGAGTCCAGATGACGAAGAATAGGATGTTTCCTCTCGCAATTCATCATGATACGCCAAAGTGTCTGACAGCCATCATCAATAACAAAGACTGGTTGTGGCATCTCAGGTATGGACATCTCAATTTTGAAAGTTTAAAGCAATTGGGAAGTAAGAAGATGGTGAAAGGATTGCCAAATATCCATCACCCAAATGAGATGTGTGAAAGCTGTGTTCTTAGCAAACAACACAGAAATAGCTTCGGAAAGGAGGCAAATTGGAGAGCAACCATGCCACTTGAGCTCGTTCACACAGATGTGTGTGGTCCATTAACGCCAGTATCAAATGGACAGAATCAATACTTCCTTACATTCATTGACGACTACAGCAGGAAGACATGGGTCTATTTTCTGAAAAAGAAGTCTGAAGTGTTTGGCTACTTCAAAGAGTTCAAAACTCTTGTGGAGAAGCAAAGTGGCTATCATATCAAAGCATTGAGATCAGATCAAGGTGGAGAATACACTGCAGGTGCTTTCCAGGAGTTCCTAAAGCAACAAGGAATCAGACATCAGTTTACACCAGCTTATACTCCTCAGTTAAACGGTGTAGCTGAAAGGAAGAATCGAACAATCCTTAACATGGCCAGAAGCATGTTAAAGGATAAAAACATGCCTAAAAGTTTTTGGGCTGAAGCAGTCTTGTGTGCGGTATATCTACAAAACAGATGTCCTACGAAGAGTCTTAATACAAAGACACCGCACGAAGCATGGAGCACTCACAAACCAAGTGTCAGCCACCTTAGAGTTTTTGGCTCTATTGCCTACATCAAAGTCCCAGAAGCGAGAAGAACCAAGCTTGAAGATAAAGGAGAGAAGTGTATCCTTGTTGGATACGGTGACAGAACTATGGGTTATCGGCTATATAACCCCACCACCAAGAAAGTAATCTTCAGCAGAGATGTCATTTTTGAAGAAAATGAATCCTGGAATTAGGATCAAACTAAAGCTTCCAGAAGTGCAGAGTTGATACCTGAAGAAGAGGCAAGAGAAGTGGCTACAAAGACACAAACACCCAGAGATCAGCAAACACCTCAACGTGGTTCCCCTTCACCACAAAGGTATGATACTCCATTACCAATTGATCGTGATTTCTCAGATATGAGGCTTAGAGGAACACGCAGTCTAGAAGATCTGTATGAATATACAGAACAGGTGGAAGAAGATCTTACTCTGTATTGTCTGCTGATGACAAGTGATCCAGTTAGCTTTGAAGAGGCTAACCAAGAAGGAAAATGGAGAAGTGCAATGGATGATGAGATTCGATCCATTGAGAAGAACAAGACGTGGGAGTTGACTAATCTCCCAAAAGACAGGAAAGCTATTGGAGTGAAATGGGTTTACAAAACCAAAAGGAATGCGAAAGGAGAAGTCCAGAGATACAAGGCAAGACTTGTAGCAAAAGGCTATAAACAAAAGGAAGGAGTTGACTACGGAGAAGTCTTTGCGCCAGTTGCCAGACTAGAGACCATCAGATTGCTAATATCATTAGCAGCCCAGAAAAGTTGGAAAATCTACCAACTTGACGTAAAGTCAGCATTCCTGAATGGCTTTCTTGAAGAAGAAATCTATGTGGAACAACCACCTGGATATGTGAAGAAAGGAAAAGAAGATAAAGTGTGCAGACTGAAGAAAGCCTTATATGGTTTGAAGCAAGCGCCTCGTGCATGGAATATGAGGATTGATGATTACTTCCAAAAGAACAGATTTGAGAAATGCCCGTATGAGCATGCACTATATATGAAGAAGGAGATTGACGGAAGCTTGTTATATGCATGCCTATACGTTGATGACTTGATCTTCACCGGCAACAATCCAACCATGTTTGAAGATTTCAAGAGGAGGATGGTGAAAGAATTTGAGATGACTGACATTGGTCTAATGGCTCATTTTCTCGGTATTGAAGTTGTGCAAAGCGAAAAAGGTATCTTCATCTCTCAGAGTATCTATGCAAAAGAAATTCTGAAAAGATTTGGTATGGAAAAATGCAATCCTGTCACAACTCCAGTAGAAACAGGATTAGAGTTAAGAAAGAATGAAAGGGGAGATGTTGATCCAACCTATTTCAAGAGCTTGGTTGGAAGCCTGAGATACTTGACGTGTACCAGGCCAGATATACTCTATGGAGTTGGACTAGTCAGCAGATACATGGAGACTCCTGACCAGTCTCACCTGAATGCAGCAAAGAGGATACTCAGGTACATAAAAGGTACTATTAATGATGGTATTTTATATACCAAATGTGAAGATTGCAGGTTGATTGGCTATTCAGATAGTGATTGGGGAAGAGATCTGGATGAACGTAAAAGCACCACAGGTTTTACGTATTTTATGGGAGATACAGCGTTCACATGGTCATCCAAAAAGCAAGCCATTGTGACATTGTCATCATGTGAAGCTGAGTATGTTGCTGCCTGCTCAGCTGTTTGTCATGGTATCTGGATCAGGAATGTGTTGCAGTACTTAGGATTTCCACAAGTTAATCCCACAGAGGTCTACATTGACAATCAGTCAGCGATTGCACTAGCAAAGAATCCAGTATTCCATGAAAGAAGCAAACATATTGATACGTAGTATCATTTCATCAGAGAGCATGTGAAGTATAAAGAGGTGGAACTAGTCTCTTGCAGGACATATGATCAAGCTGCTGATATTTTCACCAAGCCGCTCAAACATGATGTGTTTGAAAGACTAAAGACAATGCTTGGTATGACGAAGCATGGAGAGTCAAGTTTAAGGGGGGATGTTGAATGTTAAACTTGCCACAAGTCAGCCACCCTCCAGCAAAACCACTTCTAGAAGCCAACATTGTTGACTCTCCTCCACCGTCCAAACTCATCAACAACCATCTCCCAACTCCCTTCTTCCCAACTGCCATCTTCCAACCAAGTTTGAATTTGCTGGTTTTGCATTTATTTTTGTTTGTCTTTAATCTCATCTCAGTTCCCTATATAAAGGGACTCAGATTGTGTTGTAAAATCAGTGGAGTGGTGTAAGAAAATTTCAAGAGAGAAATAAAACAAAAGCTTCTCCGTTTTTTTGAGTGTTACAATCTCTCTCAGAGGTGCACCACAAGTGACCTCAACATTCCCATTCCACCAACAGTATCTAACATGTGTACTGTACAGAGTAATTTGTTTGTTTAATTAGAGTACGTACAAAATCTTTTCTCTTGTGTTTTCTTTTGCAAGCAGTGTATTCTTATAATATCAAGCTCAAAGTTCACTCCTTGAAGGTCTAATTTTATTAAATTTAAGATATAATGATTATTCATTCGTGAATCAAATAAAAGTCTTAACTTCGCTATTAGAGGTTTATTAGATTTAGGGTGTGTCCTGTAAGTGTTTTTTATTTCCTGTTTTTTTTATAAATAAAAATAAAATTAAAAACAGAGTTTTTAGTTTCAGTTTCGAATCCTGAAAACGCATCTAGTAGCATATACTGGAAGCTGTATTCTGAAAATAAAAATGAAAATGAAAATAGTAAAAACGTGTCTAGTAGATTAACCGAAAAAAATCAAAATTTAAAATATCAATTTTATCATTTTGTTTATTATAAGAAAACTTTGAATTTAGAGCAATCGTAGAACAAGACGCTTGCCACCGCTGCCTAACTAGTTTGTTTGTTTGTCCATTCAAAGCCTTGCGGTTTATTGATATTTTTCGCATTGATTTCTCTCTCTCTATCGCTTGGCGCAAGCAAATAATAGCAGCAATATTGATAATGGTATATATATTAAGATTATCGTGTCAAGAAAAAAAAAGAGCAATCGTAGAAATTTTCCAAAATTTGCAACTTTATATAGATCAGTCACCAAACCAATAATACAGGTCCATTTACATGTTGAGCAGAATCGGCGGCCAGATCTGCTCAACATGTAAAAGGTTGAATTTCAAACTGGACTCTTTTCGAAAGTTGAGTTCATGTAAGCAATTAAATTCATACAAGTCTTGAAACTAGTATTACTGCCCAGAATCAGTTTTTACTCCAATCGAAGATGTGTAATTACAGAAGCAAATCAGTAGCGAAACTCACAACGAAAACCAGTGCCCCAACTGAATTATGTGGTAAGGTCTGCATTCATAAACCACACAAATCATCACATCTTGCTATGTTGTCTACCAAACAAAATGGGTACCCAACTGCGGACAAAGTTGCTGGAAATCACAATATCTCAAGACCAAATCGCAAAAAAATATTTCACCCCATATAATAACACCACCTGGTCAATCGATACCACTGTCTATCTAGTCAGCAGCTTCAACGCCGGCGGAGGTGAGATCCCCTCTGGCGACGCGGTTCTGACCAGATCGGTGAGATCGACGTCGCCGGAGGCTGATCTCACCTCCTCGGGCGTCGGCTCATGGAGAAGAAGAAGAGCTGCTCCATTTTTGTCATGGAGTAGAAGAAGAAGAAGGAGAGGAGGAGGAGGAGGAGAAGGAAGAAGAAAAGATGATGACCCGTGACGAACGAAATTGAAGAAAAAAAAAAAGTGAGAAAAAAATGAGTTAAAAAAACAAAATGAAAAACAAAATGAAAAACATGGAAAACATCTTAAAGTTGTTTTTTTAAAATTTTCAATTTTAAAATTTTAACACTGGTTTTTTTTTTTTTTTCATTTTTTTTTTTTTTTTTTGAAAATAAAATGAAAAACAGTGCGCGTCCTATAACGTTTTTCAAAGTCGTTTTTGTTTTTGTTTAAAAATAAAATGAAAATGAATCATTGTTTTTGGTTTCAATTTCGAAATCTAAATACGCGTCTGATAACATATTCTGGAAGCTGGATTTCGAATATGAAAATGTAAAAAACGCATCTGGTATCATTTTACCGGCCAAAATTAATGAGTTGAATTTTTTATTTTTTATTTTTGTCAATTTTTTAAAAATATAATTTAAATGAAAATTAATTAAAATCTTTAAAAACAAAACAGCAGGTCCGGCGATTCGGCGATCGAAGAAGAAGACCAGCAATCGAAGAAGACAGCAGATCCGGCGAGAAGAAGAAGAAGAAGAAGATCCCGGCGAGAAAAAGAAGAAGCTGTCGAGCAAGAAGAAAAGAAGAAGATAAAAAAGAGAAGAAGAAGCTGTCGGTCGACCAAGAAGAAAAAAAGAAAAAAAAAGATTTTTATTTAGATTGAAAAACAAAACGAAAAACAAAATGAAAAACATCAAAAAGTTGTTTTAGAAATTTTTCACTTTTAACACTGTTGTTGTTTTTGTTTTGAAAATAAAATGGAAAACAAAATGGAAAACGGTAACGGACGCGTATTCAAAATTGGATTTGGAAAAAGAAAACGAAAATGGGTCTCTAAAACGATACAGAACAGGCCCAACGAACACGAATTCGAAATCACTTTTAGAAAATAAAAACAAAAACACATGTTTTTCATGCTACCGGACAGCCCCTTAATGACTGCAGCTCTATATGGTGAAAATTTGCTGTTTATATATTTAACTTTTTTGAAATATTTGTATTTTTTTTAATTGAGAATGAAAAGAGAAAATCATCAAAGGGATTTCATATTTTTCCGTTGAATGGAATACGGATGTATATATGGATTTATGTTGTTTTAGGTAAATTGTAGATGAAAACTCAAAGAGAGAAGTTACGGGTTGACTAATTTTCACTATAAAAATTAGAGTAGTACTATACAACTATACAAGAGATTTCTCATATACAAATATGTAATATACAAACACCCTTACATAAATCCATAACATGATAAAATTTAATGAGATCTTTTATATCGATAATAAGAAAAATGAAATATACTTATAAGAAAATTTTGGATGATAAGAAAAATGAAATATACTTATGAGAAAATTTTCAAATTTTTTTGAATTTGGAAACTATTTTTTCTAATTTTTCAAGCAAAACAAATTTTAAAAGTGGGAAATCTAGGACAAACTTAGAAAAAATAGTTTCTAAAAAAGAAAAATTTTGAATATTTTCCGGTATATTTCATTTTTCTTATCATTCATGCAAAAAAATCTCCTTATAACTCATCGTTTTGACATAAGATTTATGTAAGGAGGTTTGCATGTGAAAAGTCTACATACTATACAACCCAAATAATTAACTCAAATAATGTGACAAACAAATACTGGGATGATGTGATTAATGAAAAAAAAACACTTGTTAGATTGGTTTTTGAGCTAATTTTTTTGGGTTGTGTAGAATTCGTTTTAAAATGATCATTAATACAAAATTTTCCGCTTAAATTATTTCATTTTTTAAGAATTAAATCTAACCATTGCTGAAAGGAATGGTTAGATTGAACTCCTATATTTTCACTACATCAATGCATTATAGATATCTCTCTCTCTCTCTATATATATATATATATGTATATATGTAATAGATTAAGAGCATCTTCAATGCAAAAGTGGCTTTCATGCTAATAATTGTTGACATGACAACAATGTCAAGAAACTTGTTTCCTATGTGGTATAAAAATAGACTTGTAGATAATCAACTCAAAATTTATTCTCCAATGCTTCTGTCTAAAACACTTTTTTTTTTTGACGTGTCCATTTTTTTTTTTTCTATTTTTTTATTTATTTTGTTTACTTACCAAAAATATATGAAAAATTAATATCAGTTTTAAATACTTGTTGAGTCAACTAAAAAAATAGTTTTGCAACAGACCGTCTGAAAGTAGACGGTCATGTTGACAATGTATAATATATTTTTTTACCATATCAGTTTGAGGTTGAATATGCACGGTTGTTAACCACGAGCTGTGGTGCGGTTGGTCACCGTACTCCCAGTGAGACAAATGGTTCAGGCTCTGCCCGAGTTCGAACCCCACTGGAAACACCTCGTGGCTAGGCTTTATTGACCTCCCGACCGAATCGAGGATTAGTCCCACTCGTTAACAATCAGTTGCTGATCGGAGTGAGGGATACCTCATGGTCTAACCAAAAAAAATATACACAGTTGCGTTTAAGAAAGATTTTTTAACATAATGTCTATTAATTCTACATGATATCTCTTTTTTTCACAAATCGCACTTGAATCAGAGATGCTCTAACAACTTAATTCTTTAACTCTAATTCTTCCCTCGGCGGACCTAAAATCTCATATGCTCATGAGCACCATTGAAAAGTGTATCAAGTTGGACAACGAACTGTTGCAAGCACGATCAAAGATGGTTGAAGCCGAAGCAACCTTGGTTCGAGCTTTGAATACTTTGGCACACATCCCTCTCAACCAATCGCAATATGATGACGTGCAGGTATTTATTATATATTTTATAATAGTCAATCTTTTATTGATTTAATTTATGTTAGCATTTCTCTTTCTTATTTGTGTTATAACTTATAAGAGGGTATTTATATATAGTTTTTCATGGTTTTCAATATTTCATCATATATATATATACCATTTCTATATCACCTTTTAGCAGGGATAATAGTGCACCTCTCACCCGTTATAAGAGTAGATATCTGGACCGCACATATATTGTTTGATCTCGGCATGTCTCGTCAATCCTATTATAATAGTTCCGATAATATTTCAAATATATATGTATATATATACCATTTATATATTTTTATAATTTTTAAAGTATTAGCCGTACGTTTTAACAACTGTTTGGACAAATTAATGAAGATATTGAAGGCAATGTTAATAATAACCGCAAACAAATGCAACCGTTTCAACAGAAAACCTAACAAACCCTATTATTTTCTTTCTTATAATCACTAATTTTCCTTCCATTTCAACCCTACGAATTACCCTTCTCATCAGTTCTCTATTCATATAAATATAAACAACTACTGTTTTATTTAGAAACCCTAAATCAAAAACAACACCAAGAAAACAAACAAAAACAAAAAATGGCACGTCAAGTGGTTGCTCTTGCTCTTGCTCTTGTATGCATAGCTTTGTTGGGATCCGTCTCTGCCCAATCACCTTCAGATTCGCCAGCAGCCACGCCCGAGGCTTCTCCTAAGGCCTCATCGTCCGACTCTACGCCACCACCTACCACCACACCCACTGCAAAGGCGGAAGCTCCCACGAAAACCTCCACCACCCCGGAGGCTTCCACCGCAACTCCTGAGGCAGCTCCCAATGCAGCTCCAGAATTTCCTGCTGAGTCCCCGGAGGATGTTACCCCAGCTATTGCTCCTACACCCGAGGGTGAATCCTCCGATGATCTAAGCTCACCTCCAGCACCTTCTATCCCTACTGATGATGCTGACCTCGTGCCCGCCTCAGCTCCAACAGCCTCGGCTCCAACTGACTCCAATGCTGCCGAGACTCTTAAGGTCTCCGCCGTTGCTGGTGTCATAGCGGTGACTGGATTCTTCTTCTTTTGAGCTTCATAATTAGCAATCTTGAGAATATATGTGATAAGTATGGATTAGGGATTTTTTTTTTTTTTTTTTTTGAAAAAAAAAAAAAACATATTAGTGTCATGATGAGATCGATTTTGAGATAAAATATGATATATTTATATAAATATATATATATATATATGTGTGTGTGTGTGTGTGTGTTTGATTGTTAGAAGTTGATGGCTTCAATTCTTCTTTATGAATTGATTCGTGGTTGTTGTATCTTTAATTAAACTGCTTGTAGATTCTAAACAAGCTCTTGTACCAATAGTGCCACCTCTTATAGTTATAGATACTTCTTTACTCCAAATTTCTCTCAAAACATCAGCTTATAATTCATTGATTTTTTTCTCCCTTTAATTTCCCTTTTTTCACATTGTTATCATCATCAATTTCTCCATCTTAATGCATAATCCAGATGCTTTTGATTTGCATTGTTTAGAGTCTTCCAACATATCTGTTCTGCTAATTGGTGCTCTTAGATGGATATATATTATTTTCTACTTTTCTTGAATTTAATCATTTGTATTTTCCATTGTTATTTATTCTTCATTATTTCATAATTATTTTTTTGTAATAGATCAAATTGTCTGCAAAATAAATATTTAGCAGTTTGTTTTTAAATCTTAAAATGAATTATTTGACGATTTTCTATTCTTATGGTATCATATTTAGGGCCAGTTTGGTATTGCTTTTAAAAAGTTAAAATCAGATTATTTTATAATTTTGACATAAAATGATGTTTAATAAAACCTCAAAAAGTGATTAATTAATAATCTATCAAGTTTTGACAATGATTTTGAGAAGTAGATGTGGGCTTACTTTTTAAAAGTGATGGAATAATCTATTTCAGCATTTAATGAATCTTTTAAAATATCATTATTACCCTTATAAAATAAAGTTAAAATCATTTATATACCTTATTTCATCTCAAAATTAAATATTCTATATAAATATTGATTTGATTTATAAAATCTTTTAAAAATATTTAATTGTTCTTATGAATTTTATTTTTTCTAATTTAAACATTCTACTTAAATATTGATTTAATATATATAATTAATGAAAATGAAATAGAGTCCTAAAATCATGTATATTTTAATCATTGTAATTAATCTCAGCACTTTTGCAATAAAATTACCAAACATATGTATACTGTTTTTGAGTTATTTAGTAGTTTTAAAAATACAATTAACCAAACATCTGCTGATTAACTTCGTAGCTGATTATTTCTTCAACACAACTAACAATGATTATTATAAAAGTTACAGTAATACCAAACTGGCCCTTAATTGTATATGATTTATAAACCAATTATGTTAAAATTTTGAGGGGAAAAATAATTGTCTTGATATTTATAACAGTTTAATATTTTGATTTAAAATTATATATTGAACTAAGAGTAATGCTAGGCTATCCAAAAAATTTATCCAAATTCAAGCACAAATGATGTGGCATGTAAGTTATCAAAATATATACCATTACTCATTGAACTAAATAAATAAAAATAAAAATAAAAATTATCTTTCATATGATTTTACTTCAAATAAAAAAAAAATGCAAAAAATAGAAATAAACCTCAATGGCCAGCTAACTCCTCTAATTTGTTTGAAGAAGGAAAGAGACCATCGGGCATCGACTAACCTTTTTTTTTTTTTTTTTTTTTGAAAAAGTATATTTGATAATTATTCTTTAGGTGCCCTTGCATGAATTTTGATGACTATTCAATTTTATAGAACTATTGTTAGAAGTAACTATACTAATTCATTAATTAAGACATTTTTCTGAGACAAAAGTAAACAAAACTAAAATTTTCAATTAAAATATATAATTTAGAAACGATTATGGATTATTTTTCGAAAGCATTTGTTTGGAGTTTAGAGGGTGGCTGAGAATTGAAGTTGATATATACCTGAATATATAAGAGAATAATCTTGGGAAAATTAAACCTAAATTTAAGGCTCGTAAGTGTAGCTCTAATATTCCCTTAATGTGAATCCAGCGACATGCATCATGCATGGCATGCGATATCCAGATAAAGGTTTAATAATATATAATAATACGCAAAAAAATCTTTGGTTTGACAATTAAGAAACTCGTAACAAAACTTAATATCAAAACATTATGTATATATATAATTATATACACATACATGTTAAACTTTGGACCCACCAGTACCGGCAGATCTTTTTGCACGATTGACGGAAAAAGCTAAAGATTCCTTCGGGCTTCTTTTACAAATTCTTGACCTTGTCTTTTCAGGAAATTATATATGTCGACTAATTACTCCTTTCACATTAAGAATCCTTTAGAGGTTTGGTTTTGGAAGATTACTTAGAATAGCTAGAGTTATCAAATCCCACATCGGTAGCAAGATATATACTTTCCTCGATCACACAATTAATTATATATGTTTATATCATATGAGCTTCTTAAAGTATATATGTATTTTGGGTTGCAAGGTTCAAAAATAAAACCCTATGAAATATTCATATATATATATATATATATATATATCTCCAAAGTGATCATCAATACGTACACTAGCTGGATTACTATCACATGTTTTTTTTTTTTTTCTTGTATACAATACATATATATGACGCATTGACTTGGAGGATAGAAAAAAAATATTTAATTTTTTTAATATTGATTAAGAACGTTAATTATCATATCGATTGGCTTAAACTTCCAAAAAAGAACACTATGATGATAAAGTCGATGAGGAAAACCTTGACTCCTTGAGAAAATAATAATTACAAAATAAATCGAAAGGAGCAAGATTTTGACTACTTAGAAAGAAATTCCTTTAATATAGGTAGCAAAAACAACGCATGCATTATGCATACACACACTTAGAAAGAAAAGCAACACTTCTGCGCTTGCTTACTTTGACATAACAAGCAATTTTAGGCAGTGGTTGGCCATATATGCTGCACCAGATATTTAAATTAATTAAGCATACATAGAAATTAACTAGAAGTTGGATATATTGCTGATAATAAATTAATTGAACAGCCCTAGCTAAAAGTACTAAAGGCTTTTGATCTCTCATTCTCTCGGCTTAATTGACTTAATAGGTCATATATATTTAATTAGCAACGAGAGCCTTTCTTGCAGCTTAGGGCACCAGCAGTCACCGTCATCGAACCCACTCGAGAAGATGGTCTTGCATTCAGGCTAGAAGCCCTGGCATAGCTTGAAGATGCACCCGCACCCGTTTGTCGGAAATACGCACCGTTCAACATCAAGTCACCTTCTGACCTCCAATTCCAGCTCCTCCATTCACTCTCTGGTGCATCCTCATGTTTAGTCACCTATACACAAAGTGTTGCATGGTTTTTTCAAAATCTCTATAGAAATCAGGATTAATAATTAATAGATGCATATATCTTCAATTATATACCTCTTTTCTAGATCTGTCATTTGGAGCGTAAAATCTATTGCCTTGGCTGTTAATAGTAGGGGCAGCACTTCCACCAATGGCATACATTTCCCATTGAGTGTAGTCATTGTTCACCACATGAAAATACCCATGTCTGCACCTGCATTTGTCATAAAACACACGATCATGTTTACGTTAATATACGTTATAGAAGATTTTCATGGGTGTCAGTGCAAGTCAAATGCAGTCACCATCACTTATATTCTGTAGTCAAAATTAACTCTTAATCAATGCATTCATATTGGTGCATTTAAAGAATGCATAAACATGAAATATAATTAATGTCACTACAAGAGTACTCATATATTAATGTTAATTAGATGTTTAATTAATTACCTTGGCATTCTTTGTACGAGCCCTTCTCCAAAATGATTGAAAGCAACAGTAACTTGCATGTTCTTGTCTTGAGTGAAAGAATCACTATGACCCAAGAGCATGACCTTATCATGATGGGTCATGTAGTTGTTAGAGATGGTGATGGCTGTGGATCCATGGATGGCATCAATGAGTCCATCTTTACAGTTCGAAAGCGAGCAATGGTCAATCCATATATGCTGACTTGCAAACATGGTCACTCCATCACCTTCCGATGCCAGCCAATGGCCAGCGTGCTCCGGAGAGTTTCTTATAACGGCAGCCCCGGCTGGCTTGCAATCATGTATGTGGATGCCATGTATGATGATGTTAGTGACATAATGTATTTTGATGCATGGTCCATCAGCAATGTGAACACTTGCACCTCTACCATCAATAGTCTTGAAAGAATTCATCACCAACTCTTCCTTGAGCTGGATCACCATGTCTCTTTTGAATATGATCCACAAATGCTCATCTTGAATCACAGCATGTCTAAGAGTTCCCGGCCTAGGGTTTACCGGATCATCATTGCCGGAGTCCGTAACAACATAAATCCGACCATTTCTGCCACCAATAGCATCCCTACCAAACCCAATTGCACAATCAGCTAAACGTTGTCGGTTGCTCTCCCAATTTGGGTCACACCTCCAGCAATCGTCAATAGGGTTACCACTTCCGCAAGACAAATAGCCCAAGTTCCTCCTACTAATCGACGCATTGATACTCCTGTGCATGCCAATCAAAATAATTAAACACATTTTCATGAGCCTAAAAATTAGTATACACTCGAAGCAATATTGCTAATTATTGCTATAGTTATTAAATAAAATATTAATTAATTACCTTTGTACTTGTTGTACCACCAGTTCAGGGTCTTGGATTGATGAAGATAGAACCAAATTAGGAACAAGAAGAGAGATGATGAGGAAAGAAACAAAAGTAAAGATTGAGAGATTTGACATTTTGTGTTTGTTTGGATGGAGAAGTAGTAGTACTTGTGGTAGCTTTATATAGAGAGAGGGATTTAAAAGCCGAGAGTAATGGCGTGATTAAATTTAATCACAAGTCACAACATATGGATATGGGATCCACCTTATCGTAATTTCAGGTTAAATCAACTCCTCCATATATACTTCGATCATCACATGGCAGTTTAAATCGTTAATCAACCCTAAAGAAAATCAAACCTCCTCCGGTCAATCTTTTTGACTCTTGGTTTTATTGCTCCGTACTTTGTAGTGCCCCTTTAAGACTTCTTTCCATCCTTGCTTGAAAATGGACATCATAACTGTTTCATATATCTATATAATGCTTCTTAATTTGGTCTAGGTCTTGAAAAAAAAAATCTAGTACCTTACCTTTGTAACCTTATAAAGATGGTTTTGTAATGTTATCAAACAAATTTCTTAAATTTAGAACCTTAACTTTGAAAAATTACAGAATTAGCTTTGGAACATTACAAAACTAGATGTATAGTTTTATAATGTTATTATGCTATTAATAATATAAAAAAATAAAAAAAATAAAAAGAATTCAAAATTATCCTACAAAATTATTATTATTACTATTATTATAATTAGTGGAAATGGTGGAAAATGTCACTTTTTTAAACTCATGTGGTGACAAAGTCACTCCTTTAATAAGTTAAGTTTAAAAGGCACCTATTATGGTGAACTACCAAAATTGCCCTTATTTTACACATTTCTCTTTCTTACTTTAAAGTTTTCAGAGCTTTTTTATTTCACCTTTTTCTACAACAAACCTCCAATGGAAGTTAAACACCATAACCTTATCAAATCATCTTCATTGGATAGTTAATTTTGTGGCGCTACGCAGACGCATTCGGGGGTCGAGCTTGCGGTGGTCGAGCTTTTTTTTCAATTTAAAACCCTTCATTGAATTCATTTTTATTTGTTCTTCGTGTCTTTTGTAAACCATAAGTTGGTTGTGTGAATTACTCGAGTAGTGTATGAAAAGGCTCGGGTAGAGAATGAAAAGGCACATGTAGTGAATGAAAAGCCTCGGGTAGTGTATGAAAATGTTCGAATAGTGAATGAAAAGGCTCGGGTAGTGTATGAAAAGGCTCGGGTAGTGTATGAAAAGTCTCGGGTAGTGTATGAAAGTCTCGGGTAGTGTATGAAAAGGCACGGGTAGTGAATGAAAAGGCTCGGGTAGTGTATGAAAAGGCACGGAAAAGGCACGGGTAGTGAATGAAAAGGCTCGGGTGTATGAAAAGGCACGGGTAGTGAATGAAAAGGCACGGGTAGTGTAGTGTATGAAAAGGCACGGGTAGTGAATGAAAAGGCACGGGTAGTGAATGAAAAGGCACGGGTAGTGAATGAAAAGGCTCGGGTAGTGTATGAAAAGGCACGGGTAGTGAAAAGGCTCGGGTAGTGTATGAAAAGGCATAGTGTTTGAAAAGGCTCAAACCAAGTGTAAAAAGGCTCGAACCAAGTGTAAAAAGGCTCGAACCTAGTGTAAAAAGGCACGGAAAGGCATAAAAAGGCTCGAACCTAGTGTAAAAGGCACGAAAATGCACAAAAAGGCTCGAACCTAGTGTAAAAAGGCACGAAAATGCACAAAAAGGCTCGAACCTAGTGTAAAAAGGCTCGAAAACACATAAAAAGGCACGAAAAGGCTCGGATCTAATGTAAAAAGGCTCGAACCTAGTGTAAAAAGGCTCGAACCTAGTGTAAAAAGACTCGAAAAGGCTCGAATCTAGTGTCAAAAGACACGAAAAGGCTCGGATGTTTTCTCTCAAAGGTTTTCTCTCAAAGGTTTTCTCTCTATGTTTAAAAAAGACATAAACTGACAAAAAAATGGTATTTTTGTCTGGTCACCTAAATAGGTGCCTTTTAAACTTAAGTTAGTAATGTGGTGTCCGTCTTACAAAAAGCGCCTCAAATAGTGACAAAAAAATTTTGAACCCTTATAATTATTATTATTATGGTTAAGTTAAACCAACATAAATTTATGACTTAAAATTATAACTTTTAGATTAAAAGCATATAGTTGAGATGTTGAAATCCAAATTTTAAATCATAAATTTAAGTTATTTTAACTTGACCCTTATTATTATAACAAGAATTAATCAATCGTAAAGCCTCCTAAATTGTCTCTTTTAAAATATATATATATTACAATAAATTTGAGGTTTGGGATGAATATATTACATATGAGTTATCAATATATTTTTGGGATATTAAATTGAAAGAAAAAAAGAAAAACAAATTTCGTAATTAACGTGGATTTTGCCAGATTCCCGGAACTGGAAAAAAAAATAAAAAATAAAAAAATTCCATCCACTACTTGAAAATGATGACCTTTGTTGACATTTTGTTTTGTGTTGCTTTTTGGTGAGTGAGAAATTCAGATGTCTCTTATTGACTTATAGAAGAAGTTGTTATATATAGAAGGGACATCCATTCATACCACGAGTTAAAAGTATATGCGGATCATAAACAGCGTACAGCCCCAAATTGTTTTTGTTGAATTTTAGAAGTGGTTTATATTTTATATGAAGAAAATGTTTTTTTTTTCCTTCTATTAGATAGTATTTGGCACAAACAGACAATAATTTGTTTGAAATTGGAAAGCATTTTGAGTCAGAAAAATACTAAAACTAATATCTACTTTTTAAGACCATGAGAAAACTCCTCGTACATACTTTTAAAATGTGTGGTTAGATTTGAACCCCTAACAACCGATGTGAAAGGGAAATGTGCAACTGACATATATTTCGATAAATCAAAAACATTGCTAAATGTATGTTTTGAGCTATGTAGTACGGATATGGGTACGGGATAAGAATACGATATAATACGGGAATACGACAAATCTCTACAAAAAATAGGATACGGATACTATAGGATACGTCAATTAAAATAATATATATTTAAATTTTTTTTAAATAAGAATATATGAAAACATATTTGATAATTCATTCAAAATCAAATTCAAAATCAAAATATATTCGGAATCCAAATAAAACACGTCATATAACTACATAAGTCATAACAGTGTAATATATTACAATATCCAAATAAAATATGTCAAATAAGTCGTAACATATTACAAAATCCAAATAAAACATACATCACATAAATCATAACATATATATTACAAAATCCAAATAATACATTAAAAAAAAAAAAAAAAAAAAAAAAACTCATAAAACATATTATAAACTCCTAATTAACTTCATTATCATCATTCACATCGTTAACAAAATCCAAATAATACATTTTGCAAGCTTGATGATGAAACCTGAAAAACACAAGAATTCAAAGACAAAAACTAAAAATTGAAAAACAAGAATAAGCAAACGATTTTACTTGAAAATGCAAAGAAAAACACGAATTTCATCCCTCTAAGTTCTGAAAAAATTGATCAAACACTGTCCTTGACAAATCCTCTCCCCAGAACAGTCTTGTTTGAACTCTTGTTCAAAAAATTCGCTTTTGTTCAAGCAATCCAAATATTATTTCACTAAATAAAATAAAAAATAAAAAAATTAAAGAAAAAATGTCAACAATCACGCTGCAAGAGTTACTATACTTGCACATATCTCCGGCGTTAAATAAGTTTTAAAGAACATTTTTAAATTCAATATTAGATGTCATGTCAAACAACAAAATTTACTGTAAGGGTTGGGATCGATCCATCAACTATATTGTAGCTAAACCTTATATCGAAAGATAATAACTCTCATCTATTTATCAATCACGTTCCGATTTTTAGAATTTAACTACTCTACTAAGAAAATCTTACTTATATAATTCCTAAAATATTATTACGGCCATTAACAGCTTTACATAACTCACTTATAACAACATAGCCTACCTAATACAATTTCTTTTTTAGATATTACAATTAATTTTTTGATTTGGGGACTGACCTACGACCCGAACTCATAACCTTAGTAGTGTACTAACCTAACACAATTAACATGTACCAACAAAAAAGGACAACAATATGTGAACAAAAAATTTAAACTTCTTTTCTCTCATGTTTAACTTTGGAGTGATTGATAGTCTAAAAAAATTGAAGTGATTGGGGTTGGAAATGAAAACAAATATAGTTAAACAGGAAAGAAAATTAAGAATACCCTGTTTTTTGCTTTGATATGGACCATTTTGGAGGTTAGGAACAAGCTGATTTTTGACAACAAGGAGGCGGACTTGCTTATGTCAATGGATTCGGTTAAGTTTCATGTTGTTTGGTGGTTCAAAAATCTTGGTAAAGGGTGCTCTGATCCATTAACCACTCTGCTTGTGGATATTCAAAACAGGTGTGTGGACAGTTTTGCTATGAAGGATATCAGGCCGGCTGTTTGGGTGCCCCCACCTGTCAACGTTTTGATGTTCAATGTGGACGGGTCCACTAAGGGCAGCCCAGGTGCTGCGGGAATTGGTGGGGTACTGCGTGATTCCAATAGTAAAGTCTTTTGTTCTTTCTCTTCCTTTGTGGGGTGCATGGATTCTAATTTGGCTGAAATATATGCGATTTATAGAGCCTGCATGTTGTTGGCATTGTCTTCGCACTTGTCCAATTGTAATGTGATTATCGTGAGTAACTCGAAATCTGCTGTTTCTTGGTGCAATGGTGAGGAATTGGTAACATCAAGTTGGTTGATTTGGTGTATGATATCCGTTATCTTTTACATTCTTGGGAAGGATTATCCATCAAGTTTATGAATAGGGGAGTGAATTCCTTCGTGGATAGCTTGGCTAAACTGGGTTCCAGCAGGACAGGTGACAGAGTGGAGTGGGGGGTTGCGTGATTTGCTGGTGTTTAGGAGCTGTTTTTGTTGCACCTCCAGGAGGTTACCTCCTCCTTTGGGTGTCGCTTCCCAGTTTTTTGGGCAGTCTGGGTTTGTATGCTATGTTTTTGCTGGGTTTGGATGGTGTGCTACGTTTCTTTGTTGGCTTTGTAACGGTCCTTGGGTACTTTTTTCTCTTATGTTTAATTTTCGAGTGATCTGAGCTGGGAACGCAAATCAAAACTTTGGGGCCACATTCACCAGGCTGACCCGAAATCAAGGCCCGGCCCATTATTGGACAAATACTTTTTAATGTTAAATTACATGCAAACACACTCTTCATCATCTGGATCAGAGTGACGATATTTTTAAAAAATTTTGAAAGGAGAACATCTCACATCTTCCAATTATTTTCATGGGCAATTGGGGATCTAGAATTCCATGGAAGTCATTGTTAATCATTCATGGGGGTGGGTCTGTCATAATATAACTCGAATTATTGAAGCAACCTGCCCATAAAAATCTATCGTCATTGACTGTCAATTCAAAGGTGGAGTGATAAACATAAACACCAAGTAAGCACAGGTATTGAAAATGTCTACGCAAGTCCGCATACTAATAGATTGATCTAATATGGAATTAACTTGATATCATCAAACCTTATATGACCACAACTACAAGTAACCCATACTTGATAGAAAAACTTGTTTGTGGGATGTTATTGGTGAGACCGTTCAATTTAATTGTGATGTGTTTTATCGTAAAACTTTTAAAATATAATTTAATTTTTGGAATGAAAATTATGGGGGATGTAGACTATGTTTAGGATTTGTTTGTTTAAAAAATAATTCTCTTTTAACTTAACTTAATAAATAATCAACTTCAAAGATAAATCGATGAATGTTTAGTAATTTGATTTTATAAATAATCAACTTAAGAAAAAAAATAAAAAAGGAAAATAGTGCTTGATAAACTTGATTAAATTATGTAAAAAGATTAAAATAGACATCTTAAAACATACTTTTCTCTTTTATTTTTCAACTACTTTTTTACAAAATCATTTTCTTTTCAGATTTAATTTATATTAATAAAAAAATATTAAAAAATACATTTAAATTTAAAATAATTAAACTAAGTCGACTCGTATTGAGTCAACTCGTTCCTTCACAAACAGGGACTCACTGGCTCTCATCTGAAACTCAGCAACCTCCTCTGTCAACCTCTATGATTCCACCAAGAGTACACCGCCAACCTCCGTTACATGGTCTCCGACCTCTTCTCTCGCTGACGAGTTCTCGCCATTGAAATCGCGACATTCTATCGTGATTCATGAAACCAGTCGCAAAAATGGAGGAAGCTTCCTCCTCCTCCATTACCAGAGAATAACCACCCTCTTCAGAGAGATGGAGGAGGAGGAAGCCTCCTCCATTTTGCGATGGAATTGCGATTTCAATCACAAAATGGACCATTGTCGGATGATGACAGACTTCCTCCGACATTACTGGAGGAAGTCGGCTATTCTTCGGCCTCCATCGTCGATGGTGCCCATCACCAATGACTCAGGGAGTAGTGGCCATCGCTGTACATTCTTCAAAATAATTTTTTTAGTTTTTTAAAATATTACTAATTCAAAAAATATCACTATTAAATAAAAGGGTATTATTGTCTTTATATTAAAATAATTTGTGTACTATAGACATTCCAAAAATAAGAAGTCACCTTCTCAAAAGTTATTATTGATTATTAAAGAAGCATATTATAAAATAAACTACTTATTGTGAAATTTATCAAACACTCATTGATGTGCTCAAAGCTTGATTTCTTAAACAAAAGCAGCCCCAAATGCAGTAGTACAATTAAATTGGGCCCATCTTCAAGTTCGACCAGACAGACAATACATATAAGTTTAATTTGATGGTTTATGTTTGGACATTTCACATTTTATCCACATGCACCATGAAACGCATGCGTTGGTTCCTCCTACCACCATTATTCCCCAACGAATTGTTTCTCAACCGACACCATTTTTTTTACAATAATTGGATTTTTTTTGGGGAGTGAAAGAGATTCGAATCCACAAACCTCGTGATGTAAACGTGACTTGTGATGGGTAAACTGCTAGGCCAATGGACACCATTTTTATCCGTTTCAATTTAAACATTTTACATATATACATTTTTGCTATTAGTAAGATTCGAACCGTTGATTTTGGAGTTATTTACTTAAATCTCAAGCTCGTCCATCTATCGGCAGAGCTACGCACTCGACCTTAGGAACATAAAAATACTAGTTTTAAGAAAATCAGCATTTTGTTTTATTATTTATATTTCCAATTCTCTTTATTTTATAATTTTATAATGAATTTTATTAACAATTTCTGAGTATGAATTCGGGGGTCAGTCATCAGCACACACTGTTGACAGATTACATATAAAAACATACATAGGAAATCCGACCAGTGTTTTAAGCCTGATGTCAGCAGATAATAGGCTAACTAGACTTCAATGGCATCTCTTATATCACACCCTAACTAATAAAATCATGGCACGTGGAATTAAGATTTAAGAATCAATCACAATTCAAATGAATTATGTTTCCCAAATGGCATGATTCCATTGATAGGATACAATGTACTCGGTGCACTGGATATTTCCCTTTTGAAGCCAAGCAGCCATGATGAGGTAAGGAGAAAAGTGCGTTTGTTTTTCATGATTTCGATATTTTTTATTAGATTTTTATAGCAAGTGTTGTTGTTTTGTACACGTGTACATTAACCAAAAGCACGCAAAAAGTGTTTCATCTTGGTGGGGTCCTCTCATGTCCTGTCCCACTATATTATGCACTTTCTCGTGTTAAGTTTTTGCTGTTTGGCTCTCCGTTTCCTATTTTCTATTATGCCAAACACATAGATTAGATCATATCACCATTCAACTGCAATTATAGCTTCAACAAGTGAAGTCATATACTCATATATATATATTCTTCAAATTTTAATGATGGGAAAAACTCAGTCCCTTCACGAGAATGCAAATTCAGCCCAGTTACATTGAAAACACTATATACATATATATATATATATATATATTAAATATTAGAACTATTACATCATTTTGGAGGGTTTTTGAAGATGAGGAGGACTTGAATCTGCAAACTTATGGTGCATGTGTGAGAGACTTACCACTGGGACCAACCTCATTTCGTCAAAAATACATTTATCGATTAGTTTGATTGGGTGAAATTACACCAAAATTACAGTTATATAGATATATATAAATATGTGTGTGTGTTTTGTTTCGTTTTTGAGTATTACAGTAATTTGGGGTGTATTGGGAAGGGGGAGAACTCGAACCCACAACCTCATGGTGTAGATGTGAGGGGTTTACCATTGGACTAACTTCATCTTGTATTGTATATATAATGGGTGCAGATATTGACACTCGTAAAACTTCTTAGTACATCCATTTTTATAAGTACACCTATATCTAAAATTTTTAAAATAAATATTACTATAAACATTAATTATAATGCCAATAGTACCATAATTGAAATAAATATATTCATTTTAATACATATTATTTAAATGCTTCTAAATTATTATCACACTCAATTTATAAAAAAAAAAAAATCATATTATTTTTGGAATCAAATTCTTTTTTTAATGATGGCTCAATTTACTATTGAAAATATCTAAAATGTAGAAGCCTTATAAAAATGAATATGTGGAACCGTATATGGGGCAAGAGATTTTTAATATAGAATTATTTTATTTATAAAACTATCTTAAAATAAAAAAAATATAAAAAAAAATAAAAACTTATTGATATCTATGGCTATCTAAAAAAAAAAAAATTGTTGATATCTACTGCTATTGTTAAAAAAATAAATAAAAATTGTTTATTGATAGAGTTCATAACTATACATAAAAGAAAAACAAAAACAATATGATAATTACGTGACGATGAGAAAGTTTGAGTAAGTTTTTTTTTTTATTTTTTATAAAGAAATATAACTGAAGATATGGATGTAATTAATGAGTATATATAGTAATTGATTTATTTTTTATTAAATTAATTTATTCTTATTGATAAATTTTTATTCTGATATTTTTATAATTAAAATTTTTAGTAAAATATGGATATATTAATAAATTTTATGGATGTTAATATCAATACCGGTATATAATATGCTTTGTTATTAAAGGAAACTGCACCAACCCCATTTGTTTTCTTGTGAGAAGTCTACATGTACATGGTAATTATTACTGTAGACTAAAGTGACATTGTGACAATTCATCCCCAACTAATTATTAATAATATTTTTCACATTAAGTCAAACTCATTGTTCCATAGAGTTCAGGTATTTATAAAAGGGTTATTGGCACTGATCCTCATAATTTACGTAAATTTACATTTTACCTTTTAAATTTTTTTTAAACATTAAACCTACTAAACTCTTATTAATTGATAAATATTTTGTCAATAAACTAAAATAATTCCCAATTAATAAGAGTTCAATAGATTAACATCTAAAAAAAAAAGTCCAAGAGTTAAAATACAAACTCACGTAAAGTTTAGAAAAATACTAGTGTTAATACCCTTTATAAGAAGAGGAAATTTTCACTGTTATTTTAATATTTTATGAAAAAGAAAGATGAATAGCAGAATAGGAAACCTTACTATCTTATTGCATCACAATTTATCTTAAGCTAGTATCTAAGCAATTTCATATTACTTTTTACTGCATGTGAGGATGCATCTTCACTTCTATATCTAAGATTAAGGGTTCGAGGCTCGATATTTACATTTTATAAGTATATATGATAAGTTTTTTTTTTTTTCCAATATCGAAAAAATAGACATCCCCTTTTATCATAATAAATATCTAAACCGAACCAACATATAATGTTTGATATAAATATGGTATTATTAATTTGTTTAAAAAATATATCTTCAAGAATCATAATCGTAAGGTCAATAATTTACAATATAATTAACACTACATATTTACACGTGACTCACGTGAGAGAGAGAGAGAGCGTTTCTGCAAAAAAAAAAAAAAACAAAAGTCAATCAATCAATCACGTGATTGATAATTTGACATTAAAAGAGAAGACGCTGTGTAACTGTGTAAACCATTCACCACAACACCCAAAGCGCACGTTAGCGTAAACTAGATTGCTCGTGTAGTACATTATGAAGGGGGTGCAAATTTACACATTTAACACTCCCAATGCCCCTACCCATCCGATCCACAGCAAAACGAAATCCAGATAACAACAGAATCCACTACTTGATCCAATCTCCTTCTTCCACGTGTCGATAAAGCACCCCATCACCATCAACCTTCTCTTCCCAAGACTAGCTAAACTGGCTAGTCAGTCAAGCACTAAAGCCAGCTTTCCAGTCTCTCATAAAATTAACTCATTTCGTCGTTTGTTTTGTTAGAGGGAGAAGATGTGTCATCTTCCTCGTGATCAGCAGACCAGAAAACCCAGCTCTACTAGGAAGACAACATCATCAAAACGAAGAACAACCAGTACTACTGTTTCTTTAAAACCATCTCGAAAAACCAGAACTAAAAGAAGAAAACCCAAGTATCTAAGTCTCAACTTGAAGATCACCCCCGACAACAAGAATCCAAAAAGCTCCAACAACAAGGCAAAAATGGCGACCCACAAGCAGAAACAACAGTTAAATCTCTTCCCTCTTCACCCGGAGTCGAATCTAGTACAGGTGGTCGATGAAAACAGATCAGACATGCACGATCAGGACAACAACGTCGTCGCTAGCTTCCTATTCGACGCCGCCACCGACAGCACCACCACTCTAAATGGACTCCTCAGCATCAACACCGCCACCTCCGAGGAGAGTCTCCTTTCGCCGTCGCCGTACACGTACAACGGCGGCGAAGAGGGTGACAGCAGCAACGGCAACGACGGGCTTGTTCGGACGGCGATGAGGTGTAAAGAGAGAGACGCGAGCGAGGAGAGATGGGTGAGTTACAGCGAGGTGATTGTGGGGAAGACGACGAAGATTAAAGAGGAGGAGGTAAATAGCTGCGTCGATGGCGATGATCGTGTGTGTGCTGGTGCATGGTGTGCGAAGCAGGTGCAGGGTAAGAAAAGGAGGTTGATGCTAGCTTTGAAGCTTGATTATCAGCAGATCTTGAATGCTTGGTCTGATAAAGGTCCACTTTACATCGACGGAGACTCCCCACAGACTGTCCCTGACTTGCATGACGACAACGTAAGATCTATCATCGCCGCTTATTACATTTACACATATAAAATACTCATGTATTTATGCATAATCAAGTAAAATGGAGGCTTGTGTTGTGACTGTAACTGTAGTTTTTAGGGTTAATTCGATTGGAGGGTAGTTTAATGGAAATCTTTGAGGTCTAGACATGGAGCTCCATTTTTAGCTCGGGTCAGGGTCAGACTCAGTGCAATGCCCTTTTCTTGGGACCCAAACTACTTTTCGCCCACCTGTTCTTATGGTCCAGATACTTTATTTTTGTTAATTTGTCAAAACACGTGTCTCATGTCTTAAATGCTAAAGTATGACACCAATTTTTCACCGATTTCTTGTTAAAATAGCATCTTTATGTAATATATTTACATCAATTTTTTTCCCCATTCCAATGTATTTTATATCAAATTGATGTAACTTACATTTCTAAAACAATTATTTATATAATATTAATTAATTTCTTTGACATAAAAATCATTCTTAAATAATTACTTGCATAGTATCAAAAATAAATAAATAATAATTACTCACATAATTTTTTCTTAATTTTTTTCACATAATATTATTCAACTAATTTTTCCAACTCATTTTCACTTAATTTTTTTCACATTAATTTTTTTCCATCTAATTTTCTCATCCAATTTTTTTCATCAGATGAAAAAATGTATAAAAGAAAATTAGATGGAAAAAAATTAACATGAAAAAAATTGGTTAAAATAATTAGTTGGATAATATTAGATTATTTGGTGAAAAAAATAGGGAAAAATTATCGGAGTAATTATTATTTTTTTTTGATATTATGCAACTAATTATGTAATAAAAAATATTTATATACCAAAGAAATTAATTAATATTGTATAAGTAACTAATATATATTAATTAATATATAAATAATTATTTTAGATTATTCTTTAAAGATGCACTTTACACTAAATTCGGTATGGAATACAATGGAGTAGAAAAAAAATTGGTGTAAGCATATTCTATAAATATGCTATTTTAACACAAAATTGGTGTCATACATCAGAGATGCTCTATAAGCTTTTTGGATCAAACAATATATATGTGCCCAGATATCTAATTCTTTAACACGGAGGAGAAAAATACACCGGACATGGTTGTAATAATTGTTTTTTTTTTGTTGTTGTTGCCAAATATGATCATCTTCTGGCTAAATGTAAATAATTGGAGTGTAATTGTGTAATAGGAAAGGTTTAATGAGTGTATTTGTGTGGGATGATCAGGTGGCATTAATGGATGGTTGGGGTGGTGGTGTTGGGAGTTTGTGGACGGTACCAGAGATGACTAGCAGTGATGCTGGTGACTCGAAAGCTAATGAAGATGTGAGAGGTAAAGAGAGTTGCTGGAAGAGAGAACACAGGGAAGCAAGTGTGTTGAGATACAAAGAGAAAAGGCAAACCAGGCTTTTCTCTAAGCGAATCCGATATGAAGTTCGAAAGCTCAATGCCGAGAAGCGACCAAGGATGAAGGTATGTATATACTTACCCTTTTTGCCTCACTACTTAATTATTATGATCTGCTCCTTATCTCCTTAATTAGTAATTATTTTAAGATTATAGTATATATAAGAGCATAGTTTTTCATGATTATTATCCAATTATTAGTCTTGATTACTGTTGCTATATATGAACAATCTAAGGTGTGGGTTGTCTCTGCTTTTGTAGCTAAATTGATTAGCTTGGATTACAATGTTGGACCAACTAAATATTAGGTCTTCTATGGTCTTTTGGAATTGAAAATAAGGGTGAATAGCACCAATTGGGATTTTTTGTGACTTGTCAATAATTAAAGTAGATGAACCCACAAAAATGCCGTAACTTAAATTACTGATAACTCTTTCTCACGTTAGAACAAGACATCTTTCTTGATCAATCCTTTTACCCCTCATTCTTCGAGAATCAGAAAGATCTCTCAACAAAACCCATTTTATTCTAAATTTCAACAACACGGATTTGGAATCTTAGTTTGGGTATTAAAAAACACTACTTGGTTAGTATAAGTAGAACACTTTCATTGTTGAAGGCTTGGATGAGCTAATCATCTTCCGAGATGTATGATTTGTACTTGTACCATCACACTAAAATCAACGTATTTTTTTGAAAAAAATCTCAGCCAACACTTATTGGCCGTCTCTTGGTTAAGCCAAGGCAGTATTAAAGTCTCGGTCGAAGCCAAGAATATAATGTCTGAGACTTATCATTAAGCCTTTGCAAAGCCTTGTAAAATAAGTCTTCCCCTTATAAGGTCCGAGACTTATTATACTTATTATTAAGTCTTTGCAACGCAAAGACTTATAATAAGTCTAGGCTAAAGTCAGAGAGTTATATAATAAATCATGTACTTGGTGTATGTCTCTACACCATCTATATGGGCTTGGTTTTCACTTTTGATATATTTCATCTCTTTTTTATTTTTGGTTTCCATATATATATATATACTATTTTTCTCTTCGGTGCACACTGATATAAAATACATCAATGCATTGTATGTAGGTCATATATTATTAATAAGCATTGATAAGTGCATGTAGACCGAGTCAAAGCAATTGAATCTAATGGTCCACATGCAAGACACTGATATATATTTATCGGTGCGCACTGAGGAGAAAAGTTTCCTATATATATATATATATGCTTTCCCAGCAGATCTGCATTGTTTATTATTATTGGTTTTTTTTTTTTTTTTTTTTTTTTTTTTTTGAATTGATGAAAGTTTGTACGTGGGGGGAAACAAGGGCATTTTTGTTTAAAATCCACCTGTGGTGCTAAAAGAACTTAGATTATTTTGTTTGTGATGAGAAAAGCTTTAATATCTAGCCCATTAATATTGTGTCATGTAGCATACATATTTTATGTTATAAAAAAGAACCCTTGAATACTACTAACTACATTAAATCCTTTGATTCACCAAACTATATATTATTTGTATAAATGTCCTTTAGGTGAAAACATATTTCCCGTTCAAGAGTTCGAACACAAAAGCATAACCACACCTCCCAACAAAGTTGAGCCCCTCCCCCAAGCCATATTATATATATTAGGACATTGATTTTCAATTCGATTGGATTGAACTAATTATAAATTTTCTAGTACCAAAAGAAAGATCAAATCGAGAGACTTGATAATTAAATTTAAAGAGTCCAGATATGATTATAACCATTAGATTCTGAAGCATTTGTGTTATATCTAGAGGCAAAACCAGCTCTAGAATTTTTTTTTTTTTTTTTTTTTGGGGGTGGGGCAATTTGAAAAACTATTAAAATTTTAACATAAAAAAAATGTAAAATAAAAATATTAATAAACTTTAAAAAAAAAAATTGTGGGTTTGAGAGAGCTATGGCCCCCACTCAACATCGTGGCTTCACCCCCGAACTTATATTGTATATTTTTTTTTTTGATTGTACTCCTTTCTTCTCCATTTCCTTGTTAAGGAAAATCAGGACGATTTGTTAACAAGAAATTTGTTAATTATATTTGACGTTAAGTATTTAATCTTTAATGAGTTGATCTCAGTGGAAAAGCCATGTTGTTTAGTGGGGACTTATGGTCCTGTCAAGTCCACAATTTTTTTAAATTTTAATAAACATTTAACCCTAATGTTTTTATTTTTTTAAATTTAAAATTATTTACATTATTCTGTTAAAATTTTAATAGTTTTTCAAATTGGCCCTTCCAAAATACTGGAGCCGGCGTCGCCTCTAGTTGGTCTAACCTTGGTCTTATACAATTGTTAGACTTCAATCTCGCCGATGTTTACATCCAATTTCTACCCATTGGTTCATTTTCGAAAAGTAATGTATGATTTGAATCCCAATTTGCAGGGCCGATTCGTGAAAAGAAGCTCAGAAATGTAAATTTTTGGACATAGTAGTATTGTTGCTTAGAAAGTGAGTGGTTCTTTGAAGTGTTCGAACTCGTCGCCTGTGTAATTTTCTTTTTCTTTTTTCTTATCTCCTTTGTTGCGTTTATGTGTATATTTTGCAGAAGCATCCAGC
Organism: Acer negundo; assembly: GCA_035582765.1. Classification (NCBI taxonomy): domain Eukaryota; kingdom Viridiplantae; phylum Streptophyta; class Magnoliopsida; order Sapindales; family Sapindaceae; genus Acer; species Acer negundo. The sequence goes on along the minus strand of CM069237.1, from coordinate 8,370,202 downwards.
CCCCATCCCCACCCCCACCCCCACCCCCAAACCAAACAATAAAACGAAAAAGAAAAAAAAAAAAAAAAAAAAAAAAGTACAGTTGTAGATGCATTTGATGAAGTACTGATAAGAAATACCAACTTTAAAATTATAGCTGAGTAATTTCATATGGTTTCAGAAGTTTACATGGCAGCAGGTACATACTGCATACAAATTTTGAGGAATTTCTTTTTGTAAAGATTAAGTAAGGATTTAAGAACATAATTAATGAAACAATATTATATTTATTCATTAAAATATCAAGTTAGTCACATGAACCATCTATTAACAAGAGATTGATTATTATGATCTTAAAAATTGAATTCTATATGGCTTGAGTTTTTTTATTCGAAAACATGTATATATTTTTTTTAATGTAACCATAAAAATTCAACCAGTTACTTTGGACGAACAACTGGGGTTGTGTAGTTCAATTAAACTTATTCTCAAACAGAAAAAGTTATATTAATTAACTTTATTTATAACATTATCATAATTTTATCTGGATTTAGTTTTCCTTCCTCCAGTAGGAGTAGGATTATTAATTTATCATGTGATGGATAAAGAAAGCAAATTTTATTAGGGTGTAGTTTTCTTTTTTGTAATAGGAGTGGGAATATTATTATAGGCTATAAATAAAGCCTTGAGGTTGACGATCAATTTATTTATTTATTCTAATTTCCAAAAACATTAGATGTCCTCCGATCAGCAACACTCATACGGACCGCCCCCATATACCATTCCTCCCACCGCCGTCAAAACCCTCCGCCCGCCTTACACTTACCCGCATTCACCACCCCTAAGCAGCCACGACCTGCCTCAACCATCCGCCTTTTTCTCTGGAAACAACTCGATGGATTCTAAAAACAACAACAACAACACAAGGCATCATCAACAACCTGAAGAACAAACCGTTAGTGTGGGCGTGGCTAAATTGGAGCGACTGCAACAATCCTTGAACGACTTAGAAGAGATTGTGGCAATGTTGATGTCCAGACAAGACAACAACATCATTCACCACATGGATCTAAACGTTCAGTGTTTTAATGGGTTATTGGGAATCGAAGAGTTTCTTGACTGGTTGGACGAGATTGAATCTATATTCGATTACATGGAATTCCCGGAAAACAAGAAAGTCAAGTTGATAGCTTGCAGACTTAGAGGCACTGCCTCTGCTTGGTGGCATGCGCATGTTAGACACAGCAAGACCAAGATCCAATCATGGCAACACATGAAGCAGCTCATGATATCAAGGTTTCTTCCAATCAATTATAAAGATACTCTGTTTCAACAGTATCTGAATTGTTGTCAAGGTGATCGGTCTGTGCAAGAATATGCCGATGAATTCTATCGACTCTTGGCTAGAACAGCTAGTTATGATTTAGACGAGTCGGAGGATTATCTGATTGCCAAGTTCATAGCAGGATTGCGGGTCGAGATAAAGGACAGAGTTTCTCCACGACGCTTACACCAGCACACGTTGCCGAATGCAATTCGATTAGCAACACTTGTTGAGCAGATGATGCATGAAAGTGAAACGTTTACTTATTATGAAAAGCCAAGTTCGGTTGAAGAAGATGATCCACCTCAAGATAACAAGAATTTTTCTTCCAGAATTCATTATTGTTTATAGATGAGTTTATAAGCTTTTTTTATACAACTTTCTCATTAGGTAGAATTTAGTTCTTTCATCCGAGTATGATCAATAGGATTATTATGTCATAATTAGACTTGTTTATGTTCTGCATTTTACAATCAGTTTTTAGTTTCTATAAAATTTAAATGTTATTTTGGGACAAATTGTCTGTTCGGTCATTTCAATTGACAGAAGAAAAGAGAGCAGAGGACTAGTGTTCATTATATATACACAAACACAACTGAAAGCTTTATTAAGAAAATACTTTCACATGACTTATTAAGTTGATTTGTCAAACCACAAGTGTTTTGTGATCAAGTGACTAATCAAACACTTTAATTATTTGTCTGTAAATTCGATAAGATAATGATGGCTGACCCAAAAGTAATGAAGAAACTGTACATGTAACTCTCTATACCCTTCTGGAACTTGCACAGGATAGGATATGATATGATAATAAATAAATAAAACTATATACACTTTATTTCTTCATTAAATCAAACATTATTTCACCTACAAGATTGTTTTAGAACATTCTACATTCCTCTTCTCAAATCAAGATTCAAGATTAATAAAAATAAAATAAAGGAACAAAAGCCTAGAAATTTCAAGAGTCACCTTCCCTTTTGATATAAATACATCCACCCCAGAAAAATCGATCATCATCACAGCTGACAAGTTCAATACACTTGAAATCTAACTAATCAAAATCTCTATTATCACACAGTTTTCTAGTCTTTGTCAATAGAAGATGTCGCTGATTTCCAAAATCTTTGGTGATGATGAAATATTATATGATCCATTCCTTTCTATGGTGAAGAAATGTCCAGTTCTGAATACCCCAACAGACTGGAAGGAGACCCCGGAAGTCCACGTGTTCACGGTGGATCTTCCGGGGCTGAGGAAGGAGGATGTCAAAGTTGAAGTTGTTGAAGAAGCTGGAAGCAGACTTCTCCAAATCAGCGGAGACAGGAATAATAAGGAGGATGGTGATAAGAATCATGAAAAGTGGCATAGAGTCGAACGTTGTCGTGGCAAGTTCTTGAGGAGGTTCAGGCTGCCTGAAAATGCCAACACTGATGATCAAGTCAAGGCTTCCATGGAGAATGGAGTGCTTGTGGTCACTATTCCAAAACAAGAAGTCAAGAAACCTCCGAAGAAGGTGATAGAAATTGAACAAGTGAAGGCTTGATTATCAGAGGTTATTGCAATTTGCAATTAAGATATGTATTGGTGTGATTGGAATAAATAATTAAGGTGTCATGTTTGATATAGTGTGGTTATTTGTTGTTTCTTTTTGTTTTTCGTGTAGAGAGTATGCAAGATTTAAATAAAGTTGCTTGATTTTTCTTTTTCTTATTGAACCTCATTTGAATTCATTTGATGATCATTCGTGTTTACACCGGCGCTTTTACAAATTGTAATCGAGAATAAAAATTAAAGTGAATCAATTTTTATTGAAAAACTAATGAACCGGGAAAGGGAATAAATTAGCCAATTAGGGGTCAAGTTCTTTTCTCTCGTTGGGATTCTTAACTAGTAAATATGCACTATATACTTCACAATGTGCCATACGTTATACAACCATGGTCTTCCGATGTTGGCATGGCAACCTGTGACACAGGCCTAATTTATGGTAATCTAAACTTTGTAGTTAAGTTCTAAACACACCCCAAAAAAATTCTTCAAAGACACATGCATCTATGTAATGTAAAAGTGGACAAGTCAATTGGGCTGTTTTATTATACGCTGTAATCGTGGGAAATATTACTTTTTTTATATATTGAATTTTGAGAATATATTTAGAGTGGTGCTATTGGCATACTTCCTACTATTTTATTTATGTTCTATCTGTATAAATTTTGATTTAATTAAAAAAGTTTAATGCTTTTATTAATTTATTTTTAAAATTATCTTTTTACTTATTTTTTTAAACTTAATAAACCCTATTTATAATATTTTTATCTATTTCAGATCTTTTGTATTGTCTTTCTCTCAGCTCCTGTGAATGAATTTTATTTATTTTCTTTTTATATCTTTTTTAGTACCTTTTTTTTTTTCTTTTTTAACATCAAGTTCTATAGAAAATGTCAAGAAGTCACATGACAAAAAACAAGCAAACAGCTCTAAGAAAAGAGCAAAGAACAAGGCGATCCAAGACAAAACAAACAGAGAAAAAAACGAAACAGTCCATAAACAAAAGAAACAGGAAGCAAAGAACAAGTATTTATTTTGGTTATCATCATTTCACTTTCAGATTCTAAAAATGTAATGATATTAAATAATAATCAATATATTATCTGTCTAATGCACCTCAAGTGTTTGATTTATTGTTTAAATAGGATTTAGTACAAATATTTTTAGGATTTGAGAGTTATGAAAATATATATATATTTCAAGAAAAATATTAAAAGAACGTTTGTTTTTTTTTTTTTAATTTTTTTTTTAAGGAATGTGGGGTTTTATTAGATTTATTTTATAAAATATTTTTTTTCTTAAATTGTATGTCTCTTTTAGTAATTTTGATAAAGGAAAAAAAATAATACTAAATAATTAAAAAAAGTGGGGCATAAATAGGTCAGTAGAGGGTGTGCCAATAGCATCACTCGTATCTTTAATAAGTTAAGTTTAAATAGAACCAATATAATAAAATACCCAAATCTTTTTTTTTATTATTATGTTTGTGTCATTTTTAAGGTTTTTTATTTTTATTTTTGGAAAATTTCATTTTACCCAATAAGTCTCGAAAATTACAACTAATAAGTCTCGGAAACTATCAGATAAGTCTTAGAAATACAAAATAAGTCTCTAAAATACCAAAATAAGTATCGGAAACACAAAAAAGCGTGAGACTTATCTTTATAGGTGTGTTTTAAGGGTATTTCTATCAGATCCACATTTTAAGTGTTATTAAAACTTAAGTTATTAAGTTGATGATAGTCTTAAAACTACTCACTCTTTGAAGAGTGCTATTAAAGTTTCAAATCTAGTATATTATATGGGACTCAGGAGTGAAGATTGACTTCAAGTGAAAGAATGGGTCACCCTAACTATTCAAACACATTGATCAATCAATTACACATCACTAATGTACCTTTTTTTTTCTCTCTCTAAAAGCAATAATTCAAATAATTTGACTCGATTAGAAGAGGATAATTGTACCAGACTCCAAGTTATCACTTGATAATAGGTTACTGAGGCAAAAAGCACAACCCTGAGAGATGATTTTCAACACCATAACCTTCTTTAAGTGATGGCATGAAACTATGAAAGTTATATTATATATGACCACTTGATGATACAACTCGCTTTTGGCTCTCAAGCATGCAAAATTTGTGAACCCCCACAGCAAAACAAAAAAAACAAAAAACAAAAAACAAAAAAAACAAAAAAAAAAAAAAAAAAACAAAAACAAAAACAAAAAATTCTAGGCCCCCTTGGTGATCATAATTATTAAACCCTCACTTCAAGGTTAAACTTCTGCTTTATATATGCTAATTATTATTTATTTTGTTGGCGTGCACGTACTCGTACGTGTTAAAATATATATAAAAGATTAAAGAAGCAATTAGAAATTTACATTACATCGGGAATCAACATATTTATAAACATATTAAAGTATGCAAAATGACTCAGACAAGCATCAGCATACACGTTACTTGATAGTCTGATCCGCAGACACAATAATTCATCAACTTAATTAGTCCCTACTGATCTAATTAACCAAGAGAAACCAAACCGCAAGTCTCTTCTTTTGGTGGTTAGCGAAGACAAACATGATTAATTAGTAGTGTTAATTGATTTATTAGACACTTATGGTACGGTAAGTAGTTGTCCCAATTGGTCCTCCATGACCATGAAGCTTCATTTCCTTGATAGCTGGATCTTCTAACAACAACACTTTGTCTTTGTCTCTAACACCAACCATGTGTAAGTATTCATTGTCTTCTCTCTCTTTTCCTTTGAATAGTAACCTTTGCTCTCTTGGCTCCAAACTAGTCACCAAGGACAATATCATCTTCAATTCACCTGAAAACATAAAATGAACATAGAAATCAATAATCATGAATAACATATACAGTCATAATCAGTCGGATTCAACTATTAAGGGCTTGTTTACCAATCAGTGGTGGATACAGCCCTGGCTTGGGTGTGCTATAGGCCACCCAATAATTTTTTTAAGAATTAAAATAAAACTATTTATATTTACCAATCGGTGTCAACAAGTTGCTGGATGTGTACATTGCTAAAATTTTAAAGTACTTAAATTTAAAAGAAAATAGTTGAATTAGACTTGTTTTGAAAGATTTTGATATTAATTTATCAATTTGAACTGTCTATATTTTATTTTAATTAGTGAAAATCCTTTTATACCGAAAAAATTTACCATTAAAATAAAAAATTATATTTAATTTTGAATACTATAACGGTTTACTAATAGTTTTTTTTTTTTTTTTTTTGTAGATAGAGCTATCTTAAAAAGAGTTTCTGGTTTCGCCCTTGTTACCAATCATGAATGAAAATGAAAATGAATAAAATTTCGGAAAATCAAAAAAGGAAACTTGATTCGTTCGGTTGAAGTAGGAACTTAATTACTGATTTGTTACACTGTAATCACAAATCAAGAATTAAGTTAACTTTCATTTACTAGGATTCATGATCGGTAAACACGTTGATGTTAACATAAATAATGATGAAGAGATGAGAAGTGAAGAGAAGGGTTACCAAAAGTGGAAGTGGCTTCAATGGAGATATCATGGCACTGAGAAACAGTAGAGACTCTGACTGTAATTGAATCCTCTCCTTCACTTTGTCCACTTTCTCTCTTTTGAACAAGCATACCACCAGGCCTGAGCTCCCATTTGATTTCACTTATATTATTATTTCCTCCAGTAGGACTACATGACCCTCTTGTAGCTTCTTTAACACTGTTGTTGCTATTAAACTTGCTGCTGCTGCTGCCACCGCCAATAATAAGCTTGAAACTGCCTCTGCAAAACCTTTTTGACTTCAACTTCATCATTTTTTTTGATCTCTCCTTTCTCTTCAATTAGTCTTAGCTCTCTCCGTTGTGTTTGTCAAACTCAAAAGTAAAGATGTAGTATTGGGTTGGCTAGTTATATAATAGAAGGAGGGTGGCATATAGGCATTTGTACAAAAGAAGAAAAAGACTAGCTAGGATGAATAAAATAGGTTGAACAAATGAGATAATGACACATGGAGTGTGATATGGGCAAAGTTTATTGTGCTGATTTTGTGGGGGGCTATGGCACATGGGAGTGGGTGCTTGAAAACACGCTTGCTTGATTGGCGGCCAAACACAATCACATCAATTGGGCGGTTGGTCTCTACCTCATTAAATAAATGTACATAGTCACATAGATGATGATAATAATGATGTAGTTTATGTTTGTTTATAAGAGTGATTAGAACTATGTTTAAAAACTGCCAAATTAAAGAGAACCCAAAATCATGGAAAGGCAAACCATCAAGTCTGGCAGTTCCTTTTTGCTTTGCTAATGGTGGTCTCTCTTTGCACACTTTCTTTGCTTTAATTTTATCATATACAAGTGCTTTACACAAAACTTTAGAACAAATTTTGTTTATAAAAGATGACAAAACATGTTTTGGAACTCTTTAATTGGTGTTATTGAAAAGCAATTAAAGTTTTTGTTAGTGTTCTCAAATGATTTTCAACTTCATTATTTGGTTTCCCAAACTTTTAACTTCTTTTAACTACCACACTACACAAACATTTTCTTCCGCCGAAATATAAGGGCCTTAGATCTAAAAAAAGAATTTATGGAATATATGTTTCGCATTAAGATAGGACTAAGGAGAGTGTTTTTGTCTTGACATGCTTCTTGGAGGGATTTGTTGGGTTTTAGGTTTAGTTAGGTGGGTCTAAATTAAATATTATTATTTTTTTGCAAATTTTGTAATGATGGTGGTTGGCTATCTAAAACTATAAGGTATCAAACCATGTGGGGAGAGTTAGAAGAATATACTCTATACTTCTTCCACATTGAACCAGTCTCTAGCTTTAATTTAACTGTAATTTTAATGATTATTAAAATTAATCTTATGCCAAATCATCGATAAGTATTAGGTAATCCTAACTTGATGACTTTCTTAATGATGGGCTGCTTGATACCATCTTCAAAATTAAATATTAACCATCATGAACTTAAAGTCTTCAATATGTAGTACTCTTTTTATGTCAAGAATTATTGATTATATCTACTATATATGTTAAGCTGTGTTTCTTGATATATATTTGATTTCTCTTGTCTTCAAATTCTGAATATTAAAAAGAAAACTTGTCTCAATAATTAAAAAACCTTTCGAGAATATCAGATTTTGTTAGTATTTGCAAATAATAGAAGGCTGAAAAAACTCGAAAAGATCCAAGAGAGGAAACCCCACATGTCATTAGCAAGAGAGACAGAAATAACATAGGCAGTGGTTACACACATGAGCTAAAAACATATGCAAAAATGGCTTCAAGTAGGCATATATGTGATCGAGATTATAATTGGGGGTCCCTAACTTAGGATGACATATATTCTTTTGCTCGCACCGTGCACATATGGATCTAGGTATGGAAGAAAAATAAGTTGTTTCAAAGTTCAATCCAACAATTTCTTGTTAAATACGAGAAGAAAAAAACCAATGAATCATCGAAATTCGTCCATGCATGAGCATGGCTCTATTATTTACCTTGGAAACTTAAATGTGTGATAAACAATGGGAAATCAGAGTTAAAAAGCTGATTAATTAGCCTTAATAAAAGATAAAATATTGTTAGTGTAGTGGTGGTGGTAGTTAAAAGAAGTTAACAAGAGTTTGGTGGGTACACGTGAAGAGATGATGATATCGAGACAAGGCATGGAGATTGAAATCTGGGAATCAGATATATGGAAGCACAAGATAGATACTTACACGATTCCCACAGGATTTGCTTCTTGTTGGCATGCTCTCATGCAGATTTTATGCGCATCGTATTCCAAGCTCTTCAATTATTCACTTGCAGTTGCATGCATGGGCTGGACTACTTGTGTATTTTTCCTTCGTATTCAATTTACTAACTAGTATATATTATTAACAAGAAAACAAATAATCATCACTCCCTCTTGCTTGGATTGTATTGTACGTATTATTAATATATATGGATATATAGCAAACAAAATGATGATGCATGGGTCATTGTTTTATTAGGATTATTTATTAACATCTGCCTTGTTTGTGTTTTGTTGTTTAAGATTTTGATTCCAACGGTGATATTTATTACTTAATCTAGCTCTGGATCTCTCTCTCATAATTAATCTTGGTTGCAATTACATTAAAAGCAATTATTTTTCAATGGGTTGGCTAGAGCAATACTCTCAATATTTGACACAAATTAAGTTTTGAATATTGGATTGAAGAGGTTTTGATTTATGTCAGGAAGAGAGGATTTAGGGTTTTCGGTTGATATCGTTGACAAATTAGAGAATGGAATTTAGGGAATCAGCCGGAAGGAAAATTAGGGATTTCAATTGAGATTGCAAATTGGGTGAAAATTCAAACAACTATCAGTTAACAGGAGAGACACGTGACTTTATAAGACCATTCTAGAACATAGACCAAAACTGTGTGTTTTGGGTCTTCAGATGAGCCTAAGCTGGGTAGATCAACATTGGGCCAAATGGGCCATTATTGTATTTATCCATTTAAATTTATGTTTTGCTATTTTACAGCTTTGCATTTCAGTATTGGTATTTGTAGACAGTTGCAACAAACTATTAGATAACGATTATTTTACATAATTCTTCCCTCTTACATTCTTCTCTCTCTCTCTCGATAACTTCTCTCTCAATCTCTCCTCTCTTTCTCTTAAACAATTCAGATATTCATTACAAAAACACCAAAATATTGTAGGGCATCATAAATTGGTATCAGAGTAGTCAATCCTGCAACTCGTGGAGAAAAAAAAAACTGTAGAAGGAACACGTCAACATTATGTGGAGGGAAGGTTTTCAGAAATAGACACGAGAAATGGAATCATTGAGGGAAGACTAGATAATATTGATGAAGGAATGAAACCATCATAGCAGAAATAGCAGATAACTATAACAAAATAGTAGAACTACTCACCACCACCAGATCCAGACGAGTAGATTTGGAGGAAGACAAAGGGAAGGGGATCCTGGGCTCGATTCCTGCTGGAACAGGCTCATCGGTTGGAACACACGGCCATCACCAGCCTGCAACAAAGGTAACAACCGATTCACAATTTAAACCACCTAAGCTAATTTATTCAAAGTTCGATGGGATAGATCCAAAGTCCTAGATCAGAAAATGTGAAAGGTTTTTCCTCATATATCCTGTAGACCTTGAAAAGAAAGTTCTAGTAGCCTTCATTCACTTTGAGAAGAAGGTTGATGCCTGATACTAGTCATTCTATACAACTAGAGGGGAAACGAGTTGGGAAGAATTCACTGAATCCTTTTTGGTGAGGTTTTTGGATCTAGAACAGGAAGATGTGGTGGGAGAGTTTATAAAACTCAAACAAACATCCACAATGATTGAATTCCAAGACAGGTTCGAGGAATTACAACCAAGGCTGATAGCAAAAAACATAGGACTTAGTGAAGGGTTTTTCTTGGCTTTTTTTTGTGATTGGACTGAAGAGTGAAATTAGGAACCCAGTAAAGATGTTCAAACCACCCAATTTGAAAATAGCTATCGAGCTTGCTAGGGTGCAAGACGCAGCCCTAGAATCCAAAAAACCAAAACTCTGCCCAATAATACCCCATACAACCCACAAACCCCAGTCACAAAATAGAACTCAGCCTTTAATCAGCATAACCCTCCTAATCAGAGCTAGAAAAGGATAGAGACAATATCTGTCAAAATGTTGACACATGCTGAAATGAAAACTAGAAGGGAGAAGGGCTTGTGTTTTAATTGTGATGAAGAGTATACGTTTAGCCATCAGTGTAAGAAAAGACAATTCTTCATACTCATAGGAGAAAGGGAAATCAAGGAAGAAGAGGAGGATAATACTATAACTACTAGAGATAGTGGTGAGGAACTTACAGAGAACATAGAAGAAGAAATGGACATATCTCATCTGGTATTAGTTGGAGGAAACAAAGGAATCCAAACTATCAAGTTAAGAGGACTGATGAAGAACAAAAAAGTCACAATTCTAGTGGACAATTGGTCCACACACTACTTTTTTGATCCAAAAACTGTAAAGTTCATTGGAGTTGGGGTAAAGAATACCAACCTGATGTGGGTAACTGTGGGTGGGGCGGTAAGATTAGCAGCCAAGCCAAATGCCCTGCGTTTTCCTGGACAATGCAAGAGGTTAACTTCACCACAGAAATGAGAATACTATCATTGGGGGGATGCGATGCATTGCTTGGGATGCATTGGATTCAAGAGGTGGGACCCATCTTACTCGATGCTAAACAGTTAAGCATGAATTTCAAGAAAATGAATAGCTAGATAACCCTCCAAGGGATCCAGGAGACAAGGAAGTTAACACAAATAGGAGGAAAAAGAGTAGTCAACCAACTGAGTAAGGCATGGATGAGAGCAGAACCAATAATTCAGTTTTATTCTCGAGAAATAGAGAATGAGGAACAAGAAATTTCCACTGAACTGTTGCCTGTCTTAGAGGAATTTTCAAAGAATTTTAACTAACCAAAATCTTACCCCCAAACCGATCCAAAGACCATCACATACAACTAATTCCAGACAGTAAACCGATCAATGTCAGATCTTACAAACACCCCTCAGAAAAATGAGATCGAAAGGATAATCAAGGAAATGTTTGACAATAGGGTGATCTGACCCAGTATAGCCCTTTCGCCTCACCCATTTTACTTGTGAAGAAAAACGATGGGACATGAAGGTTTTGTTTGGACTACAGGAAGTTGAACAAGCTAACCATCAAGGCCAAATTTCCTATACTAATCATAGATGAGCTACTGGACGAGTCACAAGGAGCTAGGGTGTTCTTTAAACTAGATCGACGGGCAGGATGCCACCAGATTATGGTGGTTGAGGCTGACGTGCATAAAACAGCCTTCAAGACTTACTAGGGTCATTACGAGTTCAGAGTAATGCCTTTTGGCTTAACCAACGCCCTATCCACATTTCAGAGCTTAATGAATGAGGTGTTTCAATCTTATCTACGCAAAATGATACTAGTTTTCTTTGATGACATCTTAGTTTACAGCAAAAGCATGGAAGAGCATATTGAGAATATTGAACATCTCAAGATATCACTTTCCCTACTTAAGCAACACTAACTATATCTGAAAAAGAGCAAGTGCGAGTTCGGGAGGGCTAAATTAGAGTACCTAGGTCATATAATCTCAGCCAAAGGTGTGTCCGCAAATGAGAGGAAAGTTCAGTGCATGCTAGATTGGCTTACTCCCACTACCATTAAGGGCCTTAGGGGATTCCTTGGGTTGATTGGGTACTATAGAAAATTTGCTCAAGGCTACGGAGTAATTAGCAAGCCTTTAATAGAATTACTGAAGAAGGACAAATTTATGTGGGGAAAGGAAGCCGAAGCAACTTTTGATGTCTTAAAAAAACTTATGACTACTATTCAGGTGTTGACATTACTCGACTTTTCACAGCCATTTAAAGCAGAAACAGATGCTTGTGGAGTTGGAATAGGAGCTGTTTTAATGCAGAAGGGAAGACCAATAGCTTACTTAAGTAAGGCTCTACCACCAAGGAAACTCGGTCTGTCGACATACAAGAATGAGCTATTAGCTATAGTGTTTGCCATACATAAGTGGAAATCATACCTATATGGTAACAAGTTCATTATCAAAATTGATCATGAGAGCTTGAAATATTTCCTAGAGCAGAAAATGTCAATTCTAATGTAACAAAAATGGCTGACTAAGTTGTTAGGTTATGACAATGTGATATCTTACAAAAAAGGGAAGGAGAATGTGGTGGCAGATGGATTGTCTAAGGCTATGTGCACAGGCGAATGAGCTCTATCAGCTCTAACAACCGGTCAGCCTTCTTGGATTCAAGAGGTACAAGACAGTTACTTGGAAGACCCTTTGGCAATGAAGGTGCTTCCTGGATTGATGATTGACTCTAGCATTAGCACGAAATTCACATAGATGAATGAGATACTAAATAGAGTGGGTAAAATCTACATAAGAAATAATGGTAACCTAAGTGAAAGACTCATTGAGGAGGCCCACGTTCAGCAATGGAAGGGCATTCTGGGATCAAGGGAACTGTGAAACGATTGCAGCACTACTTCTACTGGGATACACTAAATAAGGAGGTAGTGATTTGGGTTTCTAGATGCACAACCTGCCAACAATGTAAAAGGGAACATGTTAAAAGTCTAGGTCTCCTATAACCCCTGCCTATTCCAACCACTCCATGGAAAGACATAGCCATAGACTTTATTAAAGGGCTACCTACCTAGCAGAGAAAAGACACCATCCTAGTGGTGATAGACTGGCTCACTATGTACGCCTATTTCCTCACACTGACACACCTATTCACGGCTAACCAAGTAGCCAAGGTATTTTTCGACAATGTGTACAAGCTACATGGTTTACTAGCCTCTATAACCAATGACCGTGACCAAATATTCACTAGCACTTTCTAGCAAAACCTATTTAAGCTAATGGACACAAAACTCTGCCTAAACACTGTTTGCCAACCACAAACAGTCGGCCAAAGCGAACGATTGAACCAATGCCTAGAAAACTACTTGCGTTGAGTGATAGGGGTTAGACCAGGCAAATGGGTTCAGTGAATAGCCTCAGTTTAGTGGTGGTACAACTCTAACTATCACACCTCCCTCACTATGGCCCCATTTGAGGCCCTCTATGGATACATGCCACATATTTTCTCTTTTACAACTATGTAATTCAATACACCAGATGTTAGAGAATTTACCTGTGAAAGAGAAAAAATACAGTCAGTACTCAAAGAAGCTTTAAACTAGGCTTAATCAAGAATGAAATTTTATGCCGACAGAAATAGAATAGAGATAGAATTTGTTGTTAGAGATTGGGTTTACCTAAGGCTACAACCGTGGCGTTTCGTCAGAACCTGAAACTCACTCAGGGTTTCTTCGGACCCTTTCAGGTGCTAGCACGAATTGGCTCTGTTTCCTATCGACTTCAGCTTCCTCCTGGTTCACAAGTTCATCTAGTCTTCCATGTCTCGCAACTTAAGAATAGGGTAGGAGATGCAGTTGACTTAAGCCCGATACCCTCTCGCACAGGCCCCAATGGACAGCTTCTTATGCATCCAGTGGCAATCCTTGGACAAAAAATTGTGAAGCACCACAAACAAGCGGTTGCTCAAGTGCTGGTTTAGTGGTCAAACACAACTCCAAGTGATGCAACTTGGGTAGACGCGTCAACAATTCGGTCCCAGTTTCTGAATACCCTAAACCTTTGAGGACAAGCAGGTCTTTAAGAGGGGGAATGTCAGAAAGAGAGGATTTAGGGTTTTAAGTTGATATCGTTGACAAATTAGATAAGGGAATTTAGGGAATCAGTTGGAAGGAAAATTAGGGATTTCAATTGAGATTGTGAATTGGGTGGAAATTCAAACAACTATCAGTCAAAAGGAGAGAGACATGACTTTATAAGACCATTCTAAAACATAGACCAAAACTGTGCGTTTTGGATCTTCAGATGGGCCTAACCTAGGCAAATCAACATTTGGCCAAATGGGCCATTATTGCATTTATCCATTTAAGTTCCTGATTTACTGTTTTACAGCTTTGCATTTCAGTATTTGTATTTGTAGACAGTTGCAACAAACTATCAGATAACGAATAATTTACATAATTCTTCCCTCTTACATTCTTCTTTCTCTCGGCAACTTCTCTCTTAATCTCTCCTCTCTTTCTCTTAAACAATTCAGATATCCATTACAAAAATACCAAAATATTGTAGTGCATCACAATTTAATGATGTATATTAGTCGTTAATTTGATTTCAAATTAAAGAGTCAATAAAGTATATGTATATATACATCTATTCAATTAAGTAGAATCATATCATGTCTATGTCAAAATGCATATGTGGTATAATTTTATTAGCCAGATTTTTTTAAATGCACCTCTGTGAGTTAAAGTTTATCGTGGATTAGAACCTAACGAGATTAGACTATACAAACATGGTCAATGCAACTCCCGTCTTAGGAGTGGAGTCTCTTCACGTTTTGTCACTACAAGAAATTCGGCATTTCACAACACGTAAAATGCGTTGCGAAAGGTTTTCGCAACGCATGCCCGTGCGTTGTTGATACACTTGTTGAAAAAGTCTAAAGAGACTTTTCACAACGCGCAATGTTCATTTTCTTAGAAAAACGACAATGTACTTATTTGTTGCGAGAGACGTACATTGTCGTAGACATTTATCGCAACACGCTATAGAGGTTGCATTAAATGTTTAACGTAATGTGCATTATACATTGTTTTAGAAAAAACGACAACATACTAAATGGGTGTTGCGAAAGAAACGTATATTGTTGTAGATATTTATCGCAACGCACATTGTACATTGCCTTATGCCATGGAAAAAATAAATAAATAAACACAAATGATCCACTATACCTCTTATTGGGCTCCCTCTTCTAGGCCCCAACAGCATCGGGCCTCCGACCATATATAATCAATGTTTATTAAATCTCACCATTATTTGCTTGGGTTTAGAGTCCCATTAGGCTCCCTCTACTAGGCCCTAACACCATCGTGCCTCCGACCATATAGGACTAATGTTTATTAAATCTCACCATTATTTGCTTGGGTTAGGAGTTGAACTTGAGACAATGAAGTCTGTGATGAGTGACTTTACCATTTGGTATAAAGTTTAACTTTGTTAAATAATGCATAACTATTTATATATATCATATGTATGCTACTAATCTGCTTATTATTTTTTTTGGAATTAATATTTTATTAAAAAATTTATTAATTTTTATTACTTAGCAATGTAAACTCATTCTAGTAATCTTTATAATTATTTTGTCTGATAGAGACATAGATATTAAAAATAAAAGTTTAGTGTATGATTTAATTTTTTTTTTTTAAACAGTAGACTTTATTGAAGGGAAAAACCAAAAAACAAGTAGGCCAACGAAACCACAAAATACAACAAACAATGCAAAAGCACACCAGAAGAGTGAAACAAACAAAACACAAAAAAGTAATAACAAAGAGACCCAACAAAGTCAAATAAAACAAAAGAGGAGCACCAAAAGAAACACAAAACCTAAAGCAAAGCCAAAAACAGAGGACGACACCCCGAACAGCACAAAAATAGAGAAAAGCCAGTCACAAGTCTCCACAGCCAAACTTTTCACCATTGTTAGACGAACTCATCTCAGTCAAACTGTTAGCAAACGTATTGGTCGACCTCTAACAAAAGCAAACATCGACGTCATTACGGTTATAAAGAAAATTTTTGATGTTAAGCAAAAGATTCAGATAAGTCAAGCTTATAAAGTTCAAGCTTATAAAGTTATTGGAATTTATCCAATAAACAACCATCTTCAAATCACTGGCAATAGTTATCTTCTTACCCACTGGGGTAGAATTAGATGCAACAAAATCGCAAGCTTTAAGAATAGTCAAAGTCTCCGCCATAGTAGAATCTTGAATACCACAATAAACTGAAGAAAAAAAACATAATCTTACCATTAGCATCTTTAAGCACCCCTCTAATACCAACAGGCCCAGGATTACCTCATGATGACTTGTCAACATTGAACTTAAGAACATTAAAGGCATGAGGATCTCAACTAACAAACTTATTCGAGCACTTAACATGGCTAGAGTCAACACAAAAATCTTTAATATTGAGACAAATCAAAGAAAAGTGTATGATTTAATTAAAGTAATTTTTTATATTTGAAATCAAATATAATCGGGTTAGAGTCTATCAAAACTTGATGATAACAAACGTTGCAAACTCAAGAGAAATGAAATTCTCACTACATGGGAGAGGTCTCCCCCACATTTTACGATTTGATAGTCAAAAGTAAGGCTCGAATCCTTGTCACAAAATAGAAGAGGATGAGTCCAACCACATTGCTTATGATTGTTGTGTATTTTAATACTTATGAACACGTCAATGATGTTAAAGTTTCTAAATATTAGCTTTTTTTAGAAAATCACAACTCAACAAATGCTAAAAATATTTTTATGGCAACGTGCATATAATATGTGTGTAACGAAATATTAGTATTTTTCACAATACGCAATCCAATAATTGCTAAAAGGGCTTTTATGGCCACGTGTATGACATGTGTATGTATTGCTTAATATTAGTTTTTCACAACGTGCATGACATTTAGAGTAATGTGCATGACTTGTGTGTTGCTAAAATATTAGTCATTCGCAACACACATATCAGGTGTGTTGTTAAATATTAGTCTTTCGCAACGCGCATTACACGTGTGTTACTAAATATTAGCTTTTCTAAGGCGTAAAACAGTAGTTGCTAAAAAGTCTCCTACAATAACGTGCATGGTATGTGTATTAGAGAAATATTAGACTTTTCACAACGCGTATGATATGTGTGTTGCTAAATATCAGCCTTCCGCAACGCATAAACCAATAGTTTCTAAAGATTATCCTACAACAACATGCATGTTATGTGTATTGTGAAATATTAGACGTTTTCGCAACGCATATAACATGAGTGATGCGAAATATTAGACTTTTTCACAATACGTAAATAATCAATTGTAAAAGACTCATATGCCGACCTTTATGATGTGTGTGCTGTCAAAAATTATTTTTTTAACAACATACGCGTTTGTACGTTGCTAAAAACACATTTATAGCAACGTGTACAAACTTAATGAAATAACAATGACAACGTGCATCCGTTGTGCATTGCCATATGTGTTTAATTATTGATAATATTCACATGTACGTTACCATAAGTGGTTTCAACAACATTTTTGCGTGTTGCAATAAATGACTTTTGACAACGTGTTTTATATGAGTGTTGCGATAAATGACTTCTAGTTGAATGTCCCTAAAAATGAAATTTCTTATAAGAGATTTAATAGATAAATTTGAAATTGTATTTACTATACTATGGTTTAACCCTGGTGGTCAAGATTCATTTTGAAATCTTTGACCATCAATACAAAGGACTTTTTTTGTTGCCTCGTTATCTTCGCTTCTCATATCTCTCTTCAAAGTTCAAAGGTTATTTTAATTTCGTTTCACACATACATTTAATTTTTGTGTGCTTGTTTTTGCCCTGTTTTGTTACTGGGTTGTGTTGTGGCTGGGTGGCCCTTGTCGGCCCTTGTATCTTCAGTTTTTCTGTACCATTTTCCGGTCTTTAATAATACTTTGCAGTTTAAAAAAAAATTGATGAGTAAATTGGATCATCCGATCACGGGTTAGGCAATGATTGAAAATCTGATATATGAAGCTAAAAATGTACAGTTAGAGATTTCCCTCCAATTAAATTAATTAATTAAATTTCATGGACCAATATTTAATCAATCAGACAAAAATGTTATTTAAGTACAACCGACTCACTTCCATAGTTGCAATTACAAAACTTGTCACTAAAAACACTAGGCTCCAAATAATAATATCAATTATTTGTTTTTAGATTTATATTCTTTATTGAAAGTAAATAAGAAATCATTAAAGAACAAAACAAAGAAAAACACAACAATCTCTTCAACTAATAAGAAACTTAATTAGGTTTGAAAAGTACAGTTAAAGACTTAATTTTTTTTTTTTTGACACTATTTATCCATCTATCTAGACCTGTTATTTATTTTTTTTTTTTGAAGCTTTTTCTCATTGGTAGGATTTGAATCACTGACTTAAGAGTCATTTACCTAAACCCTAAATTCGTCCATCGACCAACTAAGCTACGCCCCTATAAGCATTAAAGAATTAAAGTTAACAAGAAAAAGAAATATATATAAAATATGTGACTATCACAATAATATTAATTAAATTAAATTAAATTAACTTTGTTTAGTTTTATTTCTGCCTCTTTTTTCTCTTATAGAAATTGTAACTTTATAAGATATGGTTGGAATCTTATGAAAAAAAAAAAAAAACATTATTTTTTATATTTATCTTATGCAATTGTAGCTTGAGACATATAAATGGCAAAAGAAACATTAAATCCAAATCAATGGTACTATGTCATTCACCATCGGATGGTTTATATAATGATGACAAATCACTTAAGGGTT
Organism: Acer negundo; assembly: GCA_035582765.1. Taxonomy (NCBI): domain Eukaryota; kingdom Viridiplantae; phylum Streptophyta; class Magnoliopsida; order Sapindales; family Sapindaceae; genus Acer; species Acer negundo. Next base: position 8,351,304 of record CM069237.1, on the reverse strand, counting down.
AATGTTTTAGGTTGTGTAGCATTATTCAAACCAAATTTATGATTAGTCAAAGTATAAGAAAGAAAGGAATTAGTTTGATTTCATCGAAGTGGAAGCGTCAAAGAATTTCTACATGCACAAATTAGGGTTACTCGAAAACGTTTTCCAAAAATATGATCTAACGATAAAAAAAACAACCAATAAATTCAAAAAATAATAATTAGAAAGTTTATGCAAAATAATTACACCCAATAATTATTGAACAAAAAACTTTCAAGTAAAAGGGATGCCTAAATAATATTAAGGGTGAAATCCATTTTAATCCCTCTAATTTGACCTATTATACAAACTGGTCCCCCGGTTTTCGGTATTATCCCCGTTAAGTCCTTCCGGTAAAAATTCCGTTGGAAAAGTGCTTTCTGACAAGATCATAAGGTTAAATGACCTTGCTACCCCTGATTACCAAATAAAACAATAAAAATATAAATAAAATTACAAATTACAAATTAAAAATTAAAATCCTTCATATTCTTCCATGATTGAACTATTTCTTCACCAAACCTTCATCATCCCCAATTTCCCAATTCAAAAAAATTCTTCTTAACTTCTTCTTTCACTAACTATTTCACTAACGATTCTTCGTAACCTAACAAAAAAATTCCCCAATTCAAATCCAAATCCCTAACTCCTTCTTCTTTCACTAACGATTCCTTTCAAACCCTCCACCACCAAACCTTCATCATCATTGGTTCAACACCCTAAATTCAGCATCTCCATCATATCACCATCATCATCCAAAACCTCATCTAAACCTAGATTCATTACCATGGTCGGTTCATCACCACCACCCAACACACCACCACCACACACACTCAAGACATCACCACCAAACACAATACCCAGAATCCTCCACCATCAAACACACCAAGAAACTGAAATTAAAAATTGAAAAGTAAAATAAATAAATAATCCATCCAATTATTTTTCATTCTTTGGATCTCTTCGTCTATAAGTTCATCAACTACCTCTTCCTTTTCTCTCCAAGTTCCAATCTCACTTTCTCTGCCTACAAAATCATAATAAAAACAAGTACTAAAATCAGAAAGCAAAAACATTAGTGATTGATTGGTTTCATGGCAATGGAACATGAGAAAAGACTTACATGTTGGGCAATGTAGCGGTCGATTTCTGATTGGTGTTGTTGGAATTGGAGGATGACATCTTCATCAACAAAAGATGAAAAACCAGAGATCTTGTTCTTTGAGAGACAAGAAGAAATTTCGGGGTGATGCGATAGAGAAAGAGTAAGGGAGGGAGATGGCCGATGATGCGATGGTGATGGAGGGAGAAAGACAGTCGGTGATGCGTCGATGATGCGATGGCCATGGAGGGAGAAACACAGTCGGTGATGCGGCGGCGAATGAAGCAGTGGAGGCTAGGGTTTGGGTGGAGATCTGGTTTTGTTAAAACAAAATTTCCCAAATCTGGTTTAGTTCGAACAAAAAAAAATTCCAAGCTTGGTTTGGCTGGGTGGTCGGCGGATAAGCTGGGTTTGTCGGAAGGTTGGTAAAGAAGATGAAGGTTTTAAATTTTAAATTTTGAGATTTTTTTGTTGAGGAGGTGTAGATTGTGATTTAGAAAAGAGAAAGTAGATTTTGTATTGGGTGTTTGATCGAGATTAGAGGTTTTGAATGAGTGTTTTGATTAGAGAAAAGTAATCTGTTAAGTGAAAAAATGATGTTTATATTTTAATTCAAATTTTTAATTGTTTTTAATTGAAATTATTAATTGTAACCCTAATTTTACCATTATACCCTTAATAATCTGATGGAACCCTAACGGAATTGGACGGCAGGGACTGAAATGCGGATTTTTGAAAACTAGCAGGACCTGTCAAGATAAAGCTGAAAACCGGGGGACCATTTTTTGTAAAAGGTCAAACTAGAGGGACTAAAATGGATTTCACCCTAATATTAATGGGGTGCAAATAACATCGGCCATAAATATACAAGTGTAAATATTGTAAACATTGGGCATTGAGGGTTCTTATATATTGGGCCAATCCTTCGTTTTGATCCAATGGGCTTTATTACCTAAGCCCAGTTACTTAAACCGGTTCGAACCGGTGTTAGATATGAAAACGACGTCGTTTTACGCTGCAACTAATACAACACTGGCAAGTGGCAACACCGGTTAGCTTTAGCGCCCATAGCCATATCAATTGAAAGGCTGTGAGAGAACCACACCAGAGAGAAGAACACCGAAAAGCGAAAACCCATCTGACAACTTCTCTCTAAAACATCAATCTTCAAGGTACGAATTTTGTTTTTGTTTTTGTTTTTGTTTTTGTTTTTTCCTTTTGTGAATTGATGAAAACTCGCTGAATTCAGTTCCAAACTTTGCTAGGTAGTTTAGCAATTTCAGTTGTTTGTAACATTAGAAACTACAATAAGAAATTTAGCATGAGCAAGAAAATTTGCATGTTTTCGTATCTGGGTTTTGCTCTGTATTTGTAAAATCCATACAAAAATGCAAGCTTTAAGTGTGTGGCCTTCAAAAGGTGGTTTTGGGGCAGTGCCTCAGTTGTACTTAGACGTTGGTTCTTCTAGTTGTTTAAGCATTTCAACAAGAAATAAAAGGAGAAAGAGATGGGACCTTGTTGAATCTGGTTGTAGTAGTAGAAACAATGCCTTCTTGTCTGTTTCCAACAGTTTAAGGTTTAGTTGTAGTGGAGCTTGTTGGAGGAGCATAAGATTTGATTCAAAATACGGGTTCTCTTGTCTAAAGCTGCTTATCTTCTCTGGCTTAAGGAGGAGTTCTTTTGATGCATCAATCGTGGTGGCTTGGGCGACAGAGCAACAAGAGATTGGGAATGACGTCCTTATAGCAGAATCAAACTCAGTAGATGGTTTAGATAGAGTAGAAGATAATAATGATGAAGAAGAAGGCGGTGAAATAAATATCAATAGTGAAGGAAAATTCGGGATGCAAGAGTATGCTAGGGTTGATGTTCGGGTATTGGCACAGAGTCTGTGGTCTGCCAAAATAGCAGATGATGTAGAAGAGGTTCTAAAGGATATAGGTCCATTGCCTCCTCAAGTACACTCAAGCTTGATTAGAGGTTTTGGTAAGGAGAAGAGAATGGAGTGTGCAATGGCTCTTTTTGAGTGGCTCAAGAGGAAGAAGAAGGAAACTGGTGGCATTATTGGGCCTAACCTTTTTGTATATAATAGTCTATTGGGTGCGATGAAACAAACACGAAAATTTGGGGAAATGAAGAAAATTATGAATGATATGGCTGAGGAGGGTGTTCATCCTAATATTGTAACTTATAACGCTTTGATGGCTATTTACTTAGAGCAAGGAGAAGCTAACAAGGCCCTTAATGTTCTTGAGGATATCCAAAAGAAGGGCTTTACTCCATCCGCTGTATCCTATTCTCAGGCCTTGTTGGCTTATCGAAGAATGGAAGACGGGTATGGAGCTTTGAATTTCTTTGCTGAAATAAGAGATAAATATCTGAAAGGTGAAATAGGAAACAATACCGATGAAGATTGGGAAAATGAGTTTGTTAAGCTTGAGAATTTCATAATCCGTATATGCTACCAAGTGATGCGGCGTTGGCTTGTAAAGGATGAGAACCTGAGCTCCAATGTGATGAAACTTCTGACAGAAATGGATAAGGCCAAGCTTCAGCCTGGTCGAGAAGAATATGAGCGCCTTGTGTGGGCTTGCACCCGTTATGAACATTATGTTGTTGCAAAAGAGTTGTATACCAGGATTAGAGAAAGGCACGAGGATATAAGCTTATCTGTATGCAACCATTTGATTTGGTTGATGGGGAAGGCGAAGAAGTGGTGGGCGGCTTTGGAGATCTATGAGGATTTGTTGGACAGGGGACCAAAGCCTAATAACATGTCTTATGAATTAATTGTCTCTCATTTTAATATACTACTTGGTGCAGCTAGGAAGCGAGGCATTTGGAAATGGGGTGTTAGGTTGCTGAACAAGATGGAAGATAAAGGCCTTAAACCCGGAACTAGGGAATGGAATGCTGTTCTTGTTGCGTGTTCCAAGGCATCGGAATATTATGCTGCTGTGGAGATATTTAAGAGAATGATAGAAAAAGGTGAAAAACCCACAATCATCTCCTATGGAGCTTTGCTTAGTGCCCTTGAAAAGGGTAAACTCTATGATGAAGTCTTCCGGGTGTGGCAACATATGCTGAATGTGGGTGTGAAACCAAATGTGTATGCTTACACAATTATGGCTTCGGTTTTCACTGCGCAAGGAAAGTTTAACATGGTTGAGCTTATCTTCCAGGATATGGCTCAAACCGGTATCGAGCCAACAGTTGTCACTTACAATGCGATTATCAGTGCGTGTGCAAGGAACACTATGAGCAGTGCAGCATATGAATGGTTTCACCGAATGAGAGTTCAGAGCATCGAGCCTAATGAGATAACTTTTGAAATGTTGATTGAGGCCCTCGCGAAGGATGGTAAACCAAGGCTTGCATACGAGTTGTATTTGAGGGCTCTGAACGAGAAGCTTAACCTCTCTGTTAAGGCTTATGATGCAGTTGTAGAATCCTCCAAAGCCTACGGAGCAACGATTGATTTAAACCTTTTAGGACCTCGGCCACCAGACAAGAAGAAGAAAGTGCTAATTAGAAAGAATTTGACCGATTTCTGTCACTTAGCTGATGTTCCCAGGAGAAGTAAACCTTTTGATAAAAAGGAACTTTACAATCCACAAACAGAATGAATATTTACCTTGAATCATGTAAAAAGTTCAATTCTTTGCATATCCTTTGTATACTTAGTTGTAATACAGTCTATGGAACACATGCTCAATAAAATTTCTGGCATCATTGTCCAATTCCTGTGTGTTCATGGTACACGAAACGTCAATAGATTATGATTCAGCCCCATGATTGATTCGATTTCGAATTTCAGAGACCAAATGGGTGTTGTGTAAGGTTGGAAACCTTGTCTACTCTTTTCAAGCTTTTTAATCAGGAAATAATTTCCAATATTTATGCTAGTGTAATTGCACTTTTTTGACATGAAAATGAAGAATTAAATCTGAACATCCATGCCTGGCTCCATGTATATCGCTATGATGACTCAAATCAGAAGCTGATACGACTCTAACAATGTGGGTGATTTCTGAGTCTAATTTGCACCACTAAAAGTCTAAAACGAGCCAACTTTTTAGATAATGGAATGCTGTTCTGCTGCCTGCCATTGAAGCATTGAAAGGTTACTTTGAACTTTGAAGTTGCCAAGTCTCAAAAACTAAGAGGCCCCATGTCTAATTTGCTGTCATATCATTATTTAGTGATACAATCAAGCTAAATATATTCCCCATATCTTCTTTATCATTATCTCATTGCATTATTTAATCTGATGGTTGGTTCACCTTTTTCTATTGTAAATTGCAGCTCTGCTTAAGTTTCCAGCCTTGCTTCTGCATATCATATTATCATCTACGTTGCTTTTAGATAAGTAATAATTTTTTTAAAATATATATATGTATATTTATTTTTTAAATGAAAATATTAATGTGTGTTTCAGAGCTCATGTAAAGAGTAAAAAAGTTATATTTAATTAATAAAAAAAAAAAACTCAATGTTGATGTATTAAAAGAATAAATATGAATTGTTTTATTAAATTTTGAGTCCTTAATATATATATTATTTTTAAAAGAAAAAATATTTCTCTTTGACTAGCAAAATAATTGAAGTGTTTTCTATAACAAAACAGTTGATGGGTGTAGTGTTGTTTTTTTTTTTTTTTTGAAAAGCATTTCAATCAAAATAGCTTTTTAAAAGATCAATATTCAATTCTAAACGAAGAATAAACGAATCCCATTATTTAAATTAAATTATATACATGTTTTGTATAATAAATAAAAGAAGACCATTATTTTAACTTGTAATGCACTTTATTAAGACATGATCGGAAATTGCATAGAGACAGTCTAGCAATCCAATATTAAACTGGACTAATTACACAAACGTCCCTTGAGTTTATACCTAATTGCAGCTATATGGAACTTTTACTTTAAATTACACAAACCTTGCTCACCATTAGTTGACTACCATCCAAGTTAACAGTTGACTAGTATATCAGTTCAAATTGTCTAAAATGACCCTAGTTAGTTACTTTATTTATTATTTTATTAGCTTTATATTAGAATAATATTAAAAAATATATAAATATTAATATAAAACAAATCTGAAAACCTTAATATAATATATATATCTGAAAACCTTTTTAATTGGTTGGATTTTAAATATATAAAAAATTGATGGATTCACCATCATAACCAAACCCAGATCCCTCAATCTCATCTCTCTCCATCCATCACCCCATCACCACCAATTTTTTTTTTTTTTTTTTAAATAGCTATTATATTAATGAAACCACAAAAGGCAAATGAAAGTCAACATCCATCCAGACCAAGGGAATCGGAATCACCCAAACCATAAAAATCAAACCAAAATGAAAATAAGGCCTAGCAAAAAACAGCAACAAACAAAAACAAGCCTAGCAAAAACAGCAACAAAGCATAAGAACAAAAGAACCAGAGGTAGCAGAAGAAAACTAAATAGAGAAGCCACTCATAAACACATCAGACTCTCAAAAGCAGCCGAGATTTCATAAAAAGTAAAACAATTTGAATCAACAAAAAAAAAAAAAAAAAAAAATCTCATAAAAATAATCCATATTTTTCAATCAAAACCCCAAAAAAAAAATCTGAAAAAAAAAAAAAAAAACCATAGACCCAAAACAAATTCCGGAAAAAAATCGCCGGATTTAATAAAAATTACAAATCAGATTTACAAACCCACATGAATTATTTATGTACATTTTTGGAAAGTAATCAACTATCTCAATTACATCTCAATCTCAATGAATCAAAAACGAAACACGAAAACAATCTCCAAGATTTCAATCAAAGCTAGAAAACTATTTCAATCATGTTGTCTAAAGGGTGACCGATGACGACGATGGCGACAATGAAAAAGGCCACCGATGACGATGACGGTGAAGACGGCATCGTCATTGGGAGAATCTGATCGGACAATTATGAAAGTTCAGTTTTTAGGCCATGGTTTTATTGTGTCTGAGCAAAAAAAAAAAACAAAAACAAAAACAAAAACAAAAACAGAGCTTGATTTTTGGTGATTTATTGAAGTTGAAGAAGAAGATGATGATCGAAGTTTAGAGAAGAAGGCATTTTTAGGTTATTTTTTTTTTAATCCAACCAATTAAAATGAGAGAGAAGAGAGAGGAGAGAGACTTATTTTCCTTTATTTTTAAATATATATTACCAAAAAGACAGTTTTACCCCTAAGCCATAAACTTCTAACGGTAGATAAGTAACAACAGGGGAGGTTTATGTAATTTTTAGTAAAAGTTCCATATAGTTGCAATTAGACATAAACTCATTGACGTTTGTGCAATTAGTCCTATTAAACCCCCAATATATGTTTAATCGATTGGTTGCATACCTAATTGATACCTTTCGTATTTATGCTTCTAACTTTAAATTGAATGATAAAGTTTTTATTTTTATTTTATATCTATTTATCCACTTATCTAGATTAGTTTTTTTATTTTATTTTTTTATTTTATTTTTACTTTTTATCATTCGTAGGGTTCGAATTGCTTACTTAGGAGTCATTTCCTCAAGCCCAAAGCTTGTCCATTTACCAACTGAATTATGCTCATGAGATTATTTTGTTTGATTTTTTAAGTGACAAAATTATTCAAATAGCTTCAAAAATCATTTTCTTATAAAAGTGAAATGTTTTCACTTTTCACTTAATAAAAAACCACCAGACTTTATATTAATTAATTACTTTCAAAACTATCCTCATAAATCTAACCTATTTCCTATTCTGTCTTCTCTCACAAACCTAACCATATTTTTTTTTTTTGACACTGCAACCTATAACTTCAAATTCAAATCTTCAATATATATATATATATATAACATTATTTGTTTTATGAACACAATATACATAAAGGTGTAGCCCAGTTAACTAAAATTCAATTCTCTAAATATCTGTTTATAAATTACATTATTTTTTTAAAAAATATAATATTCTGGTGTATAAAGGTGTGCCCAGTTAACTTCAAATTCGAATATTCAATATATATATTTATAAATTACATTATTTGTTTTACGAATTTATTTTATAAAAGGTTTGAATGATTTTGCTTGTATTTAATTTCATTGGATGCAATAATTTATGTAAATTTGAAATATTATTAATAACTAAATAATTTATTTAGAATTATTAAATTTGTCTTTAATATATTAAAATATGAATATATAATAAATAATAGTTAAAAGGATATAGATGTAAAAGTATTTATTTTCAAATGTTTGTAACTTAAAAAAAAAAAAAAAAAAAAAAAAAAAAAAAAAAACAGCTTATCACTTATATTTAGTTTTCAGTGATATGTAATTCAATTTTCAGTTTTCAATTACTACTCAGTTTTCAGTAAAATTCAACACTGTTCAATCTTCAAACGAAAACTCAAACGCAACCTTATTGTTTCGTTTCACTTTCAAGTTTCAATGACCCTTTACCTAGAGCTAAACAACAATACAAATTGAGTAAAAATACCATGCAACTATTTTTTATATAAATAAAAAAATAAAAAAATAATTGTCATGCAATGCAACTATTTTTGTAGTCACTTTTAATGATATTGTTCTAGATAATATATATATATATATATATATATGTTATACAATTAAATGAGTACTAATATTGTAAATAAATGAATACAGTCAAATTCACATTCCATTTTCTTGTAACAAAACTTGATGACCCAAAATTGGAATATCAATCACCAACATGTCACATGGAGCTATATTATCCAGATAGATTCCTGCTGATGCAATAAAAAAACATTGAGGTTACACTTCATAAAAATAAAATAAAAATTGTTGGTCCCATCGACCTAATCAGGAAAAAAAAAAAATCTATAGAAAAACATAAAAATTCTGTCAGTTAAAGGGTTACCATAATAGAAATTCATATGGGTTTCAATCTTTTAAGTACAAAAACAATGTGTTTTTCTTAATATATACATTTGAAATCTAACGCCGACAAGTTATAAATCTATCGATATCAAATACTATATATAAAGTTAGGATATTTATATACATTAACATGGCATTCTGCTTGATTGGGAAACACAACTAATAAATGCTTTACCATATCACCTAACATTTTTCATATTACACAAAAAAGAAGTGACACGTGTGCGTATCTTTTAGTTTATAATTTCATAATTTGTTTTGTTTTAAATTAATACAAGTATCAATTTTGAATTTTGTCATCATTTATTTTATTTATTATTAGATTAATTAAATCTTTAATCGACAAAGCATAAAGACAAAGTTGGACCTCCCAAAACCAAACACTCTTGTGACGCCAAAAACGTACACGTGGCAGATTCTCATTGTAAGTGCACTCCTACTTGCGCATGTGATAGAGATGTTATCATTTTTTTTTAAAAGGACTTATCGTTGTTTTGAATACGCAACTTCGTAACGAGGTTACCGGATCAATCTCATCTCATTAAATATTATTGTAGTTATATTTTCTTTTTCTAAAGTTTGTTTTTATTGACTTGGTCAATCATACGATTTTATTAGGAGCGGATAGTGAAATTTTGGTGACATGTTTTTAATAAAAATATTATATCTTCTCTAATCCACAATTTAAGTGTTGTAAAAAACTTTAAATTGCCTTCATGGGCCTATTTTAACCGGTAGATGAATTAGTTGAAGTTTAGACAAATGATTCACAAGTTAACGAATCGAAATAGCAAAAGTTTTTTTTAAAAAAAATTACTGTATAGATAGATGAATAAAGAGATAAGAGAAAAGAGAAAAGAGAGAAAAAAAAAACCTTTGAATTAACTTTGATAAATTTCATGGCCAACGTTTTTCTTTTATCGATGAAAATGTATTTATTGTTCCTTATTTATTAAGATTTTGAAACTTCAAACTTGAAACTTGAAAGTCACTAATTTGGCACAGTACCCAAGTTGCTTTCAATTTAAGATCAAGAACAAAAACACACAAATTCGAAATAATAATATTAACAAAAAGAGAACATTCACGCAAAGCATTTCTTTATCTTCCACCTATCATCGGACAATTAACTAGTCTATCATACGATTCCTCTCAATTTCAGGCCTCAGAAAAACGGTTCCTTCTACTAATTCCAGAAACCCCATGTGAGTTTTTTTTTTTTTCTTTCTAGTTTCTTCGACATTGGAGACAAAGATGAGTGAATTGTATATTTGTATTTATAGCTTTTTGGGTAAGTTAAGAGTTTTTTTTTTTTTTTTTTTTGGGTTGAGCTGTATAAGTTTATTTATGTGTGTTTGTTTTTCGCTTATGTATGTGACTTGAGGTTGACAGAAGTTGGGTGGTTTGTGTTTGTAAGGGACTAAGGGCTGATTTGGTTGAGTAAGAAATGGGTGGTTTGCTGTGAAATTTGTGGAGATCTAAGAAGTGAAGAGAACAAATGGAACCCCCCAAGGGGTTTTTGGCTACTTTATGGAACTTTATTTGCTTTTTGCCTTACTTCACTGGCCTTCTGCTTCTGGGCATCATTAAAGGTTAGTGCTTATCAAATTTTGTTCCTTTTTCTCTTTTGTGATTTCTTGTTCTGTAATTGTTTCTTTATTTTGTTTTCACTGAATTGGGTATGTGTAAATGATTGAAACTTGAAGTTGTCTTTGGTTTTAGTTCTTCTTTTGTTAAATTTTTAGGGGTTGGCATTTGTGGTTTGTGTTTCTAACTTATGTAACTTGAGTGGCAACACAATCTCTCTCTTCATGATGGTTTTTGAATTTTGTATGCTAAAAATAGGACATATTGATATTGGAGTATTTAGTTATTACATGTACAAATTGGGTAAGACGTTTATGAGCCAATTAGCAATGAAGAATTGAGATGCGAATTAAGAGATGCTTCCTGATGCTGCTTAAGCATGTCAATCTTTCAGGAATAATTTTTTGCCCATTGGTATGCCTTATCATGACAATCGGAAACTCGGCTATCATATTGGGACTTTTGCTACCACAAGGTTTCTGGACTTACAGTTGCATTCTGAGGTGCTTTCTTCGATCCTTCACCTTTTTTTTTTGTTTGCCTTCCATAGCAATAATAGCTGTCTTGTAGTAATTTGTTCTCTCATTTTGTTAATTTTTCTAACAAACAGAGCTAAACAATTAGGGCCAGTTCTGAAGCTTGTTATCTGCATATGCATACCAGTTATCTTGATTCTATGGCCAGTGGTTGGCATTGCTGGAAGCATTTTAGGGGGAGCACTCTATGGGTTTCTCTCACCAATATTTGCTACTTTTGATGCTGTTGGAGAGGGGAAGACTAATGGTTTTTTCCACTGTTTCTATGTATGGCTTGACCTTTGAGGTTTTGATTCATTATTAAAAACAACTTTGTTTTGCTTCTTGTAAGAAAGATTTTGTATCACTATCTTTGCAGGATGGAACTTGGAGCACTGTCAAGGACAGCTGCACTTTTGTCAGAGATTTTTGGGATGTTTGCTCCCATTCCTACTTCTCAATTATGAAAGAATTGCGAGATAAAGAGGTTTCAGATGGAAAATATTATGAGATAAGGTTTGCAATTCGCTCCTGCTGCTAATAATCTTTCCTTGTTTATGTTAATGTTGCTATTCATAACCAATTTACAGCAATTAAAATGTAGTCACTTGTCATAATTTTCAGCCATTTGTATTGTGAAAATTAGCCACAAAGTCAGTTCGTGTAAGCTAGATTTACTCATTTGTGATTTCGTTTTTCTCTTTTTTGGTTTTACTTGATATTTTTCATTTACTTCGTTCCAGGTTGCTTTACCTTCCTGGTGCTATTATAGCTGCAGTGCTTGGCATGATTGTCGATGTGCCAATGATCTCAGTTATTGCCCTATGCAAAAGCTTCTACATGCTCTTTAAGGGATGGCATCGTTTGTTTCATGACCTTGTAGGTAGGGAAGGTCCTTTTTTAGAGACTATATGTGTACCTTTTGCCGGACTTGCAATCCTACTCTGGCCATTGGCTGTTGTTGGATCGGTTTTGGGCTCCATGGTAGCCAGTATCTTCCTTGGTGCTTATGCAGGAGTGGTCGTTTATCAGGTTAAAACTCTATGGCCAGTTAGATTTATTGCCCATAGTTAGTTTTACATAATCAATACATAGTTTGTTTATGATAGCTGTTTAAGCAGGCACATGGAAACTTTTGTAAATGAAGCATAGCCTGCACAATGCACATATATGCTAGTATGAATAAGATTTCAATTAATTAGGATATGATTTTGTTATGTTAGACACCTTGAATTTCTTGCTTAGATTGATGACAGGATATTTATCTACATTGTGATGCCTTTGGATTACAGGAATCTTCTTTATGGTTCGGGCTTTGCTATATTATTGCGTCTGTGTCCATATATGATGAATACAGTAATGACATTCTTGACATGCCAGAAGGTTCCTGCTTTCCTAGGTTCTATTCAGCACTCTTATAACTAATGGTTGCGATTTGAGGATTGATTTTTAATAGAGTTTAATACATTTTCGATATTGATAGACCGCAGTACCGAAAGAAGGCAGAAATGTCACAGACCGGTTCTCATGAATTTTCAAGCCGCGGCTCCTTTAAAAATCCTCCTTCCCGCTCTGTTTCACTGAAGAATCGGATTGATGTGAAGCCACTTGAGGTATTTTGGGCCTGTTTATTTTGATTACTCGGAATGCTTACATCAGAAATCAGAATAAAAACAGTATGCATTATATTGTATGAATTTGAAATGATTATTGGACTTAACATCTGTAATTTGATTCAAGACATCCATTTTTCTTATAGAAGAAAAAAAGGAATCAAGAACTTTATTTGTGGACATCTATGTTTTAGTTCATAAGTAGTGAATGGAAATTTTGTTTTATGAATCATGTAGCTTCTTCAAGGCTTGTTTAAGGAGTGTCAACGCCATGGGGAAAACATGGTTCGTGATGGAATAATAACAGTCAAAGACATTGAAGATGCCAAACCTAATTCAGAAAGCAAAGTGGTTTCCATTGGCTTACCAGCTTATTGCCTTCTTCAGGCACTCTTGCGCTCTGCGAAAATGGATTCTCAAGGAATATTATTAAGTAAGTGAATGCTTTTCGATTTGCTTAGCCAGGGGCTTTTCTTATGAATTCAGGGTTTAGTGTCTCAAAAGAAGGCACCACTTCAATAATCTTCAAGGGAAATTTACCCTTGTTTACACATCTCTTATTTAGTCTTAACATGTTAATATTGCTTTTATGTACATTTTTTGATGTAGTTGACAACGTTACTGAAATAACTAGCTCAAACAGACCGAAGGACGCCTTCTTTGAATGGTTTCTTAATCCCTTTTTGGTAATGAAGGACCAGATTAAAGCACAAAACCTTTCAGAAGAAGAAGAAGATTACTTGGCCAAATTAGTTCTATTTTGTGGAGATCATGAAAGGTTAAAAAGTTCAGGCACTGGCTCACCACCTGAATCGGAGCGTAAACGAGCTGAACTTGATGGATTAGCTAGAAGGTAATAATGTCACAAATTACTTTATTGACTTGTGTTATTTTGCTGTTCTTTTAAACCTACATTGATTTACCTCCTATTTAAATCTATATGTGATGAAGGCTCCAAGGGATCACCAAATCCATATCGAGATATCCAACTTTCAGGCGACATTTTGATAATCTCGTGGAGAACCTTTCGGAAGATCTTGCCAAAAAGAATGGTCATAAGACAATGCAAAGATCTAAGAGCGCTTTGGGCCGATTTCAGAGATCTTTTAAAAGGAAAACAAGTTACCATGGATCTGATCAAGAGTCAATATCAGTTACTACAAAGGATGTGGACATTGTATGATGGAAAGAAGAGGAAACTTGCTGGCACGAAAAGATTGCATTTTTAGAATGATCAAGTTTTATCTTTATTTCCCCGAAGCTGGCATCTGGGCGATAAATGTAAGTATGTAACACACATTTGCATGGATGGAATTTAAAAGAAAGCAGTCACAACTATAGATAGACCGGAGCTTTTTCCTCTCCAGAAGATATACAAGTTGTGTATTTTCCTTCAAGTACTTGTACTTTACCACTAAATTAGATCTTAGAGGGATGAATTTGATGCAAATGAGTTCTTTATTTCCAGCTTTGTAACTTAAATTTTTTCTGTATCACTTCCTCTGATGTTATCTGTTATACAAATGTAATTCTTTCTGATAATTATATACTAACACTGGTTGACAAATTCATTAGTAATTGATTTCTCTGTATTAGTTTTGCTCGTTTGTTCGAAAACTAAATGGAAACATGGATTTTGATTTAATTGTATAACCAAATTTTCCAAACAGTTTAATTGTTTCAGTTATTTGCAGTTTGATTACATCTGTGGACAAGTCTCAAAGTCACAGACAACCCTGTCTATCAAGAATGAAAATGAATTGTTAATAGGTTTTAGTTTGATCAACCCCACGATCCATGATTATAGCTAATCAACTAGCTAATCCAAATTTACATCATAATTATCAAATTAACCTCCTGATTGTGTACAATATCTTGATCACAACAACTGACCAAGTCAAAATGTAGACCTGTCTGTCTACAACCGTTTTCTTCCACTACTCCAATACTACAAACAACTCACCCATTTCCCACCTCTCAAAATAACCAACTCTTGGCAGCCCACTATATATATATTAAAGCAAACCCACCATTTCCCATTACACTTCATTTTTTTTGTTCACTCCAAGAGAGCAATAAAAAAAAATCCAAAAGATACCAATCATGGCCTGCCTGAAGAACAACACTAGCAAAACAATGTTTCTCTGGTTGATCATCTTCACTTCTCTTCATTGCCTCTCTGTCTCGTTTGAGTTCCAAGTTGGTGGCAACAATGGCTGGGTTGTACCTCCTGTCAATGACTCCAAAACCTACAATGACTGGGCCTCAGAAAACAGGTTCCAAGATGGTGACACCATCAGTGAGTAAATTATAAAAAATAAAAAAACAACAACACTACCCTTTTCTTTCTTTTTTAAGATTCCAACATGCATTTCTTTCAAGTTATTTATTTATTGTATCTGTGCATGTTTGCATGTATGCAGGGTTCAAGTACAAGAAGGACTCAGTGATGGAGGTGAGTGAAGAGGATTACAAGAAGTGCAATTCAACACACCCCATCTTCTTCTCCAACACAGGCAATTCACTCTTCAGGCTCCAGCGTTCGGGTTCTTTTTACTTCATCAGTGGTGTATCGGGACACTGCCAGAAGGGTCAGAGGATGATCGTTAAAGTCATGTCCGAAGAAGAAGAATCTTCTCCTGGAGACAACAAGAAGTCATCTGCTGGTTCCACCATTGTTGCTGCTGGAGTTTCTAAACTAGTCTTTGCTCACTTTGTTTTCTTCTTTGTTGCTTCCTATCTCTTCTAGTTTGTTCATTTGCTTCATGTGTTGTCCATTGTGTGTGAGTGCTTTTTTTTTTTTTTACTGTCTTGCTATTTGTCAGTCTGGACTTGACTTCAGTCTTTTAAGTATTTTATGTCTTTTCTTTTGCTGGAACTTTAATGGAAGACATAAATTTGATTTGAGCTTTTAAAAAAAAATATTTTTTAGTGTTTTATGGATTTTTATTGAACATTATTCCAATTAAAGGATACAACAACCATTATATCATCCTATACAGTGGCGGATGTACAGGAGGGCTGCCCCCTTCTAGAAAAAAAAAAAAAATTGCATAAAGGGATAATTACATAGAGTATCCCTAAATTTTTATAATATTATAAACATATAATATTTTGTCTAAATTTAATATAATATAAATATTTTGTTATTCAAACTAAGTTTAAAAAATACAAATAATATTATAACTTCTAACGTTATAGAATTAAACCATTTTTCAACTTTAAATAATTTTTTTTCTTTAATTACATGTTTAATTAATTGTTTATGCATAAATTTTACAATGTATTTCATATTTTTGAGTGATCCATTATTGAATCGGTGTTATTTTATTATTATAAAAAATTAAAAAAAATACTTTCATAAAAAATTATATAAAAAGTTTTTTATTTTTAATCAATGTCTCACATGTATTGCATAGACTTTATTATATCAATATGCATTGAGGAAGAAAATCAAAAGAGTTTTCTCCACAATGCACACCAAACTTAATAAATTTAGTATGAGAATTTGTGAACCATTAATTAAGCATTATAATATATCGACTAAACAAAAGTAAATAAATTCAACTATTGATAGGTAAATAGCTAACTAATGATGTTAGTGCGTACTAAAAAAAAAGAACTCATTATGTATAATTTAGCCCGGGTGATAAATAATTCATGGTTTCGCTCTTGATCTTATATTGCTAATAGTGTTAGATATCTAATTCATCACAAGTATATAAAACTAAAAAATGAAAACTTTTTTTTTAGTTATACATTATTATGCATTACAACATTTGAATTTTAATAATGAAATAAGATTTCACTTTTTTTACTTTCAAATCTTTAATTTACTTTCTTATTTTCTCTTCAAATTTTAACTTGGAAATTGTAGAAGATATGCTTAGAAAAACAAGAGTTTGCTATATCTCTAGACTCATTGATGTGAGTGTAAGTGTGTAACCAACTAAAGTTATCATTTTAAGAACATAATCTAGTTATTTATCTTTTCAATAATATTAGTTTAATTAACTAACATGTAGCAAAGAGATAATATTATATAATAAATATGATAATTAAAATGACATTTTATGAATTGAAATTGATGTATAGATAATTGAAATTGTTTGGGTACTGACTGATTAGTACTTAAGGTACACACCCCACCAATGGGGTGTTGCCACATGGTTTTTTTCTCTTAACTTTTTACATTTATCTCTTTGTATTTTTCACAAATAAACCACATGTCAAAACCCCACTGGTTAGTCAGTACTCAAGGTTGTCCATAGATAATTGTTATCATTAATTCACTTTGACATGTACAAATATCAAATCGCATGAATGGTTCTATTGACACACCCCCTACTGATCTATTTATGCCTCATTCTTTTAATTATATAGTATTATTTTTTTCTTTTATCAAAATTACTAAAAGAGATATACAATTTAAGAAAAAAATAATATTCTAAAGTAATCTAATAAAACCTCATGTTACTTAAAAAATTAAAAAAAATTAAAAAAAAAAATTCTATTTACTTTCTATCACCTCTCGTATTGTTTCGTCAGAAGAAGAATCATGGGATATTGGGTATATTTGGATGGGGTTTGATTCTGCCTGTGAGGGCAATTATTCCGAGGCATAAAGATCCGTTATGGTATTATCATCACGCCATTATTCAGCTTATAGGATTCATTTTCGGGCTCGCGACAATGCTACTTGGAATACAACTATATGACACATTGAATGTTAAGAATTCCAACATAGATGCACATAGAGGCATAGGAATTTTCATTCTTGTGCTTAGTATTCTTCAGGTTTGCCTCCAGATCTTACTCAATTAATTAACCAAGCAATTCTTTTATATATGCATTTTCATTCGTTTTGTATTTCAGATACTGACATTTGTCTACGACCCAGAAAAGATTCGAAGATTCAAAGGTACTGGAATTGGTACCATCACTGGTTTGGCAGGCTTGCACTTTTCTTTGGAGCTTTGAACGTAGTGTTGGGGATGCACATAGGGTATGCAGGAAATGATTGGAAGATTGGCCATGGGTTTCTTCTGGGCATAATTTTATTAGCGGTCATCGTTTTAGAAGCTGTCATGGAAGAAAAATTCACATAAGTTGAATGATCCACCTCCAACATTCCAAACAGATTGGGAGTGGGATCATTCAACTATTAAAAAAAATAAGAAGAAAAAAATAAATAAATTGGTTCATGGAAGGTGAGAGAAAGATGAAAACAAAGATAAAGAGATCTGAGATAGATAGAGATATTGAAGATAAAGTTTATTAAGTTTGAAAAATAAATAAAATGATAGTTTTAAAAATAAATAAAATAAATTAATAAAAATGTTTAATTTTATTTAATTAAATCAAAATTTAAATAAGTAAAACATAAATAGATCAATATGGAATGTCCAATTCCATTAAAAGTAAATTTACTTCCTCAACACCTCTTAAACCTGGACCTTAACAATACTTGAACAATTTTTTATGAGATGATATTGGACCGGCTCCGATAATGAAAACCATAATATAAATAGAACACAAATATTCATATTCTTGCTTTGGCATCTCACACAGTCGACAGTAAAATGGGTACTTGTGACCAAAGCGAATCACAAAAGCAGCAGCCAATCCTTGTCTCTGTCACTGTAGCCGAACCAGGAAACGAACAGGAGCAGACACTGATTAAAGGGTTTGAGAAAAAAGTGTCATTGAATGAGAATGATAACGTTTGCAAAGAAAGTTGGAATCTTGAGGTAGACTCCAATGGGAACAAATATGAGTACCCATCAAGGCCATATGCAGAAGACTGCCCTTATAATCTTCGAACTGGGAATCTTGAGGGAGACTCCAATGGGACCAAATATGAGTACCCGTTAAGGCCATATGCAGAAGACTGCCCTTATTATCTTCGAACTGGGTATTGTAAGTTTGGTTTTAACTGCAAGTTTAATCACCCTACGAGAAGGGGATTTCAGGTATAACAATTTATGCGTGAGTTTGTGTTGTGATTTTGAAGTGGGTCTTTTTTTTTTTAACTAACAAAATCCTTTTTTGTTTTTCTTTTGTAGGGTGTTAAGGAGAAGGAAAAGGGAGGGTTTGCTGAGCAGCCAGGGCAGATTCAGTGCAAGGTTTGGGTTTTGCTCTCAGCCAATGTTTTATTTTTATTATTATTTTGTTGTATTAGATTTTCTTTTACTTTGTTTTGACAAATTTGTTTATCTTTTTGTTGATGCTGACTTTATCTGATTGACTTTTTGGCTTTTTAATCTTCTAATGAGTGATTGCTTGGAAAAGGCTTAATTTTCCTTTGAATGTAGTTGTGGTGTATATATATATATATATATATATATATATATATAATGTACATTTATGAATAGAACTTTTGAATGTAAGCACTATGATCACTATTATCAGTTATCACATCATGTAATGTGGGATACTTTTTTTGCAGTTTTACCTATATGCTGAAGGCTGCAAGTATGGAGGAGCTTGTAGATTTAACCATTCCATAGAGAAGTCTGATATACCGCCACCTGAGATTAATGCTTTCGGTTTGCCAAAACAGTTGGTATATATATATATATATATTTTTTTTTTCTATTGTTTTTATGGCCAATTTTATCATAGCATTTCAACTTATGGGTGATGAATTATGCAATTTTTATGGTCATATAGGAGGCCTGCAAATTGGTTGTATTTTGTTTTCGTTTCATGAAAGATCTGATTCTTTCTCTTTCTCTCTCTCTTGTACACACACATGACAAAAAATTTATTTCAACTCCAATGCTTGGTACTTATTATGATGGACCTTATCTCCCTTTTTTTGAGTCAAGGAAAAGGAGGAGGAAAAAAGCAAAGGCTTTGTGGAAAAGACAGGGGAGGCTGAATGCAAGGTTCGGTTATTGGTCATATTTCATTTATTTTCTGTCGCATTTATAATTTTACCATTTTTATTTAATGAACTCTTTGTAATTTATACATGAACGATGAGTGCACAAATTTGATTTGTGGTGATAATATGTGATTTAAAAAGCCTGGTTAATTCAAGTTGGTTTTGCAGAAGGGAAAAAATGTTTAGAGAAAAAATGTAGGCCACTCAGGGAAGGTGAACTGAAAGTAATATTATGGTCCATATTCCTATCCATTTGATGGGTTATATTTTTGAATGGTTCTTCGATTCAGAGAAATCCTTTAATATTCTAAAAGTTGAGCTTATTGATTTCAAAGAAACTCATTGAACCAAGGAAGCCTATAGCGGCTTGAGGTGCTAGAAGGGGAAGAAAATGCAAAGCAAGATAGTTAGATGAATTCTTGATATATAGATATTGACTAACTGTAATGCAAACTAATACAGTCATGCTGAACTTTAAAAATTGAGACTAAATTGGATTGGCTTTTTGGCATATTACTATCTTTGATATCCTCTAAGAAGAAAAATAATATCAATTTTATAATGTTTTTACCAAATGTCACATGAATTTCATGTCCATCAAATTTTCTAGTGGTTTGTCTAAAGAAGTCTTTAAGGTTTCTTGATCTCATTTTGCAGTAAGTTTCTTTCTTCATAGTATAGTGTTTCATGCTACGTGTTGATTAACAATTAGCTTGTATTGTGATTTGTGATTGTTCCAGTATCACCTATCTGCTGGACGATGCAAGTATGGAAATACTTGTAAATTTAGTCACTCCAATGAGAAGTCTTGTAGATATGTTAAAAGGTCCGAGATAGCACCTCTGCAGCTCAACTTTTTAGGTCTGCCCATTCGAATGGTAAGACTTTTATGTTTTGGATCATTAGAATCTAGTATTGTTGACTTGTTTCTCAAGTTAATGTATACCTTGCAATGCTGTTAGTCATCCCGGCAGATGTTGTAAATTTATAAAATTGACTTGTCGTTTCAGCTGGAGAAGGAGTGTCCTTTCTACATGCGCAATGGTTCTTGTAAATATGGACTTGATTGCAGGTTTAACCATCCTGATCCTGTTGCTGCTGGAGGATCCGATTCTTTGAAATCAACCACTGCTGGATTATCTTTGGGAGGCCATTCTTCAGGAAACCGTGATGGAGAATCTGATCCTTTGCAATTAATCAGGACACAACCAGCTATGGAATCATGGTCTTCAAATAGGACTGTTCCCTACTTGGATAATCACCCATCTCATGCTCCTGGGATGCATCTAAATTCTAACTGGACTAGGCATGAGGTAGCTCCTATCTTGGTCCAGCCGGCCTCCTTTTTGTAGTATTTATTGTTTCCCACATAGTTTTCCTTCCTAAAACCAATATTATTCTCTAGATTAATATTAGACTTTTCCCCTTAACAGCAATGTTCACTCTGTAATCCTGCATGGTGTACTTCTAGATACATGGGACAGTTCAATAGTTGTTCACTCAAAGCTAACTAACAATGTCTTGTCAACCTAGACTTTGGATACGAGATGCTACTGTTTTTTAGTTTGTCAATATAACGTTTTATCTTACTGTTATTATTGAGTGGTGGGTGGCTGTGTTGTGTCCAAATAGTACCCCTAATTACAAGATTTGTGGATGACCTCACCCACATCGAGTTTTTAAAGGTTTCTTGTGCTCAGCTTTCTCTTTCTTGTTTCTTTGCCCGTTAGATAGGAGTGGCAAAATTCATGGTTGACATTGCCTAATGATAGCTGTTTGATGATTGTGAGTTGCATTGTGCACTCTATCGGTTCTTGATTTTCAATCAATAACGTTATTGCCTCTCGATGAAAGTAGCATTGGTGTTAGATATTTACTGTGTGCCTTTTATTTGTGAACAGAAGAGTACCTATTTAGTTCCCTGCATTATTCAATCCGATTTTATTAATGATGCTGAATATTGGAAGCCTTTGTGTGTGCGTGTGTGATAGTTGGTGTTAGATTTACTGACGGGTTATTGTTAATAATTGTTTTTATTATCATATGGATTACTCAGGGATCCATTTTCCCAAACACAAAGACTAGGCTTCCTCATTCAGTTCCTGCAGTGGACTACCAAATGAAGACAACAAATGTCTCCACATATCATCAGCGAGAAGTTGAAGAATTTCCTGAACGACCTGGTCAACCTGAGTGTGATTATTTCATGAAAACTGGTAACTGTAAATACAATTCTGCTTGTAAGTTTCACCATCCCAGGAGCCGATCTTCAAAATCATCTGTTTGCACTCTCAGTAACTCAGGCCTGCCTCTGAGACCGGTAAGTTGACCTTTTTTTTATTGCTTGGTCTTCAACGAAAAAATATTGCTAAGTGGAATGTTCATTATTTCTATCAATTGGTGTGTTCACTTTGAGCTGCCATAAAGTCTCTTTGGGTGTGTACAATCGAAGGCTTGAAATTGGGCTTACGGATTTCCTATGGCAATATAATTTCTCAAGTCAATCTTGTTGCTGTTAACTGTTAAGTAGTAGATTTTGTCATCTATTAATTGTTGTGCTTCCTTATGAAGCTCACGGTTACTATTTAATTTTGTGTCACTATGCAGGACAAGGAAATCTGCAGGAATTTCGGAAAATATGGTATCTGTAAGTATGGGCCCAACTGTTTGTTTGACCATCCAGAGAATAGTCACTCGTCAGCATATGCATCGGGCAGTAACACCGAAACTTTTGCAGAGACTAAAATGGCTGGCTTTGAGGGTGGAAACAAGACTCTAATTCAGCAGTCTGTCTAGGTATTTCCTTACCCCTCCTTTTCATCCCTTAGTGAACAAATTTTGTAGCTTTTTTTAAATTGTGATATCGCATCGAATAAATGTAGCTTTTTGTATACCTTTCACCATTTCGCTAGGATTTTATTACTCCTTAGAAACTTCCTTTTAATGTTTGGTTAGTGGAAGAATCTGAGACAAAATTGATATATGTTATTTGCTTTCTAGTTAGATTGCAAGTTTGTCAATGCAAGTCTACTTGGGTCATTTCTCTTTTTACATCAGATATATGATTTGCTAGTGGAAGAATATGAATTGTGATTGGCATATGCAATTTGACCTGAATTGATTACTCCACATAGAGTTCTTGAAAGAAATTTTTTGGCAAAATCCTCGAAGAATTTTGATCAACTATCATTCAAGCCGAGATGTATAGGAAATCTACCAATTCTACACCAATGTACATCAACGTTACAAAAATGCTTACCATCTCTAGTTTCTCCTAGATTACATAAACATGAAGAAAATGGGGCTTACAGGTGGGTAAGAAAAAGAAATAATATCGATATGATAATCGATTACAGGTTTCCGTCTGTGACTCTGTGAGATAGATGCACGAAACAAATTTGCAAACCAGTTGAGTTGACAGCTACAAAGCCTTCAGAAGCAGCAGAACCATTTTTTCTGCAATGAAAAAGATCGATATGATAATCGATTCATTGAAAATATGTCATAAAATGGAAAAAGCAATGTAAATTACATTGAAAAGTGATGGATCAATAAACATACTCCCATAGGAGGATGGTGATAGTTTTCTGGAGGTTTAGAGGTAGCCTGGCTCCTTTGATTTTGGGATAATTGTCTGGTACCATTGTTGTTAGCATTCGATTTCTTCTCGTCTCTAGCCTTTGTAAATATCACCGTGAATCCTTCCGCTGAGGCCGGATCGTTCACGTCCCACTCCCCGAATTTCGGCAATGGCCTACCCGCTTCCTGCTGTAGTTGAACAAACAAACAAATCAAACCCATTTTGTTAGCAAATTCGGATTCTCTTCTCCCCTCTAATCATTACTTGTTACAGAAGTTACAGATATTCAACTATTATAATTTTCCCGAAACAGGTTTTACCAAAACTTCCATTTCCGTTTTAGAGAGAGAGAGAGAGAAAAAAAAAAGGCTTACCGCCATTAAAATGATTGAAGTCGTGAGATTTCTACTGATTGAAGGGAAGTTAAATTCAAAGAGAGAGAAAGGAAGAAGAAGAAGGAGAAAGGATAAAAAAGAGAGGGAAAATGAGAGACTAGAAGAAAGATGGAAAAAGCGAATATTGAGGCACAATGTTAGAGAATTGCATCAAATATCTAACTATTTATGGCATCAATTTTGTTTACTACAATACAACCATTGGTTTTAAATGCAAACTTATATAACTTTCTAGTTCAACTTCTTTATTGACTATTGAGATTCATATGTGGTTATTAATTCATGTATTTAAATGTTGAGGGTTCGATCTCTCAAGTCTCAACCGGTCCTGTGTTTTGGACAACTGAAATTTTAATTTAGATAATTATTTTCACGACCATGATCTATGTTTATGTAAAGATAAAGTACGGACGTTCACACTTGAATATAATTTTTTAATTTCTTTATAAATCTTCTTCTTCAAATTTGTTGAAGAAATTGTAAGACACATTAAGTATCTAAAAAGTGGGTAAATTCTGTATAATCTTTTCATTTGTTCATTTAAATCTATGTACCCTAGATTAATTATTATTTTTTGTAAAAGATTTGATTTTGTTGAGATAATTTGTAAAGAAACCATCTCAAGCTACCAATAACTAGCTATATATTTTCTCAATATAAATTATAAGCATTTAATAAACCTGTGACGTGAATCGTTGATACCACTAATAATTAATTTATATGTGTTTACTGCATGCATATGCATCTAGGACAATTAAGAATGTCCCTATTTTCAATAAATTTGACATTTAATTTAGTGCCATTTAAATTACCTGATTATCTAATTTTGGATCTTTTTAAGATTTAAATTACTTTTTTTTTTTTTTCTTTTTTTTAATAATCTCTAATTTTTTTATAAAAAAAAAAAAAAATTAAAAAGAGTTGGGATATTTTAACCCGGAACATGGTAAGCACACGCCAAGAAATATCAAAGGACTGCTCTAGGAGCGGACCACGTTACACCATCAACCAAACGGCCCATGATCTGCCACGTCATCATACCTAATTAAGTACCCAGGCAATCCACGACATCCAACAGATACCCATTTTCGTCATTTCCACAAATTAATTATATATACTCTTCACAGAACCCACCTATCAAATAGTCTCATTTCTCTCTCTCTGAAAAAACAGTCTGTTTTTCTCTCTTTCTCTGTGGAGAAATAACCAGAACAAAAATGGCGAGCGGTCTGATACGGAGGGCGATTTCGGGTCCGAAGGTGGCTCCAGCAGCTCGTCTGGTAGCGACGAGGCTGCACGCGTCGGAGACGGAAACGCAGAAGGCGGAGCCGAAGGCGAGCGAGAGCAAGAACATGAGGAAGTTCCAAATCTACCGGTGGAACCCGGACCAGCCGTCGGAAAAGCCGAAGCTTGAAGATTACGAGATCAACCTGAAGGATTGCGGTCCGATGGTACTCGACGCTCTGATCAAAATCAAGAACGAGATCGACCCAACCCTCACCTTCCGCCGGTCCTGCCGTGAAGGTATATGCGGCTCCTGCGCCATGAACATCGACGGCTGCAACGGCCTCGCCTGCCTGACGAAGATCCCGGCATCGGCGACGGACACGATGATAACCCCGCTGCCGCACATGTACGTGGTAAAGGATTTGGTGGTGGACATGACGAATTTCTACAACCAGTACAAGAGCATCGAGCCTTGGCTGAAGAGGAAGAGTCCGTCTCCGAATCCAGGGAAGGAGATTCCTCAGAGCAAGAAAGATAGGGCTAAATTGGATGGGATGTACGAATGCATTCTCTGCGCTTGCTGTAGCACATCATGCCCCAGCTACTGGTGGAATCCTGAGTCTTATCTGGGTCCCGCTGCTTTGCTCCACGCTAATAGGTATTTAACAATCTCCATTAGTATTACTAGTATATTTGTGATTATAATCTCTGATTTAGCTACTGTTTTAATATGGCTTTTAATTGGGCAAAAATGTTTTTCCTTTTTTTTTTTTTTTTTTTCTTTCTAGGTTTATTAGGAAATGATTTGATTTTGAGCTTATTTCAGTAGCTAATTTATCAGTGATGATGAGAATCTACTAATAAACTGGAATAGTTGTTGTACTGAACAGAGCTTTGTTGATATCGGTCCTTACAAATATAGCTTATATTTTTGTTGGAATGTCCACTGATATGATTTTTTCAAGAGATTTTGAGTTTGTGTTTAGCAGTCGATGGGATAAGGCCATTTGAATTGGGATGGGCATTGAGGTTTGTCTTGTTTTTTAAAGTTTGGACTTGAATCTTCAAATACAAAACTCTAGTTCCTTTGGTGGAATTCCATGGCTGGTTACAATTATCCAGTGGTCTATCTCTTGTTTTGGCTGATATCCTACAAACTACTATGAATTTTGAAGTAAAGTTATTGTGCCTGTTATCTAATTTTATCCAACTTCTAACAAAATCTTTCTGAATCCTTCTTTGATGCAAGAGCCCGTCACTCGTTTTTTAAGTTTTCACAAAGCCTCACACAACCTTTAAAATTCTCTTCTTCTTCTTTTTCAGTGTATCGTTTTTAAAATGTTGTTTTTGAAAACTATTGATAAAAATGAAAATGATGTTTCCAGAAATGTTGTTTTGAAAAAGCAAATGTGTTCAAACTTCAAAGTAGTTTTCTATGAAAACAATGTAATAAAAGTAGTTTTCTATGAAAACAATGTAAATGCTTTTAGTATTGTTTTGTAAATGGGTAAAATAGTTATTTGGAGAGAAAACTGGAAAGTTAATGGCTTGTTTTGTAAACTTATTTTGAAAATGATGGATAGCAATAAATTGTTATTTTCCAAATTTTTAGTTATAAGTTTGAAAACCATTTTTATTTTTTTTTCATTTTGAAAACACGAAAACAAAAAGTGTGTCATTATGGATACTTAAATATTTTATGTAAGGAAGTTACTGTAACATCTTTAGATTGTTTTATATCTATAGTGTGTCATTATGGATACATATTCTATGCATTACTACCTTCTCTTATTGTAATTATTGATCCGAGTCAAGTTGAAGCCAGAGAATTGGACTTAAATGTCCCAACTTCTATTTATTTGGTCATACATTTTAATTAGATCAATGTTTTCTCTCATTAGTCAATGGATAGATATAATTTCTTGTGGGCATGTTAAGTTAGAAAGTGTGTAAATTTTGCAGGTGGATAGTTGATAGCCGTGATGAATATACAAATGAACGATTGGAAGCAATAAATGATGAGTTCAAGCTGTATCGCTGCCATACCATATTGAACTGTGCCCGTGCCTGCCCCAAAGGCTTGAACCCTGGAAAGCAGATCCAGAATATCAAAGGGCTTCAGTCAAGAGGTGGTGTTTAAGGCAGAACCATGATGATGTGAATCTCACCAGTTGTTCTGGGAAACAATATGGTTTCAGTTAATAATTGGTGCATTTGTACTTAGATTTGCATTAATTTCAAGCTTGTTTCAAAATTAATAATTGTTGAACCGGGTCCTAATTATGTTGGGTTTTGCTAATCCTGTATACTTGGTTCTTGCATTTTACAAATTAATTATATAATTCTGTTATTGCCTTTGACTTACATTTCTATCAAGGATTCAAGGACGAGGAAGCATACCCAAGTGAAGTAGACAATCGAGACCCAAAACTTACGTGGAATATAAAGAAATTGTTGATGGTTATCTGTTTTTTAAATCAAGATTAGAATCTAAGCTCATATTATTGTCGTGATTAATTTTATATCTCTAAAAAGAGAGGAAAACATATCGCACCCATCACAGAAAATCCCAGAGTTGAAGCAGTAATGGAATGAATCAATTCATATATTGATTAACATATATAAAAGAAAAGAGTATAGTTCTAAAGCATATCATATTTGGTTAGGTCTCTCATTTCCTATACCTGGGCAGTGGAACAAGCCCTATTTAAACAGATTGCAATGAAGAAACTTCAACTACCCAGCAGCTGATCATGCACAACTACAACAATGATGAAGAATCTGGTGGGATCAGATTGGTTCTTTGTCTTGTTGATCTTCACAGAAGTTGGTACCAACTTTGTTCAAGGAAGCAGTCGGTTTTCTTTTCTCATAAACACACAGGACCTCCAGCCATCTCAAAAACTGGTAATATGAATTGGATCAAGTTCCATGCCAATATTCTCAAAGCACTCGAGAAACAACTTCAAAGATTTTTGTCCTAAGGCCTTCAAAAAGATGAGAAAGAACGACAAACATAAAATTAAAAATTTTAAAAATTTAAAAAAAAAAAAAAAAAACACCTTGCACTGTGAATTTCCCCTGTTATTTAATCAAAGGCTCATTTCAATGTGCCTACTTCGTACATTCAATTATTTCATCAACCTCAACAAATCCTCACAAAATTTCAAGCATCAAATGCACAGATCTAGATATACAGCAAAGTAGTAATGGGATCCCAAAAGATAGCTCTTAGGATGATAATTTAGAGTAGATGCTATACAAAAATTAAATACTCCTTGAAAGACCAAGGAATACAACAGCTGATGAGATCTGTACCCTCAGATCGGCAATATCAATATCATGCCCACCTTCAACCAAACCCCATTTGTCCACCTGCAGCCAAAAAAAGTGGTCTCAGAAGAGCACATGGAAAAATAAATCTCAGTATATTAAAACACATTTCTCTCAGACAAATTCTCAATGTCTCTGCTGTTTTGCATGCGTAGAGTGCTAGGGGAGAGGAGAGAGGAGAGAGGAGAGAGGATACTGAGTTTAACAAGAACCTGAAAATCTTCTTCCAGTCTGATCAACTCAATTGCTTCCTCGATATTCAATTTTCCACGAAAGAGTCCAATAGCAATAACTAAAGAGTGTGCTGATGACGCAATTGCATCAATTGCTGCCAATTCACAGTCATCTGTTTTCTTTAGAAGGTTTTCTACCGCCTTTACAAGACCATCCTCCTGCTTTCCACCGAAGAAGCTGGAGTATACCACCGGCTTAAAGCCAAATTCTGATTCTACCCAATTAAGTAAAGGATCAACATACTTTACCTGCCGTTCTGCAAACAATTGAAGAGGCTTTTAAGCTTGGTAAAAATCCTTTCTAACATATACTACACAGATGTTTATATCTAATAACTGAACTCATATAAATGTTATAAAAGAGACCAAACCAGATCTTTTAACATATAAAGACTGGAAAGTGTTTAAGCTTATTCATTGGCTTGGATTACACCCCCAGCTATGCCCATGAAAGATAAATTTCTGCTGGATATCATCCCATCATTTGAAACAGATACTTGAACATCATGACACTTGAGAGATACAACATGATTTCATAAAATGCAACAACGAAATTAAAAGTTGTCTAGGTTAAGTTCATTTTACGTTATATTTTTAATAAGAATTTTCTCCTAATGATTCTAGTCAGTCAATAAAAGCCCTTAATCCCAAAGGGCGTACTTCATCAATCTTGTTACAATAAATTGAAATGTAGAATCTGCCTTGTTGAATGCATTTTGCAGTAGTACCTCATAGAAATAATAAAATACCAATAATTGAGGGATCTTCAAACAGTTTCGAACATACAAACAATATTCAATGTGTAATCAAGAAATCAACAGATAAAGAACGTACCATGGACACCACTTGTCAGATCATTATCACTTGGAGCACGACAGAAGACTTGATCTTGGTTAAATTTCTTCATCAGATATTCAATAATCTTAGGCCGAGTGAGTGGAACTCTCTCTAGAGCAGTGCATACAAGTCTCATTAGTGGCATCGTGAAAGGTCTGATCCCATCTGTTTCCTAAAATAGTTATATCACTTTATTATAAAACTCCAACAACATAAACACGTAAGAATTCAAACAAAAACATATTTTAAAGAGGAAAATAACAATTTGGAATGAAGCAAATTGACTTAAAGTCGCCATAAAATATAAACGAACTAGATTCATATGAAAGAGATGAACCACAAAACATGTGAAACATTTTCCATTAAAAACCTCATCTGTCCTAATGTTAATCCAACACATATAAAATATAGCACAAACCAAATCAAGAGACATGGTTGATTAAGATTAAACTCAAATCCAGATTACAATCAACAAAAAAGTAAAAAAGAACAACTGATATGCAAGAATCCAGACTTAAGTCACTACAAAGTAAAAGCTTATGACAACACTCTTTTAGATCACACAATTCGAATAATATTGCATAACTATAACAATAAAGCAGTCGCAAGATCAACTATTTAAACAAAGACACCCAAATAGAATTACATTAGCATAGCCCTTAATCAAAGGATAAAATCATTTAAATTTTTCAATGAAGCCCATTTGAGTTAGTACCAGTACAAACACAAACCGGTCCATTTTCAGTCACTTGAACCCAACTACACCCACGAAATTCCCAAATCAAAAAGCAGCAAAAAAAAAAGTGAATGGAGCACATAAACAAACCTGGTAGTCCCACTCAGCGCCAATGGCCTTGGCTAGGCCTAAAGTTGGTAACTTGAGAGCTCTCTTGGAAGGAGTCTTGAGCGTACGATAATCAAGCATCACCGTCCACCCATTCCCGTCATCGGCCTCTCTCGTCGTCACTTGCTTGTAAAACCTCCTACCCACAATCGACCCTGTCATGAACGACATCGGCATTGTAACTGAAGACGACGACGACGACGACGTCGTTTCCTGCTTGGGTCCCTTGATGACGATGCTCTCATCGTTTTCGTTGGAGGAGGATGGGGAGAAGGTAAAGGAGGAAGATGGATCGTCGGATTGAGTCTGTTGATGAACGGCGGCGGTGGAGCTGAGGTGGCGGGTAAGGGAAGAAGTAGCGAGAGCTCTAATGGGGTTAGGGTTTCTGATTGATTTTAGGGTTCTGTATACTAGTGAAGATGCCATTTTAGTTGATTTCTTGGGTTTTAGCTGTGCTGAATTTTGTTAGGGGAGTGGAGACTGGAGAGAGTGTAAGCACTGAATTGCAGGTGTGTGAATTTTTTTCATTATTGTTTTAATATTTCAGGGAATTGGGCTTTCCGAATTCATGAGGCTGGCCTTTTTTTTTCCTCCCTCTCTCTTTCTTTCCTCTTTTGGTAAGTTTCGAATTAGGACTAATTGAGCTATGCCCTCGTAGCCTTATCGATCAATTATATGTGATAATCATTATTCTACGTTAACCCCTGTTATAACTTATAAGTGTATGATATCTTAAATAATTTTTTTAAAAAAAAAAAACCACTTAATTCTAATAATATCATTTGTATTCTTTTCAAAATATAAAAAATATTGAAATATTCCATAAATTCGGAAATTTTGAGGAGAGGATATGACTCGAATCCACAACCTCACGGTGTAGGTGAGGGACATACCACTAAATCAACTTTATCTTGTCCATTTATATAATTATATTTTTATATTTTTATCGATCATCCAAAAACTCAAGTCATCATGATTTATAGCATTTGTGATTATTAAACTCAAGTCCTCACAATAGGTATGGGGCGGGGATGACTTTTATAATCTCAACCTTACCTCGCTTTGTTTAAAATATAATCTTTATTTTTATTATTTAGTTTTTTTTTTTTTTCCGATGTTTAATGTTTATGTTTAAAAATGATTGAATTTATTTATTTGGTTGTGAGATTTTTGTTTATTTTTAATGTTTATGAGATGATTTTTAATAGTTTTTAAAAATTACTTTATATATTACTTCATATTCATTATGTTACATATTTATTATTTCAATAAATAATTTTGACAAATGAATTAAATTGGATAAATGGACATATCAAACCCCGTCCAACACCACTCTATCTACCGTGCAATTTTACGAAGAGATGAGTTTTGAAAAAGAAAAAAAAAAATAGAGCAGGGTGTGGGAAGGGCCACCTCAACCCAAACCCACCACATTGTCATCCCTAGTTATTTTCCATAACATAATCAATGATTTATCATGTTTCCCTTATTAGTTATTACATGCATAAATTTTCAATCTTTACAATATAATCATGTATAGGTATGTATTTGTACTATATCATATTATCATCGGTTAAATTACAAGCATATATATATATATATATATATTATGAGCGCCATATAACCATAAATCATTATTTCTAGCACAAAAATGTTTGATTCAATCGATTGTAATCATATAAACATGTTAAGAATTAACAATCGAGCTCATAAACATTTTTAAACCACACAAATTGTTACTGATTTGAATCATAATATTTTTATTTTGTGTTTCTTCAATGCTATGTATATAATAACAAATTTATTACATATTTGAATTATAATATTTTATTTTGTGTGTCTCCAAGCAATTTTTCTAAATTATTTAGGTCATTTGTAAATTTTATAACACTTTTTCATTCAAATCATGAGCATTTTTCTTGAGAGCTTCATTTTTTATTTTATTTTTTTCAAAATATTTTCATTTTTAATTATTAAAGCTTCACTATCACTTGAAACAAATTTTTATATTTCGAAAATCTCATTTTCATTTTCATGTTGTAAAGCTAACTTCTCATTCTTCAAGACATCAAATTTATTTTGTAAATAAGTTTTTTCTTCTTTGAAATAATTTTTCTTAAAAGATTAAACATTATTTTCACTTTTCAAAAGTTCAAAGTCATTTTATAGAGATGTGATTTTTTCTATAAGCTTTTTGGTTTTCTTAAAATCAAACTTTCTATATTATTAAGCAAAACTCCTAAATATGCAATTCATCATAAGAATATTGGAAATCAAATTCAATTGCATTTGAAGTAAAAAGTTACATCATTTCCATTGATCATTAAAAAAACATATTTGTCTTCCTCTTTTTCGGAAGTACATACTTTAACCATTATATTCCTAATCGGCCGTGCACGTAAGATTCTATCAAATATATTTTTATATAATACACAATGTAAAACATTAATAACTCTATTATTTAAAGAAAGCTTTTTCTTGTTATTTTCGTCCGACTCATTTGAGAGTTCGTGGACTACTTGATCTCTATCAATTTTACCAGGAATGTAAGGAAGCATTACAAACAAACTTCCCAAATATTATTATAAATAAATAAATAATTATTCCGGTTCTCCAACAAGCATAATTAACACCTTTAAACAAAAGACGAATATTCATAAAATATGTAAATAATTACACATTAGAGAGATAATTGATTGAGAATTGAGAATTGAGAATTGAGTTACACGCTTTCAAGCTTCACCAAACTTAAGATTTTTTTAATTTTTCTTTTACTTATTTTAAGGTCTACCTCATTTTCTTAATAATTTCATAATCAATAGTCATCACGATATCTATTTCAAGTACTACTTGAAATTAAGTTTGATCTTCATGATTTTTGTTTGCAACAATGACTCACTTTCCTTTACAATAACGTCAATAAGTAAGTTGATAGTTTCGGTTTCTCACCCTTTTTTTTTCTCTGAAAATCAGGATGTATTTGAGCGGTTGTGATCCAACAATGAGTCACTTTTTGTTTATTAGGAAAGATAACTAGATAATGAGAGAATTTTTAATGAGACGGTCTAATTGTCAATTGGTAAGATCGTTCCAATAAAATTACACTATTTATCTCGAGAAAATAAATAAGTATTATTAAATTATAAATTGGTTCGATTTCATTGGATAGTATTTAGACCATCCCATTGAAGATAATAAGTAGATGATGATAAGTTGATAACACGAGAGTGACTCACTTAGACATGATGTTGGGCGAGATATGGATATGGAGATTTAATTCGTCAACCTCAAATTCCAAAATTTTCAATCACCTTTTTTTTTTGTTTTTTTTCTTTTGAGTGTCGTATCGAGTCAGTAATGTACTAAGCTCCAAAAACCAAAAACCAAAATAATAATAATAATAATAAAGAGAAAAGGACAATAATATCATATTTTCAGAAATAAAAATTAGATAATAAAACAACACTCTTTTTTTTTTTTAACAGACGCTTTGTATATATATTTTTTCTTCTAAAAATCGAATATTTATACGGTTATACCGTTGATATGGTTATATATTTTTATTTGATAGATAAGGTACAGATAATTAAATAAAAATAAAGATATAAATAAATACTAACCCAGTATTATATAAATAAATAAAGATATACAAATTATTTTTATTATTTAAACACAAGAAATTATTTTGATTTTTACATTAATTATATATATATATATATATATATATATTATATTTGATAAAATTGAAGGTTCAACAAATAGATATGCTGATATGGATATATAAATCACCTCTTAGTACATACGGTAGTGTACTTCCCGTCAGTATCAGTGATGAGTAGTTTAAATTCCACCATTCGTATTTTACAAACACGTTTAAGGAGTTTTCTCCCTGATTTACGAGAGTTGTTATCTCTCGTTGGAAATTAAAATGTATTACTTTAATTCGGTAAATTTCATTGGAGTGTTTCTCCGCATTCACATTGATTAACGTTAAAGTGAACAAAAAGAAACTAACATGTATTGCACGGTCCAGATTCAATGAATCTGAGCATTCAGTTGGAAAAGTGAACAGAGAACAAATACAGCAGCCGTGGAGTCAGCTGCTACCTATAAAAACAATCGTACGACTTTAATATTTGTCTGCTTCTTCTTCTTCACGTAGAAATGGCTTCGTGGAATTCGATTCCACTGAAAATCATATACGAAGTGTTTGGATGGATATCATTCGTCTCCTGGTCCGTCAGTTTCTACCCTCAAGTCATCTTAAATTTCCGACGCAAACGGTACTTTTTCTTTCTCTTTCGATTCCAATTTCCAATTTCGAGTTTTGTTTGAAATTGTGTATTGTGTTGAAATCGAAATTGATGGGTATTTTGGGGACGAATTTGACTCAGTGTTATAGGGTTGAACTTCGATTTTGTGGTTTTGAATTTGACGAAGCACTCCTCTTACATGATTTACAACATCTGTCTCTTCTTCAGTCCTGTTATTCAAAAACAGTACTTTGAAAAGTACGGCTTTGGACAGGTTTGTTTCCTTTTCTCTATTGTGATATATTCTTGTGATTTAGTTTTTGGAATGTTAAGATGTTTAATATATGAAGTGGTTTAGTTCTTGTGCTTTTTTTTGTTATTGGAATTTGATAGAAATGTTAAGACTGAGGTTTCTAGCAATGGCTGGTCATGCTAACAATAGTGATTACTAGTCCTCGGATTTCAATCTAAGGGTCCATAAAATTCGAAGTTTTTTAAGAACGAAAAACCAATTATCTAATGATGCATTGAAAATTCATAATCTCATGGATTTGACTTGTTGGTTTTGTTTCTGCTTGCTATATAGATGATTCCTGTGGCTGCAAATGATGTTGCCTTCTCAATACATGCTGTTCTGTTGACTGCGATTACTTTGTTCCAAATTGCAATTTATGAAGTAAGTGTCTTTTGATGTTCTTAAGTGTTTTTCCTTTGTTGGAAGACTGTGGGTGTCAATTGATTTGAGTTTATTGCTATATATGTTGTGCAGCGTGGAAGTCAAAAGATCTCTAAGACTGCTATAGGAATTGTCTCTGCTGTTTGGTTAGCTGCCGCAATTTGTTTCTTCGTGGCGTTGCCTCACCATTCTTGGCTTTGGCTCATCAACATCTTTAAGTAAGTTGCTCTTTGATTTTGTCAACCTTTGTGCTTGATATTCAAAACTTATAATATAGTTTTAGTAAATCCATTTCCTCAGTGGCTTCTTGGGGGTCTTGAACTGCTGTTGTATAGTTTGTAATGCATATGCTTAATGTTGTACTTTTTTGTCTTTTTGAAACTTATAATTTTGTTTCTCAGCTCCATTGATCAAATATTCTAATATTTTGTAACTTTGATTTTGTTTCAGCTCAATTCAAGTTCTTATGACGCTCATTAAATATATTCCCCAGGTCAGAATTGCCTGCTTTGTGAATTTTTTTTTTTTATAGTATTTAAGGAATTCTAGTTTGCTCTGGCAATTTTGTACCTTGGTTGACACTAATTTAATTTTTACCATTTGATGTGATTGGGATTAACCCCTTTCTTTTAGATTTTGTTAATACTATAAAAAATATCACTACCTCAAACTCGATGTCTTTGTAATCTTTCAAGTGTCAACCCTCTCTACATTGAATTTATTATTTGTGTTGTTAAGGGTGCATTATTCAATCAATTCAAATATTAGTGCTAGTGCTAAGATCTTCTTATGTGCTCATTGCTGGATCAATCCGTTTTGAGATTTGTAATGGTACTTATATCTTTCAGTGTATCTGCTGAATGTGTTTCTCTTTGCCAGATCTCATATTGAACTAGATGTTCTATGTTGCAATCCCAATTTATTTAGTTTTCTTGGGATGTTTTAATTCCACCAAATTAATGTCACTACTATTTAGAGCCTTTGATATTCCAGTTTCATAAAATATAGTCATATTGAAAGAAGAAATTATTGTTATATCCATTTTCCTCCAGAGTTTTGTCGTTATAATAATCCTTTACAAACACTTTAAAGACTTTTCTCATTTGCAAGCAGTTTAGAACCTCCCTCTAGTTATCTTTGTCTATTAAGACTTATTAATCTAAATCTTTCAGGTTGTTTACTGTCATGGCCCTGATGTGCTTTAAATTTGTATCACACGTGTATTTACTTGCCATTAGTGTAGTGTAATTAATAGAATAAATAGTTCGATAAGAAATGCATAGGAACTGTAAAGGATGAATGTTACATGAATCATATGATAATAACAACTTTATCTAAATTTACATCTAGTGACAATTTACTATCAATATATTTGTTATCTCTATCACATGAGATGATTCATCGAAAACCATATACTATGTATAATAGTTTGTCTTAATAAGGTGAATGTTATGGACTTATGGTTAAATTAATTAGTTTTTTGGTGTCTGGCCATTTATAAGTGTTTCATACTACATTATAAATACAGGCGGTAATGAACTTCAGGCGAAAGAGCACAGATGGGTTCAGCATTGGAAATATATTACTTGATTTTCTTGGTGGGTGCACAAGTTATGGACAGATGATTTCTCAGTCATTTGATCAAAGTATGTCATGGTTCTAACTTCTTATTCTTGTCATATGAAATTATTGTTTGTGCATATGTTGATTTTAATCTCTTTACGTTTTTCAGATTCCTGGGTTAACTTCTATGGAAATATAGGGAAGACGTTGCTATCTTTGGTATGTAATGTCGAATCCCCTTCTATTTGAGCTTTGTAATCTATTCTAATTATTATGCGAAAAAACTCATTAATATCTTATGCTAGTATCTATTAATTGTTTTCTCTTTGTGGTAAAAAAAAAAAACCTAGTTTGTCTTAGAAATCCATTTCATAATTACTTGACGAACTGAAATTATTAGCTAGATAATTATGTTGAATTAATTTTGGGGTAATATGTTTTGCAGGTATCCATTTTCTTCGACCTTCTCTTCATGTGCCAACATTATTTGTTGTATCCTAACAAAAAAGCGGTAATTTCTTGTAAACTCAACAAAGACGGTGCAGATCCACTACTTAAGTCTTCTGATCACTCAGAATATGAAAATGTGTAATTTCAGGAGATCCGTGAAACTTTATAGAAATCAGTCAACATATCTGCTGTTTATGCACTGGTAATTTGTGTGATTTTCTCATATTTATGTACAGGAAGAAATATTCATTATGAGATATAAAAACTTACTATTAAGTAGTAATGTGTAATCGATAATAACTCTTAATCGTATAGAAATCTATGATGTTTGTTGGAGATGTATTATGAAAAACTGGATCTGCTGATAAGGCATCTAACTAGTTGATAATCCGTGCTAGATCGGAAATGAATAGACGAAATGGAAGGCTTTCTCTCCTTGTGCACATTCTACAGCAATGACAGAGTAGATAGCATATGTTGTTGTGGTTAGTCCACACCACCAAGCATATGCAAGTTTAGCATGAGCATATGTGGACTAGAGTTTATTATCAAATCAAAATGTCTTATTTTACAAAGTAATAAGCAGTTCAGGAGATAATAAGAAAATGCTAAGTTAGAAAATTATGAGATATATATAGTACCCAAATGTTACATCAATTTTGGTCCTTGTTTTTTAAGCCATTACTTTATTTTTACCTTGATTTTACTTTATCAAACAAAAGGTAATTGATGAGACGAGGTATGTTATGTGAGACCAGGGGCGAATCTAGGATTTTTTATCGGATGAGGTTAAACCAAATACTAATTATAAATTTTTTTTAGGGTTTTTAGTAAAATTGCCCTATTTTAGGGATTGAATTGCAAATCTACCCTAAGATCCAAATTAATTGTAAATCTACCTTAAAATGACATCGATACCCTTTATCATAACTATATCCTGTTTACTAACTATATTAATTACATTTACTAACCACTAACCAACTATTTACCAACCCTTAAAAAAAAAACTAACAATTTACTCTCTACACCATCTAACATTTTTTTTTTCTCTACATAATCTCACCTTTTTTTTTCTCTACATCACATTTCCTTTTCATATTTGAAGTTTTAAAAACATTGAGGAATGGTTTGAAGCTGTTTGAAGGGGTAAGTAAATTATTTTTCCAACCTCCCAATTATGTTTTTTTAATCTAAAAAAGATTGGTAATTTATGGAAAAAACCATTGGGTCGCGGTGGCCCGACATCGGGTCATCCCATCCCGATGGTTTTTTTCATCGGGATAGGGTGATCTGCTGTCGGGCCACCTCGACCCTATGATTTTTCTAATTTTTGGAAAAAAAACCATCAATTTCATCAGGATGGGGTGACCTGTCACGATGAAAAAAAAAATTTCCAAAAATTTTGTTTCATAGATTCATATTTACATGTACCAAGTGTTTCATGTTCTATACAGTAATTATATTCTTATTTTTGATAAATTTATCGATGGTTAGATGTGTAAATTTCTTTCAATTTTACCTATTTGTGTTTTAGTTTTAAGTGATATTCCTTTCTTGCAAGCAAATACTATTTATGGTGCACTGAGAGGGCTGGAGGTATGTATGCTGCTATTGAGTTTTATATTCAACGGAGTCTACTGTTCTTTCGTTTAAACCAATCAACAATCATTTTAACCTTCACTTTACTACCTTGGAAGTATATTTGACGGAGTCTATTGTTCTTTCGTTTAAAAAGCTCCGATGTGGATTCAGAGTATTCTGCAAAGGCTAGCCCACTAACCAAATAAAACTCCACTGGACTAAACCGTATTAACCCGTTGCCAACATGGTACCATAAAGAAGATGCATTATCATTGACATTCTTAACATGACACTCCCTAAGCAAGATATGGTGACAAAATTGCCCAGAGAACACCAAATCGCTCACATCAAAAAAATGATCGAAACATGTCTCTTTAAACAACTCGAGTTGTTTTGGTGTGAGATGCGACTTAATAAGTCTTATACTCTCCCAATTATAATGCCCACTAACTCGAGAAGGAAAACGATCACATTCCTTAATCTTGAGGGATTCAAGTAATTTGTTCCCACCCATGATTATCAACCTAAAGACATTCTATAATAAGCATGCTGTTAAAAGAATTTTTCTAAGAATGTATAATGTATGCTATGCTTCCATTTTATGAAAACTAGCTGCAATTGTTTCTACTTTCACATTAAAACGAAAAAAAAAAAGAAGTGTTTGCCACATATTTAGTAATCATCTGTCAATATTCCAAGCATTGCACTTATGAGTTTGCCACATATTTAGTAATTATAAGCTAGCAGTGTAAACACTACAGAATGAAAGTCACCTTTATTTCCTAACATATGCAGTCTCCAATTTATCCCATCTATTAAT
The DNA here is from genome assembly GCA_035582765.1 of Acer negundo. Classification (NCBI taxonomy): domain Eukaryota; kingdom Viridiplantae; phylum Streptophyta; class Magnoliopsida; order Sapindales; family Sapindaceae; genus Acer; species Acer negundo. Next base: position 8,311,860 of record CM069237.1, on the reverse strand, counting down.
AAAGCAATTTTGACCTTGTTACGATATAATTACATATCCAATCCATAATGATCAATATCTGCTTTTTTCATAAAAGAAAACTCCAATAAAAATTGAATATATATTGGTAAAGATGAGCAAGATACAACATAAATTGTCTAGATCTCAATTTCATTAAACATGGATGTGTCTCGCAATCTCTGGGTGGTATAAATTGATTACTCTTGTTCTCTTTTATTCTTGTTCTCATCGTTCTAGTTTCAAGCAGTGTTGATCATGGCATTTTCAATCATTTTTGTATATTTTATTTGTTCTCATCGCTCTAGTTTCACACCTGACCTATATTTTTATCAAAAGAAAAACAGAAAAAAAAAAAAGAAAAGCAAAAATCAATTTCTAACTTGCATCTCCCTTTATGGCGTATTTTTTTAAAAAAATTCAGACAATGTGGCTGAAAATTATAGCAATAAATCATTGATTTCCATGTGTCAAATACAATCCCATAACCAAGGAACCTTCAAATTATAACAGAAACAAAGAAAATGACAGATGCGACAAAATAACCTGAGTTCAACTGTGTGGTTTGACTGTGTTGATTGAGTTGACTGAGTTCGAGTGTGTGGTTCAAACGAAAAGCTTGCTTGACTCGATTATAATGACTGAGTTCGAGTTGACTTAAGATAAGCCGCCGATCTCACGACAAATGGAGGGCTGGATATCAATGAACTGGAAATGACGCCGCCGATCGATTATGATGGATATCGACGAGCTGGAAATGACGCCGCCGATCTCGAGACGAAGAAGTTGATGTTCGACCGTAATTGACGTCGCTGACGGTGGCTGGTGTGGCGACGAAGAACTTGTGGTTCGATTGGAATTGACATCGGGCGACGGTGGCTCGATCGGGATAGCTGGACAAAGATGAGAAGTTTTGTCGGGATATGTGGCTTGGGTTTTGTCGGGATAGTGGCCAGATGAATTGGGGATTTAGGCCAAAAACAGTGCAATTGTTCCAATTGTAAGAAAGGGTAGTACGGTCATTTCAGAATAGATTTGCAATTAATTTGAATCTTAGGGGAGATTTATAATTCAGTCCTTAAAATAGGGTAGTTTTGCTAAAAACCCTTTTTTTTTTTTTTTTTTTTAAACATCCTTAATAGGAAGTTTAATTATTAAACCATTAATGATGCACACCAATCGGTAAAAGTCAATGGTCATTATATTGTCTACATGCCTATATAGCTATGTATTAATATAATATCGTGTTGAGCACTACTTATCTAGTATAAATTTAATAACATATTAAAAACTTTTTAAAAAATTTCAAAATTCGAGATGGGGCTACAGCACCGTACAGCCTCCATAATGATACGTCTATGTGTGAGATTGTTGGTTTAAGTCGTATTCTCCTCCGTAGACATTGAATTTATTATAATTAATATTAAAATCAAAATCATATTCCATGAGATCAGAAAATAAGTGGGTGGCAAGGAGAAAAAGAAAAAGAATATAGCATTTACCTTTTATAAATGGGACCCTTCACCTTTACTTGTCTTAAAAGATTTTTAAAATATAAATATATTATTTTCATAACTACTCATTACTAATACACATTTTGTAGCCATAAATTAAATTTATTTTCAATTTATGTAAACAATTATCCTAATCATCTTACACCCAAGTTTTATTTCTCAAAGAAGAAGAATAGAATTTAATGACAAGAAGCAGCATTATCAAGAGATTTTGAATGAGTCGTTATAATATGTAACATATTCTATTTTGAAAACTGGCTTGGTCCACAAGTACTTTTGAGTCTATGACTAATCAAACAAACTAAACAAACAACTTGCTCCCCAAGCCTTCTTGACTAACCAAACAAACAAACAACTTGCTTCCCAAGCCTTCTCTTCTCTCCCTCTCCAAATCTAAATCTACATATATATACACACACAACATTCAATCAATCATTATCCACAACAAGTTTTCATTTTTTTTGTCCGAAATGAAGAGGGAAGGTCGCCAACACGGTTTGGTTAGAACCTACCGGATCATACCCTCTCCGTTGAACCCCAGACCCGATTCCAGATTCGTTAACCGGTTCGAATCTCCCCCAACTTCGGGTCTATTTACCAAGGTCCCAACCAAGCCCACCAACCATTCCAAGTTCACCGGAAAGTGCGGCAAGCCACGCTGCACCAGCTGCCACCTCCACCCGGCTTGTAAGTCCAAGGACAAAACCAAAGGTACCCAGAAGCTCAACTCTCGTGATATGGTCTACAATCATAAGCTCATCACTTGGCGGGTCGTCGACGCCCGACCCGGCTTGAATTTCTCCGGGCTCTCTGCCTCCGGGATATTGGATAATCTGGGTAGTGGTGATTATTATAATTACATGGATGATGATGATGTTGATGAGATTGATGACTACTATGATGATCATGATGATGGTGTATCATATGATCAACATCATTATGATGTTGATGATGGTGATGTTGGTTTGATGGGTCAAGAAGAAAGAGTAGTTGAGATGGGTGGTGGTTGTTCATCAGAAGTTGCAGATAATAGAGATCATGTCGTTGAATATAATGATGTTGTTGAAGATGAAAAAGATGAGGGTGTAATGAGTTTCTGTGATGTGGGGATGGTGTTTGATCAAGTCGTTGAAGGAGAAGAAGGTTGGTGCTTGGTGGGAGATGATGATATGTGATTGTTGACAAATCATTGTTGCTTTATTGTTATTTAAATGTGAATTATTCTGTTTTTTTTTTTTTTTTTTTTTTTTTTTTTTTTAAATGTAATTGTTATCGTAGAAGAAATGTATTCAAGTATTTTAATAAGATTATTCAAGATCATACCAAATGTGAAGATATTATAATTTTTGTCTTTTAATTAAAAGAGAAGAAAACAAAATCCATGTATTAATCTTATCCTTATCCTTTTCATTACATTGCTCTGTTTTTGGATGAAAGACGGTATAATTTTGTCTTGTCTATATCTATTTTCTTTTAAAAATACTATTATTTCACATATTATTTATAAAAATAAAAATAAAATTGTATTTGTACACACATAAAATTTCTGATAACAAATAGGAAAAAAAAAGTGGTTGTTTTTTTTTTTTTTTTTTTTTTTTTTTAATAAAAGAGGAAAAAATGTGTTGAGCACTCAATTTAGTTAAATCGGGAGAAAAAATAAATAGAAAAGGTTGAAATACAAAATCCCCTCACCTTTCAAAAAATGTTGAAGGCATAGAGAATTATCAATGTATTCAGAACCTTCCCCTCTATTTTGGCATAAGTTAAATTTCCGTCAATATGTCAGGTCAAACAAGTACATTCACTGTATTTTTGTAGTAAATTATACTTCATACTATATTTGAGTTTTGTAAAAAATTTATATTGCTCATGATCATACATTAATACCATTTCCAGTTCTCCATCAAGAAGAGTAAATCGGTAGAGTTTTTTTAGAGATTTGAAGAACTGATATAGTTTCTACGGTCGTTTTTTTTTTTTTTTTTTTTTATAAATATTTTTACATATTTTTTATTATATAAAAAAAAATTTCTATGTCAACTATGATAGTCTTTACAATAATTTCAATGACATAAAGATATCTTTGAATGGTCAATCCCAGTCAACTTAACCAAAGCTCAAACACCGTTATATTAGAGGGGAGGTTTTTCAATAAAATTATAGTTCTCAATGCATCCTACATTTCTTGAAAGGTGAGGGGAGGTTGTTGAATTGTATAATTTGTATCCAAAAAAACCAAAGTAACGAGAGAAGTAATGTAAAATCAAAAGTAGCATACAAGTAGCAACATGTGGTAGAGTGCAGTTACCCAATAGTAGATCGCCACGTCAAACGAAGAATCACTTACAAATCACGTGAGAGCCTTACACGTCGCACTCTCTTATTTTTCTGTAACCGAACAAAACCCAAACCCTAATCCCTACAATTCTTGCGGTTCCTCCTTCATCACTTCACTCCCGCCATTTCTCCAAAGATCAGGAAGATCTAGTCCGTTGAATTGCGCCGCCCCATCACTAGGTTTGCTTAATGATAGATATATCCCATTCTCTTTTATCTCTGTATTTTTTTTTTTTTTACATTAATTCTCTGTGGTTAGTCTTTTTTATTGAGAAATTTAATTGAAATTATTGTTAATGAAAACTGTAGGTTTTGAAGAACTTGAAGTACATGCACGCGTTATAAGCAGCTCTAAATTTCTGGGTTTTGATTTTTGATTACTTTTTACAACTTTTTTTTATTTATTTTTATTTTTTATTTGCTATTACATTTTGCTGAACTGGGAATGTGTACATTATCATGAAATTTTTTTATTTTTTTATTTAAAGTTAATATAATAAGTGTTTATATATGTTCATTTGTTTAAATCACATGTATGTATTGCTCAGTACTGAGGAAGATATCCATTTTGAAGTCGTGTTGGTTTATGTTTTGTGGAACATTAATGAAATGTGTTTATCGTGGTTAGATCGTCTGATTTGGCAATTTGGTGTCATATGATCTGCTGTAGGATTTAAAGTCCGTTTAGGTTTTGGGAAATTTAAGAAACAAGAAAGGGATTCTGAAAACAATATTTTTGTTATTTCTTTTTAACTGAGCTTTTTAAAGCAATTTAGAAGTGCCAAATGGAATGGAAAAACAATTTTGAGCATTTCCTTTTGTAACTGTGACGATTTATTATTATTTTTTTCCTTTTCGGGTGCTACCATTGAGCTTTTATGGAATCCTTGTTAGTTTTTTTTTGTAATTTTTTGCATTATAGTTTCATACTATGAACGGTGGTAGTTATTGCTACCGTTTCATTCATTGTTATTTTTCTTTCTTTTACTGAAGGTTGATGGATAGTGGTGAAGCTGATGCGTTAAGTCACCAACAGGTCAAGGATGTTGAAAATAATCTCCAGACATTGCCGAGGGTTGACATTGATGTGGGACGGGAATGCCAAAGCCCAAAAGAAACCTCTGACGGAAGAAGCTGTGAAAGTACAGAAAGTGAGCGTGATTGTCGGAGCCAAAGCATTTCTTCAATTGACACAAGTTGGATAGGAATTGATAGCCAAGGATGCCAAACATCAGAGGTTTCCTCTGCTAACAAGTTCAAGATGGATGTTGATGGTGAGCAGCAGTCTCAGAGTACAAAAGTTCCCTCTAGCAACTTTTCAGGTGCTGGGACAGCTGTAAAAGATGAGGAAGTGACATATGTGATACCAAAAGTTGGCATGGAGTTTGAATCAGAAGATCAAGCATACAAGTGTTATAGTAGATATGCTGTGCTGGAAGGATTCAGCATTAGGAAAGATTTTGTGAACAAAAGTAGGGTAAATGGTGCAGTAGTATCCAGGAGATACACTTGTTATAGGCAAGGTTATCGGCCTACCAAACACAATGCGAATGAAAGGAAACCCCGACAGGAAACGAGGACTGGTTGCTTGGCGCATATGACTATTGCACGTCAACCGAATGGAAGGTTCCGTGTTAACAATTTTGAAACAAAACACAATCATGAGTTTGTTACCCCAAATACAGCTCATGTATTACCATCACAGAAGAGATTAACCTTTGCTCAAGCAGTTGAAGCTGACTTGGCAAATAATTCTAGTATAGATGTGATACCAAAACTTGGAATGGGGTTTGACTCGGAAGATCATGCATATGACTTCTATAATGCATATGCTGGGCAGGTAGGTTTTAGCGTTCGAAAAGATTATGTAAATAGGAGTAAGATAGATGGTGCTGTGGCATCAAGGAGGTTCACTTGCTTTAGAGAAGGTTTTCGGCAGAAAGACAAGCGGGATATGAATGTGAAGAGATCTAGAAAGGAAACAAGAATTGGTTGTTTGGCACAACTGGTGATTTCTCGTCAATCTGATGGTAAGTATCGTGTCACTCATTTTAAAGAAGATCACAATCATGAGCTTGTTGCCGCTTGTCGAGTGCGCATGCTAAGATCTCAAAAGAAATTAGCTGTGTGTCAAGTTGTTGAGGGCGATGTACAAGATGTTTCGAAAGTGCAGCCAAAGTCAACCCCCGAGTTATCTCCTAACTCAGTTGGAGATGATCATGGTTACAATCCCATCAATTACAAAAGTAAACTACCTTCCAAATGCACGAGAAGTATGAAAGTGGGAGAAGTAGAAAGGATACAGCATTATCTTCAAAGTAAGCAATTGAAGAATCCGTCTTTCATCTATGCTATGCAACTTGATGCTGAAGATCAAATATCAAATATATTTTGGGCTGATGCGAAAATGATGGTGGACTATATCGACTTTGGTGACGTGGTTTGTTTTGATACAACCTACAAACTAATCAAAGATAGTCGAGCATTTTCTCTTTTCATAGGGGTGAACAATCACAAGCAAATGGTGATATTTGGTGCTGCACTTTTATATGATGACACTGTTGAATCTTTTAAGTGGCTATTTCAAACTTTTATAGAGGTAATGTCTGGCAAGAAGCCGAAGACAATCCTCACAGATGAAGATGCAGTACTGGCTGAAGCAATTGATTCGGCATTGCCAGAAACAAATCACCGAATATGTGTTTGGCATGTGTACAAAAAGGTGCTTAGACAGCTCAACCACGGGTTTGTTGGCTCAGATTCTTTTATAAATGATTTATGCAGTTGCTTCTTTGATCATGAGGAGGAGGAGGACTTTGTCAATGCATGGAAGGTTATGCTGGATGTATATGGCCTTTGGGAAAATGAGTGGTTGGATAACATATTTAAAGATAGAGAGAAGTGGGCCATAGCATACCAAAGGCATATATTTTGTGCTGACGTAAAAGCAGCACAGTTGCATGAAGATTTTACTGCGAATTTGAGGAAGTATCTAAAGTCTGACTCTGATGTGCTTTCATTTGTCAAGCATCTCGGGAAAATGGTGAATGATTGGCACTACAAAGAACTAGAAGCTAATTATGATATGAACCAGCAAATGCCAAGACTAATGGGGGATGTGATTCTCTTGAAGCATGTGAGGGATGTTTACACACCAAAGATATTTGAATTGTTTCAGCAAGAATATGAAACATGTCTGAATATTGTTGTTAACCAATGCACTGAAAATGGATCGTTGTTCGAGTATAAAGTGAGCATTTATGGACAGCATCGAGTGTTTATAGTAACTTATAATTCGTTGGATGAGACAGTCGCATGCAACTGTATGAAATTTGAGTTTATGGGAGTTTTGTGCAGTCATGCACTGAAAGTTCTTGACTATAGGAATATCAAGGTACTCCCAAGCCATTATATCTTAAAGAGGTGGACAAGAGATGCCAGGGTTTGAAATTCTAGACACATATTTGGGTGTACGACTTGAGACTGATTACCGGATAGCTAGTGCCTAGCGGGAGCTGATTTTCAAATCTCTGGTATAAAAAAAGATGAAAAATTAGCTATGGATGCTGCATTTTATAACGCATTTCATTTGCTTCAAAAACATTTCATGTAAAGAGAGCAGTCTGGTGAGTGATTCTTTCATGTAATCATATTGTAAATCATCTTTCTCTTACCTTCTTTCACTTGTAGTATGCAGCCTGAAAATGTAAAAAAACTTTTTTCTTTTTTGGTTTCTATTCTTTCCCAACCACCTCCTTCCCTTCTCTCTCCCTCTCCCCTTCCCTCTATTTGTCTCTCTTACTAGAAAAGATGGATTTGCAATTGAATTTCTGCTTCTATTTTCTTGTTCCTTGCTTCATGTTTTATTTTTGCAATTAAATATCTGCATCTATTGGACTGAGAGCTATTTACTGAATCAAAAAATTGAAATACCAAGGTTTTTTAAACTTGATTTGAATGTGAGGACGCTGTGGTTAAAGATAAGTAGAAATCTTTACAATATCTCAGGTCCATCAAATACTAATTACAGAAAGAAACTCTGCATACAATCAAATTTGCTATGATTCAATTTCATATTGAAATGCAAACTCATCATGAAGTACAAGAATTCTATTTATACATTCAGCAGCACGACATTGCTCATTATAGTTTTCTTCCTAGTTGCAACACTTTGTGGGGTTTCTTACTCATGCTGAATATTTGGAGATGTATTCTCATGAGTAATTCTCGAAGATCTTGAAATGAGGGAATAAGTTGAGTTGTGCATATTCTTTTCTAGAGCATGATTGTATCCGATATTCTTCATCGAAGGCTTCTGAGGAGGGTTAGAGTGAAAGCGATGTACTGCACTGAGTGTCGGAGTTCTTCCGAGTTTTGGCGACTGAGGTTGTGTCAGAGAAACCTGTAAGAAAGAATTATATGGACAGTAGAAAATATCCATCATCAGTCAGCTATATACTTCAGGTCAGCATTTCTATACATAACTTATTTCTAGTGACATAAAGCATATATCTGGGAGAATATTCAAAATTTGTGCAGAAATCATTCATAGAGAAACTGTCCTTCAAGGATCACAAGTTCTCTTCTAATAAGAGAAAAGTTCTTGCATAAATAAGTATGCATTCATAAGTTTGCATTCATAAGTTTGTAATGCACCTTTCAATTTCAATGTTAGACATTCTTGCAGATATATTCTGGATTCTATCAATAGCTAAAGCTACTGTAACTAACATTGAATGAGATAATTTTTCAACAGGTACCTTTTTAGTCTGTTTCACAGGTGTTGTTGCTCTTTCTTTATAAAAATCAGGCAGTGGCCTGGCCTTGAAGCAAAGGCTTTGTCGCAGTTTTCTGAGTTCTGTTTCTGCTTTTTCCTGCTCAAATCAAAGGAGTCATGTTTTGAAATGAATAGAAGGGTTGCCTAAGATTCAAAGTATACTTGGAAATGAGGTACAACCTTAAGCGTTGCTTGTTGCTGGGCATTTTGTGTTTGGCTAGCATTAAATTTCTCTTCAAGCTTCTGAAATTCGAAAATGACAGAAAAGATAATTAACTACAGGTACTTATGGCAATGTGAAATACAAAAGATCTGAAAACGAAGGAAAAAAAAAAGATTCGGTTATTTGAAAGCCTTGCCTCCTTCCTTCTTGCAGCTCTTTCTTCAGTCCTTAAGTGGAAAGGTGTCGATAAATTTGGGGATTGTGATTTGATTCTGCAGGCACTCAAAAACTTTGAACAACTGGCATGAAAAACCAATAATCAGGACTTGGAAGTCCCTTCAAAGTAAGTGGCATATACCACTTGTGTATCATGTTTCATATAAAGATGCCAAGTGATTTTCATAAATAAATTTTCATTAAAAACATTGATGGTAACTTCATACTCTGTAGGAAGGAAGTGCCATCTTGCCCGAACAGTTTTGTTCCCAATCGTTAAGGACCCGAGAGGCGTTTCAGTCCTGAAATTTATAAATATTAGGATAATTTGAAACATGAAGTTGTTGTCTTTCAAATATTTGGTTTTGCTTTCAATAATGCCAGATACCTTTTGTTTTCTGACAAAGGAGTGGTCAAGGGATGCTTTGCTATCCCACTCATAGATGCCTGCAATTGCCCAGATAAATGACCATTTACAAGATGATGTGAGTGAATGCAAAGCAAGGCAAGGAAGGTAAAAAGTGAAAAAAGTAGGCACCTTAGTGGGAGTCCTCAGAGGAGTGGGGATATCTTTAGGTGGTTTTGAATTGGAACCAACTCTTGAACCATCAATTTTCCTGATAATACTTGAAGCCAATCTATTGATTTCTCTAGCAGGTGTTAGATAAATTGACTTGTGGATTGATTTTGGTGTTGCTCTCTTTTTATCCGGCAAGTCTACCACGGACTTCTTCTTCATTGGAGTGGCCATGGTGTCCTTCTTCGACTGAGATAACACCGTTGGTTTAGCCGGTGAAGATGGCTGCTTAGATGCTCTGCTATAATTTGATGTCTTTGAGGAAGACAAATCTAGTTTTTTCTTGCTCATGGAACTCTGCAACAAGAACAACAGGTTTAATTGCAATGACATTGGAAGTAGATCAAACAAGTAATGGGTATTACTAATAGTCAAAAATTGTTACCTTCAACTGAGGCTTGTACATTTTAGTTTCCTTAACACATTTTTCAATTTCTGTTGCTCCTATGAGCTCCATATCTTTAACATTCTGGTTTGGTGATTCAACATTCATATTTTTCTCCACAAGAATGTTTTGTAGTTTCACCACATCAGTTGCTTCCACTTCAGATTTGTCAACTAAAACATCTTGTTTTGAATCTTTGGTTGGAATAATAATGTTGTTAACTTCAGCAGCTTCAGTTTGTGATTCATCAGGCTCAGTTTTGGAGGAAGCATCAGTAGTAGTAGTGGCTTGCTCGAGCAAGGCGGCTGCCGCCTTTTGAGCAGCAATTTTCTTGTAATGAGCTTCAAAGAAAGCTTTCTTCTGTGCAACTGATCCAGGGCGAGAGTATCTCTCAGCCTCTTCCACATACTTGTTATGAGAGAACGTCGACCATTTCTCCCAAGCCAACGATTCTGACACGAACCTCCCGAAAGAAACCGACTGCCCAAGTGCATGAATTGGGTTCCCCTGTAACACAAACAACGTTATGGTCTATCACCACAGAAACCGACTCAAAAAGGAGTTATCAAACTTCTCTCATGAAGAACATGTATTGAAAAATGTTGCAGTTTTCCCAGTCATTGTAGTAGAAACAAAGTTTAAAAAAAAAAAAAAAAAAATCAGAGAACCCATCAAGCATTTCACTGAATTATTACCAACCCAACATACAAAAACTGAAACAAAGACAGAGAAAGATAGTTGGAAGACATGAACTGACCTCTTTGGCTTCATTAGGGAAGCCTGAAACATAGGAAAATGGTTGTTGCATGAGACAGGTTGATTCTCCCATGTTGTTTGGTTGCGATGAACTCAAACCTCAAAAAGATGCTAAATTTGAAACTGTCTTGTTCTATAATAATAACAATAATTTGTACATTTTGACTTCTCTCTCTCTCTCTCTCTCTCTCTCTCTCTTTGCTCATCTCAGTTGTTTGTAAAACGGTTTAAATTTGAAATTTAAATGGAAAAAGCAGAAACCCAGATGGTCCATGCAATGGAAAAGCATGCCATGTATACAGATAAAAGAGAGAAAGTTTCCAGTGAAATCTATTATTATATTTCTTCCTTTTTCAAGTGGGGTCTCTCCAATTACTTTGTAATCTTTTTTCAGACAATCTGGGCCCCACGTTTTGAAATCTGTAATTCTCTATTTTAACGTCCAGATTTTATGGGTTTGATTTTGAATTTTGAAGTCCCAGATAACATTAGATGTGTGTTGGTTGGTGCTAATACAAAACAAAACCGGATGGTTTTGAAAGTGATTTTTGGAGTTATTGAACTAGTTTGGAAGAGAAGAGTGGTTGCTATTTCGTTAACAAATCATATGTTGTAGATGTTGACATTTAAATTAATCATAGATTTTTTTTTATTTTTTTTTTTTATTTTAAAATTTCTTAACACCGAATGGATTTAACGGAATTTGTTTAATCATGTAGGATGTATAGCATAGACGATAGATCATTATTTAAGTCTAGGAAAGATTTTTGATTTCCAAATAAATACTCTATTACACTATTGAATTTGAGAATGACATGTAAGGGGTACAATCTATAGAACTATAAAATTGATTGTTTCAACGGTTCAACCCAAACATGACATTAGTTTAGTCACTTGAACTAAAAAAATCTTTCAATTTTTAGCATAAATTCTCTCAATATCTCCACCCTTAAAATTTTCGATCTCTCGTTACTTCATTCTACGTTAAAAAAAAATTGACATTTATTAATGCAAAACTTCAAGAATATTGCTTCTTTTTTTTTTTCTTCAAATTTTATGGTTGCAAAAAATATGTCATAAACATTGGTTCTCTTAATTTAACACTGAATTGTTGTATTCATGTATTATTAGGCAACAAGTCATTTGTGGTTAGTCATAGACACGAGAAAATTTTCGGTGCACTAATTGAATAGTGTACCCAGCTATCGATATACTGATACGTAAGTATATGTCAGATAAAATTATAATAAAAGAATTAATGGGATGAAAGAGAAAGGGATTAAATAATGTTGGGAAAGCGGAAAAACAAATAAAAAAGCTGACACATACACTCGGTGGTGTTTCAGCATATCAGTGGCCGGGTACACCACAGAGCTGATGCACCTGGTGCATTGTAGATTTTCTCCATAGTCACATATCTTGGTTGAGAACAAGAGTAGCTTGCAAGTGATGCCGTGTTCAAGCTAGATAGATCCTGCAAAACAAGCCAACTTCAACTGGCTGGCAACAAACAAATCACTAATCAAGTCTTCTTCCTCTACAATGGCTAAAAGATCAATATAGCATTGTTGTGATGTCTGTACTCTGTATCGAAATTTAAAACGTTACGTGATATTCGAGTCCCCGCTCTCTTGTTATTTGACAACTCAAGTACACTAAAAAATTATTGAGATAATAATTCAAGATTACAGTAAAATGCAGTACTTGGTGGACCAGAAACATATCTAAATCAATTCAGTCTAAAAAAAGAAAGTACCTTTTCATTGATCATAGCACATAGCATTGCCTCATTTAAATAAAAGTCTGGTTAGAGAAAAAAAGATGTTAAGGCATTATTTGTTCAGGAGGCAGGACAAGTGTGCGTGTGAGTGTGTTCTCATGATTGAAGCATTACTCTGTTAAAAGGGTCCAGTACACCCACCAATACCTGGACAATATTTGAAAATAAGTAATTTCATCATAGCTAAATCAGGAAATATAATATGGATTATTGAATGCATTTCATCAAATAAGTTATTTCAAATTGATCCTTTTCTTCCTTTCTATTACATTCAAGAGTAAAGTGTAAACAACTGTTGAAGTTTTTGCAAGGCTATTGTTGTTTTTTCTCTTATACTGCTTCTATGGGTTGAATTCATTGCAGTACTCACAACATACAAACTTAGAAGCTCAAAGATAACTCAAAACATAAAACATACATTCCACAAAATGAATTTGACGAAACGGGTTTACGAAGACTTGAAACGAACTTGCAGCGGGAGCTTCAAAGCCAATTTTTGCAGTAACAGCAATTGTATCATGTCACTGAAATATTGGTTTCTTTAGCTGCAAGAAGAAAGATTTTTCAAGCTTCAACTATGTAAAATTTCAATTGAGACTCCTTCTCATGCACTTGTACTTTCTGCACTCTATACCAATATGGCATTTTCCTTTAGGGTTTTATGTCCTTAAGATACCTCAATCATCATCACTACGGATATGTTTATCATGTCCACTCATATCTAAGAATCCAGAATAAGAAGATCTTTTTTTGTTTCGATAATTTTTACCTCTTGTTCCCTTTCCTTTACGACCTGAAAATACTGCCATCATGACTACCAAGAAACCCAAGCCAGAAAATGCCCATAGAGCAACAATCCATAACCTCAGAGAACTAAACAACCCATCTTTTTCTGCAGGCAAAGATGATTTCTGCAAATGATTTAGTGGTGTAGGGTTGCTTCTCATAGTATCAATTTGACCAAGCCTGCCAAATTTCCTTGAACCAGGTTCCTTCGTTATACCTGAATCTGATTTGGATACTAAACTGGGATCATGACAGTTTCTTCTAATATGATGTAATCGTAGTGCTTCATTAAGTGTTTTTGCACATTCTAAACTAAGCAGGTCTCGCTGCAGGATGTTTTCATCACTTCGATTAAGTGTCGAAGGATCAGGTGGGTCTGGAAACTTAGCCCAGCATTTATTTATGATGTCAATATCTCTCCAGTTTGCCTTATCAAAGCTCCAATTCCCAACTACATATTCCAATCCATAGTGGAAAACTCTGTAATTGACACCGGGTTCAGGAATATATCCAGGATATATCAATATCTCCCTGCTTATGAGGTGCCGTAGATTCAACTGCATACGCAAAAGGGAATCCAGAGAATCCATTATCACCAAATAGCATTGGAACATATAGCCACAATTAGAAACAAGAAAATCAACTTCAGTAGGAGGAGCTCATATTCTCCGAAGACAAACTTATAGAACAGCAAAAGATCAAGATATTGATACTGTACATGCAACCTAGTCAGTTTTTTATGGTTATTTTGCAGAACACAAATATAAATTCCTCAAAAACATCTAATGGCCTCTATCTGCAATTCTAAAAGTTTACAATCTAGACCAACTAAACGTGGACCAATTCAATAGAATTAACATACCTCTGCAGCTCCGAATGAGTAGCCATACATCTCACTAATCCATCCAGATGAATATACATCTCCAGTGATATTTGTGGCATAATGAGCTTTGTCAGCCCGGACCTCCTCAGTTTTATGCAACCATAGCATAGCGAATTTCCGGAGATCATCTATATGCATAATGATTACACCCCCAACCTTGTCGCAAGCTTCAGGATGGCGCGTATGGAGTTTTGCAAGCTCATTGTCACAACCAATAAGGTAGCTGATATGCATAAAATAAAAAAGAAAAAGAAAGGGCAAGGGAGTCAAATATTAATATTCAATGCAATAACAAATGCACAAACACGCATGACAGAGAAAGGGTGGGAGGGCAGGAAGGGGGTTATGAAGGAGGGATGCAGTCACACCCAGAATCACAGGTACCATACACCCAACAGAATGTGATTGCATTTTTCTTGTCTTACTCGTAAGGTGTTGAAACTGGCCTGCCACGTGCTGCTTTAAACTCCCATGGTGTAATTGGGCCTCTCATAATCATGTCAGCATCAAGAATAACTATAAACTCTGCATCAACATTTGCATGATTAAGCCAGTGAAGAACCGCAGCAGGTTTGTTGATTGCTGGATACCTGAGAAAGAACAAACAGTTGTCCTCAACTTATACTTCACGAGTCATGAAATTCACTGTCTAAGAACCTGTTCTTGATTGGGTTGTGGAAATGAAAAGGGGTCAGTCAATTACACTGATACGGCATCTGAGAAAAAGATCTTTATAGCTCAATTAAAGACTAGTATCAAAGGCAAGCACTGAGTGCTAGTAATGGTAAAGCAGACTCCTAAGAAAGGTGCTCTGAGTATAGTATTAACCTTGAACATTTTCCCAATAAGTGGCTCTTGGCAGCCGAAAACTTTTTACTATTAATTGGAATTCCCTTCTAAAGTTAATACTATACTATATTATCTATGTAGTTCAATTACTTATCATGATTAAGAAAGATATGGTCCTTGATTATAACCAAATGACACAAATGACCTAACTTATTAAGATATAAAGGTCTTTGAGTAGAGCTGAGTTTGATGATCCACAAAATGAACCAAAAATATACAGAAATATAAAATAAAATAAAAAAATTTAGAAGTGAAACTTTCATAGGTAGTTGCTTTGCTTAATTTCACTAACTGTCAATATGAAGTAGCATGCAATTTTGACTTGTATGGAGGAAAACTAAACACTGGACAACAATGGTGTGAATGTGACATCTAGATATCAGCGCTGAATGAAAATAAAATTACTAACAATTAATCTATTAGAACAAAAAGGAATAAATTAGAACAAAAAGGAATAAATTTTTGAAAAAAAAATCCAAAGGAAATAGAAATACCAATCGCCAGTAAGAGGATGTCGATTCATGGAAGGGACATAATGGGTGGGAGCCAAATCATGGCCATTATAATGCTCTAAATCTTCATCTGTACAACTGAGAAGCCGTGTGATATTTCCAGGCTGACCACTTTTGTGAAAACTGTGAACTAGCCCTACAGTTTGCCAATCAAAATAATGGGTACATTCTGTGGAAAATATGGTGTGGATTTTTGGATGTGGTTTCCCTGGTTCATCCATGACCTGCCGTTGTTGAGCCACCTCAGTTTTTTTACTATCAGGTGTCAGAAGCTTTGGCCGAGTTAGTTCCGCAAAAGTTCTGCTCTTTAAAAAGCTCATATATTTTGACCACTTGGGTTTGGAGCATCCATCTGCTGCATGTTGTAACAGAAGACCCTCGTTCAAAGTATTAATACACTCTACACTTAAAAATAGGGCTCTCCTTTTATTTGGGTCAGATTCCATAAGTTTTACCTGCAAGAGAAAGAATCTTTAGTTTCTATTACCAACCATGTTCTTCTGAAGGTGCATTTATTATGTATAAAGTTTAGTATATTAGTAAAATGACCCTCTTTCAAAAAAAAAAGAAATTAAAATGACCCAAATTGTTCATTTATATGCTATCATTTCTTTCTAGATTCATATACCTCTCTAGGATAAGGAGGTTCGGGAAAGAGCCGGTCACAATCATAGACAATATTATCCTCGTGGTGTTTTAATTTACTGAAAGACCAATTTCCCACACTAAATGGTAAACCATAGTGAAGAAGAATAGGCTCAACACCCTCTCGTGGAATATAGCCAGGATAAATCATCAAGTTATCATTAATCTTGTGGCGAAGTCCAACCTGAACAAGGAAATAACAAAATTAAAAAAGAAGAAGAAGAAGAAGAAGAAAAACTGTGTTCAGCGGGAGGGAATAAATAGACCATCTTACTTCTGCTGCACCAAATGAGTAACCATACATCTCACTAATCCACCCTTGCCCATAGATGTCACCCGTTATATTGGTTGTCCAGTGAGCTTTATCTTCACGAACTTCTTCTGTCTTCGAAAGCCACATGGGTGCCAAGACTCGAAGATCATCAATGTGCATTGCCAAAAGCCCACCAACCTTGTCACAAAGTTCTGGGTGCTTTGTATGCAATTCAGCTAGAATATTATCACATCCAACCAAGTACCTAAAGGATTGACTCATATATGAATACATGATAATAATCTCAATCTTTAAAAAGGGAAAAGAGAAAGAAAAACTAAATAAATTGTGAGCAAGAAATATTTCTTGCTAGCAATATACAATGTAAAATTACCGAGTCTCAAAGGATCAAAGGCAAGGTTGCAACCATTATCCAAAAGTAAGAAAGAAGAAAAAAAATAATAAAAAAAAAATCCTCTGGTTCAATTCTGATCAAGGTCAGTTTCTTCTCAAAAGAATGCTTCGCTAAGGATAAAGGCACCATATTCCGGTAAAAGTATATTTTGCTAAATATCAAATACAAGCATTTTGGTCGAAAATATATAGCAGCATCCGAAAGACTCATGTGAGGTAACCCTGGATGTAACCAATATGCCTAGCTTAGCTAAAACTAAAACAAATTTCACTAAGTACTGATTGCTTAACTTGTTTAACAAAACAAAATACTCGGTTGTGATACTGAAGAAGCTAAATTTTCAAGTTAAACCGTAATACCCATAGTACGCTGCAACCGGTTGGCCTATCTCTGCACCAAGTTCCCATGGTATTATTGGACCTCGTATTATCATGTCTGCATCCAGAATTACCACCCAATCAACATTCTCTGCATCTTTACTATGTTTGAGCCAGTGGACAATGCCAGCAGGTTTGTTAATTGCAGGGTACCTGCAGAACCATATCAAAAGGAAACTCCAGGATCAACCCTTAATTTGGATCTTCAAATAACTAGGTTAACAAGAAGAGGAAGCATTTTGAGCAATATTACAGTTCTTTTCTTCCTCGTGATTTTTCATATCCAAATGGAAACCAAAACATTCCCCGAAATAATTGTGGAAAGAAGATTCTCAACCACAGAAGCAAATACAAAGCATGTGCATACAATGACAAGAATTCAACCAAAGGAAAAAATAAACACAGACATTGCACAATACAACGATTAAATTTATTACATGCATTGTAATAGAATATTGGGTAACGTAGAAAGGAAAATTTCATTTTCTGAAGTATTATTTTCAAAGGCATTAACAAAGTTTGATAAAGGACAGATTACACAGAAAAATGATATAAAGACTAGGAACTACGAGCATGGAACTTAAGAAAATCTTCTGCTATGCTTAATTGGTTAGAGCAAAAAAGAAAATTTGTAACTTTAGACGGGCACCATGATTGCCTTTTTGGTTAATTTTATGACAGCCTATATATTCTTGGCAGCAAAATGGTGAATGTGCGAGTTTTTCAAAAGGTATGGTCCTCATTTATACATTTTCACTTAATAGTCTACTATGAATCCACTGCAGAACATTTAAAACACAATAAACAGTTCTTTCAACTCTTCCCAGTTCCCATCATTTATATCAGCTGGTCTTGAATATCCAAATATGAAGATTATTTGAGTACACACAGTACCCCTCATATTTATATATATATATATATATATATATATATATATATCAAGAACTAATTGCTTTCGGTAACTAAACAAACTCATATTCTAGCCTTCTTTAGGCACAATTGAAATGCTGTTTCTCAAGCAAGGAAATTAAAATCTACAATTAGGAAATGGGTGGCTACAACATTGGTTGAGGATAGACAACTAATCTCCAACCGGAGCATAGATACAAAGAGATCAGATTTTAAAATGGGAAAGGAATAAAACAGAAGAGCTCAATTGCAACAGATTAGCATAGAACTATTGACCTTCTTTACCAAAGAAAATAAGAAATCAACATAAACCACAAATTTCAAAGCAAGTAATTAAAAAAATAAAAAATAAAAAGTGAAAGATTGACAAACATATACACATTCAGACAAAAAACCATCCACTTAAAGAGTTAATATTATGGGAAAAAAAATTGATTTGTTGTGATGAAAACAATTTATAGAATCAATATTTGCTAACATACACACAAACTATATAATCTAGTTTTGATCAAAAGTAAAAGAAACAAAAACAAAAGAAAAGCCAAAAAGATTGTAACAGAGGAAGTACCAGTCACCAGTTTTTGGGTGTGTACTCATAGAAGGCACTTCAAGAGTTGGAGCCAAGTGCATCCCTTTATAATTCTTCTTCTCATCGTCTGTACAGCTGAGAAGTCGGGTTATAGGCCCGGGTTGTCGGGCCTTCTTGAAGCTGTTCATCAGCCCCACCGTCTGCCAATCAAAGTAATTCTGACACTCCACCGAAAACAGTGTGTGGATCCTGTACGGAGCCTTCTGACCCGGATGCACATCCGACCCGACAACAAACCCGAAAACCAGTGACAACACCACAAGAGCTAAAACGAAGACTGTGGCCATTGTAGGTCGAAATTCAGGGGCCGATCTCAATTGGGTATCGTCTGAAAGATCTGAATTTCATGGCTTTGATGGATATAAACTGAATTCAAAAAGTCAAAGACGAAGCTTTAGTTTTTATCTTGGCATATTATAATAAGTGAGCCAAGACCAAGTAGGAACAAAATGCATGAAAAAAAAAATAGTATTATCGGCAAATGTTTACATGTGCTTACGAATAGTTAAATGAATATATGATCCAATAATAATCAACAATAACAGAGAAATGAAACCCAAGTTGTTGAACAACCGGTACGATAACACAGTGGCTTTGTTACCTGCACTTTTTACTTTTTAGTTGCTGATGCAGTCTGAGTTTACAGGGGAGAGGATGCATAGCCAAACCAAACTGTGACACGCATACAAAAGTCAATTCCTCAAACGACACCGTTTTCTTTGTCTTTACCGGTTTCATTAAATTTTTAACATAAGACCATGATCAGAGAGAAATAGGATTTGGATACCGTATAGTTACGATTAAGAGAGAATTAATTGAACTCAATATTAAGAACTAACCTTTCAAAAAAAACAAAAAAAAAAAAAAATGAATCAATGGACTATCTTTACTTCTCCTTAATTGATAATAGATCAAAGTTTGAGTGTATTCTATTCATAATTGTAAGCGGTCTATAAAAGTTTGGGGACACTCGATTGTTTGGGGGTATGCAATTCAGATTTTACAGGATTCTAATAAAATTCAGACTTTTCCAAATAAATCTAGGTATATTAAAAAAGTCATTGATTTTACAGATTTTAGTTAAGTGATGGAATTTGATAGAATTGAATGGATTTTAAAATTAGATTTATAACTAAAATAGTCTATAACAAATCTTACCCAAACCTGGTAGATATGAAGGAGAACAACTAATGACAGGTGGAATAATTAAAAAATTGAGTAATATTATATAACTCAAATGATATGGTAAATGAGTTGTCATCACCACACAAATCATAGGATAATGTGGTAAATGATATAGTAAAGACAAATCACATATCACATTATCTGGATCGGTTTTTGAGGTGACTAGCATTAGTATTTAAAAAATATATATATTATCTCCATAGATTTCAACAAACACACATCTCTGTTAATGGTTAAAACAATAGATCATACTCTTCTAAGTGTAGAAGAAAAATATATATGGTTTACTTCATGATCAAGAGAGAAAAATAAATTGTATGGAATGATCTCACTGCCACGTGATGATATTGTCTACAAAGCTTGCAGAATAAAAGTTTTATTAGATGGTCTCACCTTCTATGCAAAATTTTATTCATGATCAAAGCTGGTTGAATGCCGTTAAAAAATAATAATAATAATAAAAAAAGTGGTGTTATCGGAACCTTGACATATTTATTCACCACTTTTTAAGATTTTGATTTAATTATATAAAATTAAAATGTTTTATTATTATTATTTTATTTATTTTTAGAAATACCAATTTATTTAATTTTCAAACTTAATACACCTCATTTCTTTTTTTTAAAAATAAAATTAAAATTAAAATTAAAATTAACATCATTTCTAATCTACCTATAAAGTTTCTCATATCCATTGCAGAACTTGTTTTTTCTTCTTATTTCATGGTGAATCTATTCTTCTTGGATGCAATTTTTATTTTATTTTATTTTATTTTATTTTATTTTATTTTCTATAGTCGATCAGATTGTTGATAATAGATTGAAAGTGTGGTATTGGTTATCTCTGATAGTTTTTTTTAGCGATTGAGTTAGAGTTTTGGTGTAATTTCTATTAAAGGAAAAAATCTCGTTGATTATTGTCAAGTATCATAGGCATTCATTGAGATAGTTGACTATAATCAATTAATATTAATTAGTATAGTTAACTATAATCAATCATTGTTAATTGGTATAGTTGATTATAATCAATTGTAATTAAGTTAGTTCCCTTTTTCTTATTTGTATTAGTTGTATAAATATTTGTAATTCTCTATTCAAAAAATATACAGAAAATTCACAAATTCTTTTATTCTATTTTCTCACAAATTCTATTCTACTATTTTCTCCCAAATACCAAATTTTTCAGTTTCGCTTCGTGAGAGATTAGATTTTCTTAGTTGTCATTCTTAGTGTAATTTTGTTGTTTTGGTTGTTGGTGTGTGTGTCGTTTCGTGAGAGATTAGATTTTCTTAGTTGTCATTTTTGATGTAATTTTGTTGTTTTGGTCGTTATTGGTGTGATTCTAGATGCTTGATATCATTATTAGATAATTCTTCCATATGTTTTATATCATTCTCAGATTCTTATATAATATTTTATATGTTTGTAAGAAGCAAAGTTTATGGTTTAAGAGTTAAAATAATTTTTTTTAAAGAAAACAAATTAACAGTGAATAGGAAAGTGAAGTTTTCTCAGGTTTTCTTTGAAGTCTTTTTTTTTTTTTTTGTTTTTTTTTGTTTTTAATTTTTTTTTAATTTTTAAGTTATGTGTCTATTTAAGTAATTGTAATAAAGAAAAACGATAAGACCACTTTTTTTTAATAAAAAAAAAAGTCCGGTTGAATGCCACGTCAGTGGTGAATGACGTGGCAAAACATGATTGGGAGATAAAGAAGAGAACGCGTGGCGGGTTCCTTGGAGAACCATCCCCTGCAACTACAACTACAAGATTGAGATTGAAAGAGCAGGGTTGTGTAGACGACAAAACATGTGGAAATGAAGACGGAAACATTCTCTAAAGGAGCGCGCGTCGTTTTCCTCTTTCTCTGTGTCTCACTTTCTTTTTCTTCTTCTTCGTCAACTCCACTACTCAACCAGGTACTCACCTTTTTCATATGTGTATCTTCTCTACATCATTTTACAACTAAACCACTTTCCATACAATTATTGAATTCTTCTCATGATGCTATATGACTTTCAAACTTCAATTTCTCTAATCTTGTCTTCTACTTTTGTTTTGTTTTATACAGGATTTTACACAATCTGCTGCTACAAGGTAATTCCAATTCTATTAGCCTAGTAATTAATTGTATATGTTAGTGTCAGACATTGTTATTGTTGTTGGTAAATGGTGTTGATATAAAATAATTTCAAATTTTGATTGTCACAGAACACTGAAGCAAGTGAAGGAGGATGTTCATGAGATACACTGTTCAAGGGAAAGGAGTAGGGGAGCATGGACAATTATACAGGAGGTATAATAAATTTTTAGAAGAGCCCTAAACTACCATTTGAGTTTCTTTGTTTGATAGTAATTTAGCTAGGGTTTTTATTATATTTATCATCTGTTTGGTGCAGTACTTGATGCCCTTTGTGGAGAAAGAACAATATCGAATTTCGACTAGGTGTAGGCTTCACCCTGATAATGATGTATATAGAGATCAGGAACAACATAAATTCCATAAGGATACAAATGAGTGGAAATGTGGATACTGTAAGAAGAAGTTTTATGAAGAGAAATATCTTGATCGACATTTTGACAACAGACACTACAATTTGCTCAACGAGGTGTGCGTGCGTGGCCTCTACTTGGACCTTCTTTTTTTTTTTTTTTTGTGATGATTTATGAGTTTTGATATTAGTTCTCAAGATATATTATACCGTATGGTGATTGTCTTGCATTGCGTTTTGCCTCTCCATCTGTGTAATTTTGGTTGTTTATTTGTATGTTAATATGATCTGGATGTGCATGTCATTGTCGGGTATTACTTCTGAGAATATCCATAGGCCGTAGTTCCATGGACATGTCTTTTTTACCTATACCATTTTGTGCCCTGTGGGTGATTTTTCCTTGTGTTTACAAGTTGTTGTGAATGAAAAGGAAAAAGATTTCATAGGTCTGGTTTTAGCCTTCAAATTGTTACTTACTTACATGAATAGAAACATTTGCCAGTATTCTTACTTGAAATAAGAGAATCTGTCTGATTTTCTATAATCTCCTTTCTAGGACCCAAGTCCAGAGATTAGGCAATTGTTATGAAAATATAAATTGTAAACTCAGCAAGCATCTTTTCTGATAGCCGAAGTGACATTTACACTGGCCATGACATCTACTACATATGAATAATATTCCATTTCTAACGCACTCTCTCTCTCTCTCTCTATATATATATATATATCCCCCAATGAAACTCCTTGGCTTCCTTAATTTCTTGTGCAAAAACTCACAAGTCACGGCCGTTGCAACCTCATGTTTTGCTATAAAAGTCATCGTCTATATTTCTCTTAATAGCCTTACTCTTGCATGAGTTGCTGCCTTTGCTGCCATCATTCTGTCCTGTTTATTCTTCCACCCTATCCACCTTTCCTCATACACGTCTTTGCTTCTAGAGCCACATATGTAGTTCACTTTCTTTGAGAAAACTTTGGCAACCTTGACCTTGTAACTGTTTAAATTTAATGATTACTAAAACATTGCATGCTTTTGCTGAGTCCAGAGTCATGGCAGGTGCTTGGCTGATCTATGTGGGGCATTGCATTGTGATCTTGTACTGGATATTGTGCAACGCAAGACCAAGTGTAATTCTGCAGCTGCTGCAAGGAATAAACATCTGTGTGAGGTAGTCTCTTTACAAGTTATTATCACACTGATTCAATTTTTTTTAGTCATTAATTTGATAATTTTGTGCAGAGTCTAGCCCATAGTTGTTTCCCTGTCAATGAGGGTCCTTCAGCAGGCCGTCTTCATGGTAAATTTAAATATTAGTGTTTTTTATTTTATTATCGTTTTTTGGTTTTAATTTTAACTTCTCATTGTATTGCTTTCTGATTTCAACTATTTGATAGAACTCTTCTTGCGTCAATTTTGTGATGCCCACACTTGCACGGGGAATCAGAAACCCTTCTCCAGAGGGCACAGGGTAAAGTTCATCATCATCTTTGGGTAGAATTTTGTGTGCTTAAATTCTTTTTAAGTGGTAACACCATTAACAAAGGTAAACCGAATGTGGAGAAATGTGGATTTTGTCTTCTCAAGCAAAGTTTTTCATGCTTAATAAAAAATTAAATGTTAGAAACCTCTTACCAAATAAATTAAACAAACTCAAGGGACACACTGGCATATTCAAGTTGCTATTGGATTCATTCATGGTTGTAATTATGAAATTAAAAAGCTTACGTAACTTCACTTGCTATATAAACTTGAAGGTCCAATCCTATGTTTTCTATTAAGTTTACATAGAAGGATTTTATTGCATATACTCTTTCTCACCATGCCTCTCTGTTCTGTAATTCTTTTGCAGAAGCATATAAGTATACCCTATTTGGCTATTTCTATTCTGACTTTGCTGCTGCTGCCACTTGTCTATCTTTTTGTTTACTTGTACCAAAGGTATAAATTTTCCAGCCTCTTCAACTGGCACATCTCAAACAGCTTATGAAATGTCTTTAAAATAGTATTGTTTATGCTTCAGGGGAATCAAACGGGGCAGCCAAGAGCTGAGGCGCATCTCACTAAGTGGACGGAAGAAAAAATCTTATTAGTCAGGAATCAGGATAGTTTTATGTTATTCACTCTATCTGATATAGGGACTCATTCAGTCATTCTCTTTTGGTTTCTACAAGGAGGGAAGGGGTCTGAGAGAGAGATATGTACTGAAAATCGCATTTGCATTGTTCCGATGTACTTTTTGTACCTGAAATGTATATTTAGAGAAGAGAAAGATGAAGTAGATTGACCCTTTGAAGATTCATTTGAACTCCAATTCATTAAAAAGATTTAACATCACAAAGATATGTCCAGTAAGCATTTTGAAATACCAAGTTTACTGTATGAAGATCCAAGTGTATAAACAGTCATGGCTGTGATGGAGCTGAAGATTTGTATTGTTATCCTTTTTTATCTGAATACGAATAAGTTGTACATCATTCACTCTTTATGGAACCATAAACCAGGAAAACTGGAAAATTGACTTTATTTCTTTGCAAGCATACTTCTATTGTACATTGATGTTAACGACTTTGCTGGTGGCGCTGGCTTTTGGAATAGTTAGATACAAGACACCGTCTTTGACCTCTGCGTTAATCTTCTCAAACTCAATGTTCTCTGGCAATGCAATTCTACTGCCGTAGCTTCCATAGCTACCGTTTGGCCACTCTTCTTCCTCTGCGCCGTTCACTTGATTTTCTCTCTTCCCTGGAACCTTTTCAGCCTTAATTACGAGCATGTTCTTCTCTTCGATCCACACCTTGACATCATTCTTTGTCATGCCAGGCATATCGAACCTAATCTTATATTCGTTTTCCCTTTCCTTTATCGCCCAAGGTGTCCTTCCCCGATTGTATCTGTTATATCCATCTCTCGGCCTTTCTGGAACCGAAGGCCAGTTGCTAGTGTATGCAAAAGGATCCTCCATTATTCCCTCCATGGTTTCCATCATCTGTTGCACTGTCCTTGCACTTGGAAACCTTTCCCATGTCCCTGTAGAAAATAAGCTTTTGGTGTGAGTTTGTCGTCACAGTGTTTTATCTGATAATAAAGAATTGAAAAAATTACAGTAATGTGTACTTCCACTGAGAGGTGTTCTAGTTCTTAGTTACCTGGAGAGGAAACTTGGGCAGCGTTCTTCTTTTGCTGGGGCTGATACTGGATTGCTGCTCTTTTTAAGTGGTCGAGATTGTCCCTTTTCTCCGCCACTGCCTTTACAGTTCTCAAAAGGGGTGTTTTCTTGTAGCTGGAAAATCTAGCTACTCTCTCGGACGCACAGGGAGTGTAAATACAAACTTGAGACGCCATTTGTTTTTGTGTCCAATGTATTGAAGCAAGTTTTGTGTCCAGATGGAAATTTATAAGGTGCTGACGAAACTTCTGGAGTTGGACATGCTGTGTGTAAGTTGTCATTGCTTCTGTAATGTTCTAGACTCCTCTACAAACTGTTAATTCAAGAAGGGACATGCTTTCTTTAGCTTTATCTCCAGTCATTTTCCAAACTTACATGACCAGCTACCGTACATCCCTTTTGAGTTTGCATTCACATGATTACAAATTAAACCAAGGATTTGGTATTATCAAGACAATCTCGATAAAATATGGCAAGATGAGATTGACTCAGTGGTATGTCTCTTGACATTTACACGGTTGTAGATTTGAGTCATATCCCTTCCTCAGAACCCTAAATTATTTTAATATATGAAATACAGAGTATTAATGTTGTCCGCTATCAAGATTTTCAAGGACCACAATGGTACATTCGAGAGACATTAAGTTCAGCATGGTCCCATCTAGAAAACTCTTCAAACGTGCTTTTTGGAACAATTTAGTTATTATGCAATGCCAGTAATCAGTATGCCACCCTTGGCACCTCATACAAAATGGAAAACTACAATGAGCATTTTACATTGTAAATAATCAAGTAACATTTTAAAAATGGCAAACAAAACAAATCATAAATATGTAAAAGGCAAAATCGGTTCACACATAGACAACATGTGGAGACCAGTTTACATTGTAAATTACAAGAAAAACGCGTGATATATTACACTCTTCAGCTTCAGCGAGAATGGAAATCACTTTGCGGTCATCATCTGACCTTAGATTGAAGAATTGGCAAAATCGAACCTTGGTTTCCCTCATTTCCTCTTTGCTGGATCCCGACTGAGTCCATGCTTCTTTAGTGTCTTGATATAGTTTCTCATGAGGCTAAACTTGTTGCTCCCAAGATAATAGAAATAATCCCATGAATAGATCCCAGTTTTATGCAGATCATCAAATATTATCCTGAACCAACCACCAAAAAGTCAAATAATCATAGCGTAATATGGGAAAATGTATCCGAAAATAATCAGTCATTTTGGAGCAAGATAAAAGAAGCAATAAACAAAACTTGAGTTTTAAGCATAGGTACCTTACCCCATAGTTTCCCATGGGTTCTGCGGACATGATCCCCACATGACGCCGTCCAAATATTACCTAGTGGTACAGGCAAAGAGGTCATTACCGATAAATGAAAAATAAACCATAAATCAGTTCATTTGTTCACTGTGTCAGTAAAGGAACCCAAAATATATGCATCATATGAATGGAGATCGTCCAATATACTGTTGTATTTCCAGGAAACTTGGTTCAGGCCAATAGGAAGCACCAAATTCCATTTCTCCAACACTCATGAGCACGAGTAACCCCAAAACTATAAGTAAAATTTCAGGAGCCCCTATATTGAGATTATTCTCATTATCATCTTTACTTGACAAAAGCTTGAAATATGTGGATCCCAAAGTGCAAAACTAGTACGTTGCATAATCTAAATGTTTTACGAAAATAAAATAGAGAATCTGAAATACTCAACAAGTTAGAGAATGATGAAAATGTTCAAAAAACTACCTTTTCACCCCCAAATGATCTAATCTTGCCATCAGCAGCTGGGCTTTGTATTCTTAGAAATTCAGCCGACAAACTAAACTTGCTACCATTAACATATTCCAAGTCTACCTGAAACAGGAGAAGCAAATATCAAAGATAGTAAGAAAAAAGATGTAAGATAAACATGATAGCCAGCATAACCAACACATAATACTTGACACACCGCCAGCCCTCGGCCTATACTCCTATCAACATACCCAAATCTCCATTCTGCTGATTAACAAGTTTTACACAACAATTACAAGAACTAGTATCGGATCGTAATCCAGAAGCATAAGCTGAGGCAAATGTCCTAATCCATCAGTTAATTCAATAACCTCTTAGGGGGTTTCTCAGTTAATGTCCTAGTCCATCAGTGAACATGTGTTAAAACAAAATTCCAAATTTCAAATTGTTCATTAATCATAAGAAAAAATATAACCATAGCAGATCAAAATGTATTCAGAAGAAACAAGTTATAACCTAATCACTACGTCCTCCATTAACATTGAGTGCTGACTAACAATATGATGTCTTTCTCAACAATTATCTTGGCCAAATTTTTTGTTAGTGTTATAACCCAAAAAAACCCATCTGGGTAAGCTGATTTAATTAATAAAACAACAAATTGAAGACCAAAAATAAGGATTAAAATAAAATAAAATAACAGACGAAATAAGAAGTAAATTGAGTCTACTAATCAAATACTGAAATTATGAACAAGAAGTAATAGATGAAAAAAAAAAAAAAGGTGCTAACTTTCTTAGGTGCATCAAGAGAGAATCGAGTGAGTCGTGGAGAATCAACACTTGTATGGATCCTCCGTATCGCTCTCTGTATCGCTAGCATTGCTCTTCTTCTCCGACCTCACCTGTAAGCTCGCTCGCTCTCTTTCTCTGTCGTTTCGGTCATGTTGTGGATTTGCAAACTGGACCTGAACACAAGATCAATAAAGTTGGGCCTATAATATTCCTAGTTGGGCTATAAGGCCCATTAATAATTGGGCCTAGTTCTCAAATCATATGTGTTTAGTCATAATAGTAACATAATCATGATTCAGTCCCTAAAAAAAAAAAAACATAATCATGATTCATGACTCCAAAAATCAGCTATAAAAATATATATATTAAAAAAAAAAACTTATCTTGATGATCCCTATTAAAAAAAAAAAAAAAAAGTGACCTAGTCATAATGTCTATTATAAATTTTTTCTTCTATTTTTTTATGATTAAAGAAGAAAATCCAAAAGCTTTGGTACAAACAATGACTTTAAAATAACCTTGATTAAATTGATAATTCAAAAAGAAGAAGAATAATATGATGATGATAAAAAATCATAATATCTTTATTTTTAATTCATTATTTTTTTTTTCAATTAATTAATACATTTATAATGATGATGGTGGTGGTGACGAATTTGAGAAGTCTAATTGATGACTATACCCATATGTGTTGTACCATTTTAATTTTGTAATTAAATTAATAAGAAACCCTAAAATTTGTCTTTGGTCAAAATAATTAACAAACCATTAATCACCAACTTGATGTTGATTTTTTTTTTTTTTTTGATAAGAAACTTGATGTTGATTTATGATGAGCTTTTCTGTCTTTAAAAAAAAAAAAAAAAAAAAAAGGGTGAGCTTTTCTCACTCACTACAAAGCTATCAGTTTTTAACTTACTTGACCGCCAAATTTGACTGTATATGAATATTATAATAACAATATCCATATTGCTAGATACTTTTTTAAATTTCTTTTATCTTGAACCAATTGTTAGTGATTATATGAAGAAGAAGAAGAAGTTGAACCATTGACGTTTAAGCATGTTGTTTTTCGTTGTTTAATAGGTAAACTATCAAAAACCCGCCCCTAGTTTGGTTATTTACCAAAAACCATCATATAGTTTCGTTATTAGCCAAAAATCATTCTACATGTTTTAAATTTTTATATTTTGATATATATTTTTTTGTATTCCGATTGAGATATATATTTTTTATTTGTTTTTGTATTCCAGTGGATATATATATCTTCACTGAATTTAAAAATATATATATAAAAATATAAAAATTTAAAGAATGTAGAGTGGTTTTTGACTAATAACGAAACTAGAGGGTGATTTTTTTACCAATAAACCAAACTAGAGGGTGGTTTTTGATAGTTTCCATGTTTAAAATGCATTGGCATGGGCATTTAACTGTGGTACCAATTTATGTCTCTAACGTTGTTGATCAAAATAAAATAAAATAAATTATATTGAAAATAATATATAGCATGATAGATAGTAGATTGATAGGGTTTCCTCGTATAATTTACATAAAATACCAACAAGTGGTAGTAAATTAGTAATTAAAAAGACTCTTTCAAATTAGCTATAAATTATGTATAGTCCACTTTTAGTTATTATTTGGGATTATAGACATTGACAATAAAATTAGAGGACATCAAGATTTTCATTGGTTAATAAAAGATCATTGGTTGAGCTAAAATGTTGTTAACATGTCTTGTCTTGTCTTTAATATATATATATAATTTTTTTTTTTCTCATCAGAACCGAACTGAATTTATAAATCATTGATTAAATTTAAAAAGATTTTGAATAACCTATATGAGTCTGATGATTAATAGTTATGAAACTCATATAAATAAAAGCAGTCGATCATAAAAAGAGAAAATTATATATATATATATATATGCCACTAAATTTTCGAGGGTTTATTGGATCCCTGACAAGGTCAAACACTGCTGTCTGACTAAAAAACCAAAGGTCACTAATATCTTGATCGGTTAATAAATGACTGTTGGTTGAGCTAAATGTGGTAAACATAGGCTGTCTATTTGATTTGATTTATTTTATTTTTAAATTTGATAGTTTGTCAACCTCTAAGACATCTATGTCTATCTATGTCTACAAAAATGAAAAATAAAAAAAAAAACTTCTCACGTATACTTATAAAATACATATAATGATATTTGAATGAGTAATACTGCTTATCCAAATTTAGTGTTCAAATAATATATCAATACTTTAATTCATTCATTTAAATCGTATAAATATAATACAATTTAAATGAATGGATTATAATATTGTCATATCATTTGTAAACTAGATTTACACAAAGTAATATTATTGTATTCGAATATACTATCACGACTTGAAAATGAAATGAGATATGCACATTGCTTAATAGGGAACATGGATGTCTTTTTCGAATTAAGTTACTAATTTCCAATCAAAACTTGAATGGGTAACATAAACCTAATTGACTGTGTCCGCTGTGAATAATATTAATTGATGGGTCAGACGAGTAATTAGCTGGTAAATGTGAATGCAAAGAATAACTTGTAAAATGAAAGTGAGTCTTGAATCTTGATGACGACCAACTATATTTGATTTTTTGTGATAAATCATTAATTGGTCTCCACTAATTATAAAATTTACAACGAATTTGACCTTTTAATTCACTCACGACTAGCTAACTACATTGACAATCTTGTCTTGGTTTTTTATTTTTTATGTTTTATTTCATTTTTCTTTAACCGTGTACTCTTCTTCCTTCAATTTCAACTTTGTTGATAACAATGACAAGTTAAAAACTGTGAGTTATATATATATATTTAAGGGTGTCGATATTGACATCCATAAAACTTATTAGTACATCTATATTTTATTAAAAATTTTAATTATAAAAATATTTCAATAGAAATTTACTAATAATGACAAATTACTTTAATTAAAAATAAACCAAATACTATATACACTCATTAATTACACTCATATCTTCAACTATATTTCTTTATTATAAAAAAACTTACCTTTCCAAAAAAAAAAAAACTTATGATAAACCCTAACATATTATAAACCCTAATTAAACTATAATTTTATTTCAAGTCTCAAACTTTCTCATCATCATATAATTATTATATTGTTTTTGTCTTTCTTTTATGTATAGTTATGAACTCTCAATAAACAAATATATATATACATATATATTTAACGATATCTATAGATATCAACATTTTTTTTTTTTTAAGATAGCCGTAAATATCAATATATATATATTTTAAGATAACGGTATAAATAAGAGAATTTCATATTGAAAATCTCTTGACCCCATATACGGTCCCACATATTCCCTTTTATAAGACTCCTACATTCGAGATATTTCTAAAAGTAAATTGGACTATCATTAAAAGAGAATTTGATTCCAAAAATAATATGATTTTTTTTAATATATAAATTGTGTGTGATAATAATTTAAGAATGTTTATAAATAATATGTATTAAAATGAATATATTTATTTCAATGAAGGTACTATTGACATTATGATGGGCGTTTATAGTAATATTTATTTTTAAAATTTTAGACATGAGTGTACTTATAAAAATGGGTGTACTATGCTGCTATAAGATGCTATATTCGTTCTATTGGCTTTGGTGTGATTATTCGAGACAGTTTTGGTTCGATTGTTGCTTCTGCGATTAAAAAAGTTAATGCTAGTTATTCTTCTTTGGTGGCTGAAGCAATGGCGATTCGATTTGGTATCCGTTTGGCTATGGATTCGGGGTTGGTTTCTTTCCAGGTTGAATCAGATTCTCTTCATGTTGTCAACATGGTTAATAAGGGGGTGATTTTTGCTGCAGATGTTGGCCCGATCAATATTAGTGATATCCTGTCCTCTTCTAGTCTCTCCCATAACTGGTCTATCGGTCATGTGATGCGTACCGGTAACAATGCTGCTCACCATTTTGGCTCAGTTGGCTCTTTCCGTTAAGTCGAAGTGTGTTTGGTTGAATAGCTTTCCTCCCTGTGTGGAGGGCTTTGTTAAGCTTGATGCTTCTGTTTAGTTTGTTTTCTTCCTTCAAAAAAAAAAATGGGTGTACTTATAAGTTTTATGGGTGTCAATATCTGCACCAAATTCTTAATTGTCCTTTTCTATTTCATTATATAATTAGTACTCCATTAATAAAGAGTATTTTTTATTGGGTAGTGTTAAGAGCATCTCCAATACAAGCGTGACTTGTGAAGAAAAAAAAAGATGTCACGTAGGATTAATAGACATTATATTTAAAAAATCTTTTTCCAATACAACCGTGCATATTCAACCTCAGGCTAATATGGTAAAAAAAATATTAGACATTGCCAACATGATCGTCTACTTTCAGACGTTCTGTTGAAAAACTATTTTTTTGGTTGATTCGGCAAGTATTTAAAACTTACATTAATTTTTTATCTATTTTTGGTAAGGAAATAAAATAAAAAATAAAACGGGAAAAAAAAATGGACACATAATTAAAAACAAATTGTATTTTAGACGGAAGCATTAAAAACCAAATATTTTTTTGATTGTCTATCAAGTTTATTTGTATTCCACATAGAAAGAAAGTCTTTTGACATTGTTGTCATGTCGACGATTATTGGTATGCAAGCCGCTTTTGTATTGAAGATACTCTAACATGTCCCCTTAGGGCAAATTACTATATTAAAAAAAAAGTTTATCACTATATTTACTGTATTGTTTCAATAAATGTAGTGATTTTTACGGTATACCCTTTTTTATAATATCAAAATAGCATATATATATATATATATATTGTGTTGATAAAATCGGTAAAAATAGAATTTATCATAGGGTGTGGATGTTAACATCCATAAAACTAATCAGTATACTCATTTTTATAGGTACACCGTACACCTATATCTAAAATTTTAAAAAATAAATATTACTATAAGCACACTTCATAATGTCAATAGTACCCTTATTGAAATGAATATATTCATTTTAATACATTTTATTTGTAAACACTCTTAAATTATTAAAACACCCAATTTTTTTTTTATTTTAAAAATCATATTATTTTTTGAATCAAATCCTTTTCTAATGATAATCAAATTACTTGTTGGAAATGTCTCGAATGTAAGAGTCTTATGAAAGGAAAGATGTAGAACTGAATTGTATATGGGGTCAAAAGATCTTCTGACTTGAAAATCTAGTTAGGCGAAAAACAGGGGTTTTCTAAACTCGATCTCCTTTTGATTGAACGTCGTAGAGAGGGTAAGAAGGATTTAAGACGAGAGTGAGAAGGCTCCTTCTTTTATCACTGCCTCAGCCAATCCAATCTATCAAGAAATACATCTTCGCTTTACCGGGAGAGGAAAAAGGGCTGGCTCGATCATAACTCCGTTGACTGACCTCTTTAATTGGGTCGCGATCGGGCCGGTAGGGTGGGTAATGCTATCGGGAAGCTTTCCCTGCAACCATCAACAGATATGGAAAAAGAGCAAGCCAAGCAATTGCTCTAGTTCCCTCTGCTTACACCTGGTCAATTCGTTGATCGCCTCTCTCGTCTCTACTGACACTTCCCGAGCATGCGGGGAGGACTGCTCCTCAGAGGATCAGTTGATGCCTCACCGATATCGATGAAATCGCTCTTGATGTGTCGTTCTACTCTTGGCTTGTCTAGTCAATCTATAATTCTCTTATATATGCAACTATCTTTTTTTTATTAAAAAAAAAAAAAACGTTGATCGATATCTACAGCTATCTTTAAAAGAAAAAAAAAAAAAAAATTTTGGTTATTGATAAAGTTCATAACTAGACATAAAAGAGAAATAAAAAAATAAAAAAGTAAAGAAATACTAACTATGTATGATTAGAGTCATATGAGAACGTTTAATACTTAAAATAAAATTAGAGTTTAATTAAGAATTTTTCATAAAAATTAGGGTTTACCGTAGGTTAGGATTTATTATAAGTTTTTATTTTTTATTTTATTTTAATAAAGAGATATAGTTGAAGGTATGAGTGTAATTAATGAGTGTATATACTATATAGTATATTTGGTTTATTTTTAATTAAAGTAATTTATCCTTATTGGTAAATTTCTATTGGGATATTTTTGTAATTAAATTTTTAATAAAGAGTGGTGCTATTGGCACACCCCTGGTCTATTTATATCTCACTTTTTTAAAATTTTGATTTAATTAAATAAAATTAAATGTTTAAATTAATTTTTTTGATTAATTTCCAAAATTACCATTTTTACTTATTTTTCAAATTTAATACACTCAATCTCTTATATCTTTATATGTCTCTCTCTCACCTCCATTGAACTATTTATTTATTTTATTTTTATTATTTTTGAGTTTTTTTTTCTTCTTATTTCATGGTTAAAAAAAAAAAAAAAAACAGAGTTTTTTTTAACATAACGACAACTTGATATCATTATAAAGAAAAAGTTAGCTTCAAACTTACTTTTGGAGAAGAAATTGTTTCCAGATACTTAATATCAATCTTAGACAATTCTTACGGATGCTTCATGCCATTCTCAACCAATTCTTTCAGATGTTTGATATTGTTCTCAGACTCTTCCATAATATTTTGTATGTCTATAAGAAGCAAATTTTTAGGGTTTAAGAGTTTAAGGAATTTTTTTTTTCAAGAAATAAATTACAAGAAATAGATTTTTTTTTTTGTAGAAGATTTTGTTTCCTTAAATTGTATATCCCTTTAAATGATTTTGATTAAAATAAATAAATAAATAGTACTATATAATTAGATCGGTAGGGGTGTACCAATAGCATGGCTCTTTAATAAAATATAAGTGTACTAATTAGTTTTATAATAACAATATTGACATCCTTTTTTATAAAGTCAAAATATCTTATTCTTCTTTTTTTTATTTTATTTTTATTTTTTTATGTCGATGAAATTTGCAAAAATAGTCTTACTTAAGTTAGAAGACCACAAGACTTGAAGTATAAAGCAAAGATCCGGACAAAAAAAAAAAAAAAAACAACCACCACCACGACCGAGAGACTTGTCTATGTCCATTTAAATTGTAGTAAAGCTCAAAATATACAAGAATGTACCGTTATTGAGATGAGAAAATGGATGGGATTATATACATTAACTTAATTTTTTTTTTTACTAGCTAAAATTTAAATTTCAACCTCCGTAACATCAATTTTCAATAGTTTTAATTGAGTTTTAAAGATGATATGAGATTGTTCAATTCCCACCACTGAATTGATTAATAGTTGGATTTTAAAATCTATTTAAATTAATAAACCATACTCTAAAAAAGAATTTAATATACAATAGATGCATGCTTTTCTAAGAAAACATTTTTAAAAATTAAAGCACCCTTTTGAAAATCAAATGTTTTTTTATAAATTTTTTTTTTCTGTTAAGTATACTTTGTAAAATACATTTTGAAGTATATATTTGTAGAAATGCTTTCACTATAATATATATATATATATATATATATTTTTTTTTTTTTTTCCTTAAAACTCTTCAAAATTTCTTTTTTTTTTTTTTTAAATCCTTTGAGTTCTCATAAATCATAAGAAATTTAAAAAATAGACCGATGAATAAATGTTTTTTACTACCAAATTATATCGGATGGTTGTAGATAGTCGGTTGTTTTTACGGTCGAATACTTCTTTTGAGAGTTATGGAGTTCATGTAAGAGTCCATGTCTTTTTTTTCTAGAGATGCATGAACCACCATTAAACTAATCATAATAAAGAATAGAGCTTGGAGGATCCACTTCA
The DNA here is from genome assembly GCA_035582765.1 of Acer negundo. Classification (NCBI taxonomy): domain Eukaryota; kingdom Viridiplantae; phylum Streptophyta; class Magnoliopsida; order Sapindales; family Sapindaceae; genus Acer; species Acer negundo. The sequence goes on along the minus strand of CM069237.1, from coordinate 8,275,961 downwards.
TTATTGATATATGTTTCAGTGCTTAGCACGACCCCACTTCCAATTACCTCGGTCCCAACAAATCATTCAATTTTTAATTATCAAAAGCCACCAATATAATCAATTTGATGTACTATATATCATATTATTAATTACTTATAATTAATTATCATCAAACAAAATAAGCAAGCTTATCAGCTTATGTGTATATTATATTACAGAAAATTATAAAAGACATGACTACCCGGCAGATATTCTCAACCCAGATAACTCATTCTTAATTAAAACTTAAATGCTGTTATTATATTTTACAAAACCGAAACAAAACAAGTAACATGTTCATTCATAACACAAGTTCGTGGTTGTGCACTGTCTTCCCCTCCACGTTTCTTTGTCTATCAAATCACAAAGCAGTGTGTAGAGAACACCCTTCTGTTAGTAGAAGTTGTTTTTCGAACCGTGCTTATAACGTTAATCTTGCTCGATTCCTAACAGACCTTTGATTGCTGGTGGGGAAATTAAGCTTATCTATCATGACAAGGTCTTACATATATTGATCAACCTCATATGTCCCACTGGCCGGATGTGATGATCACTAGCTAGTTCAATCCAGGTTAAAATATTAATTAACGAAAGAAGAAGAAGAAGAAAAACAATGATCAATCACACATATATAATTAATTGATTAATTAATTAATTACAAGTTTTAACAGGTGTTTAAAAAAAAAAAAAAACCAGAACACATAATGAAAACAAGAATATATAAGAAATTAATAAGGTTAAATGAAGAAGAATATATAATGTTTAAAATAAAAGTAGCAAGCACTCATGAGTCTAAAAATCATCATAAATATTCTGATTGAATTTTCTAATAATTTTCTAATAATAATTATTATTTTCCTCCAAGCTGGAAAAGATTTTCTTCAAGTTGGTTGAAACAGTCCCAGGAGAGTATAGAGTCGACATTATCAAACCACTGTTGCAGAGAGGGATCAGATATTTCCTCCATTGAAGAAGAAAACGATGAGCTGCAAGCTGAAACAGTAGTTGAGGTGTTGCTTTCTTGGTTCCACGATCCTCCACCAACAAACTCCAAATTTGCTCCACTACACATCATCAACTCGTAATTCTTTAATAGATCCGTTGTGTCATCCATGCTTATCAACTCTTCTACTTGTTCTTCTACTTTGTCTTCTGTTCTTGGAATATCTTTCTTGACATTATTAGTATTATTATGATCATCTTCCATGTCATCATCACGAGACTCTAATATTATCTCCAAGCTAGTGTTCTCTTGTACTGATGAGGATTCCTTTGGTGAATTTGACTCTAGAGTACTTGTCTGATCATCATCATCATCAGTTGTTTTTTGATCAGTAGTAGTAGTAGTAGTGGGTTTGTGAGTGACAGGATCCACACCCAGCAGCTTCAGTCTCTTCTTGATTCGAGTATTCCAATGGTTCTTGATTTCATTATCTGTTCGACCAGCAAAATGAGAAGCTATCTTTGACCATCTACACAATAATACAAGAAAACAATAAGCCATCTACCTAATAATAGGGTGGTTCCAAACATACTAAAATTATAAGTTAAGAACGTCCAACTACAACCAATAATAATATTATATAATTATAGTCATATATTTTGTCACTTGTCACATTAATTCCATATTGTTACATATAACTTGTTAGTTTCATGAACGATTTAGAATTATAGCCTAAAATAAAAACACGAAGGTGAAAGACTTTTACATGAAATCTGACAAACATATTTGAACAAGAACGAAAAGAAAAGAAAAAGATGAAGAAAGAAAATTAATTACCTGTTGCCGAGACGGGAATGAAGCTGAATAATTTGGTCCTCTTCCATTTCTGTGAAAGCACCCCTCTTAAGGTCTGGTCTCAGATAATTAATCCATCTTAATCTACAACTTTTCCCACATCTCAATAGACCTAATTGAATTGATCACCATAAATTAAAATTAAAAAGTAATCTCAAAATGAAGCAATTATGCATGTAAATATTTATATGTAATGTGTGACTGAGAGAATGATCAGATAGAAAGAGAGAGATAGCATGATATATATATGTATAGATACCTGCAAGCTTGGGAACCATTCGCCAGCAATGAATGCCATTATTGAGAATGAAATTGATGAGCTTATGATCCTCTTCAATAGTCCATGGACCTCTTTTCAATCCAACCTTATCACAACAAGGTTGCCTTCCCATAATTATAATATATGATTGATTTCACTCTTCAAATTAATTCTTGATCCCCTTAATTTGGGAGCTAGAGAGAGTTGATTTCTTGGATGATCGAATTCGAAAAACCAACAGGGTACGTGTTGGTTCTTAAAAAGGAAGTTAAAATGGAAGCAAAGATGCTATGCCAGTTCATTAACACAATTAAAAAATAAGAAACATGTAGTTGAAGAGGGGAGACAATGATTGAATTGAAAAAAACAATAAAACAAAAGCAATTTAGCTAGCTAGAGAGAGAGGGATCATATACATATATATCGAGAGGGTGGTCATGATCTGGTGGTCTGTTGCAATAATAATAAAATGGCCACCACCCATATTCAGATGATGAAAAAGGTGTACTTTGAATATGTAACACACTAGCTAGGTAAAATAGCAAATTAGAGAGACGTGGGTCTCTCGTTGACAAAATTTAATTATATGTATGCTTCCTTGCAACTAATTAAAGTCTTCTCTAATTGGCTTTTGATTAATTTAATAAAACAGATTAAAGTAGAAAAACATTATTAATAAGATCGATAGGATTCCTTGGTCCCCTTATAAGCTGGCTAATTTTTGTCGTTGGAGGCGACTCTTCTGTTGTTTTTTTTTTTTTAGGAGACTTTAGAGATGCTCTCATCATATAAATGTGTAAGTCTACAAAAATTCCACCATGGATTTACTTGATTTGGAACTTTTTAATTTGACTTACCCATGTAAATATATATATATATATATATATATATATGAGAGAGACTGAGAGAGTTTGGTTGAGATATATAACAGTCAATGTTTTTTAGTTTGAACTAGAGAAAGAGAGAGAGAGACGCAAGTTAAAAAAAGAAAAAAAGGAAAAAGACTGAAATATTATTAAATATATTACTCATCTTCAATTTATTATTTCTCTACCTTTCCAAAAATAATTAAATTATTTTCTGTCTATGTCAATCATGTTTCGATTGATTGATGAATCACATTTAATTTGTTTTTCTTAGGATTTTCTTCGATATTGAGTATTGACTAAGAAATATAATCGTTTTCTTGAAGATTTTATTTTATTTTTTATTTTCTTGAAAAAATTTCTTGAGGGTTTATATTACATCATCATCAACAACAACAACAACTGTCAATGGTTCAAAGCTTACCTCATAACTTTTATGGCAGTTTATAAGCATCCAATTGCCAGTGTCGATAATTAATGTCTTAATTTCTTGTAATGACTCATCAGGTGGTGAAATATTTATTATATATTGATCAACTTGTTCACACAGATAATTGTTGTTTAATTGATCAAAGACTAGTTAAAAGGCTTTGATTTTTCTTTGAAGAGAAACTATATGTATCGATCCCCTTAATTATATAAACTAAATATATATATATATATATATTATCGGGTGCAATAATATATACATTTTTTTCGTGTATGATTTCAATAAATAAGTGGTAATTGAAAAAAGTTTCAATTAAAGCTGGTGTTCGATTGAAAAGAGTGTATTTTTGCTCACCCACATTTTTGTGGGTAAGCATTACCTCCCTCCCCAGCACTTGACATGTGTCCAGGGAGGGGCTGCTTTTGTTAAAACACATTAACAAAAACATCCCCTCTTTGGACACATGTCAAATGCTGGGGAGGGAGGTAATGCTTACCCACAAAAAGTGTGGGTGAGCAAATTCATTCTCATTTGAAATCCTGTATAAAAAGAAAATTCTCGCATTTGATTAGTGCTGATATATAGAAGTCAGTGTTTTGGCTGGTTCGACTAATAGTTAATGGTCACAGGGGCATATCTCAGCTGGTAGATAAATGAGTTTGGAGTTTGGACAAATGATTCTTAACTATTTTAGGCAAATAGACCAACCATCAATGTTTTCTGTGACTTTGGTTAAATACTTGTAAAATTTGTGTTTTTCATTGATAATCTCTTCTATAACTAATTATAATTATTATATGGTATTTCTCTCGTCAGGATAGTTTTGAAAAGAAACAAATTTAAAGACTTTTCTTTTCTAACATTATAAAATACTGATTTTGTTATATAACATTACAAAACAAATACAAAACAAATATGGATGGCTCTAATACCACCAAGGGCATACCAGGAAATATTTATTGCCCGGGGCTAAATTATATAAATAAATGTTTTCTTTTTTTTCCTTATTACATACTAACATTACAAAGACAACTCATTAGCTATCAATAGTTGGATTTATCTGCTTTTATTTAGTCAATACTTTTTAATGTTTAATTAATGACTCACAAACTATCACACTAAATTTATTAAATTCGGTGTGCAATATAAAGAAAACTTTTGTGATTTTCCATTTTTCGTCCTCCATGCACATTAATATAACAAAGTCAATGCAAGACATACAAGCCAGTGATTAAGAATAACAAAAAAATTTATACGATTCTTGATGATATTATTTGTTTAATTTCTTTAATAATAAGATGACACAAATAATGGTCTACTCAATAATGAATTTGGATCCTTTGTTGATCTGATATTTTTCCTAATCCCACTTAATCTCATGATACATAAGCATTGCAATGAATGTGTGGTTCAAATGTGATTGGTTTCCACAAACACTTTATCAACAATACATCACATACTTTAAAAAGATCAAGAAAAAAATCAAATCAAAAGAGGATCCAAATCCCTCAATAATATAAAATACATTTGTAAAATTTATGCATAAACAATTATTGAAATTTTGAGTTCAAAAAAAAAATTATTTAAACTTACAAAAGATTTAATTCTATAATGTTAAAGCCATAATATTATGTGTATTTTTACCGTTTACTTTGAACAACAAAATATTACATTTCATTAACTTTAGACAAATACATCATATTCAAGTAATATTATCAAACCTTAGGGCTGTTTCTATAATTAACCTTATATATTCCGCCCTTGAATGCCACCTACAAAATATCTTCATACATCAATGTTTTAATGAAATTTTTTTATTTCTAAAATACATTTACATTTAATTGCTTAAAATACATGGCTTTATAATTGGAAATTAAATTTACTTCCTACACCCATAAGTTGAACATTCAATATTTCAATCTATCGTAAACCCTAATAATATATACTTAATCCAGCCAAACATCAACCAAGAAATATACATTTTTTTCACATATATCGTCAAAAAATAGATAAACAAAAAATTGATTTCATGGATTATTAATGCATTTAGGTATATTTAATCATTATTTTTTTATTGTTTTGTGATTGAAAAAAAATATATATTGCAGTTGTAGTCTTGTAGAACTTTTTACCCCAAACACAACTCTCACACACTTTACTTTTAATTCAACCGCAAATTTATATTAATTTAATTGGTTTGTAAACAAAAAAACTTGGTGGATGGATTTTTTTTTTTAATGGAAAAAAAAAAAACTGGTTTGTTTGACGATTGAAAAAAAAAATTATATTTTTAGACAAAAGAATCTATTGTTGTTTTCTATGAGATGATTAAGTAACCATTATGATTTCATAGTTTTTTTTTTTAGATAATTCAATATATTGATTCCACAAGTAATAACGAAAAAACATAATTCGCTTCAGAGTTAAATCAAAATATCAGTAAGAACATTCTATAAAATCTTAAATTTGTTCTTACAAATTCTGAAACTATGGATTTGATGAGAAAATTGGGTAAAATGAGAAAAATGTTTAATGAGAAAAAAAAAGGTATGTTTAAAATTTAAAAAAAAAAATACTTAAAGGATAGTTTTGGTATTTTCAAGGGTGTATGGAGTAAAATTAATAATTTTAAATTTTCAATATGGGTGTAAAAGAAAACAAATGTAGGAAAATATTTTGTAGGTGTCAACGTCATCCTGCATGTCCACTAAAAGACGATATTAGATGTATATTTATACAACTCTCATACAATACTTAGTGCTACTACATATTTCAAATACTACTAAATAATTTCATTTCCTTTGTCCATGTATACATATTCCTTTTGGCGGCCTGCAATAGATTTCAAAAGGAACATTTATTTATTTTTTTTAAATTTTTAAATAGGGCAATGATAGGCTGTTGGTTCATGCATATAAATCTAGTTAAGTATACTGGAATATCATTCCCAACCTAATCTTTCTAGATTGTACATTCACAATATTGATCATATACATTGAACTTCATTATATATGTTATCAGAGGATAGTGAAGACATTAAATGATTGGAATTCATAATTTTATGGTATAGGTTTGAACACTAATATTTCATTGATATCGATTTCTTGTTCCAAGGTCAACCTGCTGCTGCTACAAGGATATGAATATCTTAACCTCCCTCAGTTTGTACCTCCGATGTTACAATACATTGTTCTCAAATTAATTTTGTTTCTTGTAAAATAATGGAACAAAAATAAGATTGAAAACTTAGCTAGCTAGGGACAAAAATAAAAAAGAAATAGAATAAGTGGGTAAGTGGATTCGATACTTCGTTATGGTAGATTTTCAATCACATCGATCGTATTAATTTTCGCGATCTTTTTCTTCATGCTGCCTATCAATGCCAAAAAGATTTATCATCTTTATCATATTGTAATATTGTATGACCTTGACAGAGAATATATACAGTTATTAGGTCTTGACCTAATAATTTAAACTTTTGACTATATAGCACTAAGCACTTACGTATGTATTTGTTATAGTCTAATTAATCTACCGGTCTCAAATTCAAAGCCTATAAATCCCCATTAAAGGGCTGGCTTTGAACTTGACCTCAACTTAATTAGTTGATAGATGTGATATTGCGATTACTACCAGTCCACCAGGTTGTTTGTGAGACCACCCCATTCTACTAATTAAATATATAGCATATTGACATTCTACTAATTAAATATATAACATATTGACAGGGTTCATTCGTTTTTTCCACTTAAAACTTAGAGCATCTCTAATGTAAAAGTGGTTTACATACCGGTAATTGTTGACATAACATTAATGTCAAGAGATTTGCTTTTTATGTAGCATAAAAATAGACTTGATAGACAATCAACTCAAAATTTGGTCTCCAATATTTCTGTCTAAAACACAATTTTTTAAATAACGTGTCCATCTTTTTTTTCTATTTCTTATTTTATTTTATTTCCATACCATAATATATATATATATATATATATATAATTAATGTAAATTTTAAATGTTTGTTGAGTCAACCTAAAAAATAGATGTGCAACAGACCGTTTGAAAGTGGACAGTCATGTTGACAATGTCTAATATTTTTTTTGCCACGTCAGCTCAAGGTTGAATATGCACAATTGTATTGGAGATATAATTATTAACATAACATCTATTTATCCTACGAGACATCTATTTTTTTCACAAGTCACACTTGCATTAGATATGCTTTTAATGGGTCTGAATTAAACTTAACAAATTGTTTTATTTGTTTTTTTAAGTGTTCAAACAACTTTAAAATATATATTTTTAAAAAACTTAAAAAATAAAGTAAGAAATTCTGACTTTTAACTTAATTCCAAATAAGATATATTTCTAAATTTATCCTAATTTGATAGGGTGTAGAGATCTTTTTTTAACGTACCTTTTTTTTAACGGCTTTTAAAAAGGAAAAAAAAATAATAAAATAAAACCTTACTTTTTTTTTTTAAATTTCCGATGCATATGATCCAGGAAACCAAAAAACAAAAATGGTTTCCTCAATTATATACAATGAAAACATGGAAAACATGGAAAACATACAAAATAACTTGCACTTTTTTTTTTTGACAATAAATTGAACTTAAATTTTGTTTGCAGAACATACAAAATTATATTCTTTGATTAATTTTTTATTTTGTTAAATTGAACTTTGTTTGTAGAAGAATATGCATGTTAAATTACTTCTTTTAATTAGTATGAGTATAAATATAAAATTACTTATTTTTAGACGACTTAAACACGTTGAGTGTATAACGAAAATAATTTGTACTTGTCTAAGACATCAACTGCTTCGTGGACATATAAATTTAATTAGTTCGGGTATATATATGCATTAGTGCATATAGATTATTAGATTAACATTATATTAAGGGAAAATATCATTTTAGTCCCTACTGTTTACCCTATTATCTATTTGGATCATCGTTTAAATATTGGCTATTTTAGGCCTTCTGTGATGTTTTCTGTTAAAATTAGACCACCTGACATGCTCAGATGGTCAAATGACCGTTATGCCCATAATAATAGCTGAATTGGCTACAAAGACAATGTTACCCTTCCAATGATTTAAAAAAAAAACTTAAAAAATTAAATTAAATTAAATTGATTGAGTAGAGATCCAAATTAAATCACCATCGTCCATCTCACAAGATGGACAGCAGTGATCTAATCTGGATCTCCACCCAATTAAAAAAAAATTAAAATTAAAAAAAAATAAAATCTTCATCTAGTTAAATTATAGGGAAAAAAATGATTTGTCCCTCTAGTTTGCTCTATTGTACGATTTGGTCCTTCTAGTATCAGGATTGGCATGTTTAGTCCCTACCGTCCAATTCCGTTAGGGTTTTTACAAATTCTATCAATGGAATGAGGGCAAAATGGTCAAACAATGCTTAGAGCTTCTAGAAGGTTTCTAATGAAGGGTAGCATGATAATTCTATATTTAATTAAATAAAAAAATGAAAAAACAAATAAACCTAATTAATTAAAAAATATATAAAGCTAATTATAAATAAATAAATAAATAAATAGATAAATAAAAAAGATTTATTAAATAAAATAATAATTAATTAAAAACAAAACAAAACCACAGCCACCTAAATAAATAATAAATAGATAAATATATAAATAAAACATATTAATTAAATAAAATAATGATTAATTAAAAACAAAACCCTAGCCACCAAAATAAATAAGTAGATAAATAAAACATGTTTACCCAAAAAATAATAAATAAATATTATACTAATTAAATTTTAAATTAAAAATAAAATATCTTCTCTTCTCTCTTATCTCTCCCCAGACCTAATCTCTTCTCTTATCTATCTCCCCAAAACCCGATCAACATTCAAACCCGGATCGGAGGAAGGAGGGTCACGTGGCAAAGGAGTAATTGCACAAACGTCCTCCGAGTTTAGGCCTAATTACACGTATATGAACTTTTTATCAAATATTACATAAACATCTCCTACCGTCAATTGATTTCCATCAAAACTAACTGTTGACAAGATTTTAATATTAAAAGTCCAAAATACCCTAAGTTACTTATTTAAACTTTATTTTGTTCCCCTTAAAATAAAATAAAATAAATTAAATTATATGAAAATGCAAATATAATAAAATTAATTATATTTTTTTCAAACAAATTTTAAAAGACAAAAATATATAAAACAAAAAGCCTTTAAAAAATTAGAAAAAAAAAGAATAAAATAAATTTTTTAAGAAAAAAAAAATGGAGAACAGATCTCAAATACACCATTGATGGGACTTGGATCCAAAATCATGTAAAACAAAAAATTTAACATTAAAATACAATAATTATTGATAATTCATAAACCAACAAACCACAATTATATTCAATTTTCAATCATCAATTGGATTCCATTCAAGCCATAAGATTTTTAGAAATAAATGGGATTCTACAATTATATTCAATTTTCAATCATCAATAATGATTGTATTTTAATGTCAAAAACTTAAAATCTACTTTTGTTGTACATGATTGTGGATCCAAGTCCCAACAATGGCGTATTTGAGATATAATTAAAAGTTTTTTATTTGCATTTTAATATAATTTATTTTATTTTATTTTAAGGGGAATAAAATAAAGTATAAATAAGTAACTAAGGGTATTTTGGACTTTAAATACTAAAAATCTGGTCAACGGTTAGTTTGGATGGAAGTTAACTAGCGGTAGGGGATGTTTGTGTAATATTTGGTAAAAAGTCCATATGTGTATATTTAGGCCTAAACTCAAGGGACGTTTGTGCAATTACTACCGTGGCAAAAGGAAAAGGAAGGTGGTGGTCGATTAGTGACGGCGAGGAAGGTGGTGGTGGACCCATCGCCGCCCTCTCTCTCTCTCTCTCTCTCTCTCTCTCTCTCTCTCTCTCTCTCATATCTCGAATCCCTCTCGCAAATGGGTTGATTATTTTTTGCAAATCTGTCTCTTGAATCCATCTCTTGCGGTAGGTTAGCTATTGGAGGGGATTGGAGATGTATGGGCAATGCCGATGTCGGGAAATGGGTCGATTATTTTTTGCAAATCTGTCTCTCGAATCCGTCTCTCAATGTAAGTGAGCTATTGGAGGGGATTGGAGATGTATGGGCAATGCCGATGTCATTGGTGGTAAGGCACTGAGCCGTTTCGTATTGGTGTGGGAGAGTCATGGAGACTTTGGGTTTTGATTGATTTTTTTTTTAATTATTATTTTTGAGATTTATGGGTTGTTTTTTTCTTTTTTTTGGATTGGTTTTCTTTTGCCTTGGCTGGGTAATCCATTGAGTGAAATGGATTTGGATTTTCTTTTTTCTTTTTCTGAGATTTTTGGTATTCTTTTTTGGACTTGTGTGGGTGTTGAATCAATGAAATGGACGAGTGAATTTGTGTAAATAGGATGATCTCCATCGGAGATAACTCAGAGATCTGGTGAGAAATCTTGGTTTGGTTTTCTATTGATGTTGATTCTGTTGTTACTTATGGGATCTAGGTTTAGTTGTTGTTGGGTTAGGGTTTGAATTTGAATTTGATGATCTAGGTGGTTTTGGGTGACGATGGTGGTGGTGGTGGTAGTGACGATGATGGTGGTGGGTTGTTTGAATATGTATTGTTGCTGATAGGTGATCTGGATATGGTGTACTTGATGTTTAATTTTTTTTTTTTTTTTGTTTTTTTTTTTTTTGTTTGTTAATTGGATTTGGTGGAGATCTAAATTGGATCTCCATTGTTCATCTCATGAGATGATGAGATGAAATCAAATTTTTAAATTTTAATTTTTTTAAAATTTAAATATTTATAAGAAGGGTAAATTAGTATTTTTAGTCAAAAGTGACACTTTAAGGGGCATTAATGTCATTTTGTCTTCTGATCATCTCAGAAGACCTGTTTTTAATGGAAACCGTAACAAAAGGATCAAACGGGCCAATCCTGAGACTAGGGGGACCAAAACGTACAATAGGACAAACTAGAGGGACTAAAAACATTTTTTTCCCTTATATTAAAATAGCTAAACCAATATATTTCGCAATCCATGACATCATTTAGGAGAAACAATTATGGATGATTGATTGGTTGGTGAAAAAGTTGCACTAATTAATTAGCTACACTAAAAATCAACCTTATTCAAATCAAAAACTGCCTAATGGTTGTCAACATATTACCTACCAAACGGGCAAGAAGACAAGTAAATAATATCAAAACAAACATAAAATACACTCTCAATTAATTTTTTTTAGTTGACAAAAGTTAAATAAATACATACCCAACTCAACTATTATGTCCTACATCAAGTTATCAACCTTGATTTTTATTTTATTTTATTTTTTTTAAACATACGACTTTAATTTAGGATATTGACAAATTAAATGAACACTTTATCTATCAAAAATACGTTGTCCTCTACACAACTTAGATATATAGCTATATATGAATCATATATAATGAGATACGTACAAAATAATACTTAATATTATAATAATTATTTAACAATTATGTGAACCAATGATACCTATTTATAATAATTTTTTATCATTTAATGTTGTGTGGTTTGATGGTAATAACTTTTATTCAGCATAATAATATCTCATGTTTGAGTCTCTGCAACCATATGTGATATTTTAAAAATATATATATATATATTATTTTGATAAAACAAGGGATATATATATGAAAATTTTAAACAAATAGTAGTTTGGTTATACATAATTTGTTTAAGTTAAATAAGAAGAATTGTAAATGAATTGAAATATATGCATGAACTTAATAATTTTGGAAGGGTTGTTAGGGGACTAATTAACAACACATTAAGCTGTATATATCGATCATATAAATATAAATAAATATATATATTTAAATATTGTTGTTTTGGTAGTCAAAAGTTCTACTTCAACTGAATTATATAGTAATTAATTAATAATTTGCACGAGTCAAATTCCCAAATACATATCTTTAATTGGTCCCGAAGTCAACCTACTCTAAGAAAATCTGCAGAACCTCCCTCGGTTTGTGCAATTGATCTGATGTTGAAAACTTAACAACCCATCACAATATATTTCTCTCAACTGGTGTTAAAAGTTAAAACTGGGTTGCAAATTGCAATGGCAGATTGTAAATCACATCAACTCTTATTTTATAGAATTTATTTTCTTTTCTTCCTCAGAACTAATGGAAAACTTATTTAAAAATAATAATAATAATAAAAATAAAAATAAATAAACTATTGGAAAACTTAAAAATCTCCAACCTTAAGATTCAGATTTTCAGGAAACGTATATGCAATACAAATCATATAATTAGAATCTTTAGTTAGCTTGTGTGGTTATATAACTGTATAAGGTACTTGTAAATATATAGTAATGAAATTTATTGGGCAAGCAAACTTGCACTAAGGACATCGTGTTACCCGGTGATAATAACACAAAAATAAAAAAATTTAGAAGGGGCCAAAATGAAAAGCTTTTAAAATTAAAGCTAATTTCATAAATTTTTTAATTTTTTTAATAAAAATTTTAAGACTTTTTTGAGGGAAGGGGGCCATGGCCCCTCCTTCCAACCCCTGTTACCGATGAATATTATTATTATTATTTTGAAATATCTCATGTGATAGTATTCGGTGGTGGTCACAAAGTTGCCCTAACTCATTACAAAATTTAGGGTTCAACATTAAAAATAATAATTAATTAATTAATTAAAGCCACTAAAAAAAGATACCCTAATTGATTTTTTTGAACTAATTAACTACGAAAGGGACATGCGGGCATGCCCAACTCAACTATCATCATGTCCTGTACCAATTTAGAAGATATAATATATCGACAAAACTAATGCATTTGTGTGTGTTTTGGTTAGAGCGAGGAAATAATATTGAGGGACGAATCTATAAATAATCATATTTTAAGAATTAGTTCACAACAACCGAATTACAATATTGTGCTCGCTCCACACACCCAACAATTATTAATTTTAAAAATTATTAAATTTTTACACACTCCACCCTCCAATATGCCAAAACTCAACCTGATGAGTTATTTTTCATTTTATATTTTGTATTTCTATTCACACCTGTGTCTAAACATTCTTTACTCCATAAATTCTCGATCTTTTCTACATTTGACATAAATTTAAATTGAAATAACGGTATGAGAATCGTCCCAATCCACTCTGACGATTCAAACAATTTTCATCTAATTAAGTACTTGAGGATAAATAAAAAGAAGTAGAAACCATCTACGTTCTAATGCAGTCATATACCTCTCAAATGAACATATGGAAAATGGAAAACCGTTACTAGAAGCTAGCACCAAACAAGTATGGTTTTGCCAAATTTTTTCTTCAAAAGAACTAAAATGCAAAAAATCAATTGAGGGCTTTATTGTATACCATTGAAGCAAGAATCAAATTTATATGTAATTACGATGATATTGGTTTTGTGGGTGTGCATTATCTATAGGTTTGAGAGTAAATATCCAAATAATCTCAATAGACCACGGACTCATTTAATGTCACACACACCAAAAAAAAGGGGGACCCAAAAAAGAGAGTAAAATAATGTTTAAATTTTTTTTAAAAAAAAAATTCAAGAATCAGAATTCTTAATGGAAATGATAAAATATGTTACAGGCTTCTTGGAGTGTTGCCACAAATTGCCACATTAAACCACCCATCTTCTTTTAGTTTTACCACAAATTGTCAAGTTAGGCCCAATTCGCTATCGGCCCATCAGGCTATGACTTTATTCAGCTCGTATAGAAAAATTAATAGCTGGGTTGGGCTTTTCAGATTCATTTCATGAAAGAGCGGTGATAATGGCACCTCTTTAAAACTGTTTGTACACCCCTTCGTAATCACACTTATCAAATTTTTTTAAAATTTTATAGTTTGTAAATAAACCCCACTTAATGCCAAGAATATCATTTCTTTAATCGTATTGTATTGTATTTCTGTAAGTATACAACACCTACATATATTATTATGTTTTTTAATCAACTTTATTATTATTTAAAATTTTGTTATTCTTTTAATTCTATCACTATTATATATATATATATATATATATGACTGTTATTTATCTTGTTAACTGTTATTTATCTTGTTATTCTTGTTATTTATCTTCCCTTACTTTTTTTTTTTCTTTTTCTTTTTTTTCTTTTTGGTTAGACCACGACATATCTCTCACTCCGATCAGCAACCGATCGTTAACAAGTGGGATTAATCCCCGCTTCGGCCTAGAGGTCAATAAAACCTGGCCACAATGTGCTTTCAGTGGGGTTCGAACTCGAGTAGTGCCCGAACCATTCGCCTCACTGGGGGTGTGGTGACCAACCACACCACAGCTCGTGGTTCCCTTACTTCTTTTTCTCTTCCATGTTTTCCTTTCACAAAATCAAACTCAATTTTTCTTTATTTCCTATCCTCATGTCAAGTAGCCCTCTCCGGTTCTTCTTAACTGTTTTCTATTAACAAAATCACTTTAATTTGGGGTTTTTCCGGTTGAAGATCCATTTTTTGTTCGTGGAAGTTGTAGGGATGCAAGGTTTATGTCATGTACTAATATATTTGGAAATAGAAAAGTGTTTAATTGAATTGAAGAACAACTAATATTGATGACGACAAAAAAAAAAAAAAAAAAAAGGTCTAAAGTGTGTTAGAAAGGAAAATAAATACAAATATTATAGAGAAAACAATTTATAATAATTTTATTCTTCTAATAAAAATAATTTAAAACTTGTTTTTTTACGGTCAACTTTGGAAAGTTTTGATTCATTCTGTAGGAGTCGATTTGTATTTCCTTAAAAGAAATTCAAAATATATTTAATATTATATTTTAAAAGAGAATCCAAGGTTTAAGAAAATGGAAAGAAATTTTAATGATATATGTTAATATCAAAATCAAATCATTAAAAGGAAACTTTTTTTTTTTTTCACAAAATATTAAAATTGGAAACTAATTAATAATTATTGGCGGGTGTACTTACAAATTATTTAGTCTTATTGGTAATTTTACTAAAGGATATTATTGGATTTTCAAATATATACTAATCTGGGGTGTATGTATAGTTTTTAAGAGGTGTAAATATCGCTACCTTTCGTAAAAACCACTTGCTTTCATTTTCATTTTCATGTTTAAGCAATTCAATCTACGAATTATTGCACCTACTTGCCGAACAAAACAATTATCAATTATCAATTTCTGCAATAACTATTATACGAGTTAGGTTAACCTAACTTAAATTTTTGACTTAGCTTTACCCACAAATACATAAGTGCGTTGTGCGCCTAGTCTTCGCTAATTTCTACCACTCACTAACTACTGTATTTGATTTCTACTTTTCAATCATTTTCTTTAGATTACGTTTGATGTCCATTATTGAATTTAACTATAAGAATGCACTTTGATTTATTATTTTTGGGTTGTGCGCCTAGTCTTCGCTAATTTCTACCGATCACTAACTATTTTGATTTCTACTTTTCAATCATTTTCTCTACATTAAGTTTGATGTCCATTATTGAATTTAAATGCACTTTAATTTATTATTGTTGGATATTATCACCCACTTTCGCTTTATTATTCACCGGAAAAAAGATTGAGGTGTTTCCATAATTTTATTTTATTTATTTATTATTAAATTTTTTTTAAGATTCAAAATTCCTCTACTCAGCCAAAGAGCACTTATTTCGGTGGCCAGTAGGGGTAGACATGGATCGGTTTGGTTCGGTTCGGTTTTGGTCAAAACAGTATTGAACCGATATATATTCGGTTTTTAAAATGTTAATCGGTTTGAACCGTTTTAAACTTGAAAACCGAATTGAACCAAACACATTTATCTCGGTTCGGTTTGATTAGGTTTTGGGCCTATTGAGGCTTTGGAGGTTTTTATTTTTATTTTTTATATATATGTTTTTTAATTTTTTTGGCCTTTCAATTGCTTTTTTGACATTTAGGCTTAAACATTTTAAGAAAACATCATATGTAAAAAATAATTTAAACAAAATACAACCAAATTTTCACACCAAATCTAAAATTTCAATCATATTCAATCTACATACTCAATCAAAATATAAAATCTTTATAACTTCTATAAAATAGAATTAAAAAAAAATGTAGTACATAATGTAGTTCAAAATAAAACATCATCAACAAATAATCCATAATAAAATTGAACATTACAAAATAATTAATTAAGACAATTCGGTTTATTCAAAACCGAAATCGAACTGAATTCAATTCGGTTTTCAAATTTCTAATCGGTTTGACTCGAATAGAAGCTATGAACCGAACCAAACACCCTTTTTCGGTTCAGTTCAATTCGGTTTTGGTTTTTGTGCCCACCTCTAGTGGCTAGATACTTTACTATCTCTATCGATCCATCAATGTTCAAATATTGATATATATATATATATATATATATATATTTAGTCTCAGTATAGTCTATAAAACCAGTGTAGAGACATCTCTCAATGTTAAGAGCTGACCTGTCCAATTAACATATTAGATATCTGAGTCATTCCGATAAGGTTTTAGTATAGTTGCTTAGTTGTTATTAGTCATTAGATTTCAATCCAATGGTCTATAAAATTCAAAGAATTGAAATTATAAAAATTAAAAAAAAAAAAAATTAAAAACTTAATAGATAATAACCCCGCTCACATAACTGTCTCTACAGACTACAATTATACAATTCTTATATTATAGATAAATCTTTGATCTCTCGGGTTACATTGTTCAAAAAACAAATTCCTCCATTTGATTTTCGTTTTTTTTAAAAAAATTATTTTAAAATTAATCATTATAACTTAGAATTAACCAAATTCATATAGAAATACAAGCATTTCAATCTGCCCGTTTTATTAATGTATTGGGTTCTAACAGAACTAGTGCGCTAGAAAACATATAAGAGATAGTGAGACTAGTTTTGTTGAACGAACGAACGAGAGAGAGAGTAGTATCCCACTCGATCAAAAATCCTATTTTTCATTCATGATCAAAAACCTTTTATCATCGGCGGTGCTCATCCTTATCTTTTCTTTTTAAAATTACAAAACTAAGATAACATCTCTTGGGCCCCCTTTTTTTTATTTTATTTTATTTATTTATTTATTTTTTATTAAACTAAGCAATGCTGAATGTTATTGAACGTTGAATATTGATTGAAAACTGAAAAAAAATGTTTATTTTTTTCACTGAAAACTGAATATAAGTGATAAGTTGTTTGCTTTTTTAAGTTATAAATATCTGAAAGTAAGTAATTTTACATTTATACTCATGTTAAACAATTTTACATATAATATGGAATAAAAACAATCCAAAAATAATAATTATATATAAACACATATGATCATGATCTTCTCCTTTGATTACAAACAAACTTCAATTTTACTAAGAAAAGAAAAGTTTTTTTTTTTTTTTCAAAAAATAAAGGGACAGCAAGAAAACTCACGCAAAACACTCTAATATATATATATATATATATATATATATATAGATATATATAAATACATCACCCAAATATCATAATAAAATATTGATATTAAACACCAATATGAGAAGTGATTAAGGTTCTTTTTTATTTTTAAAACTATTTAAAATAAGCAATATATTAAAATAAAGATTTATATACCATATATAAGTATGATGAAATTGAAAATCTGTTATATATGAGAGATAATATCAGAAGAAAAGATTTTGGATTGCATTTTCAGTTATTTGCAATTAAGTGAAAAGTCAGAATTTTTTTCTTTTTATTTTATGTTGTTTTTTAATATGTTTAAGTTGTTTGACCATTTAAAAAAGCAAACAAAACAACTTAATAATTATAATTCAGACCCAATAAGTTTTAAGACCCATTAAGTTTTAAGTGGAAAAAACAAACGAATCCTAACATATAAATTAATTCTAAAATAAATTTATTTAATTATTGATAATATTTTAAATTTATATTATTGTATAGAATCTAATAATTACTAAGCTCTTATCTAGTGACATTATAAAACTAAAGGGCTTTCATTTTTAGTCTTGCATATAGACAGACGGTAACAAAATGATCCACCATGGAATATCGAGGGTTAACGTCCTTACCAAAAGAAAATTCAATGAACAATTTATTCTTTAATTGATTTGGAATAAATTTGGATAATTATATAATTTATAGATTGCATGTTAAAAAAAGGAAAAAAAAGAAAAGAAAAAAAAAACATTTTAGAACTAGTGGTTAGTTTTGGAAATAGATTACATTAGTGATGATGGTTTTAGAAGTAAAATTTTGCATTAAATTTTACTGGATTTGTGTTAAGTGAAAAGTGAAAAATTTTCACTTTTTAGTTTTAGGGGTACATTGAGTGAATCAAACAAAATAATTGAATGGAACACATTAAGTACCATTCATTGTTAAGTGGAAAAATCAAACACGGCCTTAGTGATGCACGCACCACCATTTGTTTAATTTTTTTTTATTTTTAAAAAACATTGACTGGTCTCACTACTTAATGTAAAAATAATCAAATATATATACATGTATATATTTAAATAATAAAATAATAAAATAATAAAATATATCAAACAATCAAATTAATAAAAATATATATTTATTAAAACAATATATAAACTATTTAATGTATAGACAATTAATTCCGAATTAATCACTAAGCTTCGTTATATATATCTTAATATTCAATACAGTGTTATAGAGCTGACATGGGGACACATGGACCTATAATTTCAAGCTCCTATAAATCTTTAATAATTAATTAAACTTTTTAATTAAATATTAGATTTTTTAATTCCAGATTTATTCCACTAAAAAACTGGAATTGCACTATTTTCATTATAGAATAATTACTCGAATAGGAACCAAATAGTCCATACATAATCACTACATATAGATCAATCCTTCATAAACAGTTCGTACTATGAGCTAGGTTCAAATCCGTTGACCTCTCAATTACATATTTATCCTTAAGTTCCGATGATTCTTTAATGAACAATTATTTATGATTTTATCATAAATTGAACGCTCTATTGTTCAAGTCCCGAGTCATTTCCTTAGAGAACTGTTTGTCTAACTTCAATTAAGAAGGACTGGATTCCATCTTGTATATAAATATATCATTATGTCTCAAAGATACAAAGTTTAAGTTTGACAATTTGAGCAAACTGTACCGAGTAAGTCAAAAGACACAACTTTATAAGTATGAGTCTGTTAAATACTTAGGATTAAGATCGTTCCATATATGACCATCAAATTTGATAAAAGGGAATTCTTTGTTTAAAACGGATATTATTAAAGATTCCAATTTATCATGTTCACGTCTTGTATAATCTTATTATACATATCACTTTCATTCTAATGTCACCACTTCAACGGTTTCGATAAAAATGTTTCATTTTTTATGGGAATGAACCGTACTAGTAATTTTAATTAATTAAAGATCTCAACTTTAATTATTAATTACAGATAATTAAGATTATTATATTAAACATAATCCTCATGTATATAATATCTTATATACTATGTTTAATATTATGTTTAATATCACATTTAATAATCATGGAATTTTATGTTATTAATACAATATTAATAAAATTAAATGCACACAAATATAAAATAAAATGTCATTCACTTATTAATTCAACAATAGATTAACAATATTTGTTCTTAGGGCACTTTCCCCAACACCTCCATCACCACAAAATGATGGCCAAATGTATTGTTTGATCCACTTCTAGATCCACTTCCTCCTTGAAATTCTTGATGATGAACTCGGGATTTGATGACGAAGATGAAGATGATATATGAGATGGACTGCCATTGAAACTCATTGTTGAAGAAAAATGTAAATGGATTTAAAAAACTATGGTGGAGGGTTGAATGATGAAATAGATGGAGGTGCTTTGCTTTTTATAATAGAAAATGAAGAGATAATTAGATGGAATTTTAGATGAGAAAATTTGGTGTTGGAAAAATTTTAGATTGAAAAGAAATTATGTGAAAAAAATTAGTTGAAATAATTAAGTGAAAATTTGTGGGATAAATAAATTGAATAATATTAGGTGAAAAAAATAGGAAAAAATTATGTGATTAATTTTTAATTTTTAATTTTTATTATTATACGAGTCATTAGTGAAAAATAATATTTTATATCAATAAAATTATTGAATATTATATAAGTTAACTAACAGAAATTAATTGGTATTGTATAAATAATTATTGGGATAATATTCTTTAAAGATGTTTTTTTAGTGTAAAATTTAGTGTAAAACATTGGAGTGGAAAAAAATTTGGTGTTAACATATTCCCAAAAGATTCCCTTTTAACTTCAAATAATCAAATTGGAGTAGAGTTTAGTGATGAACATTGGAATCGCTCTCAGAGCATCTCCAACCACACTTCAAACCCCACGTCAAACTCTAAATTATAGCATGTTGTTTACGTTTTCCTTCTCCAATGTTGCTCTAAATTTATGATTCACACAAAAAAAAAAAAATTGTGTTGTAGAATAGTGGTGCACTATATATAGAGCGAACTGTTTACGCACAAAAACCACTAACTTTTTTTTTTATTCTTTAAATGTCAAATCAATGTTTTAATTATTTTCAAATTACTAATTTAACTCTCTTATACTTAATTTCAAAAATATGTATTCAAAAAAAAAAAAAAATACTGTTTGAAATATCTTGTTGAGATCTTTAAAATGATACAAATATTGATATACATATTTAATTTACTTATTAATTATATATTAAAATAATATTAAACTTTTATAATAATTTAAGTCTGTGCAATACAAAATGATGGTCAGTATCCAAAATACTGACCCTACCAATGAGAGTGTAGCACATGGCTCAATTTGTAAAAAAAAAAAAAAAAAATAAATTAAAAAAAAGGCCACATGATATACTCCCATTGGTGGGGTCTATATGTTGGGCAAGCATTATTCATACAAAATTAGTTTCCCTCACATCTATACTATGATGTTGTACGTTCGGGTCTCTTCCCATTCTCAAACCCCGAATGATTGAAATATTTAAAAATAAAAATTAATTTAGTGCAATTAAAAAAATAAATAAACTCAAAAATAAAACAAATTACAACATAGCTTAGCAATGATAATAACAATAATAATAATAATAAAACTTGATACCAATAATTCCAAAGAACCATTTAGAAATCCCCAACATTATCTCCACTTTCTCCATCACCACCAAAATACTGCAAAATACTGGCCAATGGTGTTGTTTGATCCACTTCCATTTACACTTCCTCCTTGAAATTCTTGATGATGACCTCGGGATTTGATGACGAAGATGAAGATGAAGATGATATGTGTGATGGACTGGCATTGAAACTCATTGTTGAATAAAAATGTAAATGGATTTAATAAACTTTGGTGAAGGGTTGAATGATGAAATAGATGGAGGTGCTTTACCTTTTATTATAGAAAATGAAGAAATAATTAGATGGAATTTTAGATGAGAAATTTTGGTGTTAGAAAAATTTTAGATGAGAAAATTAGAAGGAAAAAAACTAATGTGAAAAAAAAAATTAGTTGAAATAATTAAGTGAAAATTAGTGGGATAAATAGATTGAATAATATTAGGTGAAAAAATTAGGAAAAAATAATGTGATTAATTTTTAATATTTGTTATTATACGAGTCATTAGTGAAGAATAATATTTTATATCAATAAAATTATTGAATTTGTATAAATTAACTAATAGAAATTAATTAGTATTGTATAAATATTTATTGAGATAATATTTTTTAAAGATGCTTTTTTAGTGTAAAATTTGGTGTGAAACATTATAGTAGAAAAAAATTTGGTGTTAACATATTCTCAAAATATTCCCTTTTAATATTAAATTGGAGTAAAGTTTAGTGTTGAACATTGGAGTTGCTCTCAAAGCATCTCCAACCACACTTCAAACCCCACACCAAATTCTAAATTGGAGCATACTATCCAACATTGCTCTAAATTTATGATTCCTAAAAAAAATTTGTGCTGTTGAACAGTGTCACACTATATATATAGCGTGAACTGTTTACGTACAAAAACCACCAATTTTTTTTATTCATTAAATATCAAATCAATGTTTTTTTTTTTTTTTTTTCAAATCACTAATTTAACCCTCGTACACTTAATTCCAACAATATGTATTCTAAAAAAATATACTATAGAAAAGATCTCGTTTAAATCTTTAAAATGACACCAACATTGATATACATATTTAATTTACTTATTAATTATATATTAAAATAATATTAAAATTGATTATTATTCAAATAACAAAACAACAACAACGACGACAACAATAATAATAATAATAATAATAAACTTTTATAATAATTTAAGTTTGTGCAACACCAAAATGAATAATGCTTAGGTAGTATCTAAAATACTGACCCCACCAATGAGAGTGTAGAACGTGATCCAATTTGGGAGATAAATGTAAAAAGTAAAGAAAAAAAGGCCACGTGCTACGCTCTCATTGGCAGGGTCAGTATTTTAGGTGCTAACCTATCAGTACCCTATCATTATTCATACAAAATTAGTTTCTCTCACATCTATACTATAAGGTTGTACGTTCGAGTCTTTTCCCATCCCAGAACCCCGAATTTTTGAAATATTTAAAAATAAAACTTAATTTAGTGCAGTTAAATACGTGACATAAATAAACTCCAAAATAAAACAAATAACAATATAGCTTAACAACAACAAAAACAACAACAATAATAATAATAACTTGATACTAGTAATTCCAATGAACCATTTAGAAATCCCCAACATTTCTCCGCTTCCTCCATCACCACCAAAATGCTAGCCAAAGGTATCGTTTGATCCACTTTCACTTCCACTTTCTCCTTGAAATTCTTGATGATGACCTCGGGATTTGATAACGAAGATGAAGATGAAGATGATATATGAGATGGATCGGTATTGAAACTCATTGTTGAAGAAAAATGTAAATGGATTTAATAAACTTTGGTGGAGGGTTGAATGATGAAATAGGTGGAGGTGCTTTGCCTTTTATAATAGAAAATGAAGAGATAATTAGATGGAATTTTAGATGATAAAATTTGGTATTGGAAAAATATTAGATAGAAAAAAATTAATATGAAAAAAATTAGCCGAAATAATTAAGTGAAAATTAGTGGTATAAATAAATCGAAGAATATTAGGTGAAAAAATAAGGAAAAAATTATGTGATTAATTTTAATTTTTGATATTATACGAGTCATTAGTGAAGAATAATATTTTATATCAATAAAATTACTGAATATTATATAAATTAACTAATAGAAATTAATTGGTGTTGTATAAATATCTATTGGGATAATATTTTTCGAAGATATTTTTTTGGTGTGAAATATTAAGTGGAAAAAAAGTTAGTGTTAATATATTTTCAAAAGATTCCGTTTTAACTTCAAATTAGAGTAAAGTTTTATACTGAACATTGGAGTTACTCTCACTACACGGGAAGATAAGAGACGGAAAAAACAATTTCAACAACTACCGTCTCCCCCAACTAGTTTTCTTCATTGGCTTTTTGGCTTTTTGACTTTTTAACTTTTTGTAATGAGTCCGATTATTTAAATGCCCAACTACAACCTTCAGTCATGAAACCTTAAATTTTGTGTCAATGTATTGACCATCAAGCTGCAGATCATTAGCTGCATAGCAACTAATGGAATTTTATCTCTCTCGATATGTATAGTTAGCACAGACTATTACATTAGATCATAGGAATATGGATTATAATATATATATATATACATACAGTCTTTCTACTGTCAAGCATATTTTAAATTAAAATATATAAATCTAATGGTTCACATTCTTCGTTATGATATATTTTATATCAATATATATATATATATATATATATATATAAATGGATGTCAGGAATGGGTGTGGCGCCCAATGGGGTGGGGGAGGGTCCCCTACCCCACCTCTATTCCTCGACCCTTCCCCCAACACCCATTTAGGGGGATTGAGGGTGGGGGCATTTTTGCCACCCCCAAACCACATTTCTCCTATTTCTTTTCATTTTTAATTCTAAATTCTAAATTCTCAATTCTCAATTTGAAATTTGGAATCCGACCATTCCAATCTCTTGGTTGACCTTATTAAAATATTAAAAATGTAATCAAAATATTCGTTCTAAAATATTTAATTAGTTTAAAGAAATCTAAAATAAATACAAATACTTTTAATAGGGTATTAGTGTATTACACAATAAAAGTGAAAATAAATCAAATTTTAAGTTTACATCTTCAATCACTACTCATGTACTAAGTACTAACTAGTAACTACTAACTCAGGTTAATATTATAATATAGGATAATAGTAGATATCCAACACTTTTGTCAAACATTTACATCCAACTTAACGTGGCAGTTGACATGGCAATTCACATCTTTTAGTCAACCCATCCTAAATAAGTTGAAATAAAAATAATTTGTATTCCTTAGATCTAGTATTTTAATATAAAAATAAATAAAAAACTTAATAAAAAAAACATTCTTAAAAAAGAAAACAACAACTGATTGAAAAACCTTCCATTATCATTAATCTTTCCATCTCTCAAGTCTCTCTCTCTCTCTCTCTCTCTCTCTCTCTCTCTCTCTCACTCTTTCGGATCTCTCTCTCACTCTTCTATCTCTTTAAATTGGTGGAATAAGTGTGTTTGATTTTTGATGAAATTAGTTGTGTTTGAAAATGTTGATACTGAAAAAAATTGAAAAAAAAAAAATGGATAGATCCTCCACCGGTGTTGGATCTCTAGTTTGGTTTTAGGGTTGTGGGTTATGAATTGGAGATGGATAGTGATAATGAAGTTTTGATGTGTGAGATTGAGTTGTAGATTGAAGAGATCCGGAAAAATCTCTTAAATTTTTTCTTTATTTTAATGTATTTTTTATTTTTTTGTTAGAAGAGATAGAGAAATCTCTTCAGATCTCTTCAAAAGATTTTTATATAAAAAAAAAAATTTATTTTGTATATTTTTCAAGATTTCTTAAAGTTAAAGTTTTTTATTTTATTTTGTTCAATCTTCAAAAACCTTTTTTTTAATCTAGAATCTAGATCTCTTCAATTTTTTACTTCAAATCTTCAAATCTAGAAAATTTTCCAAATTTCTTCAATCGTTCAAGCTTTTTTGTTTATTTTGTTCAATAGGAAGGAAAAAAAACTCTATTTTGTTTTTTGTTATATATAAAATTATGTACAAATTGAATGGAGTTAAAAATTAGAGTTTTGGAAGAGATAATGAGGTGTGATGATATGGCACTGTGATGACGTGACAACTAACAAGAAAGTGTTATGTCAGCTGCCATGTTGATAATATCTATTTCTACACTTGGTGTAACTCCATTTCCTATCCTTGTACATCTGTTTTCTGGGTAAAAACAAGTATTTAACGCTTAAAATGAGTTTGTGCAGGTTTCTTAGCTTCTAGGGGCATTTTGCCAAAGAAAGGAGAAGCTTGGGGCAAATTTATAATTTTTGGAGAATTTGAAGGCTCCACCTCCCTATGTAGGGCAGGAGAACAACAATTTTTCTTCTGAAGATCACCGCTTCTGACTCGTTTCCAAATGGTTTTACGAATAGCGGTCGAAAAGTAAAAAATCAAAAGACCCGCCCTACACCCGCCTTACGTAGGGCGGGTGAATGGCGGTCTCACTTCTAGCTGACCACCGCTCCTTATTTGCCCAAAAAACCGCCCTACAGCCAAACCTGAAGAACTGCTCTTCACCTACCCTACGTAGGGCAGGTGAACAGCGGTTAGGCCAATTTTTGATTTTTCATGCCTAGGGTTTCGTGCCCTGTTTCCAACATTATAAATATCCCATTTTAGTTCATTTGACCTTACCTCTAGCACGACCATTGAGCTCCAAACTACTCCCATAACGCTCCAAACCTTCAAAGATCAAATCTTTCACTCAAATCTTTCACTAAATCACCAAAAACCTCCCTCAAATCACCATCTAAGCCCAAATCCCACTTCACTATCTCATTTCCTTACCTAGACCCACCATAAAAATCACACCTTGGAGCACAAAAGGTCAAGGAGAGAAGAAGCCTAGCACAATCCAAGCAAGAGAGAAGGAGTTCTTCACTTAGTTTACTCTAATCCTTTCTCTCTTTACATTTATTTGTCTTTATTTATGGCTTGTACTCATTTCATATATTTTGTAGCCATTTATTGTATCATGAACTAAACATCCTTGGCTAAAGCCAAGATGAAGCCTTTTCCATGAATTATTAACAAAGACCATCATTTTATCACTATTGCTTGTGTTGTGTACACTTATTTCATGTTCTTAATTGTTATTGAATGTCTATCTAGCATTTGGAAATTGTTTGGTTGTTATGTGAAGCATCGAGAGGAGAAGCACACAACGTGCTTAATGAAATGTGTGATAGAAGTTGGTAAGATAGAGATATGTGATGCTAGCTTCTAGGATTCAATTGTAAGCCACAAATCTTAATGAATTTGTATGTAGTTCGGATAACCATTGAGAAGGAGGTTGTTGGTGCATATGAATGTTGTCTTTATCACATGAGAAAGGGTAGAGACTAATTGAGGGTGTCATGAATCTATACACACACTTGCATACTTTATTTCAATGATGTGCATAAAATTAATGAGAATTTGATAGGTGGATTCAAAGGCTTTAGCAATCACTTGCTTGTGTTTGGATTTGCTTGAGTTTATTTGCTTGTTTAGTTTCATTAATTGCATTATAGTTGTATGTTTAATTTAGTTAAATTTGGATAGTGAAATCAAGTCATTCAAATCATTCAATCTTTGCTTGTCTAAATAGTAGTTAATCAATCAATTGTGGTAATCAATACATAAATCCTTGTGGAACGAATTCTATTCATCATTGTGCTATTCCTTCAACTCCATACTATTGCAGGTACTCATTTAGGAGTGGTCACATGTCAAGTTGGATGCAAATATTGGATAAAAGTATTGGATGTCTATTATTATCTTATAATATATATATATATATATATATATATATATTTTTAAGAGCGAAATTCATTTTCATCTATCTAATTTGACCTAATAGCCAAACTGGTCCCCCGGTTTTCAGTATTGTGTTGACAAGTCCCTCTAGTTTCCAAAAATGTATATTGTGGTCCCTGCCATTTGGTATGGGGTCATCTTTGTATGAGAATGAGAATGAGAATGAGAATGAGAATCTCATAGCATTCTCATGTTTAGTAGCAGGTTTGGGTTTTTGTTTCCTGGGAAAGTGAATCTCATGGGAATCACATTACCCTCCAAAGGAGTAATGTAATTCCCATCCCAACAGGTGGGTTTCTCTATTTCCCACCGTGGGACCCACTTTCATTAAAAAAAAACATTTCTTCCAAAAAAAATTTCTAGTTTTATTCTTTTATTTTCTTACACTTTCTCACTATCCAAACATCAAATTTTCAGATTTCAAAGCCTTTCATCAAAACAATACCCAACTTCATCTTCATCATTAGCAAAACACAATCATAACTCCTAAAATCCATTACCAAATCAGCATCAAACACCATCACCAACACAAAAAGGAAAAAAAATTGCAACAAGTAGCAATAAACAAGATCTGGGTTTGCTCTTCGATGACGACGACAACGACGAGCTTCGAGATCTGCTCATCCAGCTTCAATGATGAAGACAACGACGACAATGTACTCTCCCTCTTACCGGACTCTTTGAGCTTCGATGATGACAACAAAGACGACAACCTCTGAGATCTGCTCATCCATTGAAGGAGAAGAACAAAAACCAGCTCATGATTGTCAAGAACATGTCTTTAAGCTGAGAAAATATGCTGCTAGAACTAGGAGAAGAAAAAAAAGGTTGCAGTAGTGGTGATCAAAGCATGAGTTTGTCTGATTTTGGATTTTGAAGAGCTAAAAGGGTTTATGGATCTTGGTTTTGTTTTCACAAGATTGGTCGAGATTCAAGATCTTGGTTTTGTTTTATTTTTTATTTTTTTATTTTATTTACTTGGAAAAGTTTAATTTTTTTTTTAAAATTTATTTTGGCATGTTTTTATTTCTAAAGACAAAAAGATTTTCATACGTGACCAAGCACAATTATCTAACATTCCTAGGAATCCGACATAATATTCCCATACACAACCAAACACATGTATACAACTTTTACAGGAATCACATTACTAGGTTTCACTTTCACATGAATCACATTATTTTGGTTACCCCATACCAAACAGTCCCTTAGGGTTTTCAAAGATTCCGTAGTGTTGCGAGGGTAAAATGGTAACTTACATAACTAATTGTATATTAATAATTAAAAAATTAAAAAAAAATTAAAAATTGATTTAAAACTAAATAATGATAACAATAAAACACTAACATAAATTAAACACCCAAATCACTAACCTAAACCAGACACCCAAATCAATTTCCCATCATCTTCTCCACCATCATATGTCCCACACCCAAATCCTAGTCACCTCTCATCATCATCTTCATCTTCTTCAACACCCAAACCTTAAGAGATCGGGATATCACCAAATTAGAGTTCATCCGGATGATGTACTTAAAATAGCCTTTAGAACTCATGAGGGTCACTACGAGCTTCTAGTAATGCCATTTGGGCTGACGAATGCACCATCTACTTTCCAAAGTTTGATGAATGATATATTTAAACCACATATGAGAAAGTTTGTGTTGATATTCTTTGATGACATATTAGTTTACAGCCAATCATTGGAAGATCACTTGAAGCCTCTAGAGTTAACATTGAAAATCTTGCAGCAAAATTAGTTATTTGTCAAACTATCAAAATGTTTTTTTGGCCAGCAATAGGTAGATTACTTGGGTCACTTGATTTCCAATCTAGGAGTGGAGACTTATCCCTCAAAAATGAAGAGTGTGCAAGAGTGGTAGAGATCTTCCTCCATAAAAGCTCTACGCTGATTTCTTGGGCTTACTGGTTATTATAAAAGTTTTGTTAGAGATTAAGGAAAAATTAGTCTTCCTTTAACTAACTTATTAAAGAAAGATAATTTTTACTGGAATGAAGAAGCTGAGTATGCCTTCAATATTTTGAAACAGGCAATGTGTGAGGCACCTGTGCTAGCAATGCTAGACTTTAGCAAGACATTTCTGGTTGAGTGTGATGCCTTTGGAGTTGGCATTGGAGCTATCCTTATGCAAGAAAGAAGGCCAATTGCCTTTATTAGTAAGGCAATATCACAAAAAAAATATGGGATTATCAACTTATGAAAAAAGATGTTAGCAGTGGTTTTTGCAGTACAAAAATGGAGATCTTATCTCTTGGGTCGACACTTCAAAATTTACACTGATCATTTCAGCTTCAAGTATTTGATAGAGCAGAGGATCACGATTCCCATGCATCAAAAATGGATTACGAAGCTAATTGGGTATGATTTTGAAATTATATTCAAAAAAGGTTGTGACAATTTAGTTGTTGATGCCTTGTCAAGACAACAAGAAGAAAGTTTGACCATCATGGCAATTTCTATACCAGTTAAAGAATGGATGAAACAACTTCAGCAAGAGTGGCAAACCGACACAAAAATTCAAGAATTAATTCAAGACATCCAAGTAGATCTAGCCAGTCACTCTAATTTTACTTGCTCTAACAATCAGTTGAGGTACAAGGGAAGGATATGATTGAGTTTTAATTCATGTCTCAAGGCGACTATAATACAGGAAGCACACGATGGACCTCCTTAGAGAGGATCAAGAGATATTTCCATCAGCCCGCGCCCCCCACCACCACCACCCCCCCCTCTCCCCCCCGGACTTTTGCCCTGTTGTTAAGATGAAGACAGAGTTTGACCATATTGGATGTTTTCCCCCCTAAAATCAAAGAAATGTTAAAAAGGCCCCTTCTATTAACTTTCCATCCATCAAAGGTATTATATGCCCCTTTGACCGTTAAATGGGAAGGGTATTACCGTCATTGACCATATGAAATTAAAGAAGATAATTTACAATTAAAATAAAAAGCAATTAAAAAATAGATTGATCTCCACCGTCCATCGTTAAGATCAACGGTAGAGATATCTCTTTTTTATTTTTTATTTAAATTTAATAATAATAATAATAATAATAATAATAATAATAATAATAATAATAAAATCTTTACTTAAATTTATATTTTCCCAAATCTAGAAAATCATTCAAAACCCAAAAAATCATTCCCAAATCTCTTCAAACCTAAATTCATCTCTTCAACCTAAAAATTAAAATTAAAAAAACTCCAAACCCAGACCCATCACACATCGTTCAACTTCTTCAACATTGATCGATCAAGCAACATCATCAATCGATCAAGTAAATAAAAAATTTATCATCATCAAGCCAAGAAACAAATCCCAAATTCGATTCAGATTTGGACCAACATCATCAAGCCAAGAAACAAATCAAAAAAATTGAGAATGAGAGAAAGATCAAGAACGAGAACAAAGAAAAAGAGAGAGAAGGCGTGAGTGGTCGTCGTCGGGCTTCCAGTCGTCGTTGTCGCCCGCCGCTTGATCTCTTACCGTTTTTTATTGTGGTTTGGGTTCTGGGTTTCATGATCTGGTTTTGATGAGAGAGAACGAAGATGATGATTATGAACGAAGATGGGAGAGAACAAAGATGATCGATTGGTGTGTTTTTTTATTCTGGAATAAGATGAATATTGATGAAATTGTAATTTTTTATTTTTTTTTATTCATTAATTTCTTTTTTTAATAAATCTCTTTTTGTGAGGTAATATATATATATATATATATATATATATATATATTGAAGTAAAGATGATGATGATTATTATTATTATTATTATTATTAAATTTAAATAAAAAAATATGAAAGAGATCTCCACCGCCCATCTCAAAGATGGGCGGTGGAGATCCTCCTTTTTTTAATTGTTTTTACTTTATTATTATTTTAGTTTTTAGTTTTTTATTTTAGTTTTTTGCTTTCAAGGGTAAATCGGTCATTTCCTTCCCATTTAACGGTCAAAGGGGTATAAAATACATCAACTGGATGAAAAGTGTGACAGAAGGGGTATATTATACATTTTTTCCGTTTCAGGGAGAAAAACGGCCAATATGGCCAAACCCTATCCTCGTCTTAACAATAGGGCAAACATTAGAAGAGGAAAATGGAAATATCCCGAGGATCAAAAGTGCTTTTTTGTTGAAAGATCCACAAGGAAATTTACAATTATGTGATTGCTTGCGATATTTGCCAACGTAATAAGGTTGAAAATGTCGTTTCTCCGGGATTATTACAGCCTCTTCCCATACCAAATCAAGTTTGGGTAGACATATCGATGGATTTTGTTGAAGGGGTGCCGAAATCACATGGGAAGGATGTTATCTTTGTTATGGTAGATCACCTCAGCAAATATGCTCATTTTATAACTCTTAGTCACCCATACACAGCAAAGGATGTAGCTTAGGTTTTCATGGAAAATGTCTACAAGCTTCATGATTTACCTACATCTATAGTTAGTGATCGAGATACGGTGTTCACTAGTGTGTTTTGGAAGGAGCTGTTTTGAATCCAGGGTACTAAGTTACACATGAGTATAGCATATCATTTTGGGTCGGATGGCCAAACCGAAATTGCCAATAAATGTTTGGAGCAATATTTGTGTTGCATGACAGGAGACAGACCCAAAGAATGGTTCAAGTGGCTATCATGGGCATAATGGTGGTATAATACTTCATTTCACTTCTCTTCTCGCATGACACCTTTTGAAGTGGTGTATGGCAAAGCCCCACCTATTTTTACAACTTATAATGCTGGGGAAACGAGTGTGGCAATAGTAGAATGAAATTTAATGGATTGAAATGCCATGATTAGTTTGTTTAAAGAAAATTTACAACAGTCTCATCATAGGATGAAGCAAATGGCTGACAAACATAGAATTGAAAGACAATTTGAAGAGGTAGATATGGTGTATCTACGCTTGCAACCCTTTTGACAATTTTCTGTTACCTCATGGGGAAACCAGAAATTATCCCCTTGATATTTTGGTCATTATAAGGTTTTATAACGAGTTGGAACAGTTTTGTATAAGTTGGAATTGCCCCTCAGCAGCAAGATTGACCCTGTTTTCCATATTTCGTGCTTGAGGAGATGATATAATTCCTCAAATTCAACTGCCAAATGTTCGTGAAGATGGATGCATATAGTTGGAGCATGTTGCAATTTTGGAACGTAGGATGGTCAAGCGACATAACAAATCCATTACCCAAGTGCTTGTTCACTGGTCAAATTCTTTTCCAGAAGATGTTACTTGGGAGGATTTTTATCACCTACAACAACTTTATCCAAATTTCCAACCTTGAGGACAAGGCTAATTTCAAGGGGATATGATTGTTACAACTGTTTTTTTTTTCTAAAGACAATTTTTGTTAATTATGTTAGTCAATGTGTTTAACTTAATTTAGTGCCCTTTTATTATTTTAGATTGGGTAGTGTTAACTTGTGCTTTAAGGGCACACGATAACAACTACTTTATTCCTATTTATGGAGATAAAAGCACAGGTCAACTGGTGCATTTATTGTTTTGTTATAATAAATGCAATGCTTTTATTTCTATAAATGGAAATAAAGTAGTTGTTATCGTGTGCCCAAAATCTAAAAGGGCATAGGTTAACACTACCATTTTAGATTCCCTAATTGTTGTTTGCTTTTCTCTAAGTTTATGTTTTCAAAATTGGCTGGAGTCTTTGTTATTTAAGTTGGTTATTCTCTTTGTAATGGGGATCAAAAAATCAATAGAAGATTTAATCTTTTATCAGTCGCATCAGTGTATTCTTCATCCTGGTTGTTTCACTGTAGTTGATTGAGAGGACATCTCAAATCCCTCTCTCTGTCTCTTGAATTCTTCTCTCTCTCCTCTTCTTTCTCTCTAGTCTCTTCGTCGCTGGTGATGAGAGCCGATCTCCTCCACTAGGAAGAGATCGACGCTCTCTTCTTCCATTTCTCTCTCTTTCTTCTATTTTTTGTTCCTCTCAACAGTGGTCGAGTTTATGATTTGAGGGTGTTTCTGGTTGGATCAATTTGGTGTTTGGATCGAGGGATCCAATCCGGAACTCTACCAGATCCACAATTTTTTATATTTTTTTTAATTTTATTTTTTAAAAATTTTTTATAAAGAAATGAATTTGGTGGTGATGATTTGGGTGGTGGAATTTCAATTGATGAATTTCAATTTACGATAAGCTTCTGAGGTAAAGTTCTTTAGACCTAGTAGATGTATTTTGCCTAGCTAGTTTTTGACCAAAATCAATCAAACTCATATTTTTAATTTAACAACTCGGTTTCCATCTCTTGTAGACGGGGGCGAATTTAAGGGGGCCCAATCAAATCAAAACAAACTTTTCATTTTTGGATTTTAATTTCCTAATATTTTATTCATTATTATCTCATTTAGTGTGTGTAAGTTATATATTTATTATTATTTATTTAGATTTCACTGTTAAGCAGATATCAATTATCAAGTATGGATTTTCTATACGGGATCGTTGATTGCAATTGGTAGCAATCTAATAGCTACATGTGTCTAT
Organism: Acer negundo; assembly: GCA_035582765.1. NCBI lineage: Eukaryota > Viridiplantae > Streptophyta > Magnoliopsida > Sapindales > Sapindaceae > Acer > Acer negundo. Next base: position 8,241,993 of record CM069237.1, on the reverse strand, counting down.
TGAATAATCACTGGTAGTAATCATATAGCCACCTATAGCAATCGACGATTCCGTACAGAAAATTCCGCAGCTGATAACTGTTGCATTAGGCTCGGAGTTTACGACTATCTTTATTAATTTTTTTTGTTAGGTTAATTTTATTATTATTATTTTTGAACTATTACAATATTTTGAGATTAGGGAGGGGGCATGACCGAACTTACAACTTCTTATATGTAAACAGAGGTGCTTACAACTGAGCGTATATCATCTTGTCTATGATTATGTAATTACTCACATATGATCTTGATTATGTAATTGAAATAGAAATTGTAAAAAAAAAAAAAATAGATTAATTTGGTTATAGATAATTTTCTAGATATAAAACAGCGACACCTTTTATTTATTTGTATTATTACCTTTAACACATAACGAAACTACATTTTGTTCAAAAATATAAGGTGTGAGATTTGCATTGCGTGACCTAGAGTATTAGTTTTTGCGTTGGATTGGCCACCCTAAAGCCAAAATTCTAGCTTCACCCCTGCTTGTAGATTATAATTACAATAATGATAAACATCTCACCTACAATCCCACAATTTTCATCATAACACATGTGGCAGCTGAGTGTCACTTGTTGATGTGTGAATACACATTAATTGATACTTATCTCTCTTACCTATGTATTCACTCACAAGTTAATGTTTGTCCACTCACAAAGTGACACCTCATCTTCAACATGTGTTGGGATAAAAATGGTGGGATTGTAGGTGGGATTGTAGGTGAGATTTGTAGCATTACTGTTATAATTATTATAATTATTCTCTGTTTCAACTCTGTTTTGCTAGTAAATTTTTGTCATGTTTAATACAGGTTCTACTTGATTGCTCATAAAGTAACTACAGAGAGAATTTTAGCTTTGGTTGGGGTACTTGAATGTGGGTGGTTGATTTGGGCGTGGGTGGGTATGGTGGGGATGCTTGGTTTTGAGATGAATCAGATGATTTGTGGTCTAATGGTTGAGTTTATTTTTATTTTTATTTTTTTGGGTATGAAGAATTGTGGAAAATTTTTGTTTGATTCGATTGGTGTTGATTCAATTTGTTTAGTGTAAATGTTTGTCACTGGTTTTAATGGAAATTAACAAATTTAGAATTTTAATTGGATTCTTACATCAGACAATTATGAAAATTGTTATCCCACCAAATTTTTTATGTATTTGTAATTTTGAATTGGATTTTTACATCAGACAATTATGAAAATTGTTAACCCATCAAATTTTTTATGTAATTTTATACCTATATTTAACTTTGAATTGGATTCTTTCATCAGATAATTATGAATATTGTTAACCTACAAAATTTTTTATGTAATTTTAAACGTATACGTAACTTTTAATTTAATTCACGTAACTTAGTGTGTTGAAAAAAATATGTCAGGAGTAATTAAAACCAATAAGACGGATCAATTAATCAAACAAAGTAATAGATGGTTACAGGTCAAAGAAAAGACAAATTAGCTATTAAAAAATAATAATAATAATAAAACAAAGTTAAAAATAAAACAATTCAGCCTCTAAAACAAAGTATAAATCATAGTGCTATCATTACTGCTGTGAAAGGTACAGTATAAATCACTGTAGTGTGATACCTTTTAGCCACTTTTATTGACTTTAAAGATCATTCTTCACAAACTCCAACAACTACACACAAGTGACATGTGACTATAAAGCTGAAGACTAAGGTAGTCTAAATAGAAGACACCACTCACAACACAGGACATACTTAATGGTCCATGGAGGTAAGAAATCAAGCAAAAGAAAAGAGCTAGGGCTAGACTTTTACGACAAATAATCAAGGCTCGTTTATTTATGGAGTTAAATTTAGGGTTAATAATAGAAACATATCCTCTAATTATCTAATAAAATAAAATTTTAAATAAATACTATATTTAAATGTATAAATCTTAATTACGGTTGAAAATAAATGTTTTGTTCAAACACAAACATCCCAATTATGGAATGTTTGTGTGTGAATATGATATTTATTTAAAAGTTTACTTTATTAGGTAAATAAAGGGTAAGTTTGTATAATTAACCCTTAAATTTATTGTGACCACCCAAAACAGTTGTAATGATCATCATCATGGCACTCGGTCACTCACCGATCACAATTAGAGATCCACATTAGGGAAATAGGAATGGATATAGGTCCCTCCATTCTTATCCCCACTTCCTAGACCCTTTTCCCATCCCCATACATTTCACCATTTGAGAAAAATGGAGATGAAGAATTTTAGGGGGAGGTATCTCCATTCCTAACCCCAGTTCCCCATTTTCTCTGTTTTTCCTCGTTTCCCTGTTTCCCCTATTCTCATGTTTCCCTATTTTCTCGTTTGACTAAAAATTACAAATAATAAAAATAAAAAAAACAAACAAACATTCCATTACGAATACAAAATAAAATCCATTACAAAAATAAAGTGTTTCAAATGAGTTTATATAGTTAGGGTTTTCAATGAATAAAAAAAATTAAAAAAATATATAATTATATTTATATAGTTTTTGGGGAAATGGCTCCCCCCATTCCCATCCCCATTTCAGTATATTTATAGGGAAAATGGGGATGGGGGAGGGTCTACTGATCTCGGTCCCCATTTCAAATTGGGGATGAAAATCATCTTCATCCCCATCTCCACCCATTTCCCCATTTTTCGCCAAATAGGAATGGGGACGTTGAGATTTGGGGATCCGGAGGAAAATATGCATCTCTGATCACAATCCATCATGGCACTCAGCCACTCACATGAACAACTTACCATGATAAGTAACATATATTAAAGAAAAAGATGGCGAAGCCAAAAAAAAAAGTAAAGAACTCCATCATTGAATTTTACCTATAAAAGCTGAGCAAAGCACCATTACACTATATCACCTAGCTTGAGAAAGACTTGATTAACACAAGCTCAAAAATGGATGTGGGGAATATTTTTCACATGACTGGAGGCTCTGGATCCACTAGCTATGCCAACAATTCCTCCTTCCAGGTTGATGATCACTTTTCTTTTCTCATCTCTAACTTTGTCTTGTTCATAACTTTGATTGTGTAAGGGATTCCAGACGTATAGTTACCACCCTACTATACCTGCGATCTCAAAATATTCATGTTTTGTTGATTCTAAATTTTATTTCTATATTTGTCGATAGATGAAGGCATCGGATACGGTGAAGCACATCACTGTGGAAACTATAAAACAACTCTACCATGAATCATTTCCAAAGACAATAGGCATAGCTGATATGGGTTGCTCTTCAGGAAGAAATTCACTACCAATAATCAAAACTATTGTTGAGAGTGTTGAAGAAATAGGTCGTTTATTGGCTAAACCACCGGATGAGTTCCGTGTCTACCTTAATGATCTCCCATCTAATGACTTCAACTCTGTATTCAAAGCCTTGCCTGATTTTTTCAAACAACTTAAGGAAGAAAGAAATGGTGGGTGTCCTTTCATTTTCATTGCAGGTTGTGCTGGTTCATTTTATGGAAGACTGTTGCCAACAAATTCAATGCACTTTGTATATTCATCTTATTGTTTACATTGGCTCTCAAAGGTGTGTGTGTGCTTTGATCTCTTCTCTTTTTCTCATTGGCCTAGTTTTTTTCTCTATGGAGCATGATCACTTTGGTTGAGGGTTCAATCATTAATTGGCTAAGCGAAACAGGATCTAAATTATATACAATTATGGCAACCAATTAGTAAACGCCTAGAAGTGGGAAGACTAAAGAGTAATGCAGCACTAAGTTAAGCTGTCAATTCATGACTATAGTACTTTCCAACATATATCCTGTACAACATGTTGAATTATGCAGGATTCAACGCGTTTATTTTTTGTATAGGACTCTAATTTGTATTCTTATAAATTAATTCTTGAATTCATTATATATGCACCGGTGTAAATCAGTAATATGCATAACAAAAACGTGCCGGATCCCGCGATCCTGCACATTTATAACTATTAGAATGTGTTAAAGATATTTAAACCATGTAATTAAATAATTACAATCTCATGTAGGTGCCTCAAAGTCTCTACAACGAGAAGGGGGAGTCATTAAACAAGGGAAACCTTTACATATCTGAATCTAGCCCTCCTGCTGTTTCTCTTGCATACTTTTTACAATTCCAGGAAGACTTCTCCATGTTCCTCCGATCGCGGTCGAAGGAACTTGTTTGCAGAGGCCGAATGATGTTGATTTTGTTGGGAAGAGTTGACCAGGACAATCATGTTGATAGAGGCAACTCATTCTTATGGGAACTTCTCTCTCGATCCCTAACTATTTTAGCTTCTCAGGTATTATATATCCATACAACTTTCAATTAACTTCGGTACTGAAATGTTTTTACAAGACTGATATGATCGGAGAAGGACATGATATTTATATATATGCACGTCATTCTTATATACGAATTTTTGTTGTTTGTGTAATTTGTAGGGAAAATTAAATAAAGAAAAGCTGGATTGTTACCATGCCCACTTCTATTTACCCTCAAAGTGGGAAATGGAAGACCAAGTGAGAAGAGAAGGTTCATTTTTTCTAGACCGATTTGAGATGTATCAACCGGAGAAAACATGTGATGGTACGAGCTACGGGAGCTACGGGTTCGCGGTTGCAATGACAGTTAGGGCTGCTCAAGAAGTCATGCTTCGTCACCATTTCGGTCTTGAAGTTGATGGAGTTATTGACACTTTGTTTGAGATCTATGGCAATATGGTGGATGAAGAAATGGCCAAGGAGGAAATTGAGCCCTTCACTTTCCTCCTGGTTCTTAGGAAATTATGAATCTATTTTAATTTCAACTAATTGAATGGATCAAATATTCCAGTTGTCGAATACATCAATCGGTATGCATGTACATAGGGTGCACCTAGGGATGGAGGAATGTGGGTGCCAATAGGGGTCATGGCCCAATGTTTAAAGTACAATTATTTGTTAGATATCACACTCGTTCCTATCAGTGCATCATGATATAACTTTATCAGGATATTGAATGTGAGTTACTCATTTATAACAATGATTTGACAAATGCATACATACCAAGTCAAAGTATGTAAAATGAGTGGCTCACATTCAATGTTTTTATATAATTCTATCAGGATACACTGATAGAACTTATTTTTTTTTATATTATATATGTGATAAGATATGTGGCTCCCATTAGTTTTTTTTTTTTTTTTTGTTTTGTAATTCCATAAGGTATTCCCCACTTCAATTGGCAACTGATTGTTAACAAGTGGGACTAATTCCTTTTGACCCAAGAGACATGGGACAAGGCCTGACCAAGTGTTGCTCTAGAGCTGGCTCAAACTCGGGTAGTGCCTGAACGATTCGACCGTCGTGGGGGTGATTTGCCATTGCCCCACAACAAACTTGGTTTGACAATCCTTGTTGCTCTGTTAGTCTATTACCAATTTACCATTATAATTAAAAAAATATTATTGTTATAAATTATAAAGAAAAGTCCAATTATTTCTAATTGTATGTATTCCTGTTTTATATACAAGAGAAAATATATTCTTTATAGGGTTTGGTTTCATGAACATCATGAATTAGTCATATATATATATACATAAATTATATTATCAGTTCGAGCTAACAAAAGTTATATCATTTCCTTGCATATGGACCACTGGATTTAAATGCTTTGACTTAGCTATATGCACTTCTCAGTCAAAGTATTTAAATCCAGTAGCTCACATGCAACGAACTGATATAAGTTTTGTCAGTTCGAACTGATAATAGAAAGACTATATATATATATATATATATATATACTTTTTCAGTTTTCTATGTGAGCAATTTTATGTTTACTTCTACAAATAAAAACTTCTTATTCTTTAAGTTATCTATCTGAATAATTTCATGTAAAGATTACAAATTAATAAATATTTTAGATTTATTTTCTTTATATTTGTCATTTTCTTAGATTATTTATATGATTTTGCTACATTTATTATAATAGTTTATTTATTTAAATTAGTTCAAAATTATTAGTTTGAGAGCAATGTTATGGTGGTGCAAGTAATATGTGTGGTGAGTGGAATGAGCTACATGCTTTGATTATAAATGATTGTCCGTTGTTTTGCACACCAATCGCAATTGACACTAATTGCAGCATCAAAATAAGTTATTCCTATTCATCATTATTTTAATCTAATTTAACTTTTTTTATCAATATTATTGGTGTTTTGTACATGATGGAATAGAACTTTCTTATAAAGTTGATCGTGTATATTGAAAGAGAAATCATAGAGAAAATTTGTATAGACTCGATTATAAATGATTTTAGAGATTTAAAATAAAAACTTCTTATTCTTCAAGTTATCTATCTAAATAATTTCATGTAAAGATTGCAAATTAATAAATATTTTAGATTTATTTTTTTTATATTTGTTATTTTCTTAGGTTATTTATATGATTTTGCTACATTTATTATAATAGTTTATTTATTTAAATTAGTTCAAAATTATTAGTCCGAGAGCAAAGTTATGGTGGTGCAAGTAATATGTGTGGTGAGTGGAATGAGCTACATGCTTTGATTATAAATGATTGTCCGTTGTTTTGCACATCAATTGTAATTGACACTAGTTGCAGCATCAAAATAAGTTATTCCTATTCATCATTATTTTAATCTAATTTAACTTCTTTTATCAATATTATTGATGTTTTGTACATGATGGAATACAAATTTCTTATAAAATTGATCGTGTATATTGAAAGTGAAATCATAGAGAAAATTTGTATAGATTCGATTATAAATGATTTTAAGAGATTTAAAATAGCGATGAATTCCATTTTTATTCATAAAGTTGTGTCTATTTTATTTTTTGTTTTGCATTAACTTAAATATTTATTTTTGTTTCGGCCCCCTAAAGCCAAAATCCTGACTTCATCCTTAGGTGCATCGAAGATTTTCTTCATATCCATACAATATGGCCAATAAGACCTGAGCCTTTGAATTGATGTGGTGTACCCAACTCAGGGGTGGACCTTAATGGGAGCTAACCCGGGCTACAGCTGGGTCAACCTTTTCCAATAAATAAATAAATAAAAATTATTACTCACCTCTCTCATAGTCTCATGCCTTGACTCCCAACACTATTGACCAATCTCAGATTCTCATAGCAACTCCAATGTACATCACTAAACTCTACTACAATTTGTTCGATATATAAAGAATAAGGAAAAGTAGAGCAGCAAGCCGTATTTGTTTGATATTTGTCGAATCGAACAATTAGTAGATCCAGTTTTTAGTTGATGTTGATAGTCGAGCAATTCAACAACTTTACTATTTTGAGGAGCCCTTTTGTTCGATCTGGATTGACTAAGTGTTGGATTAGTCTTTGCTCGAAGTTGAGTTTCAAATCGACCAAGGGATGGATCAGCAATTAATGTTGGATGAGAACCACTGCAATAAATGATCCGAGAAGAGTTGAGCGAATGGGATTTTTAGAGAGGTTTGAGAGCTTTCGCGTCAGTTGTAGAGAAATCAAGACCCTTTCTTTTGAGAATGGACCTTTTATTTATTGTAAAAACCAAGGGTCCGCAATGTTTCGATCATTCAAATGGGATCGTCGATCATGGAGATTTAATTGCCTGTTTTGATTGTTTTTGAATCTGACAATGAATTCAAACGTTTTAAGATTCGTGAAACGTCCAATCATGATTGACTGGTTTATGATTTGATTTGACCACATGTATTGACTTGATCTGATGACTTGTAGGTCAGTTTTTGGGCCTTTGGGCCTACTTTTGATAGTTTGCACGTAGTAATTACATCTTTTTTGATAGTGGGCTCATTAATTGGGACAGAGGCCTAATTCTGACCACTACAATATGTAGTTTAATATTAGTTTTTATGTGATGAAAAATTCAAGTCTCGTTCGTTCGTGCATGAACTAAATTTAACATGTATTCTAAGTGACATAATAAGATAATTCAATTGTTAGCATGCTTAATAGGTTATAGACTTAATAGAACTAGACCCCTCCCCCTAGTGTACATGAATTTGTAATATGTCCCTGAATGTTTTTTTTTCGCGGTACGATTCTCATAAATATAAAAAAGAAAACCGTACGAGATTTGCATACCTGATAATTATTATTAAATTCAAAGATTTAACATTTATAATTTAGACTTAACTGGACCCCTTTGAAGTATATGAGAATTTGTAATATGTCCCTGAATTTTTTTTTTTTCGCGGTAAACCCCTTGAACTCTCATTTTCTTTGCACCATCTTTATGGAGATGCCCCATCCTCATGGGGCAATAAAACAAATAGGTGCAAAGATAAGGAGAGTTCAAGGGGTTTACTGTTGAAAAAAAACATTTATGAGGCATATTATAAATTCTCATATACTTCAAAGGGGTCCAGTTAAGTATAAATTATAAATGTTAAATCTTTGAATTTAATAATAATTATCAGGTATGCAAATCTGTACGGTTTTCTTTTTTATATTTATGAGAATCGTGACTACATAACGTTGTAAAGCGATTTTAAATGTAACGAAATTTATACGAAAAAACATACGAATTATACACCGGAACAATACTCCTACTTTTGTCGTGTGTTAGAAGAACATTCTTTCATATTAGAGATAAGGTGGCATTAGTTGAGGAATGCGTTTAAGTGGGTCCTACTGTTTGATAAAAGTGGTCCCTCACTTCAAAGAGAAAGACAAATCCAAAATGATATGCCACTAATTTATTAACAGGAAAGGAATCTAATCCCCTGCAATAGCGACCTCACGTACCTTCAACGATTCCATGCCACGTGGCATATCCTGATTATATGTGAAATTGCACTAAATCCATAAAAAATTCATAATAACATTGATTTCCCATTTACCAATTGACTAACCATTAACTAACTGTTGACCGCATTAATTAATCACACAATGTCTATTTTGCCCTTGCTCTACGTAAAAAAAATAAGAAAAAAAATATATTTAAAATTAAATAATATTTAAATGGTTTATAAAATTAAATTAAAACAAAATTTATTTATTTTCTATTTTTTAAAGGTACACATATTTATGAAGATCTTATAAAAATAACAAAAATTAATGGATAAAAGAAAATTATTAAAAAATAGTTACAATTTTAAAACATAAAAAATTAATGGATAATACAAAATTATTAAAAAAACATTTAATAGATAATTAAAAAAAAAGAAATTATATAAATTAAAAATAAAAAATAAAATAAATCTGAAACAATCTCTATGGTTTCAGGTCGCGATGGAGATCAACCGAATCTCCACTCCCTCGGCGAGACGGCAAGACGGTGACTCAACGATGGACATCTATCTTAAGAATTATTTTAAGGTTATTTGATTGAAAAAAAAAAAAAAAACTCGGTTTGAAAGTCCAAAAGAAAAACTTAGTACTCCAAACTTTTTTATTTTTTATTTTTACATCAAATAACATTAAAATGATTCTTAAGATGGAGATCCATCGTTTAGTCACCATCTCGCCAAGCGAGTAGAGATCCGATCGATCTCTATCGTAGCTTGAAACCATGGAGATAGTTTCAGATTTTTTTTTTATTTTTTTTTATTTATATAATTTCTTTTTTTTAAATTATCTATTAATTGTTTTTTATAATAATTTTCTATTATCCATTAATTTTTTATGATTTAAAATTGTAACTGTTTTTTAATAATTTTCTTTTATCCATTAATTTTTGTTATTTTTATAAGATCTTCATAAATATGTGTACCTTTTAAAAAATAAAAAATAAATAAATTTTGTGTTAATTTAATTTTATAAACCATTTAAATATTATTTAATTTTAAATATATTTTTTTCTTATTTTTTTGATGTAGAGCAAGGGCAAAATAGACATTGTGTGATTAATTAATGTGGTTAACGATTAGTCAACAGTTAGTCAACTGGTCAAGGGGAAGTCATTGTTATTATGAAGTTTTTGTGAGTTTTAGTACAATTTCACATATAATTAGGGTAAGTTTGTGTAATTTGCCCTTTATTAACACGAAAGGTATCTAATCCCCTGCAGTAGCGACCTCACGTACCTTCAACGATTCCATGCCACGTGGCATCTCCAAACACTCCCTAAGTTCCTAAGGACAGTCCAGTCATTTCAATCTTGACGACCCAACCCAGTCACAATTTACAAACACAAAGACTTGACGTGATTGGTGGTGGAGTCGTGCACACGGACGGTTGTGTCAACAGGAGATGGCTACAAAAAAAAACATGACAAAATAACGACCTCATATAAACCGACTTGAACGGTCGAGAGAGAGAGAGCATACCACCATCACTTCGGGAATGTTAGCCGTCACTTTCGGATTTTCTCTCTGCTTCCAACTTTCTTCGCGAGGTTTCGAGTGCCGGAGTGCGCACAAGAACAAAAACCGATCTCCAACATGAGGAGAAAGATGATCATGTTATATCAACAACGTTTTCGTGCGGTCTTTCTGGGTCTTGTCTAGATTTTATTATTTCTATTGTTAGCTTTTTAATTATATTCAAAGCAGCGGCGATGAAGGATCGTCCTCGGAGAAACGACGTCGGTTCGTGGGGCAGGTTCTTTTGGTGCACTCTCTTCGTCATCCTCGTTTGTGTTTTCTTCTCTGGCTCCCTCACTTTCTCAGCTCTTCGCTTCTTCTTTGGAGGTACGTACTTGTTTTCGTTTCTTTTTTTTTTGTTTTTTTTTGTTTTTTTTTTGTTTTTTGTTGTTGTTGTTGTTGTGATATATACTTAATTAATCTGTGATATACTTATGTATTGAAACAGAGCAATTTCACCCAGTTTTGGGGTCCACATGGAAAACTCCGATCATGGAAGCCATCGGCGACGAATCGCCGCTCTCTCCGGCAGTTTCAGTGCGAGAAACGGTTATGCTTCCGGACCAGGTACTAGTTTTCCTAAAATACCCTCCATCGGCACGGTTATTTACAAAAGAGGATTTACGATGCGTTTATTCCCCGGATGATGGTAACTCATCCCAGCCGTTGGTTAAAGAGCCGCCTATGCGGATAGACTTCGAGGATTTCGACGATCAGATCGTACGGTGTCCTGTTCATCCACGTGGTTCAACAGTATCCCTTGATTTAGTAAATTCAGAGGAAAACATACCTATTGGACCCACCAACCACAAGTGGGACTCGGTTGCTTACGAAGCTTTGATCGACCGTGACAATACCACGGTTGTTTTTGTCAAGGGTCTCAATCTACGGCCAGCGAGAATTTCAAATGCATCAAGGTTTGAGTGCGTGTACGGTTGGGATTTTAGGAGCACCAAGTTCTTGCTTAGAACACCGGTACTGTCAATTGCCCAGGAGATCGTACGGTGCATAACCCCTTTGAGCGTCTTGAGTGGGCCACCCAGATTTAATGACAATTATATTAAGGCCTCGGTTAGGGTCAAGGGTGGAAGAATGATACGGTCTATAGCCCGGTTGGTGAAACGAGCCGACCCTGACCCGCCCGCCCACAAGGAACATGGAATGTGTATATGTACCATGTTGCGTAATCAAGCTAGGGCTTTTAAGGAATGGATTATGTACCATGCCCAAATCGGTGTACAACGTTGGTTTATTTACGACAACAATAGCGAGGATGACATTGAAGACGTTATTGAATCATTGTTAAATTATGCCAATTATAACATTACAAGACATGTTTGGCCATGGATTAAGACACAAGAGTCTGGGTTCGCCCATTGTGCATTACGGGCTCGTGATATGTGTGAATGGGTTGGGTTCATTGATGTGGACGAGTTTTTTCACTTACCATCAGGTCAAATGTTACATGATGTGCTTGGAAATTTTTCTAGGGATAGTAATGTTGGCGAGCTACGTTCCTTGTGTCATAATTTCGGGCCATCCAGGCTAACACAAATGCCGACACAGGGGGTGATGGTCGGGTACACGTGTCGATTGGGTGCTCCAGAGAGGCACAAGAGCATAGTGAGGCCGGAGGCATTGAATTCGACCTTGATCAATGTGGTGCATCATTTTCATTTGAGTCGAGGTTTTGAATCAGTAAATTTGGATCCATATACATTGGTTATTAATCACTACAAGTACCAAGTATGGGATGTGTTCAAGGAGAAGTTTTTTAGGAGGGTAGCAACTTATGTGGTTGATTGGCAGGATACACAAAATGCTGGGTCCAAGGATCGAGCCCCCGGTTTGGGGACTAGAGCGGTCGAGCCACCAGATTGGTCCACCCGGTTCTGTGAGGTTAATGACACTGGCCTCAGAGACAGGGTGCTGGAGAACTTCACCGACCCGGGAACTCTCTTCCTGCCGTGGCAAGCCACCATAAGCAACCCGGACGAAGAAAAGGGAAGCAGTAGCAGAAGAAGATAGCTTAGTGTGGTTGAAGAAAGAAATACTAGTAGGAGAAAAACAAGACAGAGAGCATTGTTATATGACTTGTGAAACATACAGAATTTATTTGAGTTTTTTACTTTTTGTTTTTTGTTTTTTGTTTTTTTTTGCAGTTATGATGGAATTTATGTAGATAAAAAAGGAAAAAAGAAAAAAATTAGTGTATTAATTCTTTTTTGTAGGCATAGTAAATGAGTATTGATTTATGGCAAAAGAAATGATAGACACGTAGCAAAAGATAAGGGCTTGATTCTAGAAGTTTACCCTTTAAATCTTAAAGTAAGAGGAGACTCTTCCCGGTAATGGAACTCACATTTCAGATTATTTTTATAGCAGTTGATTTCCTCAAATAGACAGAGGGATATTACCTTGTTGAGCCTGTAAAATGGATTCCAGCCCAAGTTCTAAAGGCCCGCAACATAGTTAAAAAGTCAATACCTTGAAACTAAAAATCAGAAATTCAAAATAGACGGTGATTGACTTAGGGGTGTACCAAAATATGGTCCAAGTAGTTTTACAGTACAATCCTTTTACAAAAACCCCAAAATTATAGCCGTTAGAAAGGGCTGGACATTTGATCAATTCAAAATTATTCGACCGTTGAGAGTTAAAACACACGGCTTGCCCTATAATCTCGCTCTTACAAGATTCTTGCCGTTGTTTACTTTTTCTCTCTTCTGACTTGGAAAAAAAAAACCCTTAATAGAGAGAGACCTCAAAAATGGCGAGTGAAGAAGAATCGGAAGCGAGCCCACAAGACCAGAAACAACAGAACCCAGTCGCTGAAAATGGGGATGGTTTGTTCAGCCCCAGATTCAAGTCTGTGGCTGCCATGGCTGGTTGGGACGAGGAGGCCATTCTTGTCGCTGCTCTTGTGGTCGAGGACACCCCTGATCGTCTGTGTAAGAACAAGAAACGAACCGGTTTGCAATTCAAGACTCCGCCTTCCAATTCACGAAGGTATCTACAGACTTTCCATCAAATTACATAAATATTCATATTAGATATCTTTGTTTTTGTTTATGAGAAATATAAATCAAACGGGTCATATTCAACTAGAATTCGATTGTGTTTCTTTATCTTTTACTTTCTTGGCGATTAAAGGAACTCTTTTGTGGGATTTGTATTTAAGGAAACGTAGGGCTCAGAGAAGGAGTCCTGTTTCGATTCCAATAGTGGTTCTAGACCTTGATGAAGAACAAAATGCTAAAGGAGGTATTGATTTTGTCCATTTCTTTTCTGATTCTGTTTGGTTTCTGAGAAAGTTAATAAAGAAGGAAAAAAGAATGATTTGTTTTTTGTGAATATTATTGATGGATAGAGAGTGAGCAAACTAAGGTAAATGTGAAAAATGTTGAAAATGAAGAAAAGAGAACAGAAGAAGAGAAGAAAACAGCAGGTGATGAATTGAAAATCGAAGAGAACTCTGGTGTTTCTTGCTCAAACTCTGTTCTCCCTTGTATCGATAAACTTAGGGAAGAGCTTTCATGTGCTGTAAGTATCTCTGAATTGTGTACTCTTTTTTTTTTTTTTTTTTTTTCCAGATTTAGCATTCATTGATTGTGAAACCAAACGAATTTCTATATATAGTAACTTGGATGATCTATGTACAACTTGGCAGATTTGTTTGGAGATTTGCTATGAACCAAGTACCACCACTTGTGGACACAGGTAATAAAGCAACATCAAACATTTTAAATGGGTTCTGTGATTTACTTCTGCTAATGCATTTGTTTGACCACTATGTGTTTCTTGAACAACTATATACAATCAATTTACTGGTTTTGAATACTTGTTTTTTCATGTAGTTTCTGTAAGAAATGTTTACGATCTGCTGCTGATAAATGTGGGAAGAGGTGCCCGAAGTGCAGGCAGCTAATCAGGTACGCAACATTTCAATCTAAATCAGCCACTTCAATTGAGACAGCATCTTATTTTTGTAATACACTTACCTGGTTTGGTTTTGCAGCAATGGAAGATCTTGCACTATAAACACGGTTCTTTGGAACACTATACAGCTTCTGTTTCCCCAAGAAGTTGAAGCAAGAAAGGCTGGTGGAGCATTAAATAACCCGGAAGAGAATGAGCATCGAAGTCCAGCAAGAGGTAATCAATATAATGTGCGGACTCGAAGTTCTAGACCTTCATTGGCATCAAGCAGCAGCCAAACAAGTAGTACAAGGAGAAGGGGGAATCCAAGCCAAGACGAGGATGCTGAACATCGAATCTTAGGAAGAGGAATTAATAATAACGTGGAGTCTCGAAGTGTTAGACCTGCATCGGTATTGCACAGGGATGGAACTATGAGGAGAAGGGGGAGACCAAGCCAAGATGAGGTTTCTGCAACTGCTCTAAGGTTGGAGAGAGAAAATCTTGCACGGCTTTTAGGTAGAGATGGAAGTGTTAGGAGATGGAGAATCACGTCGAATGAAGATGATGATGAGGATGAGGATGCTGTATTGGCTCTCAGGTTGCAGAGGGAAGAGTTCATGGATGCTTTCAGAGAGAATCCTGATCAGTCTAATAGAACCTCTCTTTCCTCGGCTAGATCAAACCTGAGAGCCATGGCATCCAGGGCCATTAACATCCGAACAAGACGCCATCCCATATAGTTTGGCCTTTCCATTTCCACATGATCTGATGTTCACGTTGAGGTGAAGAGAAGATAATGTAAAAGTTGTTGCAAACATAATCTGTGTGGTTTTACAAGCTCATGCCTTTTCATAACCATTTACATGAATGAGACCTTCTTTGATCCTGCCTGAGAAGTTAAAGTTGTATCTAGGAGAAATTCATCTGATTATACTTTTAAATTGTAGGATGTCGGAACTAACTTCATCAGCTGACTTTTAATATTTCCAGTCAATTATTTATAGATTACTATATCAGATTCTACTCTCATGTTCTCCAGATATTCTGAACTAAATCTACGTTTTTAGTTCACATTGTACCTACCTATGATGCATAGTTACACAGATTCAACTCTGTCATACAATCAATCAAAATTCTATTGCAATTAAGAAACCACCCTTTTCACCGGTTGGCAATTGTGCAATGTTTATTTTGATAAACTCCTCAGCTTTACCTAATCATAAGCAGGATAACATTTTTAATGCTTGAAGATTTTAATATATCAATTCACTGGAATTACCAGTGCAGGCTTATATAGTCAGTCTCTTTGTTTCCTGCAGAATTCTGAGGCGTTTGACAATGACTAAGCGCGATCCAAGTCTGACCTCTTCCCAGTTCTCTGTTGATCAAATAAGATACTAACATGAAACTTGTCTTTGGCTATTTTAATTGAATAAACTAACATTTTGAGATCCAAGGGGACTTAACTGGCCAGGTTATAACATTTTTTTGGGTCAATCCCTCACCTATAAAGCTATCAACTTAGTATAGAAGTCAAAGAAACAACAAAATGGGAAGCGGAAGACTATTTATTAAAAGGGCCTCAGTTTGCATGATGTATGCTGCTATTATGCTGATATTGGTGCAGATTTCTGAAGCCGAAACACACTCACCGGCAGCTCCATCTCCACACATGCACTCTCACTCACATGCTACTGCTCCGTCTCCATCTCCGCACATGCACATGTCGCCTGCTCCAGCTCCCTCTCCGGTAGCCAGCACTGGATTCCAGATTCTGCTGCCGTTGACTGCTCTACCCATCTGCTTGATTCTAAGTTATTTGCTTGTTTAAGCCTTCTTGATTATGGATGCATTTTGTGTGTGATTCTCAAGCTTCTGTTGGTTCCAGGGTGCAATAATTTAGCTTGAGCTTTTCTTGATTGCTTCTTCATATATCCTTATTTCATTTTTACTTTTGGTATACTGGAATAAAAGTTACATTGTTTGGAATAAACGGATTTGAGATTACTCTGGTTTAAATTTTGTTTGGCTTTAATTTGGAAGCTACTTATAAAGAATTAATAAGTAGTACTTAATGAATCATGCTTAATTTGAAAGTTCAACTTAATTGAAGAAGTCATAGTTGGACAAATTCCAATCATGGACATGTTCTAAGAAGAAATTGAAAAAAGCTAATTAAGTGGTGACAGAAACATGATTATATCAGTTAAAAGAGTTTTATATTCTGTTGTTGTACTGCAACAAGTTGAAGTACAAGAAGTTGTACCAAGTCTACATGTCTGGTTGGTTTTAATGCAAATCATCTCTAGCCACCCATTAGTATATATAATTTGACCCCAAAATAAAATATCTTATTAGAATAATTGACCAAACCCTTTCAAAGCTTGCTGTTACAATCAAGAAATTAGTGAATTTCATGGATGCCAACTATGACCAAACCCTTGTATCATTAACGTTTGTTCTCTCTCACATCTCTATAAAGCCAAGAATTTTAGAGTCTAGGCTTCCTCATCCACCAATACTGATCATAAAACTAAGACATGGCAACTGGAAGAGCATTGTTTTGCTTTGCCTTGATTTGTGTGGCCTTTGCTATGTTGGCAGCAGTTGGTATGGCTCATGAGGGACATGAGAACCACCAACCCACCTCCCCGGCTCCCTCTCCGGATTCCCCCACTGGAACCGGAAACGATGGCTCTTATGCAGCAGCTGACTTCCCTCCTCACTTGTTCACCACAACATTGTTTGCTTCCTTGGCCTTCATGTTGCCATTCTGCCTCTCCTTCATCTACTAGAGAGCATATTGGTGTGTGTGTGTGTGTGTGTGTGACATTTGACAATGTCCACATTTTTTTAGTGTTTGTGGTATATGATTTCAGATTTCTTCTTGTTTTGTGATTGATTTCACTGGTTGTCTAGTAATAATAAATAATATGAATAATATTTGTTATTGCATATTTCTATCTAATCTATCACTGAATGATAACTTCATGCATAAACCCATTGTATCTCCAGGTAACAATAGAATGATCAGCAACTTTTATGAGGGATTCCGCACCTAATAATTTATAGTAAAATAATTTAATTACTTCTTTTCATAGCTATATCAAATATTAAACATTAAACACGATTACTTTAGTTAACAGTTGAATAAAATTCATGAACATCAAATATTGCCATGATTTCATGCAAAGCGAAAATAAGGCTTAGTTTGGCATTGCTTCTTGAGATGCGTTTGAAAGAAGATACAAAATGTAACTTCTTATTTTCTCATTTGGGAGAAGCTAAAAATGACCAAAAATGAAAAGAAATGTTTTTTTGATCATTTTTAGCTTCTCCGAAATAAGAAAATGAGAAACTACATTTTGTATTTCTTCCGAATGGACCTCGGAAAGCAATGCCAAATAAAGTTTAATGCAGCTTTCTTTGGCGCTTTTCATATTATACTACATTTTCCAAACTTTATCTATTATAATAATAATTATTATTATTTTTGATTGACTAGTTATGGTCATTCTGTTTATCATGAAAGGTTTTAACACATTCCAAAAACTGGTTTTCAGAATTCAGAACTAACACATTACACATAGAAGCAAATAACAAAGTATGATTTTTGATATAGCAAAGCTAACATCATAGCGGCTCTACTAGGAGTTGCAACGGACATGGCATTATTATAGAAGGAAATTAGATATACAAAAGCTGTATCCATGGCTAGCATGGCCATTCAAATACGGAAAACGTCAGTCTGGAATCGCTCATCGTACAAACTCCAATGGCCATACCTATCCATGTGAAAGAGCGACCTGGGAATGTAGAAATTCGGCTTTATAACCTGCTTCAAATTCTTCAAATTGGGTGTCAAATTGGCAATATCTCGACCAGTCAAATTGGCACACCCAGACAAATCCAAGCACTCAAGATTCAAACAACCTTCACAGATCGAACCAAGGCCTTTGGCCGATAATTTGGAGAAGCGAAGTTCAAGATGCTCAAGATTCGGCATGAATATAGCAACCGTGGCAGCTTCTGAGTCACCATCTTGAGGGCAAGCATTGAGATAATCATTAGGGACAATTCCTATGTGTTGGGAAGGATCTAACCAGTTCATAAGGTTTCGCTTAAGGACTTTAAGTTTCGGGCAATTCCTCCCTATAACCACCAGAGACTCATGAGATATCTCGTAACAATAACTAATGTCAAGCTCCCTTAGCTGTGACCACCGAAAAGCTACCCTACACATCGAATCATCAGTAACATTCCGACAACTCCTAATCGAAAGAACCTCAACGTTCGGGCACCTGAAAAATCCATCAAGGGATAATCGCAAACATTTGACAGATATTTTCCGATTTCTGGGCTACTGATATACAGCTATATTTTACATATTCATTAATCCATCAAAACATATATTTGCTTCCTTGCTTACAAATTCCAGGTAACAAAAAACAATTACAACTATTATGGAATCTAGAACGCAATTTTCATGAATCTTGTGATTTAAATAGCAAAATTTACTTGCAATACCTTTCGGCGGCGAAACAGAGAGAGCGGTCGGAGCAGTGTCTGGTTTTGATTTCGGCGAGACACCCGTGGCTCCACTCGGCTACAGATCGGAGCATGGAGTCGACTCTTCCCTCGAAGTCGGGGGACCACCAGAGAGGCGACTCGACGAGTGAGTCGAAGTGAGTCTGGAGATCGAACACCGAGTGGAGGATTGGGTCCTTGCAGGCAGAGAACCAGGATCTGCACACGAACATGGGGCCCGTCCATCGCTCCTCCAAGGTGAGTCGAGAGAGGATGTTTATCAGGCACTCGTGAGTCAACTCGGCCCAGTTGTCAATCGGTCCCGACTCGGTATCTCCTCCTTTGTTGTCCTCATCCATTTCTTAGGATAATGAAAATGGATTATAAAAAACTTTTAAAATGTCATCGACTATATATATATATATATATATATATATAGACCTTTCTCATGAGACGTCGGCATATAACTTTCTTAATGGTATTGAATATGTCAAATACATACATACTTATATTAAAACCCGTAAAACTAATGTGAAGTTATATAAATGCGTCATCATTTAAAAATTTATATATATATACATTTAAATCTAATAAGATGAAAATTGAGAAAAGCTATTTTATTGATAAAATATTATCATTTTTATTTATTTATCGATATTCTGCATTTTTTTTATTTCTCTGAGTCTCTCATTTGAGAAAAATGAGCCGAAATGCTCGTTTGGAAAAGCTTCTGTAATCAGAGATATACAAACTTGCAGAAGGATTCTATTCTCTAACATCACAAACCCAAAACTTAAATCATGCATATGACGCTCAAATATTAGCATTTGAATGCAAGTATTGAATTATGCGTCTCAACAAATACTATACACCGAAAATTGAGATTGGAATGCAACCTCAGGCAAGCAAGAGACATAACTTTTTTTTGCAAAATCAACCAAAATGAACCAGATCATCTTTGAATCAAAGCAAACTGAGCTCCAATTGCAAGTTCCTAAACAAAGGATCAATGATCCATAATGTACACACATTGAAGATCGCTCGATATTTGATAATCAAACAATCCAAACCTAATGCAATTGTCTTCTGCAACAAATCCCTATTCTAAAACAACATGCTCGTGAACCTCTCTAGTCAAAAAAGAGGCAAGGCCGCTATAAAAAAATGGCTCAGCCAATTAATTACAAATTACACAAAAACTATATTTCCTTTTCCCCATCTTTTTTTCAGAATTAAATCTTTCACTTGTAAACCGGATCGTATCGGTAGCGTGTGAAATTTTGGTGTTGTGATGACACACCACCACCAATCAGTCTACACGTAATTGTTCAAGGTCGACATCATCCGGGGACTCCCATACATGTACTTAGATTCCAGAAAAAACTCTCTTTTAGTGTCTATGTGAATGCTTTCTGCTGCCAAAGCCCTTCTCCCCATTTCTTCTCCTTAAGATTCTCAAAGTAAACAGAAGGAACCCTATGGCAGCCATAGCATAAAACACAAAGTATGGTGCCAAGGCCAGTCCCGAGAGAAACGAAAAGTATCCAGCAAGTAGATAGATGAAATTCAGACTCAGTTCGAGACCCAGGATGCTTGGGCAGGAAACCAAGGAATTATATTCAGGCTTAGAAATGACAATACCATGAAGAATTACACCAACGGAAAGCATTGAATCCAAGAAACATGGAAAGCTGTGGCCAATCCATATTCTCTGCACAACCACAAAAACTCGGCTTGTAAGATCATATTCATTATTTAAGTACATGACCACACGCTATATAAGTTACACTTCAAATACTAGGCTTTGATTAAATATATACTACTGTTATATATGCAAAATTTACCAATTTCCATAGATGCTGTGTGATGGCAAACTGAAGCACATATTCGCTCAACTCACATATTATACATTTGATGTCAAAAGAACTTTAGAATTACATGTATAAAGCATGTTTAGTAGGTTAGTGTTGTGAAAGCATGCACTTTTCACATAAAAGTAGGCTGTACGAGTCCAATGTATGGAATCCACAAGTTAGCAAATTATGAAAAATGTACTATGGGAGCACCGAATAATTTATCATAACCCATACCTGCGACCAAGCCACTAGTGAGGGAAGAAACATGATAACTGCAAGAAGATGCAGGATGAGTAAGCCATGCCGGTGATGGAAGATCTCTAGTTGAGTGTCACCAAAACTTTTTGGTGAATCTGGACTATTAGAGCTGTTCCCCTTCAATGGGGAATTCTGGTTGACTCTTTGATCCCTAGTGTATGAAAATTGCTTAGACCCATCTTTCCCGTCACCGTTAAAATCAAATAATTCCTTTCTCCATGCAAAACTACGGAAAGAAGCTGTCAAAAAACTGTTACAGAACATGAATCAACTCTTAGGATGACCTTACTCAACTGAAGATTATGACACTTGATCTTAAAAGTTTTTGGTGTAATATTATCATCATACACTGGCTGTATGAAAAATTGGCTGCACAGATATGGTAAATGATTGAATAATTATATTCCACATGTGATAATGCAGTCTAGTTGCTTTTCATCTTGACGCTTATGCTTCAATTAAAAGTACGTGCCTGTACAAAATTTTGTACCACAAATAAATGCAAAAGATAGTGAACTGCCAGTACTACAGCTGCAACAAGCCCATAACGCAATCAAATCCACAATGGACATAGTCTTTCAACTCAACCAGTCTTCCATAACACACAGACAAGAATAACAAAAACAACTTGGTAAAACTAGAAAATATACCTGCACAGTGAATTATGGCAGCACATAGCATGAGATAAGGGGAGTACAAATAGGCCCAAAGCTGGATGAACAACACATGCCAAGGTAATTGCAGCCAGTGCTCTAACGAGTAATGGGTTGACTCTTCTTACCACCTGTTTTTTTAATGCAAAAGATCAAACACAACCAGTCAAAGCATCAATCTCCAACCACAAGGTAGGGAAGAAAAGGAAAACGGAATTAAAGAAAATAAATGAGCCTTAACCACCAATCAACAGTTAAACAATAAATAGGCATTCAACTAAATACCTATGGGGAGTTTGATTCATGATTCAAAAACTGATTTGAACAATTAGGATACAATCCAAAGACTTGAGGTGCATAGCTTAATATATAGTGTCTAAAAGCATGTCCGATATATTATCCGAAAATAGTTTTAAAATTATTTTTAAAAAATTGTACAGTTTGTTTGATATAATATCTTTTAAAAGAAAAATGAAGGTTTGTGTGCGGTTAACTTTTTTCTAGTTTTAATTTAATATATTTTTACTTTAATTTTCAACAAACAAGGATTATAATCAACATATTAAATTGAATAACCAACTTATATATATATAATAATAATAATAACAATATATATTGATTTAAGTTTAAAATAATGTGTGTGCACGCATTACAATGCAAAAGTAATATATTGAGATAGTACAAGAGAGAAATTTTGAATGAGAGAATAAAGAGGGCTTACCGTAGCATAAATTATGGTTTAAAAAGAAAAAAAAAAGTATGTAATTCTATTTAAGTGCAATTTAAAAAGATAAAATAAAATAAAATAAGACAAGCTAAAAGATCTTTTAATCATTTTCAATATTTAACTTGAGATTTAAACTTTGACCAAATCACTAATCGGTAATCACTAAACTCAAAAGCTTAATCTATTTAGTAAGAGCCCAACAATAATTTTTAAGCTCTAATACACCTCTCACGTAAAGGCTGGAATTTTGGGCTTGTCAAGTGGCTTGATGCATATGCTCATTTTTCTCTGTGGTGTAATTATATACTTAATCAACAAAATAGCGGTTCCTAGGATTTGAACTCAAGGTCACTTACCATGTCATTAACCACTCAACCTAAAAGTTTAAGCTATTAGCTGAACACCTTTTTTATATTATATATATATACGAAAATTACAAATTAAAAAAGAAAAAAGAAAAAAGAAAAAGAAATTTAATATCCCTTGTTCCCAAAAATAAGGAATTGTATTTTAATTCTATATCAAATGCATCTTCTGTTTCTACCAGCCTTTATAGGCATTGGCAATAGAGTATATTTCCCCATCTAGGATCCCACTAGAGGTTTAAAGTGAGCTAGGCCAAGCTGGCACAACATGACTTGACAAGCAGCATGCAAGCACAAGCACGACCTGACAAGCAAGCATACAAGAATGACCCTGTGTTGGCATGCAATCAGGGCACACCAGGCCATCAAGTCTAATTCAAAATGTCAACCTAGCATGGTACAAATCGATACTAACATGATACGACACAAAAATCAAAACCCAAATTATATTAAATAAAAGGGCATGTAAAATGGAAAACAAAGGGCATAACATGACCTAACACGATTTCAAAGCAAATTAACATCAGCACCAAAAAAAAACAGTGTCTTGTTTTGTCATGTTTAGCCATGAGAACAGAATTGCACTGGGTTTAGCCTGGCCATAGACCTGTTATGGGCCTTACAAAACAAGCTATGGCAGCTAAATGTCTAGTTCCAAAATGTGAGAAGAGTCGATTTCAACTACCACTGTTATGCAGCTCATCATTCCCCTTAGAATATTAAGCATAAAAAAATAAAACCAGCAGCAATTTTCATCTCAAATAGAACGAAAACAAGTTGACATAAGTACTTTCATATTAACACATCAGAAGCCACTAACATGCAATAACAAATATGTGGGTTTACCTTTAATGAAGAGAAACCGGAGGAAAGATTAAAAAACCAATGAAGAAATCCAAAACAAAAATTTCCTTCCCACACTTGCGACCTGAAATATTTCAACACGCGTTCAGCATATACACAGTACTTCAACATCCATACAGATGAACAGCTAACAAAATGGAATAAGAGAAAACAGAAAAGAAAAGGAGAAAGATTTCAGGAAGCAAAAGAAAAGGATGCAGGTTTTATATTCAATTCCCACCTATAAGATCTCAGGCCAAACTAAAAACTATATAAAGTGAAATATAATATAGAACACACAAGTAATCCAATCTATTTAATAATAAGAAATAGCCTTGAATAGCTTGCTCAAGGAAAAATACAATAAATATTAGATTTTCACTATCGCTGAGCAAATGACAGTTCCAAAACATATCAAAATTATCTAAAGTATTTTATGATACATGGAATACTTATTTTTCATTTTATATTTTACACTTATTCATTTCTCTTTATTCAGAATCAGACCAAAAACAATTGATGTCATGACAAACACATCAGAGGTGAAGAAAGCCTACCAACCTTGTCTTGATGAATACATGTATAGTGGCAGACACATAGAAGATTGAATGTGAAACCAATATCAGTATAACTATCAACCCATTTGCTAATAAATAGTTTATGATTGACACAATAGTGAAGCTCATCACGGGAGGAAATGGTTGAGATATCAGCAAGGAAAGGAACAAGGAGATTAATATGGGTAGAACAGCTAAATGCAAAAATGGCAATGGCATTCGTAAATTGGATTCCACAGCTGACAGCATTGAAGGCATAGGCAGATCAAGATCCCATGCATGTGCTTGCCGCATCAGAGCATAAAATACAACAGCAAAGGACAAGCCAACAATCTGCATGAGAGAGGTCCAGTAACTTGAGAACACAGAACTTATAACAAGCATTATATGTTCTTATTCCAAAAAACAAAAAGAAAGAGTTAATTCAACATCACAAATAGAAGACTGTGCCAAATTGTATATATGCATATAAAGAAATAAGAGAGATTTATGTAGTATCAGATAAAACAAAATACTATCCTTGTCCTTTTCATTTCACTCAAAATCTATATATCATAGGATGTATAATGTGATGGATGTATGGTTTCATTGCAAAATGAATATGTGTCCACACATTGAAAATTTCCTTGGCCTCCCTTCTGCTCTCTTACTAATTTAATCTCTGTATTGTATATGGTATGCTGACTCTCTTTGCATTTACGCAGTAAACTGTGCTTGAGAAAACATGGACTAAAATGAATATTTCCAATTTAAGGTTGAATGGTTTCTAATAACTACTCCAGTAAAACAGAATAACTATTTCATCATTTCCAGATCCATTTTCTGTACTAATTGCTTCAACAAATGACATTACTTAAAAAACTCTTTTGAAAAGTTGAGAAGGTACATGTCATAAGAGTTTTTCCTATTGATACAGTCCCTAAACAATATTTGATATTAATATTATAAATAAAGAGAGAAAACTGCAACAAATTTGATGAAAGTGTAAATCCAACATCAAACACTTGCATATTTACACTAATGAATTTTATCACCTGTGCACTATACAAAAGCAAAAATCTGGTGGCAGCTGCAGTGATGGAAACAGCTATGTTTGTTTTATATGAACAATGTGGGTCAACCTGGGGAAGAGGATGAAGAAAGCCGATGTTAGTAGATAGAAGAAGTAAATTTTTAGAATAAATAGTGATGCAAGACGACAAAACTTCACCAAAATTAATACCAATAATACAACAGTGGTTTTCTCAGATCCCAGTGTGTAACTCCAAAGTGCTGGTGAGGAATCAACAACAATAGTCTCACTGTATAAGTTTGGAAATAGGTGAAGACCTGATGTGGGATCCCAAGCAAGCGCTACAGGTGGGAAACAACGCAGTTTGCAAAGTCCTGAAGTGAAAAGATAGCTGGCTCAGTAGAAAAATGAAGGAATGTTGGAACACAAAATCACAATAATAAAGCAATTCACAAGTCAAAATTAAATAATTGTCCAGGAACATTTGTAGAGGCAGTCCTTAAAAAAATATATGTATGTACGTACATGCATACATACAAAATTGTATACACTAAAAGACAAAACAGTCACTAAAAAAGGAAGCATTTTTGTATTTTTATAAGAATTCATATAATATATATATTGATTATTTCGAGTGAGGACAGTCAACACCATTTTTTATGTGAGCTACGTGACCTGAACAAGGGTCGAATGACCTGAACATTGAACAATAGGTCGTACGACCGGGATGCCTTGCCAGGCAATCTGTGCAGACCAAAATGGTGCAAACTGTCCACGCCAAACACAAACTCTACATACACACCCATACATGAAAAGAAAAATGTAATCAACAGGAGAAAGACAGCACAATCTAGAATATCAAATTAACACAATAGATAGAAGTAACAAAACCACAAGACAGGTGATTAAAAAAAAAACAATTAATCTGGAGTGCTTTATATTAATAAGAATTTAAAAAAATAATAATAAGAAGAATAAAAACAAAAAAAAAAATTGATTGATTGTCAAAATTGTGATTCAAGGTTGGTGAACCAGCAATCCACTTCAAAGTCGTAAATATTAAGATATAACATATAGTGAATCCTAACCGGACGCCATGATGTACATAATGAAAAGTAGTAACTCTTCACTTCAGCTAAGAGAGTAGAGAAATATCAACCTACAAGTTTTGCTAACCACGTGAATACTAACCAGCAAATGTGCATCACAAAACCACAGCTTATATACACAATTTAAAATAGATGGAGCATGATTCAATTTTTATAAACAAGTGTCCAACTTTGAGCTCCAAAACTACCCACTTTTGACTTGTTAACATGTTTTTATTCTTTTTCAGGAATACCCATTAACAACATGTTGACAAATAAAGTGCATGTTCTAGCAATTCACATGTTAACACTTCAGGCAGAGCAGTTCACCAATTGCATGGCCACTAATAAATATTACAATGAGGTAAACAACATTCGTTATACTCCCACAGGCACAGAAAAGTAGAAAACACACAAAAAGTTGAAAGATTATACATAGATTTGCAAGGATGAGAAAAGAAAAAGGCTGATTATGTACAGAGATTAAATTCCTTACTACTGTTTTCTATGTGTCCAGCCTCTTCATCAGGAAGCCCAGAATTTTTTATTCCACAGCTTGCAGTTCTCAAAGACAAAGTAACTGGCAAAAGGCCTAAGCTAATACCGAATGAAAGATTGAAAGCAAGGGGGTGATCTTCCTTCAAAAACATTTCCTGTACAAAATTGAAATTTATGTATTTAATAAAAAGCCAGATACCTAAACCAGAAAATTAATTTAAACCAGCTACGGCTTTAAGTTTGCAGAACTTAAATCTGGTATATATATATATATACACACACACACATGAAGTATCAAGTCCGGTATCCCACTAATTTTTCATACGGGATCACGGTTTATCACATGTGATAAACCTTACTGATAACTAATATATATATATATAGTCTGGCTCATGGAAATAATGACCTTATGATAATAGGTAGACAGTAGCATCGATTGTGGAGAAAATTCTCTTTCCCCCTCTTCTGGATTAAAAAATTGTCCAACTGCCATAGAAGCTGCTGGTGGAGGTCTGCCTGACATGGTCTGTGCACCAGGAATTCACAACAAATCATGATAGAATTACAATCAAGAGAGCAGCAATACCATTCAAGCCTAGATTTAGGTATAAAAATTAACATATCCTATTTGCTTACCAACTAATTAATTGGTAATGACATTACAGACAAATTCCACCAAAAAGATAAGAACAATGGTGTTAAACATCAAATGACATTCTTGATATAAAGTGAAAATAGGTACTCCAACACCTCATCACAATCATGACTCGCTACTGTTAAGGAATAATGGACATGAACATTCTCAAAATACAAATAAGAAAAAGGCCTTGGGCCATTAAATGAAATTATCAGCAGGTCACTTTTTATTAAAAAAAATTACAAAAGTATTCTGTAGTGACAATAAGCATCACACCCTCATCATTGAATCCCAAGTTTCAGGATAAAAGAAAATGATCTTCACTATCAGTTGAAGAATGAAAAAAGGGATCAATACTTAAGAATGAGTATTGCAAAGGTTCCTGATCTGTGCTTATGAAGGTGAATCCACCAATGAAAGTACGCAAAAACATACCAAATGAATAATATAAAATCATCATGATGCAGATTTTCAAACAGGGAAAAGTCATGAAAGCAAATGAAGGCCAATACCGGACGAGGAGCAACTGAAACAGTCAGGAATCTGAAACCATGCATATCCTCAGGACTCAAATGAAAAATGGCAGATGGAGGCGCTTGTTCAGTTTCACTGCCAGGTTCAAGCTGATAAACAATAGCATATTCTGTAAACCATATTTGTCAAAAATAATTTATTTAAAAAAAAATCTGATTGCAGCAAGATCTTTAGCCTCTTAATTTTTAACCTACTGTATATTCATTTATACAAGACACAGCAAACTTTCTCCAGACTTAAAAGTCACAAAGGACGAAAACCAATGTTGACATGAACAAATAAGCATGTGTTGGTATGTTTTTATTAGAGAAAATCACAAGTACAATAACTAGTACCTGCCTTGGGGCTGGTCGTGATGGAATGTGAACCATCTTTGATGTCACCTCTATAACCCTTCTACTTGCTGGCATGTCCAAATTTGTGTTCCTTTTCTCAGGCCATAAGTGGAGTCTAACCCCAGAACATGGGGCAAGATTTGTCACAAACATGAAGTGTCCTTTCCCATTTGAACCCTACACAAGCAAGCCACACTATCAGCCAATGTATTACAGTTTGGACATGTATCAAAGGACTCACGATACAAAAAAAAAAATGACGCTTTGACCTAATCTTACCAATTTCTGTATGTCTAACCACCTCCTCCTCCCATCCATTGCCAAAACAGTGACAGTAGTCGTCTGAATATATAGATCCCTCTCAAGTCCACCATCACTCCAATGAACATTGCCGGGACAACTAGATAAAGTATACACTTGAGGACCTACAAGCATGATAATCTACATATTAGACAAAAACATTTCATTGTAAATGAAATTTTACAACACTTAAATAGAACTTTCACAATATTATCCAATGCAAGAAAGATATGGAGGATGAAGGTAATACCAGATGCATCTTTTACATCTTTTATGGGAATATGAGCAGACTGGTGAAGTAACTGTGATTGCATCATCAAGTTCAAACTTTGTGGCACCCCACTACGAAGCATCATTGCAAATATTGCAAGTCTTTTTTGAGAGTCAAGAAAAGGCTGGCCTGTTCTGGAATCTATCAAACTAAGAAGAGTATGCGAAACCTACATAGAACATTCATATTCAAGACTCTAGCCTCTAGGTAGAAGTATATATAGATTCTAAACAAAAAGTTTCACTCACTTGCACAACAAGTTGATTACACCATAAAATTGCTTGATGTTCCATTGACAGCCACACATTTTTCATGCCTGTACTACTTATCATGAAGCCGTGAGTGGGAGGCACAATACCATCAAGGGATTCTAACTTTGATCGTACCTGGAGATAAAGAAAAAGAGGATAAATAATTTTTAAAACATTAATCTGATAGAGAAAAAGAAAGAAAGAAAGAAAAAAGAGCAAAGAGTCAAGTCAATATACGAGCATTCTATTCGAAAATAAAGGTAAGACAACAAAATACCCAATCAAACAGATTAAAAAGACATGATTTAACATTTACAGAGTCCAAAAATCTTGTGTAAGCTTTCACTGATTAATGCAAAAAAAAAAAAAAAAAAAAAAAAGCTTCAAATACAGAATCTGATTAAAACAGAGGATTAAAAAGCATTGCCCAGGACAGTTGGCATATGCAAAGCATCTATAGTGACAAGATGAAAAGGTGAAGCAAAGACCTAAGCTAGATTTTTTTAGGGGTTTCATAACATTAAGGCTATTCTGTTAGTAGATCCAAAACCGGTATTTCACAAATCCCTCGAGCTTTCCACTTCTCTATCCAAACATCCAAGAGTCAGCTCCAGCCATGCTAAGAACAGAATTTCCAAAATTAAGTACATTCTTAATATGAAAGACAGCAATGACTATGTTCAGAGTGTATTGACAGCAACTTATCAAGTTTTCCTAATGTTATATGTGAACACCTCATACAACCTGATCTAATTACTATGCATCAGATCTCATTATTTCTCCAATTTACACAGGGTCCTAGTTTGAATTAGTCCAATTCCTTATTAACTGTTTTACTTCCTGTTGATATTACCCAAAAAAAAAATCCCACAGTGCATCTTTCTGTTTGTATAGATGAAATAGTCAATATCCTGCATATTTTAGTCCCATCCATCAAGATAGAGGTCGCACAACACAAGCATAACATGTCTAATTAAACCCAATGAAAATAAATCTTAATAGAGTAGATAAGGCACAACAACATTGTAATGTGCATGGACAATTTAGTCTCATTGAAAATAATTGTAAGATTCTGGTACTATAAGAAATATTCAAATAATTATTAAAAAGTAATCCCCTCCTTATATATCTCATGTTTTCTAGAATAGCCTACCTATCAAAAAGAAAATACTAAATGAAAAGAATATTTACTGGTGAAATTATGGGTGCATATACTTTTGGCAGAATGCCAAAGTCATTGATGCAGAGATGCAATAGTCAGTAATCACACTAATTTTCACATAGTTTACATAGGACAAAGTTTTATTTAGGAACCACCTGTTATTCTTGAGAACAGCCTCAACATACACCAGATATTATAAAGTGCAACTCAAAAACACAAATATACCTGAAAATCATGATAACCACCAGAGATTGAGACAACAACAACGTGGGAGAGTACTGGATCAGACACATGATGTCCTGTTGGAGTGGTATGGACCTCATATCCCTTTCTCCATTTATGATTTACCTGTGCAAAATAGTAACCCAAGGACGGCTGCAATGCCAATGGAGGTGATCTGGATAAAATAGGTAATTACGTTAAAAAAGGAAAACCTTTAGTGAATAAAATTTAACCAAAGACATTAAAGTAACCACAAAACTCACTGGTGTGGGCTTGAAAGTGTGAGAACAGTCTTAACAGCTGACTTCCTTAAACGTGGGTGAATTGTAGCAGCTCTTGCAACAAAACCACCCATAGAGTGACCAACCAATATCACACTTTTAGGTAAGCTTACTGAGGCTGCAGCACCTTCTCTTTCCCGAGCTTCACGAGATTCTTTGTATTGATCCAGAATCTGCACACATGCCCAAAAATAGCCAATTGCAAAAATTAAAATCCAAAAGAAAGAAGTACTAGTTAAGCAAAAATCCTACCAGCTCAAATGCATTTGAGAGAACTTAGAGTTAGCACCATTTAAGGGGAAATTTAAGCAGTATACCTGTGTGATAAGGTGTGACCTGATCAAAATTGAAAGGGCTACAAAGATAAAATGAAGTAAAAATAACCTTACGAATAGTTTAAGGCTATGATAAAAGAAAATAAACAATATATAAAAAGGAAAAAAAGAATCACAATGATGGATGGTTTATTTGAATTATGTCCTTAGAGAAAAATAAAGGTACAGTCATACAGAATCCCATAATGCCATCCAAAATAGTAGGAAAGGGATTCATCAGGTTGAGATAGGAAAAGGTCATATGCTCATATATACCTTCACTGTTGTGAGGCTCATACCTAATTTCCACTATAATTACAAAAATTGGAAGTACGATTTCCACTTTGGCAACAAAGTTTCAACCCCATCTATCTAAGAGAAATTTCTTGAAGCATAATATTAAAAACATTTTCAACCTTCACTATCTTAAACCTCTCTAAATTAAATATCATTGATTGCATTTAAGTTGAAATTATCATCATTTTAGGTTTCCTATCTGAGGAAAATAAGGCAGTGATAAAAGTTATGGGGTACCCTGTGGATGGCATATACAACATATTCAGTGTGCTCTTCTAGTATCTGACCATCCATTGCAGAATGTTCACCTTCAAGATCCACCGCAAACCAGTCTATCCTGGAAGTATACTGGTTTGGTAATTGAAAGCCAGCTTCATCCATATCTTCACCACCCTCCTCTGAAGAAAGAGAAGCTTCATGATAAAATGAATGTTCATAAGGACCTGCTTGATATGCCCTATCACACTCTGCTGCCAAGGATCGCACCTGAGAGGAGTACAAAGGTATTAAAATATCTATGAGGGCAACACAATGCAGAAGTGAAAGGTTCTCATTTCTCACAGCATAATATGATATTGTAAATATTGGCAGGAAACAAGAAAATATTAAAAGAACTACACCCCTGAAAAATCTTTCCTACAGAGTTCTACTAACAAATTAGGTGTGGTAGGAGTGACTGCAGCAGATCACAATATACATACATACATGCAAAACATGGTAACCTCAAAACTTTATGCAAAAGCTCAAAACTCTTAATGCAATGACAATAAACCTTCCATCTGTTAGAGTGCTTAAATTCTACTATTGGGCCCTTTCCTATTAGCTTAAGCTTTTAAGTATGATGGTTACTAACATGTTATTAGAGCTTGGTTAGACCTAGGAGTCCAGGGTTCGAGTCCCTACACATGCTTGAATTTGTATTTATTTATGAATTTGTTATGAGTTTGAATATGTGTTTGGGCTTGGGCCATGTGGCAAGCCCGTTGGTCTTGCACATGAGAGGGTGTGTTAGAGTACTAAAATACTACTATTGGGATCTTTCCTATCAGCTTAAGTTTTTAGGTTTAATGGTTACTAACACCATGATTCTACAAAATTCAATTCTTGCTTCCAGTCTGCTTATTTATCCTTACTAGACAAAGTCATTTCTTCAAAAACTAAAACATAATTAGAGTACATTATTAACCTTTTTACCCAATCATAGCCAAGAAGTCAAGAAAAAAGCTGATCAAATACAATAAAAAGTAAAGTTAAACTGAGAACAAAATAATAACCAAACAAGGAAGACTTGCCTGTTTGTAGCTACCACCATTGCCAGGAATAAAAAGAACTGGTACACCATTAAGCTGCTTCAAGTGGTCCTTAAAATCGATCTTTCTCCATCCTTCATGGTACAAATACAACGCATACTTTGCAGACGATACACTCTCCGTTGAGGAAATTGGAATGTAAGTTGGATACATGTACGTCATGATGCAACCATTTGATACTGGCTTTAACAAATTATACATAGTAGCAAAGCATATCCACAGTACTAAAATCACAGTAACGGCGATCCGTAGTTTCGGTTTCAAACCTTTCATCGAGGAATCAACAATCTAGCACTTGTGTTTTCAACTTAGCTAAGACAAAACACATCACACTACCAAAACAAAATCAAATCAGCAGCTTATCATAGATTTGTTCGTTTCAATAAAAGAAGCTTTAAAAATATATATATATATATATATATAAAACAGCGAGCTGCATGATAAAGAGAAAGCCAAACATAGCATCGAATTAATGAAAAATCTTCATAGATCTGCTATTTTTTTTAAGTACAAAGCAGTAACATCACTCACGACAGTGCAATAAATGTATCCAGAAAAAAAAATAAATAAATAAGTAAATAAAAATAAAAGTAAAAATGAGAGCTGAAGCGAGCTAAAATAGAGAAGATTGAAGTTCATTGAATACAAAATTCATCTAGAAATGGAAAATCGCACCTTATTTGGAAACTCGTCTGATTTTTGCTTGTGAGATTCGTTACGGAATCAGATTCAGTGAGCTCCCATATATTGTTTTAATTGGCACTTAATATAGAAAGTAGAAACCAACCAGACCCGTTAACCCAAAAAGGGTTTCGGGTCATTCATGGATCTGGTGCGGGTCTTTCCATGTTTTTTTGCTTTCGGGTTTGTTTTGTTCAATTAATTATTAATTATCCAACAAACTCATCACGATGGGGATTTGATTAATTAATTAATTAATTTGTCAGATTCAGTTTAATTTTAAAGAAGAAATTACAAGGAACGAGGAGAGACACAATAATCTTATATTTCGAATGTAATGCAAACAAAAGGATGTTTGAGAGTAAAATAAAGCATTTTTATTGGTGGGGTATTGGTGGGCTAACATAGCAGTCATAGTATGAAGATAATCGCACCTCTTTGACACATGACGAACCGTTAAAGTTCCAAATTCAAATCTCCTTATCTTAATTTTGTGTTCAAACCGTTGAAATTCCAAGTTCGAATCCCCTTTATCTTTATTTTGTGCTCAAAAAGCAACCGGTGTTATGACATAAATGATGATCAGTTCATCGATGAAATGAAAGAGAGCCAAGTGCGGGGGTTGGCTTGGTTCGAAACAACATAAACTCACTTCCCTCAAATGCTTCCAATATTGGGGACCATGCAAATGCTAGCAAGTACTATGAGAAGAAAATTTTGATGAGGGCTCACTCACACCACGGCATCGGGCATTTTAGCTCGGTTTACGACCCTACTCAGACATCAGACCTAAGTTTTCTCCTCCAAAAATAGAAGGGGCCAAGAGACCTCTGCCCCTTTCATTTCTTCTATTTACTTACTGCATATGCCCCGCGATTCCACATCTCACCGAAATTGCAAATTTATAGAGGTGATGGACGCTCTCAATTCTCTTCCAGCCCGGAAGAGTACAAGGAGATATAATAAAAATTGGTTAGGAAAAGACAGAGATCAACACTAGGTGCACAGCACTAAGAATTCATGGGGTTACTATTGAGAAGCTTATCATAATATGATTCTGATTTGGAGTTTCATTGTTTGTCTGCCTACCAAGCTCTTTTATTGCTTTGGTTTTATCAATTTCCACGGCCATTGCTAAAATTCTAAGCTCTTTGGAGTTTCTTTGAAATAAGCTCTTTTCGATGAGAAATAGTACATTTTAATACACAGGAAAAAATGGTACTGACAACAGCCCAATGTGGCATACAATACTCAAGCAGAATGTAGTAAGCACTAATTCTCTACTCTCGACACCTTCCCTTCTCTATCTTACAAAATGAACAAAATAGGAGGTATATATGAAAACCAATGACAACCCAGCAGCCACATATATTAAAATTAGCCCTATACAGCTAATGCAACATATCACACAACCCAATCCCTCTTGACCCCATCAGTCTCCCACTCTCTCAAACACTTAGAATACATAAAGTCAGTTAACGGATGCTTGCCTTTTGCGACTCTTTCTGGGTTTACTTTGCCATCTCCTACTTAATAAGAGAACTCGTGACCGCGCAATGAGATGTACTTTTTCACCCAAATGGCAATGTCCTCGGCACAGGCCTGGGCCTGTGGGGTCTTTAGAAGCATGTCAAGTGTTGCAAATTCATGAACTGCATCTTTATACTCAAGAACAGGTGCATCAACATTTACCTTCCGCAGCTCCTCTGAGTAAGCAATGGCTCGATCTCTCATCCAATCATGTTCCGCTACCACTGTCAGTGTTGGGGGCATGAACTTTAAAGGTGGCCCCCTACCCTCTATAAGGGGGTTTGCAACCGGATGGTCCAGGCTGAACTCCTCCTCGGGTAGAAAGAGTTTCCATGCAAGCATGCACATAGCCTTGTCATAAAAGTAGGAGTTCGCCAACTTTATCTCAGAATGTGTTGGCACACTTCCAATAAAGAATGGATACATCAGGACTTGTGCAACAACCTTGACAGGGTCCAGAAGCCTACCTGCCTCTACAGCTTTCCGAGCCACGTAGTCTGCGATGTTTGCACCACAGCTCACCCCAAGTAGCACACATCTGTTTTACAAATATCACAAGTTAGAGATATGGTAAACACGTATCACATGTATTTATTTTAAGAGTACTCAGGGGATGCACATTCTCTGACCAAAAAAAAAAAAGGAAACTATTATAATAACATTCAATAACCAAAAGAGTTGGACAAACAGTTAAAAATGAACATCTACTGCTTAATATCCAATTTGCAAACAGGTCAGGTTTGTGTTTACTTGAATTTCACAGTTAAACCTACCATGCTGGTGGTGGTGGAAAACATTCAAAAAAAAAATTCTACGGAAATTGCATAGAACCATTATTAGTGATCAAGTCAATTCCTGGGCGAACAGTTAAAAACCACGTTCAGGTCAATGTAAACAGAGGAGACTTGTCAATGTAACGAAACCACATAGAAGTATAGAACCATTGTTAGTGATCAAGTCAATTCCAAGACAAACAGTTAAAAACCACTTTCAGATCGATTTAAAAAGAGGAGACTTGTTAGATCTGGCCAGCTCCACCTTTATCTTAAAAAGGACTAGAAAGGTGACAGCTGTATTAAACTACAAATAGATCTCAGCTTAGATAGTCACACAAATATAGAACCACAAAAATGGGTGACCAACAAACAATGCCACGAGTATAATGAATAGAGAAAATGTTCTGAGCTGTTTTGCACCTTAAATCCATCAAACATTACACAGCAAAATAGAAAAGCCTGTGAAGATCACCTCATTCTTTCACATGGCTTCTTTCATTACTTAATGTCAGAGATTTGTCCTTTGATTAAATCATTGCATGTATTCTACTCTATTCAGTATTCAATCATAATGGCATTTAAACAATAATACAAAGATTACGCTAGTTAAGGTCATGAGATTTAAATCCTAGTAGATTCCACTCATGACCTTTCCATGTTTCTTAAAGAAGTAGCCATTCATCCGTGTATATATTATATGTTGATATTATACATGAGGACAGGACAACAAAAAGTACTCATGAACCGAAGATTTTTGCCTGTACAAACATCTTTGTTCATCCACGGTTATATCTAACACAATAGATTATAATATATAAAGTTGAACAAATCAAATTTTACTCAATTCGGCCATAGATAACACATATCAAAGTTAATATTTAAAACTAATGATATTCTTTCAAGCAAACATAAAGACACAAGCATATCTTAATTGGGGAATATTTCATCAAATTTATTACATTCTCAAGAAAAGGATCTTCCTAATGGCCTTCCATTGCCATTTTTTTCAAGTACATATTAGTGCCCTAGATCATAGAGAGATCCAAATAAAATCTTCTCCATCGTATTTATCATTTCTTTTTTTTGGAATAATAAGAAAGGAACTCTACATATAACATGCCTTACACTGCCATTTTTTTCAAGTACATTTAAGTGCCCTAGATCATAGAGAGATCCAAATAAAATCTTCTCCATCGTATGTGTCGTTTCTTTTTTTTTTTGAATAATAAGAAAGGAACTCTATATATAACATTCAGTTAAAAATATAAATTTGTTGCAATGATGCATACAAGCAAATAAATGAGCAGCTCTACAGCCAAATGGAATGCCAAATGGAAGAAGAAGAAGAAAATTTGTTGCAACGATGCATACAAGCAAATGAAAGAACATAGATGTTTTCCAGTCTATTAAAAACAATAGAATAGGTGCCAAACCGTATTGGGTTATATATTATAAGTGCGAAAAAGGATTTTTCAACCTTTCTTGTTTTTCATTAATACCATTTGTTAAACACAACCCAACTATTCTTCTTCTTCCTCTTCTCATGCCCCCTTCTAAAGAAAATGAAAATGAATAATAAATGCCTCAGCATCAGTGCTTCAGCCTCTACATTGAGAAAACTTCAAGTGGATTCTTTATGTCACACACCTAACTTTCACAAATCAAACTATGAACAGTAAAACCCGCTATCAACTCTAAAATCTCAGCTCTAACAATATAAGTCAAATTCCAACAGCAAATGGAAAACCCTAAGCAAAACAATACTAATTTCCAATTCAAATACAACCTGAAATTTCCAAAACTCCAGAGTTCAGAGTTTCAGACTCAACTAATTAAATAGACAAACAACACTTAAATAACCACCCTAACCACTTCCTCATTCTGGCAGCCTAGCTTACAGAAAAGTAACTTATCCGGTTCCTATAAACTCATAGTTCTCACAGTACCGCTGAAATTCCTTACATGCACAAAGCAAAACTGTAGCAAAGTCTCTCTGTCATAAAGTTCCCCATCTCTACAAATCATAGATCATTGATCTCTCTGTCAAACTCCTTCCATGTCTGCAAAAAATCATAGATCACAAGCTATCTTTCTTATACCACCTACTACATAGTACCTTCTTCTAGCAAACTAGCTTCAAAATATATCAATGTTTTTGTTTTAAATATATCCTTGTTGCCAAAACATATTACTTTCTTCAACAGCTTCTAAGAATTTCTAGAAAATTAAAA
The DNA here is from genome assembly GCA_035582765.1 of Acer negundo. Lineage (NCBI taxonomy): Eukaryota > Viridiplantae > Streptophyta > Magnoliopsida > Sapindales > Sapindaceae > Acer > Acer negundo. The sequence goes on along the minus strand of CM069237.1, from coordinate 8,204,209 downwards.
CAATAACATTAAGAACAAAACATGTAAGCAATTAGCTAACATATAAACCAATGCAATTGCATATATGAACAAAACTAAATCTTGAAATCGAAATCAAAACAGAACGGCAAACAGGGTTGTGACCTTGAAGGATCTCCATGAGCAGCCAGCCAAGGCTCCACCATAGATGCACCGAACGCGTCCACAATATGCCGGTTACCATCACCCTTCTTAGATTCCACACTAACACCGCCGCCGCCTCCGCCGCGGCCACTGCCCATGCTCTTACTACACTCGGCCAAATTGGCTTGCTTCCCCAACCAATTCAACACCTTGAGTCCATCATCAAATGCCGCCGGGTACCGATTCTCGGGTGCCAACCTATACCCAACCGCCACAACAATGACATCGCACAATCTCGAGATCCGCCGACAGAAATAATCGTTGGCGACAGAATCGTTGCTCCCGCTCACCCACCCACCGCCGTGGAACTGCAATATCACCGGCAATTTCCTCCGGTTCGAATCCACCGGTGCGTATCCTCTGTACACGTCGGATCTCAAATTCAATGCGTCCATGTCACTGCCATAACTGCTCCTCCTGGACTCTTCTCTCTTCGTATCAGCCCCCACATTGAACGACCCGTAGCTGTTTCGCCGAAAGCTAAGCTTTTCGGTTTGCTCAGGCTCGACATTCTTGGAGTTGGAACGCGGTCTGGGCTTGGAGTCGATGGGTTTGGGTTCGGGCGGGTTGAGTGCGGATTCGGGTAGGAATATACGGATCGAGAGAGACGTGAAGGAATCGATGTGTATGTCCTTTGTAGCAACGCCGTCGGCGAATGAAGGATTAGGTGCGGCCACGGATTCTTCGGGTCGGGAGGTGACGCCAAACGGGTTAGATTCATCGAGCGGAGTCTGGATCCGGTTCTGTAATCGGTGCTTCAAGAGGAACTTGAAGAAAACACTATATAGCTTGACAGCTACGCTCGGCATTTCTCTCTTGTTTCAATTTTTTTCCAGATTTTCTCTTTTGTCGACAGATAATACGATACGTGGTGACTAGAGTCGTGTTCGTGTTGTTGTTGTTGTTGTTGTTGTTGTTGTTGTGGTTATGTTTTATTTAGAAATCCATGACTGCAGTTACGGATTCCGAGGAGGGTTCTTGTCTGAAAAACGGATCACATCACATGGGATTAGGGTTTTCAGTGATCTGGAGATTGCTTGAATCTAAATGGTGATGGTGTTTCAATGGCGACCAAATGATAGAGAGAAGCTGAGGTGGATGATGAGCATACGACAATACATGCAATTTTTTGTTTTTTTGTTTTTTTCGTTTTTATGTTTTTTCATATTTTGGCAATATTATTTGTGTACGGTATTACAAAAGGTTATGGCGGTGTGTTTTTTAATTTATAATTAAAGGTATTGTTATCGTGTATCCAACGGTACAGGTTAACAATTAAAAATGATTTCTAAAAAAGAAAAATATTAATTAAATTTATTGTCTTAATTAATTATTAATACAATAAATATATATTTTTAATAAATATTTTCTAATTTTAATAAATTTTTAATTGTTAACTTGTACCTAGACAGAGGATAACATTATTCTATAATTAATTATGACGTGAATTGTGCATCGACGGGTTGTACATTTGGGACTTTTGGGGTATAGAGGTACAAGCAGTGAGAGGGGACTACTTAGATTTGGTTGGGAAATGAAATGTTACTGAAAATAATTGAATGCCTAGATGCTTTGAACATTGCGGGTCGGAAAAGATTGATATTTGCTTTTTGGGTTATTTTGTCATTTTCTAATGTTAAATCATTCTAAACCTAATCTATCTTCTCACTCAATTATTATTATTAATTTTTCATTTAAATTATTACACCATCACATAAATGCTGCTTTTTTTTTTTAAATGGGATTAACTGGAACCTACAACTTAATGATACAGGCGTGAGGAGTTTACCACAAAATCAATCTCATCTCATCTCAATTATCTATTATTATTTGTTATAATCGGATTTATCGAGATCAAACACTATATATATATACAGAACGAACGGATGCTCTCACAACGAGGAGATATTTTTGTTTCACAAAAACTATTAACATATTATACTTGAACCATTCTATTAACATTGGAAAGAGAGAGAGAGATGCATACCATCTTAATTAAAAGAGCCGGGAGGACATGCTTTTCACAGAATTATTATGAAATGGAAGTGTAAAAGAGAAGAAATGTTGAGAAAGCAGCATGTTCACATTAAACTTGTGAACTAGACACTGTAATCACACCTTTATGATTGATACAACACTCAAGTAGAACATAAAATCTATGTACATCAATACAAATTTAAATATAAAATAAAAAAGATTAAGATAAAGGAACTCAAACTACACCATAAACCAAAATTATAAACCACAGATTTATAAAATCATCATCAATAGTCAAGACTAATTCTTAAATCAATTTTAGCATGATATACTTAACTTCTAAGTTGAAAACACCAAAAACCTAGCAAGGAAAAATGCAAAGTAAATATTCACAGATTTTATTCCTTACTTCTCTGAAAGACAATAGAATCACCTAATTATAAAATTAAAAAATAAAATAAAAAAATGGTCATTAGTTGTCTAAATCAAGAATGTTCCTTATTCTTATATATTTGCCTTAAATATTGTAACATATTATATACTTTTTAAAGTGCCCTTGAGATACTTAGAGAACTTTTAGGTCCTGAAATGGGTGATTAAGTGTTGATTTAAAAAGATAAAATTGATAAATCAAGACTAGGTTACAAATTTATTGAGGTTTCTTCTTCTTCTCCTCCTCCTGCATAGGAAACAATTTAATGGGCCATGGCCCATTAATCTAGTTGGCTCACCCAATCCATTATGGGTCACATACTTTTTTTTTCCAACAAATATTGGTATCTTATTCATGAGTTTGACTTTGCATCTGCTTATTTCATTATAATTTCTAGCTTTCTAATGAATTCTTACAAAGAGATGATATATTTTTTTTTAAGTCTCATATGTCATGTACCTACCAAATCCAATGCAATGACTCTATGAGAACAGGTAAATGGTATATATTAAACACCACCAAGAGACAAGAGACAAGAGACAAGAGTCATCAATGTTAACAATAAAAATAAATATGTTTTTGTCACCATTTGCATCAGAAAGGAGTTGTTATTCCATAGACTTTACAACAACAAACAGAATAAAGTGGAGCAGATGCTACCATTTGCTTTGAAGCCAAAGTTGATCCCTACTATTTTGATGAGTTAGATTGACTTGAACTAATTCATATGATGGAGAATATACAAAAGGTAAATGAACTAACCATTCAGGTGTTAAGCAGACTAGCACCTTGTTTGACAATGAAATGGAAAGTGGCACTAATGCAACACAACGACAAAATCAAAACTTGATTTCTGGTCACAGTAAGATGGCAATGCATTGTAATCCAAATCAACAATTAGAGTCTAATTAACAAATAATAGAAGAAGATAGAGAAGACTATTTAATCAAAGGTAGAAGCAACTTAAAGGCATTTCCAGCTCCATTTGGTTTTGATGGTAGTTTGATTTATCTACATAACAAAATTCTATCAAGCAAAGGTTCTAGCATCAGAGGCAATTAAGTTTAATGATACATATAAATAACGGGACATTTGAGTGTAGTTACAGTAATCCAAATTCAAAAAATATGAAAACAGAATCATGTGGAATTCTTACTTTCTTGCTGCCCTTCAGAATATCAAGAGTTTGTTTAGCAATCACATCCATGTTTAGCAGCACCCAAGTGTTTTGCCCATCGAATCCACAATATACATTCTACGTGTATAAGACAAAAATGGGGCTAGTTTTTACCTCCCATTGTGGCGCCACGATCCCGTGTCACCAAAAAGCATGGGAAGTAAAAGCTCGCTTGACCTTCCACTTCCAGAAATCACCATTTTCATCTATGGTTTGCATACCAATCGCAAAACAAAAACTGCAGCCATCACCATCAGAATCTGTAACCACTTAGCCAGATCGCCGGCGTGTGGCTATTTTGGGGGAGATGAGCACAGGCTCATTACTTGCAGCTTTCATTGCAGCAATTTCTTCCAAGCGTTTCCACGTGGCTTCACGTTTCAATTTCATCTCCTCCGCTCGTGCTTCATCTTCCTGAAATTTGAGCACGCATTCCTCAAAGAGCTCTGGATCATTATCAGAGAAAATTTTACGAACATTAAGTGTCAAGCTCTGTACTGCCTGGTTCCAGTGCCTTCTTGCATTTTTTTCCAAGGCTGGAAAGATTATTGGCAGTATAACTTTGCGATTCTGTTTGATTAGGTTCTCAATGTGATCATTATTCCATAAAAACAAAGCTCTCTCAGCCACCTGATCGCAAAACAATTTAGGAATTAAATATGCGAGAAAGCTATAGAAGTAAACGGCAGAGAAACTAGCAAACAAAAAACAGTATAACTCAGGATTCATTAGAATCCTCTTGGGACTCAAGGTCATTATGTGCATCCAACCTTGAATAGCAGTAAGCCATTTCATTGATCATGGTAATTTTATGAGGTTATGGTATTTAAAAAAAAATTTCACCAGTGCAGACATTATTATCAAAATTCTGCAGTATTGCTATCAAAAATAAAGCATGAGCAGTAAATGGTTCCGATTATTGCAGAGGAAAATAATCGTGCCTTTTCATATTTCATCCATATACAAACTTACAATGGTTTTTATTAACTCTGTTAACAAAGATATCAACCAGTCTATACTATGAACACTCCTAAACCAGTTATTCAATACTTTTAAAAGCAAATCACCCCAATGATTACACATGCAGAAAATCAGAAAGGGGACACTCCAACAACAAACACCTAATATAACCCAAGATGAGAACTTAGTTCTGGAACCCAAATGAAAACAGATAAATTCACATTTTAGAAATAACAGCATCCAGACTATATGATATCAAAGTTTAAACAATTCCTATAAAAGAGTTTGCACAGCCAAGTCAACAAATTCCTTGCAAACTAAAGTAAAATAAAAATTAGCTGTGGCAACAGTTCACAGATTAAGCAGGTGTATCTTTGTATTTGATTTCTAGTCAAAATCATAAAATTTAACCAAAATGCCCTGATCACCCCAAACTTGACAGGCAAATGTTGATAAATAATGTCAATTTTGTTTTCGTTTCCTACAGACACACACACACACACATATACATACATAAAAAATAAAAAAGTATATAATCTGAAGCTGTTTCACAATTTCTGGACTGAATGAGTAGCAATTGGTTCTAGAAAAAAAAATTATTATTTAGATAGGGTTTAGAAATTAGTTATTAACCATTGTTTTTACCAACCTTGAGAATACTAGCCTGCTTATATTTTTTAGGTCACGTCTTTGTCCTCACAATCATAACCAGTCTCAGTTTTGTTGGTAACACTTGTCATTAGAATCTGAAAAGTCTGGTTTGTCCATTCATTATTTTATGGCTACCTGCAGCTTGCCACCTCCTCTTTTTTGTTTATCACCATTTTTTTTATATAAAATGGTAAGCAGTTTGCACCATTGTCACCAATAGATGTCATAAATTTGCCATACTGATCAGATTGAATTAATTTTCTGTTTTAAGGGATCCAGAGTTTAAAAGATTATGAGCCATTTTCTTAAGCTATCATCTTACATCTATCTCATTCAAATTTAATGTCAATTTTCAGTATTAACTATATTTGAGAGGCCCCAGTTCAGCCTAATACTAGTCTGAGCGAGGATTGAAATAAAAGATACCAAAAAAACAATTAACATCAATTTTTAGATACTATAAATTGGCCCTAAATTACAATGGCAATATTTTTTACTTGATGTTTAGTTACCATTTCAGTCGATTGAAGGAGGAAAAAAGGAACTTGCTTTACTAATTGATATGATGTTGTTTTATTCATGTCTAATTCTTTGATATTTGGATTCAGCGATTGTTATTTTCTTGACCAAACCCCAGCTAATATTGAATTTACAATTCAAATATTCCATCAGTATATGATTGTATGCCAAACTGACCAAAAGCAGAATGGACCTCAATCATGCGGGATTGGGAAGGGAGAAAGATAACTATTTGACAAAAAAAAAAAAAAACAGTTATAATGAAATAACCTAAGCCACAGGACTTGAGATTTAATTTAAACCATAAGGTCTATCTTTCCTTGGAAATTGCTATAAAGAAAAGAGTAGAAAGAATCATGAAGAAAAATGGTGAAACTAAAGAACACCAACCTGAAAATGTGAACTGCTTAAGCAACGGGCAATTTGGCGGAACAAGGGTACCATACATCGCTGAAACTCTGCAGGCTGTGTGGCTTCTAAAACTTCCTCCAGTTCACCTAAGAACATGACCTCTTTTGTACTGTTTGTAATTGGCCAATATTTTAGCAAACCCCTTATAACAGTGTCAGCAAGCTTGCAATCTTTCTCCACAAATTGTGTAATGCAGTAAGATAGCTGCTGATGGTACATTGCTACGCATTTTGGTCTGTGAAGTGGAATCAATGCTCGAACAAGAAAGAGTTTGTGCTCTTCTTTCAAGGGCAGAGCAAAACCATTGATTATACTTCCTAAAATTTCTAAAAGTTCTGCAATCCCATTATGCTTTTCAGTTTCAAAAATGAAACGATAGAAGATGTTGTTAATTGCTTTCCTAATGAATGGACGATGCACCATGAATTTCCCATAGATTCGGTGCAGAACTGTTTTCAAATACTCCCTTTCCCTTAGGTCCTCTGAATCAAAAAGATCTAACAACCTGAGAACAAAAGAGTGATCAATATATCTCTTCGCCAATTTTGCATCTGTCTCAGGTGATGCAACAAACCTCAAGAGAAACTCATACACAACTTGCAAATGAGGCCATGTTGGGTCCATGGACGGTTCTTCCTCTTCCAAATCAAAGGCCTCTAAAGCTTTATTTTCACGGGGTGGAGAAGTGAGTGTTCTAAATAAATTTATGGAGATCATCTTTCCCATTTCTTGCATGACAATTTCTGGAAATTTTCCATTTGCGGATGAAATATAATCCACAAGCTCTACCAGTGTCTGTCGTTTGATGTCCTTTTCTTTAAGATTCTTTGTCTGATCAGTGAAGTCAAAGACAACACAACACATGTTCAGTTTCCTGATGAACAAGTTCTGCTTCTCAGAGTTTGGAACATCCTTCAAATTAGGCAACGCTTCATAGGAAGAAGCCAATGGATTCCCATTCGGCTTTGAATTCACGGCTTGGGAAAACTTACTCCCATGATTCACTCCTACATTAGCAATGGAATTAACCCCAGGATGAGACATAGTGCTTGGATTTCCATATCGATTGCTGTTTATATCATTGTTTCTTGAACTGGTTGAAGCATGTGAAGAGGAGGTAGTGGTTCCCCCAGCCTCCCGATGTTCGGATGATTTAGACGGTTTTTTTGGGAACCTATTAAATAACTTGTTGATCATAACTTAAACAGCACAATGAAAGCTATTTCTCATGAACTTAAGAATCTATACTATTCAGCAATCCTTCCAAGCAAAAGCAGCATCAATGATGGAAGAAGGGCAAAACTCAGTCTAACTAGAAAAACCAAGAAGCACCAAGTAGTGTCAAATCACAATTCAGAATCCACCACAACAGACTCAAGTGATCTTCGCTATGGTAAAACCACCTCCATCTTCACTTAATCCGTAAATGTTCCAACCCAACCTAGGAGAAAAAAATTCCTTGCTTATCTGAACAGAAACATCAAAACCCACTTCATACAGTTAAAAATCTAAAACAGGAGAAACTTTTGCATGCTAGAGAGTAGAGACTATACAAAACAGTTAATTTCAATTCAATCAACTAAACAGAAGTCCCTGGTCGGCCATTCTCATTTCAAAATACATTTTCTCTTTATACCCCAAAAAAAAAAAAAAACCTTTTGACTTTATTTCGAGAAACCCAGATGCTTACAATTCAAAAAAAGAAAAAAAAAAATCAACAATTATCCAGATTTATTAAATATGATTACACTCTAGAAACTTCGACTAAAAAGTGAAAGGTTTCATGAATATTCACCTCTCTATCACACACACTCTCGTCTTCAGTTTATTGAAGACTGAGAAACTATTCAGCTAGATCAAAATATAACAAGATCTGTGTATGATCTAGAAAACCCATATAACATTCTCCATTAAAAGTAACCTATGAGAGACATCGATAAACAAAAAGCAAAAAAATAATAATAATAATCAAAAAAAGTAAACTGTTAACACGTTTACAAGATTCTACAAATTGATTCAAAGGATATGAATTATTCTAGAGAAAGCAAAAAAATAAAACTAAAAAAATGATGAGTATTATCTACACTTACATTAGATAGTTCAGCTACTCATTTCTCTCTCAGAGAAAAAGAGACAAAGAGAGAGACAGACAGACAGTGAAGGGGATTCAATTGAAACAATGATGGATTAAGCAAACATCAAATCTCTGCCTCTGGTTGTTGAGTTTTTGTTAGCTGAAATCACTGTTGATGTTCATTTGGTTTGCTTTTTTTCATTTTTTGTTTTTTCTTTTTCTGAGTTTCTTTTCTTTTCTATTCTAAACTTTCTCAGGAATTTTTACCTTTAGATTTTCTTCAGATTGAGACAAACACGATTTGACCAAAATAACCCTGATACTATTACCTGGCATAGGGACTGAAGAGACAAGGTTAAAATAGGGATTGCAGGATATTTCTTTCAATTGGATGCCGAGCAAACGCGCCTTTCAACTGCGTATGCGGGTATATGATTTTATATTTTCTTTTAGGGTTAATTGCACTAACTTACCCTGACATTTTACAATATTACAGCTATATTCAACCTTTTCATTTATTAATAAACATATACCCTTGACCACTTTGACTATATTCAACTTTTTTATTTATTAACAAAAATATACCCTTGACCACTTTGACTAACTATAATCAATGTTTTATTCATTTAAAAAGTCTAAAATACCCCCAGTTATTATATTAGAATTTATATTTATCAAGAAAAATTCAAATTAAATTTATAATTAATTAAATTTATAATTAACAAATTTATAATTAATTAAATTTAAAAATAAAAATAATTAAACTAATAATTAATAAATGTAATAAAATTAAATTAATATCTTAAAAGAAATTTATTATACAAAATGTTTTAGTAAAATATTGACACCATTCCTTATAATAAATATTTAATTTGTTTAAAAATAACAAAAAATTAACTCTTGATTCCATCAAATAAAAAAAAATCATTTTCGAAAACCACCGTTTCCTAATCCAAATTAAAAACCATTAAAAATAACAATTAAAAAAACCCTAACTTAAAAAAAAATAAAAATAAAAATAAAAAACTCTAACATCCACACCAAATATTAAATATTTAATTAGTTTTATTTTTAAATTTAATTAATTATAAATTCAATTTGAATTTCTCTTGATAATATATAAATGCTAATATAATAACTGGGGGTATTTTAGAATTTTTAAATGAATAAAACATTGATTATAGTTAGTTAAAGGGTATGTTTTTATTAATAAATACAGAAGCTGAATATAGCTGTAATATTATAAAATATCAGTGTAAGTTAGTGCAATTAACCCTTTCTTTTATAATAATTAAAAGGGAAAATTACACAAACATACCTTGACTTTAACACATATATGAAATATAATCCAGATTTACCAAAATTACAAGAAAATACCCTTGACTAACCCTTGACTAACCGTTGACTAACTGTTGACCATACTAAATGATAAAATGATCAAAATGCCCTTATTCAATGTTTTATTAATTTTTATTTTAAAAAAATACTGTAAATATTAAAATAATTAAAAAATAATTAATTAACAATAGAAAATTTAGAAGTCAATTATTACAAAATATCCAAATCACCCCTCAATATTATAATATTTTTAATTTTTAATTTTTTAATTGTTTTATAACTGTTACTTATATATTAAAAGTCAATTAAAACAATTTAAATATATATATTTTTTTAAAGAAAATCAAATCAAATTAAATGTTAAAAGCAAAAAACAAATAGCAATTGATCTTCATGGAAACCTACGAAATCTTCATTAGCGTAGGTCTCCATGGAGATCAATTGCTATTTATTTTTTGCTTTTAACATTTAATTAGATTTGCTTTTCTTTAAAATATATATATATATATATTTAAATTTTTTTGGTTGACTTTTAATATATAATTAACAGTTGTCAAACAATTAAAAAATTAAAAATTAAAAATATTATAATATTGAGGGGTGATTTGAATATTTTGTAATAATTGACTTTTAAATTTTATATTGTTAATTAATTATTTTTTTAATTATTTTAATATTTACAGTATTTTTTTAAATAAAAATTAATAAAACATTGAATAAGGGCATTTTGGTCATTTTATCATTTAGTATGGTCAACAGTTAGTCAACGGTCAGTCAACAGTTACTCAAGGGTTAGTCAAGGGTATTTTCTTATAATTTTGACAAACTGGATTATACCTCATATATGTGTTAAAGTCAGGGTATATTTGTGCAACTTTCCCTAATTAAAAAAATGCTTACGCCACTTTTGTAGTTTTATTTCACATATTAAATACAATCTTACAATTTTTTTGTTGTGATTGAATAAAAACTCCCACGTGCCCTGACGCGCGTTTTGCGTCAATTAAAGGTAATTGCGCAAACATCCCTGCGGTTTGATATAATTACACGCATATGGCAGTTTTAGATATATTAACACAAACATTCCCTGACCTTTGAGAAATATTACACTAATATTCCCTACTGTTAACTTTCTACCGTCAGCACTTAACAGCTGGGGGTAGTATGGTCTTTTTAACTAAACTTAAAATAAATTGAAAAAGAATTATTATTTTTTATGGGAAAATTTAAAATATTTTAATTTTAAAAAAATAAAAAAATAAATAAAGGTGGAGACTAGTAGATTTCTCCAGATCCACCACTTCTTTTGCGACGAGATGGAGATCTACTTCATCTCACCAGCTCCATCTTTCAAACACCATCTCTGGTCAGATCTGGAGCCCTACTCCTACCAGAGATGGAGATTGGATCTCTACCCACTTTAGTGGCTACCAATTTTTCCTTCCTTCAATCCACTTCTTCTCTTAAACTTCACTCTAACACTTTCAAATCATCCAAACTCAACGGTACAACTTTCTTCTTTTTTTTATTGGGTTAATTGGAGCAGTTAAATTTGGTACGATTACGTGTGTGGTTCTTCTTCAAATGGGAGAGAACCAGAATCAACGGACAATGGAGTGAAAAGGGTGGAAAAGCTTCTTGAAGAGAAAAAGCGGTCCAAGTTGTCTACTCGCATTGCTTCCAGAGAATTTACAATAGACAAATCTGAGTATTTTATATAAGCTTTCAAATATTACCTGCAACTACGAAATTAGAATAATATCATATGGTTGGACTGAATTGAATAATGTATCTTTGTTTTGTATTTTCTTGTTCCATCTTCAAGTATATGAATATTTTAGTTTTAGATTTGCCTTTTTGTATTGGGAATCAGTTTTCCGTTGGTATTGAGAAATGGTTTGTCAAAATTGGGCTTTCCTAGAGAGATTCTAGAACTTGTATTTAATTGGGTAGATGGCAATTAAATACAAGTTCCCAGAGGCAAAAGGTTCAATTAGTGCTATATGTAGCGAAGCTTTCTTCATTCCCCTCTACGAGCTTTACCTCACGAATGGTGGAATTTTCAGGTTGACTTTTGGACCAAAGGATTGTTCTTTGTATTTAAATTGTGATTAATGCATCAAGTAAGAATAACTGAATTTAGTAATTATTAAGTGGACAAGCATGTAATTTTGTTTCCATCGTACCCTTGTGGATTTGTTTTGTTGTAGTCCTTGACCTTTGATGAAGATCAAGAGAAGATGGTGTGGAAATTGAATATGATATATATATTTTTTTTTGGGAGTTGAAGATGGTTGGGTGATGCTTGATGATAATATGGGTGAGCAAGATGAAGAATTTTTATTTTTTTGATTTGGAGATTAAGTTGTTTGATGATTTGAATATGGTGTTTTTTTTTTCTGGATAAATGAGAAAGATGAAGTGTTATTTTTAGTAATTTTTTTTTATAAAAAGAAAAAAATAATAAAGGGTATTTTAGTCATTTCACTCATTTGACCGTTGACTGTTTGTAGTTAACATTAGAAAGTTAACGATAGGGATGTTAGTGTAATATTTCTCAAAAGTCAAGGAATGTTTATGTCAATATATCCAAAATTGTCATATGCGCATTGAAGAGATCAGTTCTGTATATATATATGAGTAATTACACAATGAAAATTTATAATATTTATTCTTAAAAATATAAATTACAATCTAATTTTATACAATAAATTTTGTTTTGTATTTATAATGATTTCATTTTAAATTTACATTAAAAGAAATTATTAATAAATATTATTAGACATTTGAGTTTTTTATTCTTATTTTTAGTAAATTATTGATTTATTGATTCTAAATAAATTAAAATTATAAAATAAAGAAAAATATTAAAGATAAAATAAAATGAATCATAATAATAGATTTACTAGCTATTTTAATACAATATATTAAAATTTGAGATTTTAGGGTTTATTGTTTAGATGTGTTAGGTATATCAAACTGAAACTATTGAAATAAGAAAAATTCAAATATATATATATATATATATAATTTACTATAAAATAAAATTGAATTAAGTAATCATAAATTATGGGTCGTTAAGAAGTTTGATAACGACATGAAAAAATAAAGTGAATTGTTTTGTTATCGAAGAAAAAAAATTTAGAAAGGAATTGTTAATTGTAAAAGACTGTAAATTTTTTTTTATTTAAAAAATGACATTAAAATAATTTGTTTTTCTTGAAAAATGCTAGTAATAGGTATCGAACCAAAAACCATCAATGTGGAATGGTAGTGTAGTACCAACTACGCTGAGTGATTTGGGTTATACTAAATGTTGTTTCAAATGTATATAATTATATAATGGGATTTTAGCAAAAATGCCCTATTTTAGGGATTGAATGGCAAATCTACCTTAAAACCAAAATAAATTGTAAAATTGCCCTGAAATGACTTTCTTACCCTTAACTTAGAAACACCCAATTTCACTCATATTTGCCCTAACCTTCCCAGACCCTCTTGCCACCCAATCCCGATATCTCCCTATCCCATCCCAGCCATCGTCGCCAACATCGTCGTTGAGTTGCCATCCCTCCAGCCGTCGTCGTCGACTTCGCCTTTGTCGAACATCACCTCCTCTTCGTCACAACGTGTTCGTTGGCTTCGTCGAAAAGTTGCAACGTCAACAGCAACATCAACATCAACATCAACATCTCCCCATCTTCGTCTTCATCGCAACTTCAACAGCACGCCGGCATCGTCTATGGCCGTCTTCTCATTCCCTCGCAGCCATACATCGCCGATTAGGGTTCCATTTCAGGTATTTTGAGTTTCGAACCCTAACATTTAGGATTGTATGGTTTTGAGTGAAATTGTTGTTCGGGATTTCAATTTTTTTAGTAGAAATTGTTGTTTGGGTTTGGGTTTTCAATTTTTTTTAGTTGAAATTGTTGTTTGGGTTTTCAATTCGATTGTATTGTGATTTATACGAGGTTTTCAAGCACTTATTGTTTGTCTTTGTTTTACTGCCTTATGTTGGGCGCTGCTTTTCATTTTGTTTTACTGTCTTTGTTTTTTTTTTTTTTTTTCATTTTGTCTTTGTTTACTTGCATTGCTTTTCATTTTTTTATTTTCATTTTGAATCACATAAAGAGGAAATCACTTGCCTATATTTGCTGACATGTTGAGGTCTTTATACTTCAATGACTTGATAACATCGGATGATTTACTTGATGATTGTTTCCATTATTAATCAAATTTAGTTGTCATGAATGTCTAGAAGGAGTGACTTTGATCAGCAAGAGTTTGAAAATAAAGATACATCACTGCTGTTGAAGTAAAAAGAGAATTTGCCAATAGCATCTTGGCTTGCTACACCCTTGTAGAGAATTGTCGGGAATACTGCAGTTCCTTGGTTTTGGGTTGAGCAACAGAAATATTCCAGAATTTAAAAGAAGTACATTGTGTAAATGATGAACATTTACATGTAATAATTGCAACTTGATGTGTATGTGCATGCAATATTTATATGGAACTTGTATGTTGTGGTTTATATTTATATGCAATATCTGGACAGAAATATTTATATGCAGTATATGCAATATCTTTATTTATATGATATTTATATGCAGTAACTTTTTATATGTTATGGTTGTGACTTGTGCGAACGGTTTGAATTGCTGTTATTTTTCTTCTTTTATGTGTATTAGGAAACAAGATTGCCTGGTGAATCCATCGGAAGAAATAGAAAACAATTTTGCTTTTATCTAATTATCTTATGTTGTAAATCAAAACAAGAAATCAACATCGATACAAGCATATAAGCACAAATCAAACACTAGAGATTGATGAATCTATACTCTCAAACATAACAAGAAAAATAATAACCATCTCATCAACTAACTGCACCAATTTCACTAGTATTTCCCATACCACTTGATGGTCTACTTGACTCCGGATAGGTAAATGGAAAAACCAAAATTAACCATTAAAAAAATTTGTTAATTTCACTAGTAATTCAATATTTCAAAGAACATAATTCAATATTTCAAAGAACATAAACAGAAAAAAAAAAAAAAAAACAAAATTAACAACTTAAAAAAAAAATCCGAGCATATAAAAAAACCATCGGGTTAGGGTGCCCCGATGTCAGGCACCCCTGCCCGATGAAAATTTTCATCGAGTCGGGGGTGCCCGATGTTGAGCCACCTCGACCCGATGGTTTTTCACCCGATGAAAAATTTCATCGGGCTAGGGGTGCCCGATGTCGGGCCACCCATACCCGATGGTTTTTCAAATAGTTTGAAATTTCATCGGGTCGGGGGTGCCCGATGTCGGGCGCTCCTACCCGATGAAAAATATCATCGGGTTAGGCTGACCCGATGTCGGGCCCCCCGACTTGATAGTTTTTTCCACAAGTTTAAAACCTTTTTTAGATTAAAAAAATAAAATAAAATAAAATAAAAATTGGGAGGTTGGAAAAATAATTTTACAAAGCAATACTTGCCCCTTCAAACCATTCCTCTATGTTTTTAAAACTTCAATATGAAAAGGAAATGTGATGTAAAGAAAAAATGGGGTGTAGTTATGATAAAGGGTATTGAGGTCATTTTAAGGCATTTTTGCAATTAATTTGGGTTTTAGGGTAGATTTGCAATTCAGTCCCTAAAATATAGCAATTTTGCTAACAACCCTTATATAACCTCGTAAAATCAATTTTAAAAAAAAAACATTTGAGGTAGGGCACGGGCCCCACCTGGTCCAAAGGTGGGTCCAGCCCTGCTTAATAGACATATCTTATTAAATAACATGGATTGTATAGTAATTTTTAAAATTTGTCTTAATTTAAAATTCTAAATAGGTTAAATCATTGTTAAATAGTTTACCTTAATTATTATCATTTTAGATGATTATTTGCTAAAAGACTTGAAGTAATGATATGAACTGGATCCAAATCAATAGTTATTAAAAGAGTGATATGTCGGTTAATTATGATATCTTTTTTTTTTTTCTTAAATCAGTTTCTTTGAAAAGAAGCTTTTTAATTATAGCATCTTTTTTAAAAATTAAAACAAAAAATTGAAAGTTAAATTGACTTGAAATATACAAGTGAAAGAAAAAAATATATATTAAAAATATATATTAAAGTCCAAGCGGTGGACTAGAGATTTCTCTTTTATACAAATCTCATTCTTTTTCTTCTTGGTCCTTCCCACCTCTAAACAAAACGAGAGATAAACATTGAAACATTTTTTCCCCATTATCTCCTCTTCTTCCCAACGAATTTCTCTGTATGATTCATCCAGGAAAATGTTGGTTCTTTAATTTTGCTGTTAATTATACTAAAATTTCAGTTAGATTTAATTATTTGGGTGTCTGTTAAACACCGAAGAATATCATATTATTCAACAAATAAAACACTAAAGAATCAAAAGAGACTCAGGTCCTCTTTCCTTTTCAATTCCTTCAAAATGGTACGTTTCTGATTTTCTACTCTTTTTTTTTCTTTCATTATTGTCTCTTCAATTTAGGGTTTAATTCATTTGTGTATTTGTTTTTATTTCTCAAAACTTTTCAATTAATTATGACAAATTATGACTAAAATCTTATTAGTTTTATAATACGACTGTAATATTGTGATTGTATTTGAATGATTTTGATTGAAACACTGAAGTAGGTTTAGTTTAGATTAAACTAAATACGGTGAAGTTTATCTCTCTCTGTAGCTTAGATCTCTCTCTTTTAATCTTTTTTATTGTTTTCTTGTTACTTTTTAATTGAATCTCACACTGTGAATTTATTTTCCTTTTCATTTGAGTTGTTCATCTGAATTGATAGTAAATTTGTACTACAACTCTGATTGTGAGATTTTATAGTAAGTCCTCTCTTCCTCCGTTTTCCATTTTCATGATCAAAATCAATCCTTTAACTTGTCATATGATACATCAAGTAACAAGCATGTGAATTTATAAGAATCCAAGTGGTGTTTTTGTGTTTTTGAGTTTTGATATGAAAGTTGATGTTTTTGTTTTTGTTTTTGTGGGATTTATTGTTGTTGTAGACTGTTGTGCACTTTACTGCTTCATGGTGCATGCCTTTTGTGGCTATGAGCCCTGTTTTTAAAGGGTTGGCTTCTTCTTATTATGACGTTTGTTCCTCACCGTTGATGTTGATGAAGGTAGATCTTTTGGTGTTTATTGCGTATACTCCATTCAATCAGAAAGATAATATCATTTGTGTAACTTCACAACATAATTTGTTTCCATTGTTTCCAAGTTTTTGGACGACTAGAAAATCCAGTACTTATAGGTTCTTAATTTCATAATTTGGTTATTTTTCCAATAGAATCCAATGTGCATATGCATTAGGAACTTTTCTTATCGGTGCCCCCTTATTTTAATATAATAAGCAACTTTGATGAAATTGCATACAATTGAATATTTTTGTTACTGGAGACTCAAATATCAGCTTGTATTGATCTTGTTTGCAATAGAATCCTACTTTCTAGAAAATGAAATAGTGATAATCGGCTCTTTTTAATCTATTGGTTTTAATTAATTTAATGTTCTTGACATTACATAAATGATGTTATTTAATTTTTTTGTATCTTCTACAAAGAGAACAAAAAGATTTCATGGTTGAAAAATACATTGGTTGCAACAATGCACTAAAGGTTCCGTGAGAATGCTTATTTTAACGGAAATCATGCATATATTCATGTCATCTGTAATTAGATATAAGGCTTTATTTTTTTTCTTAAAAAAATAAAATATTGAAAATAATGTTATTGTCTCCATAAGTTGATGCATTATGGGAATTATTTTTGTATGATTGAATTATGTTTATTTATTTATTATAATTTGTTATCTCATAATTAGTTGTAAATAAATTTTTATTTTTTTTATATTATATCAAAATTAATTTCTAATCAAATATTATAATATCAATATTATAATTATGTATATAAATTAAGTGTAACCAAACCTAGTGTTTTATAAAAAGTCCCATAAAAAATTTTATATATATATTATAAAATGGATTTACGTATTAGAACCAGTTTTGTATTGCTTTTGAAAAGTTAAAATCAGTTTCTTTTATAATTTTAACATAAAAAAAAAAAAGTTTGGTAAAACTTTCAAAAGTGATTAATTGATAATCTAACAAGTTTTGACCGTAATTGTAAGAAATAGGTGAATTGTTACTTTTTGAAAGTGATTATAGAAGGTTATAGAACTCTTGATTTGTTGGAATATAACAACGGTTATCATGAACTCTCTAGAGAAGAGCGGCATACAATGTAAATGTTTTGGGATCTATCTTCGGCTTTTTAGCTTACGAACGCTACAAGAGTAATATGAACACGTGGTAACTTATTTTAATTAATATGAAGATATATATTATAAGTATTATATAATAATTCAGTTTAAATTGTTTCACTATTTGAACATAATTAGTATTATATATTATAAGTATTATATAATAATTCAGTTGTTTAAAGATTGTATAAGGGGTCTCGAAAGCTTTGGCAACAACTTTCCATTCACGGTTGTTAACGAGGATGAATCCTCAAGGAAGGCAAGAAATCAGATTAGGAATCTTTTCCTCAATCTCCATAGTTGACAAAGAACCCAAAGGCCAAAACTGGTTAACAAGTTTGCAGCCGTGGAAATTATGAGGTAAAAGATTGTTATAACTTATAACTAATAAAATTTTAACTTAATTTTGTCTCATTTTAATTTTTGTCACTCTTTAGTCTTTACTTTTCTTTTATATATATGGTTACTGTCTAGGGTTTTTCAGCATATAATCGTTTATGATGTTTTTTTCCCTTAAGTTAGTCTAATTTTATTAGATAATAATAATTTTATCTTTCCGTAGATATTTTTATATCAGATGGGCAAAACTGATTACTTGAGAAAGATTGTTACACAGCTGAACTACAAGTGGGATTGAAATGCACTTGAACAATCTACATCCAATATAGTACTAATATGTTGCTTCTTTTGCTATATTTTTCTTTTTTGTTATATTTTTCTATATTGAAATCCACTGGGATGATTAGGGATATGGATTTGCTATATTTTTCTTTAGCAATCTTTCTATTAATATGATGAGAGTTTTGGTTGTTGTGCATTGGAATTGGAGTCATAACGCATAAGTAAAAGTGATTGAATTAGTTTTCTAAAATATTATTTCATATATGTTTTTTATTAAAATAAAACAGTCAAACAGAGCATGCCGACCACGCCAATGGTTTTATGGATACATTTCTCTAAAATATTGAACAAATTGGTGATGGAAATTGGCCATGATGTTGCGGTCTTTAAAGAAGGTGGACTTGCAAGTTGCAACCACGTACACAAATATATATATATATATATATATATATATTTTTGATATACCATTTATGATATGAATACTCGATTCTTTAAAACATTATCAGACTAAATAAACGGTTTTTACCACCAAACTATGATGGACAATAGTAAGAAAGAAATAAATAAATACTTCGGTTAGTCTAAAACGAAGAGCAAGAAAGAAATAAGATGAAAATACGTTCTAACTCATTGTCATATCAGTTGAAAATGAATTATTACTTTATGTAACCATGTTGTTTTCAATTGTCATTTCTTCCAGATCATCCTATCAAATAGGGTAAATTGCACTAATTTACCCTGATTATAAGTATAATTGCACAAAAACCCGGAAAATATCATAACAACAGAAAATACACCTATACTACTCGGTAAATAACTTGTTGATCATAACTTAAACAGCGCAATGTAAGCTATTTCTCATGAACTAAAGAATCTATACTATTCAGTAATCCTTCCAAGCAAAAGCAGTGTCAATAATGGAAGAAGGGAAGAGCTAAGTCTAACTAGAAAAACCAAGAAGCACCAAGTAGTGTCAAATCACAATTCAGAATCAAGTGTGTTCTTAGCTATGGTAAAACCACCTCCATCTTCACTTAATTCACAAATGTTCCAACCCAACCTGATATTTATAAATCATAATAAAAAATTAAAAATCTATAATTTTCGATGGGAGATCAGTGATTTAAAAAACTTCTACATGGTTTAATCAATTATAAATAAAAGAAAATAAAAACAAAACCCAACAATTCACAGAGCAATTTTCATTCCTGATCTGTCAGCAAATTACACTATTAAACTGTACTACACATCTACAAGTACATTAAATCTGTCCAACAAAAATCAATTTCGAAAATGGGGCATCGGTCATCAGGTTGAAAAACACACGAGCAGGATCTACCATATTTTGAACTCACCAGGCAAGGCAATTCGCTTCTTAAAATAATCTGGTCGTGTTAAGGATTTTGGTCTCCATGATTGAGATCCCAGACCGAGAAGCCATATAAAATAATCATCTTGTGTTTCGGGTATGTTACAAGGATGTACAACAGAACTGCCGAAAAGGTTCATAGTTCTCTTCACCGAAACAATAATATATACTTGTGCTGAACAGGAGAGCAACAAGGTACACAACACGAAGAAGGAACACATACAAGCACCACCATATCATCGGAAAAAAAAAAAATTAGTAGGAGAGGGGAGAATGCCCCATCTAGGATATGAAAACAAATCATCAAAGTGACCCAATCATCTCCTCATGAACACGAGAGCAGCATTGCCTAGACTCAATTTCAATGCTCCATCAAGGCAGTTTCAGTTTCTGATAGTGGAGCTGCAAAACAACCAAGCAATCGTTCAACAAACATTTATAAGAAGTTAATAAAATTAAATTAGGAACAAAATTATAATTCTCAATGCAGTGGTGAGCAGCATTTAATGAAAGTCCCACCGTCTACATCAGAAATCTTAAAACCATAACCAAACTATTTTACCAATTGTGTGAACATATCACAGAGACTGGATAAAGCCACCATCGAAGAACAGAACATCTAAAACTATGTTTCAGGGAAAGGCAAATCCAGCAGTGCTGTACAAAACTATGCTACATATTCACTTAGTTTTGGGGAAAGCATATTTGGGGTAGGAGATGGCAACAATTTAGGATTACATTATATGCACACTACAGTCTACCGATAGCAAACAGTTGAATGAAAAGAATGAAACAATACAGAAAACAAATTAATCCATGGAAGCCTAAAACAAAAAGAGTTCGCAGTCAAACCAACATACCAAGCAGATCTTCGTACGAATCTGCTAGCAAGGATTTCTCCATTAGCAATGGAGGTGAGAAGACCTGATCCTGAGCTTCATCAATGTCAAAAAATAATTTCTGTGTATCAGAAATCGCACCAATGGAACTAGTGGCTGAAAGAAATCCATTTACTCCGTCATAATCATGTAGTGAATCCAAATCATTTAAAATGCCAGGTACATCATCATACTTTCTCCCCGCAAGACTGCTGTCTGTGATGTGATTATCAAGTATAGAAGTGTCTGCCTGAGATACAAATCTCTTACTCCTTACTGGAGATGCTTTGTTTTCTGGGCCCATGCGAGAAAACCCAGTCATTGAAAGAGGTACAAAGAAATGTTCAGAGCTTTCATCGGAGTGACTATCTCGAGATGATTCTGAATTGCAAGATCGAACTGATAGAGCTGCTTCTCTCACAGATCTCTTTAAGTTCTGAACATAAAAAGTATCGCTGTCTGCAAAAATTTATAAATTAATGTCAGTGGCCACTAGACCTAAGAGTTTAAAGACCACCACCTCACATGCAAGACCAACAGGCTTGCCATGTGGCTCAAGTCCAAACACAAATACATAACAAGTTCAAATATAATCACACGACGCAGTTCAAACCCAGAAACTCCCAGTAAAATTGGCCCGGATACAATGTCAATAAGCACTCAATTCAAAAGCTTAAGTTTGCAGGTATTAAAGTTATTAAACACTCATAACAATTAAAAAAATTCAAAAGCTTCTGCAGGTATTAAACACTCATAACAATTAAAAATCAAAATCTCAACATAATGATGTCTAAAGGCCAAAGTTTTTCTTGTTTCAAATTATTAAACAATTAAGCAACCACTAAGTGTTCTTTTGTTTCTTTCTATATCATTATTATTAATTTGGTGATAAGATTAAGCTAGCCAATAAGCTTATACATAAAAAAGGAGATAAATAAAAGCTGAGCGGATAGAGCAAACCTTGGGTTGGATTATCCAGGCGACTATTTGACAGAGGCTGGTCCAGGGAGTTTCTTTCAGAGATATTATCTATTTGGCTGGTTTGAGAGGCTAAAGTGTGACGCTTTTGCATGTTTCCACCTTTTCCAGAAGAAGTTGGGGTCAAGCTAAATAATTGTGGGAGCTTCAAAGTCGGGGGACTAGCCGAGACCTTGTCAATCTGAACACTAGACATTTTCGACGTTAACTCAGCAACATCATCAGATCCACTTTCCTGTATATTCCAGCAAAGAAGAAAAGAAATGAGCATCCACTTGAGTATTCAAAGTTTCAATGAAGATACTGAATGTAACACTATGCACTAATAACTATAACATTCTTCCTCAAGCAATTACCAGAGTCCTCCCACTGCTCTGAGCTTGTATAGGTGAGGAGGCTCGACCACGATGCTTGGCCATTGGAGGCAGGTTGGAGGATATACTATTCACTTTCTCTGTACAATCTGATATTGAGTTCTGTATTGCTGGGGCAACTTCCTTCAATTGGTTGATGAGCACCTGTACATGAAAAGTATTTAAGTGTCAGATTCTTCAATATGACATCTGTTACAACTATAAAACCACAAACATCTTACTCAAGAGTACAGATGCTAAAAGAAACTCAGCATCCTGGATACAATCTAACTAGAACCATAACAGCAGTTAAGAAGATGGATATTATGTCCCCATCAGTTTTTGTGTTGATGGGTCCCGGTTCAACTAGAACAATAACTTCTAAATCTTCTCTAAGTACATCACAAACATATACCCTACCTCATAAACTAGATGCTGAGCCAGCTTTCAAGATTCAACTTATCAGAATTTGACAAAAAATTATACTAGATGTTTCCTAACACAGTCCCCTTTCTTTGAACCATCAACCAGTAGATGGCCATATCTGCCCCTCAAATAAATCCGATTTTCAACACACCAGGACATGCCTCGTCTTACATAAACAAGAATTCATATTAAACACAAAAGAAGCACATATTAATAATTCAGTAAGAGTGTTCCAATAATATGCACAAAACTAAGAGTTTACTGTTCCAAACATAGCAGCCCCCATTAAATCATTAATACATAAATACAGTGACCCGGCTTTAAAAGGTTCCAAAGTGCATTCAACCAACATATGAATGTCAGGTTCCTTAGACCTTCATCCCAAATGTCAGGAATCATTAATCATTATGAGACATCACTGCTCCATGAGTATAAAAGCTGAAGTTCAGACAAATATGCACTATATCAAACACCAACCAGAAGAGAATAAGTTAAAAATTATGTCCCAGAAAACTGCCCAAGATGTTCACAACAAAAATTCAACATCAGATGGACAAATAAGTTTAAATATCTGATGGTTAATGAGTGTTAATCTTGAAGTGGGAGTAAATCAGTCTACATGTAAACTCCACACCAGATATACAAAAATCATTTCATTACCTGAAAGCTAGCCAAGTGTTGTTGATGTTCAGCTAGAGTTGATGCTAAAGACTCGGAATGGCCACTTGTACCGCCATCTTGTGAACTTCGCAAAATATCTGGACCTTCTCCATCATTAGCTTTCGCCTATAAAAGAAAATGCAAAGCACAGCACCATTTGAGATATCCTTATTCCATAATATCGGTACAATATATGTGGACTTATCTACATAATTATAAACAACATACTGTTTAGATATTATTATATGTAGTACAGATGGAAGTTTTCAAGAATGACTTTGCTTTGTAAACAACTCGACTTAAAAATGAATAGATGACCATTCAATTTCTTTATTATGAACATTTTAAATGGTTAAATTAGTATCAAATAGTGTGTTTAGAGCAGGGGAGTTCTTTTACGAGTATCATAGCAAATGGGGTTGGATGCATTTAAGCCAAAGGGTAAGAAAGGAAGGTGAAACTAACCCTTCTGAACTTAAATTTATTTCAATCAAGCACAAAATTTTAAATTTTATAGGATATATCAGTTTTCTTCAAAAACCACTACCTGGTGCAATTGGAATCCTACAATAACTCAAATTTACGACTGTCAAACTCTTCCACTTCCACCTTAACTTTATGCATTAGCTCACATTTTACAAATATCTTTATGCTTTGCACAAATATCTTTTCAATCACACCACATTTTACAAGATAAAAATCTATATTTAAAAAGAAAACAAGATCTTTTTGTAGAGGACCTCTGACCAATGAGGTGATGATGATACATGATGGATGCATTTGCAAGTTCTGAAAGGTGGACATTCCAAACCTGGGTGACACTAACTCACTAAGTAACTTCGACTTGAAAGCAAGCACTAAATTGATTACTAAATGCCACATAGAGATTAAGCTTTGGCAAGTATTTATGTAGTTAACATCACATTTTGTAGTAAACACTGGTAACTAGAAAGCGAAGGGAAAAAAGAATACCAATTGAAGTGATTGCTTATGTATACGCTGTAATGCGTGTGTCCAAC
Source organism: Acer negundo (assembly GCA_035582765.1). Lineage (NCBI taxonomy): Eukaryota > Viridiplantae > Streptophyta > Magnoliopsida > Sapindales > Sapindaceae > Acer > Acer negundo. The sequence continues at coordinate 8,179,909 of CM069237.1, read as the reverse complement.
GCCTAATAATTTCAGCTACATCAACAGTCTGGTGGACTCTTCCACTTCTATCATCCACTCGAGAAAGGGTTTCATCATTAATTTGTGAATATGATGATCCATCACTCGATTCTTTTTCGTCCAAATGTGTTGAAGCCAAATCACCTGGCTGGACAGATAAAACATCTGTATATGGAACTTGAGAACTCTGATCCATAGCTGCAAGCAAAGATGAACCAGAGATGCGATACCTGGTAAAAGAATATTATACTTAAGGAAATTTGGTGATTAGCATATATAGCTCCCAAAATGATCTATGACGGGAAATTACCTATGCTCCCTATGAGCAATCAAATCCTCAATAGGGCCTGAAGCAAGAACTTCATGTTGATCTGCACATAGAACAATAAAAGTTATTAAATAGAGTTAACGGAGAGGAGGCATAGAAAAGCAGAATTTAGCAACTATTAAACATCCTATTTTGCAAATGAAAAACAGGGGAAAGAAGCAAATATTAGCACCAAATAATATGAAGCATAACCACATTGCTGGTTTATAATTTATTCATCAAGACAAAAAAAAAAAAAAAAACAGTATCAAAGTGCTTAAAACTGAGAGAAAAGAAGCACAATTTCATGCAAAGGCATACATAAATGAAAACATGGGTGGAAAAGCATCAGTTTGTTTCTAATATAAATAATTAACTATGCAAGTGTTATAACAGATACAGCCAAATAAATCACAAGAGTAAGCTATTCATGAGCAATAAAGAAGAAAGGTAATAAATGTATAATGTATACAAAACTATTTTCCTTTTCTATACACTTAAAAAATTCGAAATATGTTGAAATTGCCAATATTAGGCTCTAGAAGTGAGCAATTATTTCAGAACAAAATTAAGCAAGACATTTAATACAGTAGTTCAATATTTTTCAAATAACTAAAAATCTTTTGTACCTACTTTTACGAGCTAATATAGACTCCCACAAGCGAGTGGCCTTTGAAACTAAATGGGAATTCTGACTTGAAGTGGATACAAGATCATCCCATAATTCCCCTTCCAACTTCACCTTGTTCCTCAAGTCATGAAGTTTTTCCAGCTCTTGTTGCAAATAAGCCTGAGATCCAAGGTTTCCAAAAAAGAGTGCATGTAAAATATAAAGTCTAACAAAAGTAAAACTAATTCTGCATTGAGTGTTCCTATAAGAATTTCAATAAGTTACCCCTTTACCTCTTCAGCACAAAGACCACGAAACTCTGCAGTCATTTCATGAGCCAAACTTGACCACATAGCCTGTCTCTGCACTGCTGTCTCTGCATTTTTAAGAAACCTCCGTCTTTCGAGTGCTATTCTTGCCTATTTAAGATAAAAGGCTAATGTCAATTCTACTCAGGGACGAGCTCAGCAAAACTGGTGGTGAAGGAAAACATAGATCACATTAATAAGGCAATGTAAACCAAATATGCAGTCTCAGTCTTTCCTTAAACACTTGCCAGCCACTGTGGATATATGCAATGACAACCAGAACTTGAAGAGTGCAAAGTATTAGAACAATTATTTTAATGAACAGGACAAAATTGCAATAAAACTCCTTTATACAATCATGTCATCTTCCTAAGTTCGAGAAAATATTCACATGACACTAAAGCACACTGCACATATATACCAATTGGAGTGTTCTATAAAAGGAAAACTAAGGGGCAGTTTGTTAACCTTTTTGAAACCTGGTTTTTGTTTCAAGTGTTTTATAAAAGGCACAAAATGCGTTTGTGGGCCTTTTTAAAACTTCTTTCTTAAAAACAAACAAAAAAATGAATTCATCTATTATTAAAACCAAAAACACACTTCTGGTGTTTTCCGTGTTTTCAACCAGCCTCCCTGCTGCATCTCTTTCTCTTTGTGTTATCTCTTTCTTTTTTGATTTCATTCACACAGATAGACCTCTTTATTTTCGAATTTTTCATACAGCAGATGTATGTGTATAGATTAGGGTTCTTTATCCTTCTCTTACCATGTCTGTTTTTTTTTTATAGGAAAAATATATTCTTGAAAATGTTTATATATAAATAGATTTAAGAAGTTATATGAATAACTAAGTGAATCTAAGGAGATTTGTAGGGATTTACGAAGATATCACAAACCCGTAAGTTTGATTCTTTTATGAAGCATTAAAAAAGAAAAATAATATTAATTTATTACCAGAAGCATTTTTTAATTCTAAAAATATGGAAATTAAATTGTTGTTTTCAAATTAAAAATGGATAAAACAAGAGAAAAAAAAGGTTACCGAAAGCGCGCCCTAAGTAACTTAGAAATTCAAATCCCTTCTCCAGCCTCAACCACTCCATACCCATAGTAACACGACCTGACTATTGTCTAGTATTTCAGTAATTTTTGGAGTCACCTTATAAAATACCCCTTTTCGGTGACTGCATAGTCCAATATCTTATGGTAAAAAATAATGAGTATCAGGAATACCTTTGTTACTGGAAGTAGGGTAGCTGCATGTGAAAATGCAACATCCGTCAGAGAAGCAGGTAACGGGATAGAAGCTACATCAGCTGGAAATGTCCGTCTATGAACCTCACGTAAAGCATGCAAAGAAAGTTGCCACAGAAGTTCAACAAATCTGCAGTCATCATGTGGAAACTTGTTTCAATAACCAAAAGACAAATACTATTAATGCTTTGTTCCATGATATTAGTGACCTTCAAAACACTTCAATGAATCCCCAATCACCATCTCAAAAAAAAGAATCGCAACTAATCCGAAATCAAAGATATGAACTGTCTTAGACAATGTGAAAGCTCACTAAAAGAGACATAACTCACTGCAAGTCTGCATGTGGGTGTCCTGTAGCTTTAGATTGTAGCATCTTAATACTTATGTTAAGGCAGCTTCAGTAAAATTGTAATTACAATTGATGGTTCCAACCTCCAATATCATCAACAGCGTTACATCACAAATGAAAACTATTTCATATTACTATTATAACTCTTCAATGGAAAACTTTCCATCCTTCCCCAAATAAAAGGATATTCAGTCTCTTATCATTACTTTACCCAAAACTGAATAATTCATTCAAATTTTATATCTACCGCAGTGTACATTGCCTTAGTATATATGGATAACACTAATTTTATATTCCCGTTTAACATTACTTCCCTCTGTTCTCTCAGAGACCAATCAAAAATTCAGTTAAAAAATCTCAAACACTACAAACAGAAAATATAAAAAGAAGAATATATAAGCAACCAACCTAGGTCCACAACAAGTAGCCAGTGATGAAACCCTTGAATTACTTCTAGGTAGTGCCCCTTGAGATTCCAGCTCACTGATTATCCCTTGCACAACCTAATTATAATATTTATATACAAACAAACACCAATAATAACCAACTCTGTCGAATATTGAAAACCAAAAATCACACAACAATCAAGAGCAAAAAAATTATTAAAATAAAAATAAAAATCACCTTTCGAAAATCACGTGATTGTGCTGAATCGAAAATCGGCCACACCTTATCGAAATCCTGGAGGATCCAAGCATCATGAAATGGAATCAAAAACAAAATCACATATCTAAACTTGCGATGCAATTGAAGAAAACGAAAACCAGAAAGAGAGAGAGAAGTTACTTTGGCGGATTGCGTAGGGCCGCGAAGAGATGAGAGGACGAAGTAGAGAAGCTGTTCGCCTAATTTAGGGTTGGAGTGACGGAAGTGTCCGACCCGAGGAATGCCGTTGGATGTTCCGAGTCCGATAACGGACGGATCTAAACCTAACAACAAACAGTTGGTGTACATTGCACTCTCTAGCTCTATCTCTCTCTCCTTTTCTCGGTCCATCGTCATCACCACCACCACCACTCTCTCTCTATCTATCTATCTATCTCTCCTGAGATTTCATTCTCTGCTCTCTCTCTCTCTCCCTTTCTCTCTCTTCTACTTTCAATTTCGTTCTGGTTGGTTTTTCTATTATTAATTTAAATTTTTAATTCGTCTTTTTTGAAAATGCAAGTCCCTGTGAATTCTATAAATTGCGAAACGTACAACGAATATGCATGGGTTTTTTTTTTTTTTTAAATAAAAAAAAAATCGGTGGGCCCGAGTGGGGAATCAAAGGGCACACGTTTCGGCAGGATCAAGAGATTTGAAATGGAGGCTAACGTGCGCAGATGATAGTATTGCCGGCCCTGCTGTTGAGATGTTAACGTGGCGTCATCTGGTGGTTTTGGTGGGTATACACTGTACGTACACGATGAGAAAAACCTGTTGTAAATTTCTGAAGGTGTCATTTGTTTTTTTATCTAAAGATCGAATAGTTCTGAATTTTATTAAAAACTGAATAGTAACTTAAATTTGAATCTGAATGATATGTATGTTTTTTTTTTTTCTCACATCTGAATATACTCTCAACATATTTGTTTTTAAAAAATAATACTGTCTGAAAATAAGTAATTTTACATCTATACACATGTTAAACAGTTATACATATAATATAGAATAAAAACAATCCAAAAATAATAATTATATATGAACACATATGATCATCTTCTTCGATTACAAACAAACTTTATTTTTACTAAGAAAAGAAAATGTTTTTTTTTTCCAAAAATTAAAAGGGGGCAGCATGAAAACTCATACAAAACACTCTAAAAAAAATAATATATATATATATATCACCCTAATATCATAATAAATTATTGATATTAAAAATCAATATGAGAAGTGATTATGGATCTTTTTTATATTTAAAACTATTTAAAATAAGCAACATAATAAAATAAAAATTTATATACAGTATATAATTATGATGAAATTGAAGATATGTTATATATTGAGGATACTATCGGAAGAAAAGATTTTGGATTGTATTTAATGCAATTCAGTGATTTACAATTAAGTGAAAAGTAATGATTTTTTACTTTTTATTTTAAGTTGTTTATTAGTATTTTTAAATTGTTTGACCACTTAAAAAAACAAACAAAACAACTTAATAATTATGATTTATACCCATTAAATTTTAAGTGGAAAAAACAAACGACCCCTTACTCTCGGAAGATATTTTATATTTTTTGGATGATTACAAATAAATCAGGATTTTAGTGAGGGAATATAAATCGATCTCACGGTCTCAATAGCACAAGTGTGACATGTGAGAGAGATATCATTAGTTCAGTCTGATCGAATCAGATGATTTATTACTCAGAAGATTGAAGTGTGGTTCCGTGCTTGTAACTTATAAGCATTCAACCAATTATATATTTATTTTTGATGGCATTTATGGTTTGCGGAGAGATTTTTCACGTTTCGACATGCATACTCAGTTTTATTTATTTATTTATTTATTTGTTTGTTTTTTGTTTTTTCTTTTATAGTAATATTCTAACCTACGATATAGGGAGGTAGTGCTACATAAATTGTATGAATGTCCTAATAAAAAATCATTGCAAATTCATCGAGGCATGTATTCAAAAGCTTAAAAGATACTTAATTTGTCAACAAGGGACATAGTTCAGCTGATAGATAGATGAGTTTAAGATTTAGGTAAATGACTTATATATCAGTGACTCGAATCTTACCAATGACGAAAACTTTTATAAAATTACATGGTTCCGGATCAATAGATATTATCAAAATAATAATAATAATTAAAAGACACTTAACTTATAAGTGTGAGGAATGAAAAGCCCAAAGCATTACGAATGTCAGAACCGCTACCCGATAGAGGTACGGCCAAAAAGGGTGTTGATATTAACACCCATAAAACTTATTAGTATATCTATATTTTATTAAAAAATTTAATTACAAAAATATCTCAATAGAAATGTATCAATAAGGACAAATTAATTTAATTAAAAATAAATCAAATACTATATACATTTATTAATTACACTCATATCTTCAACTATATTTCTTTATTAAAAAAAAAAAAACTTACCTTAAAAAAAATTTTAAAGAAAAAAAAACTTATGAAAAACCCAAATTAAACTTTAATTTTATTTCAAGTTTCAAATTTCTCATTATCACATGATTATCATATTGTTTTTGTATTTATTTTATGTATAATTATGAACTCTATCAATAAACAAAATATTTTTTTTAAAGATAGCTATAGATATCAACAAATTTTTTTTTTTTTTTTTAAAAAAGATAGAAGAATTCCAGATTAAAAATCTCTTGACCTCATATATGGCTTCATATATTTCCTTTTATAAAACTCCTACATTCGAGATATTTTCAAAAGTAAATTGGAACATCATTGAAGGAGGATTTAATTTCAAAAATAATAATATTTTTTGTGATAATAATTTAAGAGTGTTTATAAATAATATGTATTAAAATGAATATATTCATTTTAACGAGGGTACTATTGACATTAGGATGGGTGTTTATAGTAATATTTATTTTTTAAATTTTAGACATAAATGCACTTATAAAAATAGATATACTAATAAGTTTTATAGGTATTAATATCCGTATCTAGCACAAAACGGGGACGTTAGGCAGTGAAATTGTTTGGTATGTCATTTGAAAATCAAAAAAGAAAGCGTGTGACTACTCAATCCAAAATTCCAGAAAGATATGGAATCTAATGGGCTAGCCACATATACGTTATATGTCTGGATCCATAGTAGTTATCCCATTACGAGTCCAAAACATAAAACATCTGTGGACAAAATCATACTTCTGGATTTGAGTACAATTAATTGATCCATTAACAAAAGCGACGACAAACAAAATATACCAACAAAAAAATACCTCCAAAAGATTTGACATTAACAATATATATTATCCGAATGTTCAGTAAAAATAAGAATAATTAGACTAATCCACGGTACGCATTTTTAACAAATATAACATGTATTATATCCAAGGCTCCAAGTGAAGTGTATACTTGAAATAGCAGCGACTTTACAAGTAGTTTTGCTTAGCTTAAGTGCCAAATCATCCCTTAATCAACTATAACTTTGGAGAAGGTAAAGGCATGTCTAGTGGTAATGGTGGGTATGTAACTATATTATTAATTTTGAATTTATAATTTTCCATGCTTTTATATAGTCATTGTTGAAGCTTTTTGCCAATACATTATACAATGATGCACAAGCTGGCCACAGCCCATTAAATTTGTTTTCATAGGTAAAACAAAAAAAAAATTAAAAATTAAAAATAAAGATAACAAGGCAATTGAGTATATATTTGGTGGAGTCGTTTCTTCAATCATGATCACAACAACCAACCATATAAAAAGGCAGCAGAGGTTATCCAAATCGATTAACATGGTGGAGCCGTGGAGGTACCACCGCAGAGACATGACAGTAACCGCAGGATATCGGCTATAATTACCGACCCAACCGGGGTGATATCTGAACTCTCACGGAGGAATAAATGCTACCCAAAACCCAAGGATGATTCCAATAATATCCGGCCCAACTGGGTTATATACTTAGCAGCTAAGATGTGGAAAAGATCTTCCGGGTGCATCCGAGTGGGCCTTGATGCGATACTCATCGTTTGTTTTTTAAATTTTTACATTTTATAGAATTAAATTGTATTTAAAATTATGGTAATATGCAAGCCAGATATTAAAAAATAAAATAAAAATAAAAATTTGACACCAAATAAGTTAAGGGTCTATTCTTGATTTCCCGATATCTAACAATACTTTCGTAGCTCAAGAAAACTTGTCATAAAAATTTATAGAATGCACATGAAGGGATTCGAATCCCCACCACTAATATAGAAATAGAGATACACATTGTCTGAGTCAGGAGAGGATGTGCTCAAACCCGATATTGAAGTGTATAATTCTTGATTCAATTTCAATTATATATTTTCAGAGTATATAATTAATATATTGGTTCGGCCACTATACAGGTGACTATCACATCAAGACCCAAAAGGAAATTACGCAAACGCAAAGCGGCCCAATACAAGTGAGCGGCCCAACGTGGATCGGCGATTTGGCACGTGTGGCGCAGGAGGGCAGATGGCTTTAGCGTGAGGAAAAGCATGACTCAATTCAGCAATCTCCTGTAAGTAAAAAGATTCACATTCCAGACTCTCTCTCTCTCTCTTGCTCGCGCGCGCACACACACACACACACACACACACACACACACACGTACCCAAGACTTTGCTTTGTTCGCTGATGTTTGTTGATGGTTCATCGCCAGTGCCTTTGAAGAGAAGGAGACACACCAATATCGACCCCATGGAAGTTGAATTAGCTAAGGTTGTATTTTTTTTCTTTGTTTCTTTCTTTCCCAAATTTTCACTTATTTCTTCACTTCTATGTGTATTGAAGATAATTTCATTGATTTCGATAGTGGATGCATCTGGTTTTGTCTAAAATTAACTGGGTCTGCTTTAATTTGTTAGTTTCTGGTTGGTTCTTGATGTGGGTCTGGTCCGCTTTTGTTGATGATTTATTCTGTTTGATTCTTGGGAGATAAAGATAGAAATTTCGTGTTGAGAAGTGGATAGTATTTAATGGAATCAATGTCTTCTGTTGTGATTTCAACCTTCTCATATGTAGCAACTTGCTATCAAGATTGATGGCAATTGAGTCTCAGTGAACTTGTTGAGTTCAGTTAAAGATCATCGCGATTCAATAGATAAAAATTTTACTGTTGTCGGCAACAGAGAACAAGATTTAGTTATTGACAATATATGAAGATTTATACAGTATATTTCTCACTTGATGTGCCTCTTTACTGTTATTCTGTTCAAACGGAATGTTTAGTCAATGATGGTATTGGATACAAAAATCGATTCAATAATTCTAAAAAAAGATTCATCTTAATCGCATTGATTCGCTATGTACCATTTTGTTGTTGGATCAAGTTGTTTTGTACTTCTAAATGATGTTAATTGATAACGTAATTTTCACTTGTCACTTGAGACTGTTAACTGTTTTATTTTTTTGTGTTACTTGGTTGCTTGTTTATTTGTTTATGTGCTATGATTCTGATTTTTTAAGCTGAGTGATAACAGGCCAAGTTTGCTGCTGCAAAAGAAAAGTTTGGACATGACATCCTTGTCTTTGAAACTTCTGCGTCTTCCGCATCGTCTAGTGTAAACTCCAACATTGGTATGGACTGCTTCACTTATAAAATCCCTCATGCCAAACTTGCTGACTTTTATATTACCCATCATAGTATATTTAGTATTTAGAACATCTATGAAAATCTTTTCAGTGATAACCTGATGAAGATTCTTTTTATTTTTGGCCAGAGGAGACGGATGATTTTTTTGAGTTCACTGCGGAAGATTATTACCGAATTTTGGCGAAAAAAAAGGAAGGTAATTTGTTGTATGCCATAGTATATAATGTACTTTTGACAGAAAAATACAAGGCTGTCCTTTCAGTGCGATCTTTGTAATAAATAATATTATCAGTAATTGTGGTTTTTTCAGAAATAGTTGATGTTTAGCTTTTAGTTGTAAGTTCTAAAATCAGTTAGGTAGAGTTTATATCCTATTGGCATGCCCTGCATCAAAGTAAACTAATAAATTCCTGTCAACAATTATATTTGTAATCATAAATATCCAATGATATGTGATGTTTTGCTTTTAGTTGTAAATTTCAAGACCAAGTTTGATCACTGCAATATGAATGGCCGTAAGTAAATCTTACATGTACTATTCTCCATGTGATGTAATCTCAGTCGTTGAAAGACATTAACCCAATCATCTAAAAATTGTAATTTGTGTCCAAAAGAGAGGTTGTTAATACCATCTCTTCTTCGTGTGTGTCTCTGTGCATATATGTTGTGTATGTGTATTATCTTTGAGATTTCTATATATCAAAATTGAGATAACTTGGAAAAATTAGTGTAAGTCTTTAGAGATATATACTAAGACATATGTATTGCTATGCATATACAGATAGACTAGTAATGTTTGAAACTTCTTATAATGTCAAATGGAATTATGAACAGATAAATTCTTAAAGACACGAAAAATTCGAGACGCAGAAGAGGCAGCTCGCAGGTCAAAAATTACGAAGGTGCTCACTGAACCATTTTTGTGAATCCTTTATTTGTTTATGACTTTATGAGTTGTGAGCACTCAAAACATAATCCCCTCTCATATAATTCATGCATAATGTATTCTAAATCCTACGTCAGGTTGGTAACTATATAACCTCCGTTTTAAGTTTGATTTGCTCCTGTATGCAGGCAGTAATTAGGGTCCGCTTTCCTGATAATCATACATTAGAGGTCACTTTCCATTCTTCTGAAACATTTCAGAGCTTATTTGATTTCCTCAGTAAAGTGGTTGCTCAGCCAGATCTACCATTCCATTTATGTATGTAATTTGACATTTACAATTTTGTTATCAGTAGCAAGAGGTGTTAATTATGAAACTGATGCAGTAAAGCCTAACAATCGGCTGTTTTGCAGACACTACTCCTCCTAAGAAGCTAATAAAAGACATGTCACAGGACTTTTACTCTGCTGGCTTTATTCCTGGTGCAATTGTGTATTTTTCATATGATGTTCCAAAAGGTAAGTGCATGCTTTTGAATGCCATCGTTCAAACTATAATATTTCGCACTTGATGTGTAGGTCTAATTATTAGTATGGCGGATTGTTATCTTATAATCTTGCTGTTGCACTTGTAGTGTGATCTTTTCTCAATTCATAGTTGTTGTGACTTAATTTATTTGCGAATACATGCATCGGTTCAGCTCCGCTATTCTTTTTGGTCATTGCTCTAATAAAGATGTGAGCCAACTTTTCCTGAACATCTCATGGTTTAGTTTCCAGGATTTCCCCTGCGAATTTCCCAAGTTCAGTAACTTCTATGCCTATTGAGTTCCCTTTTTCCCTGAAAGTAATATATAACAACCTTATGATCTATAAGTTTATTTTCATTTGGAATCCTATTTCGTTGCACTATTGAAATGTGAGATTGTTGCCCGGTGCTGAAATCGTTTCAGTTTAATTGTTGGGATAATGGATCTAAAAGTTTAATTGAAATTATGTTCGAGGCATCCCATGAGAATCATGTCACATTTGATAGATCTAGCTATTCATGTAGAGAAGCAAGCAGAAGGATGCTGAATTCTATAAAATTTTACAAGCTAGTAATGACTGAAAGTATAAGCAAGCTTTTGATTTAGGAGCAATGTTTTTGCTTTGGCAGAGAACTTAATCTTTTTCATTCTTTGTTTGAGATCAGATACAAATTTGTTGATCCTTGGGAAGGTAAAGAACACATGCAGCCCAATGCAGCCCAAATTGAATTCTTATCCTCTAGTTGCTAGTATGTGTTTTATCAAGCTGTTGGTATATATGCTTGAGTTATATAAACCACATTTATTCTCCAAAACTTGAACTTGAAGCCTTGAAGCCTCATTAGCACGTCCCTTTATCAAACCCAACAAGGCTGTGGATATTTTTGTAGGAGTAATATATAGAGTTCTATTATTTATTATGTATGTACTCATAAGTTACTTCATTAAATTATTTAGTACTCCTTGGTCTAATCGTGGTTAGTGGGGAAAAAGTTTCTTTCTTTATCAAGTTTTATGATGTCATGTATATATGAACTTAAAAAAAAAAATGTATATATGCTATGATCTATTCTTTTGTGAGTGAAGATTAATGCCATTTCCTTTCCTCCCATTCACTCTTCTTCACTTGGAAAAGGATTGGTGAATTTTTTGGTGTATTTCCATGCAATATTTTCTATTTCTATTATTGGGAATGGACTTTACTCGATTAGATTCATATCTTTGTGAATTTTTGTGTGCGAACATTACTGTCACCTGCCCTCTTCAGTCCGTTGATTCAGGATTGTGTTGCTTTATGCAATAATGATACATATGACAAATGTCATATTGATTCTTGTTATGGTTCAGGTGAAGATACTGCATCTGCCAACTGCGGCCCCTTCCTTCACGAAGAAATCATGTCTTTGAAGGGTTTGGAATTAATGAATGAGCAGCCAGAGCCTGTTCAATCTGCACCAGAACCTGTAGTTGTGAATCCTCCCCCAGTTGCTCAAGAGCCAAAGCCTGCCGGGAAGAAACCTGCCAAACCCAAGTGGCTGAAAATGTAATACGACTGAATGTGCAAGTAAGTTCCTCATGCCTTGCTACACTTTTCGGTCCATTTTGATTGGAGTTATCCCACCTCACCTGAGAAAAAAAAAAAAAAACAAGAGAAATACCCCCTTCATCTCTCCATGCTCTGATTCCGATTTTTGTATTGGTTGCAGCAGGTAAAAAGCTTCAACATCAAGCCCTCAAAGTCTTACAGTTTCATAGAAGAATAGAAAAAGGCGGATAGCATGGAAGTATGTCATCCAGAACTGAAATTGTAAAAGGGTCGAATTATGAGGCGCCTCTTCTTTTACATTAAATGTTGTTTCAGTTGATCATACTAATACACCGGTGTGTGATTGATCTGTGAATATCCAATATAGTACTAATGTTTCTTCTTTTGCTATATTTATCTTTTTCCGTTTTTGTTTTTCGCCCAAAATCTAACCAGCAGGATGTCGTTTCATATCATTTAACTAGTGAAAATTGTATGGAGATAAGTTTTTTGTCTAAAGTTAGAAATAGTTATCCATGCTGTACTGTTGTAGAAGCTAGAGGTGTCTAGAACCATAAAATTTAGGGGCAAAATCAAATCAAGAGGTTGACTCTTGGGTTTCTTTCGAGTAAAAAGTTGATTGAGATTGTAGAGCGTTGAGTGTTGAGTGTTGACCCACTTAAATTTTGTAATTTAGGGAAGGGAAATTGATGGACTGGCCCATGAAGCATGATTCCTCATGTTGTCTGTTGATTCTTTATCTACCCAATCCAATTCCAAATCATCATATCAAATATATAATCTTTATCAAATTCAGTCCAATCCCAATTTCATATTATGTGTGTGGGATTTGATAAAAATTAATTTAGAAAAAATTAAATTTAAATTTAAGACAAAGCAATTTTTTATATTTGTTTTAAAATAATTTGAATTTCTTAAAACAATCCTTTAATATTTTAAAAAATGATTTAATTTTTTTTAAATAATTATAAATACTTTTATTTTTCAGAATAAAATTATTTCAAATCCTACTCATTTATCATTATAACAAACACCAAACAACTATAATTTCATTAATTGTCGATCCCATCCCGTTTGAATACCAAACACACTTCTGGAAGTTGACCCACGGACGATAATGCTCCACCTTGTCCGTAAAAAATAAAAAAAATCAACTCACTTGTAATGCTTACACTAAATTAATACAGTATTTTTTTATTTTTTTTTTGGACAACTACAAAGAGCAAAACAAAGGAACTAAGACCCTAGAAAACAGGAAAGCGAATAAAGAAAGGAAGCTACATAGAGCAAGTATGTATTTATCTACTCATACCAAGTATATATTTATCTACTCATACCTCGTTTACTCTTAAAATTGAATTAATAAAAAGAACAAATTGCCTTTAGTTAATAAATTAAAAAATATATAGTCATTTTATAAAAAAAAATAATTAAATTAAATTAATTGTAGATAATCCTTTCAATGTAATATAATTATTATAAAAATAAAAATAAAAACTATTTTTAAAATTTTAAATTATCTTCATTTTTTAATTTAATTTTTTTACAATTTTTAAATGCTAGGCTGCTAGTTATTAAAAATGAAAATAATTTAGTAGCTCATAAAAATACTTCTTTTTTTTTTTTTAATGTTTTTAAATTTATTTTAGAATTATTATTTTCATTTAAAGAATTGTCTTTGATTAATTTAATTGTTTATTATAAAATGATTATCTATATTTTTAAATATTAATAACTAATAGCAATTTTAACCGAAAACAGTGGATGTCGAGTAGATAAATACATACTTAATCTCTAGCTACATTTATGTCAAACTTTAAGGAGATGAGTGTATTTACCTTTTATTTATTATTATTATTATTATTATTATTATTATTGAATCAAACTTGTATTCATACTTTTAACACTTATTAGTATATTTTGAATACGGTGCTTTTTTTTTTTTCTTTTTACTTAATTTGAGATACAGAGTAGCATTTTGTTTACTTGGAATTGGGGACTGCCATTTTAAACTTTTTCATGTTCAAACTAACAAGAATGACGATATTTTGAAGCAATAACACAATAATTAGTCCATGTTTTCTTCAACCTACCCACCCACGGCCACGAGGTCTTTTCCTCTTTTGGGGTGTGGTAGGTCAAGTCTTGTTACACCAATACACCATGAGTCCATGGTAAATCTTGTGATCACACTTATATATAAGACAGTTTTCTTTATATATATATATAGTTTTTCTCTCCTCAAAACGAATTGATTTTATTTATATCAGTTCCACAACTATCAACCATTGGTTTTACATGCTTCAGTTTAGTCAATGTCTTCTTAAATTTAATCAATAACTCACAAGTCTCGTCATAATATTAAAAATGCAGTTCGGTCTTGAGGAGGGAAAAACTATATATATATATATATATATAGTTTTTTTATTGTCGGTTGGAACTGATATAAATATATCAGTTCCTTGTATATGGACCATTGGATTTAAATGATTTGATTTGACTGCATGCACTTTTCAAAGCATCTTTTAAATTCAATGACTCACATACAAAAAACTGATATATTTTATATCGGTTCGAACTAACAATAGAAAGACTATATATATATATATATATATTGTATACACACCACTTGCAGTGCGACGACTTCAATATGAAATATTGATAAATTAAATGAACAATTTTTACCACCAAACCATGTTGAGCATGAGTATATATAAGTTATAGTTATTAATCATAACTACATTTAATTATTTTTTTCATTTTACTTTTATAACCATTAAATCATAAATAAGAGTATTAAGATAAAAATTTCAATGCACCGAATAGACTGACATGGTTACGTGGCATATGAAAATATGCATTGAAGATTTTTTCGGATATTAATTATATTGGATCAAAGTAAATAGAGTACTGTACTTTGATAACAATAGCATGAATTTGTTGTGCTCTAACTATCATTTATGTTGACAAATTAGTTCATCTACCACTCTCAATCATAGCTACTTTGATCTAAACAACTTTTGCTATAAAGATTATAAAATAAAATGTCATAAATTGTACATCAACCCATATTTATTTATTAACAAAACAAAGTAATCCACGTGATCTTGTCTACCATTGAATTCAAACATCACTGACCCAACAAAATGTAATTCACTAATCTACCCCTAAATAATAATAATAATAATTATGAGGGGTTTTTACTATTTGGTCCCAATCTAATTAGAAAAATACACTTTGTTACTTGTTAATTGATTTTTCAACAAATTGGTCATAATATAATCCAAAATACAACAAATTGGTCATAATATAATTCAAAATACAATAAATTGGTCCTAATATTTTTACTAACATTTGGCCAATTTATTAAAAAATCAATTAACAAATAAAAAAATGATTTTTCTCAATTAGATTGGGACCAAATTGTAAAAACATCTAATAATAATAATAAAGCATGCATAATGCATGTGAATAATTTGACAATAAAAATAAATCATAGCTTTGAATATTATTTTCTATCGGTTTACGAATTATTTTCTTCTACATTACATGCACCTAACTTGTTTTGCACTGTTTTTTTGATTAATAGAATATTAATATTTTTAGATAAATTAATATTTTAAGAAACTTAAAATTATTATAAAAAGACAGCATATATAATAATATTTAAATTCTACCATCTCTTCCTGATTAACGTCACGATTGGTGACACCTACCACAATGGAGACTGTAAGATAAAACAGGTTAGTTTTGTTTTTTTTTATTTTTTTTATTTTTATTTTTTATTAAATCAATCTCCTGTTATTTGTATATTCTATTACCATGCATGTGAAAATTTGATCCCAAATCTAATTTTACATATAGTATATAATCACATAAGAGATTGTGAAGTAAACTGATTTACTAATTACTTGATCCAACCTTTTCAATTTTAATCTTTAAGACAAATCCTAAATCACTTCGAAATAATAATAATAATAATATCTACATCAAATATATAAAAATTATGCCACACAATCCAAGAAAGTAACCTAAAAATGAATTTAAATCCAATATGAGAAATGAATTATTATTATCATAGCATTTACTATGCCTACATCGTTTCACTGTTTATAATTTTATATGGTAATGATGAAACAGAACTATAGAAGTATTGTCATTACCATATAATTTACCATATAATTTACTCTATAGTTATAGAGAGCTTCTTTTTACAATTCATAAATTATTTCAAACTTGAATTTAATTTTTTTTTAAATAATGACTATGTTAACCTAAATTAAAATGATTAAACAAGACAACAAATTTACAGACACTCAAAACTAATTAAATTATTATTATTTTTTTAAATTCTCTCTCCTAAATCATTAGATTAAATATTACGGATTAAACTCTCTCTCATAAATCTGTTATTACCATATTAAACGCTCTCTCATAATTAATCTCCCTCCATTTAAAAATAAATAAATCATATTTCTACACTCTATCGATCAACCTCTGATTAATAGTAAAAGAAAAAAAAAACTTATGAATATTTTAATTTTTTACTAACAATAATATATATATACATATATATATATATATATATATATTAATAGGTTAAGATTTTTTTTTTTTTTTTAAATATATGAAAGTTTGAATTGTTTCAACTAGGCAATCACATACCTACAAGAGTAACAAAAAGAATTTTGAAATTTTGAAATTTTTTTTTTTTTTTTTAAAGCAAGGTATTTTTTTTTTTTTTGAGTTTAATATTATTATTATTATTATTTTTAATATATACATACATATGATTCCTAAAAATTAAGCTTATTACAGTAGTAAGTTTTTATTTTATTTTTTTATTTTTTCTTAACTGTTGGTCTTACTTGAGAAAGAATAGAGACAGAAAATTAGAGATAGAAAATTAGAAGAAAGAGAGTTTAATATGGTAATTAAAAATTTATGAGAGAGTATTTAATATATAATAATCAATTAAATGATTTAGGAGAGATAATTTCTTTTTTTATTAATTTAAATAAAAAAATATAAAAAGGATAATCTTATAATAAAATGAAGTATTTTTAGAATTTTTTAAAATTTAAATTTTGAGAATATAGTGTTTTTAGAAAAGAAAGGTAAAAAGAAAAAAATTAGATTGTCAAAAGAAGCTCTCGTACTTTTATTATTTATTTGGTAATGCCAATTTACCTGTCACATAACTTAGGTTGGCTTTTGAGCGGATATAATCATTTTCCCCTCCATAGTCTGTCATATTAGACACTTTACTTCCCCTGGTTTCAATAATGACTATTTGCCTCCTAAAAACTAAAATATTAGACATTTTGCCCCTCTAGTTTCAGTAACGGTCATTTTCCCCCCTAAAAACTAAAATATTATACATTTTACCCCATAACAGTTAGGAACAACTCTGATCGACAAAAAAATCAATTAAATGACCTTATTACCCTTGAACACATTAGTTATGCCCCCTAATAATCTACTAATTGTTTTTAAAGAAAAAAAAAATCCTGAAATAAAAAAAAAAAAAATTTAAACTAATAAAAGTATTTAAAAAAAAAAACACAATTGAAAATTATAAATTATAAAATTTAATTAGTCTTTTATAAAAAAAATTATTTAAACAAAAATAAATACAAAGAATTAAATGTATAAATAAAAATTTTATTTAAAAAACATTAATATAAAGAATGAAACGTAAAAATAATTAAAATTTTTAATTAATGTAAAAAACATATATTTTTTTTGAAATACTGAATAATTTATTTTAAAAACATTAATATAAAGAATGAAATGTAAAAATAAAAATTTCATTTAAAAAACATTAATATAAAGAATGAAATGTTAAAATAATTAAAAATTTTAATTAATGTAAAAATAATGTAAGAAACATTAATATTTTTTTTGAAATACTGATTTTTTTTAAAGTTTAATTAAATTTTATAATTTTTTATTTTCAATTATGTTTTTTAATACTTTTATTAGTTTTAATTTTTTTTAATTTTTGATTTTGTTTCTTTAAAAACAGTTAGTGGTGTAATTATGGGGCATAACTAATGTATTCAAGGATAATGAAGTTATTTAATTGATTTTTTGACGGTCAAAGTTGTTGAGACTACCTAATGGTTATGGGGTAAATTGTCTAATATTTTGGTTTTCAGGAGGGGAAATGGTCATTACTGAAACTAAAAGGGATAAAATGTCTAATATATTGGTTTTCATGGGTAGAAATGGCTATTACTAAAACTAAAGGGGATAAAGTGTATAATATGACAAATTAAGGGGAGAAAATGATTATTTCCCGCTGTCGTACAATATGATTCAAGAAAAAATAAAAAGAAAAAATCAACATAAAACTCCAAAATTAGTGAGCTGTGAGCAGTAGCAACATACAGTTGTCACATAGATGTTGATTCTGGAAGGATACTGACTACTAAGTACTAACATAAAGAACATTGGAGTCTATTAGAATATCAACTAAAATTGTTCTAGATTAATTTAGATATATATATATATATATATATTTATATTTAGGTTTAATATTAAAAACATCCTCTCACCTTTGAACTATTATTGGATGTCTAGATAAAAATGCTTTTATTTCAGAAATACCCCTTATGGACTAACAAATAATGCTTTATTTGGTAAGATTCAGAGGGTATAATGTTCAATTAATATAATTGAAGCTTAAATACAAACATTATAGACTTTTTAACATCAAAAATCGATCAATTGAATCATTGTTTATTAGTCCATAGGGGATGTTTCTAAAATAAAAACATTTTTAGCAAGACATCCAATAATAGTTCAAAGGTGAGGGGAGGTCTTTAATATCAACCATTATATTTATTGTATTCATGTTGTCAGACTGTGAAAGTGAAAAAAACTTTTTACAATTCCAAAATTTGTCGGTCTTGACCGTGAGTCGCGGCTCGTCACTGGATTTTATATGTTATCGTATTTTGAAACTGATCCCTCATCTTTAGCATTTTATGTTTGATTCACGATATGAATATTTTCATCACTTATCTCACTTTTTTTTTATTTTTTTTTTATTTTTTAAGTAGCACTTATCTCATTTATCTCAACATCTTTATCACTTATCTCACTTATCTCACTTATCTCAACATGTAATTGATAAAATCAATGAACAAATTCAGTAAATGTTTAAACTCATATTGAGTGCTAGATTGTCCAAATTATATATATATATATATATATATATTTTTGTGAATTATATTTTTAAATTTATACTCAAATGATATGACATATGAATTATAACTAAAATATCATTCACCACATCATTTAATGATTATTACAGTAGTTGCAACTAGCATATCTTATTATTTTTGATAAATAATAGCATTATTCTTGAGAGAATAAGAAAAATTTAAAATCAATTTGACGACCATTGCCTGGTGTGGTTTGGTGATAAATAACACTTATTTATACAATATCCTAGATTTGAGTTGTTGTACCACATGTGTTATATATATATATAAGGTGTAATAATGTACAAATATTAGCTTTAAGGATTATATTTATTAATAAGATAGAAATATAATCTATTTATACGTTACACACACTAATACATAATGCATACACCGACATAATTTGATTAGACAAATATGCATCATTTGATAAGCATATCTCAGAGGAACAAATGGATAAAAGTGATATGTAATATAAAAATATATAAAACAACTAGAATCACTTACAAGTGATACACTCACTCACTATACGAGTGTCACATATCTTTATAATTTCAATTTATTACGAAATTGTTGTTAATGAAAATTGAAAACTCTTGCCTTTTCATTTAACTACAAAATACAATTTAAATGTACACATGTCTCGTCTGGTTGGTACACTTGCTGATCCACAAAGTAGTCCTTCAAAAAATGTGGTTTTTTTTAATTTTTTTTCATTTTTTAATTTTTTTAAAGGACCCAAATATATGTTGAAATGCTAACAATTGGTTAAGTACATTAGGTTTTTTTTTTGGGTAAGTACATTAATTAGTTGTACTATATGCTTACATACATATCGTTATTCAGAGGGACAGAATCAGAAGTCAGAACCACCATTAATATGGGGCTAAAAATGAAATTTACGTATAAAACAAGGGCAATCAAGTATACAACCTAAAAATAATTAAATAAATAATAAAAATAGTAAAAAAAAAAAAACCTTCGTGTCAACTACGGCTGCTGAAGAAGCAAAAATCAATCCAAAACAAAACGTTGGTGAATCAGAACCCAACTGTTTATATACCAAATAAAAATTCAACTTTCCAAACAAACACAAAACTTTTTCTTCAATTCTCAGTAATTCTTATTCATCTTATTCGACACCGATTTTCTTCACTTGGGTTCTCGCTTGCTGCTGTATCTCGTAGGTACTTGATCTCATTTGGTTTTTCATTTCATGATGTTTATGTTGATGGTTTCTTAATATCCCGGAATTGAATTCTGAATTTGTTTGGATCTGTAAAGTATTTTTTTCTTCTTCTGGGAATTCACAGATTTTCCATTTTCCAAAACGTTTTTAATGCTTTTGTTTTATAAGCTATAATTTTTGTCCTTTTATTTCTATAAAACCGAGGAATTTTAACTGAAAAAAATGAAAACTTCATTTACTTCTCAATCCAATCTTTATCAAAAACCAATCTAGCTGAATTTTTCTCTTTCGTGGCCAATCAATGAAGCAATTTAATTTAATGCTGATGTTTGGATGACCTCCTTTGCATTAATGCTGATTCAGTGTTGTTTGCTTCATATAAAGCTTAGAAGATCAAGATGGAATCAGGACAGTGGTTGGTTGAGAAGAGGAGCGGTTTCAAGGGCGACTCATCTGCAAAAGAGTCTGAGAACGTGTCCGAAACCGGGTATCTTTCGATCATAGTTCTTGGTGCTTCCGGAGATCTTGCCAAGAAAAAGACTTTCCCTGCACTTTTTCATCTTTATTGCCAGGTTTGATCAGATTGTCAATTTAAAGTTAAAAAAAAAAATTTTGTCAATATTTTGCATGAGCTAAACCTTGATGATAATTGTATGTGATTGCTTATTTGTGATAAAGAAAAGTGGGTAAGGTACTTTTGGGGTAGTGTTATTTGTTGTTATTTTGTTATAGACTGCAAATATATTGTGTTTATAGATCATAAACATCAGTTTGATTAAGCTAATTTTACTCTTGTTGTGCTTGACTTGGGGAAAATTAGTTTATTCTTTTCGAGCAATTAGCCCAATTTTTTTTAAGGCGGAGTTTCTAGTTGTTTACTCAAAGAATCTTGTATGGGCGTGCTAATTTTGAGCCGGATGTTGGTGCATGCAGGGATTTTTACCACCAGATGAAGTTCACATTTTTGGCTATGCAAGGACTAAGATTTCAGATGATGACCTGAGAAATCGCATTCGTGGGTGAGATTATATAATTTACATTACCCTTTTTTTTTTTTTTTTTTTTTTTTTCTAAACTCTTTTCTTTTCCTAAACACTTTCTATGTTACAATCTCTAGTATTCTTGATTTTAAGTGCGCTGAATAATATGAGTAGAAACAAAAGTGTTTCTTGTAACACTTGATCATTCACCCCGTCCAAAGTAGTTATGTGTGTTAACTGTTAAGTAGTTGTAAAAGAACTATATTAACCTTTACATTCTTCAAGAGGGTAGTATGAAGAAGGAAGTATCTTTTTGGGTTGCTATTTTCAAGTTGGTATTTTTTTTTTGCAAGACTTCTTACCTCATGGTGCTCTGTTCAATGCTTCCTATCTGCTCCCCTCGACTGTTTCATGAGATTTTTACTTCATTATTTAATGAATAGCAGAATTTGAGGATTAATTGACGTTTGAATATCAATTGCAGATATCTTACTAGTGACACAGGTTCTTCTCTGGACCGTTCAGAGGATTTATCTAAGTTTTTGAAATTGGTTAGTACATCCCATTCATGAATTCTATTTATAACATTTATGTTATTTTGCTTGGCAGTAACATGTTATTGCTTTGAAATTTTGTAGATTAAATACGTAAGTGGTGGTTATGATGATGAGGAGGGCTTTCAGCGACTGGACAAGAAAATATCTGAGCACGAAATCTCAAAAAACAGTACGGAAGGATCATCTCGCAGACTGTTTTATCTTGCACTTCCGCCATCAGTATATCCATCTGTCTGCAAGATGATCCGGCAGTACTGCATGAATAAATGTAAGTCTTGTTTTTTTTTTTTTTTTTTTCCCTTATTATCCCAGATTAGTCTTTGTGGAGATGTTGATTGGTGAGATTGCATTTTACTTGTTTTTTCCAATACTTATTATGTTTATGAAAAGGAGCCTCTTAATTAAACCATTTGGCAAAATTTGGAGATAATGTTTATTTTCTTGCAATGCTCTTTTTTTTTTTTTTCCCCTTATTATCCCAGATTAGTCTTTGTGGAGATGTTGATTGATGAGATTGCATTTTACTTGTTTTTTCCAATACTTATTATGTTTATGAAAAGGAGCCTCTTAATTAAACCATTTGGCAAAGTTTGGAGATAATGTTTATTTTCTTGCAATGCTCTATCAGAAAAAAAAGTATGCTCGGTATGTCTTGATGCAGTAGTGGCAGAAAAATCTCAGTTTAGACTACTTATATGCCCTTTCATGCAAGATAATGTTTATTTTTATGTGTTTTTTTGGTCAATGTTTTATGATCCTATGTAAGCTGAGGTTGCCCCTCTGTCATTTATCAAATGCATCATATCTACATCTTTTGAAGGACACTGATCTGAGTTGCAGTGTTTTGCTGAGGTTGCTTCAATTGGCTGGACAGCTTTAAATTGCTTGAATATCTGTTTATGTGCTATATGTATAGATATGATTATTAGTGCACATATACCGGAAGTTTGATACTTAACTGGCTATTAGCAAATACCCACTGTTAGTTTTCCCTTTTGATGTCACAAATATTTGTTCTTGTGGTTTGGTAATTTATTGACAATCTACATGCTGTTTTCATAAATAAAAATTTGATCTCTTACTCTTAAACTTGAAATTTAGGATGAAGCATGTGATTTGGCCAGTACAAATTACATGTTAGCATTTTAGGGTCATGCATAATTCTTTCAGCGAACAATTTAAACAGTTTAATCAATGCATATTATATAACCCTTTTCAGCTGATATTGGTGGATGGACTCGCATTGTTGTTGAGAAACCTTTTGGCAAAGATCTGGACTCAGCAGAGCAACTTAGTTCTCAGATTGGAGAGTTATTTGATGAATCACAAATTTACCGTATTGACCACTATCTGGGAAAGGAATTGGTCCAAAACCTGGTAATATACTGTAAATAGAGATTTGATTGTTTGTTTTAAATAGAGATTTGGTTGTTTGTTGTCTAGAATGTCTAGACTCAGCTCATTCTTATCCTTATGTTACTTGCAGTTGGTACTTCGTTTTGCAAATCGTTTATTTATGCCTCTTTGGAATCGTGACAACATCGACAATGTACAGGTGAGAATCTTCTTGTGAGGGATTATAAATAGGAGTTCCTTTAGTGGGTTGAGGCTACATAGGTACGATTCTATTGATAAGAGTACTTGTCAGTGGCACTCTGGGTGGGACTGAGATCTCATTCTCCCCCGACCAAAGTTATATTAGGGAATGATTACCTAAGATTACGAAAGTGTGAAAGGATTTCGAGTTAAACATGAAGTGGGCTTCCACACAGTTATGCTATGAAGTCTAATTTGTAATTTCTTTGTTTCTTTGGTAGATTGTCTTCAGGGAGGATTTTGGAACGGATGGCCGCGGAGGATATTTTGATGAATATGGGTATGCTTTATAAATGTTTACTTTCAATTTGTTTTGCAATACCTCGAAACAAAGAATCATGCCTTTGCTTTTTGTATGCCGTTTTCATAGATAAAGCATCTAGCAAATTTGAACTTGAATCATGTGTGCTGCTTGTATGTCTTGATACTGGTTTCATCCATCAATCCTGTTGAAATTGCAAAACAAACTATTTATGATGATAATTAAGTTTGAGGACATGTATAGTTCACTTACTTGCTGGTAAACATTAATGAAATTGATGAGAAATCATTCATTAATTAAATTCATTTATCTTTTTTTTTTTTTATTGGCAGGATTATTCGCGATATTATTCAAAATCACCTATTACAGGTGAGTCCATGATATAATGTCAAAGTGGATTTTGTGTGCCTAATAATGTCATGTTTGCATTATAAGCTTTAATTATGTCTCCATAACAGAATATAAATGTTTATTGAAGCATTTAGAAGCGAGATCATATCGCAATTTCTGTTGCTGCTATTATTTTAACACCATAACTCAAGGATAAAGGAAAAGCTATGTTAAAATTTACCTATTTTATCAACTGCAGGTTTTTTGTCTTGTTGCTATGGAAAAGCCCATCTCTTTGAAACCTGAGCACATTCGGGATGAAAAAGTGAAGGTGTGTATTTTTTCACTCCATTTGTGGAAAGTCATTTACAAATATTTGTTCAGTCAGCTATTGATATATCTGCCATGAATGCCTCTATTATTTACATTGCAACAAGATCTGTCATCAAGTTTGTTGCCCTTTTGCCTGCAATGACATACAAGAGATGAGGAAACTTGTGCAAATTTTAGAAGAATATATGAATTGTTAAGGGTTTCTGATCATAAGGAGTTCATTTATGTTATGATTGATGAGACATACTATCCCTCATTAGACTTATTTTTCTCAGATTTATGTGAGCCTAGTCCTGTACTTGCATTTTTCATACTATATTCTGATTATTGTGTGAAGTTCAGGTTCTGCAATCAGTACTTCCAATCAAAGATGAAGAGGTTGTTCTTGGACAATATGAAGGTTATAGGGAGGATCCAACAGTTCCTGACCACTCAAACACCCCAACTTTTGCCACTATGGTTCTGCGCATACATAATGAAAGATGGGAAGGTATCATGATTTCCTGATTTATTTATTTTCCTTTCTATAACTTGCTGCAGTTACTGGAAGTAGGCTCTGAACTTTCTATTTGGAAAATTTCTTATTTCCACCAGCTTGATCTCGGTGGCTGTTGTATGTATACCTAGTGCATTTAGTTGACAGAATCACGACTTCTATTTTGTTCCAACTCCAATGCCAATTTAGCTAGTTCTCTTTGTTTCCAGGTGTTCCCTTCATATTAAAGGCGGGGAAAGCATTAAATTCAAGGAAGGCCGAGATACGTGTTCAATTTAAGGATGTTCCTGGAGATATATTCAAATGTATGACACTGCCTTTAAAATTCTAGATGAGTTTCTCTGGAAGATTTTTTGCTTCATTGTACGTCTGTACAATGTTACATATTAAACTGGATTGTGGAAAGTCATAATTATCAGACTAGTGTTAATTGTGTCTAATGAAAGTTATAGCATTTCTCGAATATGGCATGAAACTAAATTTTAATTAAAACCAAGAAAAAGAACCTGAAGTCCTAGTTTAGATTCAGTGAGTAATTATTGTGATTCTTTGTACAATCTGGTGGATAAAGATTGTAGGTATACCAGTTCTAGTGTGCATGAGTGCATGAGTGCATGAGTGAATGTTTTCTCTAAGTGTCTGCTAAGGTGTCCCCGTAGTCAAATTTTGGAGTGAGAGTGATAATGCATGTTTCTCTGCAATAAAATCATTCTTGACAAATATATTAATAGTTGGTAATCAGCAAATAGCTTAATGTTTATTGGCATAGTATGAATGGTTATGTCCTGCTAACATATGTACTTCAATTTATAGCTGCTGCTGTGCCGTACTTTTAGTCTCTCTTAAGTATGTAAACCTTAAAATGGTTTGTTATTTTTGTCTTTTAAAAACTGCAAACTTTTAATCAGTTCATTTCTTAATTGTGTCTTATTGTTTAGGTAAAAGGCAGGGGAGAAATGAATTTGTAATACGTCTTCAACCATCAGAAGCTATGTACATGAAATTGACTGTGAGTACCTTGACAATTTCATTATGAGACCAATTATTCCCATAGTTATTTTTCATTCTCTTTTTACCATATTTTCTGTTAAAATTTGAGTAGACATACTGGACTTGCTTTGGTCTGAAAGTAAGTCTGAATCCAAGGTTATTATAAGCCTATCACCCATCATGTTGTTTAAACTTTACACCATATATCTAGTTCATTCTTCACGAATTTAGGTATTCTTTTGGTGCTTGAATTGTCATAGTACACCCTCTTTTTTCCATTTATTTGTAATTGCTTGAGCATGCCAAATTGGAGATAATCTCTAGACATAACAAATGGAACACTCAAAAAATGTTACGAGTGCTTGTGATAGTATATCTGAGGTACCATGCTGTGGCATTTCCTGGTAGCATATCTCAGAAACAGTTATTTGAATCATTTTAACTTAACACTGACTTTGTCCAAATAGATTATGTATGACATGTTTATCTAGCTATGGCCAATTAAAAGCTTCACATTGATTCTGCTTCTGTTATAACCAACTAATTTCTCATGAGTTGTTTTCTGTCTCTCGTGCAGGTCAAGCAACCCGGTCTTGAGATGTCAACAGTACAAAGTGAACTTGATTTGTCATATAAGCAGCGATATCAAGGGGTCACAATTCCAGAGGCATATGAGCGTCTAATTCTTGACACGTATGATCCTGCCTATATATATATATATATACGCAGAATATGCATGTGCATAATAGGTGTCTCAATTTCATTAAATTTTTGTGCATTCAATCGAGATTTAAAGTATAAAAATAGGAAAATTTACATATTTTCACATCAATAATTATTTAAATACATAGATTTGAATATCATTTTTTTATCTATCCATGCACAATATGATGACCTTGGATTTGGTTTTATAGGATAAGAGGTGATCAGCAGCATTTTGTACGCAGAGATGAGTTGAAGGTAAACAGTCTGTACACTTAAATGTTTTTGAGGTTATAATTCACAGGACATGAGGACACGGCATTTGACTGTACTATTGTTTGCATTATCAGGCGGCCTGGGAAATTTTCACACCTATTCTGCACAGAATTGACAATGGTGAAATGGAGCCATCTATGTACAAACCCGGGAGCCGAGGTCCTGAGGAAGCAGATGAGCTGCTGGCCAAAGCGGGGTACATTCAAACACATGGGTACATATGGATTCCACCAACCTTGTAGAGATGTAGCATGCTTCTATGATGTCATATAAGTTGGGGTTTTCTTGGGGCCAACTAGTTAAACACATCAATAATATAGCCATGTAAGCCTACTTGGTCTTTTAACCTGGCCATCCCTTCCCCTCCCCTGCCCTCCCCTTTTTGTTGTGCTGCAAAACAAGTCGCTATTATGGTTAGAACTT
This sequence comes from Acer negundo, assembly GCA_035582765.1. Classification (NCBI taxonomy): domain Eukaryota; kingdom Viridiplantae; phylum Streptophyta; class Magnoliopsida; order Sapindales; family Sapindaceae; genus Acer; species Acer negundo. Next base: position 8,152,512 of record CM069237.1, on the reverse strand, counting down.
GCTCGGCGGGCGGTCCATTCTTATTATGAATCTGTTTGTGTAAAACTTAATAAAAGTAATAAATGTTGGTTATATAGTGTTGCTTTCAAATGTACATAGCATTGCTAGTAGTTCAATGAGCAGAACTCTCATGTTTTCAACCAGCATTGCCAGTTACTCAGTATCACCATTCACCAACCATGTTTCTTGGGTAGAAACTATTTCAACAAGGTTTTGGTAACATGGGCTTTTACCGCACATGATAAAAACCGAGACCGAAGTTACATAATACAGTAGAACTGATTCCACAATCTTACATAGCTAAAAAAAGGACCCATGGTTCCAAAACTTACTATTTATTTACTTAGAAGAAATTAGTAACTCAACATTGTGAATCCTACAAAATCAGAATGAAGAATCCCTGGCCTATTTCCTTTTATAAAGCAAGTCATACCTTGACTGCTAGGCAACACATTTAGATAAAAGAAAAACAAGTTCAAGATTTCCTTCTCCGCTGAAGATTATCCAATCTTCACCCAATTTCACTAGAATAAAGCCAAAAGCATCTTGGAAATTTGAGGCTCATCTCATGTTCCTTCTAACACATTGGGTTAATAGAATCATGATCCTCTATTGACCCAACTTTAAATTATCTTTTATGATATGATTATCATAGGATTATGTTAGGATTCCGTGACATATTTTAATGGTATCGATTCTGTTTATTGTTCCAATAATTTTTTACGTAAACCGTACATTAATATGTAATTTTACACAATTAGATTCACATTTAAACTCCATACATTTTACGTTAAACTACACAAACTTATTCGACATACTGTTCCCTGAGACCCTAGAAAAACCCATATTATCAGGGTATCGACTACATACCTTGTTTATTCCACCCAACCCATCAACTACCAATTATAGATGACATTGTTCAACAATTCAAAAGAGTCTTTGACCCTATAATTCTCTTTATTTGAGTGAGCTTGTACCTCACGGTCCTCACGCCAAGCAGCAAACATGACACGACAATTGACAAGGAATACTAAAATATTCCTGGCTATAAAAACCAACTACTTGGAGGAGAAGTTACCCCTTCAACAAGCTGTCCTTTTTTTCCTTTTCTTTTTTGTTTCCTTTTCATGTAGATTTCTCGCAAAGTTTTCTTTTCTCTTCTCTAGTGTCTACCACATCCACATATAATATGATGATATATGAATATGCCTCTCTTTCTCTCACTCTTGGAAAATTCCTTACTTATTTATATATATATATATATATATATATATAGTTTTTCTATTTTCAGTTCGAACTGATATAAAACAATACAACAAAGAACAGGGAAACATGGGCACAAAACGCCCATACCACAAAACGCCTTGTTTTGCAATCTAACAGTAATCCAATCTCAAATTAATGAAATTAGGCGTAGGCTACAAACCAGTAAAATTAATTAAAAAAATTTTTGTACGGCGATATTTCATAAATAAAAACAATTAAATATTACTTTTGTAACCTTATAAGGACCATTTTCTTTGAAATTGCAAATATATTCCAATGAAGCAGAATTTTTCAAATGATATTAAAAATAACATGTGTTTCCAGTCATTGAAGTCAGGTTGCAAAGTCATTGGTCGTCATGACTCAAAACTATTTGGCAGCTAATATAGTTTTGAAAAGCAAATTTGTAAAGGCCGACAACAATGAACCCCACTTCCAAATCCGTAAAAGGTTAGCCAACTGCAAGCCAAAAAAATGTTGTAATTTGTATGACCCATGTGCCATGAATGCACTAAAAAGATGCTTTTTATTGCACATCATGTCACCATTTTAAACCTGTTTTGCTCAAGTGTCACTTATAGGTAATAGGTCCGATGTGGCTGGACTAGTTACTGTCACCATGCATTAGCCTTGGCTTGTACACACCCTTCATGCATCACTCCACACTCCTCACGTGGTGGGCTTGCGCCGAGATTATGGTCTCTTATGTCTTCCACCTTCCTCTTCTCTGCTTCTCTCTATATATAACCCAATCACCTCTCCTCCATATTCAACACACAACACACACTCCATATATCTCTAGCTTTCCAAAAGCCATAGAAAATGTCTCTCATCGTTTCCAAGCAGGGACAGAGCCAGAAATTCAAGTCTGAGGAAACTGTTATGAATCCGTCTTCCAGGTGGAAGAAGCATGGAGATGGAGATGATGATGGTGAATTGGTGACGATGGCGGATATGAATATGCCCCCACTGCATGCATAGAAGGAGATGGCGATGATGATGGTGATTATGATTATCCTCCGGCAGCATCAATGGAGGGTGATGATGACGATGTCGGCTATGATTATGCTCCAGCTGCATGAAATAGATATATAGATGATCGATATGCTACCTTCATACTAGTTATCTTGATGGATTAATTAATGACTTCAAAAGCTAGCATAAAACTTCCTCCAAATTTTGTAGGTTAAGATAATTCTCAAAAGAGTGTGTAACAGTTATGTTAACTGATACCTTATGTGTTACGGAAATAGTCAAATATTTGATAGAAAAGTGCACACAACACACAAACATAGATATTTATGTGGTTTGACAATTGTCTACGTTCACAGGAGACAACAAACTGATATTATTGGAGAAATTAATATAAATACAAAAAACAGAATTTCTCTCAAACTCTCTGGAAGCACAAAATATAGAATTGCTTCTTTCTTAGGATTCAGGAAGCTTTGCTTTTCTGCTGCTTTGCTCTCCCTTTTCTGCTTGTATTTTGCCTTACTGAAGGTCCTATTTTTAGGGGAGTCTCTCCCCCATTTTCAACATGGTTGTTGTTGTCATGAATGTGGCCGATGGTTTGGTTTTCTCCATAGTTAAAAATGTAGGTGGTAGTTGAGCCAAATTTGTCAACATTACGATGATGTGACGTAGTTTTATGTCATCTACATTCATCATCACCATGCAGCAGCAGTGACATAATATTGCTAATCATGGTTTCTATGATAATTGTAGTAGGTGATTATTATAATTATAATGTTTATTACAGCTTTGGCGTTTTATGTATGTTTGGTTGACTGTATATGATGGACTTGTGTTCATAAGCAGGATTATTGTTTAGCCAAGAATGTCTTCTTGTCTTCTTGTCTTCCACCAATATTAGTTTATGTTTCAAGTATATCAATTAGATTGGTTGCAATTTGATTATAAGTGGTGAGGTGGGTCCCAAGAAATCTGATTCAAAACCATACGCAATTTATCAATTAATTGAGTTATACTGTAATGGAATGGAAGGAACCATAAATACTGGACACCAATACTTGAAAAAAGAGACTAGTAGAAGATTCAACTTACTGTTTTAGTAATCTATGATTGTGAAGAAGCTAGGTTGTGAAAGTTGGCAATCCAGTGGAAATATCACGTACAGTACGTGATCAAATGATTTTATCATAATACAAATGTCCTCTTGCTAATATGGCATGACTCTTCAAAAAGAGACTCCATCACCATGGTTTAAGTCCCATGTCATGTATGGATATATACAAATTTTCATTGTCCCATCAATAGTATGGATGTTGTCCCACCAAGGTGTAGGTGCTCTTTCCCCATTTGTCGTTTGTAGGGGCTGCAGTCCGGACTATACTACTAGAGTCCAATTTCACCGATCCCGACAGTTGTTGTATAATAATAATAATAATAATAATAATAATAATAATTAAAAAAAAGATTTTATCATAATTAAAATGATAAAATCCATAGAATTGAAGAACCGGAGCCCTTCATCATGCAAAGGGACCTTTACATGGCTACTGACACTTAATACACAATAAAAGGTGATATCATCAGGTCTAGCTCTATTTTGTTTCATTTTAGTGAACAACTATAGTGCCTTAGCTTGTTTATCTTCCATTCATGGAATCGCCCCAACCACCACCACCCCACCCCCCCAAAAAAAAAAAAAAAATAGAAAATACAGTTGTCACTCTAATTCTGTTATAACGATACTAAATAGGAGTTTGCCTTGTAATACTCCCCCTCAAGATGGACAAAATATGTTTTGAAGTCCCATCTTGCCAAGAAGGAAAAGAAACTGAGTAGGATTGAGAGCCTTAGTAAAAAATGTCTGCCAATTGATGCTGAGTTGAGACAAACAAGGTTTTTAAACTGCCATTTTGGATCTTCTCTCTAACAACTTGACAATCTATCTCAATATGCTTCGTTCTCTCATGAAACACTAGATTAACTGATATGTGAAGTGCCGCTTGATTATCACAGAACAACAGAGCAGGTGTTAAGTGAGGAATACTCAGGTCTAGAAGCAGAGATAACAACCATGTGAGCTCACATGATGCATTTGCCATAGCTCGATACTCTGCCGAGGCAGATGATCGAGACACCGTATGTAGCCTTTTGGATTTCCAAGAGATCAAAGAATCTCCTAAGAATATGCAAAAACCAATAACAGACCTCCTAGTATCAGGACATGTAGCCCAATCTGAATCAGTGAAACCCTTAAGCTGAATTTTAGAGTTGGCAGAGAAGAATATGCCTTGTCCTGGCATTCCTTTCAAATACTGTATGATTCTCTGAGCTACCTTCAAATATGGCAATCTGGGATTAGCAAGAAACTGACTCAGACGATTCACAAAGAAAGACAAGTCTAGTCTTGTGATAGTCAAATACAATAACTTCTCGATCATCCTCCTATACACAGTGGGATCATCAAGCAAATTACCTTCTTCTTGAGACAACTTCAAGTTTGATTCCATGGGAATTTTGTCTGGTTAGTAGCCAAGATAACCAAAATCTGACACAAGCTGAAGAGCATATTGTCTTTGTCACAAGAATCCCTTTATCAGTTCTAGCAACTTCTAAACCCAAAAAATATCTCAAATCTCCAAGATCTTTGAGTTTGAAATGACTATTGAGGGATAGCTTAAGTTGATCAACAACATACTTATTATTGCTAGCAATTATAATATCATCTACATAAACCAAAATTGCTATAAAAATCTCACCATTTTTCTTGATGAACAATGAGTGATCTGATGCAGATTGAGTATACCCTTCAGTAATCAAGGCTTGTGAGAATTTAGAAAACCATTGCCTAGATGCTTGCTTGAGTCCATACAACGAGTTGTGCACGTGGCAAACTGGATTTAGAGGTAAAATCTCCCCCTAACTGTGATTTACAGGTGGCATAACCATATACATTTCCTCTTAGAGATCACCGTGTAAGAATGCGTTATTAACATCCAATTGAGTAAGATGCCAAACCTTAATAGCTGTCAAAGCAAGCAAAAGCTTCATTGTTACAAGCTTAGCAACAGGAGAAAATGTGTCAATGAAATCCACACCCTCTTGTTAAGTGTAACTCTTAGCAACCAATTGAGCTTTAAACCCTTCAACAGATCCATCAGCCATATGTTTCACCTTATAAACCCGCTTGCAGGTAAACTTGTAATAGACCAAGTGTTATTTTCTTTTAAGGCCTGTAACTCAGCTTTCATAGCCTGTCTCCATTCAGGTAAAACCACAGCTTGGGAATAAGAAGATGGCTCTGAATGGGAAGAAATTGAAAGCACAAGGGATGTATATGTAGAAGACAAATGATCATAAGTAAGAAATGTGTGTAGAGGATAAGGTATGTTGGCTGAAAATAATTGAGGACAAAAATCAGAACTAGCTAAAGAGCAATGATAATCTTGCAGATAAGTAGGAGCTTTGATTTATTGATGAGGTCTCTGAGATGTAAGGGTAGGTGGAGACTGAGTAGGAACAGAAACATGTGAAGATGGGAAAGAGGCATTATTATACTCAGAAATGACAGAAGGCAAACCCTATCAGAGAAAAAATCACTCTCAGACACAGGGGAATTCATTTTGTGAAAGGAAAAATATTTTCACCACATTTCTGGAAATGAAAACTGAGTTTGTGTTTAAGTCAAGAAGCTTTTACCCTTTGCAACCAAATGGATAACCAAAGAACATAGCTGACATTGCTCTTGGTGAGAATCTATTTATATGATTAACAAGTGTGGAAGCATAGCAAATACAACCAAATGATCTTAAATGACTATATTGAGGTTGTTTATGAAATAACAGTTCAAAAGGGGTCTTATTGGACAAGAGTTGAGAACGAGTTATGTTGATGAGATAAACAGCTGTAAAAACACAATCCCCCCAATAACACAATGGAATATTGGACTGGAAATACAAAGCTCGAGCAACATTAAGAATATATATATATATATATATATATTAACAACAAAAGAAATGTATATAAAGAAAGCAAAAGCCAAAGGGAAAACAAACAACCAGGCCCAAAGCAGGGCGAAGAAAGGCAAGAAAAACAACAAACCGAACAGCTAAAAACAGAGAACCAATAGAGCATAAACAATACTGTAGACGAACAGCCCAAAGACACCAAAAAAAAAAAACAGCGAAACTAAGATGCTGATGCTTTCTCTCAACAACAGAATTTTGTTGAGGTGTTTCAACACATAAGAAGAAGTGAACAACACCAAGACAGTGAAAAAGATCAACAAAACCCAATTCAGGAGCATTATCTGATCTGAAAGATTTGATACAGATACCAAATTGAGTTTGAACCATATTGAAAAACTTTAGTATGATCTGTTTGACATCAGATTTGGTTTTAAGCAAATAAATCCAAGTAGCTCTAGTACAATTATCTACTACGGTTAGGAAAAACTTAAAACTTTCGGTGGTTTCAATATGAAAAGGACCCCAAACATCACAGTAGATTAGCTCAAAAGGTGTATCGGTTCTATGGTTATGAGAAATAAAAGGCAAGCGTTTATGTTTATATAGAACAATGGGTATTTGTATTATATTCATCTGTAATGTGTAAAACATTTTTTAGAGTATTCATCTTAACATAAGATGGATGGCCTAGCCTATAATGCCAAATTAGACCCTTAGACAATGAAGCACTATTACAATTAGCTTTTACATTGAAATGAGAAGAATTAAAACTCTCTAAATATAGAAAATAAAGATTGCCTTTGTGTCTACCCATCCCAATCGTTTGGCCCTGTGAATGGTCATGAATCAAACAAGAATCATGGGAGATAATGAGAGAATATTGGAGAGATTGTACAAAAGAACTCACTGACAGAAGGTTGAATTTAAAATGAGGCACATATAAAACATTTTGAAGTTTAATATGCTTTGAAAGAAACACATAACCAATTCGAGTAATAGGAACAGAAAAACCATTAGGTAGAGTGACTTGAGAATTAGATACAGGAAAAGATGAATCAAACAAAGATAATGAACAACACACATGATGTGTTGCTCATATATCTAAAATCCAGGCAGAAGAAGGGATTGAAGAGGTTATACCAGTGAAATTAGATACAAAAGGTCCAATTTGTGGAGAGTCACCAAGCTGAGCTGAAGATCCTGCATTAAGTTGGGAACTAAGAAGATGAATTAACTGTTGACATTGTGCTGGTGACAGAGAATTCATGACAGGAGCTCCAGGTGAAGAAGGTTCATAAAACTCTGGTATATTGTGTCCAGCTTGATTAACAAGAGGTTTAGTTGGATGACTTTTAGATCTGAATTTATATCCAGGTGGATAACCATGGATTTTGTAGCATTTGTCCACTGTATAACCTGAAATCCCATAATGTGTACAAAGAGCCCTCTCTCTTCGTGATTTAGCTGCAGAACTCACAAAAGAAGCTGTTGGAGTTGAATTAGTACCAAAAACCATTGATTCAGAGGGTAGATGTGAACCAGAACCAATGTTTTGTTGTCTCTCCTCTTGCACAACAAGAGCAAATACTTTGCTAATAAAAGGGAGAGGATCCATCATTAATACCTGAGCTCGCAATTGAGAAAAAAAGTCATTGAGCCCCCATAAGTGATGCAGATCGGAACGAAATTCAAACTCATTCAAAAACAAAAGGGTTTCTATTTTTTTGTAATCTCGCAGTTTTTTAAAAAATAAGAGATAAATTGAGTTAACTACTCCATAAGTTTTTTTTTTTTTTTTTCATTAAAATCTGCCAAACTCAAACCAATTACAACCTAATAAATAGAGAATAAATCTGTTTGACTCCTAAAACACCTCAACTAAATCTGGAAAGAATCTCGAATGAAAAAAATATTAAATCTCCTAAAGGATTAAAATAATTTTAAAACATTAAAAATTTATCTAATAAGGAAATTGGATTTGATTTAAAACAATTAATAACATAGTTATATATAAAATAAAAGGAAATATAATATTCGTATCGAATCATGACCATAATTGAAAATAATAATTAAAGCAACAGTTGTCTTGCCATACATAAAATTTAACGGCCAAATTCGGACATGATGCAGCATGTTATTGAAGATGAAGTCTTTATAACATTTATAGGGCTCGTCTTGGGCTTTCCAGAAACATATTATAATATTAATTTTGACACCATTTGCCCCATAAAGATATTCTCGAAATTTGCTCATATGCTGCCACATGCCATCTCGCCAAATGCCTTTTTACCTTGGGTTGATCCGTATCAATAAGGAATTGCATTACATACTTTTTGTGTTGATAGTCCATCCAAGCTTTCAATCCACCACAAGTGCAAACAGGAACTGGCTGAAATTCTTTGAGTTCATCCCATAGGATTTTCAACTGAGTGTAGTAGCTATTCACATATTGAGATCCTTGAGACAGAGCGACTAAGAGCTTCTTGATCTGGATAATTCATGACCTATTTCCCTGGTTGAAACGATCATGAAGATCTTTCCAAACTCCAAAGGCCGAATCAATATAAAGTAGGATGTCTGCGATATCATGAGCCACGACATTAATGATCCAGGAAGAGACCATGCTATTGCATCGAGACTAGGCACCGAAGAGAAGATCTGTGGATCCTAGCCGAGAAATTGAAACATCGACGAAACTGAGCTTGTTCTTCGCAGTGAGAGCCATAAGCATAGCTCGATGCCAGGTATGGCAGTTCTCTCCTGTCAAAGGATGTGAAACTAGATTAAGACCTGGGTGATCACCATTATGCAGAAAATAAGGGCTACTAGAATCACCCATCGGAGAAGATTCATCAATTGGATTCATAGTGCCAAATCGATTGGCATTAGTTCTCGAACCTCTCACCATTAAAAGAAAATTAGAGAAGCAATGGAGCAAGAAACTGCTCTGATACCATATTACAAAAGAGAGAGAAGATAAAATTATCTCTGACATTTTGATTGATACAATGAGCAAAGAATACAAAACTAGGCTTATATATCATGAGGTTTACAATCCCTAACCACACCTCAGCATAACAGAACAATAGAAAAAATAGAAAATACAGTAGTCACTCTAACTTTGTTATAACGATACTAAACAGAAGTTTGCCTTGTAATACACAATTTGCATACATTTCAATAAGCGTCATTCCAACAACTGCATCCACTGTAATTCTACTTTGATCATCAATGTACCTGTGAATCCATCATCTCCTTGCTTTAGAACTCCCAACTGGGCACATCAAACCAATTGAATTGCATGCAAATAACCATTAATCATAGCTGTCCAAATAACAATATCTTTAACTGAACTTCCGTCAAACAACTTTCTGACCCGCCAGAACATAGTTATATATTTAATAGGCGTTTTTACAATTTGGTCCCTATCTAATTGGAAAAAAGACATTTTTTTACTTACTAATTGATTTTTCGACAAATTGGTCATAATATAATTCAAAATACAACAAATTGGTCCTACAGTTAGTAAAATATTATGACCAATTTATTGTATTTTGAATTATATTATGACTAATTTGTTGTATTTTGAATTATATTAGGACCAATTTGTTGAAAAATCAATTAGCAAGTAAAAAAGTGTCTTTTCCCAATTAGATAGGAACCAAATTGTAAAAACCCCTATTTAATATACATCACATTTCAATCCGATGGGATCAAATAAAAATGAAAAAAAAAAACTACTCTATTGTATCTTGCTACGGTGAAAATCTTGTATGAGATGGTCTCATTTTATATATTTTAAATATTTTTATATTTTCAATAAAAATCGATCAACTTGATTAGACGGTCTCACCGCTACTATACCGTTACATATAATTATACCTAAATTTTTTATTTTTTTTTATAAAAAAAAAAAAAGTAAAATTTTGAAGTAATCGCAATCACGATACAAAAGAAAAAAATTATTATCACAGTAAATGCGCCCCCCAGAACACCAAACGAGACCTTAAAAAAAGGAAAAAAACTAGTATGTTTCTAGAGTCAACAACTAAAATTACACGAATCTAAAGTGGACGGAGCAATCCTTCCATGAATTTTCCTTTATCTATTTGATTATATGAATACTTGAATTGTCAAGATCTACCCACTCTTATCATCCCAAAACACTATCGTTTTATTGAGAGTCGGCCCTGTTATGTCTGCATGTTCGTAGTCTATATGGATAGCCAATGGGGAAATTGGGGGGGGGGGGGGGGGGGCATCCCTATCCCCATTTGCCAAACCATCCCTTATCCCCCCACATTTCCCCGTTGGCCATGCTTACAGACTATGAACATGGGTAACATGCGGATATAACAGGGCCGACTCTAAATAATATCAGTAGGAATCCCGAACCCAATGATTTTTAACAAAATGTGATACCGTTCGGTGTTAAAAGTAATGATACAAATAAATAAATAAAATAGACATTAACTAATTAAAATGTAACAAGTCTATTTTACATCTAGAAAAGCATTTATAACCAATTTCTTCCTAATTTTCATTTCAATTACATAATTAAAGAGTGTAAGGGAAAACATCTTTTGTTTTGTTTCAAAACATATGTCTATTATTAACGGTATGCATAACTGAAAATAATATTTTAATAGTTCCCGGCTTATAAAATATAAATTTCAATAGCTTAAACAAAATATCATTATACCATTGATATATTTAAATCTTAATTATTTATATACTTGTAACTTAATTTTATAATATTCATGTCAAACCAAATTAACTATTATTTAATTTTATTATTTACCCTATGGATCCCCCCTTACATTCGCCTCATAATAGAAGTATGGAAACAAAAATTATTAGTTAATTTAGATTATTAAAATAATAAAGTGACAAGATAATAGTATCACCTATTTTGTTTATATATATCACATTTTATATACAATAGTTTTTTTTTTATTGGTTTATATTTTAATTTTATATATAATATATATATATATATATATATATTTTTTAATTGGTTGGGGGGGCCATGGCCCCTTTGGGCCCCCCCTTACATTCGCCTCTGGATGTGAGGTTTTTACTACGGAGCCAACATCATCTTGTCACTTATGTTAAATCAATGACTCATGTGCATTGCATTTACATTAATACATAAGTACGTGTTAAAGAGAAAACTATTATATATATGGTGATTCTCTAGTAAGGACGTCCTAAAATTATAAGTTAAGAACGTTCAACCACAGCCATACATTCATATTGGGTGTGAGTGTTTGTTAATCTGGGGCTATGGGCCTATTGTGAATGTATGACTGTGGTTGGACGTCCTGAAATTATAAAGTCAAGACGATCCTGATTAGAGAAGTATTATATATACAGTTTTTCTACTGTCAGTTCGTCTTGATATAAAATATATCAGGACGAAGAATGTGGACCATAGATTATGGAAAAGTTTTAACAAGTGCATACACTTTGAGTTAAAGTATATAAATCTAATGGTCTACATTTTTCGTCCTGATATATTTTATGTCATGACGAATTGATAATAGAAAGACTGTATATATATAATAGCTTTTAGTGTATTGGTGCATTCATGCACCATTCAAATTTCGTCTCATTTTGGCATGCCTACAACTCACATGGGGATATATAGAGAGAGAACCAAAAATAGCCATAGAAAACATTAAACTTTCGTTTGTAACCACTTTTGAAAATTTAATTATTAATAATCACTTTTAAAAAAAAAAAAATTCAATGTATGTCCATAAATTACAAAAGTACCCCTGAACTTAGTTTATTTTTTAAAAACCTAGAAGCAAACTTGAAATCATGACTAAACATTTGAATGTTGAAACTTAAAATCTGGAAGCAAACTTGAAATCTTGACTAAAAACATGAAAAACTTGAAATCTTGAAGAAAAACTTGAATTTTTGAAAGTTGAAATCTTGTTGAAAAACTTGATTTTTCGAAACTTGAAATCTTGAAGAAAAACATGAAAATTTTGAAACTTGAAACCATGACCTATTTCCCTTCTTCCCCAAATTAGGTTTTGTTTTTTTGTTTCTTTTTTTTTTTTTTTCTGCATACCACATCTCCATCGGAGGGGGAGCTTCAACGACGTTGCTAGACGGCCGTGAAGCACATGCGAAGCACGACGGCATTGTGCCTGGGCATGAAGCACAACAGCGCTGTCCTTGGTTTGCGAAGCTAAGCAACACGCACGATGGCATGACAACAGCGATGTTGCTATCGCGAAGCCAGAAGCACGCCGGCGCTCGGCGACACTTTCGTCGGTGGTGCTCACTTAGGCGACGACACCGGTGATGAATTTCAAGGGTTGATTTTGATGAGGAGAGAGAGATCAGAGAGAGGGCAGATGAGAGAGAAAGAAAGAGAGAAAAAGAAAGAGTGTGTTTGGGATGGTTTTCATATGAGGGCATTCAAGTAATTTCTTTAAAAAATGGTTATTAATAATTAAATTTTCGTTTGTGTTTATAAAAAAAAATTTCATGTTGTATGTGGTTATTTCCAACAATTTCCACGGGAATATATATATATATATATATATATATATATATATAAAAGCTTTTAGTGCATTGGTGCCATTCAAATTTCGTTTAATTTTGGCACGCTACAACACACATAGGGGGAATGCTACTACTAAAGTACTAAACAACTAGACAAGATTGGTAACTATATGAGTTTATTTAATATACATCACATTTCAATCCAATGGGCTCAAATAAAAAAAGAAATAAAAAATTCTATTGCATGTCGCTATAGAGAAATCTTGTGTATGACGGTTTCATTGTCGAGTAATGAGACCGTACAATTAAGTTTTCTAATTTTGTACATTTTTTACATTTTAAATATTATTTTTATAATTTTAATAAAAACCGATCAAATTGATTGGATGGTCTCACTTATTGTACTGTTGCATATAATAAAAAAAAAAAGGGATAATTACCCTGGTGGTCATTGCATTGATGATATACTATCAAAATAGCCACAGAATTGGAAAGTTATTCTAAAATGGTTATTTTTGGCGAACTTTGTGACACTAATGGTCATTCCATCAAATTCCATCTAATTCCTTCCAATTTCATCCAATGATTGTCATTTTGGTAAATAAGGGAATTCCATTAATTTATTTTAGATGTTTTTGGAAATCAATTTTTCCAATGAGTGATATTTTGGTAAATAAGTGGATGACATTAATTTATGTTATATGTTTTTTGGAAATCAAATTTTTTTTTTTTGACACTAAATATAATTAGTCTTTTCAAAAAAATAAAAGAAATAGTTTAGATCAAGAGATGTATCTCTTCTTTGTTTTTTTTAGATTTTTTAAGTTTTGTAGTCTTAATCTTCTTAAAATTTATATATATATATATATGTGTGTGTGTTTTTGAGATATATATATATATATATATATATTTACATACACTAAATATAATTATTCTTTTCAAAAAATAAAAGAAATAGTTTAAATCAATACATGCGTCTCTTATTTGTTTTTTTAGATTTTTTAGTTTTAATCTTCTTAATATATATATATATATATATATATGCTTGTGTGTGTTTTTTTTAGCAGTCTTTCTATTATCAGTTCGTCCTGATATAAGTCATGATATAAAATATATCATGATGAAGAATATGGATCATATATTATGGAAAAGTTTTGACAAGTGCATAAACTTTAAGTCTAAGTATGTAAATCTAATGGTCCACATTTTTTGTCATGATATATTTTATATCAAAACAAAAAATTGATTTTTGAGATATACTATATATTTATACATACTAAATATAATTATCCGTTTCAAAAAACAAAAGGAAAAATTGATTTTAAAAAAAAAATCTAAAATAAATTATTGTCATCCTCTTATTTAAATACCACTCATTCGATGAAATTTGATGGAATGACTATTAGTGTCACAAAGTTCACAAAAAATGGTCATTTTAAAACAACTTTACAATCCGTAGCTATTTTGATAGTATGTTATCAATTCGATAACTACCGATAGTTATCCAAAATGGAATAAAAAAATTTAACATAATCGCATTTACGATACATAAAATAAAAAAATAAAAAATTAAAAAAATTAAAAAAAATTATCCCGAGTCAACAACTAAAAAGTCGCCGGAGCCATCCTTCTATGAATTTTCCTTTAAAGCTATCCTTCTATGAATTTTCCTTTAACGAATCTAAAGTCGCCGAGCCATCCTTATAAGAATTTTCCTTATCTATCTGATGGCTCGAGTTAGCTGATTCTCTTTCTCTACTTCGACCCAAAAAAGGAGTTTTCTCGATCTAGCTCTCTGCAAGTCTGCAACAAGGTCTCTTCGATCGCTTCCATAATTCTTCATTTATACTTTTATCTCGTCGTTTATTTAATTTGCTCCACACATTGTAGATCGACGCATTATCTTATACTTATCACACAAATTGTCTAGCTAGTTTAAACATTCTCTTCTCTGTTTGTCAAATTGGGTAATTTGAAAACAGAAATGTCTTCGATTCGATTAGATGCAAGTAAGCCCTATTATACCACAACCGGTCTTGTAGTTGGTTATGCTCTCTGTTCAAGTTTGCTTGCTGTTATAAACAAATATGCTATCACCAAGTTCAACTACCCTGGTCTGTTGACTGCTTTGCAGTACTTGATCTCTGCTTTGGGTGTCTGGGTTCTAGGAAAGTTAGGGTTTTTGCATCACGATCCATTCACTATTGAAACTGCCAAGAAGTTTTTGCCGGCTGCATTTGTGTTTTATCTTGCAATCTTTACCAATACCAACCTTTTGCGTCACGCCAATGTGGATACGTTCATAGTGTTTAGATCATTGACCCCCCTTTTGGTTGCTATTGCTGATACCGCCTTTCGAAGGCAACCCTGTCCTTCTAAGCTTACATTTTTGTCACTGGTGGTTATTTTGAGCGGTGCTGTTGGGTATGTGGCAACTGATTCGGCTTTTACTTTGACTGCGTATTCCTGGGCATTTGCTTATTTGGTGACGATTACTACAGAGATGGTTTATATTAAGCATATGGTCACGAATCTTGGATTGAACACTTGGGGTTTTGTGTTTTACAACAATTTATTGTCGTTGATGATGTCACCGTTGTTTTGGTTTTTAACTGGAGAGCATGTTGAGGTGTTTGATGCTCTGAGTGCAAATGCTGGGAATTGGTTTGAGCCTGAAACATTTATTGCAGTGTCTCTGTCATGTTTGTTTGGTTTGCTTATCAGTTTTTTCGGATTTGCGGCAAGGAAAGCGATTTCTGCAACAGCGTTTACTGTGACTGGTGTGGTTAATAAGTTCCTTACAGTTGTGATCAATGTGATGATTTGGGATAAGCATGCCAGTCCATTTGGTTTGGTTTGCCTCCTCTTCACAATTGCAGGAGGTGTTCTTTACCAGCAGTCAGTTACGGGACCTAGCATTACTCCTGCACAACGCGAACCAGCAGCGTCCAAGCTGAGTGATAATGAAAATGTTGATGATGTTGTTGAAGAGGATCAAGGAAAAAGCATACCTGGTAAACTTGGTTTTGTATAATAGTTTTGTTTCCTATTTGTAATTTCATTAGCCTTTGAAGAAGTCTTGAAAAGTCTGATTGGGATGTAAGAAATTATATCTCTAGTATTAGCAGATTTACAATTTTATTTCCAGTCTCGTACGAGATCATCAAAATATTATCTTTGTAGAATTTGAATTCTGTGCAAAATTGCTATATAGTTTGGCAATTGATAATATGATAATGCTTATGGTTGTTATTTTGGTGTTTTTGTAAGGTGCTTACTTAAAGTATTGGTTGTGTGTTTGTTTTGCCGGGTTAGCAATTACTTTACAGTCTTTACTAAAATGAAGGACTTTTAGTATATTGTCATTTAATGAAGAGCCATGGTGCCTTGTAACCATTTTTATGCATCGTATTCGTATATCATAAATGTGTGCCACTTATTGATCTCTAAGCATAATAGCAGATGATGCTGCTACATCCATTCTTATAACTTATAGGTCATGAAGATGTGAATTTGTTTCTGGTGTCTGTGTAAAGTTTACCTTGTTACCACAAGTATTGAATGTTTCGTAGTTCATTTCGTTAGAAATACGATAAAGCCTTGATCAGGAGCCTGTTGTTTATTCTTTTTTTTGTTTTTTCTTCTCATACTTTTTTTTTTCTATCCCTTGTGTCTGTTTCCTGCAGTTAAAATATTTAACAGAACTAAGTTTGCTTGTTGTTCTAAGAAGTCTTAATCATGATTAACATTTTGGTATGGCATACAGTTGGTACTAATCTGCTCATGGTGAATTATACTCTTTTGCAGTACATGAGGTACTAATATATTTAGAACTTTATAGTTTGACCATTATATGAAGGAGTGTTACTATGTGCGGATGGCATCAATCTTACCTGGCTGTTTCTCTCAAATTTGTTTTAGGGTGATTGGCAAATGCCACCGTTAGATAAGTGTAGACACAAGTTAGTAAAAATTAGTTGAAGTTATGGACCGTTTAAATAGTGGAATATTTTTATAATTTCAAACACAGTAGTAACCGCTCAGGTTTTCCTGAGTTTGAGAGGTGAATGCATATGCATATACCGATATACGTTGGCTGCTTCACCAGTGAAATATATCTGAACACTTTTGCCTATCTGTTTATCTGTTTCACCATGCAATTATGCTTGAGGTTGGACAACATTGGTTAAATTGGATGATATGTGAGTAGTTGAAATTTATCATGCACTTGCAGTCTTGCACAAACATGTGATGCTGCTATTTGTATATTTATTTCTTTATCTGAGTTAATGTTCTTTTTATATGTTGTTAGGTTGAGAGGTTCCTCGAAAACTTTCTTCCCATTTTACCTAGAAATCGGAATACAATATCGTTTTCTTCAGCTACAATCCCTTTTTTGAATATCTTTGGTTCATTTGAAGTAGAAAGTTTGAGAAACACTAGTTGTGTGAATATTGTAGTAAATGCATGAAAATGGTTAAAACCTCTCAATCTCACTTTACAAAATAAGCCTCACGGATCACCAGAAATCCCCGCATTAACAAGATCCATTCTTAAACCGGTGAAACATGTTCCTATCCGTTACAATTATTTCCCTATCGTAAACTTTGGAGACAAGCTTGGTTGCGTTGCAACAATCGTTGCACACAACCTGGTAGCTTCTTTACACTTCGTTCTGCCATGAGTTCCCTGGTTCTTTTCGCGTTGTGCCACTTCCGTGATGAGCTATATATGTTCGATAAAATAACATATGTTCTATCATTTTCTGGGTAAAGCTCCAAAAGTTGTTTAGCTGCTCTTTCTGCAGCCTTAAGGTTGCCATGTATTCTGCAGGCACCAAGTAACCCACCCAGAATGAAATGATCCGGGGCCATTCAGCCATTGGCATGTTCCTTATCAACTCTGCGGCTTCTGCTATGCGACCAGTTCGGCCTAATACGTCAACCAAACCAACAACCATAGTGTTGGAAATTTTCACTCCTATTCTGCATAGAATTGACAATGGTGAAATGGAGCCATCTATGTACAAACCTGGGAGCCGAGGTCCTGAGGGAGCAGATGAGCTGCTGGCCAAAGTGGGGTACGTTCAAACACATGGGTACATATGGATTCCACCAACCTTGTAGAGATGTAGCATGCTTCTATGATGTCATATAAGTTGGGGTTTTCTTGGGGCCAACTAGTTACACACATCAATAATATAGCCATGTAAGCCTACTTGGTCTTTTAACCTGGCCATCCCTTCCCCTCCCCTGCCCTCCCCTTTTTGTTGTGCTGCAAAACAAGTCGCTATTATGGTTAGAACTTGCTCGGCGGGCGGTCCATTCTTATTATGAATCTGTTTGTGTGTAAAACTTAATAAAAGTAATAAATGTTGGTTATATAGTGTTGCATTCAAATGTACATAGCATTGCTAGTAGTTCAATGAGCAGATTTCTCGTGTTTTCAACCAGCATTGCCAGTCACTCAGTCAGTATCACCATTCACTAACCATGTTTCTTGGGTAGAAACTATTTCAATAAGGTTTTAGTAACATGGGCTTTTACTGCACATGATAAAAGCCAAGACTGAAGTTATATAATACTGTAGAACTGATTCCACAATATTACGTAGCTAAAGAAAGGACCCATGGTTCCAAAACTTCCTACATATTTACTTGGAATAAATTAGTAACTCAACATTGTGAATCCTACAAAATCAGAATGAAGAATCCCTGACCTATTTCCTTTTATAAAGCAAGTCATGCCTTGACTGCTAGGCAACACATTTAGATAAAAGAAAAACAAGTTCAAGATTTCCTTCCCTGCTGAAGATTATCCAATCTTCCCCCAATTTCACTAGAATAAAGCTAAAAGCATCTTGGAAATTTGATGCTCATCTCAGGTTCCTTCTAACATATTCGGTTAATAGAATCATGATCCTCTATTGAACCAACTTTAAATTATCTTTTATGATATGATTATCATAGGATTATGCTAAGATTCCGTGACATTTTAATGGTATCAATTATGTTTATTGTTCCAATAAATTTTACGTAAACTAAACATTAATATGTAATTTTACACAAATAGATTCACATTTAAACTCCATACGTTCAACCAAACAAATTTATCCGGTATACTGTTCTCTACCGAGACCCTAGAAAAACCCATATTATCAAAGGTATCGACAACATACCTTGTTTATTCCACCCAACCCATCAACTACCAGTCATAGATGACATTGTTCAACAATTCAAAAGAGTCTTTGACCCTACATTTCTCTTTATTTGAGAGGGCTTGTACCTCACGCCAAGCAGCAAACATGACAAAACAATTGACAAGGAATACTAAAATATTCCTAGCTATAAAAACCAACTACTTGGAGGAGAAGTTACCCCTTCAACAAGCTGTCCTTTTTTTTTTTCCTTTTCTTTTTTCGTTTCCTTTTCATGTAGATTTCTCTCAAAGTTTTCTTTTCTCTAGTGTCTACCAAATCCACATATAATATGATGATATATGAATATGCCTCTCTTTTCTCTCACTCTTGGAAAATTCCTTACTAGTATATAAGATTGCTCCAACTTCTTCTACAAGTATATATCATTAACTACTACTTCAAAAGTTCAAATCTTGAATGTTGAATATTGACATTGACTCGAGATATTTTCTATATGCTTCAAGACAAACATGTTACATTATAAATCCATAATTATTTTTTGTTTCTTATATAATTTAGTTGTCAGCATATGTTATGTTAACTATTTTTGTTATGGGTCAACGACCATTCTATTTATTTATTTTGTTATATACGTATAAATGATATTTTGTCGTGCCATATATTTACTGTGAATCTATTTAAATCCGTTCATAACGCGTATAGATATCGGTTCTGTATTACTGTATAAAAGAAATATAGTATGATTTTATCAACATCTTAAACTTAATTTATAGGAGTTTGATTTCAATATTTTCGTTAAATAAGTCATGTATTAATGGGTATGCCGTACTCAAAAAAAAAAAAAAGAAAAAAAAAATAGTTATGCCAAATTAAGAGATTAAAGTTGAAAATTAGTGGGAAAATTTTGATTTATCTTTGAGATTGTAGTTGGATTATGATTTAATGCATCAAGATTCAAGCTACAGATATCAGTCTATCTAGCGGTTAAACAAATTATATGACTAGTCATATCGGTTTAAATGGAGAGGAACCCACCTAACTACTCTTAATTAGTTGCATCACCTCAGTTAGTTGGAGCATTAATCTATATTTCACATCCCCACCTCTCCAATTAGTTGCCTTCACAGTTCACACTCTAATTATAACATTAATACGGAGGGTAATTATCCTAGTGGCTATTAATTTATGTCACCACTATTAAAATAGTCATCCGATGAGGGATTGATTTTAAAATGGTAATTTTTGGTAAACAATGTTACATTAATGACCATTCCATCTAATTCTATTCATTTCCATCCAACGAGTGACATTTTGGTAAATAAGTGGATGACATTAATTTATTTTAGATATTTTTTGGAAATCAATTTTTTCTTTTGTTTTTTTAAAACAGATAATTATATTTAGTGTGTGTATATACCTATATCATATCTCAAATATATATATATATATATATATATTTAAAAGGTTAAAGCTACAGAATCTAAAAATTTTAAAAAATATATTTGAGATAAGTTGAAAAGAAATATATATATATTCTTTTTTGAGAAGATTAAGACTACAAAATCTAAAAAGTATATTTGAGATAAGTTGAAAAGAAAAAAAAAATTATATATATTCTTTTTTGAGAAGATTAAGTCTACAAAATCTAAAAATCCTAAAAAATATATATGAGATAAGTTAAAAAGAAATATATATATATATATATATATAATATGTTTGAGATATGCTATACATATATACATATACTAAATATAATTATTTATTTTAAAAAAACAAATGAAAAAGTTGATTTAAAACAAAAATATCTAAAATAAATTAAGTCATCCCCTTATTTACCAACATGTCACTCATTGGATGGAATTGGATGGAATGACCATCAGTGTAATATTATTTGTAAAAAATGACCATTTTGAAACCAATTCCCCATCCGATAACTATTTTGATAGTAGTTGATGGCCACCATAATAATTATCCATTAATACAATATCACCTCTTTAAGTTAGTACTTGATAAATTTAAAATGTCAGAAGATAAATTAATAATTTTAATTAAATTATAATATAATATATTTCTAAGATATCCTTACAAGGATACGTGGTTTCTCATTTTCGTCGGGTTCATAAATTAATAATTTGATAAAAAAAAAAATACATATATAATTGATTATGAATCCGTTATCGTCTGTATCTCTCTTAAAACCCAATTTCGATTGGATTTCATCTTCGATATTTCGTATTGTACTCGAAAGTTTTAAGGTTGAATTTTTATATTGTAACAAGCATTTTTATATTTTTTTTTACACCTTCTAGAGCAGATACTTATTGTAACAAGAAATTATTTAGAGTTATTGATGGTTTGAGTAATTCATCTCAATAAAGTATTTATTTATCAATTAATTAATATTTTGTTTAATTAATAGATTTTATATGACGTGAATTTTATTAATATATAAGAAATTTTCTTATGAGAATGCACTGAAGAATTATATAAGGACATTGAATGTGAGTCATTTGTTTTACATACTTTGACTTGGTATTTATGTACTTGTCAAATCACTTTTATAAATGAATGACTCACATTCAATATCATGATAAAGTTATATAAGGATGTCCTCGTAAGAATAGGACCGATTATATCAAGGGTCCCGTTCCTATCAGGGTATCTTTATATAACTTTATCAGAATATCGAATGTGAACTGCTCATTTATAAAAGTGATTTGACAAATATATACATATAAAGTCAAAATATATAAAATAAGTGGTTGACATTCAATATTCTTATATAATTCTATTACTTATCCGTGTATAGAAATTTCTAGTTATATCAATATAAATGTAAAATGATTTAAGTGATGTGACGGTGGATGGTGAAATGACATGTGGCCGTATTATTAATAACAATATGTCAATTTTTCCCGCTAAATTTATGTAGTTGACTTCTACCATTCTGTAGTTAATAAATGGAATAAAATATTAAAATTTTCTCTCATATTCTCTTTCTAAAAAATATTTATCATAAAAATTGGTAAAAAAATGTATAATTTAAAGATTGAATTTCGTAGGCAAGTATTTCCACTAAAGATTCAAATAATCAAAACGAGAAATTACATATTTATTCTTTCTATAATTCATATAAAACTAGATATTTTCATAAAAGATTCGTATAATTGAAAAGAGACTATTTTATTTCTTATTTTTTCAAAAAAATACTCTACACATTTCTTTACAAAATCCGTCCATCCAATAATCAATAAAAAAAAAAAAAAAGTGTATATCTCGTCTTAAATCAAAAAGTATTAACTCAAGTACTGTGTTTCTATATTTATGGAAAGAAATATGTAGATGAAGAAATTTTCACTCTATATCGTGTTATTTACTCTAGATTGTAAGAGAGTAGATGATACATATAGAGTTTATTCTTGACAAATAGTAGTAAAACCTGACATAAAAAAGAAAAAGGAAATAGGAAAAATAGATTAATTGATTGGTTTTATTAAAACTTCTAGGTTACTTAGCTTTTATTGGTATTTATTTATTTTTATTTTAAAAAAAACAATAATGATATAATATTTTATTTAAATTTGGTATTCAAATGATATGACTATCAATATAATCCTTTTATTTAAATTATATTTGATTTATATGATTTAAATTTTTAAATGAATGGATTATAATGATGTCACATCATTTAGGTACAAGATATTAAAAAAAAAAAAAAAAAGGAAAAAAATTACTGACTTAGGATAAAACCTTATCAAGTAAAAGGAGGGCCAATGAGAATCCCCAGATCCCAAAGGGCAGGACGAAGCATTGAATGGTGATTGGTCAGCGAAGTTAATGGTAAGACACGTGGCGTAGTCAGGTGTCATCCATTCCCTACGTACTCGCTCTCGACCTGAATAATAGCAAAAACCATTGGGATCAAACAAACTATAAATATTTAAAGATTTTGCTACACGCGCGTATCACACAAGTAGTTCTGTTTCACTTCTGTTACTTGCACCATATCTTCGATCTTTCTTCCTTCTTCATCACTTCCATTCTCATATAAAACAAACAAACAAAATCACATTGTATAACCTTTGAAATCTCTGTTTTTTTTTTTTTTTTTTTTTATATATGAAAAAAAAACTAGGGTTTTCTTCACAACATTCGATCTTCCTCGTTCCAGGAAAAGAGAGAGCAACTACTGTTTGGTTTTATCAACTTTCGTGTAAGTTTCTAAATTTGTGCAAACCCCAATTCGTCAATTTCTTTATTTTCTATATAGTGGAATATCCGGTGCTCTATTTTTTTTTTTCCTTTCAATTGTTTGCCACTTAAAACAGGGTTTTCTTTTTTGTCATCAGGCCTTCAAGTTTGGATTTTTGTTTCATGGGTTCCGTAAAAACTACGCTTCGTCCACAAAATTGAGCATGTGTTTCGTCTTTTTAGGTGATCTGGGATGGTTTTGAATTGTGGTAATGCTGGCAATATATGGAGTTTTAGCGGTTTAGATAAGGAATCTGAGGATTGGAATTGGGAAGTGATTGACAAAACTGAATTGGGAGAGTCTCCTAAAGTTGCTGCTCATCAGATTCTTGGTGAGTTGCCTGATGATCCTTTTGGCATGGAAATTAAGTCTAGGTTTACGGCTATAACGGGTTGGTTTCCAGAATTTGACAAGGATTTTGGGTCTGATTTATGTGGGTCTGGGATGGGCGAGTCTGAGGAGAATATCGGTGATCGATCTCTCCTTTCGGGTTTCAATCTGGTTTGGAATAGCTCTGCGAGGTTTCAAAAAGAAAAGGGTATCTTGAAAATCGATGAAATATCGATTCCATATGGTAGTTTTAATGAATATGGTTTCGGTAATGGATTGTATGATGGGGGTGATGTGGACCCTTATGATTTTTGTGAAGAAAATGAGGAAGTTTATGATTTTTGTGATGAATATGAGGAAGTTTGTGGTGATTCTGGTGAAGGAGGTGCTGCACATGATGCTTTATCTTTCGCTCTCGGTTATCTGGGAGTAAAGGATCTCCTTGTGGTTGAAAGGGTTTGTAGGTCTTTGCGAGACACTGTTAGGAGTGATCCTCTACTATGGAGGAGCATCCACATTGATCATCCATTGAATGAGAAGATCACCGACGAGTCTCTTGTGAAGTTAACTGACAGGGCTCAAGGAACTCTTCAATGCTTGAGTCTAGTGAATTGTTCTAGAATCACCAATACCGGTTTGAATCGCACTCTTGAAAGAAATCTGAGGCTGATGAAGGTCAGTATTTGTTTCCATCATTTGCCTTCATAAATCTAATCTAATAGCATTTATATAACTGTTATATTGTTATATGCATGTGCTTGTACATATCTGTTTTTCTGAAGAGCTTTTATTGAAAGAACAAAAGCTTTATAGATATTTTACCTTTGCTTTACTAAATCCTTAATGCATTTGCTAACATCTTCATGCCAAAAGCACTGTGAATAAAGCAAAAAGTTGTTTTCTTACAAAAAGTGTGGGTGGATATTGATTTTATGTCATTTTAAGAAATCAGATTATAGGGAATTTGGATCTCTGTCACCAGATTAATAAATCTAATTTGTTCTTAAAATGAAATCTTGTGTTATTAATAGCAATCAAAATGGGTTAAATATTGATAGCAAATGATGTCTCTATATTGTGTCTATTCACATCAAATGTAGATCACAAATGAGTTAGATCCAAAATCGGTCTGTTTTAAAGCTTGACTTGGCACATAATTCATTGTAGTATTGCTTTGAACACCTGTTCTCTTCTCACATGACTGAAAATTAAAATTCACTGGGAGTCTAACTCATGCAATTATTGTCTAGGATTTCCTTCTCTGCTAGGCTTGTAATATAATTTGTTGGAAGCGTTTCAGATTTATTTAGTATATTGTAGTTTCGTTCTTTCTAATTTGCAGTTTATTCTTTGTTACATAATGAGCTTACAAGTTTGGGCTCTTTGCATGCAGCTAAGTGTGCCAGGTTGTCTAAAACTGAGCATCGAGGGGATTTTGTCTAATTTAAGGGCCTTTAAGTCTGTTGGCACCCCCGGCATAAAGCTGTTAAGAGTTGGTGACCGCAAGGGTGTAACGGATAAGCAGTTTGAAGAGTTGAAGTACTTACTTGGTGCAGATGATTACATGCAGCTGAGATCCCGTGAACCACTATTTTACGGTTGGGATAATTTTGCTCTTTCTTGTGATGATGATCGTGCCATTGACATTGAGTCATGCCCTAAATGCCAAAGGGTAGGAATAGTTTATGATTGCCCAACAGAGAGTTGCCAAGCGAAACCTCTTGCTAGTCACTTGTGCAGGGCTTGCATGCTTTGCATAGAACGCTGTGTTCGTTGTGGGCGATGCTTTAATGACTCTGATTATGAGGAGACATTTTGTCTGGATTCAATTTGTTTGGATTGTTTGAGGCACCTGCTGATTTCTGAAGAGGAGCCGGGTGATTCCTCTTCTACGCACACCATTATTTGTCAAGCTACAAGGTACGAGTTCCGTTTTTATGGCTAGTAGACAAGATATTGCATTTTTCCATGAACGTGGGTTCTGGACTGGTCTCTGCATGATATACCATCTAAATAACTGGTGGAAATATAAGAGCCACCATTAGCCTTATGCAAGGATGTCAAGCAGCGAAATCCATTGTTACTTTGAATGATAAGATAAGCAACTCGTGAAAAGAGTTCCTACTACAGTTTACTTAGCTGGTTCCCTGCTTGGTTGTTGCGTTGAGTGAACTTTAGCTTGGGCTGGTAACATTGCTTCTAAAAGAAAGAAAAAAAGGGAAAACAAAAAATGTTTGTAAAAAAAAATGATATGCCAGTGGAAAATGAGGTGGACCGGAAGAGAAAAAAAAAAAGAGAGAGAGGAGGAGAAATGAAGAGATATTTTGCATCGGATAAATTGACATGCATTTGCAATAGTTGTTTGAATGTTGATTGTTGGATAAAGCAGCCATTGTTTTTGGCCCAGTTGTGGAAGTGATGGTTTTTGACTCTCAACTTGGATACAAATATGTCGACTAGCATTTTGCGGGAAGCTGGGAGAGTGTATGCTACGGTTTATACTGCCTCATGATGCAGAGCCGGAAAGATACGTCGTCTGTATGGGATCTAGTTGCAAAGCTCGGAATAATCAACAAAACCTTAGTGTACTCGTTTTTACTGTTATTATTGTTATTTGTATTTAGCGGTTGTGGTGGAGGGAAAGGGTGGGGAAGGGGATTCATAATTTCCAAGCCCCATATGTTGCGTTTGTTTCTTATCAAGTTATCAACTGAAACTTTAAAAAATGATAAATGTTGTTTATTATAATAAAGGTGATGACATTCATTTGGGATGTGTTTTATTGCTCTTGCTTTCTATTTTTTTCTCTCATGAACTCCTTTAAGTCTGATCTAAGCTTCCTGTTATTATTATTTTTTATAAATCGATGTAATTGCCATTTCCATTACATGAGTTTGTATATGGTTATTGGTCTGGTTTCTTTCATGTTCTATGATCCCCATTTGAGGATGGACTTTGAAAGCAGATTGTGTTCTTGCTTAAGTTCTTTGGAGATTGTTGACTTGGTGGAAAAAAAATATATAAAGAAATAAAAGAAATTACAAAAGATGAACCATTATCTAGAAGTAAAATGCTAGGAACCAAACCAAGGAGCTCAAGAGTCAAGACTGTTCTTTTTGTTTCATAGGAAACTGAAAAATAATCGCCCAAAATTGTGGGTACTAGTTAGCTTTTAGTTATGGAATTGGAGGTGTGGGGAGACTCAACTAGTGAAAGTTGTGATCTCGTCAAGTTCCGACATAACTCTAAACCGATGGAGGTAGGTTTGGTTTAGGGAAATAGCAAGGGGTTATAACACTACTCTTTTTCTTCTTTCAAGCAAATATTATTACAACAGATAAACTAAATTTTTGTTACCTCCGATTCCAATCCAATTTTTTTTTCTCTTTTTGTTTTGTTTTTGTTGCTTTGGATGAGAATATTGTATGCTGCATTGCTGTTTAACCCAAGTAATATAACTTCTTTTTTTGTCAAAGGAAAGTTACTGACAAATTGAAAGAAATAAAACTACATTATTTAAAAATATAATTGATTAATTGATTTTTATGTATTAAATTTAGTTTTATTTATAAAAGGGGTGAATTTCATTTGGTCCTATCTGCTTTTGAATTATTACTTTTCGACCAATTTTCGAATTTTAACTCATATTTTCTTTAAATTATTAAAAATACATTAAATTGATATTTCTAAACAAATTTTAACCGTTAAATGTAATAAAAATATAAATAAACTATTTTATCCTTTATAATCAATTTATTGGGTAAGAATGACGCTTTTAGCATCAAATATTTTTAAATTTACCTTCGCTTGGATAATTCAATAAAAACCTAGGACGTGTTACCAAAATAAAATAAAAAAATTCCTTAAAAAAAAAAACACTTTTGAAAAGGAGCTTTTAAAAAATTATAACTTTTTAAATATTATATGTATTTAATTCTATATATATATATATATATATTTTTTTTTTTATGTGGACATGTAGAATATTTTGTATTTAAAAATAAAAATATCTTTAGCGATATTAAATTTGATTAAGAGATGATTTACGAAAATAATTCAGGAAGTATACGAACTTAATATATAAAGAGCGGTTAAAAAGTGATAATTTGAAGAAAAAATAGGACCAAAATAAAATTGACCAATATAATAGTAACCGACCTTGTTGAGTCGTGTCTCTGTTTTCTACTTTTTCTCTGCAATCTATATAAGATCCAATACGACCCGCATCAAAAACCCGAACTGTTCTCGAGTCAGCTTAACTGGTTAGTTTCTCAAAAACCCATCTCTCTGTATCTCCGTTTCTCTGTGTTGCTGTTTAGATTTCTATTTAAATTGTTATTTAGACTCGTTTTCAATTTGCAAGCATCTCTTAAGGGTTTTGGCTTTTTGTACTTTATATTCTTTTGAATTGAAATTGTTTTTTTTTTTTTTTTTTTTTTTTTTCCTTTCAATATTTGAAGACAAAACAAATAGCTTTTTGTTATTATTGTATATTGAGTATGCTTTTGTTAATGAAGAGTAGGAGTCCGGTTTGTCTCTGCTTTGATATATATTTAGATTTAGATTTTTGTTTTATTAATCAAGGGTAGAAGAACAGGCGTTTTATTTATTTTGTTATAATGTTTGATGTAGACCATCTCGAAGTTGTTCCTTGTTTGAATAGCTCTTTGTCTTGGCTTTCACATAAATAACTGCAATACAAATCACCTATGGAGAACGGTGAAATTCCTGAAAATGCCAATGAACGTGAGTTCTTCAACTGATTAATTATTGTTCTCGATTTCTTGAATTTGTTTGTTTAGTTTTTGATCTGATTCAGTTTTCTTTTTGTTTGTTTCTGTTATGTTATTCTCAGATTGCCCAGGTCCGCAGTCAGAGTCTGCGGGGAAATCCGATTCGTGCCAAGGATGTCCTAACCAAGAAGTTTGTGCTACTGCCCCTAAAGGCCCTGACCCTGGTTTCTACTTTTTTCCCTCTCTATGTATATATATATATATTTTTAATAGTTTACTGCTAGTTGAAAGTCTTGATCGGATGTGTTAAATTGTGATTGCATGTTGAAGAAATTCATATTGCTTTTTTAACGTTTTGGCTCACTTCACCTTAATTCAGTTTTTTTTTTTGGATGAATTATGCTAGCTTAATGAAAACTTAATTAAGGTTTATGGTTTATGTGATTGCTTTGTGGTTTTTTCAGTTGTAATTGAACATTTATATCTCTCTGTTTAATGGAAATGAAGATGAGTAGGTACCTTTTTTAAGGCATAGTTAGAATCTTAATTTTATTCAGTGAACTGCACTTATATTATAGCTATTTTTTCCAAGTAATATTGGTTGCCTCTTCATTTCCTGTAGAATTGTGTGATTCTGTTAATTTTTGGATAGCATTTTAAGCTACAAATCATATATAATATGGTGCCTTTGAAAAGATTTCATCTATGATCAGACAGATTGAGAATGCAGAGTTAGTTAGGACTTGTTGAAATACTGCAGTTTAAAAAGTTTGTTTCTTTATGTTCCTTCATTTGGTGAAGTTAATTTTGAATAGTTATATGACTTAGATCTGGTGAAAGTGCTGTTTTTTTTGGGGTGGATCAGAATATGTAAATTGTTACTGCGTGTAATTGGATGATGGTGTTGGATGTTGCAATCGCGAGTAATGAGCATTCCATAAGTATCAAGACTCTTTTGCTTTGTGATTTTTAAATTGAATACATAAAACATTGTGACTGTGGGAGGTTATTATATGAAATTCATATATCAAATCACTTATTTTGCAGATATTTAATGAGCTATCAGTTTGGTAAAAGTAACCATCATTTGATGATAAAAAGTCTCAAGCTCGTCTCATGCATAATTAGTTGGATAGTCTAGTGGAGAATTTTTACTCGTCTTTATTTCATCTATAGTTTGCAGTCTGTTGCTTGTGAGGAGATTACCAATTTTTTTTTTTTGTGGAGAAATACAGACTTCTGAGGTCTTTGTAGGTGTGTAGATTCTTGTTTTAGATTTATTTTGTGCCTAAGGAAAGTTTCTTATCATATGCTTGGTTAACATTTAGTTATGGAGACTTAATGTGATAGTTTTTTTCTGCATTTGTAGTATACTGCTTATGAAGGAATAGAATACATGTCCTCATAGATTATATTATAAAAGCTTTGTGAAGATTGTAGAATTTGTTAAACTAATGTAGGCAAAGAAATTTATATTAGTTGCAAGGTAAGTTAATTTTATATGGATTTTGTTTCCATTCCACCTTATATGGTTTAATGGCCCAAGCCTCAATCATCAAGTGTTTGACTATTTATCTTTGTGGTTTAATGCTCAAAGTACTGCCAGTAGCTGATTTGAGCGTTCTTTTTCTTGGCTATTATCTTTTATTTCCATGATTAGGGTGCTTGTAGTTGGTGATTAGGATTTGCTAGCATCAGGAAGAAATTGTTGATTAGTAGAAAGTGCTTTAGCGATATTTTAGTTTGTGATCTGTTCATTTTTGTCTAATGTTCATATGGAAAGTTTAATAAAAGTTGCTTTTCTGTCTGACGGATGTCTTTTCATCATTACTAATTAGTTTGTGATATGTCATGAAACAATTTGAAAAATAAAGACATTGTCAGCTTTCTCAAACAACAGGCATCTGTAGGTTTCAATTTCAACTTTTTGGCTTAAGTGGCTGTCATACTTCACAGTGCAAGCTGTGCATTATTCAAAGCAATGCTTATATACAGAAAGAATATATTTAACTATTGTGAAAAAATAAAAGAAAAATATCACTTTTGGCCGATTTTGATAGATTCTTTCTTTTGCAAATGAAAGAACTTGTGTCCTACGTAGACTTTACCCCCTTTCGATTGTGTGATATCCCGATTATACTATGTGTCTTAATAATCCCTTGTTTAATTTGATATTTTATATATTGGTTTCTGCAGACTTGGTTGCTATTGCTGAACGAATGGCAACTGTTAAGCATAAGATATTGATTTTATCTGGGAAGGGTGGAGTTGGAAAAAGCACATTCTCTGCCCAGCTCTCGTTTGCATTAGCAGCCATGGACTTCCAAGTGGGTCTACTGGACATTGACATTTGTGGACCTAGCATCCCAAAAATGCTTGGTCTAGAAGGTCAAGACATTCACCAGAGCAATCTTGGGTGGTCTCCTGTCTATGTTGAATCCAACCTTGGGGTTATGTCAATAGGATTCATGCTCCCCGACTCCGATGAAGCTGTCATATGGAGGGGACCTCGCAAGAATGGGCTAATTAAGCAATTCCTGAAGGATGTGTATTGGGGAGAGATTGATTTTTTGGTGGTTGATGCACCTCCGGGGACCTCAGATGAGCACATCTCTATCGTCCAGTTCCTCCAGGCCACCGGAATAGATGGTGCAATCATCGTAACTACTCCACAGCAAGTGTCTCTTATTGATGTGCGGAAAGAAGTGAGTTTCTGCAAGAAAGTTGGAGTCCCTGTTCTCGGGGTTGTCGAGAACATGAGTGGCTTGTGCCAGGCATTATCAGATTTCAGATTCATGAGGGCAACAGAGACCGGTGAACAGCAAGATGTCACAGAGAGAGTAATTGAAAATATGAGAGAAAAAGCACCAGAGATGCTAGATTTGATTGCCTGCTGTGAAGTCTTCGATGGAAGCAGCGGTGGTGCCGCAAAAATGTGTGTAGAGATGGGGGTACCTTTCCTTGGGAAGGTACCATTGGATCCACAGCTTTGCAAGGCAGCTGAAGAAGGAAGGTCTTGCTTTGCTGATCAGAAATGTGTAGGAAGTGCTTCTGCGTTGAAGAGTATCATCGATAAATTACTGGAGACAAATCAATGGAAACAAGAGATTCCCATTAATGAGTAGATGATTTTGCATTAGTGACCTAACTTCTCCTTGACTCTTGATTGATCAAACCTTTATGTAATTTTTCGAAATCTTTGCCCCTTTATTTTATTTTATTTTATTTTATTTATATTTTTGTGAGGCACTTAGTTCCTGGCAGATGAGTCACTTTCGCTGCTTTTCTTTTCTGCAATTCTATTAAAATGGGCCTAGTGGTGTTTGTAATATATGAATTTAAGAACATGGTCATATTTTCTCTGTAACTTCTTGTGATACAATTAACGAACCACAACTTGAACTAGCGTTTTCTTATCATATTGTATAGTAAAAGAAAATCATTGATGTATGTTCATACAAAAAAAAAAAAAAAAAAAACCATTCTTAAATGCAGATGTATTTTATGAACAAATGATATGATTATTCGAAGATATTATGTTGAATAATAACCTTCAATATTGGGTACTTAGAATTCACTTATTCGTTTGTGAAGCTTGTAATTGGTTTGACATCTTTTATGCATGGATTGGCTTCTTATAATGGCTCCTAATTTTATCATTTTTTGGTCTGATTTGCAATTTAATATGTGCTTAGACTTTGGGGATACTTCAGTCCGGAAAATGATGGATGGTTAGACTGGCTAAAATACCTGATTATTGTAGAGTACTTTCATGTCCGTAAACTTGAAACAAACTTGTCATTATGGTTTGGCCTTAGGCAGTGAGAGGTCCAATCTTTCAAAACTTATTTGCACAGCTATATTTCTCAAAGCTCTGAAAATATTAACACCCAAAACCAAAACCTTTACCATGAGGCTATGGGTTCGAATCTGTACCCCTCACCCAAACCCCCAAAAAAAATAAAAATGTTTTGCACTGATTGTTAAAACTGGTCTATGATTGATGGTACCATCAGAAATTCACCTCAGAATGCAGCACTTTTAGAATTAAGTCCTCTTCTGCATAAAGCTAATGACAGAATAATTCCACAATGTGGAAATTCCATGATCATAAGCTCTTGAGTTCCTATGAACTTCACAACCAAATAATAATACATACTGCAAAACGAACCTGGAGCGTTAAAAACCAGTAAAATTAACCTAAAACTTCTCAAGTCTATCACATCTAAGGATCGGCGATAATCATTAAAACAACAGCAAAGAAAACATCACACAATGGAATGACTCACGTCTAAAGGGTCCAGCTAACGAATAGGATCACACTGCAAAACTAGTTTCTACCTTCAAGAAATGCACATCTTAATAAAAGAGTAAAACCCTTGCATGGGGGTAGATTATGCTTGTAATAAGGAAAATTTATGATATAGAATATACTCTGCAACGATTGAAGATGGGCCATCCAATAGACGAAACACAAGATGATTGTTAGACTTTGGCGGGGCACTAATAAAGCATTATGTTCAACATAAATAATGTATTTAAATCCCATATTTGCAGCTTCGAAATAACTGGGCATAGTCAAGAATTTATGACAAAAAACCTCATTGTTTACATCTTCAACATCCAGACTGACTTCCTTAATTCTAAATATTTGATTCTCAAGATGTTAATAATATCATTCAGGGAAAAAATTAAAAAAAAACAAGGTCTAATCTAATGACAAAAAGCATCCAGTTACTAAAGCAAGACAAATGCTTCAGCAAAATCACAAGTCTATCGTGCCATTAGGCCAGATGAAAACACCCTGCAAGACAAAGAGGAAATAAGCAGCTATTAATGATTACAGTCGTAAAAGTAAAAATCGTCACAATGAAATTCAAAATGCTGATGGAGACCATGGACTAAAAGAGGTATCCAGCATAATGCACTTAAAAACAGAATCATAATTACAGCCTCCATAAAAGCAAGGCAGAAACTGCCATATAATCAATTATTTCATCATTTTTAAGCAGTGAGAAGAGGGCACATGATTGATCTTTTCATTGCAACAAAGACACTTTTTATAGGAATAATACAAAAGATGCATTTTTTTTATAGGAATAGTGCAAATTACAGATATAACATTCACAATGACAATTGTAGACATTTTCTCTACGACTCTACCTCTTTTCAAAGTCCAACAAGGTCCGGTAAATCAACTTACAACAGTAAGGACAGCAGCTTGTGAACAAATTTGGCATGATTAAAAAGAATTGCTTATGGGTACAATGATTATATTTTAATACAGAGTGAACGAGCTTGAACTTCCTACTGTTTATATGAAGCATCATCTAGTATTCAAAACATGTAAACTCGATTCACTTCACCAAAATTCAAGACAACATGTCTAGCATGTGTCAACCACATGTTACATAGTAGCAACAACAGTTAGACAACTTTACAAGGCAATAAGATACCATTCATGCCTTTAGCTCATTACTAAAATTAATAAATTATAAATCACCTTTAACCCACTGCTCTAATAGACGTTACATCAACAAATTGGCAGCAATGTTTAGAAAAGTGTGAGGCGGTTTGTTCTACTGAGGTAAGGGAATACGGCAAAAAAGAGAAGAGAAAAATGAATGGCTTTAGGGGGCTGTGAGGCGTTTGGTTGAGTGTGAGATTTGAGTGAGGTGTTGTTTGGGTGTGAGGGGCTGAACGAAAAGAGTGGGGGAGTGTGGATGGCTGTTTTCAGGGTTTACTAAATTTCTTTAAATTTAGACAAAAAGCTCAAAATGGTGAGTTTTGAGTCGAATGAAAAGCCAAAAACTAATGCCAAAACTCACTATTTCAATCAACAAAACCGAAATCTAATGGCACTGCCTCAAGGCGGTCATCTCATCGCCCCAAGGCGGTGTTGGCGTGATGAATGCCCCGAGGCGGCCGCCTCAGCCAAGTTTTGAAACATTGATCAGCAGACCAATTGGGAAAAAGGCAAATAAATCTACATATTCTTAATGTTGACCACATTTCCAAAAGAAAAAAATGTAACTCCTATGGTATCTTCTGTCTAATACTTCAGTTGCTTTTCCAATTAAGTTAATTGTGCTTTCATCGGTCTTTCAGTTGCAAAACTTGAATTTTAAAATTCCCTTTCATTTTGTTCAAGAACATCTGCAAAATGATATCAGTTGCAGCTAAGAAATCATCAATCTCTTCACGACCTCTTGTACATTGAACATAAACTCCTTAGGAGTTCCAACCAAGCCATTTTACTGATTCAACTAGTTTAATTGATTGGTTTGACCTTCACATGACCTGATCATACTGACTACTGGCAGTTTACTTGCACCCATAAAATCTATAAAGACAACTAACTTTAACAAATAAGCTCGGTAAATTCAATATCCCTACAAAATTTCAAGGTCTAAATTATAAATTTCATGAGTAAAACATGAATTACCGGTTCATTTAACGGCCACCAGTCATGGCTGGGTTCAGTGCCAGAAGCATGTTATTTTTTCCACCAGGCAGGTATGCAACATTAGGTGACCTGGCCAGAGTAGCTGCCACCTCCCTGGATGCTTCGATCCTCCTGAGCTCAATCAATCCCATACCCGTTTTCGAAGTGGCATCAGAAATCAACTGTGCAGCCTCACTTTCACCCTCAGCCCGAATGACCGCAGCCCTCCTCTCTTGATCAGCCTTCATCACAACAAACTTAGACCTCTCCGCCTCCTGCTGCGCCACCTGCTTCTGCTCCACAGCTCTTGAGAATTCTGTTCCATATGACAAATGTGTAATGGCCACATCATCTAGGACAATGTTGAAGTCCTTTGCACGCCTAATCAATGATTCCCGGACCAGTGCTGACACACGGGGACGTTCTGTAAGGAGCTGATCCGCATTGAATTGTGCCACCACG
The DNA here is from genome assembly GCA_035582765.1 of Acer negundo. NCBI lineage: Eukaryota > Viridiplantae > Streptophyta > Magnoliopsida > Sapindales > Sapindaceae > Acer > Acer negundo. The sequence continues at coordinate 8,117,400 of CM069237.1, read as the reverse complement.
GCCTTCATCACCTCATTACCAATTGATGGAAGCACCTTCTCATCATACTCAAGTCCAAGGTGTTGGAAAATGTAGGGTAGCCGTGACACCTATAGAAAAACATCAATTCCATTATTGTTTAACCGAATTAAAAAAAGTAACTAAAATGGTGACTCAAGCATCGAAGCCATATTTGCATGAGCTAAGTTGAACAAGCATTTTTTAAAGGGTTCACCTTTAGTGCATTAATGCATCGATATACCATTAAAATTTGGCCTTCATGTGCCTAAAGTCACGTGAGTTGCATATGACCATGTCAAAACAAAGCCAAATTTTAATGGTGCATCAATGCATTAATGCCCTATAGAATTTTCCTTTTTTAAAATGTAAAACAGAAATCAAATTGAAAGAAATGACAATCCCATACACCAAGTAATATCGTCCATAATAAAATGAAGTCTACAATATACTACATAAGAAGAAATAGACATACTTGACCATTTATATAAATGGTTCAAACTTCACACAAAATACTAAGCTTAACAAGTTTCACTTCAAATAATAAATGTCTCAGTAATCACTATATTTTTTATGTTCACTTTTTTAATAATTCTTAAATTCAATTTGAGAATACTTCTACAGCTATCTACCTACACTTCGACTTGCAAAAGAATCAGTCCAATCATACCACATTTAACCAGACAGTCTATTGACGATGGCAATATAATTCAATACAACCAGAAATCCAATAAATACACAGGGATTATATGACCTTACAGCGATAAGGTATCGATAAGAATGATCATAAATTTAAAAAATAACTGTAGAATACGGTTTGTATATCACCTCAGGACGAGAGAGGACACGGAGGGTGAGGTTGACCATCTGGAGATCTTTGGTCCCCGAGATGGAAGAGAAGGTGTGAGGACGTGTACGGATGTCGAAGATGTAGGGCTTCTGGAGCCACGGGATCAGGAAGTGGGTCCCTTCGCCGACGGTCTGGTCGATCACCCCCCGGAATCTGTCGAAGAGCACCGCTCGCTGCCCTCCGTCCACGGTGTAGAGCGACGAGTTCATCACGGTGGCGGCCGCGCCGAGGCCGAAGGCGGCTCGAGCCAGGTTGGTCAGGAACGAAACTGCTGCTTGGTTGGCCATTGTACGCGAACTGTGAGAGTGATGGTTTTCTTTATGAAGAAGAAGGGTTTTAGCTTAGATTTAGGGTTTTTAAAAGACACTGGTGGCGAGACAAAGTCTTATAATGTGATAATAAAATGGGCCAACCCGTTTTCGACCCGGAACATTTTTTAATTAATTTTTGGGATTTCTTAGGGAACAAGCCTGAAAATTGTATAAAAATTATATTTATTTTTATAAATAAGTGCTTATAAGCTTTTTAGGGCATATCAAAGTGCTTTTTAAGTGTTGGATTTTCGATCTCTTTTTTTATTTTTAACTTTAAAAAACTTAAAATTATTTTTAAAAATGATTAATGTGCAGTAGATACAGTATCTACTTGACTACTTCTTATTAAGATTTACTACACATAAATTCGAAGTTTGGTGAGGGGTAGAACTCAAACCAATATGGTAGATAACTGGATATTTTGAAACTGGAAAAAAAAAATTGTGTGCTTTTATATCGAACTATATTAAATATATAATAAAATTATTTTTTTATTTAATCTCATGATGGCAAAAATTTCCGTACAATTATTTATAAATACGGATATCTATAAGAATCCGTTCAATTTAAAAAGGAGATGGATATTATTATTTCGGGGACGGAGTAAGAATAGATAACTTTTTAATATTCATTTTAGTTTTGGGGATAGGGATGGATATCCATCATCTTCCGGATCCATTATAGATTTTAATAATTTTAAAATATATATTAAAAAATTACTATGTAATTATTAAATTGTGAAGTTTTATGTGATTTGATTTTTTTGTTTGTTGAATTTATGTTATTTGAATTTTATTGGACATATTCATTTCTTACTTTAAATATAATAAAATATACCATTACACATATTAGTTGTATTTGTCTCTTATAAACTATAAAAATTTATATTTTTTTCATTGAATACGGATATAGGTAGAGCAGAGATGAATATCTTTACCTCAATTCAGGATTATACGAATCTGTCCTTCTCACTTAGAAATGAGAATGGATACGGGGGTGTAGATATATATCTCAAACGGATACGGAGATGGATATTGGGGTATCTATCCCCAATCCAATCTATTGTCATCCCTAATCCCATACCACACTAACCAAGTGATATGACTATTTTAATCCAATAATCACGGCACTGATTTTAATCCAATAAAATAAATCAAATCCAATCCTATGAAAATAATCTTATCCGACAATATAAGGTTGGTCTGGTGGTTAAGCCTCTCACACCCATATTACGAGGTTGTGGTTTGAGTCTTTCCCCAACCCAAAAACCTGAATTATTGTAATCTTTCAAAATAATAATAATAATAATAATAATAATAATAATAATGTCATCTTATACCACACACCAACAAAGCCCTACGAGTTTGGCAAGCCATATGAAAATCAAATGTTACATGCATGACCTAGATATATACCCTCGTAATTGAGATCAGTTGGGATATGTAGAGATCAACACATGATGTCTGACATGATATCTACACTCACAACTACGAGGAGATACAAATATTAAAAGACAAATTTCATGAACAAACTATCAACTAAATGCTTGTTGAAGAGTGAGAGGACTAAGCACAGTAATAACATGATTAAATTCCAACTAAATACTTTCAGATAACTGTGTTAAATAATAAAAACATTAAAACAATGATAATTCCAACTTTTTTTTTTTTCATGAATCAAAATTCCCACTAGATGAGCATGAAAATTGATTCATTGTTTCAGGTGCTGCTTTTATATACATATAGCCTAACCTTTTATTTTTAAATTTAAAATCACTAAAAATTACATGAGAAAAAATATCAACAAATTATTGATTAATATATCGGAGGAAACTAAATAATTTATCAGCAAAGAGTTGAATTGTCACAACCTGTAGCATGAAGGGTTTTAGTTTTTATACTATTTGCATTTTATTAGTTAATATCCCATAGAGAAATGAGAAGAAAAAGAATGCCTACATGTAGCTTGAAGGGTTTTAGTGTCCGTTTCGGAGGGCTTGTCTTCCGGCTAATAGTGTTTTTTTAATTAAAAAAGTTCTTTTCAATTTTTTTTTTTTTTATCGTTTGGTTGTCACTCAGTAGAGCTTTTAGATGATTAAAAAAGTTGTTTTACGTCTACTTGGAGAAACTCAAATTTAAAGCTTTTCCAAGTAGATCTTTTGGAGTTTTTTTAATAAAACTAAAATCTTTGATATAACCCTATAATTTAATATTTATTAGAGTATTTTGGTCACTCTATCATTAAAAGAGAGTTTTTTTAATGATATACTTAAGAAGCTATCTTTTAATTGACAATCAAACGACCAACGACTTTTATTTAAAAGTTCTACCTCTAAAAGATCTATTTTTAACGGATCTATTGCAAAAGGATATACTGAAGAAGCTTTCCTAAACGTACTCTTGGTTTTTATACTATTTACAGCGTAGAGAAATGAGAAGAAACAGTATGCCTGAGAAAATAGGTTTGAATATAAAAAAGGAGCGAATGATTTATAAAAATATTTATGATTATACATAAAAGTATAATACGACTAAAAACGTTCGAGGAGGTTATTTTGTATTATTATAAAATGAAATATGTGTTTTTATATTATTATAAAATTCAAATGGCCATCATTCAATGTAGTCCGGTGAAAAGGGCATTTGTTAAGTTAATATCTTCATATAGTGATAAAAAAAAAAAAAAATTCGAATGATAAATTCAATCATATCATTATTATGATTTATTTTTAAAAGATATTAAAATAATTCAGAATTTAAGGAGAGAGATACAACTTGAACCCATGATGTAGGTATAAAGGACTTAACATTGGATCAACTCAGGTTCCATACAACTTTTTTATCGAATACAAATAATTTATTTTAAAATTTGAACTAAATAATTTATTACAATAGTTTAATTTGATATTATTTGTAAAACAAATATGTTTCTTTGTTATAAAAATATTCGAATTCCAAAAAAAATTGAATTCACAATATAATATATTCCCTCTAAATTAATATTCTCGGGCCCCCTAAATTAATATTTTTGGGACCAATCCTTAAGTATAATTCAGAGGGATTATTAATTTGAAGGGTTTTATCTTATAAATTGTTATTCTATTTTAGAAAATGTGTCTCTTTAATGTTTTACGTCCTTTAAACTCCTCTAACATCTCTCTCTCTCTCTATATATATATAACATTTAATCTCTTTAAAAATCTCACTTTGGTTGGTAAGGTCCTTAAAAATCTCCTCACAAATATATTAATACAAAATCACACAAATATTAATACAAAATCACACTTTGTGTTACACTCCGTATGAAGAGTTGGCTACAACAAGAAGGTGATCATAATAGCTTATTAAGATCAATTCAAAAGATGATGGATGAAGTAAAGAATTAATCAATCTAAAATGTTATTTAAAAAACTATTGTAGTTATTTAATAAATGTTATTCACAATCATGATTTCATGAAATACTGAAATAGGAATGCCAAATATTTCATGGGTCACGAGATGAGGTTGGTTTGGTAATAAACCTCAAACACCTGTACCACGAAGTTGCAGATTCGAGTCCTCCCTTTAAAAGAAAATTACAAATTTATGTAATATTTAAAAATAAAAATAAAAAATAATAATCATGGGTCCAACGGCCCAAAAACAAATTTCGGGTCTGAGGCGATCTGCTCCACAAAATTCAGTGTTCGGGTCAACCCAATGGACTGGCTAATATTTGTGTCATTTCTATCAGCTTCCTTTTGTTTGATAAACCCTAGTTCAAAAATTTCCAAGGCTCAGGATTTCAACTTTGCAATCTCCCTATCAAGGTGACCGTTCTCTTTTTCGCTATTATCTGTTATGTAACTTCATGTATTGGTTTTTGGCTTTTTGCTACTTTCAATTCAACTTGATTTCTATTTTCGTGTCTTGATTCAAATGGTGAATGTGTATTTTGTTTTCGATATACTGGGTTGAATTAGTATGCTGGGTCTTGCAATTTTTAAATTTTGCATACGTGTTTGGTATAGTTGTGCGATTTTAGGGTTTTACTGCTTATATTCATCGAGTATTTGCTATACTGGATTTGTAGAGATTGAAACTTTATTCTTGTTCGGATGCTTGAAAATTTAGAGTCCGATGAATACTTGTACGTGAGATTATCGTTATATTGTTGTGTGCTTTCAACACCGCGTAATGAACATGGATATATTTGATATTTTAGGATATTTTTTCTTAAGTTCATATTTTTGTTTGGAAAACTACTAGCTGTTTTGTATTGCCTTCATTTGATAAGCAATCTAGTCTTGGAAATTTCAAACATGAAATTTAGATTTTAACAATTTTGTGTTGAAGCGAAAATAATGTAAATGCTAGGAAATGCTGTGGAACTTTTAACTTTTTATTATCTTTTGTAATTTTGTTTCCTGGTTAAGGTGTTCGGGTAAATCATAGATGAGCTGTATGCACTTTTTAATGATATTTAGATACTTAAGAATTTAAAATCCTAAAGAATATGTAGTATTTGAAAGAAGGTAGCTGGCGACATTGTTGTAGTTTATTTGTGATCGACATATTCTAGGATCTTGAAGAAGCATTGCAAACTCATTAGAGAGAGACTGATTGGTCATTTGTGCAGTTGAGATGATATATATCAATTAAATTAGCATGCTTAGATTTTGATGTTTCATATATTGTCATTTATAGTGGAAAACAAATGTTGTTAACATTCCTTAAGAGCTGGATGAATGAACTGTAAGAATTGGTCACCACAGCCTCTAGGTTTTTAATTGAACTTTGAAGATTGTTGGTCATTGGAGGCAATTGAAGTTCATGGTTGGTGAATAAGCTGATTTTCCTTCTTAAGAAGATTATGGGTCTAGAATTAGCACAGATAATAACTTGTTCATTTAGCTTTCAAGCAGAGATTATGAAGTGTTGCTTAATGGGTTTTGTGAGGAAAACACGTGTGAGACTGTGAGATGGATTAACACTTAGCAGTTTCCTCAGAAAACCATAGTTTTAAAACTCAGTTTGAAACGGCAGCCTCTTGATGAAATTGCTTTGGGGCGGCCACACTGTGTGATTTGTATGAAAAGGCTGCCTCCGTCGCATGAGGCGGCCACCTATTAGTCAAATAGCCTCAACTCGGCCTAGTCGAGGCATATTCATTTTTTGTTTATTTAAAAAAAAAAAAAAAAGGCAAAATGCAGCGTTTTGTAATGTCCTTTTCAAGGAAATGTTGAAGTTACATATGGAATGGAATGTCCATGAACGATGCCGGCCACTGAGGTTGGAAACTAGATTCCCTTAAAACTCAATGTTAGAAGAATAAATTTTCTAAGCTCAATCATAACACTTGGGACAGAAAGTAGAGGGATTCAGATTTAGTCAAGTCACATGAAATGGAGTACATAAAGTATGTTTGACAATTTGTTTTCTTAACTTGATTCTGCAGTTTAATGATTAGCATTGATGTTGCAGGATAAAGTTATGGCAATGAATCAAATCAGATCATTTAGAAGCTTAATTCTTTCAAAGGAGACAGTTAGAGATGTGGGCCGACGATCATTTGCTACTGGGGCTGGTAAAGCAAAGAAGGGTGGTAAAGGAGGTGCAGCCAGTGATGCACCAAAAGCATCATCTTTGACCAAAGAAGCCAAGTCTACAACAGTGGTAGGTGCCAATATCCTTAAGGATGGAGCAGATCCAAAGGTCTTGCCAGATGCTGAATACCCCGACTGGCTGTGGCATCTGCTTGACAAACGTCCACCTCTTAGTGAACTAAGAAGGAAGAACATTGAGACTCTCCCTTACGAAGAGTTAAGACGCTTTGTTAAACTGGACAACCGAGCAAGGATTAAGGAGAACAATTCTCTCAAGGCCAAAAACTAACATGAAGAAAAAAAAAATTTGTGGGAGACATCATTTCTTTGTCAACTGTTATGCATCTTTTCTTCTGGGATACCTTCAGGTGATTGACTTGCATGGTATGCAATCATGAAGCGGAATTATAGGAAAAGAAGTGATGATTTAACATATCTCTGTAGTTCAAATCACTTTTTTTTTTTTTCCCTTCTTTACCGTTTCTTGTCCTTAGAACTTCAGATGTTGTTTAGAAGAATATAATCTACTATGTTCAATGGTGAAAATAATTTGATTTTTCCCCCTTGCTCCATTAGCACAGCCCGTTATATCTTATTCTACTTATCTACTTAACATTTTAGAGTTGTTTCTGACAAAATGATTGTGCATGCATATTACACTGTAGTGATAATACTTGTATTTCTTGGCAATTAAGGGCATGGTGGCTTGTATTTTCTTCAGAAATAGTTTGGTATCAAGAGTCCCCTCTAAAATGTCGAAAATATACGGAGGGACACTGTTGCTTCATATGGGATTAAAAGGTTCATTGCATTATTCAGTTTGGTCCAAAGTTTTGTCCATCATAGGTGGAGGCAACCTCCTCTTGTCCGCATTACCCTACTTAATAGTGGTGGGGTTACAAGGCATTCTTTTTTCTCATATTAATTTTTATAAAAGATTCATATCATGCTTTTATTACCCTTTTCATTCATGAATATCATCAATTAGGTGGCCCTTCTGTTGTCATGAACAGATTCATTGATTCATGGCTCCAATGTGGTATGATATCTTCTCAATCAATACTGGATTGGTATCATGATCTTGATTATCTTTTGATGCTTATCATTAAGTGGTCCAAGACATGTTGATGCTAGATGGTGATTCAACCAAGCATAGATAGTGTGTTACAATGGAGATTGTCATGCCTTTCTTTGTATGCCCATGTGAAGAAGATGAAGCTTCATATCTTCCATTAAAGTAAATAAGAAAGAGACCAATGGAAGAAAAATTAAGAGATTAGATGAAAAGTGAGGAGGCAGGAAAAGGAAAGTGATGCAAACAGGGTACTGAAATTGGACACCCCCATGCATTATTGTTGTTAAAAAAATAAAGCAGAGGTTACCCACCATCTGTACAGCCTTTTGAATGCCACACTCAAAAAAAAGTTAAAGCTGGCCTTCATCACATGGCTCCTTCTTCTCTTTTTTTAATTTGTGTCTTCCAACTTCCAAGTAGCAACTAGCAAAACCTAATTTGAATGTGGCTCTGTCCCCCAACTAAGCTTTGAAAGATCCAATCCAATCCACCACTGCTCACCAAACTAAGCGCGTGATCCGAATACCTATCACCATATCGGAAAAAAAACTCTTTGCACAAACTTATAAAATATGCATGTTGAGTCTCGAACCCCCCACCACTAATGCGAAAGAGGAGTTGCACACTGCCGAGCTAATAATGTGATGCACCAGCAAAATGAACCCTAATTTATTTTTTTAATAAATTGAAGAGCCTTAAAGAAGTAGATGGAAAGGGTGGGGGTTACATTGTTACAGCACCAAGTCACCAACTAGTTAATCATGTTAATTAATTAATCAATCAATCAAACAAATTTAAGTTTCTGTGGCTTGATTCTTATTATCATAGGGTCAAGGTAAAAATCTTAAGACCAAATCTTGTAAGATTAACACATGGAATGGTAGGTGGGTGTGATCTGAGAAAGCATTTATTTTATTATTTATATGATTGATAAATTGAAAATATATGGTCAGATAATAGAAGGTAAGTTGTACAAGCCACCGGCCATTCCAATTTTCAATCTTTAGACCAAATTCTTTAAAGCATAAAATTTCAATAAACAAATGATTAAAAATTAGAAGTTAATTAGGCCTGAATTAGACCTTTTTTTTTTCTGGATTTTTTTTTTTTTTTTTTTTTTTGACATTTTGAATTAGACTTAAAAATAGTTTTAGAAACATATACCGATATACATAGATATTTATAGTATCCTTCTAATTATGCACTCCAAGAACAATTTATCTAGTCGGTCAACAGGTGTAGCTCAGCTGGTAGATGAATAAGTCTGAAGCTTGGATAAATGACTCCCAGATCAACGGTTCGAATGATCTCGAATCCTATTAATAACAAAAATTTAAAAAAAAAATACATTATCTCGAATTAATAAATATCGATAAATAAATAAATAAATAAAAATTTGTCCGGTCATTTCATATGCCCCGACTACTATTACTATAATAGCAGATCACAGAACCCTAGACTGGATCAAATCCACCACGTGTGAGTCTAGGTTAGATTAATTACTAATTAACAATCTAATGACTAAATTAATTATATAGAGGTACCAGAAGTTCCAGAGCAATAATCTTTAAAGGATTTTCCATCTCCTGTGCTATCTTCCTCCTACTGTTTAAGCTTGCTGCCTCTATCATCACACCAAACAAAAGTAGTAAAAGCTTCTCTATCTCTCTTTATCCACCCCCCATCTATCACCATCATTATTTTGTACATCTCCAACACCGCTATCAAAGCTTAAAAGGAATCTTTACCTTATTATATATGTTTTTTTTTTTTAATTAATTATTATTATTATTATATAATATTTATAATGAATTTCATTATTTTTTTTCTTCCACCATGGAAAACACCATAATATGCTAAAACCAATCTTTGTTCTGTTCCTGTCTTGCTCTTGAAACAGATTGATTTTTGGCTTTATAAAAAACTATTTTCTTCTACTCAAGCTCTTTTCTGATAAAGGGCATGCCACCTTTTTTCTGGGTTTACTTTGTGTGAGTAATGATTGCTCTTTCTTCTACTTATATCATCTAGCTGATATTATTTATATTTCCACTCACTTCTTGGTATCAACACTGTTGAGTATTCTTGATTTTTATTTTTTCTGTTTATCTTCAATTTCTTTGTCAGATTTTTAATGGGATTGTTTCAGGTAGTTCAACTGCTTCCATTAATGTGAAGGAGAATATCTTCATTTGTCTTCTTGGGTAAAATTCCCATATGACCAAACACATATTCTTCTTAAAAAGTTTGGATCTTGCATGTCTTTGTTAGTTCATCATTTTTCTGCCTGCTAAAAAATTTGGTTTTCAGCTCTACTTGTCAAAAGCTATATTTATAAGCCTGCTTTATGCTTAGATTTCAACAGGTTCTCTCTTATATTTCCTTAATTTGAGTTGGGGTTTTTCTTATTTTCCTAGTATTATTCTACAGTTGCATATTTGTTTTGTAGTCTCTCTGGCAGTTTCTCTGTCTTGAATTAGTAACTTTACTATTGTCTGGTTGTTTGTACTAGATTGTTATTGTGTGTCTCATTTTGGATCAACTTCCTCTGAAATTTGTGTTATCTTTCTAGTTAAATTAAATCCCATTAGTGTCAATTTTATAATCATAAGATGCCTCCAACATATTTCCCTCTTCGTTGGGAGAGTACTGGAGATCAATGGTGGTATGCTTCACCTATTGATTGGGCAGCTGCTAATGGTCACTATGACTTAGTCAGGGAGCTTCTTCGCATTGACGGAAACCACCTTATTAAACTAACCTCTCTCAGGCGAATTCGCCGCCTTGAGACTGTATGGGATGATGAAGAACAGTTTGATGATGTTGCCAAATGTCGCTCTAAGGTTGCTCGAAAACTGTTTCTTGAATGCAAATCAAAGGGTGGAAAGAATTCTCTCATTGGAGCTGGTTATGGTGGATGGCTTATATATACTGCTGCCTCTGCCGGAGACTTGAGTTTCGTTCAACAACTTCTTCAGAGGAACCCACTTCTTGTTTTCGGAGAAGGAGAATACGGTGTGACTGATATACTTTATGCTGCAGCCAGAAGTAAAAACTGTGAGGTCTTCAGGCTTGTGTATGACTTTGCATTATCACCAAGGTTCTTGGCATCAAAAGGTGGAGAGTTTGAGGAGCACATTGGAGATATCCCTTCTGTGTACAAGTTAGAGATGTTGAATAGAGCTGTTCATGCTGCTGCTAGAGGAGGAAATTTGAAGATTTTGAAGGAGCTTCTTGATAATTGCACAACAGATGTTTTGGCTTACAGAGATAAGCAAGGCGCAACGATCTTACATGCAGCTGCTGGCAGAGGCCAGGTTGAGGTAAGCCTCCAATTAGCCTTTGTTTTGTTTCTGTCTCATGTTTTTTAGTTTTTGGTTGGACAAATTGTGTATTTTACCTCCTATAGATTAGATTTTGATTACACTGTTCACATGTTCCATTACAGTTGATTTCTCTTAGGTTAAGCATAGGAATTTCTCTTAGGTTAAACATCGAAATCAAGCAGAAAGTGATGACACCTCGCCACCAATTTGGTCCCAATCAATATGTTTTAGATTCTTAAGAACTTTTTAATGGGACCTTCAATAAAAATGGGACCTTCAAATAGTAAATCTGCTTTACGCTAGTCTCACAGAAATAATTACTTGCCTGGAGGTGATTCATGTACAAGTTAGAATCTACAAAATTCAGATTATATGTTTTTAGTAATGTTCTTGATGTAGAACATAATAATCGTTCATCTACATTTATCGCGATAAGCATTATTGTTATTCTTGCAGGTAGTGAAGGATCTTATAGGATCCTATGATATCACCAATTCCACTGACCATCAAGGCAACACAGCATTGCATGTTGCAGCCTACAGGGGCCAACCAGCAGCAGTTGAAGCTTTGATTCTTGCATCTCCATCGATGATCTCTTTAAAGAACAATGCTGGAGAAACTTTTCTCCACGCAACAGTGTCTGGTTTCCAAACTCCTGCTTTTAGAAGATTGGACCGACAGGTTAAGCTTATGAAGCTGTTGGCATCTGGGAAAATCTTGAACATGGAAGGCATCATCAATACCAAAAATAACGACGGAAGAACTGCTCTTCACATGGCCATCATTGGGAATGTTCATCTTGAGCTAGTGCAACTCTTGATGTCAGCTCCATCGATCAATGTAAACGTCCGTGATAATGAAGGCATGACTACACTTGATCTTCTGAAGCAACGGCCACATTCTGCCTCATCGGATATATTGATTAGGCATCTGATTTCAGCTGGTGGAATATTTGGTAGTCAGGATTATACTTCGCGAAGAGCCATTGCCACCCACTTAAAGATGCAAGGGAATGGAAGCAGTCCTGGAACTTCATTTAGAATCTCTGACACAGAAATATTCTTGTATACAGGCATTGATATTCCATCAGATGCCAATGCTGATCCATGCAGTGCAGGAAGGAGCTCATCTTCAACAGAACTGAATCAATTCGATTCAACCAACGAGAACCAAACCTCATCAATTGATAAAAAACAAGGTTCTGTAAATGTAGCTGCACAAAGACTGAAAAGGGTTTTCCACTGGCACAGACAGAAAGAGAAAAAAACCGAAAGACTCAAGAAATCAGTAGATGATGATTCAGTGGAATCATGTAAGAAAGGGAGCACTTCAGATGGAACCTCAACACCAACCCCACTTCGACAGAGGTTTTCGAAGCCCTTACCACTTCCGAATAACAAACGTACACTTTCTGTGAGGAGTACTCAATCAAGTCCAACTGCGAAGAAGAAGTTAGCTTCAGGACTAGTGCATGGTGTTATGCAGGCCATGCCACAGCGAACTGTTCCAGGTCGGTCGCGCTCAAGTTCATTCTCAAAATCGTCATCCATTTCCTCTCCTAATTCATTGGATAAACAAAAGGGTATCTTCATCGACAATGATGTCGCTGGACCGTCTTGCTCCAATCAACTATTTGATGATGATGGTGCATCAAACATAATTGGGAAACAAGGGTCTAAGAGGTTGGGGAGCCAGTACTTCTGTTTTGGTGGATCAGGCCATTCTGTGAAAACCACGGTTGTCAGGCAGCGACAAAACCAGAATACCAATCCTTCCGTTATCTCGGTGGCTTGAGAATGTGAACCATGATCATGCTAACATAGAGAAGAGGCTCATCAGGTTCTGTAGTAGATCCCCACTTGGTTTAATATTTTTGAAGTTTATGTACTCTTTTTCTTTATAGTTCACTGTCTGTGCAAAATGACATTCCAAGTTGTACTTGAACCAAACTAGAGAGATGTAATATTATTAGTAGTCAGCAATTATGCATGCTTCTGCTAACCTCTGGTTAGTCTGAGAGATGGGGAGATAGGAAAAATAAATCTACGCCGCGATGCTGCGGCACGCTCTTGGTTGATTAAATTGGCTCTTCATCTTGTAGATAATGCAAAGGTTCATGATTTATCATCTTCAAAGCAAAATCTAAGGAAACTCATGTATTGATGCGGTTAGACAATGTTCAGGCACAAGGCAACCACTTATGTTTTTCAAAGAAAAACCATCTCAGTTTGTTCTTTGGAAATATATTGAAACGATTATTGGTTTTCGTGAATCAAATTATGTAGTTAAAAGATTTTAAAATTAAATTGTAGTGTAGTTACAATTGTAGGAGAGGGAAATATGAACTTGAAATCTCCAACGTTACTACCAACATGAGCGTAGTTCAGTTGGTAGATAAACGAGTTTGGGGTTTTGACAAATGATTCTCAAGTCAGCAGTTCGAATCCTATTAATGGCCAAAATTTTCAAAAAAAATAGCTGTACGATTTCCATTTTTTAAGACCATGAATAAATTGGTTTGTAGGCTCGTAGATGACAATAAACAACAAAGATTACAAATCTAAAATATAATCCCTTCCTAATAACACTTCTAAACTGGGCTGTGCTGGCCGGGACGGCCCATTTTCTTGTGGGTCATTTTCGATTTTGGGAACTATGGTCCAGTACGGCCCATGGCACTGTCATAGCTTTGACTATTAATAGGGAGGTTGGATCGAAATTTGTTCCAACAGATTCTATACTTCTCTCCTCAAATTATTTTCAGACCAAATCCTTTTTAAATCTAAGGAGACAAGGTTTTCTCCATATATATATATATATATATATATATATTTTTTTTTTTTCACTCTTCAATTAAAATAAGTAATCAAGATGAGTTTACCTCCATAATATTCAATGCTCCAATTTTTTTTTATTTTTTTTTTCTCACACACACTCTATCTCAATTTCATTATTGTTTCTCTTAATAAATAAGGAACCATTTTTAGGAAGGCTCATTGAAGTGTCAACTTTATATATAGCTCCTTATTTATAAAAAGTACACCAAACTCTTTAAATATAAGGAAAATATAATGAGTCTTGACTAAAAAATAATTGGTAGATATGGTGTAAGCGTTAACTACTCAACTTCCATGAAAATTCTCTTGAAAATGATATTTCTTGCTCATTCTAGCTCCTACACTTGTTTCCTTATATTTTGTTTATTTTTTTTTTAAATTTTTTTTAAAATTTTATATATATATTTTAGATCAATGAATTGAAAACTTTGTGCAACTAAATAGGACACATTTACTTAATAGTGTACTTTGTTTTGTTCATCAAATAATATCATAATCCTATCAATATGTGGCGTCAGGGTGACTTTAATTATATTATATTATATATATATATATATATATATATATATATAATATCCGAATATGATGTCAGAAGATATTATTATAGACGAAATTTTTGATAAAATGTGTCCAATAAATTAAATTAAGTTGAAAATTGAAATAAATATTATTCCTAGTTAACATCATATGAGGTACGATCCAAGCACTATTTTCCATAGTAACCAGTCAATTCAGTGAGTAAGAAACTCTCTAAAATACTCATGAATAGTCAATGTTACAAAACACACAAATTTATTTCATCTACTACTCGATGGATAAGTATAACAAAATTTGACATTATATATTGTTTTTAATTTCTTTGATGCATATATGGTGTTGATTCTGTTGAATGAATCAATGAATCAATGAATGAATGAATGAAGTTTTCTTGTGTTTATTAAAAAACTATACAAGGTCAATTTTGGGTGAAGCAAGGTGGAAACCCCTACTCCGATCCACCAAAATTTCAAAAAAGTAAATATTGAAGATATTGGCACATAATGTATGTTGACTTCAACTTGTTTTGTTGGTTTTTGAGTCAAGTCTTCGATCAAATTATTTTGCACTCAAAATTTAAAAATAATAGCAACAACTTGGAAGTCCACTTGTTGGTGAGGACTGTGGAGGTTAGCTAGCAAGATGAGCCCCGCACTACACATCTTTCAGTGTAAACACAGCTTTTATGATATGCCTTTTGAGTTTTTTTGACCACTACTGCATGGATTCTAATAAGGAAGTGAGATTCCAAGAGGTTAATTTTATCCAAAAATATATAAGAGAGACAAGTCAACCTTCTCTTCAAGGTAGAGGAAGTAGCTAGCTTTTTGTGCTTTTAAATTTGAAAATCAAATTTGTGTGGCTGGAGTTTTAAAAAGATAGACGGCAGCACCAGGAATATATATGGTTTTCAACTTCCAACTTGTATAACACAAAACCTCTCTTCTGTTAATCATCGATCACTATCAAACCAACCTTTTGTTACGTAAGGCCATAAACCATCCACGGACTTTTACCAGTTGGTACTCATCCGTATTGTACGATGAAACTTCAAAATTTTTAGATATTTTAGTTAACTTTTTATTTTTTATCTAGAGTCTACCGGGATCTGACGTTATTTATATTTTATAATACCAAGACTCGAATCAGGTTGGAGCCTCTTTAAAGTCTCCAACCATCAAGCTACTCTGGTAATGGTATATATATTATAATATCAGCTGGAATCATAATCACCAATGATTTTCTTTTATTTTTCCTCGTTTTTCCTTTGAAAGCATATATGCTTTAGTAGAATTAAAGAGGAATCCGATTACTTAATTTGTTGGTCCAGGGGTTTTACCACTGGACCAACCTCATCTTCTTAAGAAAAAAAAAAAAAAAAACCTGACTTAATTGATAATTATTTGGGATAAATTATTGTCAATTTTTGATATTTTTCGATTAATCTACATGATGTATTTTTAGTGTTTTTAATTTCAGAATATTGATTTCTGTATATACTACCAGACGCGTTTTCGGATTTTAAAACTGAAACTAAAAACATTGTTTTCATTTTCATTTTCATTTTCATTTTTGAAAAACGCTTATATAACGCGTCTTAAAATGTCTCATTAATTTCACTTTTGGTACATATGTTGAAACATTTTACTTTTTTTTTTTTTAAAGGTAGATCAGGGTACTGCCGTCACCAAACGATATTAGGCTCTACCCATATTTTACGGTTTAATGGGCAAATATGTGCATATATTTAGAAATACCAGCATTTAAACTCTGGTATCGGAGATTCATTTTAAAGTCTTCAAACCATGGATGCAATGGAACCTTGGTAACATTTTGTTCATAGAGTTGGTAATATATAATATATGTGAACATGAATTTTCGGGAAAACACATAAATCAGTCATTTTCATGGAAAATAATATGATTATTGAGGAAATCAGTGCACCATTTCTGTCTCCATCAAGTATATATATTGACTGGCCATTGGCCAACAATATATCCAAAAGCTACAAAACAAAGGAAAACCCCACAAGCAGTTGTCCAAAAGCAATGCTGTTTTTTTTTTTCTAACCCAAACAACAAGCAAGTCAACTCTTGAGATTGTTTGCGAAGTTTCAAGTTAATTTATGTCCTACATATATAAATATAGAGAGATAAGAACCCATCCTACAATTTAAATCACATAACTTTAAGTAACTTTGTTTTCTCAAACAGTTTATTATATTATTTCCCAGTCTGATTTTTCTTTTATGTAGTTGCTGTCGGTACTTCATCTATATATATATATATGCGGCGGTCAACACGGCACGCACATGGTGGTTATTATATAGTAAGTAGAAGAAAATTCTTAATCTTGAGATGATTTGCTAAGTAATTTGAGAGACAACTAATCAAGTTTATAATTTTGAATTGTTTGTTTGCAACAAAAAGAAGAAAGAGAAGAATTGAAGTATTGAACATGGATGGATTATGAGATTGTCTAAGCATTTAAGTCAACATATACGAATTTTGGTAAAACAAGCAGCATGTCACATGTGTGAATGTGTGAATGTGTGATGCCTGCTTGTTTCCACATGTCGCATGTTTTCAACCAGTCAATTTAACAGGTTCGATGTACTACTCTTCATTCACTTAATATACCTAGTGCTATATCTAACGAATAAAATTTAACAGTTTAACGGTTTGGTAGGATTCAAACCAATAACTCATAAGTCATTTACCTAAACACTAAACTCGTCCATCGAATAATAGGATTAATATATTGATGAAGGTCAATGGAGATACAAAACTCCAAGTTTCTAAGAAAATAATAGACCTTATTGTATTCCTATTTATTTATTTATTAAAATATAGAGGAAATGTAGCATCCGATTTTAAGAGCAATTAATGGATGAAAATTAGTAAAATAGTAAAATAATTGCCACCATTTCCCCGTGACATCCGTGCACCACTTCAAAATCCTTTGTCCCTATCAACTTCTTTTTTAATTGGAGTCCTTATAAATAATGTGCAAGTTAGCTACTCAAAGAATCAAGAATAATTAATAGTATGAAGATTCAGACTAAGCCATCCCCGTATGCCACCTTTGCAATATGACATTATATAATTGAGGTGACTTTTAAAAAAAAAAAAAAATGTCAAGCTTATTTTTTTTAAGGACAAGTGTCCTTATGAATTAGTTAAAAAAACGTGTAATTACATTATAAACATGCTTCTTATCCAAGTACACGGCATGTGTCAAATGAAGTAACTTGCGGTTAATTGTACAAGGGACTAGCAATTTCCAATTTTTTTTAATGTGGTTTGGTATATTGAAAATGAGAAGCATATGGCCCCTTGCCTTGGTATGTATATACAATATATATAATTTGTCCCACCTTGGCTATTAATTCTTAAGTGTGGGTTTTCTTTTCTGGTTTTATTGGGAGCAACCCTCTCTCCAGTTGTAAGAGTTGTAATCCATTTTGTATCCTCTCTCCGATAATGGGAGTAGTATTCCGGATTGTACTAGTAAAGTCTACTCTCACCAGGTCCCGGCTGATGTAATTAAAAAAAATAAAAAATGAGAAGCATTAGATTCTTTTGTCATTCATCGTACATTATCATCATTATGGCATCATCTTAAATGATTCTATAGTCAGCACCACCATGGTTGCATTGTCAAAACCTTTATCAAATAGAACAGTATAACACACGCTTTGGGCCATTTGGATGATTTGACATTTCATAATTTTCATTTTACAACATTTTTTTTTTCTTGACTGAAATCAGATTTTTATGTTTATCGCGGTTTAAAAGTCTAAGTCTATGTAATTTTGTTTTATTTAATTTGAAACATTAAGTATCCCTTTAATGGGGGTAACATTTTGATAATTAAATATATTAAGGGTTGTTTTTGCAAAATAATAATAATAATAATAATTTGAATAAAAGCAAAACTTTTCTTTTCTTAAAATATAGAAATACTATAATAAAGCATTACAAGTTCTTTGACTGTGTGTCCTTTTTTTTTTTTTTAATTTTTTTTTTAATTTTTAATTTTTTAATTTTTAATTTTATAAGATAACACATAACCATTAAAGAAACTAGGAACAACCGAGAGAACTATTGTCCAGCCAAAGTTGCTCTCTACACGAAGAAAAAGCTGAACATGCTAGCTTAAATGCTAAGGAATTTCCAGATTTAGAAACAATCAAACACTTAGTTATACCAACATCTAAGAACAACACCTTAATATCATTCACCGAGAACTTAGATTCCCCTACAAGAGGTATGTAATCGTTTAACATAGAAATTATTGTATTAGAATTCACCTCTGCATGATCCACCTTCAGATTACATAAATGGGCTAGAAGAAGACCTTCCCTAAGAGTCATTAACTCACCATGCACTGAATTGAAATTACCTAGGAGCTGATTTGATCTTGCTGCAATCACCAAACCCTTCTCATCTCTAATGGTTGCTCCTACTCCATTATTCCGCCCATTCTTTCGTTTTGCCATAGCCAAATTTAACTTCAATTTGCCAGGAGGAGGAGCTAACCAATCTTGACAACATCTGGATACATCTGGACCATGTTGAGTAGAAAAGGCAAGCTTGGAGTTCTGAAATTCTGTTAGGAAGGATTTGGCACCCGAATACACCAGCTCTGGAGGTTTTCCTTTCCTATTATGAAAGAGAAAATTTATGTTATTCCATATTGACCACACTGTCATACAAAAACTGTACAAGTCTTCATCTGAAAAGAGAGCAGAAATATACATAAACACATCTAAGGCTAGAAGATGATTAACCTCTTCAAAAGAACATTGTGAACCCGCAATTCTCCAACATTTTTTCGCCTCTTTACACCAGAAAATTGCATGAGCAGTTGTTTCCACCGGATTATTACAGCTATTACATCTTGGAGAATCCACCACTTTTCTTTTCCAAAGATTTTGTAAGGAGGGGAAAGCATTCCAGCATGCTCTCCACACAAAAAATTTCACTTTTGGTGGCAAATTCAGACTCCACATCTTATTCCACCAACGCTGCGGCAACACCGAATTAGAACCTGATTCATTAATTTTTTCTGACAAAGCCAGCTGATAACCAATTTTTATAGAATACTCCCCATTATTTTCAAAGTACCAAGCCATAAAATCTTCTCCTCCATACCAGTTAATAGGAATAGAAAGCACTAATTCCTTATCTCTTTCCAACAGCAAACTATTCAACTTATCTATATCCCACCAACGATTATTACCATCAAAAAGATCAACCACTCGAATATCAATACCAGGGTCAGGTGAAATAACCATAAACGAATGTGGACGAGGGATCCACCTATCTTTAAACACTCTTATCTGCTTACCATCCCCAACCACCATTTAAGCCCTTTAGATAGTAAATCTCTACCCCACAAAATACTTCTCCAAACCTGAGAGCTACCATTTCTTACACAAACTTGTAAAAAAATCCTCATTCTTTAAGTATTCCGCTTTCAACAACTGAGCAATCAATGAACTTGGATTTTTCAAAATTCTCCAAGCTTGCTTGTCCTTAAAACTTATAAGTTACGTTATAGACTTATAGCACAGCTTAAGAACTAAGAAGAAAGTAAACAATGTTTTATTTAACCATTATATGCATGGTAAAACTTGTAATTAAGAAAATGCAAGTCTCATATCATAAGCGGCTTCGATTTTTATCTCCCATGTATTATGATGAGTTCATGGTAATAAAATAACAACATTTTTTATATTTATTTTTTTTTCATTTTTTTTTCATTTTTTTTTTAAGCTTACATGTACGGTTCATGAGTTTATTGGAATTTACCGAAATTAAATACTATATGCAACATCCAAATATTTACTCATATATATATATATATATATATATATAATACACATATATGGTAGGATTTGAATCTATATCATCATCATTAACGTGAAAGCATAGGCGCATAACAAAACTACAACAAATCTTGAAAGAATTTTTCATCATTTTTTTTTTTTTTTCTCGATACAGTAAAATCCCTCTAAATTAATACTTTTGGGACCCACCATTGAATATTAATTTAGAGGAATATTAATTTAGAGGAATACCATTGAATATTAATTTAGAGAAATTATCAATTTGAAGGGTTTTACTTTATAAAGTGTTATTTTATCTTTAAAAACGCGCAGAAATCGATTTTCTTATTTAAGTAATGTTTATTTTCAAGATTCATTGTTTAGTCGGTTTTATTCTTTAGGGAAAGTTCCTTTTTTTTTTCCAGGATTCCTTGTTTAGAAAAAATTTGTTAAGAAAATTTCCTATTGAAATACTAAATTTAGTTGAAACCTTTTGGCTACAATAAGAAGGTGATTAAAATAATTTTTTGAGGAAAGTTCAAAAAATAAAGGATAAAGTCAAAAATATCAAACATAATGATCTTGTGTAAACTAGTATCTTGAAGCACTTTTCTTGTTTTTAAATAGTAAGTAATATATTTTGTAATTTTATGAAATTATTAATTTTACGACAATCGAGACCAAAATTTTACACTAGGTTTTAAAAAGAAATTATTAATTATTACGATATAGAGGTTTATTAATTTTTTACACTAGCTCGAGTCAAGACCGGGATTTTTTATTATTAGAGAGAGGTTAAAGGATCTGAATTTTCTCCTTGTCTTGTTTTTCTTTGAATTTTCATAATTTAATGACACCTAAGCAAAATAAAAAATATATTGTCAAAATTTGAGCACTTTTTTTTCTCTTGTGCAACTTGGTGTTTTAGTATTTGTTTGGTTGATTTTTCTACTACCTCAAAAGGTCTACCAACGTCTATTTGAGTTTTTTAGAGTTGTTTAGTTGAGCTTTTGAGATTGTATATTTTAAATTGAGTAGATGCTAGTAAAGTTTAAACATCTACTAGGCAAAAGCTCATGGGAAGGTGTTTATCCAAATAGATAATAATAATAAAAAATAAAAAAATAAAAAAAATAAAAATAAATATAAATAAATAAAAAAGTCTACCAACTAAACAACTATAATTTTTTTTTCAAAAACTATATTTCTATTAGATCTACTGTAATTAGATCTTTTGCCAATAGAGATTTTTCAAAAGCCCAATTAAATAAGCTCTAATTACACTTGAAAAATGTCAAGGAAAAACAATGACCAAAGAGATGATCTTGATCCGAGGGTAAACATTCTGTTAGGATTATGCTCAATAGCAAGAGTGTAATGTTGTAATTAACAATCTTTTTCATATTAATAAAGTGATTTCTGGTTTAACAAATCGTATAGCATTTATAGTTTGTATTATAATTGTCAAAGTAAATAATCATAAGGTCTAAAGACTATGGGAAAAGAAGAATTGTTCGTACATCTGGATATGTATGTGGTAGACACAATTCTTTAGTTAGTCTTGAATATTGTTCACAACTTAAGTTAAAGGTTGGGCACCTTTATCTTGTTAAAGTTGTAGAATTCTTTTGCTAGCATTTGAGTGGGATCAAATGAGATATGATGAGTCTAAAATCATCGGAGTGTCTTCGAGCAAAAGGATCTAGTGCACTGGGTGCATTGAACTGGATCACAATGAAAAGCTTTATCTAGAACCGTCAATAGATAATAGTCTTTTCATTATCAGGACAATCGGAGAGTCTATCTTAATCCTGAGATAAATGATGGACTTATGGTTGCAAGTGATATCATTTGAGTTATCAATGAGTACGATTATATCGCATAGTCTATCCTCGATAGTTTGGTGATATTCATTTGTTAATCGATAGAGGACTTCATTTATAGATATGGACATCGTGGCTCCATTTAATTAAATGAGAGTATAATATCATCATATGGATGTTTTGAGGTAATTGGATATTAAATCTCAACGTTGAGTTTTCGATAGTGTCTATTGAAAACATGGCTTCTGGACAAGTCAAAATATCCAAGTTCAAAACGTGGTCATATGAGTAAATATGGTAACTTGGAGAGTTATAGGCGGTCTATGAACTCTTGGCGATTACTGATATTAATCACGAGGATACACTATCTCCAATATGATTGTCTAGGGTATGAATGAGGAGCATCTTCCTTTTCTATCTTTATTTAAGAGTTCAGTTTTAGCTCTTTAGTGGAATGAGTTAAAATTAATGGATCGGACCTAAGTGAATCATTTGTTGATTGTGATTAGGTTATGTCTATTGAAGCTTAAATTTAGATGGCCCGCCAAGATCCCCAATCCACACGGACTTGCATGGATCACTTGATATATTCTACCGGACCAATTTAAGGGTCCATCTAGAATTGCATTTAATATATTAAGAATATAATTTGCACATTATTTAAGTAATGGGCTGCTCAATTATATTAATATATTAATGAAAGACATGTGGGCTTGTTTCTTTTAGTAAGAATGGGTCTGGTTCACATGTGGGCTTTTTTATTTAAAGTCCAATGGATTAAATGAAATAGGAAAATAATATTAGGCCCATCTTATATATAAGTGGGGCGGCTAGGTTAAGGTTTTGACCTAAAAATATTATTTTGTTTCATTTGTTTTAATTAAATAAGAATTAATTGATTTATTGATTAATTGTTTAATTAAAGAAACAAATCTTTCCTAAAAGTAAAAGACTTGTTTGATAAGTAAATAAATAAATTAGTATTATTTATTTAATCAAATAAGGAGTCTTTTTTTTATTTAGTCAAATAAAAGAATAAAAATAAAAGAGTTGGATTAGGGTTTGAAGTCTATAAAGTTAAAAAGAATTAGGGTTGAATTTTAGTCACCCTATATAAGTGACATGATGAAATTCGGCCAACCTATATATATGTTCTTATAGGGTTCGGCCACATCAATGAATTGGTGCTTGAGTTTTTATTTTCTTTCTTCTTCTTCTTAATTCTAAAAGAGTTTTTATTCTAGAGAGACAAAAATGAGTGAAAAATTATTCTTTGATAGTATACAATTGCTTAAACATCAATAAGCTTGTGTATACGATATCGATCTAGGTTCACGCGAGTTTCGATCATAAGATTGTGAACTCAAAAGTGACCGGAATAATTTTGACATTCTTTTGATTGTTTTGTGACTAACAAAGAAAAGAAAGTATTTGTTTGGTCCATTCACAGGTTTGCAATTCAAAGGAAAGGGAGACCACGCTCCTAGGTGATCCACGTTCGTGCTCGGATTGAAGGTCTTGCGGATTACCATCGACGTAAGTCAATCGGATCACGCGACAAGAGGTAATTTACTTTTGTTGATATATATGCATGTTTATTGATTAAAAGGGTTTAAGGTTCATAAAGGAAAAATTTTAAAAGTCACTAAATCGTCTTTAGTATCGCTTCCGCTGCGTGTAACACTTTTATTTGTTTATTTTTCCCTTCACATTCATCTGTTGTAATATCGTAATATCCAAATATATATTTTTTTAAGAAAAAAGTCTACCAACCAAATAACTATAATTTTTTTTTTCAAAAACTATATTTCTACTAGATCTACTGCAAGTAGATCTTTTACCAATAGAGATTTCTCAAAAGCCCAATTAAATAAACTCTAATTACACTTAAAAAAATATCAAGGAAAAACAATGACCAAAGAGATGATCCTGATCGGAGGGTAAACATTCATCTACTGTAATATCGTTATAATAGTTACGATGGTGGATAGATCCTAGCCGACCACTATAGACAAAATATATATCATGAAACACATTATTCAGGGCCACCAATACCATTATCACACTTTTCAAAAATAGATAAATTATATATATATATCACCAGTACACCACCATAGCTGCAATGAAACGATAACGTTTGGGCCATTATCAAATTTGTGCAATATTATTATTCACTCAACTTTTTTATCATTTCTATTTGGAAAAAGATTGTCATTCCGACTTTTTCAAATTTATGCATTATTATTTTTCACTCAACTTTTTTTTATCATATCTGTTTGGAAAAAGATTGTCATTCTAACTTTTAACCTGAATCTTCCAAGTTCCCAACAAATTATCTCAACAAAGTGTATAATCCGATGTGGCACACTCAAAAAGTGTGCTACGGGATTGTGCACTTTTTGAATATGCCATATGGGATTGTACACTTTTTCGGATAATTTTTTGGGACATGTGGCATTTTCCTAATTGGATACGCACTAAATCATCAACGATATAAATCAATAAAAAAAAACTTAAAAGGCTAGTGCCTAGTGATGTAATTGATTTGGTTGGATAAGTGATTATGGCCGGGGGGGTTCTAAATCGGCAAACAACATTTTTCTGGATGAAGCTCGTGGTGTTTGCCTCAGTTATGTGGGTAAGGGATTTTACCTTCACCCACCGGGTAAAGTAATCAATGGCTACTATTGCATGCTTAGCTTGATTAGGCGCAGTTAGGAGCGGTCCAATCAAGTTTACTCCCCAAATGGCGAATGGGTAAGGTGAACTAATGGAGGAGAGCCGTTCAGGGGGTAAGTGACTGAGGTTAGCTGTTGTTAACTGCTAAAAATGGCCCAAATAAAGAAATGAGGACTTTCCCTGCCTAACTAGACCAGGTCACACTCGGGTCACCAAGGTGGGATCCGGTTTCAACGCAGCTAGGCCCAGCATAACCCCCTCATTTACCCCCTCCAGGCTCGTCCTCTGAAGATCCCAGATCCCGATACAACCGGGATCACCCTAGTGCCGTGATGGTGGGACCTGGTGAAGCTTCCCTCTATTCCCCTGATACTGATTAAGGGAGGCGAGAACCGGGACCCGACCCAACCCCCCCCCCCGCTAGAAGCAAGCGGCGGCGGAGCAATCTGGCCCACCAGGCCAGACCAGAGAAAGGAAGCACCTAAACCTGCCAACAGATTAGGCCAAACATGTTGCTCATACTTCAGACTTTAGACATAATTCAGATTTCAAACTCAATTCAGAACTTTAAGTTTTCAGACCCAATTCAGAACTTTAAGTTTTTAGACCGAAAAACAACGCCACCTAAGATGTCTTAAGATTAATGTTAGACAACTTAGGTGGCGTTGTTTTTCGGTCTGAAAACTTAAAGTTCTAAATTGGGTCTGAAGTCTAAAGTATGAGCAACATGTTTGTTTTTTGTTTTTTGTTTTCTAAAGTCTGAATTAAGTGTTACGCTATTTGTTTTTTAAAAACAAAAACATTTGAAAACCTGTAATTTGACATTCATACCTTTACATCATTGATTGTTATATATCATTATATTTATTTGTTATGTACTTATATCTTGTTATTCCAAAAATAATATATCATCATTTAAATGAAATTATAGTTCATTTTAATTTATATTCCAAAAATATATATTATTTTTATGTTAAATAAAATTATATATATTATTATGGGAAATTATTATTTTTCCCTTCTCACATTTGAGGTATTGGTCATTTTACACCCTCTTGTTTTGGTATTGTCCATAGTATATTTAATAATTATTAAACGATATTAAAAAAAATATATTAAAAGAATATTAACTTTCTCTTTATAGTCTCTTCTTTCTCCTCTGCCAATTATCTTCTTCTCTTCCTCTCTCTCACTTTCACCGGTAACCGATTCTCTCTCTCTCTCTCTCACTCTCTCCCTAATTAATCTTCTTTCTCCTCCATCGATTATCTTCTTCTCTTCCTCTCTACTTTCACCAGTAACCGATTCTCTCTCTCTCTCTCTCTCTATTGTGAGTGAGTTTGTCGGATCTGTTTTGTCGAAGTTGGAGGAAGAGGAACTTGCGAATGATCTGGAAAATGATCGGATCTTCAACGATGGGACGACACCAAAGTTTGGGCAAGATATATATAAGGATACATTGGGAAATAAGATATTTTGTAGAGGGTGGTTTGGGCAAAAAAAAAAAAAAAGTAAATGAATTGAAGTCCCATAAGACTTCAGATAAAAGTTGGAATTTTCAACTTTTTTGCCTCAAATGTTTTTAATGGGTTTTCAAACCTTAGATCACTTAAAAAACAAACAAGAATGTCTTAGAAAGTGACTTTAAGTTTTCAAAGCCAAAAACAAATAGACCCTTAATTTGTATCGCAATTGAGTGAAAATTGTTTATATATATATATATATCTAAGAAAATTTTCAAATCAGTGCGTCATAATATAACTCTATCAATGCGTTGGATGTGGACCATTAGATTCACATGCTTTGACTCAAAGTGTATGCACTTATCAAAACTTCTCAATAATCTATGACCTATATGCAACGCACTGATGAAGTTATATTATAACGTACTGAGGAGAAAAAAACTGTATATATATATATGTATGACATCGTCTCGATATTTACACATAATTCAAAAGATATCTTAATTAGTATTTAAAAAATATATATATTGGAATTTTAAGTGTTATTCGTTTTTTAAGTAATTAGGCTAGGCCACTTCATTTGTATGCCTCTCACATCCACGTTAATTAATTTCATTGTGGATTTGAGTTGCGTCTCAAATCCTCTTCTTACAAAACTGTTAAGCTTGTTTTTTAAGGACAATAACTAGAGGTGGCCATGGTTTCGGTTAAACCGACGGTTTTGCCCGCGGTTTAACCGAAACCGTACTTCCAAAAACCGCCCCAAAACCGAAACCGAAACCGGCGGTTTCAAAACCTATCGGAAACCGGTTGAACCGGTTATGGTTTCGGTTTGGGTTTGGGTACTTCCAAAAACCGCCAAAAACCGACGGTTTTAACCGCGGTTAAACCGCCGGTTTTTTTATTAAAAAAAATATTAAAAAAAATCAACTAATCAGAAGCTGACACATGGCATTTTTTTTGAATTTTTTTTTTTAAAAACCGAAACCGAACCCAAAACCGTCAGTTTTTAAACCGAAACCGAAACCGAAACCGTAAAATCGTCGGTTAGAAACCGTGTACCAAACCGATTTTTCGGTTACGGTTTCGGTTACGGTTTCAGTTTTGGGTGGTCACGGAACCGAAACCGCCAGTTTCAAACCGAAACCGAACTGTGGCCACCACTAACAATAACTCAATAAGTGTCCTTATTAATTAATTAAAGGCGTGTAATTATATTATAAACATGCTTCTTATCCAAGTACACGGCATGTGTCAAATGACGGAACTTGTGATTAATTGTACAGTCTACGGACTGGCAATTTCCAATTTAAAATATAATGGATAATTATAATTTATATATATTTATAGACCTAAGGCTCGTTTGTTTTTTCCACTTAAAATTTAATGGGTCTGAATCATAATTATTAACTTATTTTTTTGTTTTTGTTTTTTATTAAGTGGTCAAACAACTTAAAAATACCGAAAAACAACTTAAAATAAAAAGTAAAAAATTCTGACTTTTCACTTAATTATAAATCACTAAATTGCATTAAATGTAATTCAAAATCTTTTCTTTTGATACTATCCTCCATATATAACATATCTCCGATTTCATCATAATTATATATTGTATAGAAATCTTTATTTTAATATATTGCTTATTTTAAATAGTTTTAAAAATAAAAAAGAACCCTAATAGCTTCTCATATTAGTGTGATATATTTATATATTATTATTTTTAGAGTGTTTTGTATGAGTTTTCATATTGCCCCTTTTATTTTTTGAAAAAAAAAAACATTTTTTTTCTTAGTAAAAATAAAACCTGTTTGTAATCGAAGAAGAAGATCATGATCATATGTGTTCATATAATAATTATTATTTTTGGATTGTTTTTATTATATATTATATGTATAATTGTTTAACATGGGTATAGATGTAAACTTACTTCTTTTAAGACAATTTTATTTTTAAAAAACAAACATGTTGACAATATATTCAGATGTGAGAAAAAAACAAACAAACATGTTATTCAGATAATCCCTTATAGTGATCAGAAAACACAAGTTCTGGAAAAAAAAAAAAAAAAAAAAGTGTTCATACAACAAAATAAAATCTAAAGAATTCGATGAACACAGAGTTAGCGGGCGGCAATGTAAAGTAGTAACAGTTTTTTATTTTTTATTTTTTATTTTTTATTTTATATAATTATAAAAAATTAGTTTGAAAATTAATTCAAATAATATAATAAATAAACAACATGGTTAAAACAAATCACTTATTCAACATAAATAACAGCTCATGCATAGGCTAGATGCCCACAATTGAGAATTTAGATACTAAAGTTATATGCACTTGGATTCTTGTTCTGGATGAAGATAAATTTGAATTCTTTATTGATCTTATCTTTTTTCTGATCTCACATAATCTCATGACACATAAGCATTGTAATGAATGTGTGGTTAATTGGTTTCAACAACCACTTTATCAACAATCAATCACATACTTTAAAAAAGATTATGAAAAATAATAGAGGATCCAAATCCATATATATAATACAGAAAAAAAAAAATCACGAAAATTCAATAGTGGTTAGATATTGAAAATGAGAAGCGTTAGGTTCTCTTATCATTCACTGTACGTTATCATCTTATATGATTAAAATAGTCAGCACCACCATGGTTGCATTACTTGAATTGTCAAAACCTTTATGAAATAGAACATTATAACACTACTTTGGGCCATTTGGATGTTTTGACATTTCATAATTTTCATTTTACAAGCAATTTTTTCTTGACTGAGATCATATTTTAATGTTTATCATGGTTTAAAAGTCTAAGTATGTAATTTTGTTTTATTTAATTTGAGACATTTACATTGTTTGGTATGAGGGAAAGATGGAGGGAGGGCGATGGTTGGAGGAAGAGTTCCAATCCCTTGGGGTGCGTTTGGCACATACATGGGACAAAATAAGGTATGACAGGATGAGACATGACATGTTGTTTTGACTGTACTATTATATGTTTGGTATGACTGAGACAGGACATGACAAGAAGTTCAAATGACCAAAGTGCCCCTCTTGTCCTTTCCAATGTTTATAATAATTTTATTAAGTTTGAAATTTTTTTTTTGAAAAATATCAAATATTATTGAATTAAAATTAATTAAAAATCATACAAAATCAATATTTATTTCATTTTCTCACCTCCTAAACACTAGTTTCAGATTTCAAAATCATATTTCATCATCCAACTTCATCTTCATCATCCACACATCATTGATCTTCATCAGTAATCACCCAAACATATCCATACAAAAAGAAGAACAAATAATTTTAAAAAGATTGTGAATCATTTTGAAGATCTTCTTTAAATTTTTTTTGAATCATTAAAAAACAACAAAACCAAAAAAGAAACAGAGCAGCAAATAAAAGGAGCCGAGGCTCACAAAATTAGGCCAACACAGTGCCCTCATTTGCTATGATATCATCGATACAATTAGGAAACCGACATAGCAGCGCATAGATATTTTGAAGATCATCCAACCCATATCATTTTGAATCTTTTCCGTATTTTAAAAAAAAAAAAATTTTAATTTTTTATATATCATATTTAACAAAATTAATAATATTGTAATTGAAAATATTTTTGTACATATTTGGTTGGATTTTATATAGAATTGTATGGAATTTAATGGATTTGTAAAAAATAGAAAATTAATGAAGAAATGAATTTTTTTTTTTTGAAGATCTGGGAAACCCAGATCTCTCTGTTCTTCTTTTCTCAAGAGAAAAAGTTAAAGCAAAAAACTAATAATTTCTTTGACAATAATCATTAACAACACCAATTGAATGGGATGACCACCACCATCAATCTTTCGATGGCCACCACAACAACACCAACACCAACACCAACACCACCCACCACCACAACATCAACAACTTTCTTCATAACACAACCGCCAACAAAACCTGTTACCACCAAAATCAACAGCAGCAGACTCATCATCAATTAAAAAAAAAATTCTTTTGTTTCCATAGATCTTGTTTCCAATTGGAATTGGTGTACCAAATTAATGAAGAAAATCAGCACTGGTGTTCCACCACCATAAACAAAAAAAAAAAAAAATCAGCTCTTGTTTTGGGTATAATTAATAGAGATTGATTTGGGTGTTGGTGGTACTGGTTTGATTTTGTGGAGGGGGTTTTGTTTGTTGGTGGCACGACGACGATGATTGGAGGGGTTCTATTTGGGTGTTGGGTTTGCTGGTGGTCTTGCTTTCGGCGGTGGGAGAGGGAGATGGAGGGTTTGCTAATAGTTTTGGCGAAGGGGAGAGAGAGAGAGAGAGGATTCAAGTTGTGTATATATATGTTTGTAATTTTTAGAAATATCAAGGGTAAAAGAGTCTTTTTGGCACTTGTCCTATGTATGGGACAACTCTGGCTGAGGTGAAACAAGTTTTTGTGGTTATTGTCCCACCTTGTCCCGTCTCATGCTAATAGCGTGTCAAACGTGGGGCAACAAAAAGTTGTCCCGTCCCGTCCCGCATGCCAAACGCACCCTTGTTTGGTTGGAAGGAGAAAAGAGAGGAGGAGAGGAGGAGAGGTTATTGTCCCACCTTGTCCCGTCCCATGCTAATAGCGTGTCAAACGTGGGGCAACAAAAAGTTGTCCTGTCCCGTCCCGCATACCAAACACACCCTTGTTTGGTTGGAAGGAGAAAAGAGAGGAGGAGAGGAGGAGAGGAGGGAGGAGATCTCCCTCTGGGCCTACCATATTGAATCCCCCCAATGATGGGAGGATCACAATGGAGGGAGAGATTGGTTGGGTTGGATTGGGTTGGATTGGGTTGGGTTGGGTTGGGGGGTAAAGACAAAAATACCCTCCATTTTTCTATTACCCTCCAATTTTGTAAAAGGCAATATAGTAATTTTATAAATTATATACCAATCAATCCATTCAACCCATTTTCAATACCAAACAATATGGATGATATATGTTATCCTCTCCATCTTCATACTCTCTCTCCTTCTTAATTCATCAATCCCTCATACTCTTCCTCTCTCCTACTAAGCATAGTGTAAGTATCCCTTTAACGAGGTAACATTTTGATAATTAAATATATTACGGGTTGTTTTTGCAATTTTTTTTTTAAATTTGAATAAAAACAAAACATTTACTTGACTTTGTGCCCGCCCTTATAACTTATAAGTTACGTTATTGCACAGCTTAAGAACTAAGAAGACCTTTATATTAAAAAGTAAACAATGTTTTATTTAACCATTTTATGCACGGTAAAACTTGTAATTCGTCAACATGGGCGTATTGATAAGAGAGAATTTAGTTCATAAAAGGGAAGAAGGAGAAGAAGAAAGAAACGTGAGATTGGAGAGTATTTGAGTTATATTTTGCCTATCTTACTCCTTCTCAATTGGGTCCTTTTATAGGACTATATGTGATAACTCGTAACCCACAAAAGTAGGACGAGATCGATACAAACTCAACCTTACAGACTAACAATTTAATCAAACTAAACTATCTAATTTATTCCCTCAATAGCTAAGAAAATTATTAGCTCAAACTACCTCCTATTTGCATGCATGAAGCCATTTGCTTGCATGAGTCATACACAAAATTATGTCACATATCATTCCCCACCCCTTAGTTCAGCTGGTAAATGGATGAGCCTAGAGTTTGGATAAATGATTCCTAGGTCAGCGACTCGAATCCTACCAATGTTCAAAGCTTAAAAAAAAATATACATATGATCCCGGATTAATAGATATTAAAAAAAAAAAAACTTGTAATGAAGAGAATGCAAGTCTCATATGATAAACGACTTCAATTTTTATCTCCCATATATTATGATGAGTTCATGGTAATAAAATAACAACATTTTTAAATGGTTCATGTGTTTATTGGGATTTACCGAAATCATATACTATATACATCTTCCAAATATTTACTCCCATATGTATTTAATTTATATGTATGATTTGAACCTTTATAATCATCACTAACATGGAAGTAGGGGTCCACAACAAAACTACAACAAATCTTGAAAGAATATTTCATCCTTCTATTTTATTTTTTTCTCAATAATATGGGAAACATGTTTCATTGCTTCTACTTTAATATCATGATATTTATAGTTAAGGTGGTGGATAGATCGTGGCCGTCCACTATAAGAAGAGCCTTTTAATTTCTAATTTTCTACATATCATGAAACACATTACCCAGGGCCACCAATACCATCATCACACTTTTCAAAAAAAGGTATCACCACCATAGCTGCAATGAAACGACAACGTTTGGGCCATTTTCAAATTTTGTGCATTATTATTATTCATTCAACTTTTTTATCATTTCTATTTGGAAAAAGATTGTCATTCCAACTTTTAACTCTCTTATCTTCCAAATCAATTGGAAAAGTATTAAATCAATATAAATCAATAAAAAACCTTAAAAGGATAGTGGGGTTACTGGGGCAATTGATTTGGTTGGACAAATAACCAAGTGAAAGAGTTTTTAATGAAACAAGTGTATCATGTCAAATTTTTTAGGTTGATATAAGTAAGTAGTTCATTGGATGAACACGAGGATAACATGGTAGGTCTAATTCATTGTGCAATTTCTCTATAAATTAAAAAATATATATATTCATTTACTATTTAAAAAAATTGTCAATCCATCTTTTAACCTCTATATTCTAAAATTAATCGAAAAGTACTAATTCATCGACAGTAAAAGATGAATTAAAAACTTAAAAAGACAAAGGTGGTAATTGATTTGGTTGGATAAATTCCAAAGATAAAAAGTTTTCAATAAAATAACCGTATCATATCATATTTTATAAATTGATATATGTCTATATTTCATTGGATGAGCGTAAGGATAATATGGTAGATCTAATTCCTTTTGAACTTTTACAAATAGATTAGAAAAAATATATTTAAATATATTTAAATATTTAATCGATTATATTTCATATAAAATGATACACCTAATTCCTTAGTCCTTACGAATTTTCTCCAACGGATTAGAAATATATATATATATATATATATAATATTTCATTGACCTTATTTCATTGGATGAACATGATAATAACATGATAGACTTAATTTTTTAAGGAGTTTCTCCAAAAAATATATATATATATATTCATTTACTAATTTCGATGGGTCTATTACCACCAAAAATAGTTCTTCCTGATCTCTTAAAATATCAAAATTAACCTTAATTATTAAATTGTCTCTCTTCAAGTCTACGCAATCAATTTTGGATTAAGACATTATCTTTTTTCCTCATAAGTTCATCAACATTTAACAGATATATATATTTAATAATAATAATAAATAATAAATAATTGTGGACCAACAAGCATATTGTTTCGTGGAATTTTCTCTTCCTGCTCAGGTCGAGTTGGCGATTTAATTCAGAACACAGCTCTTGTTTTAATTTAACATTTCTCTGAAATCTGAAAATAAAATTCCACATTTTTGTCTAACCTAAGAGTCACAGACTCCATAAAGTCAAACAAACACGTCACCCCTCAAGAACTCTCTGAGTCTCTGTGGCCCACCTATCTATCTCGTCTGTGTTCAGATTTGTCTTTAAAAAGAAACACACCACTCTCTGATTTCTTATTGCATTTCGTTTTTCATCTTCTTCCCCCTGTGTTCTTTCTGCAAAATTTGAGTGTTGAGTTGCAGACAAAGTCACCATGGTTGGTACTCAACCCCAAACCGATCAAGACTATAATCAACCAGCTGTTAGTTTCTATCTCTCCCCCTCTCTAACTCTATTGGCTGCAAACTGCAAACTTTCCTACCCTTTTGAAGTTTTTGTCTGTTTAACTTTTTATTTCTCTGCCTGGGATTTTTTGCTTTGTCATTAACTGTGTTCTTGCATAAATTGCATGCCTACCCACCAATTATATATCATGTATTTTTCATTTCTTGTTATTAGTTTCTTAAAAAGAAAAAAACAGAGTTTTTCATTCAATAGATGAAAATGCACTTGTTATATGTTATGATTTAGCATATAATTCTGGGTTTAGAGTGTTTTTAATTTATTTTTGTTGTAATACAAATATAAAATCTTCCTAGTACATGTGAATGCAAATATACAACCTTCGACTTAAAAAAGGTGCAATTTTTCCACTTTCTTCTTCTTTGATTTTAATGTTACTTTTTTAAAATTAAAAAAAAAATGTCGGTGGATATAAAAACCCTAACCTTCTGCATACGGCACCAGTTTTGATTTTTCAACTGCATTCCAGTAAGATGTGGATACCATTCATCAAGTTGACCAAAACCATCATGTTATGTGTGTAATGAGTTTTGTCTTTTTTTTTTCAATGAATTGTAAATTCATGAATCTATTTATTGTTTCCTACTTTAATAAATGATACTATTGTTAACATTTAATATGAGTTATGCTACCCACTTATATATATATATATATATATATATATATGTCTTCCTTGTGACTTACAGTCTGGAAATTTCTATTTTTTATTACACAAACTCTAATCTGTCCTCCTTTCATCAAAGGATGGGTGTTGATAATGATGGCCAAATTGCAATTAAAAATCTTAAAATTAGGTAGACCAAATTTTCCCAACTGATATATCTTAATCTGATTAAACAAAAACAGAACTTTGTCATAATTAGTTTTAGTGAATTTTAATCCTTGTGTGTATATATTTGATTAAAAGCTGACCATTTACAGTATGAACTGGTTAGTTTTGGTATATGGACTCAATAGGAAGGCAAGGTAAATTTAGAATTGATAAGGGGTTTTTTTTTTTTTTTTTTTTGGTTCTATAGAGATTGGTTCTATATAAATTCATTTTTTTGAGATTTCCAGAACAACCCATAGAAGTTTCCAATATACTACTGCTTGTATATCTAGGATCTAGGATCATGGTTTCATTCTACCAATTTTATTTTAACAAAGTGAAACAAAAGTCAAGTTTGGATGTTGTTACCAACCTCAACTTTATTGGATTGTCTTGTACACATTTGTATAATAAAACTTTAAATTACACAGTCCGATATTGCTGTTTTAAGGATACAATTGCTTACTTGGTTATTTTATTTTTAAATGGGCTGCAAGGTTTTGTTTCTAAATTAATGAAAATGGTGTTATGATCAAACACACAGAATGATGAAAGATTAGCAAAGCAGAAAGCCATTGATGATTGGCTTCCAATTACTGGATCAAGGAATGCAAAATGGTGGTACTCAGCTTTCCACAATGTTACTGCCATGGTTGGAGCTGGTGTCCTCGGTCTACCTTATGCAATGGCGGAGCTTGGATGGTAATGTTCAATTCACATTTTTTTCAATTAGAGCATGTTTTCTTTTTTTGTCTTAACCAAGCAAAAGTACTTGAGAGTTGGTTTTAAACTTACAGTATTAAATTTAGCACCAAGTTAAGATTGACATATGTTAACTTCTCTGTTTTTTATTTCAGGGGTCCTGGGGTCGCTATATTAATCTTATCATGGGTCATCACTCTATACACACTATGGCAAATGGTTGAAATGCATGAAATGGTTCCGGGAAAACGGTTTGACAGATACCACGAACTGGGGCAGTATGCCTTTGGTGAAAAACTTGGTCTCTACATTGTAGTGCCACAACAACTAATTGTTGAAGTTGGTGTCTGTATTATCTACATGGTTACTGGAGGAAAATCACTGAAGAAGTTCCATGATACTGTGTGCAGTTCATGCAAAGATATCAAACTCACTTACTTCATCATGATATATGCCTCAGTACACTTTGTGCTATCTCATCTCCCCAACTTCAACTCCATTTCCGGTGTCTCATTGGCTGCTGCAGTCATGTCTTTGAGGTACTCTCTAGTGTATTTTACTTGTCATTCCTCAATTTTTCTTGTGATAAAATATAATACATGGAGTGAAAATGAAACACAATACTGACTTAAACCAACCTTGCTAGAATCTAAGGGAGAAAATGAAACAAATTTTGAGAAAAGCAGTATTTCTTTGACACCTTAGACAATCCAAAATTATTATAAAGATCAAGAAGTATCCCACTTAGACATACATAGTTCTGCATTTTAAAAATTAAATTCGCATGCTAACCTTAAGTTTCTGTTTTTATGCTGTCATGCAGTTACTCTACCATTGCTTGGGGAGCTTCTGTCGATAAGGGTGTTCAGCCATATGTGCAATATGGCTACAAAGCTAAGACTACTGCAGGAACAGTCTTTAACTTCTTTAGTGCCTTGGGGGAAGTGGCTTTTGCCTATGCCGGGCACAATGTTGTGTTGGAGATCCAAGCAACAATCCCGTCTACACCTGAGAAGCCATCCAAGGGTCCTATGTGGAGAGGAGTCGTCGTTGCCTATATAGTCGTTGCTTTGTGCTACTTCCCTGTTGCTCTAATCGGCTACTGGATGTTTGGCAATTCTGTTGAAGACAACATTCTCATTTCACTAGAGAAACCTGCTTGGCTTATTGGAATGGCTAACATTTTTGTGGTTATTCATGTTATTGGAAGCTACCAGGTGTGAATCACACTTACAGATTCCTTTTTGGTTATTTAAGTTTGATCATAATCTTTCAGGTTTATTTTATTAATCTACTTTTATTTGCATTGATGCAGATCTATGCAATGCCGGTGTTTGACATGATGGAAACTTTATTGGTAAAGAAATTGAATTTCAGACCCACATGGACGCTTCGTTTCATTGTACGCAATGTTTATGTGGGTAAGTAAATTCCCCATTTACCAAGTCATGTTTTATATCAAAACTAGATTGTGCAAGTAAATTCCCCATTTATCATGTCATGTTTTATGTCAAAACAAGATTTTGATCGTTTCTTCATCGCAGGATTTACAATGTTCGTGGCCATTACCTTCCCTTTCTTTGGAGGTCTGCTTTCATTCTTTGGAGGATTTGCTTTTGCCCCAACAACATACTTTGTAAGCAACAATCTGCCTATGTAGAATTTTATTTTTTGATAAAAGTTTACTGATACACTGTATAATTTTACACATGCTATTATTTCGACAAAATTGTTTCTATGCCAATGCTCAGTCTCTCTCTCTCCCTCATTTTTTTTTTTTTAATTCTCAGTTACCCTGCATCATGTGGCTATCCATCTACAAACCAAGGAAGTACGGCTTATCTTGGTGGACTAACTGGGTATGTTTACTTGATTCCTATATAACTGATCATTAATTTGTTTGTTTCAAGTTCTGTTGATCTCATGTGATTTCCACTGGTTTCAGATATGCATTGTATTTGGCCTATGTTTAATGATTTTATCACCTATTGGAGGATTGAGGCAAATCATACTTACAGCCAAAACTTACGAGTTCTACTCATAAGTCTTTCTCCCAAACAAAACCAAGGGGAACCGGGTAGTTCTGAAATGTGAATCAATCAAGAAAACAAATATTTTGATGTGGGTAAACAGGGTTCTTCTGGTAATCATTGGGAACCGAAAAGGTGTTCTCCAGAGTATTGGGTTGCTGCTTACTTGCGGAAGTTGAAATTATTGTCAGACAACCAAGTGAAGGGGAATTCCTTACAGGCTTTTTCATGTTTTGTTTTTCTTTATACAATTAAAAGAAGATAAGTTGTTTATGCATATACTACACTTTTATCGTTGTGTTCTTGTGAATTTTCTGTTTTTACTGTCAATGAAATGGAATTTAAATTGATGTTTCTTTGCAGCAATAATATGTATTGTTTCTTTGCAGCAATGTGTATTGTTTCTTTTTCTGGAAATTCTTCCCAGAAAAAATCAAAGAACTCAAAACATTACAAAAATCAAAAGTTGTCTATTGCTCACCAAAATTATATTCTTCACAAAATAATAACAATAGCTGCTTCAGCAAAATCTTGTATCAAAAGAAAGCGAAACAGAAATATAACCGGTTACCTTTTAAACGTGTGACTGTAGAGGATACTCAGATAGCAGTCTTCCTAGTTTACTACATTTCATCAACACAATAAAGGGAAATCCTAGTTTATTACCTTGTCCATTTTGGTTCTGCAATTTCATATGGCAAAGCTTCCAAGGCACCTGATATCTCTCATCAGGATTTGGCTATCCAAACCTCGTCTGGAATTCTCAACGTTGTTCAGTTTCATGAATTCAGATTGACAAAGCCTTCAAACTAACATAATAAACATATGGAATTCTTCAAAACAATTAAACAAAGAAAATAGCTATCACAATACAAAAGTAACAACAAAAGATATGAGTCTCACAATTGAACCTATGACATATGAAGACCACTTGACGTAAGAAAGAAATTTGAAACCTCAGTTCTCTCCAAATGGTATTAGTTCACAAAAAAAAAAGAAGGTAAATGACCCGATTACGTAGCTGGATTGTATTCTCTCCTTACCTCACCTTGTCCTCACATAAACCAATAGTCTTGATTAATTCTATTTTTAGTAATAGAAATAATCTATACTATTGATTTGTTATATTAGACACATGACAATTGATTATGAAGGTGAGGACAATTAAGGTGATGAGAGGATTCAGATCCTAGCTGATAACCCTAATTACTATGATCAATTACTATTAGGAATGTTTGATCAATTTGTATTTCTTTCGGATCCTGTAATTGACACACATGTTTTAAATGACTAAATATGCAAATGACCCAATTAGCTAATAACCCTAATTAGTAATTTAGTATGATTATCAACAACAACAAAAAAAAGCAATCCAAAATTACTCTCTTAGTCATTAATTACTCTTAATAAGGAATGTTTGATCAATTTGTATATACCATCCAGTTGGCAAAATCAGATCAATTGCATGAATACAAATCGGATCTGGATCATATAAACCTACTAAATTAAGGCTAGGGACACTTTCCATTTCAGATTTCACCAAGAAAATTAAAATTTCATGAACCAATTTTCTTTTCTTTTCTTTTCTTTTCTTCTCTTTCCAATTCTGTACTTGTCTTGTTTTGGACATGATTGAAGGGAATTGTATTTTTTTATATAAATATTACTATATACTGTAATTATCATTATTTATATTGTAATTGTAATTGTTCTTGTCTCTGTCCCAAATTTTTGAGTTGCAGACAAAGTCATCATGATTGGTGCTCAGGCTCCAACTGGTCAGGATTATAACCAAGAAACTGTTAGTCTCTCTCACTCTATTGGCTGCAAACTTTCCAAGCTTTTTGGAGTTTTTGTTTTTCTCTGTCTGAGATCTTTTGTTTTGTCATCAATTGTGTTCTTTCATAAATTGCATGCTCACCCACCAATTATATATTTGATCAAAAATACAGATTGATGAAAGATTAGCTAGGCAGAAAGCCATTGATGAGTGGCTTCCAATTACTGGATCAAGGAATGCAAAATGGTGGTACTCAGCTTTCCACAATGTTACTGCCATGGTTGGAGCTGGTGTCCTCGGTCTACCTTATGCAATGGCACAGCTTGGATGGTAATCTTCAATTCACATTTTTCAATAGAAATTTTATTTTCCATTTTTTTCCCAAAGTAAAATTCCCCATCCAATGGTGATGTAGGACAAACACTAGAAATAGGAACTAGATACATAATTTAGAGAAAATAAAGAGAATTAGGATTTGGGAACATAGACCGAACATGAAGGGGAGAAACTAAAAAGAAACATGAGATTGGAAAACACACTAATAATGATAAAACAAACCAAACTAATCTCTTAAAGGAGATAATTATCGACAACTAATACTATAGATAACTATTCCCCATTATTCTCCTCGGCTAAGAAAGACTCAACTCCTGACGAGTCAATCATGTTGCATCCATCGAACAACTGAACAAGAAAAAACCACATCTTGTTCAGTTGTTCCTTGTTGGGGCAGCCAATTCATCAACCCAAGTTCACCCACAGGTACATCCATTAACGGTGACAAAACATGGTGAATTGTAGGTGTAGCAGTAGAGAAACCTAACAGTATTAATTGTCGATAATAATCTCCTTTAAAAGATTAGTTTAGGTTGGTGAAAATGACAAGTAGGTTAATTTTGTGAGTAGGTTTGTGGAAGTGTGTATGATTGAGATATGGATCTTATACGAAACTGATGTAGGACAAACACCGGAAATAGGGACTAGATACATAATTTAGAGGAAATATAGAGAATTAGGATTTGGGAACATAGACTAAACATGAAGGGGAGTAACTAAGAAGAAACATGTGATTGGTAAACACACTAAACATTCAACGAGTCTGATTACAAATGTTTCTAAAAGGGCTTTTATAGTTGCTAACATAAAAGAGATAAACATCTAAACTCCCTATAACGATAAAACAAGCCTCAAGTAATCTCTTAAAAGAGATAATTATTAATAACTAATACTATCTAGATAACTATTCCCTATTCCCCATCAAAGGGTGTCCAAATCCAAACTTAGAGTGTGTTTTTGATGTCTCAGCCAAGCAAAAGTACTTGAGAGTTGGTCTTAAACTCACAATATTTAATTTAACACTATTTAGGATTAATATATATTAACTTCTCTGTTTTTCATTTCAGGGGTCCTGGTGTTGCTATATTAGTCTTATCATGGATCATCACTCTATACACACTATGGCAAATGGTTGAAATGCATGAAATGGTTCCGGGAAAACGGTTTGACAGATACCATGAACTGGGGCAGTATGCCTTTGGTGAAAAGCTTGGTCTGTACATTGTAGTCCCACAACAACTGGTTGTTGAAGTTGCGGTCTGCATAGTCTACATGGTTACTGGTGGAAAATCACTGAAGAAGTTCCATGATACTGTGTGTAGTT
Source organism: Acer negundo (assembly GCA_035582765.1). Lineage (NCBI taxonomy): Eukaryota > Viridiplantae > Streptophyta > Magnoliopsida > Sapindales > Sapindaceae > Acer > Acer negundo. The sequence continues at coordinate 8,076,306 of CM069237.1, read as the reverse complement.
CATGCAAAGATATCAAACTCACTTACTTCATCATGATATTTGCCTCAGTTCACTTTGTACTCTCTCATCTCCCCAACTTCAACTCCATTTCCGGTGTCTCGTTGGCTGCTGCAGTCATGTCCTTGAGGTACTCTCTAGTGTAGTTTACATGTTATTCCTCAATTTTTATGATGCTGAAATATAATACATGGGAGTGAAATTTGTGTGCTAACATTAAGTTTTTGTTTTTATGGTGTCATACAGTTACTCTACCATTGCTTGGGGAGCTTCAGTCCATAAGGGTGTTCAACCAGATGTGCAATATAGCTACACAGCTGAGACTACATCAGGAAAAGTCTTTAACTTCTTTAGCGCCTTGGGGGATGTGGCTTTTGCCTTTGCTGGGCACAATGTTGTCTTGGAGATCCAAGCAACAATCCCATCTACACCTGAGAAGCCATCCAAGGGTCCTATGTGGAGAGGAGTTATCGTTGCCTATATAGTTGTTGCTTTGTGCTACTTCCCTGTTGCTCTTATTGGCTATTGGATGTATGGCAATTCTGTCGAAGACAACATTCTCATTTCATTAGAGAAACCTGCATGGCTTATTGCAATGGCTAACATGTTTGTGGTTATTCATGTTATTGGAAGCTACCAGGTGTGAATCACACTTACTAATTGCTTTTTGTTTATTTCAGTATGATCACCATCTTTCAGCTTCTTTTTTTTCTCAATCTAGTTTTATTTGCATTAATGTAGATCTATGCAATACCGGTGTTTGACATGATCGAAACTGTATTAGTAAAGAAATTGAATTTCAAACCCACAAGACTGCTTCGTTTCGTTGTACGCAATGTGTATGTGGGTAAGTAAATTCCCTATATACCAAGTTAGGTTTTATGTCAGAGAAGACAGTTCAAGTAAATTCCCCATTTACCAAGTCAAGGTTTTATGTCAAAACAAGATTGTGATTGTGAATCATAGTCCCACGTCCCTTGGGCGCCCCTCACTCTATGAGCTAGCTTTTGGGGTTGAGTTAGGTCTAAGACCACTCTAACTGTGATAATTTCTTCATCGCAGGATTAACAATGTTTGTGGGCATAACCTTCCCTTTCTTCGGAGGTCTGCTTGCATTCTTTGGAGGATTTGCTTTTGCCCCAACAACATACTTTGTAAGCAACAATTTGCTTCTGTATAAATTTATTTTTTTGATGAAAGTTTACTGATACACTCTATAGAATTTTACATATGCTCAGTCTCTCATTTTTAATTGTCATTTGTCAGTTACCTTGCATCATGTGGCTAGCCATCTACAAACCAAGAAAGTTCGGCTTATCTTGGTGGACTAACTGGGTATATTAACTTGATTTCCTATATAACTGATCATTTTTTTGTTTATTTCAAGTTCTGTTGATCTCATGTGATTTCCACTGGTTTCAGTTTTGCATTATAGCTGGCCTATGTTTGATGATCTTATCACCTATCGGAGGATTGAGGCAAATCATACTTTCAGCCAAAACTTACGAATTCTACTCGTAAATGTAAATGGATCGAGAAAACGAATATTATGATTTAGGCAAACAGGGTTCCTTCCGGTAATCATTGGGTGGCTGCTTACCTGTGGAAGTTATTATGGTCAGAGTCAGACAACCAAGCGACGAGGAAATCCTTACTGGCTTTTTCATATTTTTGTTTCTGTCTATAGAAATAAAAAAGATATAAGTTGTTTATGCATGTACTACTGTTTTATCTTCACGTTCGTTTGAGCTACAGAAGTGTTCTTATGGATGAAATGGAGTTTAAATTGATGTTTCTTTGCAGCAATGTGTATTGATTCTTTGTTTGATGTTTTGGCTGTTTAGTGTAATTTATTGGGATTCTGCTGGAAAATCATCCCAGAAAAATCAAAGAAGAAAAATGATTATGTATTTTGATTTAAAGTTTGAATGTTTTCAATAGTTTAATTAGATGCGATAAGAACATGGTTAATTGGTTATGTGGCCGTTTTTATCTGCTTAAAGCTTTTTGGGAATTTTCAAGAGAATTAATTGATGGGAAGCATAAAATAGAATTTAAGTTTTAGAAACATGATGTCCATCCAACGAATATCGATTTAGTTATACAGTGAGAGAAGGAAAACTATTTCTATTTTAAAAAAATCAATGAATACAATGTAATGTAATTTCAATATTACATCAATGAAAACAGTGAAATGAGTTACATCATAACATGAGTCATGAAATAACAAGGTTGAGGCTGCATTGGTGCAACTTACATCATAACATGAGGTAAAGGCATGAAATAACAAGGCTGAGGCTGCATTGGTGCAACACAGTAGTTGCCACCATGCTGTTGCACCGGAATCTGAGGCTTGAAAGACATAGTATAGGCTGCGCAGGGCCCCAGTTGTACAGGCATCAGATGAGGAAGACGAATCATAAAACGGGGCTTATACATTCTTCCGATTCTGACATCTTCAAGCCCATATAAAATACCCTCCAAGCTTCCATCTCCAATATGGTCCATCATCTTGGCATAAACCTGAGCAGTCAACAAGCTATCCGAGCCGGCATTGTGAGCCTCGCCAAGTCTCCTCACATGCAAGATTCTTGAAAGCTTGGCCAAGCCGACTTCAACGTCCTTCAACCCCTCGGAATACTTGGCCGCCAACTTCAAGTCCACCAACTTGTTAAAGAACGAAGAGGCCTTCGCAGCAAAATCTCGGGCTGTGTTTGGCAGCAGTGTCTCGCAAGTGAAGAGTTTCAACACATGCGCCAAATCGTATGTACCGTGAAAAGTGACCCATTTGAGATTGCGGTGTATTGCCAAGATCTTGAGGAAATTCATGACGAAAACGTTCCTGGGAATCCCATCTTGTCTGATTTTTTGAAAATCAAGACCGCTTTTCTTCAAAAACTTGATGGAGGACTGCACATGAGTTTCTTTTTCCAAATCAAACTTGAAATTGAATTCCCAGGTTGGACCAATGTCACCATGATCGTCCATGAGCGTGATACCAAGTTGAATAATGTTGGTGTTGTCTACATTGAACTTGAGATCATCGTAAAGAATAGCTTCGGATGCACCTCTGGGAGTTTCTCGAAGAAAACCCGGAAACTCGGTGTCAACAGAGAGAACTTTGTATCGGTTTAAGTTCAAAGAAAGAAGGTGAATTTCGTGAGAAAAGTTGCAGTGCCAAACTGGTGTGATGGTCTTCATCATCGTTGATCAATGAGAGAAAATGTGTAGCACAAGAATGTATATATAAGAGAATAGTGTATAAGAGAAACTCTGTTTTCCTACTGAACTAATTAGGTTTTGTGTTGTGTGACTTGTGTCTCAAGCAAGCTATCTTAATTCTGTTCCCCCTTTTTGTTTTGGACTTCTTAATCTTGAACTAATTAGGTTTTGTGTTGTGTGACTTGTGTCTCAAGTTAGCTATCTTTTATTGAAGAGACAAGTAGAAGAAACCCCATCAAATATTTCGCTCGTTCAAAACCAGTGCATCCATCTTTCTCTCTCTCTGTGTTTTCAAATTAACAATCCAAACTTGTCACTCTTTGATTCAATTCACATTAGTTTGTATGAAATTGGGTTGATTTTCACTTCAGCGTAGCATGATCCAATTAAATCGAAAATTTAGGTCAAAATCGAATTAAGTTACAAATATCATGCTTGCTAATGATAAAAGTGGAGCCTCAAAAATGCCCGGATCAGATCATCATCGTAGACTACAAAGATCTTTTTTTTTTCGTCTTTCTAATTTATTTGTTATAAACAGAGGTTGGTATTGTTGGATAATTTGAGAAAAAAAGAAGAAACATATTGGGGCAAAGCCAGCGGCTGAATGTAGTTCCAACAGTGACAGAATTACGAAATTGAGAAGGGGATGAATATATATTTTTTGTAAGAATTACGAAAGTCTTTGTTTTTATGGTGTCATATAGTTACTCTACCATTGCTTGGGGAACTTCTGTCGATAAGGGTGTTAAGCCAGAAGTGCAATATGGTTACAAAGCTAAGAGTGCAACAGGAACAGTCTTTAACTTCTTTAGTGCCTTGGGGGATGTGGCTTTTTCCTTTGCTGGGCACAATCCAAGCAACAATTCCATCTACACCTGAGAAGCCATCCAAGGGTGGTCTTATGTGGAGAGGTTATAGTCGTTACTTTGTGCTACTTCCCTGTTGTTGCTCTAATTGGCTATTCGATGTTTGGCAATTCTGTCGAAAGACGACATTCTCATTTCATTAAACAAACCTGCTTGGCTTATTGCAATGGCTAACATATAACAAACATTATGAGTTTTGTCTTTTATCAACTTTTTTCTGATAAAAATAAAATACATGAAAATGGTGTTATGATCAAACACACAGATTGATGAAAGATTAGCAAAGCAGAAAGCCATTGATGATTGGCATCCAATTACTGGTTCAAGGAATGCAAAAGGGTGGCACTCAGCTTTCCACAATGTTAAAAAAAAAAAGAGTGTTAATTGATGGGAAGCATAAAATTGAATTTAAGTTTTAGGAACATGATGTCCATCCAACGAATATCGATTTAGTAATACAGTGAGACAAGGAAAACTATTTCTATTTAAAAAAAAAAATCAATGAATACAATGTAATGTAATTTCAATATTACATCAATGAAAACAGTGAAATGAGTTACATCATAACATGAGTCATGAGGGAAGTACATGAAATAACAAGGTTGAGGCTGCATTGGTGCAACTTACATCATAATATGAGGTAAAGGCATGAAATAACAAGGCTGAGGCTGCATTGGTGCAACACAGTAGTTGCCACCATGCTGTTGCACCGAAATCTGAGGACTGAACGATATAGTATAGGCTGCACATGGCCCCAGTTGTACAGGCATCGGATGAGGAAGAGGAATCATAAAACGGGGCTTATACATTCTTCCGATTCTGACATCTTCAAGCCCATATAAAAAACCCTCCAAGCTTCCATCTCCAATATGGTCCATCATCTTGGCATAAACCTGAGCAGTCAACAAGCTGTCCGAGCCGGCATTGTGAGCCTCGCCAAGTCTCCTCACATGCAAGATTCTTGAAAGCTTGGCCAAGCCGACTTCAACGTCCTTCAACCCCTCGGAATACTTGGCCGCCAACTTCAGGTCCACCAACTTGTTAAAGAACGAAGAGGCCTTCGCAGCAAAATCTCGGGCTGTGTTTGGCAGCAGTGTCTCGCAAGTGAAGAGTTTCAAAGCATGCGCCAAATCGTATGTACCGTGGAAAGTGACCCATTTGAGATTGCGGTGCATTGCCAAGATCTTGAGGAAATTCATTACGAAAACGTTCCTGGGAATCCCATCTTGTTTGAGTTTTTGAAAATCAAGACCGCTTTTCTTCAAAAACTCGATAGAGAACTGCGCATGAGTTTCTTTTTCCAAGTCGAACTTGAAATTGAATTCCCATGTAGGACCGATGTCACCATGATCGTCCATGAGCGTGATACCAAGTTGAATAATGTTGGTTTTATCTACATTAAACTTGAGATCATCGTAAAGAATAGCTTCGGGTGCATCTCTGGGAGTGTCTCGAAGAAAACCAGGAAACTCGGTGTCAACAGAAAGCACTTTGTATCGGTTTAAGTTCAAACAGAGAAGGTGAATTTCGTGAGCAAAGTTGCAGTGCCAAACTGGTGTGATGGTCTTCATCAGCGTTGATCAATGAGAGAAAGTGCGTAGCACAAGAATGTATATATAAGAGAGTAGTGTAGGGCAAATAGGAAATTCTTTTAGGTTTAGTACTTCTACTCTCCTGTTTCCTTTTTGTTTTGGACTTCTTAATCCTGAACTAATTAGGTTTTGTGTTTTTGTTCAGGACTTCTTAATCCTGAACCATATTGGGGCAAATCCAGCAGCCGAATGTAGTTCCAACTTCCAACAGTGACCATGCTTGGAATTATGAAATTGAAAAGGGGATGATTTTTTTTATGTTTTTTTGTAATAAATAATATATATTATTCTGGCAAGGGTAAATTTGTCTTTTTGTGAATTTGGTTTGTCAACTTTTTAGGTGCACTAGTGCAATTTTTTTTCTATTGTTAGAACAAGAGTATGCATAAGTGTATTTACATGTCATTCCTCAATTTTTATGATGCTTGTGCTAACGTTAAGTTTTTGTTTTTATGGTGTCATACAGTTACTCTACCATTGCTTGGGGAACTTATGTCGATAAAGCCAGATGTGCAATATGGTTACAAAGCTAAGACTACAACAGGAACAGTATTTAACTTCTTTAGTGCCTTGGGGATCAAGCAACAATCCCATCTACACCTGAGAAGCCATCCAAGGGACTTATGTGGAGAGGAGTTATTGTTTGCCTATATAGTCGTTGCTTTGTGCTACTTCCCTGTTGTTGCTCTAATTGGCTGTCGGATGTTTGGCAATTCTGTCGAAAGACATCATTCTCATTTCATTAAACAAACCTGCTTGGCTTATTTCATTAATTCTGCTGTGGTGATTTTTGAGAAAGCCGCAGTTTATCTGCAGGAGTTTTAGAATACTCGACGAGCCTCTTTTACATCAGATGGATTGGATCCCTCCTCCATTTGGTTGTCTGAAGCGCTATACTGATGCTGCAGTCAAAGATAATCTTTCTTTTGGGGTTGGTGTTTTTATCAGGAACCATGAGGGTAATTAGGAGCTTGCTGCTATTTCGAACCAAGAGATTGGGGAATTTCTTGCTTTGAGAGGAGGGCTTTTGTTGGCTAAGCATTTGAATATCACGGTGGATTTGGTGGAATCTGATGCTTCAAATGTTATCTTTGCTCTTTGGGCCCTGCAGGTCTTATTATTGATGATATTAAAAGCCTCTGTAAGGTTGTAGGTGTCTCTAAATGCTATCCCATTCACTTGCTTCTGAAATGCGAATCGATCAAGAAAACGAATATTATGATCTGGGCAAACAGGATTACTTGTGGAAGTTGAAATTATAGTCGGAGTCAGACAACCAAGTTACCAAGCGAAGGGGAATTCCTTACTGGCTTTTTCATATTTCTTTAGTTGTTTATACATGTTAGAAGTTTAAATACTATTGTTGGACCATTTCCCATCTTGGGTATGTTGATTACTAACATGGTATCAGAGCATTGATCCTCCCAGGAGTCATGAGTTCAACTCCTCACACGTGATTGCATTTGCATTTGTTATTTATAATTTGAATTTGTTTGAATATATGTTTGGGTTTGGGCCACGTGCCAAGCCATATGGTCTTGTACGTGAGGGGGTGTGTTACTAATGCGTTTGGGTTACAGAAGTGTTCTTTATACTTCTTATGGATTTCTGTTTTTTACTGTCAATGAAATGGAGTTTAAACTGATGTTTCTTTGCAGCAATAATGTGTATTGATTCTTTATTTGATATTTTGGCTGTTTAGTGTAGTTAATTATGCAGGAAAAATCATCACAGGAAAATCAAAGAAGTAAAAACATTACAAAATTCAGAAGTGTGTTGTTACTTCTTACTTGAGTATGTAGAAAAATGAGACAATGAAAGAAATGTTCAAATCTCATCATTAAAAATTTAAAATGTATTTAGATAAGTCCCTCGAAGTAGACATACTACCAAAGCCTTCAAACTAACATAATTAATATACGGAATTCGTGAAAACAATTAAACAAACCAAGTCCGTAAAGAAAATAGCTAACACAATACAAAAGATACAATGAGTCCCGCAAATGAACCTATAACATGTGAAGAACAGTTGTTTATATGAACTTTGGATCCCCAAGGTAAGGAAGAAATTTGAACCTCAAGTCTCTCCCAAATGATATTAGTTCAACAACAAAAAAAGTAGATGGCCCGATTAGCTAATAATTCCAATTACTGTGATCAATTGCTATAGTAAGCAATTTAAATTGCATTCAAATTCATTAATTAATTACTCTTAATCTGGAATGTTTGATCAATTTGTATTTGACCCAGGTTCTGTAATCTGTACTCATTCATTGAAATGATAATTAATAACGTTGTACCAATTGGGATTCTTTGCTTTACATATGTAAATGAACCAATTAGCTAATAACCCTAATCAGTAATTTAGTGTGATCAGCTCAGTTGCTATATCAAGCAGTCCAAATTTACTATCTTACTAATTAATTAATCTTAATTAGGAATGTTAGATCAATTTGTATATATCATGACGAGATAAGGTTGGTCTGGTGATAAATCTTGCACACCTGTACCATGAGGTTACGGGTTTGAGTCATCCCCTTCCTAAAAAAATCAAAATTTATGTAATTATGTAATATTTAAGATAAAATAAAATAAATTATATATAGCATCCAGTTGGTAAAATCAGATCAATTTCATGAATTTGAATATTACTATATATTGTAATTATCATTATTACTCAAAATTATTTATTAGGTTCTTCCTGTCATAACGTCCAGCTGTTAAACATTATTCCAATAAGAACCAATTTAATTTCATTATTATTTCTAAATAATGATTTTTAATCGTGTTTAAAAAAAAAAAAAAAACTATTAGGTCTTTTAGTAGACTTTTTAATTACGTTTTAATTGAAATAAATAAGGAAACAAGCATCTTTTTTTTCTGAAAAAAATGGAAATATGTATCGATCCATATAATCAATATTTATCGAGATACGTATAATCATCGGTCTATATAATCAATAAATATGGTTATTACTAGTAAAATCATCACATCATTTACGCAATGAATCTAGACAGTTTAGAACATTATTCTTTTCTTCAAATACAAACATCAGTTTCATAATCTGTGATTTGTTATTGCATTTCCTTTTATCTTCTTCCCTGAAAATTTTTTAGTGAGTGGTGAGTTGCAGAAAAAGTGACCATGGTTGGTACTCAACCTCCAACTGATCAGGACTATAGCCAAGCAACTGTTAGTCTCTATCTATCTCTCTCTGTTTTGGCTGCAAACTTTCCAAGCCTTTTGGAGTTTAAATTTTTTATTTTTCTGTCTAGGATCTTTAGTTTTGTCTGTTCTTGCATATATTTCATGCCCACCCACCAATTACATATAATTTATATTCATTTCCAATTCTTTCTTGTTATTATTTTCTTTAAAAAATAAAAAATAAAAACTGAGTTTTTAATTTTCCTTTGGCAACACATGAAAATGCATGTCAGATAAAAAAAAAAAAAAATGCAATAACTTGCTATATGATTAATTTAGTATGCTATGTGTTATGGGTTTTATAAATTATCAATTTTTTTCTGATAAAAATAAAAATACATGAAAATGGTGTTATGATCAAACACACAGATTGATGAAAGATTAGCAAAGCAGAAAGCCATTGATGATTGGCTTCCAATTACTGGTTCAAGGGATGCAAAATGGTGGTACTCAGCTTTCCACAATGTTACTGCCATGGTTGGAGCCGGTGTCCTCGGTCTACCTTATGCAATAGCACAGCTCGGATGGTAATCTTCATCAACTCACATTTTTTCAATAGAGTTTTTTATTTTCCATTTTGTTTCCAAGTAAAATTCCCCAGCCGAGGGTGTCCGGATTCAATTCTCAACCTAGCAAAAGTACTTGAGGGATGCTTACAAATATATAATTTATCACCATGTTAAGATTGATATATGTTACCTTTTCTATTTTCCATTTCAGGGGTCCTGGTGTTGCTATATTATTCTTATCATGGATCATCACTCTATACACACTATGGCAAATGGTTGAAATGCATGAAATGGTTCCGGGAAAACGATTTGACAGATACCATGAACTGGGGCAATATGCCTTTGGTGAAAAACTCGGTCTCTACATTGTAGTGCCTCAACAACTAGTTTGTGAAGTTGCTGCCTGCATTGTCTACATGGTTACTGGTGGCAAATCACTGAAGAAGTTCCATGATACTGTGTGCAGTTCATGCAAAGATATCAAACTCACTTACTTCATCATGATATTTGCCTCAGTTCACTTTGTACTCTCTCATCTCCCAAACTTCAATTCCATTTCCGGTGTCTCGTTGGCTGCTGCATTCATGTCCTTGAGGTACTCTCTATTGTATTTTACATGTCATTCCTCAATTTTTGTGATGCTGAAATATAATACATGGGAGCGAGTGAAATTTGTGTGCTAACCGCTAACGTTAATGCAGTTACTCTATTATTGCTTGGGGAGCTTCAGTCCATAAGGGTGTTCAACCAGATGTGCAATATAGCTACAGAGCTGAGACTACATCAGGAACAGTCTTTAACTTCTTTAGTGCCATGGGGGATGTGGCTTTTGCCTATGCCGGGCACAATGTTGTCTTGGAGATCCAAGCAACAATCCCATCTACACCTGAGAAGCCATCCAAAGGTCCTATGTGGAGAGGAGTTATCATTGCCTATATAGTCGTTGCTTTGTGCTACTTCCCTGTTGCTCTTATTGGCTATCGGATGTTTGGCAATTCTGTCGAAGACAACATTCTCATTTCATTAGAGAAACCTGCATGGCTTATTGCAATGGCTAATATGTTTGTGGTTATTCATGTTATTGGAAGCTACCAGGTGTGAATCACACTAACGGATTCCTTTTTGGTTATCCCAGTTTGATCATAATCTTTTAGGTTTATTTTATCAATCTAATTTTATTCGCATTGATGCAGATCTATGCAATGCCGGTGTTTGACATGATAGAAACTTTATTGATAAAGCAATTGAATTTCAGACCCACAAGAACGCTTCGTTTCGTTGTACGTAATGTGTATGTGGGTAAGTAAATAAGAAGATTGTGCAAGTAAATTCCCCTATTTACCGAGTCATGGTTTTAGTCAAAACAAGATTGTGATCATTTCTTCCTCGCAGGATTTACAATGTTCGTGGCTATAACCTTTCCTTTCTTCGGAGGTCTGCTTGGATTCTTTGGAGGATTTGCTTATGCCCCAACAACATTCTTTGTAAGAAACAATCTGCTTCCGTAGAATTTTATTTATTTGGTGAAAGTTTAAAGATATACACTATAGAATTTTACATATTCTATTGTTTCAACAAAATTGTTTCTATGTCAATGCTCGGTCTCTCATTTTTAATTGTCACTTGTCAGTTACCGTGCATCATCTGGCTAGTTATCTACAAACCAAGAAAGTATGGTGTATCTTGGTGGACTAACTGGGTATATTTACTTTATTCGTCGTACATAACTGGTTAATTATTAATTTTTTGTTTCAAGTTCTGTTGATCTCATGTGATTTCCACTGGTTTCAGTTTTGCATTATAGCTGGCCTATGTTTGATGATCTTATCACCTATCGGAGGATTGAGGCAAATCATACTTTCAGCCAAAACTTATGATTTCTACTCTTAAGTCTTTTTCCCAAACACCAAGGGGAAATGGGCGATTCTGAAATGTGAATCGATCAAGAAAACGAATATTATGATTTGGGCAAACAGGGATCTTCCTATAATCATTGGTGGCTGCTTGCTTACCTGTGGGAGTTTGTCAGACAACCAAGCGAAGGGAAATCCTTACTGGCTTTTTCATATTTTGTTTTTCTCTATAGAATTAATCAATACAAGTTGTTTATGCACATTCTACAGTTTTAACTTGGAGTGCATTTTGTGCTTCAGAATTGTTCTTGTTGTTTTCTGGTTTTAATGTCGATGAAATGGAGTTCAAATTGATGTTTCTTTGCAGCAATGTGTCTTGTTTCTTTGTTTGACATTTTGGTTGTTTAGTGTAGTATATTGGGTATCAAATACAACTGTCTTTAGCTGGATTCATTAGGAAAATCATCCCAGAAAAATCAAAGAATTCAATGATAAACTTGCTAGAAATGCAAGTGTTTGATAAAACTTTTAAAGTGTTTACTGAAGAACTCAGAGAAAAGCTTTTTGAAAACTGTAAAGCATAAATGGTGATTGAGAGAGAAAACTGAATTCTTCATTCGTTGATTGTAAATGTTTACAGGCTAAGCTAATCTATTTATACAAAAGCTTGCACAAAAGTCAAATCACTTAGCCTAGAGCAGAAATGCTACCATGACATAAAAGAAAAAAAAAAAAAAAAAAAAACAGTAGTTTTGAGTGGAAGGAGTAGATATAAAGATTGACCATGTCAGTCTTCACAATTTCAGTATACTTTCTGTAAATTAGTTACCAGTCCCTGTGTTACTTCATGGAGGACATAATCTTTGCAGTCAGGAAATATACAGATAGGATAGGTGATAAGGCAATATAGCTGTCATGAAAATGACACAAAAATATTTTAACTCTTTCATGGCCTGCAGAATTGTAATTTCTGCCATTAAATATGGAATTGTTTTCCATATGGATGGAACCTGAAGGATTAGATTATATATGCCTCTATATTGAATGTGACCTTTTGTAACTTTTTACTGTTTCAAGGCCTATCGTGGTTTCTAATTGTATGATTCTTTCATTGCTTTGACTTGTATCTTCCAAACAGACAATGAAAACCAATTTGCTGCTCCCTTCTGCAGAAAGTCTTTACATTTAAAAAAAAAAAAAAAAAAACTATAGATTAAAAATTAGTTTGGCCACTCTGGATAGCTTTACTTGTTTGTGAAGCTTCCTGATGTAAAAACAGAGCTAATGACACATGAATCCAAGATATTAGCACCCAAGTTAAATTTTGAATGAAAACAAATTTACAAGAAATTTCTGATGATTGCACTCAAAACAGAAGAAGGAGCATAATTGATTCACCTAGTTGAAAAACATCCACACACGCATCAGACGCGGACAGAAAATTGAACTAATAAAACAAAGTTTTCAACATCAAGCAAGTCCAACACTCCAGCTCTTGCAAAATTGAAATGGTAGGTAATTTCCTAAATAATGAATCTAGTGAGCAGTAATCAAGTTGCGTAGTTTGCTGCTGTCTGAAGATTCAGCTACTGTGAAAAAATGGTAGTGCTGACAAATCATAACCAACAAGTAGACATTAATATATTCAATTTATCAAGACTATTTTTTTGTCTTCAAGCATGAGAACGGAGATCCCATTACGGTTTCTATCAAGTTCGATATTTTCTATTCCAAGCCTGCTTTTATTTACTTTGTTTTTGCCTTTATGTTTGTTTTCACTTTGCATCTCAGTCTCTGAATTCAAGGCAGAGCAAAATTATGGGGACTCAAGTAGAAACAGATCAAAAAAACCTTGTCAAGGATAAAGTAAGTCTCTCACTCACTCTCTTTTCATTTCTCTAAGATTGAGCCTATGTTTTGACCCAGATATGTTATAATAACAATACCAATGGCAGGTAGATGAAAAACTGAAGAAGCAGAAGGAGATTGATGATTGGCTTCCAATCACATCTTCAAGGAATGCAAAATGGTGGTATGCAGCTTTCCACAATGTCACCGCCATGGTTGGAGCTGGTGTCCTCAGTCTTCCTTATGCCATGGCACAGCTTGGATGGTATATATATATATATATATATATATATATAGATATAGATATATGTCTGCTCATATTTCTAGGCTCAAATTTGTTATATCTTTGAAATTCTGAGAAAATAAAACAGGCTCTGATACCATGTTACAGGGGTCCTGGAGTAGTGATACTGATTCTATCATGGATGATAACCTTGTACACTTTATGGCAAATGGTGGAGATGCATGAGATGGTTCCTGGGAAAAGGTTCGATCGATACCATGAGCTGGGTCAGCATGCCTTTGGAGAAAAGCTTGGTCTGTATATAGTGGTGCCTCAGCAGCTCATCGTTGAAATTGGTGTGGACATAGTTTACATGGTTACTGGAGGAAGATCATTGCAGAAAGTACATGATTTGGTATGCAAAGACTACAAACCAATAAAAACAACATATTTCATCATGATCTTCGCCTCTGTTCACTTTGTTCTCGCTCACCTCCCTAACTTTAACTCTATCTCCGGGATCTCTCTGGCTGCTGCAGTCATGTCTTTGAGGTAATATATACCCTCAGAACACTTTTTTTTTTTTTTTTCAATAACTATATATATTGACATTTACTCTCTTTTTTATGTTTGATGCGATGCCTGCCTGCACTAAAAATATAAATATATGCAGTTACTCTACCATAGCATGGGCAGCTTCCGCGCACAAGGGAGTTCAACCAAACGTGGAATACGGCTACAAAGCCTCAACCACACCAGGGACGGTCTTCAACTTCTTCACAGCCTTAGGTGATGTTGCCTTTGCATATGCTGGCCACAATGTGGTGTTGGAGATTCAAGCAACCCTCCCTTCCACGCCTGAAAGGCCGTCCAAAGGCCCCATGTGGAGAGGAGTTATCATTGCATACATTGTTGTGGCTTTGTGCTACTTCCCGGTTGCTCTTGTTGGGTATTATGTCTTTGGAAACAATGTTGAAGACAACATCCTCATTTCATTGGAGAAACCTACTTGGCTCATTGTTACAGCTAACATGTTTGTCGTTGTTCATGTTATTGGTAGCTACCAGGTCAGCACTTTAATTAACAATACCAATACTTAACGTTTCTAAATGCATATATCTCTCTCTCTCAGTGAGTGAGCTTTTACAACTTTGTTGCTTGGTGCAGCTATATGCAATGCCAGTATTTGACATGATAGAAACAGTATTGGTAACCAAACTGCATTTTAAGCCCAGTACACTCCTTCGTTTCGTCACTCGCAATTTGTATGTTGGTGAGTAAATTTCCTCATTTTCCCATCTTGTTCTCTTGTTATCTAACATTTTTAGCTGGGTCTGGCCTTGAAAACCATGTTAATGTGTCTATGAATTAATACAGCTTTCACAATGTTTGTCGCCATCACCTTCCCTTTCTTTGGTGGTCTTCTTGGTTTCTTCGGAGGATTTGCTTTTGCTCCAACCACATACTTTGTAACTCTTTCAATCTTTTTCTGTCCTTGTTGTCCAGCAATTAAAGATTTAAAGCAACACTAATATATGTCTTGTAACTATCTTCATCAGCTGCCTTGCGTTATGTGGCTTGCCATCTACAAACCCAAGAAGTTCAGCTTATCTTGGTTCGCCAACTGGGTATGTTCTCCTTCAAATCAAATATTTAACTGACGATAAGGTTTCAGGTGCGGGATTCTGGTACGTTTTTCATGCGGGATTGACTCTGTATCGTTAAAAAGTGATATTGTCACTTTTGGGAGTGTACAAGTCACCCTGTAATGTTACATAGTCAATCATATACACACAAAAAAAACGTACAGAGATCTTGAGACCGATAATTATTATTGAATTGACTTCATTACATTTTCATCTACTTCAAAACCCAGTTCATGAATCTGATTTGGCCTCTTCAACTGCAGATATGCATTATTCTGGGCATCCTGTTGATGATTCTAGCACCTATTGGAGCGTTAAGGGGTATCATACTCAAGGCCAAGGACTACAAGTTCTACTCTTGAATTGTTCCTTGCACTGGAAGACTTGTTGAGTTTGCTTGCTCTCAAATCCTGCAATGGTGTGCAAGAGAAATAAAGAAGATAATGATGATATGTGCAGAATTGATAAGAGATTAAATAATCAACCATATTTCATTACATTAGTTGGATGTCTCTTAAGCATTTGTTACTTGTTTTGTCTGTGGAGCATGATCTCTTCCATGTTTTCACAATTTTTAGACTTCTCTGTGTCTGCGTGTTGAGTGTGTTCCTTGCATGACTGTATCGCGCACTTCTCAACTGTATTTGAATGTTTTGAGACATGTATATGTATATTTAAGGATTTTTTTTAATTTTTTTTTGGTGTGAAAAAAAAACTCCTTTTGCATCTAAAAATAAGTTGTTAATGATTCATTTTAAGATGCAAGTCTGTTCTCTTCCAATATCCCTGGATTCTGGGTTTTTTTTGAATGCATACAGCAAGCGTTGGCCATGTTTTTTTACAGTAAAAGTAGAGGCATTTTCATTGTGGAATGCAAGAATAAAGGAAGGTCGACATTAATTGGTCTCTCTCGAAACATCTAATAGTTGACATACAAACGACGTGATATATCCATACCTCGTAGAAGCTTTTCACCTCACTCAAAGCTTTTGTCCACCAACTGCAAATTTCTTTTATATATCATTATAGCCACCAACTTTCTTTTATATTTCCAACCAAAATGAATCGGTTGAAGAGAAAACTAAGCTATAGTAATGGCATGATTCATTTATTCTTACTAACCACGCCATCTACTCTCATCAGCTTTTCTGATTCACAAACAATAAAACAGTAGTGAGAAAAATCTTGTCTTAAAAATCATAAAAACATCATCCTACCTCAGTACCTCTTCATTAGAGGGTCTTAAGTATCATTTAGATCATCTATAACTTAATTATCTTCAAATGCCCTCAAAAAATGTCAAAGAGAGATGAGAAAGCAGAGACATAAGATGATAAGAAGGCACACAACATTATTATGCTTGACAGAACATAATAAATAAGTGGAAGGAAATATGTCTTCGTCATACAAGTAAACCCCATGAACTCTTTCAAGATGACCACAAAACTAATTCAATTAAATGCATTGGAATCTAAGAATGACAGAAGCTTTCAATGTATATGCAAGAGAATGCAAATGAATCTTCATTTTATTTCAGAATTTAAAAAGTACTGTTTCAGTCTGCAGCCTGCAAACCTATCACAATCAATTGTTAGTATTAAATGGAAGAAAATCTTGATAAAGGACCCAACAACAATGATCAGAGAGAGAATTTAATACGCAACTAGAAAAATTCAGCTTTAACAATCCGGTAGACCTGTTTCATCGGACCACATAAATGCATTACAACATCATTGATTTGATTTTGTCTCCTTCAACTAACCAAATTCAAATATGCAAAGTAGCCCTATTCATGACTGAAACTTCAGTCACATTCCTTTATCATTGGCCAATATCTAGACACAATATGAAACCCTAACTAAATAAACACGCATCATACCAATTCACACAAGATATGAATCGTTTTCGACAATTCTCTTAGACTAAAACTACTGACGATATAAACCGTATAATGTGAATTTCTTTTCTCTGTTCAAAGAAACAAAAACAACAAATTCCCAATGTAAACACCCATGATTGACAGACACTTAACAGTCACAATTCTTGACACAGTAATGAAACCCTAACAAAATAAACACCCATGATTCCAATTCACAAAAGATTTGAGTCGTTTTCAACAATTCTCTAAGACCAGAACTAATGATGATGATACAAACCTACTAATGTTAATTTGATGATGATGCAAACCTACTAATGTTAAATTTCTTTTCTGTGTTCAAGAAACAAAAAGAACAAATTTTCCAGCATAAAAAGATTCACGAATATTCCAACTAGCTATAAATTCATAATATAAAACAAGTAAAAACAAAATCCCATCACAAAATGGATACGCGAGTCTCATATCCATAGATAAAATTTCTATTTCTTTTTGAGTCACAATGACAAATGTAACGGTTTTTTTGTTTTTTGTTTTTTTAATGTGGTAGCTATCTAACTTTCTTCTCCAAAGACGAAGAAGCTCTCCTTTCTCTAAATAACTCGACCCACAAATTCCAGACCCACAAAATACTAACAGAAATAGCAGAAACAACAACAATTATCCAAGAAATCCAAACCCATTTAGGTATCACATGATCAGCAGCGCCGCTCACGAAGTACGCAACCATGTTGTAAACGAACAAAGGCCCCAGAATCCCTCTAACGACACTGTAGAAGGCGTAAAACGGCGGCGACAGCACGCGATAGAGTTTAGCGGCGAATTCAACGTCGTGCCTCCTCGCGCCTGAGAGAGTCCACCCGTTCTGGCACGCGCTGGTAACCTCAGCGAGGATCAAGAGCGTGAGTATCGCGAATGCGCCGTGAGCGACAAGATATCTGCAGGTGATGAAGACGAAGAGGGTGGCGAGGTGGTGGCCGATGAAGAGGACATCGTGAGGGAAGAAGACGATGTAGTGAGCGAGATCGGCTAAGAAGTAGGCAATGCTGTAGTCTAGGGCTAGGTTCTGTGCGGCGGTGTTGACGGAAGAGAAGGTGAGGTTTTCGTCAGCGAAGAGGGCTCGGGAAGCGAGGACGACGGCGGGGGTGCCGTGGAAGAGGGAGATAAAGCAACTGGAGGCTTCGGGTCGGATCTTGGGGCTCCAGTTACGGAAAACGAGGAAATATGCGAAGAGGTAGATGGAGAAGAAGATGGACAAGAGTGGAAACAACTGGGTTTCCATTGCTTTGACTTTTGATTGGATTTTAAGGTTTCTGGGGTGTGTGTTTGTGGTTTGAATGGAGAAAAATTAGGGTTTATAAATAAACAAGAAGAAGAAATGGTAGGTGAAAGTGGATTGGAAGATTGAAGATTTATAAGTGAGAAAACAGGTAAAAGTAGGTAGCGATTCACAAGAATTGTAATTCTCGATGAGAGCTACAAGGATCTGAGCTCTCTCTCGTTAACATATAAATTATAAATCAAAATCCAAAAAATTTATAAAAAAAAAAAACTCTTCAACTGTTTCAAGGACCGGGTGCTACGTATTGACTTTCATGGGAAGCTGGGCTTCCTTCTTCACTTGGGCTTCGAATACAATTCTGATGCTAGCGTCATTTTCACACTTAATATATGTAAACATTATTTATTTATTTATTTTTTCATTATTATGTTTAATTGTTGAATAATGCTAGACTTCTTATACAAATTTGACAATTCATTCCCAAATAATATGGTATGTGTGTTGTCACCATCACATACCATCACATCACTTACCTAGCTTGTTTTACAGGTTACTAACAACTCATATGCTTCCCGAATTTTGGAAAAGTGTGGGGAGATTTCATTATTCCTCTATTATGGAAGTTACAATCCAATTTGAGTTTATTTTTTCGTTAAATTGCAAAGTGCAGGAAGATTTCTCTTATGTTGTAGGAGTTGCAATCCTATATGGACTCATTTACCCATTAAACCTTAAAGTGTTGGAAAAATCTCTCTCTTATTGTAGAAGTTGTAGTCAGATCCGGAATAGGGTTTAAAGATTTAAACCATTGGATCAATTCAACGGCTAAGAAAATTTTGTTTTCTTTCGAAAAAACAAAATATCACACTGCCAATGAAATGTACACACTGCCCAATTTCACTATCTCAATCTTCCTTTGTCATATATCTTCTCTACAGTTATTTTCTCTTTCTCATTTGTTCTCTATTTCCGAACTTTCTTTTTTCTTTTTCTTTTTTAACAGTATTTATCTATTTACCTATTTAGGTCAGATATTTTTTTGAAATTTTTTACCATTGGTAAGATTCGAGCCGTTGATTTAAAAGTCATTTATCCAAACCTTAAACTCGTCCATCTACCAAAAGAACTACACCCTTAGGGCCAAACACTATTTCCCTTCCTTTACAAGTAGTGATACTGTTACTAACATAGTATGGGGATATTTCATTATTCCTCTATTGTGGAAGTTACAATCCAATTTGGGTTTATTTTTCCGTTAAATCGCAAAGTGTAGGAAGATTTCTCTCATGTTGTAGGAGTTGCAATCCTATATGGACTCATTTACCCATTAAACCTTAAAGTGTTGGGAAAATCCCTCTTCTATTGTAGAAGTTGCAGTCAGATCCAGAATAGGGTTTAAAGATTTAAACCATTTGATCAATTCAACGGCTAAGAAAATTTTTGTTTTCTTTTCAAAAAACAAAATATCACACTGCCAATGAAATGTACACACTGCCCAATTTCACTATCTCAATCTTCCTTTGTCGAACATCTTCTCTACAGTTACTCTCTCTTTCTCATTTGTTCTCTGTTTCTGAACTTTTTTTTTTTTTTTTAACATTATTTATCTATTCACCTATTTAGATCAGATATTTTTTTGAAATTTTTTATCTTTGGTAAGATTTGAGCCGTTGACTTAAGAGTCATTTATCCAAGCCTTAAACTCGTCCATCTACCAAAAGAACTACACCCTTAGTGCCAAACACTATTTCTTTTGATGATACAGTATATATTAATATCAAGTTCTGCTGATTTATTATATTACTATAATACTATTTTTACCATAACTATTTCATTTTTCCATTATTGAGCTACTTGTAACATTAATCGATATATTAAGTAAAAACAAGTAAAGTTCTTTGAGACTGAAAATCAATAATCCAATATTATACTCATTATTTGATTGATCTCTCCACAAAAAGTAAATTGAATAGAAAACTTTTGTAGTTACAACGATCCCAAGTAAATTGAATAAAATACTTATGTAGTTACAAGGATCCAAACTCCAAAGCAACCAGACTGCATGTATTTACAAATGTATATGTACCCGTGAACTTAAAGATTTGCTAGCACAAAGACAACATGTGCTCAAACTCAAAGAAATCACATTTTGAAATTGGACGGCGTCTACATTTCTTAGGCAGTGTGATATTTTTTTGTTTTAAGGAAGAAAAAAAAAAAAAAAAGACAAGACAAAACAAAATTGTCTTGGATTGAACTCTTGCATGTAAGGAAAGCAAGTTGTAATTTTTTTACATCAAAATTTTAATGACAATGATGGTTTTGTATTATGTTTGAAACCAAAATTTAGAATTGTGTATAATTAATAATATTATTGAAAGCATGTATGAAGAAAAGCCATAGCCATAAAAAGAAGAGATTTTTTGGTCCTTGTAAAGTTGTCAAACTCAATCATATTCAAACCACATGGATTTTTTGTGTGATTGATATTTCAGTTTGGGGTTAAAATTAGCTGTATGTGGAAAGAGCCAATGTCCAACAAAGGTGATGAAGATGGCATTCATCAGAGGTAGAATGACTTAAAGGCCCATTTTAACCTGGCTGCTAAGTTTGGGAATCATTCAAAGCAGAAAAGTCCATGTGTTTAAAAATGGTTCTAGGAAACCCAGAGGACAATCTCTTTGAGAGGCCAAAGCCGTTTTCCAAGCCCTTTTCTTTGTCTTCCATGCTAATATGATAGATTAGTCCTCTTGGGGCTAATTTTCTTATATACCTAGGGCCGGTACAAAGGTGGACCTAATCACGAAGAATTTTACCGAAACGCTCAAACCCACGACCTCATTATATCCCACAATCTCAATCTCACTGTGTAGGTGTGAGGTATATAATATTAGACCGGCCTCAAATCGTCAAAACCTCTATCACTTTGATTAGCATTTAGTATCAGTTAGTATCTCAAAACTTTCTGCATGTTGATTCCCAAGTCTCAAACTTTATGTCATTTTTTTGTTTTTTTGTTTTTAATCCTAACAAAACATTATGACAAAATGCATGCAACTAGAAAATTTTATGTAGTAGAATTTCAAAAGACTAACAATATACTCTAGATTCTAGAAAGAAAGAATCAACTCATTGTTGATTATTCAGACTCCAATAGAATACCACATGACCAGTTGATGGAAGTAGTACCAACAAAATTTCACAGAGCCCAAATAACTGTTTGGATGGACTCATTCTAGCACCTTTTATGGGCCAGTAAGGCAGTCAAGCTTGTATGGACCGGACCGGACCATCCAGGGCATGGCAGTGAATTCAAATGACTCAGCCCCGAGCTTTTCATTTCAGTAACTCGAGTCCCATGCATGAGTCATCTGGTCACGGAGTCACGAGTCATGACTTCCAATTCTCAACCACATTAGTGGGGGGCAAGCACCAGCCAAGGCTAAAGGAAACCCAGAGAAACTCTACAATAGAACTGGACTCCCCAACCAATATTGATCTCTTTCTTTCTTTCTGTTTTCTTGTTTCATCAAAATATTTTGTTCTTGCTTCTTTCTTTTTTTGACTTGTTCATGTATATAACTAACATAAGAGCAATATAACTTAATCGATTTCTCCTTCCTCTACCTCATTTAGATGATTTGGTTCTCCTTCCTCTACCTCGTTTAGAGGCTTTGGAACAACCGCTGGTTCCACATCTTCCTCCTCATCATCCTCTTTCATGTACAAACCTAGTTGTTCCAATGGGTTACTGCCTCCTCCAAACTTGAAACTACCCAACCCATCCTGAGAATGGTCTGGGCTAGTCTCATCTACCGAGCTTGGTAATTGCTCGGCAGGAGCACTCCTAAGCATTTCCAAGTCTTCAAGGAATCGAGAATTCTCATTGATTTCAACTGTTTTTTCCATCTGCATCAATACCACCAAATGTTTTGATCAAATCTAAGACAGTGCACATTTTTTTGTGCAAAACCCATATATAATGTGCTCACTGATCATTTACCTTCAGTAAAGCCTGTCTAGCAGCTTCTCTCTCGACCTCCCTCTTTCTTCTAGCCTCAGCTGCAGCTTCTGCTTCAGCTCGCTTTTGAGCCTCTTCAGCAGCCTTGGCTTCTGCTTGCAACCGTGCTTTTTCTGGAGAAGAAACAAAGGCATGCCGTTATTTAAGATATGTTCATATACCAAAATCCACGGAAGCACAACAAACAAAATTGTTTTTTTACATAACACAAAAATACAACACCAGCGATCAGTAGAAAAGGTCACAACCTTTCCGTCTCTGCAATTCAAGTTCCTCCTTCTCTCTTCGCAGTTTCTCAGGGTCCCCCTTTTCCCCCTGGTCTCAGCAAAGATTAAATTGAACCAGATCACACATACAGAGGTGAAAATCTGACAGAACGGACAAAGGATAAAAAAAGTCACAAGAATCCCGAATTTGTAACCAACCTGTGAAAGTGTCTTTTCCCGAGCTTTCAAAATGGTATCAGCAAATCGATTCTTCAATATAGCAGCCCGATAGAGCTTATCAGGAGAGACCTGTCTTTCACTAGGAGCACTGTCCCCTAAAGTTTTCAGGGACGAACAGTGAGATGCTACTACAGTATTACCAAAACAAATAGCAGGTAAGGTTTTACAGACTTTTAGGCTTACCATCTTGACAAAAATCTGACTCAACAGGACTAGGTTTTTGCTGGGACGTATGTTCAAGCTGATCCAATCCACTACCAGATTCTAAAAGAAACCATGAATCAACATATTAATAAATAATGCAGAAATATATAATTGTTTAACCACAAATTATATCACAGTGAATGATGCTATTTCAGGAAAATAATTTACTTTTTTTCAACATTCGAGACAGATATCTAATACTAGAGAAAATCTTGTTTATCTATTATAACAATCAAAATCAACTCTAGCAAACAATAAAGGACAATTTTGGGCACTGAAATGTATCTAGTAGTATTCCTTTAAGGGAAAAGAAACAATGAAGGGCAAGGATTTATCCCATGATTTAAAACAAACCAATTGACACTACATTTTTCATGACATTTAAGCTAAAAAGATAGCAAGGTACTCACGGTTTCCATCAAGAAGATCATCACCACTTGTCTTTTCATCAAATTGAGCTCCATGACCTAAGGTTTCTGATACCTGGAGGGGAAAGTAAGTAAATAAAATGAAGATTGAAAAAAAAAAAAAAAAAAACCATGGTTTTTCACAAGAACCCAATCAGCAGCAAGTATAGCATAGTGATTTGAACCAAACCTCAAAACACAAGAATTAGCACACCAACACATAAAACAAAGATTCTGGTGCTATAAGAAAAATAAGTGGTAGACTTTGTCCACTCGCGAGAAATACAGCGATAGAGAGACCTGAAGATGCCATAGGGTGGACTCCTCAAAACCCAATTCTTCCAAATTTTTAATCAGGGTGGACTCCTCAAAACCCAATTCTTCCAAATTTTTAATCAGTAGAATAAGAGTTGTTTCCATAATAACAACCGAGTTGTATTTTCATGAATAAAACACTCTCCAACTATCTTAATTAATCGACTTAAGAGTACCTAGACTCATTAAATGAACCCCTTCGTATCCCTATAATACATTAAAAAAATTTCTAAACCAACATT
Organism: Acer negundo; assembly: GCA_035582765.1. Taxonomy (NCBI): domain Eukaryota; kingdom Viridiplantae; phylum Streptophyta; class Magnoliopsida; order Sapindales; family Sapindaceae; genus Acer; species Acer negundo. The sequence goes on along the minus strand of CM069237.1, from coordinate 8,052,547 downwards.
AAGTCTTAGCCAAGGAATGCTAAATACACTTTCTCATGCCACTCTCCCTTCCCATTTTAACACATGTCCACTCTTTATTTTTTGGACATTAAATTTAGAGCCATCATAAATGGGCTGTTTTTTTTTTCTTCATGTTAATACAACTCAAACCAACCACATCTTCCCAAATTGGTCTTTCTTTCTTTTTATTATATAGATTGCCATTACCAAACATAATTTATATAGTAGGTACTCACATAATTATTTGAGATTTTTTCCTAAAAAAACGGTATTACATATATTCAAAATACTCAAAGTGAAATGCAGATATTCTATGCTTATCAATAGGTAAATTGGATGTTAGAATGACCCTGAATAATTTGACATGTAATTAGAAATAAATTTGTAACATGAAAAATAGAAATATTATATTATCTAGGCTTTACAAAAAAAAGCCATAACATATGGGGGGTTTGTTGTGCAATTTGGGAAGATGATGATAGTTGGCTTGTGTTGTAAATAACATAAAAAAGGTCATTTATGATGGTTCAAGTTTTTTGTCCAAAAAATAAGCGGATATGTGTCAAAATGAGAAGGGAGAGTGGTATGACAGAGTGTATGTAGCATCCCTCAACTAAGACTTAATGTTGATTTTGCAAAATATTTAATGTATTCTAGGGAGACTAAGGGGTTCATTTAATGAGTCAAGGTACTATAACTCGATTAATTAAGGTAGTTAAAGTCTCATTATACGTAATAGTCTGTACCTACTGCAAAGGGAGGGTGTTTTATTCTTGAAATACAACTCAGTTGTCATTCTCTGCAAGTAGCTCTTATTCCGGTATTTATGTTTAAAGATTTGGGAAATTTGGGTTTTGAAAAGTCGACCCCGAGGAATCTTCTGGTCCCTCTATTGCTACGTTTCGTGCGAGAACAAAGTCTGCCACTTATTTTCCTAATAGCACCAGAATCTTTGCTGTGTTATGTGTATAATTCTTGTGTTTTGAGGTTTGGTTCACATCACATAGTAATCAAACAGACATAACCTGGAGGACTATTTTATTAAAATGTCTTATTATTCACCACCAAATTAAATGAGCACACACCTTTGATGCAATGATGGGACTTGAAGCTTTAACACCATCAGATTCACTTTCAGAACTGCTAGACTCTGAATCTACAAAGCACAAAAGACAGTAAGAAATTAAATAAGAACTTTCACGCAAAACTTTAAAACTAAAGACAAAGATACACAGCATCCTCTTTTGAAAGAAGAAAAAGATTTCACAAGTAGTAAACAGAATTGTCAAGAGAAACAGAACCAAAAATATAACTGCACAATTTACCGTAACATACAAAAAATTATACGATTGAACTAATTGACTTAGGCATTTAGCCAACAGATTACAGGTCCAGTTACAAAATAGCTAAGTATAGAAGATAGTGAATCAATTTGACCCTTTGCTCATCATGTCAATTACTTATATCATTATGGTCTCTTCTATACTCAGAAGCACATATACATATTCTTCTCATTCAAATTCTGAATGAGAACAAATTATTTTTCAAATCTAAAACCCTAGATGCCTTATCTGGAAATAAAAAAAATAAGACAAACAAAAAGGAATTTTTTGAAAAAAGATAATATACAAGTGACCCATACAACCAGTAACCACAGCACTAGAAATGAAATTACCACTGGAGTTGCCTGGACTGATACATTTACTACTTTTAATCCCTGCATCCTTTTCAATCTCCACAGGAGGGTAGCTTGAAACAGGGGGCTCATTCCCACCAATATCAATATCCTCATCAGCCAGTTCATTCCCTATCGATGCATAATGCACAAGAATAATAAGTCAAAAAAGAAGCCCTGGTATGTAACTCAAGACATTCAGACTTGCAGTCAGAAAAAAACCTTTGCAGTGTTGCATGGATGAATTACTTAGCCCTGACTCGTTCAACAACTGTGGAAGAATATTAAAACATAGAAATTATCTTACATTAACATGAAAGCTTGACAAAAGACATTTTACAACCTTTTTTTCAATTTAAGATAAGGGGAGGTACCTCTATTTCACAAGGTTCGGCTCTTGCCTGGTTCTTCTGTTTCTCTTCCAAATAGTCATCTAAAAGCTTCCGCAGTGTGAACAGGGTATCGTCACTGAGATCATCTATATCAATCTCAATTTCACCCTCTCCTTCTCTACCATTTGAACTCTGTTCCTTCAAGAAATCAATGATATTTACAGGCATTTCTTCCAGCAAAGACTCCAGTTCTCTCCCTAGATTGTGCTTCTCCTCTTCTGTCATTACCCGCTTCACAGGCTCTGGCACAATTTCATGATGCATTGTTTCTATTTTCCTCTTTTTTGCAGGAGGCACTGCCTTGGCAGTTTCCACATCAAGACGTGGGCCAGATTTTTCTGCCAATGATTGGGGTTCAGTTACTGGTAATTTCTTATCTATGGCTTTCCACCTTGCTTCAAAAAATTTACGAAGAGTATCCGCCATTACATAGAACTCATTGCCAGGTGGATTGTAGGTCATTGCGTTGCTGAACGTAAGCCTCACATCAGCAAGAAATTCCAAAGGACTTGAGTATGCACCTGAAGTTACCTTCCTCATTATTGTTCCAAAATCCATCGGTTGCTTAATAACAGTAAAATAATCTGGAATGTTCAATTTCACTATATCAACAGGAGTGTTGAAGACCCAACCATACTGATGAGACATTAATCGTTTCAACAGTGTCTCACACTGTTTCATCAAATATATATTTGACGTGCTTGGATTTGAAACCTGGTTTTTAACAGAGTCAACCCTTGCTGAATTATCTCGGCTCCACCCACGACCCTTGTTGCTTACTGGATTTGCTTTCTTCCCAGGCCCACAAGTCATCACAGATGATTTTTTTTTTAAGTTTTCTGCTCGAGACCCATTTTTTCCATTACTGCGACTAAGAATATCACTATAAGAAGACACTGTAATACCATTTGTCTTTTGCAACTCAACTTTCTTTAGCATATTACGTACTTGATCAAGATCCGATCTAAACTTATGTATTAGATCCTTTCTTTCAGGTGGTGACATGCTAGAAAGAGAAAGTCTTTGAACGGGGACGCCAAATGCCTCCAGTTTATCAGAATTTAAATTAATGTGTTTCCTCATTGGGGCACTAGAATTCTCTGATGCAGTAATCTCAGTATCGATCCGTCCTGAGCTACCAGACCCCTCAGATTCACCGGCTGTCTCAAATGCATTGTTCCGGCGATACCCTCTTGAGATCTTATTAAACTTCCCCATCACCTTAGCAAGAACTCTATTTTTAGGTCCTTATACCCAGTGTAGAAGAAATGTCCGTCTAATCAACAAACTCTGCATGCATATCAATCATGGGAAGCGAATTATCCCCTCCGAATTTTAAGTAACCTTAAAAAGATAATACTAACCACATATGTTCACTTATTTGAGCCATCAAGTAAATAATCCAAATTTTGAACATCATTTTACCAATTTGCTTCATTGAGTTCATATATTCATATTTCCAATAATGAAAAGAAAGAAAATCTATTAGTTTTCTTTAATCTTTTTGCCAATTCAATTGGCAACCAAAATTAGGGTTAACTGAACACTTTGAAAATTTAAATATCTAGTTCTGGCTAATAACGAACTCAAAAATGCCAATTATTTCAACACAATTTTAACTTTGGAAAAAAAAATAAATAATAACAATACTTACTAGGGTTCAAGTAAAAAAAGATTTTAAGATCCAAAAATAAAATTTTATACTTCAACACGTCCACTGAGAACAGAAATGCAAGAAGCCCAATTCGATATAAACTTCAAAAAAAAACGTATAATACCATAAAAAAATAAAAATAAAAAATTGAAATTTAACAAAACCCTAAATCAATTACCAGTTACTACTTCTTGCTAACTCAGTAGAAACACCTCCATACTATCCAAGTCTATTGCTCAGACGAAACTTCAATTGGCGGTAGAGAGTAAGAAATTAAAAAAGCTACCGTTTCCACAATCTCGCAACCACGCAACCGCAAACGCGAGAACCCTAGATTCAATTCATTTGCCGAAATTGAAGATATGCAAATAACAAGCTTCAAGTTGTGAACTTCGAAGTGGCTGCTGCGGCTCCGATATTTGGATCACGAACCAGACCGGACCCTGGAAGATCTTCAAAAAAACAAAGAGCTTGAAAAACCTGTAAAATGAAGAATCGAATACACGGAGCTAGAGAGAGAAACGAGTGTTCGACTTCGCCCTCTAGTTCCTTGCTTATTAAAGGCGACCACCTCCTCTTTACAAACCGCGGTTCGGGAGTTGGAAACCGTTGGATTAGCGGCTTGAGCGAATCGGACGGGTCTGGAGTGGCTGCGATATCAGCCGTCGGATCCAGATTCTACGGATGAGATTTCTCGAAGGTAATTGGAGTTGATGCGTACTTTCGTCCAAGTCAAATTATAAAACGTGGATTTCTGCAGGGGGACGGTGAGTAAGATGTGATTGGGTGTCGAATATGAGAAACGACAGCGTTTTAAAAAAACTGCAATTTGATTGGCTAGAAATTTCTGCGCTCTAATGAGCGCGCGTGTAAATTGACTTATCCTTAGAAGCTACCAGAGATAAGCCGCCACTGATCGTCTGCTTTGCGGCTTTATTGTCACGTGGTGATTGCGAGCTATACGCTGCCTCGGGTCCACGGTATCACTGTGAACCCTCGAAATATTTGAAATATTTGAATTCTATTTCTTAATCTATGTCACTATACATCTTAGCGCCTACTTGATGAGAATTAAATTGATAATAGTTCTAACAATAATACTAAACATAGGGGTGGGCATACTTCGGTTTTTTTGGGAAAAATAATGGAACTTAGCCGAAAATATTTCGGTTTTTAAAAACCAAAATATGTTAAAACCGATTAATAGTAAGTAACAAAACTTAAATGAATTGTTATTAATCGATTCAGTTCGGTTTTTTATACTAATTTTGGGTCGTTACATGTTGATTCTAACACAAACCGAAATCATACTTTTTGATTCCAAGGATTAGTACAACAACAAAGAAAAATATCAAAGTTACAAGACCAAAACCGAAGGGAATAAAAGAATAAATTAATTAATTAACCTATACACACTCAAAATTCGAAGAACATTGAGTCACATCTCAATGACAGAGAGAGGGGTATATGGCACAATAATTATGATATTATTGTGAATTTATGATAATATCATATCTTGAAATCCTCGTAAATAAATATTCATGTATTGAGTAGCAAATTACAGTCGAAAACATTTTACTTTCAACGAAAATTTTCCTATGAAGATGTCCTGATAGAATTATACAAGGATATTGAATGTGAGCTACTCATTTAACATACTTTGACTTGGTATGTATGCACTTGTCAAATCACTTTTATAAATGAGTGGCTCACATTCAATATCCTGATAAAGTTATATAAGGATGCTCTAATAGAAACGAGACCGTTACTTTCAATTCTAAGTTTTAAGAATTTAGGTATCATTTAGCAGATACGATAGGATGGGATTTGGGTTATTTTTAGTCTCGATACCATGTTTGGCACGTTGGTGGCACGTTGGTGGTTAGTCCCACTCAAATTTTTTATCCTACTAATGTGGGATAAAATAGTCCTGAGAAAAACGATGGGATTCATTTTAAGAGAGTATTTTTTTTTTTTCCTCTCTTTTTTCTCTGACAATCCAATTTTTTCATTTTACACTTCTTTTTTAAAAACATTTTATTCTCAAAATTTAAATATTTAAAAATCATAAAGACACTTCATTTTGTTAAAGGATTATCTTTTTTATCTTTTTTGAATTAAATTATTAAAAAAAGAAATGATCTCTCATAAATCATCAGATTAATTATTAAATATTAAATACTCTCTCCTAAAATTTTAATTACCATATTAAACTCTCTCTCTTCCAATACATATTTCTAATTTTCTATCTCAATTCTTTCTCAAGCAAGACTAAGAGTACGTTTGGGAGGGCTTTCAAATAGATATTTTTGCAGTAGTTCTTTTAGAAGTAGATCTTTTAGGGGTAGAGCTTTTAAATAAAAATCATTAGTCGTTTGGTTGTGAATTAAAATAGAGTTTTTTTAATGATAGAATGACCAAAATACTTTAGCAAATATTAAATTATAGGGTTATATTGGAGATTTTAGTTTTATTAAAAAAAAACTCCAAAAGATCTACTTGGAAAAGCTTTAAATTTGGGTTTCTCCAAGTAGACATAAAAATAAGCTTGATTTTTAAGAATCATATATATGAATATATTAAAAATAATAAATAAATAAAACTCAAAAAAACAAGTACCTTGTTTTTTTTTTTAAATCGAAATATGAAAATGTTTTTTGTTACTTTTGTAGGTATGTGATTGCCTAAAGAACTTCAATTCTTTCATTAGTCTTAGAAATTCTGAATTTAATCAAATCTAGTTGAAATAATTTAAGCTTTTATATATCTTTTTTTTTTTTTTTAAATTAACATTTTAATATATATATATATATACACTACTGTTAGTAAAAAACTAAAATATTCATAAGTTTTTTTTTTTTCTTTAACTATTAATTAGAGATCAATTGAAAAAATATGGAAATATGAATTTTTTTTTTTTTTAATGGTGAGAGATTAATTAAGAGATAGTGTTTAATATGGTAATAACAGATTTAGGAGAGAGTTTAATACGTAATATTTAATCTAATGATTTAGGAGAGAGAATTTTTTTTTAATAATTGAATTGATTTGGAGTGTCTTTAATTATTATTATATTTTTATTTTTTTTTTGGTCTTCTTTATTAATTTTAATTTAAGTTAAAATTTCCATTAATAAAAAAAAAAAAAAAAAATTAGAGTATGTTTAGATAATTTATTGATTATAAAAAGAAGCTCTCCATTTTCATTGCTTCTTCTTTCTTGTCACTTGACTCACTCTCAAGTGTATATTTCCATACTAACCTCATCCATTATTCTTCAATCTTCACAATATACTTGGAAAAGCAAATCTCTCTTCTTAAATAATCTCAACAACAACAAAAAAGATTTTTACTGGGTCATGGTTATAGAAAATAGAATAAATCTTTGATCGATTTATTAATCAATGTTGCTGCACATATATATACAAGAAGGTCACGTAGAGGACTTGTAACAATTTTTCTACTTCTTTCTATCTGTTTTTCTATATCTCTTCGGTCTCTTTCTCTTCCTTTTTTTTTTCTTTTTTTTTTTCTTTAAATTTTGTTTTTAGATCTGGACTCTTTTAAAAAATAATTTATTTTTTTTATTTTGTTTGAAGAAATATGGGGTTGTGAAATGAGGGGTTGTTTGGAAAATCCAAATGCATTTTCTGGAATTGGATTGATAAGAACACTATTACACAAAAATTGGAAGAGAAAGTGTGGCAAAGTCGAAACATGTCATCGAAAGTCTTTGCAATGTGTCAATATCATCTTTTGATTGTAAATAAATGGTCATTGATTCACTTCTGTTACTTCTCAAAGACATAGATACAACTATAAAAGATACAAAGTTATCGACATTGCTGATTTGTTTCTTGTTGATTTGGTTGAACTTGAAGAAATTGGTGAAGCAGTCACACAGACACTTTTACGAGATTTTCATAAAATTGAATATGGGAAATTGAAGTTGATAAAGAGCAAGAAAGCTGAGAGAGCTTTAAAGGAACAGAGTTTCTTTTGACAATCTAATTTTTTCTTTTTACACTTATTTTTTAAAAACACTCGATTCTCAAAATTTAAATTTTAAAATATTATAAAGATATAAGATTATCCTTTTTATATTTTTTAAATTAAATTATTAGAAAAAGAAATTATCTTTCCTAAATCATTAGATTAATTATTACATATTAAATACTCTCTTCTAAATTTTTAATTAACATATTAAACTCTCTCTCCTTCAATACATATATATAATTTTCCATCTTCATTATTTCTCAAATAAGACTAATAAGTAAGGAAAAAAAAAAAAAAAACTTACTAATAAGCTTGATTTTTAGGAATCATATGTATGTATATATTAAAAAAAAATAAAAAATAAAATGCTCAAAAAACAAGTATGTTTTTTTTTTTTTTTTTTTTTTCCTAAATCGAAATATGAAAATGTTTTTTGTTACTTTTGTAGGTATGTGATTGCCAATAGAACTTTAATTCTTTCATTAGTCTTAGAAAATACGAGTTTAATCGAATATAGTTGAAATAATTCAAGTTTTAAAATATCTTTTTTAAAAAATTGACTTTTTAATATATATATATATATATTACTGTTAGTAAAAAACTAAAATATTCATAAGTTTTTTTTTTTTCTTTAACTATTGTGATTGATTGAGAAAGTATGGAAACATGATTTTTTTTTTTTTTTTTTAAATGGAGAGAGATTAATTAGGAGAAAGTGTTTAGTATGGTAATAATAGATTTAATAGAAAGAGTTTAATATATAATATTTAATTTAATGATTTAGGAGAGAGAAGTTTTTTTAATAATTTAATTAGTTTGAAGTGTCTTTAATTTAATTTTTTTTTGTCTTGTTTAGTAATTTTAATTATGTTAAAATTGTCATTAATAAAAAAAATTAAATTGAAGTGTAAATATATAATTTGTGGATCGTAAATAGAAGCTATCTAAAGGAAACTTGGGATTTGAATGTTGAGAGAAGGCAGAAAGAGAAATTGATGTCTAAAGAAGAAATTACAAATCTATTATTTAGTTTGAAGATATTTGGAAATTTTCAGATCAATTTTGTATCATATGATTTCAAGATCTATTTTGTCCAATTCCATGACAAATACCAAACATAATATTACTCTATTTTAGTCTTATCTTATATTGCACTAAACACAACATAACATTATAACTAATCCAATTATATCCCATAAAAATAATCTTATCTTATCTCATGTATAGGGTTGCACATTGGGAAATGAGGATCCCCCCACCCCACCCCAAAAAAAAAATAATAATAATAAATTTCCCCATTTGGGGAAAATGGGAATGAGGAATTTTGGGGGGAGGTTATCCTCAACCCCAATTCCCAATTTTCTCCGTTTTTTCCTGTTTTCTTATTTCTCCGTTTGACTAAAAATTACAAATTTAAATAGAAGAAAAAACACAAACATTCCATACAAATACAAAATAAAATCTATTAGTGCATTACAAATATAAAAGAAAATCTATTACAAAATAAAATATTTCAATAATCCATTAGTGTAAATGAAGTTTATATAGTTAGGTTTTCAAATAATAAAAAAATTAATATATATATATATACATAATTATATGTATAATGTTTCGGGAGAAATGAGGATAGGAGACCTAGGTCCCCCATCCCCATCCTCATCCCCCTTTCAATATATTAGTGGGAAAAATGAAGAAATGAGGATGGGGGAGGGAGGGTCTCCCCCATCCTCATCCCCATTTCCCTTTTTCTCTCTAATTTTTTTATTTTTTTCTAAATTAGAGATGGAGTTACGAAAAAATGGGAATCCGGGGAAAATGTACAACCCTACTCACATACCAAACGGACCCTTAAGGTTATTGTGCTCCTATGGTTGTATATATTTGTTTATTTATGACATATCATTAATAGTTACATAGACTCGAACCGAGATATTACTAAGTTTAATGAAAGCTCTTATTTCCTAGCCGCACTCGTGACAGTTGTATTCATTTCTTACATTTGGTGAACTAGTCTAGTCATTTTTTTTATTAATGAATACTATAGATTAAAACATAATTAATCTTGAATATTAGTAAAATTGTACATATCCGCAATATGATGACTTAATTTTTGTTTCAATGTATGTTTGGTATGACTTTTGTAAAGTCCAAAAGCCCTTTTTTAATGCTATAAGCTTTTCGAAGTTTTTTTTTTTTTTTTTTTTTTTTTTTTTTTTTTGTGTTGTTCAGTAAAAATCAAAGGGAGCCGATATTGACACCCATAAATATGATAAACACACTCATATTTTAATAAAAAATTTAATTATAAAAATATCTCAATAGTAATTTACCAATAAAGACAAATTTGTTTAATTAAAAATAAACAAAATACTATTTACACCAATATCCAATGGAGCCAAAAATTCACAGAGCAATCTCCAGGATCGAGTCGCCACCAAAATTGGTGATATATATATATATATATACCTGCAAGAAAAATCCATCTTCTTCAATGTCAAAGAGTGAAGTTGAGTGATTGAAAACATTTTTACCAAATAAATAGAAAGAAAACAGTTTCTAAAACATATAAATAAACTTGTCCAACACAAAGATTTATTCTTTTTATAAATAAATGAATGCAGAAGATGAAGAACAATGGAAAAGTCTGTGATTTAAATATTAATAAGTAATAATTGTAAGATCCTTGCAGTTCGAGACTTTTGTTGATCACATGATTTCTTCACATGCACTCCATAAACCTGTTGGATCCCAAATTTTTATTGGGATCTATTTGGGTATTCACAGGACCTGGAAGCTGGAGAATTTAAAAATTTATCATTTGTAAAATTAGGTATATTAATAATTTATGGAGATTTATAAATAAATTATATTAAAATGAAAACATTCATTTAAATAAAGTTACTATTGACATTAAGATATGTGTTTATAATAATATTTTAATTTTAAATTTTAGATATGGTGTACTTATAAATATTTGTGCGTTTATCATATCAGTAATGCTACACATCCCACCTAAAATCCCACTTTTTTTATCCCACTATATGTGGCATGTGAGGTGTCAAATGGTGAGTGAGTATATGAGATAGGTGAGAAAAATCATTATTATTGTATATCCACTCACAATTTGACACCTCACATGCCACATATAGTGGGATGAAAAATGTGAGATTTTAGATGAGATGTTTAGCATATATACGTGTCGATATCCTACCCAAAATCAAAACAGCGTTTTTAATATATGAATCATCTTAATTGTCCTTTATAAAAATTACTTTCTGTCTACTAGAAGAAGTCCAAATTTTGGATTTTTCCAAAAAGTTTGTTTTGTTTTTTGGGTTTTTTTTTAAAAAAATAAAAATATATGAATTTTTACGACTAGCTTTTATAAATTTTAAATATTTCATCATATAACTCTTTCATTATAAATACATTGTCAATGATTTTTTGTAATTTACATAACTAAAATCTATTTTTAAAAGTATATTGTTAACATTTTTTTTATATAATTTTTTTAACCAAAAGCTTTTATTGAGTAGAACTTTTTTACTTAATAAAAGTTCAATAAAAGCTCTATTAGTAAAAAAGCTACTCAATAAGCTTAACTCGAAAAGAGTTTGCTGGGCTTCTAAAAAAAAGTCGGTTTTTTTTTTTTTTTTTCATTTCAAATTAAGGGAAAAAAAAAACTCTTTTTGAAATTTACTCCGCTAAGTTAACTTCACCAAATATTATTTATTTATTTATTATTATTATTTTTATAACAGCAAAGAAGCTTATATTAAAAGGACCTGATAACAGGCACCGACACTGCCTAGGCAGAGCCACAAACGCCCTCCCACCAAGCAAAAGACAAGCAGAAAAAACAACTACCAAGCCAACAAGGCCCGAAAAAGAGCAAAAGCAGAGGGGCTGACCCATGCACCACCAACCACCTATGACTTAGCAATCCCCTAAGACAAAAAGATCCCCACCCATGTTCGAACCAACCATTCTTGGCAAGCATGTCCGTAAATGAATTCGATGCTCTAGAATTAAAGATGACCACTGTGTTACCATGCTTGTCCAGGTTGCTCCTAATGTCATAAATCAAATTGAAATGTTTGATGCTACCGAATCCCCATCGTTAACCCAAGAGACAGCCATCTTTGATTCGCTAACAATGACAATTTCTCTGCCCAGAAAATTTTGATTCAACCCACAAATTTCAGATGCTCTATGGATAGTGCTAATCTCCGCCGAATTGGCATCCATAAGCCCCAGGTGTTTAGAAAAAATACAAACCACTCTTCCAATCAAATTCCTCAAAACACCCCCCATTCCTGCGAACCCCTGTGATCCTTTAGCCAAACCATCTACATTAAATTTCAACACATCGAGGGATGGAGGAACCCGCATTTCCACTCTATGAAGTTTCACCTTGATGGGCTCAACACAACTATCTTTTATGTTGAGAAGAATAGTGTTAACCGGTTCATTCGATCCCTTACCATAGTGTTTAAACCACCAAGTAACTTTGAACTTTATCCATTGCCTTTCCTCGCAAGGGAAAAATCCTTCGCCTTTCCTTTAAAAATCATCCCGTTTCTGGCTTCCCAAGCTGTCCAAACAGTAGCAAAAAACGACGAGGTCCATGCTCCAGAATAACAACTTTTTGGGCACAAACCCGACCAAGCTTGCATCCACTATTTCACTGTTTTAGAGGGGCAACAGGAGACAAACCACCAGTCCATACCCTTCTGCCACAGCTTCCACGTCCATTTGCAATGTAAGAATAGATGATCGACTGATTCTCCAATAGAATTACACAACGGACAGACTGATTCTCCAATCAAATTACACAACGGACACTCAACGCTCACAGGACTTCCAATACTGAAAAGATGCATCAACTCCCTGACCATCTCTCTTCCTTTGATAAGCTGCCAAACAAAAACTTCAATTTTCAGCGGACATATTCCTTGCCAAATCAGATTCGAAACCTCTGATTGTACAGAATCATCATCCTCTAGACATCTTCGAAATGAACTCACCGAAAATAACCCTTTAGAATTGCACCCCAAGCTATGGCATCAGAGATCTTATCGTGAATATTGATGCATTCCAAAAACGACATAAAGCACCTCCATACTTGCAAAGCAAAAGACTACAAGATGCAGAACCAGACTTTAATAAAGCTGATGCATCATTCCAGAAATCTGGAACCACATTAAGCAACACTTTCCAACCACCAGTCAGTAACATGATCAAAACCAAAATTTCCAAAAGCTTCCTTTAATAACATTTCCTTTGTTTCCTACCAAATCTGAAAACCGGTCACAAATCTATTGTGACAACAGATAATCTAACTGTCAGCAAATTGACAGCAGAAGGCTACTTAATAGAAAGAGAGTGTCCAACATTCACTCCCTCTATCCAAAAAGCAGAGAATAATGAAATTTCTGGGTCAAAAAAGCTATTAATGTGATATGCAGCCTTTCATATAATACAATTGAGGAAAAAATTGATTTCAAGACAATAGTCTTGTAAATATTTATATCGTAATGGGTTAGACTTCAAGTGCCAAAAACAAACCGTGAAAATGGCAGCCAGTGCTTCTCCACAGCACCAATAAAAAACCAACAATCTTCTAACGAATTGTTCGACATAATAAACAATTTGTCATTACTTTTATTTTTTGAAAAATTCGAGGCATGCAATTTAAGATGCAGATAAACTACTACTTCCAATTGTATAACATAATAAGCAATTTGACAGTACTTTTTCCGTAGAAAATTCGAGTTAACATGAGATCCATATTATCTAGAAGAAAACCAACATTCTTCTTCCAATTGCTTAACATAATAAGCAATTTTCCGGTATTTTTTTTTCAAAAATTCGGGACAGGCACCATGAGATCTAAATTATCTAGAATAGAACAAAACCAACAATCTTTTTTCCAGTTTTTTGAATTCAAAACAAGTTGCCAGTACTTGTTTGTACTTTCCTGAAAATTCAAGGCATATACAACATGGGATCCAGATTAACTAGAAGAAAACCAACAATCTTCTTCTAGTTGTTTGACATAAAAAACAAGTTGCCGATACTTGTTTTTATTTTTCTGAAATTCGGGACATGCACCATGAGATCTAGATTAATTAGAAGAAAACCAACGATCTTTTTTCCGGTTTTTTGACATAAAAAACAAGTTGCCGGTACTTGTTTTTATTTTCCTGAAAATTCGGGACATGCACCATGAGATCTATATTAACTAGATGAAAATCAATTTTCCAGGTTTTTTGACATAAAAAAAATGTTGCTTGTACTCGTTTTTATTTTCTTGAAAATTCGGGACAAGTACCTATTAACTAGAAGTAAACCAACAATCTTTTTTTCCCAAGTTGCCGGTAATTGTTTTTTTATTTCCTGAAAATTCGGAGCATACAACATAAGATCCAGATTAACTAGAGGAAAACCAACAATCTTCTTCCAGGTGTTCGGCATAAAAAAAAAAGTTGCCGGTACTTGTTTTTATTTTCCTAAAAATTCGGGACAAGCACCATGAGATCTAGATTAACTAGAAGAAAACCAACAATCTTTTTTCCAGTTTTTTGACATAAAAAACAACTTGCCAGTATTTGTTTTTATTTTCTTGAAAATTCAGGACAAGCACAATGAGATCTAGATTAACTAGATGAAAACCAACAAAAAAAACAAGTTGCCGGCACTTGTTTTTATTTTCCTAAAAATTCGAGGGATACAACATAAGATCCAAATTAACTAGAAGAAAACCAACAATCTCTTCCATGTGTTCGACATAAAAAACAAGTTGCCGTTACTTTTTTTTTTTTATGAAAATTCGGGACGGGCACCATGAGTTCTAGATTAACTAGATGAAAACCAACAACCTTTTTTCCGGTTTTTTGACATAAAAAAAAAAGTTGCCAGTACTACAAGCACCCCATTAATTAGAAGAAAACCAACAATCTTTTTTCCAGTTTTTTGACATAAAAAAACAAGTTGTCAGTACTTGATTTTATTTTCTTGAAAATTCGGAGCATACAACATGAGATCCAGATTAACTAGAAGAAAACCAACAATCTTCTTTCATGTGTTCGACATAAAAAGCAAGTTGCCGATACTTGTTATTATTTTCTTGAAAGTTCTGGACAGGCACCATGAGATCTAGATTAACTAGAAGAAAACCAACAATCTTTTTTCCTGTTTTTTGACTAAAAAAGAGACATAAAAAAAAGTTGCCGGAACTCAATTTTATTTTCCTGAAAATTCGGGACAAGCACCATATTAACTAGAAAACCAACAATCTTTTTTCTAGTTTTTTGACATAAAAATCAAGTTGCCGGTACTTGTTTTTATTTTCCTGAAAATTTGGAGCATACAACATGAGATCCAAATTAACTAAAAGAAAACCAACAATCTTCTACCAGGTGTTCAACATTAAAAACAAGTTGGCAGTACTTGTTTTTATTTTCTTGAAAATTCGAGACAAGCACCATGAGATCTAGATTAACTAGAAGAAAACCAATAATCTTTTTTTCCAATTTTCTGACATAAAAAACAAGTTTCCAGTACTTGTTTTTATTTTCCTGAAAATTCGGGACAAGCACCATGAGATCTAGATTAACTAGATGAAAACCAACAATCTTTTTTCCACTTGCCGGTACTTGTTTTTATTTTCCTAAAAATTCAAGGCATACAACATGAGACCCGGATTAACTATAAAGAAAACAAACAATCTCTTCCAAGTGTTCGACATAAAAAACAAGTTGCCAATACTTGTTTTTATTTTCTTGAAAATTCAGGACAGGCACCATGACTCCATGAGATCTAGATTAACCAGAAGAAAACCAACAATCTTTTTTCCGGTATTTTGACTTAAAAAAAAACAAGTTACCGGTACTTGTTTTTATTTTCTTGAAAATTCGGGGCTTACAACATGAGATCTAGATTAACTATTAGAAAACCAACAATCTCCTTCTAAGTGTTTGACATAAAAAAACAAGTTTCCGGTACTCAGTTTCTATTTTCTTGTAAATTCGGGGGATCCAAATTATCTAGAAGAAACCAACAATCTCCTTCTAAGTGTTTGAAATAAAAAAACAAGTTTCCGGTACTTAAATTCTTTTTTCTTGAAAATTAGGAGGATCCAAATTATCTAGAAGAAAGCCAACAATCTTTTTCCAAGTTTTTTAACACAAAAAACAAGTTGCCGGTACTTGTTTTTATTTTCCTGAAAATTCAGGGCATAAAACATGAGATCCAGATTAACTAGAAGAAAACCAACAATCTTCCAGGTGTTTGATAGTGTTTGACACAAAAAACAAATACCGGTTGCCGGTAATTGTTTTTATTTTTTTGAAAATTCGGATCCAGATTAACTATAGAAGAAAACCAACAATATTCTTCAGGTTGAATGACAAAATAAGCAATTTTCCAGTACTTTTTTTCAAGGATTCGAGGTATTAAAAGATTTAGAAACCAATAAGTCTTCTTCCAATTGTTTGACACACAATAAGCAATTTGCCAGTACTTTTTTTTTCCAAAAATATGGGGATGCACCATGTCAAGCAAAAGTTTCCTTACAGAGAAATCATATCGCAAAAACACATTAAAATCACAATGGACTTTACTTATATTTTATAAAAATTTATAAAAGATCAATTATTCACAACTCCGATAAACTACACTAAACGAATCAGGAAACTACTTGTACCAAAAATTCCAGGACCGATTCCAATTCAATGGTAAATCTTATGATATTATCATATCAATTAGAAATCCGAGCCAAGATAAGCAAATTAACAATTTCAAGAAATAACAAGATTGCAAGAATCAACTCAAAGATACAACAAATTTATATAAACAAATAGAGAAAGAGAAAGCGTACAATGGATCGGATCTTATGAACAGGAGGAATCCGAGACACGTACGTTGGAAACAACCACCGCCTCTTCCATTTTCTTGTACGGAGACGATGAAGCTTGATTATAGTCTCCGATCACAACGGTAAAAATAAAAGGATTTTTTAATGTTGGATTGTTGGTGGTATTTATAGGCGCATGAGTCGGTGTTGTTCGAGTAAAAGTGAAAAAAATCGTCTACTTCACCCATTTTTTTTTTTTTTTTTTCACCTCCAAACTCGATCTCTCTCACTTTCTCACTTCCAAACCAAAGCAAAATCTATACCGAACCTTTTTGGTGGAATTAAAATTTTGGGTTTGATGTTGTGGGGTTTATTTTATTTAAGGATAATTACTTTGACCATTTATTTGGTTATGTATTATTAAAATGGTTATTAGATAAAAAATTCGTTTTAAAATGATTATTTTTAACGAATGTGACATAAATTACTATTCATATAGAAAATTGCCTCCATGACCAGCAATTTGGTAATATTCTACCCTAGTAGCCACTCAATTTAATTTTTTAAATTGAATTAGCCAATATAAATTAAAAAAAGAAACGAATATTACTTTTTTTTTTCATAAAAAACATAAATATTAATTAAAAATATTTAATTAAAATCAATAGGAAAAATGAATATTAATCAACTAAATAAAAATATAAGTAAGTGATTAATATTCATTCTTTTACTATTAATTTTTTTTCACTTACTTATATTATTTATTTAATTAATTAATATTCATTTTTCTTATTAACTTTAATTTTTAAAAAAATAATCAATATATATATATATATATATATATTTTTTAAAAAGTAATATCCATTTTTTAAAATTTTCTATTGATTAATTATATTCAGAAAATTTAAATGGGTGGCTACTAACTACTAAGGTAGAGCTTTAGTAAGTGAAACAAATATCCATTTCCGTCACATTGTTTGCTAAAATTATTCATTTTGAAACGAATTTCTCATTTAATGACCATTTTGATAGCATATGATCAAATGGCCACCGGGTTAATTATAACTTTTGAACTTTAATTTGAAATGTGTTTTGGTGTTTTGAGTTTACAGGTGTCAAAAGGGTCAGGTTGGGCTTGAATTTTTTTGAGCCCATTGGATTTCGGATTTAGATAGGGCGAACCGAACTAGGCCGGATTTGCAATTTTAGATCAAGTGTCAAGCCCAACCCTTAAGACCAAATCAAAACAAGCTAGGCCTGATTGCACTCGGGCTCAATCGGACTTGGCCCTTTACAAAATCAATATTATTTTAAAGCTTTGAAAATAAGGAGAATTGAACCCATTGTAGAACCAAAAAATCCTACAGTCAAAATTCGGTTAAAATCGTGATACTCGGGGCACCAACAATTTGTTGATGGTGCTTTGTCGAAAACTTTGGATTCCCTATATAACAAAGCTAAAACGGGTGTCTTGTAGGAGTCGACTCGACACCCAAGTTAGAATGTATGAACAAATTAATAATTCGAATGAAAAATAGACAATGTAAATTATAAAACAAACTGTAGGCCAGGGTTGTCGAGCCATGGGTGGTGTTGTTCTTATAGCCTTAGGTGCACTTGGACTGAACGATGGCTGACGGAGAACAATGATCGTAATTTGGATCAAGTTTCGGTAGCCGGAATATTGATGAACATAGCTTCCATACTCTTCTCATAGCTTTTCTTATGGATAGTTTTTTAGTGTCTTTCCTCCAGCCACCTCTCTTTATAGCTGTAAGGGGTATTTATAGATTAAGACTTGTCTCCAACGATCATCTCTTGAAGGCTTTATTATGAGAGGAATTTTAGGAGAGATTTACTCCCATTAAACCCAGTCGTTACGATTGTCACAACTAGAGCCTATTAAAGCTATAACTGCTATTTAGACTGTGTCAACCAGTTAAGTTTCAACTGATAAAACCTTCGGGTCAATCCGATTAGTTACGGGCCAAACTAGTTTTAATTCAAAATAGATTGGGCCTTTCTGATCATTCGGCTTAAAAGCCATTTTTGACTACAACACCCGTCACATAAAACAAAGAAGAAGAATTACATTGCTGCCAAGTCAAAAGTAAATCTATTGTTAATGGTTTAAACGTTTATTTATAAATACAACTTAATAGAAACTCAAAATTTTAAATAATATATATAAACGTATTCTCACTATCTCAGTTATCACACCTTTTCATAAAATCTTTTATTAATTGCTTTAATTATTTGATGTGATTGCTCATATTTTATTTATTTATTTTATTTACAACAACTACCGAAACCTGACGAGATAAATCTCTGCTAGCTCAATCCGAAATACTACTTCCACAATTAGAGAGAGGACAACCATAAATTTTTTATATTAACATGATTTTCCGAATGACATTTATCATAATCTTGATTAATATTTTGATTATTTAATGTTAATGCCTTTT
This sequence comes from Acer negundo, assembly GCA_035582765.1. NCBI lineage: Eukaryota > Viridiplantae > Streptophyta > Magnoliopsida > Sapindales > Sapindaceae > Acer > Acer negundo. Next base: position 8,033,509 of record CM069237.1, on the reverse strand, counting down.
ATTTTATTTTATCATTTGTTAAAAAAGATTTTCTATTAAATTCATTTTCCAAGGAACATGTAACAGGTTGATGTCTAATCAGCTTATGCATTTGCCTTAAATGTTGTTCAATTTTCACTAATTTATTAAAAATTACTGTGCAGACCAGGCTTTTTGGATTTGGATCGGACTTGGCCCGCACAGTAATTTATCAAAGCCCAGTCCTCTGTCAAGCTTGTAATTATTAAGCTCAGATCAATTACCATCCATATACAGTAAAAGACCGGGCCGGACTGGATCCAGCCCTTTTGACACCTCCGGTGAGTTTTAATTTGAAATATCCTTTTTATTCGGTATACTCTAAATAAAACGGATTTGGATCTTCTACTAATCTGATCTTTTTTCTAACCTTTTTAAAGCATGTCACATATTAACTATAAATTTATTAGAATGTTTATGTATCATAAAATTAGGTGAAATGAAGTGAGGTGAGGAAAAATATCAGACCAATAAAAGATTCAAATTCAAACAAAACACCTGCTTTAGGACTCGGATCCGGTGTTAAGTAGAAAGCGGTTGCGGGTTTATGTTTTTTAATTTTAAGTTTTTAACCCATAATTACACACAGTGAAATTCAAACCCGCGTCTAAGGGTTTCAACTTTTAAAGGCGCGCTTTCGCATATGTTTCAGTATTTGTCCAAACCCCAAAAGCACTCTTGTTCTTGTTCACCATGAAAAAAAACCCTAAAAGTGCCATCTCGCAGAATTCCAAGCTCTTTTAGTTTGAAGTAAGATCGGGTCCTGATTGCTGATTCTAAAGGGCGAGCCAAGTGAAGTTGTAATTCGTTGCTTGAAGTAAGTCAGTTTCTTGTTTTTCCTTTTCTAATTGTTCAAATTACTATGTATGCTTTATATTTGTTAGATTAAATGTGTACTGCTAGTTTAGAAAATATCTCATTTTTATGTATGTGTACTTTTGATTTTATTTTAATGATCTTATTTTCTGGGTTGTTGCAGTGGGATGTCAAGAAGCTATGCTTTGAGTATGACACGGATCTGTATTATCAGGCTTTAGACACGAAAGTTAAGGTAAGATTTTTTGTTTCCCAATTCAAGATATTGTCAAAGCAAGACCGAATTGTGGTTTGTGTATTCACTAAGGAATATTTAAAAAAATTGATTTGTGTTATAGTGAGTAATTCTGTTATAGATATTATACGGGAATGTCATGTTTGTTTCATTTACAGAATTATGCATCTCCAGTCCTTTAGATTCACGTAATTCTGTTGCTCCTTTAGCTTCTCAATTTACATAATTTCATCTCTAATGCTGTGTTCGAGTGAGTTTGCTTCTTTTTGTTGTTGTTGGCATACAATGGTCCTTGATTTATGATGGCTTCATGTAATTCCTTATTTGCAATTTTGCCGAGAAACGAAATCAAAAGTTCTGTCTTTTTTTTTTTGTTTTAAGTAAATATCAATAACTTTTGGTTAATTTTTATGGATTCATTTTAGGACGAAATGGTGGAAGCTGTTGGCACTCTGTTTACGTCCTATCATCAATGATACCTTCTCTGATCATGTACTTCTTTTTTCTTTTTTCTATATATATATTTTTTATTATTATTACATGGATATTTTGTAATGTTGAGAGTTCAGACTGAGCCTACTATAAATCAATATCCAGTGTAGCTGCCTTATTGAGATCATGTTATCTGATATTCTGATATATGGTTGTTGAATTCTAGAAATGTTGGAACTGTATTAGCTTGGAACTCATCAATTTTTCGCTTGAATCATCTACCAAAGCGTTCCTTTAGGCCAGTTTGGATGGCAAGTAATAACAAATTCAATCACAGTCTAGGGGCTTGCAATAATGAGTCAAGAGGTGCACTGATTGTTCTGGAAGGTTTGGATCGATGTGGGAAGACTTCACAATCTAGTAGATTAGTTTCATACTTGGAAGGTCTGGGCCACTCAGCTGAATTATGGAGATTTCCCGACAGAACTACCAGTGTAGGGCAAATGATATCTGCATATCTTTTGAACCAGTCCGAGTTGGATGATCGCACAATCCATCTGCTTTTCAGTGCAAATCGTTGGGAGAAGAGGTCCGTTCTAGTATCACTTATGACTTGTTTACTTCTGCATTGAATATTATGCATAGGCTGAGTTCTTTTTTCTGTAAGTTATTTTGTCTGTTTATTATTTTTGGGCAAGGGGTGCTGGATCATACTTTATGAGAGAATGGATATGAAAAAATGAAGTGTATAACTAGCATGGGTGGATGTTAGTTTGAAGCTGTCTTTGGCTCTTTGCTGAGTTCATTTGAGAAATCAATTTGATGAATGCATTACGGGTGCACCAATGCACCATTGTATCTAATTTCATCTGTCTTGGATAGATAGAGACCAATACCAACTGATTTGTATTTTTGGTATTAACAATGTCCTTGCACTTCTGACTTCTCTAATTGATGCATGGGAGCTGTGCCGCTGTGGACGTGTGTGATTTTACTCTGGTGCTCGGTGTAATATGATAGTTATTAACCTTTGTTTTAAAGTTGTTTTGTAATTTAAGATTCTTAATCTGCATAGAGTTTTTTTAATGTGAGATTCATGTTTGTGTATCATATTATAGAAGTCTAATTGATCCTACTTGTTTATGCAAACTTTGTTATATTTTTTTCCAACAAAACAAATGGCATTCAAATGGTATATAATCCACAACTCAATAATTCCACTACTAGAATGTCAAACCGTAGCCTTTTAGGTTGCTTGTCTCACCATCATACTGAACTATACTCTAGGAGCATTCTCTCATCACAGTCTATTATCATATTTTAGATTATAGTTCAGTTTTCAGTCACAAATATTTGACAAGGAACTTTACGTAAAAATTATTAGATGGAGCTGAATATATCACATATTTGTTTTCCCTCAGTAAAATTTGTGACTTTAAATTAATTGTTTTTTGATCAACAAACTGTTATATACTGTTCGTTATGGTCTATGTTTCCTTTTAATCTTATCTTTTCAATCAACAGATACTTTCCTTTTTCGCTATGCAGTTGTGTTTGTAATATCATTTGCTTTTAGGTTGGAAATCTTGAATTATAATTGCAGCCGCCACCTATTGTTGCTTTTGTTGCATAGTAATTGCCGTTACTTGTTAATTACTTTCTTCTGCCTTCAGTTTATTAGTTTTGATTTTTTGACCTGTTGGATGGGGATTTGATAATAAAGTACATGAGAATGGCCTTGAGATTTTAGGGTTGATTTCCAAGTATGTGCAGTACCATTTTGTGAAACTTTACATGATGTGTTGTTGTATGGTCTGTGGTGTGACCAGGAGTACCTGAGTGCCTGATGTAGCACCCATATTATAAATCTGCACCATCTACAGGGTTTGCTTAAGAATTTTTTTTTTTTTGACAGGGAGTTTGCTTAAGATGGGCATGCTGTTTTATGTAATAAGTTAATAACATTGCATTGTTGTAGCTCTGTGTGATGGCATGGCAAAAATAGGGGTACGATGGAGCCAAATTTTGCCATCGATAGTAGTAGTAGTTCTTTAGGCTTAAAATTCCTGGTGCCCGGACAAATTAATAGTTTCTTTTTTAGGTTTTTCAAACTGCAGAAAGAAACATAGTAAACCTCATGAATGGTGCTTTTGCAGGTCAATGATGGAAACTAAACTGAAAGCTGGCACTACCCTCATCGTTGACCGTTATTCTTATTCTGGAGTGGCTTTCTCATCTGCTAAAGGAGTGGATCTCGAATGGTGTAAGGTGAAGTCAAGCTAAAAATGGTTTCAAAAATAAAGTTTTCATTATTTTTGGAAGTTGATTTAAGGTCTTTTATAGGCACCAGAGATTGGGTTGCTTGCTCCGGATTTGGTACTCTACCTTGACATGCCACCAGAGGTTAGTTGTCTGCATAATTATGTTCTATGTTAGGATTATCAAATGAAAACATCAAGAATTATTCCCTGTTTCAAAAATGTCGGTTACAGCTGGTGGCACCTTGCTCTGAATTGTATATTGCTTTGACTGACTACTGTTTTTAACTAATAGCTAGCTTTTGCTGTATCTGAATATTGTTGGAGGCAGAACTGTCCTATTTGGTAGCGATATTATGTCAAGAAACTTAAGTATTTCAATTCTGGCCTTTCATTTTTGCGAGACACAACAATTCCTCTGTTATGATTAATGTTGTGGTTTTGTAGTGCTTCTTATGAAAGTATTGTTTATTTTCTATTTTTTTTATTTATAAATAATGCAAGTTCCAGCCAATATATACACACTAGATTTTATTCTTAACTATATAGGAAAAGAAAACAGGAAACCATTCATCTAGCGAAAGTTAGGGGTAAATGAACATGTAGAAAGCAAATAAGTATCAAGAAAAGAGTCGGTGTACTTAGTAACTACAAGCAATGCCATCAGTGACCATGGACTAATAGCAATTCTCATCAATCTATTGTATGAACAAGAACATTGACATTTGAGGTCTTAACATTTTGTCGTCACTCAATCATCAAAGCAAGGTTGCTTCTTTGCTGCATGTAATTGGTGATTTTCTTAATCAATAAATATCAATGCTGTTTTGAAATTATAGAAAGCTTCTGAAAGAGGAGGCTATGGGGATGAGAGATATGAGCACCTTGAGTTTCAAAAGAAAGTTGCACAATGCTATCAGATCCTCTGTGATCCCTCCTGGAAGGTAATTAGTCTTTTTGTTTTTTTTTTTTTTTCATCTGGATTTCTTAAAAATAGAGAGGCTGCTTAGTTTTCATCTTTTTACCCTGCCATAGAATTATAATTTGTTTTTGTTGTAAGGCTCTCTTCTAATAAATATAAGCTCAGTCACCATAGACATTAGTACAAGTGCTAAAATTCGTGATCAAATTACAGATGGTAGATGCCTGCCAACCAATTGAAGATGTTCAGAAACAGCTGCAGAAGATTGTTTTGGATAATGTCTTGGCTTGCCGAAAGGGCAAACCCCTTTCCCTCCTCTGGTCTTGTTAGTTAACCTATTATTAAATTTACTTCTCTGTTTCTCGAAATGGATGTGATTTTTATGAAGCATGTAATTTGGCAAACATGCTCTGTTCTGTTCGTTACGGTAAAGTTCGATGACAAATTGTTGAGCTCTATGGTTCTGATAGTGTACTTAGGACGCAAGCTGAGTTATTTTTTATAATTATGAGAAACTAAATTCTGAGTTTGTTAATCATCTTTAATTTAATCAGTGCAGTCTTTTTTAATCAAAGACACGTCGTTTATGCTATTGCAAAGTTTCTTTTATTAGTCCCATTGTGATTACAGTGTGGACGGTTGACGAGAAATTGTTTTTGTTGGTATTATCTAGCACTGTGAGTGGAGCCATGGAACTATGAAGGCAGTCATGCGATTAGAAGATTCATAATCTAAAGGGAAAGTATCATTTTCCCGACTATATTATGACCTATTAGTAACTTAGCCACTTGTATATGGCCGTTATGCCCCTTAAAACCAAATTTATTTGCCATATTCCCCTCCTTCCGTTAGCTTTTCTGTTAAAGCGCTTTGTTGACCCTTATCTTTAAAGGGTAATATGGTAACTTTAACTTAAAATCATGAACACATTTATCAATCAATTAAAAAAAACTGAAAAAAAAGAGTAAAAAATGAAAAACAAAAGGAAAAAAAAAAATTCAAACGGTTGAAAAACAATCAAAAAGCCATACCTAGGTTTGTCAACAAAAAAAAAAAAAAATCAAACCTAGAAACAAGCAAACAGCCACTATCAACATCAACGGTCAACACCAAACCATTATTATCAAATGTTAGTTTCCAACACCAAACCATTATCGTCATCAAATCATTGAAGCCCAATCGAAAACCCAAAATCGAAATCAACACCGGCCACCACCCCAAGCCAAAACCCTAATCCAAACCCCTCACCAAAAGCAGAAACCAAAACCCTAAACCCATAAAGAGAAAGAGAGAAAGAAACCAAACCCAAAAATCTAAACCATCATATTAGCTCGAATCAAAAGAGATCGAACGGAGAGAGGGAAAGAAGAGAGAGAGACAAGCGAGGGAGACTAAGAGGGATATTGCTGCTCCTCGCTGGCGGCCAAGCAACGGTTGAGAGGGAGAGAGATTGAGTATTGGTTGAGAGAGAGATTGAGATCAGTTGTGACTTGTGTGAGGGAGAGAGACTAAAGATTTGTTTTATTATTGTTTTTTTTTTTTATAAAAAAATTACAATTTTATTTATTTTATTTTATATATATAATTCTTAATTTTTTTTATATTAATTCCTTTCAAAAAAAATTCTTAATATTAATTTTTTTTTTAATAATCAATAGGTTAAATATTTTTGGTTTATTTTGTTTTTGTTTTCATTTATTTATTTAATTATTTATTTTTTTAATTTGCTTTCTAAATTATCTTTTAATCTCCACCATCCATCTTTTTGGATGGTGGAGATCCATTTAAGAAAATTATATATTTTTTTGATTAAATTTTTTTTCTTTCAAACTCATATATTCACAATTATTGAAGGGAAAAACTGTCTTTTAAGATGAAAATTAACTTTTTTAACGGAAAATGGAAATATGGCGAATACGTTTGGTTTTAGGGGGGAGACTGGCCATTAAAGGAAATACAGGGGGAAAAATTTCTAATATGTGATAATATAGGGAAGAAATGATACTTTTCCTAATCTAAAACCAGAAACTGTTTCTGTCATTTACTGTAATTAATAATACAATGTTGGTAGGCTGTTATCCTATGGAATTATTTATAGATTGAGTTCATAAATTCTATAACATCACCCGAATCGTGTTTTTGTTAAATTTTTTTATTTTTATTTTTATTTTTTATTTTTTTATTATATAAATTAAGAGCGTAACAAAATCTTAGAAAGCTTAACAACAAATACATTAAGGAATCTTAACAACAAATTTAGGTGATGTCCGATCATCAAAGATTGAATTTTAAGATTGATTGATTGGATTGGACTCTTTTAGTTAGTACTCCAATCTAAATATTTGATATAGTCATCGTCTCTAGCAAAGGATATAACAAATATTCAAATGCAGACGTGAATGGTTTTGATATGATAAAAAAAAAAATGATCACGGCCATTTATAACCATAATGTTAATGTCACATATCAAGACCTTTCTTGACCAGATAATTTTGATTAAGACCATGTCAACATTGATTACAACCTTGCCAGTTTTGATCACAACCATTTATAATTAAGGCATCACTGATCCAAGAGTTCGTAAATATGACAACTTTGATCATGATCAATCATCAACATCGATCACCAATCAAGACCATTCACAACAACTTTAATCATGACCATTCATCAAGAGCATGATCTAAGGCCATTCAAAACCATCAAATTAAAATATTCAAAACCATGGTTTTTTGTTTTTGTTTTGATGTTTGGATGTAGACATAAAGGTAGAATCTTCTATAAGTTCCATAGTAATCTATTCACATCAATCCAATTATCTTAAGTTCTTATCATAGTCTAATCACTTTCTTTAAAATTTAAAAAAACAAACAAACAAATTGTGAAATTACAATTGATTGATCAGTCTCGATCACTTGTAGGTGAGATCAAGGACTTTTAATTATATATCATCAAAAACTTGCTACATTTATAGATAGATAGATATCTGTACACTTTTAATTCGATCGAGTTCTTATTTAATTTAGTCACAACATCGTGATTTTACACTTCAATAATTAATTGCAACACTTGCCTGCTGTTTCTCCAAGCTGCTTTTTGCAAATCTCCGTTGATGATCACAAAGCCTTCTATAAAAAAAATTAATTGATCAAAGAAGACAATAATAGAGCAAAAAGAATGCAAAGATAAACTTGTTAATTCTTCTTATTATTTGTTTTTTCTTAACCAAATCAAAGCAAACATCATCAATCTTACCAGTTAGATCTGCAAACTAATACTTAAAAAAAAAATGTTTGAAATCATTTTTTAATTTGCACGGTATAAGATCTGAAAACTGAAAAAACTAATGCCTATACTCATTACTACACTCTAATTAATAATTAAGATTCATATATTAGGATAAGGCTAACTAATTACTAAAAGTTATACAAATTAAGTATTGATTATAAATTAATAGATTTTCTTTTTTGTAAATTTGGATTCATAAAATTCTAACTAGGATTTTATACAATCAAATAATTTTTTCACTTAAAAATATAAATTAAAGGTAAGAGACCGTGTGGACACTGAACACCTTATTAGTAACCCGACACTTTATGATTTCAATATCATTTTAGTAACTATTCAACTTAAAAACTCAAACTAATAGGTAAGAGAGTTGAAATATAATATTTAAGAAGTATATTGATGAGATGCAAGTATGCAACAGGTTAACAAAAGTGATGAGAATAATTTAAGTACAAAATTTTAAATTTTTTTCACTGAAAGTCATAAGATTAATTTAAACTTGTAGATATATTGCATCAATCAATATATTGCACATCAGTTTAGCACTCTAGATATAAATGTACATATGTAGAAACTCAGAGCATTTTTTTTAATTATCTTCATATGAAAAAACAATTAACACAAAATAAAACTCATTAGTTGACTCATGCACATTTCAATTATCTTAATCAAATTATTAACCGCGGGCAACTTAAATGATTTCATATTTTCATATATTCTCTCTCTCTAGGAGCTTCCCGAACCTAACCAATAGAAAGCATATCAATCCTAGCTAGACCGGTCATAACTCATAAGCAAGTCCAACATATATAGCTAACTGCCCATGAAATGGTGTCGGTGGATGATATAGCTAGGGGTCTGACAAATAGATGACTAGCTAGCAAGGAGCACAATGGTTCTAACATGGAGAGTTGGGGAGCAGTGGCTCCCAGTGGAAAAGAGACCAGTGATACGATGGTTGTCGTTTGTAGGCCAATAAATTTTAAAGCTTAAGGTGGAGAATGGAGATTATGATGCTGACTTCTTGTGAGTTTAGCACAAGCAAGAATGATAGTGACAATAGCAATTTGCGACTACGAATCCAAGAGAGGTAAGTAATAGATAAAAGACAAATGGTAAAGAAGAAAGAAAGGAAACACCAATAACATAAATGGAGCCCTGTAGTTTTCTCCAACAGTAGTATTGCCAATGACGGTGGTGCATTAGGCATATGATAGTATCAATATATGGCTCTGCTACCACCTGATGTGGAACCAAACGACAAATGAAAGAAAGGAAACATGCACCATCTACAAAGATCATAGCCTAAATGATAAGCCATCAAATTCACTGAACGATTGCACCTAAAATAGATAATAATTTAATGTACGTACATATATTCCAATCTGACACTGCACACACAAATATTGAACAAGAATATGATACAACGAATCCCATCAATAACAACAAAAACAATGGGTGTCCGTTTGGAAGAGCTTCTCTACTGGCGAAAAGAGTTTGTTTGTTTGTTTGTTTTTTTTTTTAAGCTCTTTTCAAATTTTTTTTTTTTTTTTTTTTGTCATTTAGTTGTCACTCAGTAGAGCTTTTAATGATTAAAAAAGTTGTTTTACGCCTACTTGAAGAAGCTCAACTTTTAGGTTTTTTCAAGTAGATCTTTTTTAGCATTTTTAATAACACTAAAATGTATAATATAACTATCATTTAAAATAGTTTTCGAATATTTTGGTAATCCTACCATTTAAAAAAGTTTTTTTTTTTTTTAATTAACAATTAAACGACCAATAACTTCTCGTTAAAAGCTCTACTTGTAAAAGCTTTACTCCTAAAAGATTTACTTGAAGAAGCTCTTCCAAACGGAACGATTTACTTGGAAAAATTTAAAATTTTAGCTTTTCCAAGTAGATTCAAAACAACTTTTTTAATCATTTGACAGTCAAACGACAATCTTTTATTTTTAGAGAGGTTTTTTAATTAAAAAAAAAAAAAAAACTCTTTTCGTCAATAGAGAAGCTCTTCCAAACGGGCACTTATTGGTTAGGTTCGGGAAGCGCCTAAAGAGAGAGAATATATGAAATCATTTAAAATACCACAAAAGAAGATAAAAGAATATATATATATATATATAGTTTTGTTATTATCGGTTTATCCTGATATAAAATATATTAGGACGAAAAATATGGACCATTAGATTTACATACTTTGGCTCAAAGTGTATGCATTTGTTAAAATTTTTCCATAATCAGTGGTTCACATTCTTCGTTCTAGTATATTTTATATCAAGATGAACTGATAGTAGAAAGACCATACACACCGTATCACCATATTCACCGCATAAGGATTCTCACTTTGCCCTTTTTTTTTTTTTTTTTTTTTTTACATGGATAATATTCGATCATTTTCTTCTTCCCATACAAGTTAATGTTTCAATTACACTTGAAAAAAATAAGAAAAAACAAGGTAATAAGAGGATCCTCACTCATATTCACCGGATCCATACCTAGCCATAATTATTCTTTCCTAGCTACCAACAATTACTCATATTCACCGGTTCGGATTGGATTGTATGCCATCGCTCTCTTCAAAGCTAGCTGCTCCATTTTTATTATAATCAGCCGACTCAAACAATATATATATATATATATATATGGCTTAGCCAGCTAGCTAACATTATAATATTATATTATATTTATTTACCTGATGGTCCTGATGGTGAATTGGTGATGATAGAATGGTTTTGCTACTCTGTTGGTTTCACTTGTCAACATTCAACGACCCAAACTGAGGGCAGCTTGAACGTCTAGTCTCCATGCAAACCCTCCAACCAGATCCATTATTCTCCAAACATCACACGGCACCACCATCATCTTTGAGTACTCCGTCTCCTTCTGCCACCTGTACTCTACCCTCACTTTACACGTAAAAGATGACGGTAACGTTAATAACTTGTAATTATCTTTCATCAACAACGAAACCAGCACCGTTACGGCCGTCTCTGCAGCTGATGTCTGCTGATCTTGCATTTCTAGCAGCCTCACCATCACCATCCTCTTGTACGCTCCGTTCACCCACTGAATCCTGTTTAAACCGTCTGATATAAACGCCGGACACGTGTCCCTCTCCAGTCTCATCATTATCTCTAATCTCCCACTACTCCCTATCCCTCTAAAATCCATATTATTATTGAATGTCGTAGTATCTGCAGTACTCACGCTCTCCACCGTCACCAGCGTCTCCACCGCCACCGTCTGCTCTGATGAAGTCGTCACACCCAACCCTACCATACAATTATCAAACACAGCTTGATTATTCTTCTGCAAGTTTTTCTCTAATTCCCACGTTTTATTATCATCAAGATAATTATTGCACCGTGATGATGTTGTTCTGCTGGTTGGAATTGGATCCTCAGAAATAGAATCTGCTCTCTCAGGCAACAACTGTAGCGTCACCATCTTATTGTCCGTACCATCTTCACTTCCAGTTCCATCTACTTGGGTTAATGTTGTTTTCTTCTTTCTTCCGTAACCACTATTATTCCTGCTAACCCTAACATACTTTCTTTTACATCTCTTGTTATTAACCAACACGTTCTTGGAATCAGATCCTCCTCCTCCGACCGGTTTCGGTGCAATCGGACGGAATCTCAGCATTATCCGATCCATGTTCACCGTTTTATCCTGGGCGCGCACTACCTGCCCATCTCAGCATGCGCACCACCTTTCCTTAGCATTACCCTCCTCCATTTTCTCTCACTCTCTATTCAGTACTGAGACTGAGAGAGAGAAAGAGATCAGGAGATAATCATGCACAAGTACACATCCATTTGCTGTAAAATCTCCACGTGTCTAGGGCAAAAAACGCTCGAAACAGTGGAGGGCTCTGATTGACCCAGCAGTTTCACCGTGGACCTCACCCTTAAAAATATAAGAAAGTTTAAATCCGGTCCCACACTTGGACCAATAAAATCGTGTAAGGTGTCAAGCACTTCCAAAAGAAGTAACACGTGGACAATGTTGTCAGAATAGCGTAGCCGTTTAGACAATTGATCGAGAAAAAGAAAAAGGCATTCAGGCAGGTTCGAGAAAATGTACATGTGGTACGACCTCATTAGCAGATTTACAACTAAAAGTCCATTGGTTGGTCGACGCGCGCTATGGGGTGACGTGAAGGACGTGGAGTTCCGTTTTTGACTTTTTGAGTTTTGGGTCAGGTGAGTCACGCTCGAGGGGTTGAGAGAGGGATGAGGACGCGTGGATGGTCTGATGAAGACATGAACAAATATTTATGATATATGGGATCGGATTGGTTCTTTTTACTGGCTTCCACGTGCTCATTTTTTGTGCTTCTTAATTCTTCCATTGTATTTACTTTTTTTTTTATTTCCATTTTTATCCAATTCATAGTGTCAATCCAATTAAATCATCCCTTATTTCATTAACAACCAATTATATACTGCATGTCTCTGTATATATTACATGAAAATATGAAATATTCCACTAAGGTATCAGAGGGATTTCTACTTTCTTCTTCAACAATCTATAACAAAATATCCTGATCCCATCTTAATGATGTTAGTTAACTCATTTGTAAAGCTAAAGAAGGTCTCGTATGGAAATTTAACTTTTTATTAAAGCCTTTGAAAAACTTCATCATGGGCATACTACCAATTGCCATTTAAAAAGAAATAAAAATGTAATGGGGTGCTTGAGTGGTCAATCAAAGTTAATTCAGACCAATCATACCCAAAGAGAGTAATAGATAACCCATATGTGAAGCTAAAGAAATTCAATATCTATTTTCAATAAACTAGTTTTGTATAAGGATCTCTAACTCGAAAGTTACATTTCAATGTAGAATGTGATTTCACTGGTTTCTATATTGTAAGATTTAAAAAAAAAAAAACCTAATGAACATTAAGTACCTTATATAGTTATAAGTAATGTTAGGCTTCCTAAATTGTTTTCTAAATTTCTTTATAAATGGTGTTAGCACGTACAATGTTAATATATTATAAATTATAAGATTACGTGGTAAGTGATGTAATACAGATGTATTACTTGTCAACACCATTTAAAAAGGAATGTAGAAAAAATTTGAAAAGAGTAAAATTATATGTCGGATATATATGTACAGTAAAGTAAATAAAAGAACAGGTGGATAGTAGGTAACAAATAGGAATATAGGATCAAGAAAGATCTTGAAGGAAAGAGATTTATATTGTTGGAGGGATCGCATTAATTACTAGCAGGCTTGTCCTTGCCTTTAATTTGTTTTACAGATTGTGTCAGCCAATCACCAACATAAACATGAAATGTCAAAATCATACATGTGTCCAAATCACCACCGGAGCATTTTAATACAAGAATGGTTTGTAAAATAAAAAAAATAAAAAAAAAGTAAATAAATATTAATAGATATTCCGTTAATAATTTTAAAAAAAAATTAGACAGTGATAACTTGACTATTTACTTTCAAATGATATGTTGTATATCTTTTTTTTTGATTGACTTAGCAAGTATTTAAAACTGATATTAATTTTTCATCTATTTTTGGTAAAGAAATAAAATTAAAAAAAAATTGGAAAAAAAAATGGAGACGTCATTAAAAATAATGTGTTTTAGACATAAATATTGAAGACTAAATTTTGAGTTAATTGTCTATTAATTCTATTTTTATACCACGTAAAAAGCAAATCTCTTGATATTGTTGTCATGTCAAAGATTATTGGTATGTAATCTACTTTTACATTGGAGATCCACTTATTAGAAATACTATTCACTCAACACTAAATTTGATCTTGGAAATTGAAATTTAGTATTGCATTGAAACAACCTTTTCCACCAAGTTAGTGTTCTTACACTAAATTAGTGTTGCATTGGAGATGACATTACTGCCTATATCTTAAAATTGTAAAAATTTCAATGTACACTTAATTATGGACAATACATATTCAAATTTTTTGTAGGGCTTTTTCTGACGTTGTTCTTACCAATTCTTCCTTTCCTTTTGTGTTTAATGAGTAGTTGAAAATTTTGAATTTTTGAATTTTTTTTTTATTTTTTTTTATCCGTAGGTGTTCGGATCAGTTTACGCGCATCTCAACTAATCCCCTAAGATCCCCCCCCAATAATAATAATTCTATTATACATTAAATATAAACCAATAATAAATAAATAAATAAATAAAACTATCATACATAAAATGTGATATATATATATATATATATATATAAGGTAATAATATTCTCTTATCCTTACAAATGACCACTTGTCATGATGGTTTGAAGTCTCCTAGGATGCTCCACCACCAAGGTTCAAGACTTGCCTTGGTGTGTATATATATATATATATATGAATTTGTCCCACTAAAAGTGTAGGTGTTGTTCCACCAAAGTGTGGGTGCTCTCTCCCTGTTTGTGGAAGCTGCAGTTCGGGCTGTGCTAGTAGAGCCAAATCTTACCGGTCCCGGCAGTTGTATAATAATAATAATATATATATATATATATATATATATATATTCTCTTGTCCTTTTATTATTTTAATAATATAAATGAACTTATAATTTTTGTTTTCATAGTTCTAATGACTATGAAAATAGGAGATAAAATAAGTCCATTTTAATATTTTAATTTCCTACTATTTCATACATTACTACCTAATATAGTGTGTAGTATATATGAGTAATGCTAGGTTTCCCAAATTATTTCTCAAATATATGTAGTACGTGAGGTGTCATCATCTTATAAATCCTGAGATTATATAGTGAATGATGTGATGTTGACACCTCACGTTCTATAAACATTTAGGAAAGAATTTGGAAAAAAAAAATTAGGAAGCCTAGTATTACTAATTATATACATAATATATATATATATACTTTAGATTTTACTAGAACAAACTAAGTAAATATTGAACTCTCATGGCGACTACGAACTACCTTTATTATTTATTATTAATCTGGTTTTGATAAATTTACTTTAAATATTAAGGTTGATTCATTTGATGAAATTTTGTGAATTTGAGAACATATGTATAGTTTTAACTTCTAAGTATTATTGAGTTATATTTGTTTTGAAATAGTTTTGTTAAGTTTGACCTATGTTGATTGTTCTAATGAATGGAATTTATTGTTGTTCAATTATTCACCTAATAAAAAATATTAAAATATACAAAATTGAGTTGAAATAATAAAATAAATAACTAAACACATATAACATTGATTTTGCTAAAACTAATGTGTTTTACAATGATAAACGTTGTTTTAAAACCGATGTCTTTAACATGTTTTTTTTTTTTTTTTCTACATCGATCACTTAGATAAATTACAAAATAAAAGGAAAATGATGTTTATTTAAAAATAAAAATAAAAAAAACCTAAAAAGAAAAGCGATTTTTTTAAACCTAAAAGAAAAAGCAATGTTGACATGTCTTTAAACAATTTTGTAGCACTGAATCAATCCTAATCAAATTATGTTAGATTAGTATGGTTGAATACATGCAATATCAAAATACCTAACACATCACTGTTTTTTTTTTTTTTGAACGGCAAAGCGGCAATTTTATAAGCACACCATAGAAACAGAAAACAACACAACAGCCACAAATCGGTCAACAAACAAGGCAGCAGCCAAGAGAAACAAAGAGGAGAAAAAAGCCACTCAACCAGACAAATCAAACGACCTGACAAGAACACCAAGGCAGGACTAAAAAGCAGAAAAACAAACAGAAAACAGCCTTAACAATCGCCCCATTCAAACTAGATCCCGACTTGGCCAAAGAATCAGCCATAGAGTTAGTTGCCCTCGAGTTGCAAACAACCTATTGTTGATGAATTATTAGAAAAGAA
Organism: Acer negundo; assembly: GCA_035582765.1. NCBI lineage: Eukaryota > Viridiplantae > Streptophyta > Magnoliopsida > Sapindales > Sapindaceae > Acer > Acer negundo. The sequence goes on along the minus strand of CM069237.1, from coordinate 8,017,701 downwards.
TTCATCACAATACTATCCAACCGTTTCATAGCCTATTGGGACTCAACCAACATTATTCAAAAGTGTAAAAAATTTGAAAAGGAAAAGAAGATCTAGGTGCTTGTAGCTACTGCTTTTCTTTCTGTTGATGTTTTTTACAAGTTAGTTTGGAGTGGGTAAAGTTGTGGATTCGGTCGTCACTCTCAAAATTCTATAAAGTTTTGGAGTAATTAACTGGATGGTAAGAGTTACAGTCAGACAAATTTGAGAGGAGATGGGGTGTTAGGGATTGAAATTGGAGTTGATAAATTTGGAAGTAATTTGAGAATATCATAAACATTGTGTTCTGCAATTAAGGTTTTTTTTTATATAACTAAAACGACCCTGTTTGACATGACTTTCAAGAAGCTTAAAAGAGCTTTTGGGTTTCAAAAGTAACTTTTGAATCAGCTTAGATCGCCCAAAAGAAGTGCTTTTAAGATTTAGAAGCTCTTCCAATAGAAGCCAGACCCAACATGCTTCTTCTGGAAGAGTTTCTCCAAGCCGCTTTTTGCAAATCTCCGTTGATGATCACAAAGCCTTCAATAAACAAATAAAAACTAGTTAATAAAAAAATTAAATGATCAAAGAAGACAATAGAGCAATAAGAATGAAAAGATAAACTTGTTAATTCTTATTGTTATTAATATTCTTATTAGATCTGCAAACTGATACTTTTTAATAAAAAATGTTTCAAGTCATTTTTTAAATTGCACGGTGTAAGATCTATACATGAAAGCTGGAAAAACTAATACCTATACATATGACTACACTCTAATTAATGATTAAGGTTCATATATCAGGATAAGGCTAACTAATTACTAAAAGTTATACAAATTAAATATTGATAAATGGGTATCGTTAACCTGTGCTCTTACAACCACTTTATTTATAATTATGTCCATGAATGGGTAGTGTTAACACTACCCGTGATAAATTAATAGATATTCTTTCATGTTGGATTCAAAAAATAATTATAACTAGTATTATTTACAATCGAATAATTGTTTCATATAAAAGTATAAACTAATAGGTAAGAGACATTATTGACACCGAATACCTTATCGATCAGTAACCCGATGTCTTATGATTTTCAATATCATTTTAGTAACCATTCAACTTAAAAACTTAAACTAATAGATCAAAATTGAAACATAATATTTAAAACATATATTGATGAGATGTAAGTATGTAACGAGTTAACAAAAGTGAGAATAATAGAAGTACAAAATTTTAAATTTTTTCACCGAAAGTGGTCATAAGATTAATTTAAACTTATATTGCATCAATTTAGTATTGTAGATATAAATGTACATAAGTAGAAACTCAGAGCTTTTTTTTTAATTATTGATTTTTTTATTTTATTTTTTATAATAATATATATAATAAGGGAATCCCTTCTAGAGAATCACTGTACAAAATACATAGGCATGTTTATTCTTACCTTTATCTTTAGAACTTTCATAAAATAGATTAGCTAATATATTATAACTAATAAATTTATAATTTGTTGTAATTTTCTACATGCATAATCTGTTGCCTCTGCACATTTCAATTATCTTCAGCAAATTAATTATTAACAATGATTTCATATATATATATATATATATATATATATACTCTTGCAACCTGCTGTTTTCTATTCCTATTACAGCGCTGTATATTATATATATAACTTTTATGCAATTTGAGTGAATGAGGTTGGTAAATCCCTGCACCTAATTAAATTGATCGTGGGTTCGAGTCATGCTTACTCATTCGATTTTGGAATATTATAATATTATTTTATATTTATTTACCTGATTGGTGATGATAGAATCGTGTTGGTTTCAGTTTTCAACATTCAACGACCCAAAGTGAGCGCAGATTCAACGTCTAGTCTCCATGCAAACCCTCCAACCTCCATTATTCTCCAAACATCACATGGCACCACCACCATCTTTGAGTACTCCATCTCCTTCTGCCACCTGTACTCTACCCTCACTTTACACGTAAAAGATGACGGTAACTTTAACTCCTTATCTTTCATCACCAACGAAACCAGCACCGTTACCGTCTCTGCAGATGATGACTGCTCTTGCTTTTCTAGCAGCCTCACCATCACCATCCTCTTGTACGCTCCGTTCACCCACTGAACCCTGTTTAAACCGTCTGATATAAACGCCGGACATGTGTCCCTCTCCAGTTTCATCATCATCTCTAATCTCCCTGCAGTACTCCCTATCCCTCTAAAATCCATATTATTATTGCATGTGCTAGTATCTGCAGTACTACTCACGCTCTCCACCGTCACCAGCGTCTCCACCGCCACCGTCTGATCTGATGACGTTGTCACACCCAACTCTACCATACAATTATCAAACACAGCTTGATCATTCTTCAAGTTCAACCACGTGGTAGCAGGTTTCTCTAATTCCCTCGTTTTATCATCAACATAATTGCACCGTGATGTTGTTCTGGTTAGATCCTCAGAATCTTCTCTCTCAGGCAACAACTGTAGGGTCACCATCTTATCGTCCGTGCCATCTTTACTTCCAGTTCCATCTAGTACTTGAGTTGTTGTTTTCTTCTTTCTTCTGTAACCGCCACTATTATTCTTGCTAACCCTAACATACTTTCTTTTAGATCTCATGTTATTAACCAACACGTTCTTGGAATCAGATCCTCCTCCTCCGACCGGTTTCGGTGCAATCGGCCGGAATCTCAGCATTATCCGATCCATGTTCACCGTTTTCTCCTGCGCACCAGCTGCCCATCTTAGCATGCACCACCTTTCCTTAGATTTACCCTCCATTTTCTCTCTCTCTCTCTCTCTCTCAAACACGCGCGCACACACACCCTCTCTCTGTCGTCTGAGACTGAGAGAGAAAGAAGGAACTCAGGCGATAATCATAGAAGTAGTACACATCCATTTGCTGTAAAATCTCCACGTGTCTAGGGAAAACAACGCTCGCAACAGTGGAGAGCTCTGATTGGTCCAGTAATTTCATGTGGACCTCACCCTTCAAAATGCAAGCCGTATCCCGAATGATCGAGCGTTAAATCTGGTCCCACACTTCGACCTATAAAATCGTGTAAGGTGTACAACACGTGGACACTGATTTTGGAATGGACTTAGAATCTTGAATCCTTCACATCTAAAGCAATGGTCTTAATTAATTATAATTTTAATAGAGTAAAAATAAAATATTTAATAGAAATAATTAAGAATATTGACAAACTTTATTATAGATTCAAATTGATTGTTTAAAAATAATATTTTAATTTATATTTAGTTAATTGAAACATATATCTATATTTAATTATTATTTTTAAATAATTAAATAAAAAAAAATAGATATAAAATAATAATTAGATATAAAAAATAATTAAATATATATCTTAATTTGATTAATTAAACAATAAAATATCATTTTTAAATGATTGATTATATAATACAATTTTCAATAAATTATGAAATTAAAGATGCAACGAAGATGACAATTAAGATGACGAGAGTTCCCGATCCTTTTTAACAGCGTGATTCGAGACAATTGAAAAAGAAAAAGGAATTTAGGCAGGTTCGAGAAAGTGCACACGTGGTCCGACCTCATAGCAGATAACAATGCTGTCTACAAAAGTCCATTGGTCGGTAGACGCGCGGTATGGGTGACGTGAAGACGTGGACTTCCGTGATTAGGTCAGGTGACTAGGTGAGTCACGTTCGAGGGGTTGAGAGTGGGACGAGGACGCGTGGATGGTCTGATTAAGACATGGATGTTAATGGACAAATATATGGGATCGGATTTGTTCTTTTTACTGCCACGTGCTCAGTTTTTTGTGCTTCCTTTTTCTTCCATTGTATTTACTTTAATTTCCATTTTTATCCGATCCTCATCGATCCCATTTTAATATTAAGCGGTGCTATGGACACATCCATTATTGATCTTTGGACACATCCCTTACCGATCTTTTTATCCTTGCTTTTTAATTTTATAGTATTATTTTTTTTTCTTTTATCAAAATTATTTAAAGGGGCATACAATTTAAGAAAAAAAAAATTCTATAAAATAAAATTAATAATTCTTTATTTCTTTCTTAAAAAAAAACTCATGTTTTTATAATCTGTTTCTTGAGAAAAAAAAAAAAATTCTCAACTCTTAAACCCTAAAATTTGTTTATGCGGTTTAATAAATAATAAAAAAGGTCAAAGAAAAATCATTGTAGGAAACTCTGTCGTTTACAATAGCCATGAAAAAATTGACCGAGAGTACAATGATTGTGTTATATGTGTGGAGGATTTTGAAGATAGAGGAATGTGTGGAGTTCTTTATAAATGCAAACATATCTACCCTATATAGATTGCATCAGAAAGTGGCTACACTTTATCGTTCAAATGTTATTGGCAATAGTATGCCTTAAAAAACGAGAATTAGCATGGTTACATGATATATATGTGTGTATATATATATATATTTGTTTTCCTTTTTCTTTTTTTTTTTTCTATTTTGTAATTTTCTTCTTGTATTAATTTCTCCTGTTCTTCTAAAAAAAAGAAAAAAAAGAAAAAAGATAAATAAATAAATCTTTCAATGGAAGTGAGAGAGAGATGTATACAGAGATCATAGATGAGGTGTATTAAATTTGAAAATAAGTAAAATGTGTAGTTTTGGAAATAAATAAATAAATAATAATAATAAAAACATTTAATTTTATTTAATTAAATCAAAATTTTAAAAAATGGAGTATAAATAAACCGATAAGGGGTGTGCCAATAACACCGGTATTTAATATTTCATAATGTCTATCCAATTAAATCATCCCTTATTTCTTGGATAACCAATTATGTACTGCATGTCTCTGTATATATTACATGAAAATATGAAATATTCCACTAAGGTAGCAGAGCGATTTCTACTTTCTTCTTCAACAATCTATAGCAAAAGATCTTCATCCATGCATGATGCATACATACATGTACTATATATTACACCCATCTTAATGACGTTAGAAAACTCACTTGTGAAGATAAAGAAGGGTCTGATATGAAAATTTAACCTGTTATTAAAGCCTTTGAAAAAGTTTATCATGGGCATACTACAAAATGGCCATTTTTTATATAAAAACAAATGGGTGGTCGATCAAAGTAAATCCAAATCGATCATATATGAAGAGTACAAAGAAATCTCACATTTCTACTTTCAGTAAAGTGGTTTTGCATGGGAAGATCCCTCACTTGTGTGTTACATTAATTTCAAATCATGTTTGTAGTTTGTGATTTCACTAATCTCCACCACATCGTAAGATTTAAATAAATAAATAAAATTAATGAACATCAAGTAGCTTATATAGTTATATATAGGATATGTACAGAAAAGTAAGTAAAAGAACAGGTGGATGGTGGGTAACAAATAGGATATATTATAAGAAAGATCTTGAAGGAAAGCGATTTATATTGGTGGAGGAATCGCAATAATTATTAGCAGGCTTGTCCTGACCTTTAATTTGTTTTACAGTGTGTGTCAGCCAATCATCGGCATAAATGTTGTAATGTCAAAATCATGATAATATGAGGTTTCTCAGGCATATGTCTCCAAATCACCATCATTAATATAAGGTTTTTCTGTATTATTCCGTGTATTTTTTTATTTTTTTTTTATTTTTATTTATTTATTTATTTTTTTACTTACCTATATATCGAAATTGTAAAATTTCAATGTTCATTTATGGACAATACATATTCAATTTTTTGTATGGCTATTCTGACGTTGTTCCTACTAGTTCTTCCTTACCTTTTTTGTTTAATGAGTAGTTGAAAATTTTGAGATTATTCAAAGGGACTTTAATTGTATAATATAATTAAGTTTTATTACTTAAACACAATGTGATGAAGTTTATGAATAGCTTATAACAAATAATAATATACATATACACATATACGGGGATGGAGCCGAAAAAAGTTTAATCGGGTAAAGGATCAATGTACTAAAATATAATATTTAGGGGACCCTACCATCCCTGCTTCAGCAAATATTGTGCAAGCACATGCTAAACATTCAGGTTTCAAAGAGCTGGAAGTGATTAAATTAGGTATGCACTATTTCATATTATGTTACATGAGTAAGTGAAGCTATTATTTTTGGGTATTAAGAATCAACAACGTGGTGCTACTGTTTAATTTGAACGGCTCTTAAAGTGTATTTCATGGGGAATATGTTGTTGAATATACATGCTATATATAAAAAGGGTAGCGTTAACATGTGTCCTAAAGGTACAGATTAACAATCACTTTATTATTATAAAAGGAAAATAATCACTGTATTTATTGTAATAAGATAATAAATACAGTAATTGATATGTGTTTTTAGCCTGAAAACACAAATTAACACTATCTATATAAAAATGGTGTAGCCTTCTCACATGGCAATGACGAAGTTTATCGATGGTCACATGTGATGGCTTCACTCTTCATTTTATGTGATTGTTTTAAGGTATATATATGGTTTGGGTAAGTGAAGTTTTATGCTTTCTTATTTTTTCTATTATAATGTGTTATCAGTGAATACGATTAACAGAAAATGACTCTATGTGCAGTGAAAAGGTTGATTCATTGGATGGAATTTTGTGAATTTGAGAACATATGTATAGTGTTTAACTTCTAAGTATTATTGAGTTTTATTTGTTTTGAAATAGTTTTGTTAATTAAGTTTGACATATGTTGATTGTTCTAATGAATGGAATTTATTGTTCTTCAATTATTTTGACTTTAGATTATTTCTAAATTATAGTCACCTAATAAAAAATATTAAAATATACCAAATTTAGTTGAAATAATAAACTAAATAACTAAACACAAATAACAATTGATTTTGCTAAAACTAAGGTGTTTTATTAAAACCAATCAATGTCTTTAACATGTTTTTTTTTTCTACATCACTCAGATAAATTACAAAATAAAAGAAAAACGATGTAATTTTAACCTAAAAGAAAAGGCAATGTTGACATATGTCTTTCAACAATTTTGTAACTGTGAATCAATCATAATCAAATTATGTTAGATTAGTATGGTTGAATACATGCAATACCAAAATACCTAACACATCATTGTTGATGAATTATTTGAAAAGAATTCAAATCACAATACTATATATCCAACCATTTCATAGCCTATTGGACTCAAACAATTATTCAAAAGTGTAAAAAATTAGAAAAAGGAAAAGAAAATCTAGATGCTTGTAGCCAGTACTGCTTTTCTTTCTTTAGATGTTTTTTTACAGGTTAGTTTGGAGTGGGTAAAGTTATGGATTGGTGGAGGTTAATTGGAGGTGGGGTTCCATGGAGAAGATCTAGAATGATAGGTTGGATAGGTTGGTGGTTCATGAATCATGAGATTTGGGATTTCCTCCCAAATCTAGAAGAAATCTCCGGATCGATTTAGAGTTCTAGACCACTTTTTATTTTATTTATTTATTTTTATTTTTTTATTAAAATGATGGAAGAGATCAATCTCCTTCATCTATTTGAAATGGCTTCATTCAATCTCCTATATCCATTTTTTATTTTTAATTATTTATTATTTAAATAATTAGTTATAATTAGTTATAATTAGAAAAGAAAATGACTTAAATACCCTTTTAATGTTAAAAACTAACGGAGCAGGATATGTTTGTATGATGACTTTTCCAAACTTAAGGTAATTTTGCCTGAAGTGATAAATTGTGAATTAACCACAATAAGTTTCAAGTCTCCAACAAATAGTGGAGCGTTCTCTAAGGGGTCTGGGGTTTAATCTGGTTCGCCTGTTTTTTTTTTGCTTTAGTTTTTTCTGTCTTATGCGGGTTGGTTGTTTCCCCTGTTTTTTTCTTTGGTGCGTGGTGTCTCATCTTTTTGGTGTGTGGTGTGTTGTTCGCTGTCCTTGTGGGTTGTAGTTGTTGGTTTCCTGGTTTGGTGCCCTCTTTTTTTTTAATGTGATTGCCTTTTTTTTTTAAAAGAAAACAAGTCTTTGTGTATATATATACTAGTTTTTAGAGTACATGCAAGATATATGATTAAATCAATATTTGAGTTTCATATATGTAAATATATATATCCTTGAGAAATAATAAATGTTAATATAACACATATAATTTTAATTCATGTAAATGTTATTACATTGATCTAACATCTCGAGGAAGTTTTAAACTCATATGGATGATTTAATTATTTTTCTATTTGACTAGAAACCACCGTTTGGATTTTTTCCAAAACTTTTTTTTTTACTGCATTTTACTTTACACACATCCATTGTATAATCCACAAAGTCATAAAGTTTCACACAAATTATATTTTCACCCCTGTATAATTCCTTTTTCTTTTTCAACACATTAAATACATAGAAAATTATATTTTCATCCTTAATCCCATTTTACAATTTAAAATAATAATAAAATCCTTACTATATAGTCTATGTTGTGTTACTATTACTAAGATCTGTCTATTAAGTAATTATACAAACTTGAAGGGTTGTATTTATCAATAGTCGTTCAATAATCTAAGAGGGTGCTATAATTGAAATCTTACTAAACTCTGTCCATTAAGTAATTATATAAACTTTAAAGGTTGTAATTGTAATTTTACACGCAAAGAAATTAACAGAACAAAAAAGGATGCTATAATTGAACTGACATATCACACTTTTATATATAGTATAGATATAGATATTGATTTGGGTTCATTCCATATCATTACCTCTAGCATCTTAGCAAATAACCATCTAAAGTCATAATAATTAAACCGACATATCACACTTTTATATATAGTATAGATATTGATTTGGGTCCAGTCCATATCATTACCTCTATTCTCTTAGCAAACAACCATCTAAAGTCATAATAATTGGGGTAAACTAATTTAACAATGATTTAACCTATTTGGAATTTTAAATTAAGACAAAATTTAAAAATTACTATACAATCCATTTTGTGTTACTATTACTAAGACATGTCTATTAAGTAATTCTACAAACTCGAAGGCCTGTATTTATCATTTGACTTTTCAAAAAAAATAAGGGATGCTATGACTAAAATCTTACTACAAATTATCTATTAAGTAATTATATAAAGTTTAAGGGTTGTATTTATAATTTTACTTTTAAAGAAATTAAAAATAAATAAAAAAGTGTCAAAAAAATTAAAAGGATTCTATAATTCCAAGTGGTCATCCACACTTTTATATATGACATAGAAATATTGATATTTTAAATTAAGATAAATTGTGGAAATTATTATACAATCCACATTGTGTTACTATTATTAAGACATGTCTATTAAGTAATTTTACAAACTTGAAGACTTGTATTTGTCATTTGACTTAAAAAAAAAATACTATAATTAAAATCTTACTAAAAACTATTTATTAAGTAATTATATAAAGTTTAAGTTTTGTATTTGTAATTTTATAGGATAAAGAAATTAAAAAAAAAAAAAAAAAGTCAAAGACATTAAAAGGAAAAAAAAAAAAAGGATGCTATAAAACTCACACTTTTATATAAGTAATATATATATATATATATATATATATGTATTATGCATGTCGGAAATTATAGATAATGTTGAATTGTTGATGGAGATATCAGATACGGTAAAGGCATGCGTGTAAATAGCACATTTCCCCCTGTTGGAGTTTTGTGAAGACTTCAAGTCAACTTGCAAAAACAAGTCAACAAGGAGGCAAAAATGTGAATTGTATTATTGGAGTTTGGTGAGATTAATTATTGTACTATAAAATAGGCTAAAGACAAAGTTAAACAATTGAGTGCTTTTGGACTATATGGGGCAGCGGCAATTCAAAGAAGCAAATTGAAATTGCTTAGCGAGTGTGATAGCGGTCTGCAATTGTGAGCAGCGCTGTGTGTTGTGCTGTGCTGTGAATTTTGACAGCGGTTTGTACATTGGTCAGACATCATAGCTTCACGCTATGTTTTGCGCTGTGAATTCTACAGCGGATTTAAGAGAGGTGTTGTCACAGAGGTGTACGCTTTGAGGAGCGTTGTGGCACCTAAAGCGGTCACGTATAAATTCGCATGCAATGAGATTTGTACAGTGAAGAAAGAGGAAAAATTAATAAACTCCAAATAGGATTTTGGTCAACCCTAGTACTCCTATATAAATACCACTATTATGTAAACCCTAATATGTGTGAGAAAAATTGCTAGAGAGATAGAGAGCAAATTGTAGAGAGACTAAGAGATTGTAATCTACTTTGAAAGTAGTGGATTAAATGCGGTGCTCTCCGTGAACGTAGACAAATTGCTGAACCACGTAAAATCTTTGGTGTCATATTTTTCTTCTTATTTCTTTTATATTATATATACGTTTATATTTGTGTGTGCGATTTTTCCTTACAACCCCCCCTCCACGATTCAATGACCAAATTCGGTGAAGGTGCACTCCCAAAGTAAAGAAGTATGGAACAACTATTACAAAATATTTCTTTGTATAACAAATTGAAACATGATTTTATTTAATTATCTTATCTCACCAAAATGCTTTGACAACTCTCTTTTTATAGTGAGAAATAAGAGGGTTGTCATTAATGTAATTATGAAATTATAATGATTATTATAAGGGTACGGATATTGACACCCATAAATATGATAAACATAACCATATCTAAAATTTAAAATTTAAACATTACTATAAACATTCATCTTAATACCAATAGTACCCTTATTTAAATGAATGTTTGCATTTTAATACAATTTATTTATAAACCCTCTTAAGTTATTAAGACACTCAATGTCACTACCTTATACCATCACATCATGGCCATTAAATTCTATATTCACAATTTATTTTTCATGTAAGTGTTCAAGGACATGTAGAGTTTGAATGTAAAGCCTAATGAGATTACATTGGTTCAACCGTTCATATTCTTGTCGCGTGTGCTAGAAGTAGAGATTTGGGTACTAGGAAATTGGTTCATAGTCATGTTCACCAACTCGGTTATGATCCATTCGTGTCGAGTTGTAATCCCAATTTGGTTCTTGCTACTGCTATTCCAACATGTATGCGAAATGCGGAAAATTAAACACTTCTAGGGAATTGTTTGACACAATGCCTAAGAGAAATTTAGTTGATGGAGCAATATGATGTGTGCGGTGGTCGGCCAACGGCCAACCCTCGCCCTTCACTCTTCATTCCTTCATAAACGGATTTTGATAATGGGAGATTTTGATACTTGAAATAGAATTAGGGTTTAGTTTTTCATTTTTATTTTAATAAAGTGATATAGTTGAAGATATGAGTGTAATTAATGAGGTGTACATAGTATTGTGTTTATTTTTAATTAAATTAATTTGTCCTTATTAGTAAATTCATATTGGGATATTTTTATGATTAATTTTTTTATTAAGATATTTGTATACTTATCATATTTATGGATGTCAATATCGGCACCCTTATTATAACATTCATATAAATCAAGTTGTAACAGTTTTCATTATAACAATAATAAATGAATATAACGATAAAATAATAATGATAATATATATAACCATAATTCACAAAATGGTTACAAGGAATGTTGAAATTTTTGAATAAACACAACAAATTTAATACAAAGGAATATTAGAATCTAGTGCCTTTTGGGATCAATGGCATTTCACAGGAACCCAGTGAAACATAAAATTCTATGAACAAATGTCTCTTTATTGTGAATCAGAGGACTAAATTTTTATTTCAAAATGAGTGCTATGAAGATGCAAGCCTGAGCTCTCAATAAGTCATAAGCAACAATGACAATATGTGTAGCAACTAGCAACAGTCAAATATTTGTTGCTATAAAGTGGATAAATAAATTTTGTTACTAGAGGATGGCAGATCCGAACTATCCTTAGGTGACACAGTTATATTGTCACGCTAGGTGGCTGTAATTTGATGGAAACTCTCATCAATCTCAAACCCAAAAGCCCAATACACCCAATTTTTACTAGAGGAACACAAAGTCTCTGTTCTACTTTGCTGAAGCTGCATGACACAAAGTCACCAAGTTGGCATCCCCTCTCTAAGGCATATATAGCTCATGAATTTTCCAAATTTCTGTTAATGAGCAATTTGACAAACAGAAACTTTTATTGCCGATAGCATCTGCAGAAAATCTCAACTGCCACCAAATTACATGCATCCATTTATGTGACAGATGGAGTTATTTAGCAGCAAAGTCAATAAAAGCAGCTTCATGCAATCTGCCAGCCACCACAATCAAGACATTCTTCAACACTGTCTCAGTCTATCTGCATAAAGCAACTGAAAGCTGTGACTTGCTCTAGCAAAAGCAGGGCAAGCTTCTACAACATTTACAGGTAAATTGTCCTCAACAGATGTACTGCATAAATATAATCATGCACACCAGACAGATTCAAAGGACAACATCAACAACCATTAAATATATAAAATACCAAAAGAATGGAAGATAGCATCCATAAAACTTACTAATTGAGAACATTTTCTTCTGTGAGTTGCAGGATGGCAAGCACTCTGCAATATGATATAATGCGGTCTGTTCAAAGAAGGAGGAAATCAGATACACATCTATAGACTATTTAATTCAATACTATTCATATGATTATGGAAAATTTTAAATTCATTTTTGTAATAAGAAAATAACAAAAAGAAGAAAGGCTTGGTTTTACCAAATCTCTCTGATCATGGCAAATCCCCAAGTGGGTATGTAATGTGGATGTATCCCTAACGCTCTCTGCAGAGTAAACCTAAGAACAAATACAAATACATAAAAGGTTAGACGGAAGGTGATGTCTTATGACAATTAAAAAATCTAAAGCAAAAATCATAAGATATACATGGCTTCAATAAGTGCATATTTAATTAAGAAGTGAATCATGATTTGGTTATCAGACACTAAAAATGAGAACTGCTACCAAAACCTGCAAATATTAATAGTCAATAATATTTACAGGTCCTAAAGGCTATGGCAATAGTAATTGTTCGAAATATAATTAACTTTTAATAATGTATAGCTATAATTAATCAAGCATAATGCTCCTCAATTTGTCAGGCACTATATAGGGATTAATCATAATCAAGACACTCTTAGCTTGTTTAGTTTTTTCGATCTTTAGATGTTTTCACTTAAGCGGTTTACTTTTTAATATTATATCCCTTATTTTAAATATTTTCACTTTAATAATAATAAATTTAAATAAAAAAATAAATGTTTAAAATATGATGACAGAATTAGTATGCAACATCTCCAAAGTTAATTTCATGTTTCTTAAAAAATAAAACAATGATCTGTTTTATTTACCAGATCAGACCAAAACTATTTTAATCATAAAAAAATATTTTTCTGCAGCTGCATCAAATTCAGGTTCTTCAACAATTAACCACTTATTCCAATTCACATAAAATAGATCCTATGAGATGACGTTCACCCGTATGTATAAAGCAATTAAAAACCGAGAAGTAGAATCTTGGTTCTTCACCTTTTGCAGCTAGATTGTCCTCCATTTTCAATTTATCAGCACATCAGAAGCACTCTTTTTGAATTCCTTTCATGCCCAACAAAATATAGAAAAAAAATTGAGGATAAACAAAAGCACTCCAATTCTATATGTTACTGTTCACTGTTCACATAATGAGATAATAAAGGACTCGCAAGGATTCCCAATGGTGCAAACTCTGAGACCAAGCTAATTGCAGAAATAACACTAAACAAAACTCAATCTCTGATTCCATAGAAATCCATTCATGCAATAATCGACAGAAAACAAAGTCTAGAAAAAGCACACAATAACTATAAAACTAATATATGGTTTCATTGATCATATAAAATCACACAAAAATATAAGATAATCCACAGAAAATTTGAACCTGAGAGATACTACAAAACCTAAAAGCCATCACAATCACAATCATAAATCCACTGATTCTGTCAATAATTTAACTATTATATAATTCAATTTAACGATTAATATATAAATCAGAAAAGGGAAAAAGATCACAAAAAGAAAATAATAAAGAATAAGAAGATGAAGAAGAAGACTGACATTGAAGAGAGTGAAAGCGATCTCCCATGGATGAAAGACATTTTCTTTGTAAGCAGAGAGAGTGCAAAGAGTATAACTCTTCTTCCCACAAAACGACACCATTTTTGTTGACCTTGTTGTCGACGTCGTTGTTGTGTTGACCAGCGTCGACCTCGACTTCTCTGGTGAAGTTCCTCTTCACCGTCCTCCTCCAAACTGCTCAAGGCCACTTTATCAAAAAAAAAAACAAAAAAAAAACAAAAAAAAAATAGAGGAAAAAACTCTAAAATTCTATTATCTTTAGAATTAAAAATCCTAAAATCTGATTGAAATTAGAAACTCAAAACATAAAATAATGATCAATAGAATAAAATAACTGGACTTACTCGGAATTGCTGGATTGACTTACTGGCATACATGTAGTCTCATATCATGGAGTCCACAACAGAAATGAACAAAGAACAAAAAGTCCAAAACGATGATAAGATCAGAATAAACCAACTTTTAGGATGCAAAATAAGCTTGGTCGTCAATCAAGAGCATCGATTCATTTAGGACGTGGCAACAGAATCCTTGAGCTGTTCATACATTGGATGTATTCCACAATGCTTCACTTTAATACCTTTAAAGAATGTTCCTTCCATAATATTTCTAATATGAAACTCAAACGAGATACCCATATTGCGATTCACAAGTAAGGTATTCCACTTTTGGAAAAATTCATAACTTTTAAGAGAGAAATTATACCCTAGTAAGATGTGATCCGATCCAATTAATTCTTTGTTTTGATCATCAGTTGACTCAAAAAACAAATTTATAGGGAAGCGAAAAAATCCTTCCTTATGACCATTACTGGTTTCAATATGAAAATCATATTCGACACGAAGATCTTTAACTCTATTAAAATCAACATGATTTCCCACAAACCCAACTACCGTGCATACTGCGAATCCCATGATGTATCTATTGCTACCAGAGTCATGTCGAAGCCCCAGCGCTGGAATATTTATGGAAGATCCATGGTTTTTATAGCGGAACCATTCAAGAATTTCACTTCCGGGTAAACAAATGCTGCCTTTAACTAATTCTTCATCGCCTTTACTAGCTTCAATTGAACAGTAAGGGAGAGAGGGAGAAACCTTTTCTCGAAAGAAGTTGCTGACCGCTTTCTGATCAAGCTTCAGGCAATTCATAAAATTCAATTTCCAAGATCCACGGCCATCAGCGTAGAACTCAAATTCGGATTCATCTGGTAATAATTGGATCAGCTGCTTGCAATTCATTGCTTCCAAATATGATAGACGTGATGGAAGCTCTGTTAATGATCGAAGCATACCACAATTGTTTAATGTCAGATGTATTAAGTTAGAAAGTTCCTTGATGCTTTTTGGTAGACTCTCAAAACCATTTCCGCAAAGCTCTAAAATTATCAATGAGGATAAACATCCAATATCTTCTGGAATTTCCCTTAGATTGCAGTTATCTAAATGTAGTTGTGTTAAAGAGCTTAAACCTGACAAAGGAGGCAATTTTTCCAGTTTTGAGCAGCCACCAAGATAAAGGTAATCTAGATATCTCCCCGAAATCTGTGGAAATTTTGTGAGACTAATGCAGCCGGTGAGAATAAGGGTCACAAGATTTTTAAAATCCATTAGTTCAAGGTTCTTCAGACATTTGGTTGATGAGTGAATTTCAAGCAAGCTTATGCAATCTTCAAGTCGTATACACTCAGCCGATGGGATGTCTGAGAGGTCTGGGATCCTAATAAGATGCTTGCAATAAGAAAGGTCCAGCTGCTTTAATTTTGGAAGACACTGTAACAGAAGAATATGGTAAAATGATTAGAAAAAGTAACCAGCTAGTTAATATGTGAACTACACAAAATATATTAAAACAATAAAACATATAATTCAATGTTAAATCATACCTTCCTTCCATCCCAAAGTTGCTTAATATTGCTATAAGTAAGATTAAGTTCAACAAGATTCACTGGATTAAAAGATGATGGCAATTCCTCCAAAGGATACGAATACCAATGGAGATATCTTAGTCCATCAGGGAGATAATCTTGACCATCGGGAAGATGCACTTTAACAAAGTCGTCCCTTTCAGGTATAGTGAAGTACGGATGCCGTTTTATTACAAGAGTTTTAAGATTGCACATCTTCTCAAAGACTCGAGAACTCAAATGTATATCCATTTCGATACTTGTTAGGTATATCCCTTGAAGTGCATCAGTTCCCTGACAACCAAAAACAAAGTATAAGTTATAGAGTAATGTACTAAAAGCAATCCTCAGGAATTTTGCAGATTAATTGTGTTAATTATAGCAAAACTTCCTCGTCTACCAAAATCATCTACTAATTTAAGAGATCACAGAAGAAGTCAAGGTGCAGTGAATATTTACGAATGTTTAATTGACTTTTGGAATCCTATAATTACAACTTTTCTGGTTTCATTTTTAGCAATTGAGTGGAAGACGTGTATTAAGATTGAGAGTCGATCGGTGAGTGGAGCATAGTAGATAGCAGTGTAGTGTCAGTAACGTGTGAGAGAGAAAACAGAAGAAGTCAAAGGTGGAGTGACAGTGAGTGTATGATATTGTGTAATGTTGAGTGAAAAGTGAGTCTAGTAAAGATAAATACTAAATTGCAGCAACAACGGTAGTATTCAACAGATTCATCTAATTTTGAGGCACATCCAAATGTAAAATCAATATAAAATGATTAAAGAGTAGAGACTCACCTCATCATTCTTCAGCGTGCGAAGAACATCTTGTCCCCATAACCTGCTACGATTTCCTGGCTTGTTGGGAGATTCTTTACGAACAATTTCCCTACCCATTTTTTGTAGTAAATCATGTATTGTTACAACACCACCATATTTTAAAGATATTAGTGACTTGTCAATGAGGTTTCTTAGTGAGAACTCACGACCAGATAATAAGTTTAGAAAGCCACTTATGAATCGTTTTTCATAAAAACATGCTATGTCCAGAAATAAATCCTTTTCATCATCATCCAATCCATCGTAACTAATTTTCAATACATCAAGGATTTCAGGGTTGAGAATTCTTTGTAATTTCTCTACTGCACTTTCCCACTCTCGTTTGCTCTTTTGATACAATGACGAACCCAACACTTTAAGAGCCAACGGGTTGCCATTGGCATAATTTACTATCTTTATTGAGAGTTCGTTAAGATCTTCAATGGGATGATTCCGTTTAAAGGCATTATTACAAAAGAGCCGAAGAGCTTCATCATGGTTCAATCCATCAATCTTATAAATGTTACGATCATCCAAATCAGAATTAAGAAGTACTTGTTTATCTCTAGTAGTTAGTATGATTCTACTTCCCGGACCGAATCGATCAAGACCTCCAACTAACATTTCCAATTTTCTAAATTTATCCACATCGTCAAGAACAATGAGAACCTTTTTATGGTTGAGCCTACTCTTAATTGATTGGGGAATACTAGGACTGCTTACTTTTAGATTTTCTTCATTTAATAGTTCAGAAAGAATTTCATTTCTTATACGAAATAATCCACTATATGTTTCTGTTGTTTCTCTAACACATGAAACGAAATAGGAACTATCAAATTGATAAGAAATTAGTTGGAATACAGCATCAGCAACAGTTGTTTTACCAATACCACCCATTCCCCAAATCCCTACAATTCCAAAATCCAAGACCCCAAGACATAATAACGATATAACTCGCTCAACGTGTTTATCTATTCCAATTAAACCTTGAAAATCACTTGAGCCCGATATATTATTCAATTTCTCCCAAATGTCTTTGACAATTTCTCCGACAAATGTGGACTCAGGCCTACCAAATAAAAATACCAAACAGTAATGAGTAGAAGAAACATCCATGACACAGTAGTATAACAATATAACAAAAATATTTTTGTACCCGTTTTCCATAGATGACTGGATATATAAGATACCAGCATCAACTGCATCATATAATATGAACCGACTCCTATAATTTATAAAAATTGTAGTTAGAACTTAGAACAAGGGCAGTCCCATCTTAATTGGTCTCGGTTTTATTAAAGGAAAAATGAAATAATTAACAAGAACTATTAATTAAAATATGAATTTAGATCCACTCCTTCAAAAAGAAAGATGAGGTGATCAGAAAAGGTCTCTTACTTTCTTATTTTCTGGACTTCTAATTTTCTAAACGGATAAAGTTAAGTATAGAATTAGATTTACCTTAATACAGAGGAATCCCATCCAGATATGCTGGCTGCTTCGATCAAAGCTTCTCTCCATTTCTGCACCTCTTCTTCTAATTCGTTTTCATGCTTAGCAAATGAATCCTTGAAGCTCCCAATTTGCTTCCGTACATCAGATGGATCAATGTGGTAGAATACAGGTATGACAGTTTGTTCATTCAATTTCTTGTACTTCATAATCTCTGCAAGCTCACGTAAGCACCATTTTGAAGAAGCATAATCTTTCGAGAAAACGACCACCGCAATCTTTGATTCTCCTATGGCTCTTAAAAGAGCGTCTGAAATTCCATCCCCTCTTATGAGTCGGTTATCAATGAAGGTTTCGATTTGTTTTCGGCGCAAAGCATCAAAAAGATGACTAGTAAAACCATCCCGGGTGTCTTCACCTCTGAAACTGAGGAAGACCTCATACTTTTTTCTATGGGTGGTGGAGGAAGAAGCAGTTGATGACAAATTCCCCATGGACACGAATTGCAAACTAAATTTGAGCAGCAAAAAATTGCAGGACACAGTACAGGATATTTGAGAGTAGATGGATGGATTGAAACACTAGACAATTTGTATCGTTAAACAACCTGCAGTATCAATTTGATTCCACGGCATTGTGGAATCGGAATCCCGCACTTAAAATTTACTTTGTGTATGTGAGAGCAGATGGATGGGATGTAACACTAAACAATTTGTATCATTAAACAACTAGTATCAAAATCGTTTAATTTCTGCCCAATTACAAGAACTCTTCCACCAATTTTCTTGCCTCTTTCCCATAACTTTCCTCGATTCACTTTCTTGGCTCCATCCTCCATGTGAATAAAACACTCAGGGTCATCAACGTTCATCATCGTCAAAGCTGGTAAATCAAACTGTTAAAACACGTCTAAGGTAATCTTTTCTTTTTCTTTCCTACTCTTTCGTTGTACCTTCGGTGAATGATTAAAAGTGGGAGAAGTGGGGAATGGGGGAGACAGAAGAGAAAAATAAAAAGCTAGTAAAGTCTTTGGTCAAGTCCACATTTTTTTTTTTTTAATTGGATAAATTTGTAAAGGGCACCTCTTAACTGTGTGCCTTAACGCTGAATAAACGAGGTTGCTCTAATGAACCCATCACACCTACATCCTCTCTAAAAAAATCCCAATTTATATAATTTGAAAAAATTTAAAAAAAAAAATGGATTAATATGCACTTTGTTGTGTCTTGAAAAATAAATGAGTTATTTATTTATTTTTTTTTGTTAGCTTTTTCCAAGTCTTAACTTATGTAAACGTGTAATTGAATGTGTGCCTTCTTATTTTTAATACAATAAGTATCTTTAATGAAACTGCATATAATTAAACATTTTTCGATGAGATTTTTTATATACATTCTAAGAAAATTAAAATACACATTTGATCAAAAGTTTGAATTTTTTTGAATTTAAAAACTAAATTTTCTTATATTTCTCTATTTTTAAATGTTTTATCTTTTAAAAAGTCAAAAAAAATTAGTTCTTGTATCTGAAAAATTTTCAATTTTTTTTGACAAATATATTTCAATGTTTTTATCATCCATACAAAAAATCACATAAAGATTCAATATATTCCATTAAATTTCATCAAATGTGCTTAAAGTGTGTATTGTAAAAAGTCATCATTGGAAAATCTCTTTCTCTCTCTATCTCTCTCTCTCTCTCTATTTATATAACTTTTCCTATCAGCACACCCTTATTTTAATACAACAAGCACATTTGATAAAACTGCATACAATTAAATGTTTTTCGATGAGATCTTTTGTATGTATCCTAAAAAAATTAAAATACACATTTGGTAAAAATTTAGAAATTTTTTGGAATTAAGAACTAATTTTTCTTATATTTCCTTTTTTTTTTTTTTAATGTTTTATCTTTAAAAAAGTCAGAAAAAATTAGTTCTTATACCTGAAAATTTTTCAATTTTTCAATTTTTTTCTACAAATGTATTTCAATGTTTTTATCATTAATACAAAAAATCACATCAAAATTCAATATATTCCATTAAATTTCATCAAAAGTTCTTAAAGTGTGCATCGTAAAAAATCTTCATTAGAATCTCTCTCTCTCTCTCTCTCTCTCTCTCTCTCTCTCTCTATATTATATATATATATATATACTGGTGTTCACATGAGTACACACTTACGTAAATACATAAGTGTATTATTGAATATGAATTGTTAGATTCAATTACTTTGATTTACGTAGAATCCATAAATGCGCACTCAAATGAACACAACTATATATATATATATTACTTGGTTAATCCTATTCGATTTACACCGTATATGACTAACGTAAATTTAGTTTTCATTTTTTTTATCGGATTGACTTATCTAAAGACTATATTTTAAGTTCGGTTCAATTTATCTCAAATCGTAAATATGTAACCACTCTAATATAGTTACAAGATTATGGGAAAACGAACACCGACGGTGTCAATAGAAAATCAATTGGGTTTGCAATTGTAAAGCCTTCCTGTCTTTAGGCCATTGAGCACGACTAACTACCCATATATATTTAGCACTTGACAACCTAACCCCAACTTGTCCTTATGGGTGCGTTTGGTACGCGGGACGGGACGGGACATGACGGGACAACTTTCTCTTGTCCCGCGTTTGGCACGCTATTAGCATGGGATGGGACGGGATAAGGTGGGACAAAAAACCCAAAAACTTGTCCCACCCAAATAGGTCGGCCAGACTTGTCCCATGTATGAGACAAGTCTTAAAAAGACATTTTTGCCCTCAAATCTTTCAAAAATTACAGAAAAACCAACTATAAAATAAAACCCAACCCCATTCTCTCTCTGAAACCCACCCATTCTCACGCTTCTCTCTCTCTCTCTCTCTCTCTCTCTCTCTCTCTCTCTCTCTCTCTCTCTCTCTCTCTCTCTCTCTCTCTCGCGACCGCTCTCTTCTTTGGCCGCCGGCGAGGAGCAAAGATGTCAGTCTCTCCCGCTTGTGTCTCTCTCCGTTCGACCTTCGATTTTGGCTTTAGTTGATTTCGATTTTGAGAAATCGATTTAGGGTTCTTGATTTCTCAATTTGGGGTTTTCGATTCTCAACGATCGGAATACAAAATTTGGATTGCGTCGGCGGCGAGGTTTGTGGTGGTTTGTGAGGTTGATGTTGATGATGATAGTGGTTTGTGAGGTTGGTGTTGACGATGTATTAGAATTTTTTTTTTCCTTCCCTGGTTGTTTTCCAGGTTTTTTTCTTTGTTTAATTGATTTAAGAACACATAAATTATTAGGATTAATTTTGTGGAATTGATGGTGTTTGTGCAGTGAGAAAATGAAAGAAAATATTGATGGTAAAATTTATGGTGTTTGTGCAGTGAGAAAATGAGAGAAAATGAAAGAAAATATTGATGTAAAAATTTATGTTGTTTGTGCAGTGAGAAAATGAAAGAAAATATTGATTTTGTATGATTTTTAATTAATTTTAATTCAACAATATTTGATATTTTTCAAATATTTTTTTCCAAACTTAATAAAATTGGTATAAACATTGGAAAGGACAGGAGGGGCATTATGGTCATTTGAACCTCTTGTTCTGTTCTGTCCCAACCATACCAAACGTATAATAGTACAGTTCACAGTTCTGTCCCAAGTATTCCAAACACAATATGGAACAACATGTCCTGTCCTGTCCCGTCCCACCTTGTCCTGTCCCATGTCCGTACCAAACGCACCCTATATGAACACATGTACTAAGCATGGATTATTCAAGCACAACAAACCTAATTAAAATCATTGATGAATTTAAGCATTTTTATTTAATTTCCCTCGAGAGGTGCATAACACCCATAAACTAGGTAATACCAAGTCCAAAGCTGATTTTATCAGCCCACAAAGAGGACAAAGGAAACTTCTCCCAAATAAGATTACATTGAACAATGTTCATTCTCCATTGTTTCTGTTTTTGTCTCAAGGATTGCATTCGCAATTCCAGTAACATAAACAACAAATTTCGACTATTAAGAACAATAATTAAGCCAGGAAAATATAGCACTCGAAGAGAAATCTAACAAAAAATAACGTATCATGTGTATGGAGTAGCTTATTTCTTCCTCTACTTGAAAAAACAAAAAAACAAAAAAAAAAAAAAAAGATTCTTTTGATGTCTCCATTGCCAATAATAATTGATTCGCCAATTTGACATGGCGCATACCTAGATCATCTGATTAAGCAATTATTTCCAAATCAAAACCTCTGAGAAACATGAAAGTATGGGAAACCAGAGGGCAGCTAGTTCACGACATCAAGGACCAGCTTGCGAGACTTGAGGACTGACCACCTCAAGCGCCGGTAATAAGCAGCTTGAAGTAATGCCAATGACAGTACAAATATCCATTTAAAACCCATCTGCATTTGAAGGCACATAATGTTAGAAATAGAGTCAACATTAAATGATATTAATAAATTTTAAACATAATTTAGAAACAAACATACCAGTTTCCTCTCTTCCATTTCTGGCTCTGCTGCCCATGATAAAAACGTCACAACATCTTTTCCCATCTGCACCAGAACCAAAAATAAAGACTGAGCTTTGCACCACAGCAATCATCCAACCTACAAACATATAGCTGGGACCCTCTTCTCACACTTGAGCATTAAATATTAGAAGGAAAACCCACCTGAGCTTCTGTTGCAGGGGTACCATCTTCATACTCCATAGCTCCATCAATAAGCATTTTAGGCATAGCAATGGCTCCACCTGGGAAGTAAGGATTGTAGTGCAATCCCTCTCGGATCTACAGTAACATTTAAGAACATTTCTGGTTAGGAAGTGAAACAATCATCAACCTTTTTTCCTACATTTTATCATAAAATTACATTTAACCGGACAGAAAACATAACCTTTACCCATTTAAAAGTAAAATAAAGAACTTATATAAGAATTCCCTATCAGATAATCAGATAGAGGAGTGATCTGGAAACCATCAGTGAGACAACAAGACTGAGACATCCAAGCCCATAACATCAAAAGGGGATATTATAAAAGATACAACCAAGTGACAAAGAAACAGTTAGAAAAACACCAAAAGTAAATGCAATAAATTCGCGCCAGCTTCAAAACTTTCTTTTGATTTTGTTCCCCTTGTACTTTTACAATATAAAGGCTTTCTAAGTTGTGGGATCCCACTCGTTTTTATGCATGAAATCCCCATTCTCTAACTACTAGAAGACAAAAAACCAGTGGTTCTCTAATGTTAAAGAACTGGAATCCTGCACATAGAAATATGCGGGATCCCACACTTTAACAAATGGATACTTTCATAAAACCATTAATAAAGGTATATGCTGTATGTTAGATGTGAATGCGGCAAAACCCAATTAAAGAGACTGTGAGGTAGAAATTACCGAAACACCAGCAGGAGGATCACGGTATCCAGTTAAGAGAGCGAACACGTAATTCTGACCATCGTGACGAGCCTGAATGCACAAAGAATGAGATTTTCAAAGATAGATAAATACAGCTTCTAATGATATAGACTGGAAGACAGTAATTACTTTGGTAATAAGACTTAGATCTGGAGGATATGCTCCTCCATTAGCAAATCTAGCAGCCTGTTCATTGCCATATGGCTGAGGAAAACGGTCACTGAGTTTACCAGGACGGGTGAACATCTCACCCTCATCATTAGGTCCATCTACCACCTCAATCTCAGCTGCCATTGCCTTTGTCTCTTCCTCTGTGTATGCAACACCCACCAAATCACGGTATGATAATAGTGACATAGAATGGCAGGATGCACATACTTGCTGGTACACCTGGTGACCACGACGGATCCTGAACATTCAAAATTAATATCAAGGTAAGAATAAATTTACCATATTATAGTATTTACATATATGCAACAAATTTATATCAAAGTTTTAAAATGAAAAAATTTTAAGTAGATAGGTTTAAAGGGCAGAACTGCTTCCCAATCATAATCATTGATGGATGCGCAACATCCATCCTTCAAATAAGAAAAAGTAAGAATGTTTCTCTTTCAACCATAATATGGAGCAAAGCTAAAGAAGTGTATAAATAGTGCCATGCAATTAATACTGTCTCAACAAGTCAGTCTCAAAAAAATGTTTGAACTAGTACATGCACTGCAAGGAAAAGGGTAAAGGCTAAACAGAATGTGGGACAATATGTTGGAGCTTAAGCATAAAGATACAAGACTTGTTCGAAGGTAAAGCTCCATATTCAACTAAACAATAATAAGAAACTAAATCTGGTAACATAACATTAGAAATTTAGAATCACACTTTTTTTCCAGTCAAGTTAATAAGCAAGCTACATAACAAAAACTATAAGTTATAAAAAGAAATTATGAAACTCACGAAGAATGGTCGTATGAACTGAGGATGCCTTTGTGAGGCCAAGGATAGCTTGGACATGCCAAGCCATGTTCAGCTTCATCAGCAGATGCCACTGTTGCAAAACCCAGTAACCCTGAAACACCAGCTCCAAGGAGCGCAAATGCCCTTAGAGACTTTGTACCAACAGACTCAGCATCTTCATTAACTTTCTTTGAAGTGAAAAATGATAAAGTAGGAATTCCCTACAAGAACACATACGTTAACTATTAGGTAAAACAACCATGGTAATATGGTATATTATGGATTCTACTGAATTGCAAAGAATAAAGACGCAATGCAATGCAATGCCACGTTGCCATACCCTACATGGCCGGAAACTATCTGAAACATTTAAACAAGATGTCATTAATTTTTCAAATTAGAAGATACAAATATTGAATTTAAAAATTAAACATGAGAAATATGTGTAAATATAAAATATTACCAAATATTGCAAGTCAAAAGTTCCTAACAAAATCAAAATTTTGAGATGGATGCTAGCTCATGGTAAAATAGATACTTGTAATGTTATTCCGAAGATATATCCTAAATTTTGTCTTCTTCCCTTTTGGTGTGTTATGTGCAAGAATTTTGAAGAAAATTAGAATCATCTTTTTCTCCATCGTCTGGTGGCTGTAAAGTTATGGAGTAAGTTGTTTTCAGTGGTGGGTTTGAAGTGCTCCTTGGTCTATGGTCTCTTTCTATTTGGAAGATCTTAAAGCTTCTGGGGGAGGAAAGAAAGCTTTGTGGAATTTTTTGTTGTTTTGTGGGTTATTTGGTTAGAAAGGAATAGAAGAATTTTTGAGCTAGTTAAAGAGGACAAGTTTTTATTGGATAAAGCTTATTATTTATCTCTATGGGCATCTATCTCTGAAATTTTAGACCCAACACAGACTTGGTATTGTAAACCCTTTCTCAAGAACTCCACAAATGCTGCCAAGTGCAACAAGTTGGTTTCTTGACACTTAAATATATTTTTTTTCCTGGAGAGGATGTCTATGAAACTAGAACATTATAGATAATGCAGAAAAGGGATAAAAGATTCTTACAGCAGACTGAGATTGAAGTTTCCTCCTCAGGAGCTGGTGGATAACTCCTCCTCCAGCCATTTCAGCAAATATCTAATGAATTCACTGTGCAGAATCCTCAAGATAACAATTTTAGATAACTGGGTAACACATATGCACTCCTAAAAAACTTCATATTTAGTTAAAAACTAAAACATACACATCATTCATATGCATTAGCCTCATCCAAGTTCGGCACACACAAGTTTGGCACTCTTTTGTCATTCTCAGTCCACTAAATATGGCCAAAAAATATTTCAAGATTCTGATTCCAGATTGTAGAGCTAAATTAAACATATATTCTCAAGACCATAAATGAGTCGCATGAATTAAGTAAATCCAAAGTCCAATTTTTGCGATATACCATTAAACTCCTAATGATAGATAACCACTCCTGTCTCACAATTGGTTCCAATAATTAAACTCCTAATCAGTGTCAAAGCAATAGAACACATGAGAGATTTACATTCAAATCAAAACTAATGAATTCCATAACAATATCAATTTCAAAAAGATCAACATACACTACACAAACCATAGCTACAAGCTAAAGAAGAAAAAAAAATTAGAAATACACCCAACATTCACATATAAATAACAAAACGCTTTCTAGCATAAAAAATAACACTATATTAAGATGAAATAAGAAACCGGTAGAGAAACAAACCCTAACGAAGAACAGATCGAAGAATCGAAGAGAAGAGAAAATGAAAAGAAGGAGGCGAGAAACTCACGAGATGGGAGGTCGATCGGCGAGGTTTGTGGTCAAAAGCGACGAGGCGCAGTTGGGGAGAGAGATCTAAACAACGAGAGAATAAGCTAACAACTGAAAATGAGAGAAAAATCAGAAAATCACTATTACTACTACTATCATTACCACCACACGCCCGAATCCGTTCTATGTTCGCGTCACTGTCGCTTATTGGGCCTTTATGGGCCTCCATTTAGGCCCATTAATACCGGCTTCAAGTTACCCAATGTTTGATCTTGAGTAGATGATAATTGATAAATGGTAAAAAAAATAAAAAAATCAAATTATGTTTATTCTTTCAATTTTTTTTTATGTTTATTAAAATTTTAAAAAATTATTATTTATTTAAATAAAAAAAAAAATTGACACGAAATGGATTACGGGACCATTGGAACCTGTCAAGAGACATCTATTGACACAACATTGACCTATAGAGAGAAAGGGCTAACCTGCTGAAAGATATCTAATCGCATAACACTTGCCGAGAGAAAGGATATGACCGGCCAAATGACATCTACATGCATAACACTGATCACTTGATCAGTCTTAGTCATTTTGATTTCCAAAGGTCCCCGTAAACCCTTACTAGTTCGGTGCCAGATTTCATAAAAAAAAAAAAAAAAAAAAATCCGAAATGTACAATAATTGTGGGCTTAAATGGATTGACCTTTGTGAAGCCCATTAGATAAAATAAGGCCCATCAACTGGATTTTTCAAATGGATCTGGATTATATTAATGGATCTATGTCGGTGGCCCACTAAAAAAAGGAAAATATAAAAACAATTTGAGTGTACAAATCTGCGGAAGTGAATAAAAACCATTGGCGCCCAACTCTTTTGCTCCTCTCAAAATTTCTCTCTGTCGATTTTCTTCTTCTTCAACCACTCTCTTTCTATCTTTATTTTTGATACGTATATAAAACGAAGAAGAAAGCCATGTCTGGTCTCATCAATCCGCGTAAAAATGGCGAGACTTGCTCACAACAACAACAATCACAAACACACATACACCAAAACAGTCGTGCTTTTATCTTGTGTGGGTCTTTTTGGAGCTGCCCTCACTGTAGATTACATGTGGGCCTTTTCTTCTTCTTCTTCTTCTTCTTCTCCTTCTTCCTCTTCTGTTTCAGCTTATTTATCAGTCACATCGAATTGGGCTCTTGAGAAATCTGGGATCGTAGTTGCACCACCTCACGTTAACGCTACTGAAATTTATCTGGTTCGCATTCTCGTCCTCTTTTATTGCCTTTTGTCACTGTTCAAAGGTAGTATATAGTTTTGAGTTTCAATTAATTTATTATCTTTTCAAATTTTTTGTTTTGATATTAGTAAAGTTGTTCCTCTGAATCATTTTATTGCTATACCCAGTAAAGCTTTTCTTTTTATCCAAGTAATGTATTGTATTTTAGTTCATGACTCTGTAAATTTTTTCTTCAACTATCTACTGCTTCTATTGAAATTTGTCATTGCTAAATTAAAGATGAATCTCCTGATTGTAGAAAGAACCGGTGTCTGTGAAAGATTATAAAGACAATGACCGGGCTCGTGAGAGACTCTTATCAGGAACTTTTGCTGATTTACCAGCACCAGAATTAGAATGGGAGCAAATGCCATCAGCGCCGGTGCCTCGTCTAGATGGAGCAGCAATTCAGATTAAGAATCTTTTCTATGTCTTTTCAGGATATGGCACCATCGACTATGTGAGCATTTTGTTTCCCACACTTATTGAAATGCAAGAGGATTCATTGACACTGGTCTTATATTTGACTTAATGGAATCTGTTCAATCAAACAACCGAATGTGATTTCTGTGATATTTCAGACTTAATGGTGTTGATTTTATTTGTTCATATGCCTAAATTTGTGTCTGCTAGGTGCATTCTCATGTAGACGTATACAACTTCACAGAGAATAAATGGATCGAGAGGTTTGATACACTGAAAGAGATGGCGAATTCGCATTTAGGAGTGGTAAGCGATGGGAGATACATATATGTGGTCTCAGGACAACATGGCCCCCAATGCAGAGGGCCTATTGCTCGTGCATTTGTTCTTGACACGGATACGAGGAAATGGCATAGCTTTCCCCCATTACCATCTCCCAGGTATATAAATACAAGCGAATTATGCTACAGTTTTATTACCATTCTCCTTAGAAACACACTTGGTTGCTGACTTTGACATAGTCAAAATTTTCAAATGCTAATTATACGGTTTGCTTTATGCTTAATTTGAATCTAATTTTGTCCATGTGTCTTTGTTGTGTGTGTGTTAAGATATGTTAATTGTTTTCTTGAGATATAATAAAAATTGCGTAAGATTTTGTCTTACATGACTGTAGCTTTAGCCTTTCGAGTTTATACTTGCTGTACCATAGCTTCAACTGCAGAAGCTGTAGCAGCACGGAACTCATTTATCGGTCTAGCTTTAGTTTGTGCAATCATATGTTTGCAGCTGTAGAAGCTGCAAGAATTACAGTAACTTAATTAGATTGACTTCTTAATGTGCAAACCAATGGACTAGTGAGAATTGGAAAAGGCAACCCTGGACTTGTGTTACCTGACATACTAGATTAGCTTTCACATGAAGCTCTGACACTGGTCTATCAGCAGCTGAATGTTATGTCAAACAGATGAAATAATTTAACATGAGAATATTCAGGTATGCTCCAGCAACTCAATTATGGAGAGGACGGCTTCATGTGATGGGTGGCAGCAGACAAAACCGTCACACGCCTGGATTGGAACACTGGAGTATTGCAGTAAAGAATGGCAAAGCATTGGAGGAAAAGTGGAGGACTGAAATTCCTATTCCTCGTGGCGGACCACATAGGTTTGTGGCCTTCCCTTGTATATTTATCCTCCATTATTTTTATATGGAGGGTTAGAAATTCAACTTGCATGAAACAAATATATATATATATATATATTTTTTCAGTCAATTCAAACAACTTAAATTCCTACATTCTTTGTTTTTTTTTTCATGACGGTCAATTTTTTCTAACAGGGCTTGTGTTGTAATTAATGATCGGCTTTTTGTTATTGGTGGTCAAGAGGGTGATTTTATGGCCAAACCTGGGTCACCAATTTTCAAATGCTCACGCAGACATGAGGTATGTCAGATCATCAATGTGTTTTAGTTAAAGAGTATTGCGCTTGGAATGGTTTTCGATATGTTGTGATTTTTATGAATATAACATGTTTCTTACATAGTAAACTTGTCTACAGTATTGGTTGACATACTTATTTTTGCATGATGAACTTAGAACGTGTCATTTGTTCACATGTAATATACTTGTATGTATGAACATTACATGTACCTTTTGATCTCATGTATGCCATTTGTTTACCTAATTATGGGATTGATTTCTTTTTTGTTTCAGGTAGTTTACAGTGATGTTTATATGTTGGATGATGAAATGAAGTGGAAAGTATTACCTCCAATGCCAAAACCGAACTCTCATATAGAGTGTGCTTGGGTAATTGTCAATAATTCAATTATTATAACCGGAGGTACAACAGAAAAGAACCCAGTGACGAAAAGGATGATCCTGGTTGGGGAGGTGTTCAAATTTGATTTAGACTCAATGGTAATCATATTCACCTGTTACTAGGAGTTTACTAGTATGCAATATTTAATCTTTTTATTTATTTACTTGTGGTGTGTGTGTATTCTGTTCAAGTGTCTGCTCGGCCAATAAAGGTCCCCCAGTCATTTGAAGTTTATCTAGGGACATCTCTTATGTGAAATTGTTTGCCATTCTGTATATCTTCTCGTCTCTGCACAAATATTTTGCATCCGTCGTTGTGTTCTTTTGGCCCTTTCAACATCTATTAATTTTTTCCAGAATTCTAGATCAGATCATTAGCTCCTTCTTGGTTTAGCTGTCTGAAATATTGTATTGGCTGCAGACTTTTCCTGCTCTTCTCATCAATTGTTAGCTCTTATGTAGTCATGTTTGCAGTCACTTCTTCTTTAATCTTTTCTTGTATTGCTGTAAATCGTTAGCTCTCTTTATAATCATATATGCTGCAAGCCCGCAACATACTATTGATTTTATTGTTGCCCTCCTGGAAGGAAAATCATTCATTGCACTTACAATTTCTTACTTGTTAATTCTGATATTTGATAAGTACTTTTTATTTCTCTTAGCTTTTCATTTGCATCGAGGATTTGAGTAACATGCTAATAAGTTTAGTATTTTCTCCTTATAAGTCATATTCTGCTCAAGAAAAGCAAAACCGTAACCGTTTCAAACATGTTTTATTTTTTTACTCCTTTTAATTTTAGTCTATTATATAATTTCTGATTAATCTATGAAAACATTTGGAACCTCATTCTTTTTTGTTTCTTTTTTGTCAAATACAGACATGGTCAGTGATCGGTAAGCTTCCTTTCCGTGTGAAAACCACACTAGCCGGTTTTTGGGATGGACATTTGTATTTTACATCTGGACAGCGGGACAGAGGACCGGATAATCCTCAGCCAAGGAAGGTCATTAAAGAAATGTGGAGAACTAAACTACATTTATGATCCTTTTTCCCTTGTAAAAGTTTTGATAGTTTCCCTTGGCATTTTAGGTTTTGAAATAGGTGAATATTGGAAAATTTCCTCATGTTTCGTTTTCTGACTAGGTAAGAGTTAAAACAGCCATTTTTATCAAACCTCATGTACTCAATTATACAAACAATGACAACGATTATAATACCTTGTTCTGTTCAGGCTGTTGCATTTTACTAGCTGAACAAAAAAAACCCAAGTTGCCAAAACAACAATGCTTGAAAAGGTTGACTGACAGTAAAACATTTATATGGCCTTCCAATTGTGACAAAAGATTGCATGCCTTCAAATGCTAGAATAATGTCCATGCTCGTTTTTTTAACGAAATGAAGTTCAGGGGTAATTCAAGCAACCAAAACTGGAAATTCAAATCTCAAGCACATTTATGGCCTCATCAATCGCAGGCTCAATTATCTGAACATACAGTACTGTGAATTGATACAAATTGAATCAAACTAATGACAAAATGAATTCATGGAAACAGTGGGGTACACTTTCTATAATACAGATTACACATTACAGAATTGCAGTAAACAGTGGTCATTCAGATCTAGATTTACAAAGAATGACCAAATGATTTGTGCAATCCCACAGAGAGCATGATGACCTTTTATCCCTTTCATTAAGGTGATAACCCTATTCTTCACTTTACATCAACCACGGTAACACAAATGGAGTTACACAGCTTCTATCAATTGAACAAGAAGCACGATTATCTCTCTATGACCTACTAGAGCCAGTGGTAAACGACCAGTAACTTCCATGGTTGCTCCTAAACAGTACCCAACTTAAATCTACCTGTTAACAAGAAAACATATTCAATTCAATACATGGAGAAAAATAGATACTTCATCAAAGCAAGAAGTGGACTTCTAGAAAAAGACTACTATCAATAAAGGGATGAAAACTTTGCATCCAGGCCATTGGAAAGGGCAAAATGACTTCCAGGGACAGACAAGTCCTTACACAGTAATTTAAACATGGGTTCTGAGCCATGGGAAAGGACAACACTCAACCTCTGCTCTAGAATCTCCGGTTACTTTCTCCCATAGTTTTTTTTTTTGGGTTGACATCTACGTTTGTTGGTTTCCAAAATAGTTGTTTTTCTAACTTCTAATATGCTAGCTTAAACAAAAAAAAAAATGGCTATAGGTCCTATCCTAATACACAAAATATATGTCATCTATTAGCTTCAATCATCAGGCACAACAGATTCATGAAAAAGTGAACTATTGTAATGTTTGTAGATTTCAATCCACTGACCTGTTTTATGTTCTCGAAATTGGAACTTATATACTGAAGTAGTGCAAATAAGTTCCACAATTTAGCAAGACTACTAAGAAACTGGTGGATTCTGCGGAAAGTTATCCGATTTTATATAAAACCTCACGAACACGAATAAAAGCAACACAAATGCAGCAGTATGCGAGTGTGTGCATAAGAGAGAGATAGAGGCATGCCTTCATTTCAATAAAGGAGCATAAGGAGCTGGACATGGAGAAACAGTGTGGTCAGGTAACTGGTTTATCAAATCAACTGTTGCCTGCAGGCATGCATTTAGCATTTTCTTTTCCAAACAAACCAGCTGAGTAGCAACTCGTTTCTTAGGGTTCAAGTTAGAATCTGCCAACTAGCATAAAAAAAAAATACTGATTAGAACCCAGTCAGTGATAGGTTAGGATTTAATCTTCAACAGAGTCAATAGAGCAAATAATCACCAAAGCCTCATCTTCAGCCAAGGTAGTAGGGTAGCCAGCTAGTCGTATCTTAAAATAATCAGCAAGCTGGTCTAACATTGCTCGTTCCATACAAGCGCTCACCTGCAAGATCGCATAAAATCCAAAGAAGTTGAAAATGGTTCATTTTTCATATAAATGTAACATTTAACGCAAGAGATTATTTAGCATCAATTATCACATTTTTTGAAGAATTACAAACTTAACAACACAGTTGACATCACTCAATTTTATAAAACTGTATGACAAAGGCACAGCCAAATCAATCACTGTTGATCAAGTCCTGGCCGCAAGTAATTATTACACAATGAAAAAGAATGGCTGAGGTGGAAGGACAAAGCCACAAATTTTTTTCCTTGTAACACAACTACCAAGGTTAGCAATGTGAAGCATTAACTTTCATGTTGAGCACTCTTAATTTGAATTTTAGGTTTAAGTAAAAATTACAGAATCTGATATTCAGATTTAATTAGGCCAATAAAAATGAGAGGGCAACTTACAAGACAAATAGGACCTTGAGAAGAAATGACAGATTCCATTTCAGATGTATCTGAAACGTAGCCCAATCGCAAATAAGGAAGCATATCTGCAACAGCTTCTTTTTCCCTCCCCTTATACACCTGCAGAAGGATTTCATTCAAGATTACCCACATATATATACAAACACAGATTAACCTTAATAAGTAGTAGAAGAGTTTAATCCCATACTTGAAAAGCCTGTATAGATAGCTTGCCATTTCTTTGGGCAACCATTCTCTTATTCTGATATTGAGGATCCACAGTATTCAAAGCTGCCTGGATCATAATGTACATAAAATATCAATATGATTGACTTGGAAAAGGCAAAATTGCAAGTGTGAGAAAGAAAAAAACAAAAAAAAACAAATATTTTACCTCAACCACTAAACGGTCATATGAATTATCTTCATCGACGAAACCATAGTTTATAAGCAATTTTGAATTAGGCTGTGGGCCACACCTACAAAATAAGTTACAAGCTTTATATATATACTAGAGCCACAAAAGAGTCGAAAAGTTTATAAGCAATTTTGAATTAGGCTGTGGGCCACACCTGCAAAATAAGTTACAAGCTTTATATTTCAATAGAAATATACTAGAGCCACAAAAGAGTCAAAAAGAGAAGTCCTCTTTACCTAGAAAGGACCTAAAAAAAACTTGAAATTGTAGCCAATAAAGCAGAAATATTATACCAGACAACAATGGATTCCCCAGCTTTGTATGGACGATCAACCACCAGTTCAACAGCACCATCAACAGCAGTTAACATTGCCTTACAGTTGCTACAGTAAGCTAGCAACGGAGGTCCGAGGGGAACCAGAGCAAATCTCCTAGCCAAACTGACTTTCTGAGTTAAAAGGAAGAGGCAATAATCATTTGAGTGCGGCAAAATATCACAGGATATTACAAGAAACTGAGAAGTGCAGGGCATTCAGGAATATATACAGGTCCAATCACTCAAACAGTCCTGTCTCTGTATTGGATAATCCATTAACAAAATGAATAAGTAAACATTTATAATGTAACCACATCAGTCGTACTGCCACCTATTAAACAGCAAGAAAACCATATGAATTAAGCAATGGTGCCAGTTAAAAACAGTGGTGGTAAAATGGCTTTCAAGGTGGTACAGGCGTAGTGGGATTTTTATTTTTATTTTTTTAATTTTAAAAAGAAAAAAAAAAAAAAAAGCATTGCAGTGTTAAGCTTCTCATGCCAACTTAAAGACAGCAGTAACAAACTTCAAAGATTAACAAGATGCTACATGTATGAGTATCATTACATACAATGGCTGAATACGTTTACATCTGCTGCTGAGTATTAGCCTATATAATATACAGATTTCATATTCTACGGGCAAAGATGCCTCAAAATGATATAAAATGAAGACTTTAGGCCTCCATATATTTAAGATGACATATAGGGTAAACAGACTCCTCTAACATGTAAAAACAAGAAAAATAAAGACAAGCATATGAATCATTGTCAATTAATTCATTTATGACTCCAAGGGTTAAAGGAAGAGGGAGGGGTCAACATTTTCCGGTTAAACAAACAAATTACCTGTAAATGCACCACACAAGACTGAACAGCAACAAAAGCTTGCTTGAAAATCTCAAATGGAAAGGCCTCGGTGGGTATATCATATGGATATTGCTGCAAAATGTATGTAAAGTAATCGACCAATGTCAAAACATGACCACCATCACTAACAATTAAAGCAATAACATTTAAGATTTTAAGGTTAACAAAAAAAAAAAAAAAAAAAAAAAAGAGAGCAAACATTATTTTCTAGCATCAATAAATAAAATGCAAGTGCATAACCTGAAATAAAGACCCAGCCATAAACCAGACGGTGTCAAGCTCATTGTACTCTCTTTTGATTCCTTCAGCCCTTTCAAGAACTTCAGCCTGAGTCATTACATCAGAATGTAGTCTTAAAACCTTTTGAACTGTTTAACATCGAATCACCAACATCCATCTTTCAATGCTTAACAGACAAGCAAAAATACCTTCGTGGGGCTACCTGTCAGGTAAGCCAATTCAGCCTCCGACCATAGAAGTGGAGATTCCACAGCGAGTTGACCTCTCCCCCGCTGACGATCGAGCTCTCTGATATAAGGATACCAAAACGACGTTTTTCCTTCCTTCTTCTCATACATTAGATACAATGCTAAGCATGCCAACTCCGACAGTTTATTGGTAGTCAATAGTTCCGCTGAATAAAAAACCACTCAGATAAATCAGATTATAAACCATATTCAAGCCTTCTTAATCCTAAAATATATAGTCTTCTATAGAATCTCATCATCTTACACACACAGTCCACAATATCCTTCTCACGCAAATACACCGTTTGACACACATCGATATGCCCAAAATTACAATAAGCTGCAAAATTTTGAATTTGCATTCTCCTAAGTCCTAAACCCTACATACTATAGCTCTATAGAGTTCATCTCAGGTAAACAGAAGACATTTAGAGCTGATTATTTGATAACAACTAACATCAACACATTATTTATCAAGGTTGACTAAAAG
Organism: Acer negundo; assembly: GCA_035582765.1. Lineage (NCBI taxonomy): Eukaryota > Viridiplantae > Streptophyta > Magnoliopsida > Sapindales > Sapindaceae > Acer > Acer negundo. The sequence goes on along the minus strand of CM069237.1, from coordinate 7,981,894 downwards.
AAATGCACAATTCAATTACCAATTAAAAAGAATCAATGCACCTTACCAATGCTCTCGTTCCCCAAAACTCTCTCAAGCGTCACAACCAATGAATTCGGTACCGAGAACGCCACATCACCCGCCTGTTTCAAGACAGAAAAAGAAACATTGACATCTCAAAATCGGAACTCATCGAAAACACGTCACAAAAAGTCAGAACAGAAACGGAGACCTGAAGGTCTTCGCTTGCGGCAACGAAATGTATAGGGCTGAGCTTATCGTCATGTGAAGGCTTGTCTTTCAGAACAACTTTACAAGGAGGGAGGCCGTTTTTGTGCATCCAAGATTTCAAGTCGCCGACTTCCTCTTCTTTCCTGCTGACAACCTCACGAGACCCGGCTATCAGAGTATCCGACCCGGAAGCGAGACAGGAGGAGCTTCGTCGGCGGACGAATCGCAGGGAAGACCCGAAATTAGGGGTCTTGTGGAGGGAGATTGAGACTTTGGATGCAGTGGAGAGAGGGTGAGGTAAAGATCGAATCGGCGGCGAGACGCATTTGGTCGGAAAAGAACAGGAAGCTTCCATGAAGAGATATTTGGAGGATTGGAGATGTATGTGTAGAGAGACTTGAAAGTGAAGAGTGTGGAAGAGATATTTTTAATTGGATTGAGTTGTTGGAGATAAGAGAGACAAATGGGTAGTCGGGTTTGTGAATTGGATTGGAGGGAAACAAGTTCTATGGACTTTTCCCTTGCAACTTATAGCTACACTTGTTTTACATTTGTTTTTAACAAATTACACCGAACTACATCAAGTTTGGCTTTTTACATCCGGAAACAATTACTTGCACACCTCTCATTCCGTTAAGTTTGACAATTAAAAGTGATAATTAAAAGTGATAATGGACCATCTGAAATAGTAGAAATACCAACGTATCCCTAATTTAAAAAATCCGCAAAAAATACATATTTAAAAGCTTTAAATCTCCACCGTTCATCTTGAAAATAGAGGTAGATGGTGGAGATCATTCATTTATTATAAAATAAAAAGCATAAAAAAAAAAAATAATAATAAAAAGTTTGATATGAGCATGTTGCACCTAGATGGTGATATATGATTATTCTACTTCTATCCTTAAGACTTTGACTAATTTCTTAAACATTCTCAAGTTTAGGCCTAATTCCACACAAATGGACCTTTTGCCTAAACTTATATAAACTTCTCATTTCGTTAGTTGATTTCCCATCCAAACTAACAATTAACCAACTTTTTGGATGAAATGTCCGTATTACTTATTTTGATTTATATTTTAATATTTTAAATCTAATTATTTAAAAGAAAAAATGGAGGATATCCATGCCACATAATCATATCAAATGGGAGGAAATTCTAAACCATCCGATCATAATAGATAGGTTCCATCTAATTATTAATATTTTTTTCAAATAAAAAGTGTCACATGTCAATGTTTTAGTGACGTAGTGCACCAATCACCACTGTTGATAGGTGCATTGAAGTTTTTCTCAATCGATAGAGGTTTTGTCCACTATAACATATCTCTTTTCTTAATTGTCCCATAGTGTTTTTTTAAGTCACCACACCCATCATTATTCTCTTTTTTTATAGAACTTATTCTTACAATCCAATGATTTCTTTTTACACTTCATTTCTAACTACATTTCATTCTAAAAAATTTAATTTAAAAAAATTCTAAAGAAAATTCATTTTTTTTTCTTTCAAAATTACCTTTGGCACTACTATTCTAAAGACACTTCATTTGAAAATATAAATAAATAAATAAATAACCCTAGTTGTCGTCGTCGCCGCCGCCACACCAACACCAAAACCCTAGCCATCCACTGAAATCACACCAACCTTCACCCCTTACGAGCGTCGATCTCCTCATAGCCGCCACATCTTCTCTCTCTCTTCACATCAGATTCATCGATTTCTCTCTCTCTCTCTCCACGAATTCATATCTCTCGTGAATCTATCTCCATCGATCTCCTCCATTACCGATCTCTGATTCATCTTTTCTCTACCTTCTTTTTCTACTATTCACCAATGAGATCGAGTGTTGATCTCCTCTATTAAGAGGAGATCAACGCTCGTTGGTGTGAGTGTGGCCACTGGTGTTGGTGGTTGATTTTACAGTGGTGTTTGGGTTTGAGTTTGGGTTTGACTATTTGAATTTGGGTTTGGATTTGGTAGTGTTTGACAGTGGGCTATGATTGATTGGATTTAAGGGTGTAGATGGTTGGAGATGATGATGGTTTCTATAAAACTAATGATATGGTGGTATGTTTTGGGTGGATGGTTTTTGGTGATTATCGTTGAATGTTAGTTCTTCTTTTCTTTTTCTTTTTTTTTTTTTCTTTTTTTTTTTCAATTTTAATTTGAATTTTAAAATTAAATGGGGGAGGATTCTTGATTGATATTGAATGTGCTGATACATTGATAGATGACGATGTTGTTGAACTTGGATTGTGAATCTCTTTTGGTTTTTTGAAGAATAAAAATTCCCTTTCAATTTCTAGTTTTTTATTTTTATATTTTTTGATTGTTTGAATTTGATGAAACTATTTTTTTTTTTTTTCATCTTTTTTGTTCATCTCCGTTGAAGATGATTGGATCCCCACTGTCCATCTTCGATTGGATCTTCACCGTTCATCTTCATAAGATGGATGGATGGTGAAGATCCATTTAAGACAATTATATATATATTTTAATTATATTTTTTTAAAAACCCATTTATTAACAATTGGAGGGCAATAATGTCTTTTAACGTGAAAATTAACTTTTTAAACGGAAAAAGGAAATATGACGAATACGTTTGGTTTAAGGGGGAGATCGCCTATTAAGGGAAATTCAAGGGGCAAATTGTCTAATAGGTCATAACATCGGGGAGAAAATGATACTTTCTCGGCTAAGAATAAGCACTACATTACAAATTACAATCTACTCCCACTATCCCATAGTATATCAGTGGTAAAATTTTCTACATGAAATGTGCTATGTGAGAGTGTAAGACTCACCTGCTCTTCACACATGCTTATAAAATGTGTACGGTGGGACTCGAATTCTCACCACTGATATAGATGTGAAGGTTTACACCATTTGAGGTTTACACCATTTGAGCTAACTGGGGATATGTCAACTTTACTACACATGTTTTATTTTTATTTTTTTCTCTGCTTATTTTAAAAATATATATATATACAAAATTATATTGTTTTTTTTTTTTTTTTTAAGTATTACAATAGAATTTTCGGGACATGTCAATATCAAACAATACAAATACCGTCCAAATATATACTCCTAAAAAAAAAAAAAAAAAAAAAAAAAAACTCACATATAGTTGTAAAAAACGTATGACTCAAACCCTTCACCACCAATATAGAAGGAAGGTACACTACCACATATATTAAGAGGTGATGTGTTACAAAATTATATTGTTGGAAAGATGCTTAAAAACATCTATGTCCTACTAAATAATATCATACCATATATCAATATGAAACGAATATCCAATCACATATGATTCTCATAGCAAATGAGATGATATTAGTATGTTGTTGTTTCTAATGTTTTATATAATTTCATATAAATATTTTGAAAAGACAACAATATTCCATTAATTTTTTTTTAAAAAAATTTCTATTAAAGTGCGGGTGTCAATTTAGTCCTTGAGTAATTGGGAAAAGTCAATTATTCATTACATTTGTAAAAATAGCTCATTTTTGTCTTTCCATTAGTTGAACGTCGGTCAAATATAACAATTTCAAAGATATTTTAATCTTATCACATGCACAAAATTAGATAGATTGATCTCTACTATCTAGGATGGTAGAGATCAATTTTAAACAAGGAAGTTAAAAAAATCAAAATGAAAAAAAAAAAATATGGTAGAGATCCTGATCTATATCGATGGAGACAACGTTTTTATTTTTTAATTATGTTTTTTATTATTATTTGATTTCAACTGTCAATTTTCCATACCTAAGTTTTTTTCAATCTTTTTTTAGTTATATATATATATATATATATATATATCAATTCCACTCCAAAGGAAAAATAGACTTTTTGATGAAAATATGACTATTTACCGTCAAAATTTTTCTTGAATGTTCTAAATGAGCCATTTTTACAAGTGTGAAAGACTAATTTGACGAAAAATACAAAGATAAATAAAAATCTGACGTTTCATAATTACATAGGGACTAAATTAAAAATCTCATTTTTATCACCCTTAAATTATTAGCATGAGTAATACTAAGTGTCTCAAAAACAAAAAAAAAAACCAAAAAATAAAAAAAATAAAAAAATCCTCAAATTTCTTCATAAATGATGTGACACGTTAGATGTTAACATCTTATAAATCATTAGATCAAATGGTAAGTGGTGTGATGTTGACACTCAAAATGCCACATCATTTGGGAAGGAATTTGGAACAAAAATTTGGGACTCTTGATATTACTCTATTATTATTACGAGTAATGCTAGGTTTTCCAAATTTTTTTCCCAAAATCTTTCTCAAATTAATGTGGCACATAAGTTGTCAACATCCTATAATGCATGAGATTATGTGGTAAGTGATGTGATGTTGACAACGCATATGCCTTATCAATTTAGGAAAAAATGTGGCATATAAGTTGTCAACATCCTGTGATTCATGAGATTATGTGGTAAGTGATGTGATGTTGGCGATGCACATGTCTCATCAATTTGGGAAAATTTTTGGTATTACTATGTTATTTTTTAGAGTTAATTACATCATACTCCCTTGAAGTTTACTCTTTTACATACAGAAACAACTTTATTGATAATTAACACTCACCTCCCATGCCGTTAGTCAAAGTTTGTCAAACTAATCGTTGACCAATTATAACTATCACAACTAAGGGTAGTTATTTTAATCATTTGATTTATAAAAAAATAAAAAAAAAAATTGAATAAATATTTTTAAATGAAGATTAATTGAAAACAAAAAAAACTGTTTTTTAAATAAGATTACCCGAAAATTAAGAATTAAAAAAAAAATGCTGGAGTTTGGACCTTCTATCTAATTAAATAAATTCAAATTACCAAAAAAAAAAAAAAAAAAAAAACACTCAATGCCTAACACAGAAAATTCACAAAAAATATTTAAAGAAAATCCCAAACCAACCCAAAAAAATTCACATTAACAGTTCCACCAACACAAAATCTCTTCCTAAGTTGTTTATCTCCTCCAGAAGAGATTGATCCAGATTTCTTCCCAAAATAGAGAAGATCTGCAATTTTCTTTTGAAAAAATTAAGATGGTTTCCTTCTAATATTTTCTTTCCTAAAAAGATTACATTTTTTTTTTTTTTTTGCAGGTCTATGGAGGAGACCCAACCGATCTCCTCTAATATGGAGGAGACTAGAGCTCACCGTGGAGGGGAAAGAACAGTGGCGGCGCGTGGAGTGGAGAGAACAACGTCATCATCGGTGGAGGAGTGTGGAAGGAGGAGATCAGAGATGGGTGATTTGTGGTGGTTAGGGTTGGTTGGTAGAGGGGGAGATCTTTAGTTTTTGTTTTGAGATTTTTTGTGCAAATGTTCTGTGTTTGTGGAACTGTTGATTTGAATTTTGTGGGTTGGTTGGAGATTTTTTGCTTGTTGGGTGTGATATGGTTCTCCCATGAGAGTTCTTTCAGTGGTACTAGACGAAGATCTTGTAACAGATTTTTTTTTTTTCAAAAAAAATATTACGTGTTTTTTTTTTAATTTTTTTTTTTACCTAATTATTTGTTGGTCAATCTTGAATTCTTACAATCCGGAGTTTTTTTATTTTTTATTTTTTAATCAATTTATTAAATTTTTTTTTTTTTTTTAATTGATCGAATGGATGGTGGTGACCCATTGAAAAAAATAAAATTTTTAATTTTTTAAATTATATATATTTAAAAAAATTAATTTTTTTAAAAGAAAAATATAATATAACTAAATTTTGAGCTTTTTCCCTTTTAAAATTGTTTTCTAATTTTTTTTATAAAAAAATTGGTGTCTCAAGGGTATTTCCGTCTTTCAACTTTTTTTAACTGTCAAACTTTAACTGTAAGAGAGGTGAGTGTCCATGTTCGATAAAGCTGTTTTTGAGTGTAAACGGGCAAACCTCTGGGGATTTTGGTGCAATTTGCTCTTATTTTTTTTATTTCTTAAGGTTTTCATTTTGGACTAGAGGTGACCACGGTTCCGGTAAACCGTCGGTTTTGTCCATAAAAACCAGAACCTAAACCATCAGATTGAAAACCAATGCTTTCAGTTTCGATTTCGGTTTGGAAATCCTAAAAACCGACCAAAAACTGACGGTTTAACCGGCGGTTTTGTCTGCGGTTAAACCGCCGGCTTATTAAAAATAAATAAATAAATTTAATGCTTTGACGAATCAGACGCTGACACGTAGCAAAAATTTTGAAAAAAAGAAAAAAAGTGACCAATGACACGCTGCCACGTGGCACAAAAACCGTTCAAAACCGTCACAAACCGAAACCGAAACCGAAACTGAAACCATGAAACCGTTGATTTCAAACCGTGGTCCAAACTGTATACACGGTTTCGGTTTCGGTTTTGGGTTGCCACCAAACTGAAACCGAAACCGAACCGTGGTCAGCTTTATTTTGGACATTCACATGGTTTCATGGTAAAAAACGATCATTTAGCCGAACAAATGCCACATATTTAAATCGTTGAACAACATGTGGTATATAAAAAATAATAAAATTAATTAAGAGATGAGATGGTTGATTAAGTGGATACAAATTAATGATGATTTATGTTACTTAGGATTAGTTTGGTATTGCTTTAGAAAAGTTAAAATCAGATTATTTTATAATTTTGATATAAAAAGATATTTGGTAAAACTTCAAAAAAATGATTAATTGATAATCTTGCAAGTTTTGACTGCAATTTTGAGAAGTAATTAGAGGTTACTTTTTAAAAGTGATTATGAAATAATCTATTTTAGCATTTAATGAGGTTATGTTTGGGATTGCGTTGATTATGAAATATTTTACTTTTAGCTTAATTTAAGGAATAATCAACTTTCAATATAAGTCGATATGTGTTTAGTAAATTGACTCTATGAATAATCAACTTAAGAAAAAAACAATGAAAAAGTGTTTGGTAAACTTTAATTGATTATGGAAAATGATTAAATTGAACATAATAGTTAAAATGTAATATATTATTCAAATAGCTTTTTACTTCCTCACTTAAAAAAAAAAAAAAAAAAAAATTGAAAATACAAATATAAAGCATAGAAATATTATTCAAACAATTTTTTACTACTTATTTAATTTTTTTTTTTTGAAAATACAAATATAACTCAGTAAAAAAAATTCTACCGAGTCAACTCATATATCCAATACTAAATTACCGAGTCAACTCGTTCTTCTTAACTCTAAGTTTCTGAATCAACTCGCCCGAGTCAACTCAATAACTCAATCTTCATTAATGAATCTCTGCAACTCCAAATCCGCCACTGTCTCCCGCTCGTTGCTGACATCGAGAGATCATCATCCTTCATCCCTCATCGCCTAGAGCGTCGCCATCCTTTATCCCTCGCCGTTGACATCGAATCGTCTCCATCGCCGAGCCGAAAGTATCGAGAGATTTCGCGAGATTTCGTCCCGGATTCATCGAGAAAATGGAGGAGGCTTCCTTCTCCTCCATCGCCGTCGCCGACAAGATATCTCGGGTGCGACGGAATCGCGCCGGAACTGCGACGGAAAATGGATGGAATCGCGACGAAGACTTCGACGTCACCTAGGGTATTATTGGTGGCTTCCTTCGAAGACTGATCGTGGCCACTGATTTCTCTTCCTTCAAAGACTTCGACGTCGCCGGCTGTCCTTCGGCCTCCGTCGTTGGTGGTGGCCACCACAGCGAACAGTGGCCATTCTTAACAAAAAAAATTACATTTTAATATATTAGTTTTTTAGTTTTTTTTAAATATTATTAATTAAGAAAAATATCACTATTAAATTGAAGGTATTATTATCTTTATATTAAAATAGTAGAGATATTATAAATATTTTAATGATAAGAATCCAACTTCTCTTATAATCAAATTTGAAAAGTAATCCCCAACCAACTTCTCAAAAGCTTCTTATCGTAGAAGCAAATTGTAAATTAAACTGTTTTTTAGAGTTTATTAAACACCTGTTTACTCAAAACTTGAGAAATAAATGATTATTTATCGAATAGAAACAATATCAAATATAGTCTGCATCTTAAAAAATATCATTATTATTTTATGAAATAAAGTCAAACTCATTTTTTAATAATAACTCGAAATGATTTAAAAATAAATAAAAAGCTGCAAAGTGCGTCAACCACCTCCTCTACTGTTCTCTCTGCTCCACTCAAATCACTCTCATACACACACCCTCCACACCACTAATTGCAGCTAAAATGCGAAATTAAATTAAAATCGTAAAATCCACTAAATTAAACGATAAACATCTCTAGTTCGCGGTAACAACAACTAAAATAAAGAAATAAATTAACAGACCTCCGTAATTACGATTCAGGACAAGAGGACGGAACAAACAACACTAACCACTACTGCAAAATGCAGCACCGTTCACGTGAACAAAAGCATTACTGGGGGAAGTCTCCTCCGACGAGCCGCTGGGCTCGTCGGAAGGAGAATCTCCGCCTCCGGGAATCTCCACTGGCAGAGCCGGTGGAGACGCGGCCAATGGCAAGGGAGCCTCAGAAACCGAAGAGGGACTAGGGGACGCCACATCTGGGGACGGAGAAGGAAACGCCACTGGCTCCCCGCCGGAGCTGGAGATGGTGCCTTCTTTCCGAACAATTCAGTAGGCAATAGCACACTGTCGACGGTGAAAATGGCTAACGGCGTCGAGTCAAGCAAAGTGTCGACCACTCTAGACTGACCGACTCCGGTGTGAAGAGTAACCTCATCGCCGGCAGTAGTCATAGAGGGATCAAACTTTCCGGCGCCGTTAGTAGCCAACGTCGAGATCGGACCTTTGGTAGTCTTCAAAGCTCCCTTCGTATTGTAGCCGTTGAGAGCATGATACTGTAAGAGTGCGACCACCTCAGCAGTGGTGAGCTTGCTCAGATTAGGAACGCTAGGAGCCTTAAATGTCTTATCTAACTAAAATCATTTATATACATTATTCGTCTTAGAATTAAATATTCTATTTAAATATTGATTTGATTTATAAAATATATTATTGTTTTTATGGAATTTTTTTTTTCTAATTTAAATATTCTATTTAAATATTTATTTAATATATAATTAATTAAAAATATGAAATAGGGTTCAATATATATTTTAGTCATTATGACTAATCTCAACACTTTTGGAATAAAATTACCAAACATATATATACTGTTTTTGAGCTATATAGTAGTTTTAAAAATACAATCAACCAAACATCTGCTAATTAACTTTACATGTGATTATTCTTTCATTAAAACTAACAGTAATTATTATAAAAGTTACAGCAATACCAAACTGGCCCCTACTCTATATATCTAATTATCGGTTGTGACATTGGATGCCAGTGAAATATAAACCTGAGATATCTAATGTTACTTTAATAGTTTTATATTCTAGCAATAAATAGTTATCATGAAGAAAAAAAAAATCAATTTTACGGAATTCATTACTTCAGCTTCAAATCTTGATCAAACTCTTTTTTGTTTTTCAATTTCAAGAACAAAAACGTGAACCCTTTTAAACACTGTCATTGTGCTGTTACAAAACAAATGTGTTAGGTTTTTGAATATTTGTTTACGATTTTTATTGTAGTTCATGATCGTGATGATACATGTACACCATGACATGTTTTTTTCAATCTAGTGTTTAAGATGGTTTAATTTTTCTATAAATAAAAAAATCCCCAACTAGCTAAACGTAAATCAAATCTAGAGTTTCGGTGCCAACCTGACGTGTTTCCAAAGTGTTTGAACAGTTGTTGGTAACAAGTCGATGAGTAATTTCATCATGGAGAAAAATTTATGTGGGACGTTCTCACCGTCATGTGATAAGACTGAAACAATGAAACTGAGCCACATGAAAGTTTTATGTTTTCAATAAAAATACGTTAATATTGTCTACTTTCGTTGAACGGTCTCACCACGTGCCGGTGGTCCTAGACAAGTTTTTCTCTTCATCGTGTTGCACTCTTCACAGTGAGCATGAATTAGAAACCACTTCTTTCAGTCATTTATCTGCCACATCAATATCACTTATTAGAAACCGTTAAGAGATCTTGACTTGGTACACCGTTGCCAGCCACCCGGTAAAATACACAAGTCTAATTATTCAGACGCAATTTTTCAATTTCTTCTTTAAAATTGTTAGGCGCAATTTTTTAAAAACTTATTTAGTTGTAGACTTGCAGTTTTGTAGGATGGTAAAATAATTCGCGGGGACCCACATTTATGAGATGGGGATGAGTTTTAATTTGGTGGGGATGGGGATAGTTAGGGGTGTTCGTTTAATGGATTGATTCATTTTTCAATAGAATCGATAAAAAAACCGATAAAGTTCAGTTTTTGAAAATATGAACCGATCTAATAAAATTTACAAATGTCAACCTGTTAATTAGTAGTACAAATGAGTTTCAATTTGGTGGGAATGGGGCGGGGATGAGGATAAATAGTAAAAACCGCAATTGGTATGGGGTGGGAATGAGTTTTATAATCTCCGCCCTGCTTAAAATATAATCTTTATTTTATTATTATATATATTTTTTCTTTTAATGTTAAGTTTAAAAATTATTTAATTTATTTGTTTTGTTGTGAGATTTATGTTTATTTTTAATATTTATGAGATGATTTACAATTATTTTTTAGAACTACTTTATATATTATATCATATTCATTAGGTTATATATTTATTATTTTAATAAATAATTTTGATAAATATTTTAAATAAGATAAATGAAGTAAATGGATGTGGATGGGTAAAACATACCCCGCTCCGTTGCATATATTGTGAGGTTGAGGACCTGAGGTTTCAAAACATAAAGGGGCGGGGTAAGGGGAGGGCCACCATGCCACCCCGTCCCATTGTCATTTCTAGAAGAAAAACTTCAGTCAGACGGTCCCATATAAAATTTTCTCTATCTCTATCCATAGCGTATGAAATAAAATAAAAAAAACAGAGAAGCCACGTGTAAGGCTGTAAGCAATACAGAGGAACCAAAGTATAACATCAGTATTGGATCATGTGACCAACAATTGGCTAATGATGACTAAACGACAAAATACAAAGAAACTGAGATAGATAACATGTCATTTAGAGGATCCAAATCCCTCTTCTTAACAGTCCATCCCTGCAAAATCATTATTTTCTTCTCTGCTAAATTAACCAGATCAAAAGCTTACAATTCATGGATCCTCACAGTGGTTTCAACTCACTTACAAAAACTTTTCAGAGTCTCAGACCTCCTCTCAATCTTCCACAAGAGGACACTCCTCTCTCAGTCACAGAATACGCTTTCTCACTCCGAGCCAACTCTCCATTGCCCGACTCAGTCGCTTTGATCAACCCGGTCACCGCTCAACGTATTTTCTACTCCGACTTCATCCGGAAGACCAATCACTTAGCCGGCTATCTTCAAAAAGTAACCAAACTTTCCAAAAACGACGTCGCTTTTGTACTCTCTCCCAACTCCATCCAATTACCTATCCTCTACTTCTCTCTTCTCTCATTAGGCGTTATCGTCTCTCCGGCCAACCCAGTCAGCACCGAGTCCGAGATTTCCCGCCTAATTCAGTTATCCAAGCCGGTGATTGCGTTTGCAACGTCATCAACGGCTCGCAAGCTTCCAGAACTTAAGCACAAAGCCGTCCTCATCGACTCGCCTGAATTCGAATCTATAATGATGAGTTCGAAATATGAAATCATCGATCATGTTACAGTGAGGCAAACCGATCTGGCAGCGATTTTGTACTCTTCCGGAACAACAGGAAAAGTCAAAGGAGTGATGTTGACTCATAGAAACTTCACAGCACAAGTTGCCATAATCTATTCTTTTAGGCAACAGCGAGAGTCTCCGGCGGTTATGCTGTATACGATGCCGTATTTTCATATATTAGGATTTGTTTACAGTTTGAGATCGGTGGCATTGAGTGAGGCAGTGGTGGTGATGGAGAGGTTTCATATGAAGAAGATGTTTAAGGCTGTGGAGGAGTTTAGGGTTACACACGTGGTACTTACTCCACCTGTGGTGGTGGCGATGTGGAAAGGTAGCGGCTTAATGGACAGCTACGATCTGAGCTCCGTAGAAGGAGCATTGTGTGGTTCAGCTCCACTGGGGAAGGGTCCGATCGCCGCATTTACGACTAGGTTTCCGAAAGTTGAGTTGGCACAGGTAATTTTTATTTATTTTTATAATTAAGGTTGTATTCCCCTTTCACATTATTGAAATGGTGAATAGGAGCAAGTCCGTTGTGAAGAAAATACTCAGTACATCAGCTAAACGGTGCATCAGCGTACTAAAAATTTGATACGTGACAAATTTTAATTTAATTAAATATAATGTACAAAAAGTTTTAGACTTTGTTCACACGAAATTTTTTAATTTTAATTAAACATACGTGACAAATTTAATTTGATACATATCTTGGTGTTTCCGATACTTATTTTGTTGTTTTCGAAACTTATTTTGTATTTCCAATACTTTTTTTTTTTTAATTTCCGATTTCCAGATTTTTTTTTTTTTTTTTGTAAGTAAGATTTATTTATTTTATATTTTGTTAAAAAAAAAAAAGTCTAAACTTGCAGTAAGGTTGCATTTGATTTTGAGTCTAAAGGCTGAATAGTGTTGAATGTACTAAAGACTGAATAGTGACCGAATATAAATGATAAGTTGTTTGTGTTTTTAAGTTATAAATATATGAAAAATAAATAATTTTATATCTATGTCCTTTCAACTATAATTTGTTGTATATTTAGATTTAAATATATTAAAGACAACTAAAAACAGTAATTTAATAATATAATAACAAATTTATTATAAAAAATTGCCATATAAAATATAACCCTTAGAGCTCGTTTGGTGGGCAGGATATGATATAATTATTTTCATAGGATTTGATTGGACGAGATATGATTGGACTAAAATTAGTGCTATGATGTGTTTAGTGTTGTATGAGATAGGATTAAAGCAGCCATATCTCTTGTTTGGTATGGTATGATATGGTATGAGATTGAACAAAAAAAATAATTTTATAATATATTTAATATAGTGTGAAATTGATTAATATAAAATTAAATTAAATTATTTTTAAAAATAATTTTTTTAATTTTTTTAAAATAAAAATATTTAAAATTAATATTAAAGAAATTAACATTTTTAATTAATATTAAATATTTTAAATATTATAATAAGATATATTAAATAAATAGAAAATTTTATAATTAAATATAAAATAAAAGAAGAAGAATTTTTTAAAAACATATGGGACTAAATAGCCCCACATCACCTGGATAAAATGGTTGCATATAATTGGACTGGTTAAATTAATTATTTAAATTAAATTTTGAAAAAAAAAATAAAATGTTTAAAAATAATTTAAATATTTAAAACCAATTTTAAACAAAATAATACTTATTTTTATTTGTTAAAATTTAAAATTATTATTTTTAAAATAAAATATTTTATTACTTATTATTATATTTTAATCATATAAAAAAAAATGAAAAGATGAAAAAAAAAAAATGAAAAAAAAGGTATAAAGTGATGAGACTAATTTTAGTCCTTGTGGTTGGACTAATTAGTCCCACAATAGTGGGATAAATTGCTTGAATGAAATTAAACAATCTTACTAATTAGTCCCATATATTTTTTAAAAAAATCTTCTTCTTTTATTTATTTTTATTTAATTATAAATTTTTATATTTATTTAATACATCTTATCATCATATTTAAAATATTAAATATTAATTAAAAGTGTTATTTTCTTTAATATTAATTTTTCATATTTTTATTTGTTTTTTAAAAATTTTTAAAATTTTAATTAATTAATTTAAAATTAATTTATTTTATTTTATATTATTCAATTTCACACTGTATTAAATATATGATAAATTTATATATTTATCTAATCACAACAACACAAAACAAAAGATAAAACTGTTTTAATTCAATCCCATACAACACAAAACACATCACAACACTAATGCTAGTCTAATCCTATCTAATCCGATCCATTCCAATATAATCCCATAAAAATAATCATGTCCTATCTCGTACACCAAACAAGCCCATAGAGTATAAAAATTGAACAAGTTGATTGAAATTTAGTTTAAGAAATAACAACAAATTAGAGTCGGTCACTAATAATATGTACAATGTTTATATGTGGAATTCTAATAATATGATATATATATATATATATATATATATATAAATATATAGAAATTTTCCTATGAGGATGCCCTGATAGAATTATATAAGGACATTGAATGTGAACCACTCGTTTTACATACTTTGACTTGGTATGTATGCACTTATCAAATCACTTTTATAAATGAGTGGCTCACATTCAATATCCTGATAAAGTTATATAAGGATGTCCTGATAGGAACGAGACCGTATATATATATATATATATATATATATATATGATTCTTCAATGTTTGTTAATATAAATTTTTTTTGGAAGTGGCAAGTTTTTTAAATAGTGAGAAGAAACAAAATTTAATATATTTAAGGGTTGTGAGAGAAAAGAAAACTGGAAATAAATAAGATTTATAAGGATAAATTTGAAAGCAATAAATTGATATATATTTTAGTCATTTTTCATTAAGTGAAAAGTTAAAAAATTTCAAAAAAAAATTTATTTAAAAAAAAATAAATATTTTAGGAGCTCATTTAGTGGTTATATAACTTAAAAAATCAAACAAACAAAACAACTTAACACACATCAAGTGCCATTAAATATTCAATGGAAAAAACAAATAAGCACTAAGTCTCGAATGAGATTTGTGCAGGTCTCATTCCACAAATCTCATTCGAGACTTACTGCAAGTCTCAAGTCTCAACTCTTAATTGAGAATTTGAGGCTTATTTAAAGTTTAGTTTCTCTTTTTTTATTCCACAACCAATCCAAAATCTGTGTTTTTTAGGTTTATTTATTTTTTTTTCAAACAACAAACCAAATAATCAAAGTTTCATTCCATAATGAAAACTGCTCAAAAAACACCTACCAGGCAGGCTCTAATAACATGGAAAACACATTATACATGTTTTCTTTGTTTTTCAAAAAAAAATATATATATATATATTTTCTATTTTCTTTTTTTCTCCTAAACATTCTTCTTCTTCATCGATTCTTCTTCGTCTTTTTTATTCTTCTCCTCTTCCTCCTCCTCCTCCTCCTTCCTATTCTCCATGAAAGCAAGGCTCGAGGAGGGGCCTTCGAGTCTCCATCTGCTCTTCCAAGAGCAAATCGGCTCCTTTATTTTTTTTTTGTTTTGAAAACTTTTAGTTTTTTTTAACGTAATTTATATTTAGTAAAAATAAATAAAATTTATTTTCAAATTAAGAGTTAGTTGATAATTATTTGTGAAGAATTTTTGACAAACCTTTTATTCAAATTAAAAAATTACAATAGAAAAATATAATAGAAAAATTACAATTTTTGATATTTTTCAGTTAACCTACTAGACGCGTTTTTCTCTTTTTAATTTTTAGAATGAAGCTTTCATTATACGCTATCAAACACGTTTTCGGATTTCAAAATTGAAACCAAAAACACTGTTTTCATTTTCGTTTTTCATTTTGAAAAACAACAAATTAAAAATGCTTACAATACACACCCTTAATATTTTCAAAAAAAGCTTTTTGTCATTTTTTTTTCAATTTTAAAAAAAAAAAAAAGGCTCTCGAAACAACCACTTAAAAATTGGTTATTATTGCTTAATTTGCTTTCAAAAAAGAAAAGGAGAAAAAAAACCGGTTATTCTTGTTTCGAAAAATAAAAACACAAGTTATTCTTGAGTCCAAAAAAAAATCTAGCGCTTTTTGAAGGTGGCTTTTCAACACTGTCTCCGTTTTGATAACTTATGTTTAACAGACACTTATTATGGTGAACGGATAAAAATGTCTTTCTATAGTAACTTTCTTCACCATTTTTTCCTCCCTTTCAAAATCCTCCATCAATGGATGTGGAATTGGCGAATTGATGAACACATATACACCAATGAAAATGGTGGACTATGAACATGCGTATGTCGTCGTCGACGATCACGACTAAACACAATAGTGACTTTTGATTTCTCCGAAAAAACGAAGTATGTAACTTTCTCTAAAAACGAATGGTTTTGAATTGGGGATTTGGGGTTGGAGAAGATGAACAAAACATAAAAAGAGGAGCACATATATAACAACAACCCATAAATCTCGAAAAGCAATTATAAAGTCTCGGAACACAAACACAAAGTATATAAAAGACAGGGTTGTTGTTCTGTGCTCCTATGTTTCTATTCTATTGTTGTTTCTCGTGTTTAACAATAGAATATTCAAAACCAAAACAACATAGGAAATGAAAGAAAAATTTTTGGGGGCGCTGCCCCCGACCCCCGAGTGCGTTAGCGTAGCACCATTAAACTAATCCAATGAATATGCATTGATAATGTTATGAAGTTGGTTTTGTTCGATTTCGACATACGAGGTCTGTTAAAGGAATAAAAAGAGAGAGAGAATATAAAGAATTAAAAAAACGATGATATTTTCACCCCTCTATTGAACTATTTATGTTCAACTTTTAAAAATTTTGATTTAATTATATAAAATTAAATGTTTTTATTAATTTTATTTATTTATTTACATAATTGAATTTTTACTTAATTTTCAAATTTAATACACCCCATCTCTCTTTCAAAAAATAAAGATTAAAATAATAATAAATAAATAAAAATGCACCTCATCTCTAATCTCTCTATACCGTTTTTTTTAGAACAGCCTCTCTATACAGTTTCTCACCTCCATTGCAGGACTTGTTTTTTCATCTTATTTCATGGTGAAACCATCATTCTTGGATGCGATTTTTTTTTTCTATAGTCAATCGGATTGTTGGTTGTAGATTGAGAGTGTGTTATTGATTGTCTCTGATATATATATATATATATATATATTTATATGTATGTATATTTTGTAGCGATTGAGTTAAAGTTTTGGTATGGTTTTGTTTCGTTAGAGATTAGATTTTCTTGGTTGCGATTCTTGGTACGATTTCGTTGTTTTGGTTGTTGTTGGCATGTGAGGTGCCGTTTTCATCTGGTTGTAAATGATTGATATCATTCTCACACAATTCTTCCAAATTTTTTATATCACTGACTTTTCCATAATATTTTATATGTGTATAAAAAGAAAATTTTAGGGTTTAAGAGTCAAGAAAAAAAAAATTCAAAAAAAAAAAACAAATTACTAGTGCACAATGAACATGGGGTTTTTTATTTTTATTTTTTTGAAAAGGAAAGTGGGGTTTTATTAGATTTATTTTGTAGAAGATTTCTTTAAAAAAAAAATTATATATCTCTTTAAGTAATTTTAATAAAGGAAAAAATATAATACTAAATAATATAAAAAGTGGAGTATAAATAAGTAGTAGACTAGTAGAGGGGTGCCAATAGAACCACAAAAAATGAAAAAGAAAATAAAGTAAAGATAAATGCTATTAACAACCCATTAATTATGTTTACACTCAATTTTAATTTTTTTTATTAATGACAATTTTAACATGAATTAAAATTACTAAACAAAACAATTAAGTTCTAAATACACTCAAAACCATTTTTTAGAAAACAAGTTTTTTTTTTCTGTCTTTAGTTTTAAGTTTTGTGTTTTTTTTTTACTGTTTTAAAAACCCTAAAATATCTTCTTCTTCTTTTCAAAATAATTGTTTTTTCTCACACACCATCAAACTACCATCATTATCACCATTAATATATATATATAAAGCTTTCATGTTTTTCGGTTCAACCAAATTAGATATAATTTTCTTACATCACCATCACTAGAATATATTTAAAATTATTTCCAGAAAAATATATTTAAAATTATTTTTTACTCAATAGAATTTTTTTTTACTCAACTTAAAATCCAAAAGAGAAAAATAAATATTGTTTTCCTATTTTTACATATTAATCTCTAAAATAGTTTTTTTTTTATTTTTTTATTTTTTATTGTTTTGATCTCCTCATTTTTGTTCAGTTTTATTTTTATTTGATTACTTCACTTTTGTTTTCCATTTCTCATTTCAAATTTTCTAATGAGAAGTACTCAAAACGATTAATATTAAAATAAAATGAAGTGTATTTAGAAATTTTTTTTATTTTATTTTAATAGTGTCTTTAGAATGGTAGTGTCAAAAGATAAAAGGATACTTTTAGAAAGAAAAAAAAAAGTGTTTTTAGAATATTTTTAAATTTAAAATTATAGAATAAGTGTCTTTAGAAATGAAATGTAAAAAGAAAAACGGTAAGGAGAAACTCTCTAATTTGGTAATATTAAAATTCAAGTTATTAACTAAAGTGATGAACCCGCAAAAACCTCTTCAGAAAATGTTATTTCTCTCTGTATTAATTTTCACTCTGTCTTCTCTGTTAAACTATTGGTAACCATAACCTGTGTGGTTGATTAATGCATGAAGGGATATGGATTGACTGAATCGACCGCTTCTGTTTCCCGGACAATAGGTCCGGAAGAATGTAAGCGTTGGGGATCCGCAGGGAAGATTTCAGGTGGTATCGAAGCAAAAATCGTGGATCCTGAAACAGGTAAGGCACTGCCTCCACGTAGAGAAGGAGAAATCTGGATTAGAGGACCCACTATTATGAAAGGTAAATAAATTAGCAAGCATTTGAGTGTTAGACTTCGAATATTATAACATAGAAATTCATACCACATGATGTAATATTAGTGAACAGTGGCTAATAATAGTGAATAGTGAACCAGGTGCACGCACATAAGCTTTTCTTTCTCTAGAATATTATAAATTCTACTCTAAAACGAGAGCTTGATCATATATATAGAGATATATATATATTATATGTAGTGCAGGCTATATTGGAGACCCAGGAGCAACTTCTGAAACGCTGTTAAAAGATGGGTGGATGAGGACCGGTGATCTATGCTACATTGATGAGGCTGGTTTCCTTTTTGTTGTGGACAGGCTCAAGGAGCTGATCAAATATAAGGGATATCAGGTAATTAATATTAATCTCTCTCGTTTAATTAACTTCTTATTTGATTATTATTTCAATCTCCATCAAAGGGCATTTTTGTTGTCGTTTACTGTGACAGGTTGCCCCAGTAGAACTAGAACAATTGCTTCTGTCACACCCGGATATAGCTGATGCTGCAGTTATACCGTAAGTTATATATATTTCTCAGCTTCTTAACTTGGTTTGCCCAAAATAATTATGAAATAACTATTAAGTGATTATTTGTTGAGTTTCAGATATCCTGATGAAGTAGCCGGTCAGGTTCCCATGGCTTTTGTTGTAAGACAGCTCCGAAGCAACCTCAACCAAGCACAAATAATGGATTTTGTCGCCAAAAGGGTATGTAGTAATGTTGATTTCTATCTCGTTAAAATGTTTATTTTATTTTTTCATTGAAATTATTAATATTATTATTTTGATTGCAAGTAGGTTGCACCATACAAAAAAATAAGGAGAGTAGCATTTGTAAATTCCATACCAAAGAACCCATCTGGCAAAATATTGAGAAAGGAGTTGAGGAAGGTTGCTGTCCCAACTGGATCTTCATCTAGGTTGTGATTTCCTTGTTAGTTTATTTAATTTATAGCACAATGAAGTTATCTGTGCTGCGAAAAAAATTCATGTTTATATATACATCTTTTATACACCGTTTATTTGTATTTTATTAACTCTCTAAGATATGTTACGTTTTGAATTTGGATCCATCAAATCCATATGTAGCAGCAATTAATTTTTAAAATTGAAGATATGCTTTGAATATATATACATTTTTTAAAATTAATTTTTAATATTTGTATTATTATAAAATTGAAAATTATCAATTTTAGAGTTTCGAAGGCTCAAGCTAAGGAATGCTGACTATTAGATTATAGGTTTTTACTTTCCTTTTAAGTTTTCCATTAGGTTTATTTATTTATTTATTTATTATATATATATTTTTAAATTTAATCCTAGTTTTTTTTTTCTTTTTTTTCTTTTTCATAGTCATAATTTTAATAGACAACGTATGGTTTTCATAATCACGGCAACCGATTGTTTATCTATTTTACAAGTTACAATCTTAGTTATATTTTACTTTTCATTTGATAACTTTTTTTTTTCTTTCTCTGATACTGGTTTGAATCATTCGGTTAATCATCAATAATTGCTTATTTATACAACAAATCACAATGAGAGATTCAGGTTTGGTATGTTTCAATTTTTTAAAATCTTCTGAATTAATAGTTTGAAATTTAGTATTGAATCAATTATATATGACTTTCGTGATTTAAAATGGTGAAAAGTTTCATTTTAAACAAATATAGATTGTTTTTGTTTCATTTTCTTTCATTTATAATTGAGACTTAGATTATATGTTTTATTATTATTACGAGTATTAACGGACCTTTTATTTTTTTTCATATATTATTTATGCGTTCATCATTTAAAACTAGTTCAAGTTTTGGTACCTCCATATCAAAATCATGGCTTTGTCCCTAAATATAAAAGGAGAGCCTTTGTGCTCCGAAGGTAGTTCTGGGTGGAGGCATGGAGTTGGTAGAGATTTTATGCGTGAAGAGCTTGGTTCATGGGTGATGGCCGCATAGCTTCAATGCGTCTTATGGGTTCAATTGTTATTTTATTCTTAATGTCTTTCTAATTTTCTTTGTAATAGGGTAAATGATGAAACCATGTGTTGTTATATATATTTTTAGATATTTTTATTAATTCCCAAAGATCGTTCTTCAATGTTTATAGTTTTTGTTTCTATTGATTTTTAAATATAAAACTCTTTCATCTTTAATATAAAGTATTTTTGATAGTTAGGTATATATTTTAATCAATGTTTGGTTTCGTTACGTTAATTATAATTCATTTGATTCTTTGTTTTTCATTAATTTGGATACATAAAATGTTTAGGGATTGTACTTTATGTTAGAACTCAGAACAAACTTACAAGAACTCAAAGTGTTTAAAGGCTCCTAACAATATGATATTAAATTGCAAAGCAAACATTGGCTTTATACAAGCCTTTTACAAGGAAATCAAAACAGAATAAGGTCCACGTTCACCACATCTAAGAACGTGGGAAGTGATCTAAGACCAATTCAAAACAAACAGATTACCCTAACAACCAGAGCATTATTAACAGAATGTGTAAATGACAAAGCAACAAACAAGGATGATTTCTAACGACTTTATCTTTTAAAGACTCTAATACTCCAACATTCTCCCTTAAACTGAACTGCACAAGTGCATTCAGTTTACTCCAGACATCAAACACATGCCAAGTTTATCTCGCAGATTCAAGAACACCTCTAGTTTGAGGGGTTTAGTCATGATATCAGAAACTTGCTCTTGTGTACTGCAATGCATCAATTCAACTATCCCATCTCTTGTAAGTTCACGTAAGAAATGAAATCTCACGTCAATATGCTTACTTCGACCATGTAAAACCGGATTTCTTGAAAGTTTAATAGCAGAACTATTGTCACAATAAATAGTAGTGCACACACCTTGAACATGACCAAGCTTTTCAAGAATCCTTCTTAGCCAGATCCCTTGACATGCACATGAGGCTGCTGCTATGAATTCCACCTCCTTAGTAGATAAAGTCACCACTGGCTGCTTTCTTGAGGACCATGAAACAGCTCATGTCCCCAACATAAATACATACCCTGAGGTACTTTTTCGATCATCAACATCCCCTGCATAGTCACTATCTGCAAATGCTATTAAATTCCCATCACCATTTTTCTTGTAACCAATTCCAAACTCCACAGTGCCCTTCAGATACCTTAGTATCCTCTTGGCAGCTTGCAAGTGCATCTCAGTTGGTTTCTCCATGTATCTACTGATCAAACAAACTGCATACATAATATCAGGTCTTGTGGCCGTCAAATACAACAAGCTTCCAACCAATTGCTTTTACTCTGTATCATCTACTTTTGCTCCACTTTCATTCTTTGACAACTTACATCCTGAAACAATTGGATTATTCACAGAATTACTTCTCTCCATGCCAAATCTTTCAAGCACCTGTTTAGCATATTTTCGTTGACAAATGAAAATTCCATCAGAGTTTTGCACCATCTCTACACCCAAAAAATACTTCATTCTACCAAGATCAGACATATCAAACTCCTTTTTCATTGATTTTTTGAAACTCTTGAACATGTCTTCATCATTTCAGGTAAAGATAAGATCGTCCACATAGAGACTCACAATCAATAGCTTGCCTTTGTCACCAGACTTAATAAACAGTGTGTGCTCACAGAAGCACTTTTCGAACCCTTCTTTGATGAAATACCCCTCAATTCTGCTGTACCAGGCTCGTGGAGCTTGCTTGAGCCCGTACAGTGCCTTCTTCAGCCTATAAACCTTGTGCTCTTCACCTTGCTTCTCGTAGCCTTGAGGTTGATCAATAAACACTGCCTCATTTAATTCTCCATGTAAGAACGTACTTTTTACGTCCAACTGAAATACACACCAACCTTTGTGCGCTGCAAGAGCTAGAATTGTTCTGATTGTATCCCACCTAGCCACCGGTGCAAACACTTTATTATAATCAATCCCCTGTCTTTGAGAGTACCCATTTGCCACAAGTCGGGCCTTAAGCTTGTCCACATCCCCCTTCTCATTAAGCTTCGTTTTAAACACCCACTTCACTCCTATTCTTTTAGCTCCAGCCGGCAAGGTAGTCAACTCCCATGTATTATTCCTTTCAATAGCTTTTATCTCCATATCCATTGCCTCCCTCCATTTCGAACTCTTGTATGCTTCCTCAAATGTGACTGGATCTTTAGCTGAAGTAAACATTACCAGATTATGCATCTCCTCTTCATCGGATAAACCCTCACCGGTCACATAATCCCTCATCCAAGGTGGCTGCCTTCTATTTCTCCCTTGATTTGGACTCGATAGTGCTTCCTCAGACGACTCATTTGGTGATGAGTTATCCGTTTCTTGATCAGCTTGCTCATCTTCTAAACCTTCTCCTACCTCATTAGCATCAGCATCTTCATTGTCTACTTCATTCTCATCTCCCCATTCCAACACATCACGTTTCACCTCCTCTGCACTTCTACCCCAATTCCACTTCTCATCCTTAACACACACTATATCTCTGCTAATCACTATCTTCCTTGATATTGGGTCATAAAGCCTATAGGCTTTTGATTCCTCACTCATACCCAAGAGAACACATTGGAAACTCTTATTGTCAAGCTTTGTTCTTCGACTATCGGGCACATGAACATAAGCCACACACCCAAATACACGAAAATGATTGACATAAGGCTTTATGCCACTCCAAGCCTCTTCAAGAGTAACATCTTTGACAGTTAGAGTAGGACTCCGATTCAACACATAAATGGACCAGTTAACTGCTTCCGGCCAAAAATCTTTTGGTACTTCTTTTCCTGATAGCATGCTACGTACCATATTCATTATGATACGATTCTTCCTCTCGGCAACCCCGTTTTGCTGCGGGTAATAAGCTGTGGTAAGCTGCTTGTTAATCCCATTCATGCTACAGAATTTGTTAAACTCGAGTGAGGTGAACTCCCTACCTCTATCAGTTCTTAAACAATAAATAACATCACCAATCTCCTTTTCAACTAGCAACTTATATTTCTTGAACATAGCTAATGCTTCAGATTTTTTAGATAAAAAATATGCCCAAGTCTTTCTACTGTAATCATCGATGAATGTGATTACATACCTCTTGCCACTGTTCGATTCCGGTGTGATAGGCCCGTAAATATCTGCATGGATCAGTTGTAGCCTCTTAGATGCCCTCTATAAGCTTTTCTTTGGTATTGCTTCTCGGTGTTGCTTCCCAACCATACAATCACCACAAACTTTCGATGGAACATTGATCATCAGCAAACTTCTGACCATCTTCTTATAAAGCAGAGTCCTCAACCCCTTAAAATTGAGATGTCCATACCGGTAGTGCCACAATTGTGTTCTATCCTCAGATACGGCTTGAAAACAGGTTGAATTCGGAGAAATCACAGAAGCAAGCACAACAAACATTCTGTTGGTTGACATCTGTGTTTGTATAATTAAACCCCTTATTGGATGGTAAATCTTACACATTCCATTTTGGATGAGAATAGCTAGATTCTTTTCTTGAAGTTGACCAATGCTTAAAAGATTGTTTCTTAACTCAGGTATAAAATAAACCTCTGTGATTACCTGAGTTAATTCGTTAATATGGAGCTTGACATTTCCTCGTCCTATAACCATCATCCTTGAGTTATCTCCGAGCTTCACCGATTGTCTGAATTTTTCATCAAGATCAAAGAACCACTCCTTGTTACCACACATGTGATTACTGCATCCGGAGTCGAGGAACCATACATTCTCTCTCTTTTAGTGATTCATTTCCACGTACGACATCAGAAGCATCTCTTCGTCCTCATTTAATTCTACGTAATTCACATTTTTCTCCCAACCGGGGCATTCATATTGAAAATGCCCCAACTTGTGACGTTTGTAACACTCGACCAAGGCCTTGTTGAAAAACTGCCTTCCCCTGCCTCTGCCTCCTCCTCTGAAACTTCCACGAGCTCTTCCTCTCCCTTCAACTCTATACTCATTTCTTCCTCCAACCTTCTCTGAATTGGTGATTAAAGCATGCTCTTCCTCCTTCTATCCTTGCATCCTCTGTTCGTGGACTAACAGGCTACTCTGAAGCTCATCAATGGTCATGGTGGAGAGGTTGTTAGACTCTTCTATTGAACATACTACATAATTAAATTTGAGAGTCATCGATCTCAAAATTTTCTCAATGATCACACTTTGCTCCATCCTCTCTCTTTGTGCTTTCATCTTATTTACGATGGTTAGTGTCCTGGCAAAATACTCATCGACTTTTTCACCTTCCTTCATGCCAAGAATTTTGAACTCTCTTCTCAAAGTCTATAGCTGAGCACGTTTCAACTTGGTAGAGCCTTGATACTTCAATTTCATCGAATCCCAGATGGCCTTCGCAGTCTCCTTATTGAGAATGGTCTCAATAATAGTTCTATCTATAGCTTGAAATAGATAGTTCTTGACCTATAAATCTTTCAGTTTCAGATCTGCGATGGTGTTAAGCTGCGCTTCTGTTGGCTCTGTCCCTTCTGCTGCTGCAGGTATCTCGTTCTCTATCAAGCCCCAATACTCCTTCGATCTGAGGAAATTCTCCATAAGCATAGCCCAATGATCGTAATGACCATCGAACCGTGGAATCGCCGGTTGAATAAAGCTGCTGTTCTCTTTCTCTGTCGTCATGATTCTCTAACTCTTCTCTCCTTTTCTGATCTCTCACTCTTGCTTCTTCCTTAAGAAACTGTGGTTTCTTAGAACACTCAATCAGGCCCCCTGTGATGAGGCTCTGATACCACTCTGATACCACTTGTTAGAACTCAGAACAAACTTACAAGAACTCAAAGTGTTTAAAGGCTCCTAAAAATATGATATTAAATTGCAAAGCAAACACTGGCTTTATACAAGCCTTTTACAAGGAAATCAAAACAGAATAAGGTCCACGTTCACCACATCTGAGAACGTGGGAAGTGATCTAAGACCAATTCAAAACAAACAGATTACCCTAACAACCAGGGCATTATTAACAGAATGTGTAAATGACAAAGCAACAAACAAGGATAATTTCTAACGACTTTATCTTTTAAAGACTCTAATACTCCAACACTTTAAAGCTAATGAAAACCAACTTAAGATTTTTATTAGGCAAAATTTCAAATAAATCCTATCTTTTTGGTGATTTGTCACATTTATAAATGTCTTTCTAAATTCATTACTTTAGTCTTTTTTTTTTTTCTTTTTTTTTTTGTGTCAAAACTCATCACTTTAGTCCATTTGACCAAATATGTGAAGTCAACTATTTTAAAATCTATGAAAGTACACTTTTACCCTTATTACTATTTAATTTATCTAAAATAATTATCTTAGCTTTAAATTTAAATGAAAAATAATAAACTTATCAATAATAAAATCTTAAATAAATATAGTTTAAAAAGCTTAAATAAATAATTAAAAAATCCATTATTTTTTTCTTATTTAGTATTTTTTTTATAATGGATTTTTATTTAGTTAAAATGATTATCTTAGCTTTAAATTAAAATGAAAAACAATAAATTCTCAATAATAAAATCTAAAATAAATAGATTACAAAAAAAAAAATTATGAAAAAAAAATCATTTGAAGCTAAGATAATCATTTTAGCTAAATAAATATCCATTATGATAAAAATTCAAAAAAAAAAAGGATTTTATTATTATTATTATTATTTATTTAAGATTTTTTTGTAATATATTTATTTAAGATTTTATATTGAGAATTTTATTATTTTTAATTTTAATTTAAAGCTAATATGATTAAATAGTAATAAGGGCAGAAATGTACTTTCACAAGTTTTAAAATGATTGACTTTTACATATTTGGTCATATAGACTAAAGTGATGAGTTTTGGAAAAAGAAAGGACTAAAGTAATGAATTTTAAAAGACATTTATAAAGGTGACAAATTACCAAAAAGATAGGACTTATGTGAAAATATGTTTTTTTTATTAAATATGCTTATCGTTAAATCCATGAGTAGCCAATAAATTGATTTTTAATTGTCACTCTAATTTGGGGAATTAATAAATTATCAGAAAGTTATGGCTTATGAACCTACATAGTGGTGGATTCGGAAACCTTGGTATTCTTTAATTTATTGCTTTTCGATTCTATTTGCTTTTAGGTTAATTTAATTTTAGTTTTAATTCAACATATTTTGTTAACTATGTTAGAATTGAATTTAAATATATATATATATAGCTTTTGAATTTCAAAAAAACCCACGATTCCATCGTATTCATGGGCGCACCTGCCAATTACAGTTTTTTCCTTGCACAGTTATCAATAAAAAAAATTTGTCCGGTTGTATTGAACAAAAGCATATATATATATATATATATTTTAATACAAAAGCTAATATTCTTCATGATCGGATAAAATTAAAGTTGGTACCATACCGTACCATATCTATTCATTACATGAGGTGTATATACATTCTCATTTGTCTTTCCCATTTATTTTTCTCACTTATTGTTTGACACATATACATTTTTTTATTTAATAAAATGCTCTCATTTTTTGCTGTAAAATCTGTTTACATTTTTACCCTTGATGACTTCTTCTATCATTTCATTAATAAGGGGTAAAGACATAAACAAGTTTTGTAGAAAAAAGTGTGAGCTTTTTATTAAATGAAAAAGTGTATATGTGTCAAACAATGAGTGAGAAAAACAAATATAAAAGGTAGATAACATTCCCCTTATTTAAATTGTGTTATATTTGCATTATTTAAATGAATGGACTAGAGTGTTGCCACATCATTTAGGCACCAGATTTGGACAAAATAGCATTACTCTAATTTTATATAATTAAACTCAAACTCTTAAAAATAGGGTATTGTTTATTTATTTATTTATTAAAATATTATACAAATCCGAGATTTTTTTTAGTGATGGGAAGGACTCGAATCTAGAGATGGTCATTTATCCCTAGAAACCCAAATCCTCACTCCCCCTCCCCATTCGGGGGAATTTTTTTGAGGAAAATGGGGAAATTGGGTGGGGATGAGGATGATTTTTATTCCCAAATTAAAATGGGGACGAGGATAGAGGTGGGGGTAGGTGCCCTACCCCATTTCCCCATTTCCCTCGAACCTTATATATATATATATATATATATTATTATTTCTATTTTACCAAGTAGATTTTTTTTTTCTTAATATTTGTATTCTTTCTATTTTACTAAGTATGTAATTTTTACTTAAATATGGGAATGAGAAATAGGGAAATAGGGAAATAGGGAAACGGGAAAACGGGAAAACCGGGATAGGGATGGGGGGACTTCTCCCAAAACTGCCACATCCCAATTTTCCCCAAATGGGGAAATGAGAGACCCTATATCGATCCTCATTTCCCCAATAGCCATTCTTGTCGAACCTACAATCTCACGATGTAGGTCAGTCCGTTAACAGGTGTGAAGCACCCCTTTCTGTACTAAGATAGTATAAAAATGAATTTTCTCATAATTCTGAGGTCAAATATGGGAATTATCTAAAAAATTATTACGTTTAGATCTAGTACTGGATTTAACATTTGATTTTGTCTCTCATTTAATATTTTAATATCATCATCATCCACCAATATCCATGGATGTTTTCACTGCAGTTCCCCAATAAAGTTGCTGACCGGCCCGACCCTGCAAAATCATCATTCCCTTGTCTGCTAAATAAACCAGATCAAAAACTTACAATTCATGGATCCACACAGTGGTTTCAACTCACTTACAAAAACTTTTCACAGTCTCAGACCTCTTCTCAATCTTCCACAAGAGGACACTCTTCTCTCTGTCACCGAATACGCTTTCTCACTCCGAGCCAACTCTCCATGGCCCGACTCAGTCGCTTTGATCAACCCGGTCACCGATCAACATGTTTCCTACTCCGACTTCGTCCGGAAGACCAATCACTTAGCCGGCTATCTTCAAAAAGTAACCAAACTTTCCAAAAACGACGTAGCTTTTGTACTCTCTACGAACTCCATCCAAGTACCGATCCTCTACTTCTCACTTCTCTCACTCGGTATTATCGTCTCTCCGGCCAACCCAGTCAGCACCAAGTCTGAGATTTCTCGCCTGGTTCAGTTATCTAAGCCGGTGATTGCCTTTGCCACGTCATCAACGGCTCACAAGCTTCCAGAAATACTTAAACACCAAGCCATTCTCATCGACTCGCCTGAATTCGAATCTATGACGATGAGTTCGAAATATGCAATCGATCGTGTTACAGTGAGTCAATCAGATCTGGCAGCGATCATGTTCTCCTCCGGAACAACAGGAAAAGTCAAAGGAGTGATGTTGACTCATAGAAACTTAACGGCGCAAGTTGCGATAACCTGTTCTTTTTGGCAACAGCGAGAGTCTCCGGCGGTTATGCTGTATACGATGCCGTATTTTCATATTTTCGGGTTTTTTTACTGTTTGAAATCGGTGGCGTTGAGTGAGGTAGTGGTGGTGATGGAGAGGTTTGATATGATGAAGATGTTGAAGGCTGTGGAGGAGTTTAGGGTTACACATACGGCACTGACTCCACCGGTGGTGGTGGCGATGTCGAAAGGTGGCTTGACGGACGGCTACGATCTGAGCTCCCTTGAAGGAGTGTTGTGTGGTGCAGCCCCACTTGGGAAGGATGCGATCGCCGCATTTACGGCTAGGTTTCCGAAAGTTGGGATGGTACAGGTAAATTATTATTAATAATTTACGTTAAATTGTCTTTACGTTTTACTGGACTAGATAAGTGATTTTTTTTTTTATAAAAAAAATTACGTTTATTATATAAGTCAAGGGTTTTCTTAAAAAGGTGAGAACTCGAAACCATAACTTTATAATACAGGTGTGAGGGGTTTTATTACTGGACCAACCTTATATCGTTTACCAGATACTTGAATTAGAGAGCCAAGTTATTATTACTAACCGAAGATGGTAAGCGAATGAGGATGCCGGGATGGACGATTGGACTCACTGCATTTCACGGAAGGATTGAAAATGTTTACTACATGGGTACCCATACTATAGTATTGTGTACTGCGTTGCTTCAATGGCCCCACACCAAAATGTGATATGATCAGTGATCCCACCCAAGGCATTTTTATTTATATTTAATCCCTTGGTAGTTGGTACCTACATTTATGAGAAATTATAAAATTTTAATTTTGATTATCACAGATTTTAAAATCAAAATTTTTTTTTTTTTGCTTATTATTCAATTTTACTTTCCTTTTTTTCTTTTCCTATTAAATTAGAATTTATATATTACTGATTTCTTGTGTAAGTTTTAATGTCAGGTTGATTTGTCATATGTTTGGACTTTTTGCAAATTTTATAACATGATCAAGTGATAACTTAAAAAAGCAGCTATTCTTAGGTGGTAATGCATTAGTGCACCCCCCTTCCACATTCGTGGTTAAGAGTTCAAATCCCACCATGTGTATTTTAAAAAGTATTTGTGAAGAGTTTTCTTTCCGGTTTGTGGAAGTAGTTATCTCCCGTTATGAGAGTAGATATCCAGACCGTATATGTTTTGTTTGATTTTGACAGGTCCCGACAGTCTGTTGTAATAGTTCCTGTAATAATAAAAAAATAAAAAATAAACAAACAGTTGGAAAATTGAGAAATTGGATCAAAATAGCACTTTTTAGACTGAATTTGTGCTGTTGTCACATACTCACACAGTAATTAACTTGAATATTAATAATACCAAACATTAAAACTGGCCAAAATGCCAAGCTTAACCTGTAGATGTTAATTCTTGTTTAATGCATTAAGGGATATGGGTTGACTGAATCATCGGGGTCTATTTTCCGGACATCGGGACCAGAAGAATGTAAGCATTGGGGATCAGCAGGGAGGATTTCAGGAGGTACGGAAGCAAAAATCGTGGATCCTGAAACAGGCGAGGCGCTGCCTCCACACAGAGCAGGGGAAATCTGGCTTAGAGGACCTACTATTATGAAAGGTAAATAAATTAGCATGCATGTGAGTGTTAAAAGTTCAAATATTATAATTACATTGCACCACCGAAATCATATATCATATCAGAAATTCATATCGCATGATATAATTATATTAGTGAATCAGGCATGAAGCTTTTTTCTTTCTAAAATATTATAAATTCTACTCTAAGATGAGAGCTTGATCATATATTATATATGTAGTGCAGGCTATATTGGAGACCCAGGAGCAACTTCTGAAACACTGTTAAAAGATGGGTGGATGAGGACTGGGGATCTATGCTACATTGATGAGGGTGGTTTCCTTTTTGTTGTGGACAGACTCAAGGAGTTGATCAAATATAAAGGATATCAGGTAATTAATTATTAATCTCTTTCGTTTAACTTGTTAATAGATTGTTATTTCAATCTCCATTAAAGGGCATTTTTGTTGTCATAACCGTGACACAGGTCGCCCCAGTAGAACTAGAACAAATTCTTCTGTCACACCCGGATATAGCTGACGCTGCAGTTGTACCGTAAGTGATTTTCAGATTCCCAACTTCGGTTGCTCAGAATTTATTAATGAAATAACTGATTATTTGTCAAGTTTCAGATATCCTGATGAAGAAGCCGGTCAGGTTCCCATGGCTTTTGTTGTAAGACAGCCCCAAAGCAACCTCAACCAAGCACAAATAATGGATTTTGTCGCCAAAAGGGTATGTAGCAATGTTGATTTCTATCTCGTTAAAATGTTTATTTTATTTTTTCATTGAAATTATTAATATTATTATTTTGATTGCAAGTAGGTTGCACCATACAAAAAAATAAGGAGAGTAGCATTTGTAAATTCCATACCAAAGAACCCATCTGGCAAAATATTGAGAAAGGAGTTGAGGAAGGTTGCTGTCCCAACTGGATCTTCATCTAGGTTGTGATTTCCTTATTAGTTAATTTATAGCACAATGAAGTTATCTGTGCTGCGAAAAAAATCATGTATTTATTTATTTATTTTAAATTTTGAAATATAACAATAATTAGGGACTTGGGGAACGGAAATACTCGAACCCATAACCTCTTAGGTTATATGTATATATGTACATCTTTTTATAAACTTTTTATTTGTGT
Organism: Acer negundo; assembly: GCA_035582765.1. NCBI lineage: Eukaryota > Viridiplantae > Streptophyta > Magnoliopsida > Sapindales > Sapindaceae > Acer > Acer negundo. Next base: position 7,950,011 of record CM069237.1, on the reverse strand, counting down.
TTTATAATAACTCTCTAAGATATGTTACATTTTGATACATCAATTGAATCTAGGGGTGGGCAAAAAAGCCTATAAAGCTCATAAACCTTAAACCGGACCAAACCAACCCAAACCGAATGGTGAAAAAACGTATGGTTTTAAAGTGATGATAATGACATCCATCAAAAACTGTATCTACACCCCTTTCGTAATCACAACCATCAAAATTTAAAAAAAAATCTTTAATTTGTAAATAAATCCACTTAATACCAAAAATACCCTTTCTTTAATTATACTTTATTGTATTTTTGTAAGTACACGTCACCTATGACTATTATTATGTTATTTAATCAACTTTATTATTATTTCAAAAATTTTTATTACCTTTAATTCTTTTACTATTCTTTCTCTTCTCTACTTCTTTTCTCTTATTGATTTTTTCAAAATCAAATTCCATTTTTCGTTAAAAATTCATTTTAAGATTTTTATATTATTTTATTGGAGAACCACTTTCTAATTGAGAGAGTTGTAGTAATACAAGATTTGTATCATGTCCCGATTGATGTGGAAATAGATAGGTGTTAAATGATAATTCAAAAAAAAAAAAAAAAATAGGTGTTCGATGAAATTGAAGAACATGTAATCTATTTTTTTAACAAGAAAGAACATATAATATTGATAAATAAATAAAAATCTAAAGTACGTTTGAAAGAAATAAAAAAAATATAGATAATATAATTAATTTGAAAGTCTATTTATATACATAATGATTTTATTCTTCTAATAAAAATTAATTTAAAACTTTAGTTTTTCTCAACCAAATTTGTCTCATGATTTTAATTCATTTTCCATACTTAGCAATCAATTTGTATTTCCTTAAAAAAGATCGAAAATATATTTAAAAGAGAATTTAGGGTTTATTAAAATGGAAAGAGTTTTTATAATATATGTTAATACCAAACCATTAATAGGAAAAAAAATACAAAAGATTAAAATATGAAACTAATTAATAATTATTGGTGGATGTACTAACAGACAATTAGTCATCTTAGTAATTTTATTAAAGGGTATTGTTAGATTTTTAAAAACATATTAAGTTTGTACATACGATTTTTAAGAGGTGCAAATATCGCCACTCATGGTTTTATTATAGTAAAATAGTATGGTCCGATCCGGTCTATGGTCCGGTCCGGTCTATGGTCCAAGCATATTAAACTCGGACCAGACCGTAAACCGAATACCTTTAGTAATAACTATTACTTATTACTGTTTTACATGTCACATCCACAACTTTTTAATAAAATTTAAAAATAAAAGGTAAAGTCAAAAACTCTAATTTATTGTTTTGTAGTTATTTTATTCGGCTACCAACCAGAGTACCAGAAATGTTTGTTCAAGATGAAAACTGAAAACATCCATTGTAATGTTTTTCAAAACTGTTTTTGTTTTTGTTTTTGTTTTTTGAAAATAAAAATGAAAAAGAAAATAAAAATAATGTTTTTGGTTTCAATTTCGAAATCTAAAAACGCATCTGGTTGCATATCCTGGAAGCTGTATTCCAAATATAAAAACGTAAAAAACGCATCTGGTAGGTTATTCAAAATATATCAAAAATTTTGATTCCTCTACATGCTAAGCACTGCTTCAAACACATTGAATAGAAATAAAAATTCAAACTTTCAACATAAAAATAATACAACAGACCCATAAATTCTACATCAACTATCTCAAATTAATCAAAGCTCAATACCCTAATTCACTAATTCTAAATACTGCCCTCACAAATTGCAGCTTGAAAGCTCAATTATTTTTCTCAGAAACAGTCACCCCACACAATAAAAATTAAAAAAAAAAATTTAAAAAAAAAATTTAATGACAACAGAATCTGAATAAAAGAATTGATCTTTGAGAGTGAACTCACCACCGCTATCGTAGGATTCGTAGTCCATAGCCAGCTTTGTACGCAAAGAACACCCTCTTTTTTCAAACCCCACAAAAAACAGGAACGAACTCGTAAATTCAACAAAATTTATGGAGAGATTAAAGACAAATTGGTCGCTAACTACGATTCGAGTTCAATTCAACTAAAACCACGCGAAAATAGATTGGTTTCGACTTGGGCTGTGGAAATTAGGTCGAAAAGATTTTGTTCTCAACTTGAAGATTGCTTCGTTTGAGTTCAGTGTATGAATAACAATAAAATAAATAAATAAAAATTAAAAGGGAGAAATACAAAGACATGGATTTGAAAGTGGGTTGTGAATGAATTCACTTCAAACTTTCAACATAAAAAACGCGTCCGGGAAGAAGATGAAAATTCCGGCGATCGGAAAAGAAGAAGAAAAAGAGAGAAGCATAGGAAGAAGATTCTGGCTATCGGAAAAGAAGAAGAAGAAGAAGAGAGAAGCAGAGGAGGAAGAAGAACAATGATCAGAAAAGAAGAAGAAGAAAAGTGATGATGAAGAAGAGAGAAGTAGAGAGAAGCAAAAGAAGAAAATAAGAAAAAAAAAATGTGATTTTTTTTATTTAGCGTGAAAAACATAACCAAAAACAAAATGAAAAATATTAAAAAGTTGTTTTGGAAATTTTTTATTTTTAACACTGTTGTTGTTTTTGTTTTGAAAATAAAATGGAAAACAAAATGAAAAACGATAACGAACAAGTATTCGAAATCGGATTTGGAAAATGAAAACGAAAATGAACCTGTAAAACAACATATGACAGTCCCAGATATTTCAATTTATTTTCATTCTTTGAAGAAATTATCACTAGCTTTATATGGAATAATAATAAAAAATATTAATAATGTTTACAAACTATCTAGACCTTATAAATATATAATGGTCTTTAAGCCACCATTGTTTAGTTTCAAATGTATTACTTTATTTTTTTTGAAAGATAGAGTATTATTGGACCGAACCAAACTGTAGTTCCGATGGTAAACACCTCACACTTGAGATCATAGATTCGAGTCTTTCTTCTTTCTTAAAAAAAAAAAATTAAAATTAAAATTAAAAAAAAAAACTTTGGTAATAAATAATAATAGGACCCTTGCGCCCGCATGATTGAAATGGTCCTCCTAATACACTGTCATTTATCAAACACTGAAACACGTCCTTGTCGTTCATCAATAATTCAATAAATAAATAAATAAATAAATAATGGAAACAATTAACGCATTGATTGTTTTCTTTGTCTTTGGTATCCACCGTAGGTAAACCAAGAGTTAGATTCCTTTTAGTAGTTCCTCCGTCTCTCTCCCCTTTACACATATTTGTATCCACCGCTCCATCAATGTTTCCAAATACATATTATATATATTTTCATCGTTAAAATTAGCAATCCTAACAATGATTTAAACAGAGACAAAGAAAATTTTCATATTTTATAATACAAAACTTCGTCCACAATGTTAACACGTACTTTATATAAGCTCCTTCACCATTGTTGGAGTTGTGGTAATGTATATAAAATCTAACATTTACCCATTAAATTGTAAAATATACAGATTCCTTTAAATATCTCCAATAGTCTCCCTTAAATACATCTTTTAACTTAATTGAAAAAAAGGAGTTGCAAAAATACAGCTCCAAGGGGTCCCTTAAAGGCCCTTCTTAAATGAGTTCTAATGGAGCTCATTCATTTAATTAAGGGGGTCGCTTCATCCCTTTAAATGGATTTAACGTATTTGAATTTTTTTTTTTTTTTTGAATTACGAATAACTTTTTTCTTTAATTATAAATAATAATTATAAGTAGTTATTAAATGGGTTATTTAAAAGAGTATTCTTGGATCATGTGATCTAGCCGGTTTCTAACAATCTTAGATTTCAAATAACTCCAAATAACTCTAGAGTGGTTGTTGTGTTAGATTATTTAGTAGCAAATTATCATTTGTCCTATTTTTCATTGTTTGAATGGCTACAATTATTTGTACACTTAGGCCCTAGCATATATATATACAATAAGATAAGGTTCCCAACCAAACGTAACCAAATTGTATTGATTAATTATTCATTGAGTTTCTCAAATTGAAAACAATCATCTCTCCAAATCTTCATTTCTTGTAATTTCCAATCACTCACTAGCTTTTCACCAAATGAACCAGAAAAGCATACGCTAGTACATGGACATGGATCCAAAGAGTGGTTTCAACTCACTTACAAAAACTTTTCACAGCCTCAGACCTCCTGTCCATTTTCCTCCAGAGGACACCCCACTCTCAGCTACCGAATACGCTTTCTCACTCCGAGCCAACTTGCCATGGCACAACTCAGTCGCTTTAATCAACTCACTCACCGGTCAACGTATTTTCTACTCCGACTTCATCCGGAAGACCAATTCCTTAGCCGCTTATCTCCAAAAAGTAATCAAACTCTCCAAAAACGATGTCGCTTTTGTGCTCTCTCAGAACTCCGTACAAATACCGATCCTCTACTTTTCTCTTCTCTCACTCGGTGTTATCGTCTCTCCGGCCAACCCAGTCAGTACCGAGTCCGAGATTTCCCGCCTAATTCAGTTATCTAAACCGGTTATTGCGTTTGCCACGTCATCAACGGTTCACAAGCTTCCAAGACTTAAATACCAGACCGTCCTCGTTGACTCGCCTGAATTCGACTCAGTAATGACGAGTTCGAAACATCAACTCGATCCCGTTAGAGTGAGTCAGTCCGATTTGGCAGCGATCATGTACTCCTCTGGAACAACCGGAAAAGTCAAAGGAGTAATGTTGACTCACAGAAACTTGATAGCACAAGTTGCTATCTCTTGCAGTTCTCGGCAGCAACAACAGCAGCGAGAGTCTCCGGCGGCTATGCTGTTTACGATGCCGTATTTTCACATCTACGGGTTTTACTACTGCGTGAGATCGGTGGCGTTGAGTGAGGTGGCGGTGGTGATGGAGAGATCTGAATTGAAGAAGATGTTGAGAGCTGTGGAGGAATTTAGGGTTACGCACGTGGCACTGACTCCACCGGTGGTGGTTGCGATATCTAAAGATGGCTTAACGGAGGGCTACGATTTGAGCTCCCTTGAGGGAGTAGTGTGTGGCGCGGCTCCGCTTGGGAAGGACTCCATCATCGCATTTATGGCAAGGTTTCCAAAAGTTGTGTTTGTACAGGTCAGTGATAATGTTAGGTAACTCCGATGCAAATATGCACTTTTGAGTTTTTAAGTAGTGTCAGATCAGCATTTCTATTTATTATGGACTCACTTTTGAAAAAAAATTAAAGAAATACATATTTACATCTCCAATGCAATTATCTAAAGTCAAATATGCATTCATTTTATGTCAAATCATAATAAAACAATTATTATACTCTATCTGCTCTTTTATTTTACAATTAAATGAGGTTTAATCTCATTGGTGGAAAAAGTTGAAAGTTTTAATCTTATTGGTGGAAAGAATTAGAAATTCTAGTCAGTATTTCTAGGAGAGTTTCTAGAATTAGAAACTCAACTCCATATTCTCTAACTTTTTTTGTGTTACATCATCTCCATATTTAACTTAGATAATAGCATTGGAGAAAGTTTTTCTAACTTTTTTAATATCTATTCTATGTGGTACTCCATTTTCTCCAAATTCATAATAGCATTGGAGATGCTCTTATATTGAGGAAACTGTTCCATTGACCAGAAACTAATCCAGTAACTATACAGTATTTGTATAGAGCTGAACCTATCTATAAAATATTAGAAAGGCTGAAAATGGAAACTAGCTCAAAATTAAGGAGGTTTATTGTTTTTATCCGAAATGAGTATTTTGATTATTTTTGTCAAACAATCCACTTTTAGGATAAAAGTGCCCTTCATTCAGAAATGATTAAAAAAAATCAAATGAAATTAATATTTTTTTTCTTTACCTTTTCTCTCTCTCATTTTCTCCAGAACATTTTCTTTTCTTCTTTCTCTCTCTTTCTTCTTTCTCTCTTCAATCTATCTCTCTCTCTCTCCACCGGATCTCAGGCCTCTCTCCTCTCTCCACCATATTTTTTTTTTGCAACCTAAATCTCCTCTCCAGATCTCATCTCTCAAGTTTCTCTCCTCTTTAATTCAAATTCCAGATTTTTTTAAAAAAATTCTGTTTTTCTTTTTTATTTTGAAAATTTTTCAAATTTTAAAAAGGTTTGGATTTGTGTGTTAGTTGTTGATTTTAAGGGTGGTTGTGCTTAAGTTTGGGTATTGTTTTTTTTTTTTTTTTTTTTTTAAATTCAGATTTTGTTTTGTTTTAAAAATTTTCCAATTTTTTTTTTATAAAAAAAATTAGGTTTTTATTTTTATTTTTTTGTATGTTGAAAAAATTCCAGATTTTAAAAAATTATTATATTTTTTTTTCTAGATTAAACACATCAGTGCAAAACAAATTAAACACACCAGGCAAATAAACACACTAGGCAAACAATTTAAACACACCAGACAAAATGAATTAAACACACAAGAGCAAAAACAATTAAACACATCAGGATAAAACTCATTAAACACACCAGACAAAACTCATTAAACATACCAGACAAAACGATTAAACACACAAAGACAAAACGAATTAAACACACTAGGCAACCCAATTAAACACACCTGGTGTGTTTAGTCGTTTTTGTCTGGTATGTTTAAGTTCTTTTTGCTTGGTGTGTTTAAGTTCTTTTTGCTTGGTGTGTTTAGTCTTTTTTGTCTGGTGTGTTTAATTCCTTTTTACTTGGTGTGTTTAGTCAGTTTTGTCAGGTGTGTTTAGTCAATTTTGCCCGGTGTGTTTAATTAATTTTCCCTGGTGTGTTTAGTCTTTTTTGCCTGGTGTGTTTAATTCCTTTTTTGCCTGGTGTGTTTAGTCATTTTTGCCTGGTGTGTTTAGTCCTTTTTGTCTGATGTGTGTTAATTCTTTTTTGTCTAGTGTGTTTAGTCGTTTTTGCCTAGTTTGTTTAGTCCTTTTTGTCTGGTGTGCTTAATTAATTCCCCCTGGTGTGTTTAAGTCCTTTTTGTCAAGTGTGTTTAGTCTTTTTTGCCTGGTGTGTTTAGTCTTTTTTGCCTGGTGTGTTTAATCGGTGGCCTGGTGTATTTAATTGAACAAAATCTTGAAAAAAAAAAATTCAAACATGATCTAAAAAATTTCATTCATAAAAACAAGCACCACACTTACAAAATTTGAAAAAAAAAAAATGAAATATGGAAAAATGCATCTGAAGTTTTTAAAAAAAAAAATCTGAAATTTTTAAACAAAACAAGATCTAGAAATTTTTTTAACAAATCTTGAAAAAATTTTAAACATTCCAATCCAACTAACACTCAAATCCAAACATTCACAACCACAACCACCCTTAAAATCAAGGCCGAAATCCATTTTTGACCCTCTAGTTTGACCTATTACACAAACTGGTCCCCTAATTTTCAGTATTATCCCATTAAGTCCTTTCGTTAATAATTCCGTTAAAAAATTGGTTTCTGATTGGTCAGAGGGTCAAATGACCTTGCTGCCCCTGACTTTTCTTTCAAACAATTAAAATAAAAAATACAAACAATTAAATGAAATAAATACACCCAACTTCATCATCTTCTTCTCAACCCAACCTAGAAATTCCAGACACTAAACCCAACCTAGAAATTCATCAACCTATCAGATACCCAGACACTAAACAAACCCATAATTTATTTTTTCAGAATTCACACACAAATCATCTTCTTCTCAACCCAACCCAGAATCAATTTTTTCCAGAATTCACACACAACACACTAAAACGAATTAATCAAAATCAACACCCAGAAACCCACCATTCACCATTCCTCATTCCTCATTCACTTAGAAACCAGAAACAACTAATCTAGAAATCAACCAAAATGAAACTCAATTCAAACCCTCCCCAACTAGACCTAACAAACCCTCATTCTCCCACCACCGAAACCAAGACCATACCCAACAAACCCAGCATAGAAACCGAACCAAGCAAACCCAAGCACAACCTAAACTTAATCCATCTCCACCGAAGCAAATCAACCGTCTTTGCGCAACCAACACCCAAAACTAAATCGTCGTCAAGCTACCAACACCCAAAACTCAATCGTTGTCAAGCTACCAACACCTAAAACCCATCCACGAAATCAAACCCAGCACCACCAACACCCAAATCAAACCCAACCACTAGACCCAATACCGCAAATCGCCACAAAGAGATCGAGATCGAAAGAGAGAATCAGAGAGAGAGAGAGAGAAAGAGATAGAGATTTAGAAGAGAGAGTTTGAGAGATCGAAAGAGAGGCCATTGTTTCAAAGAGGACCCAGATTGATTTATCGATTGAAAATGTCCAAAGATCAAAGCAAATCGCCATCAAGAGGTTTCAAATAAATTCAACTTCTGGGTATTTATAAAGTTGAGATTTTGAAGGGTACCAGATGGATTTAAGTTGATTTATGTTTGTTGGAGAAATATTTATGTTTGTTAGAGAGAGATGAGGTTGAGATTCGGTGGTGAGATGTTTGAATGAGTGAGAGAGACATAGAGAGGTGCGATTGAACATCGATTGGTTTGGGGTGGTGTTCAATCGATTTTGAATAGGCGATGGTGTGTTTGAATTGTGTTTGAGTGATGAAATGGGGCGGTGGTGATATAAGATTTTTTTTTATATTTTATATATTTTTTAATTTAATTAATTAATAATTGATTTTTAATCAAAAATTTTCATTTATCATTTAAGTTACCATTTTGCCCTTAGCATTTGGACTGAAATTTTACGAACCCTAATGGAATTGGACGATAGGGACTGCAATTGAGATTTTTTGAAACTGTAGGGACCTGTCAAGATAAAGTTAAAACCGGGGGACCAATTTGTGTAATAGGTCAAACTAGAGGGACTAAAATGGATTTCACCCTAAAATCAACAACTAACACTCAAATCCAAACTTTTTTTAAATTTGAAAATTTTACACAAAAAAAAAAAACTGAATTTTTTTATATAATCTAGAAAAAACATTAAAAAAAATTTGGAAATATTTTTTAATAAACATAATCTGAATTTTTTTTTTTAAACTGGAAATAATTTTAAACAAAAACAAAATCTTCAAAAAAAATTTGAAAATAAAAAAAATTGGAAAAAATGTGAAAGAGAAAGAGAAGAGAGGAGAGAAAGAGAAGAAGAAGGAGAAAAGATTGGATGATCGACGATCGGAAAACCACCAAATCTGAAAAAATTTGTTTTTATAAAATCTGAAATTTTTTTAAAAATCTAGAAAAAAAGAGAAAGAGAAAGAGAGGAAGAAGAAGGAGAGAAAGTGAGAAAGACGAAGGAGAGAAGAGTAGAGAGAAGAAGAAGAGAAAGAAGAAGAAGAAGGTGTGAGATGAGAGAGAGAGTGGAAAAACATTCTGTACAAATGAGAGAGAAAATGAGAGAGAAGAGGTATTTAAAAAAATGAGGGGCAATTATGTCTCTACAGTGGATTTGTTAAAAACAATCAATTTACTAATTCCGGCTAAAAACAATAAAAACCCTTAATTTTTGGTTAAAAAATAGTATTTCCTCTATTAGGAAAGTTAATTACCTGTATAGCCGATTGTTTGAAGGCTTACGGGTTGACAGAATCAACTGCGGGGATTTCCCGGACGGAGGGTCCGGAAGAAAGTAAGCATTGTGGGTCAGCAGGGAGGCTTTCATGGGGTTTAGAAGCAAAAATTGTGGATCCTGAAACAGGTGATTCATTGCTTCCACTGAAACATGGTGAGCTTTGGATTAGAGGACCCATTGTAATGAAAGGTAAATCATTACTATATTCAAGTAATTGCTAATTAATATATAGATATTAGTTATAATTGCACCTGCAACTAACAATTTCCGAGATATATATATATATATATATATATATATATACTGCTGCAGGATATATTGGAGACGCGAAAGCAACTGGTGAAACATTGTTAAAAGATGGATGGATGAGGACTGGTGATCTATGCTACATTGACGACGATGGTTTTGTTTTTGTTGTGGATAGACTCAAAGAATTAATCAAGTTTAAAGGATTTCAGGTAATCTCCTAACTTATTTACTAGACTACATATATGATATACCACAAGTACCTAATGAACTGTGTTTTGCATTGTGCATGCAGGTGGCTCCAGCAGAACTAGAACAATTGCTTTTGTCTCATCCGGAGATAGCCGATGCTGCAGTTGTACCGTACGTAATTTCCAGTTTCTTTGACTGATTAATTATAGATTAGCTACCTGATTATTAGTTCTCAACATATATGCATAAATGAAAATTGCAGATACCCTGACGAAGAAGCTGGTGAGGTGCCCATGGCTTTTGTGGTAAGACAACTCCAAAGCCGAAGCAGACTCATTAATGAAGCAGAAGTAATGAATTTTGTTGCAAAACAGGTACTTACTTTCCTTGCTCTTGGTTTTTGAAAATATATATGTTACAACATGATTGCCAGCTTCAAACAAATTTATTATATTTCGATTGCTTTGCAATTTGCAGGTAGCACCTTACAAGAAAATAAGGCGAGTAGAGTTTGTCAATTCCATACCTAAGAGTCCTGCCGGCAAAATATTGAGAAAGGATTTGATCAAGATTGCCGTCCCATCTAGATTGTGATTGTCTTTTTAGTTTATGTTGAGGCCACCGGCACTCTTTTCACATAATTTGTAATATATATACGGTCAAATTATCTACTCTCGTAATTGGAAATTTTTACTCCCATAACACTTTTATAAAATATATATATGGTGGAATTCGAACTCCACCACTGAGGTAGAGGAAGAAGTGGACACTGCAAAGATGGTATATATTGATGTATATTAAAAAAAAAAACTATGATGTATATAATTAATCTTAAATTTTGTGACCAAACTATTTTGGCTTTATAAATATTGTCCCCTCAAATTGTTTCGCGGCAAACATTTTTGGGAGTAAAAAAAAAAAAAGATTAATTAGTTTCAAACATTGGAACATCTGTGATTAAGCTCCAAGTTGAATAGTTAAGTCAGATTAAAATATCACGAAGTAAAGAAAATAAACAACTCTTCGTTACCGTGCCGGTCCTGACTATTCCGAGGTTCTTGAACGAAATCTAAAAAATGGTTTCCATCTCAATAAAATCATTCCCACTTCATCTCAAAATAAAATTAAAAAAAAAAAAAATCTGTGATTTTTATGTTTCTGGTTGCCCTTTTTATTTTTTATGTGTGGACAAGAAATGAAGAATATATAAGTGATAAGTGATAGAAAAGTATAACACTTTAAAAAATTCTGTACTTAAATAAAATGAATTGGGCCATTTTTTTTTTTTTTTTTTTTTGGTATAAACGATAACAAAAACTCACATAATATATTTGGTCTCCTCCTTCTCCTAAAAAATGGTTTCCATATCAATAAAATCATTCCCACTTCATCTCAAAATAAAATAAAATAAAATAAAATCCGTGATTTTTATGTTTCCGGTTGCCCTTTTTATTTTTTGTGTGTGGACAAGAAATAAAGAATATATAAGTGATAGAAAAGTATAATACTTTAAAAAATTGGGTTTTGTACTTAAATAAAATGAATTGGACCTTTTTTTTTTCTTTGGTAAAAACGATAACAAAAACTCACATAATATATTTGGTGTCTCCCCACCGCTCCCTTTTTTTTTATTTTTTTTTATTTTGAGATGAAGTGGGAATGATTTTATTGATATGGAAACTATTTTTTAGGAGGAGGAGGAGACCAAATATATTATGTGAGTTTTTGTTATCGTTTATACCAAAAAAAAAAAAAAAACTATTGATGATACTGATGTTTGGTGATATTATGAATTTGATTATATAAATTTATTTTAGGGTTAATTGCACCAATGCCTCCTGAATTATACTCGAAGCAGCGATGTACCCCTAAAATTTTTTACCTAGTATAAAACCCTCTGAACTATCATTTATTGTCAAAATCCGAATGTAGATGCCTCCTCTCACAGGGGAATAAACCCAATTGTTTGCCAAAAACGATAATTCAAGAGGTTTAATGTTAGAAAAAAAAAAGTGTATATATTGCTACTTCCCGTATAATTCAGGGGAATTGGTGTTAATAACCCTTTGTTTTATCACAAATTGCATAAAAAAAATGGGTAGCGTAAGTGTTAAAAAATGGTCCCACAACAAGAAGACTCTCTAGTAATGTCCTACATTGGGTAAACGTCACTAGTGTTTTGAGTTATTGGGCCTTCTGGTGGCCCGCACTTGCTCTTCTCAACAGATTTCCAGGTCCAACTGAACAAAAAAAAAAAAAACAGCAATGTTGATTTCTCATAATCTGTTTGTGTCAGTAGAGGGAAATGTTGACGATTATGAAACAGTACAAGTTCAAATTATAGTGTGAAAAACAAATCAAAGTAGCTCTTCCTCAAGGTTGGATCTTCGATTGTAGAGCTCTTTGTTCAACCCACTTAAATGGACATTCTCTTTGCTCAGATCCAAGCGGACCTCCGCTCCAACGACGCCCTCCGTCAATCTGGCGCTCTCCTCCAAGCACTCCAGCAATCCGCCGCCGGCCGCGACATTTCCGTCATCGCCAAGACCGCTGTCGAAGAAATCGTCGCCGCTCCCGCCTCCGCAGTCTGTAAAAAACTCTCTTTCGACTTAATACGCTCGACGCGCTTGACCGCCGATCTCTGGGACTCCGTCTGCTCCGGAATCCGCACCGATCTACACTTCCCTGACCCCGATGTCACTGCCGCAGCCGTCTCCATCCTCGCCGCTATCCCTTCCTATGCTCTCCCCAAACTCATCTCCGATGCCAACGCCGAGATCTCCGGATGCTTCGATTCTCCGTCCGAGAACCTCCGGCATTCGATCACCGAGACTCTCGGTTGCATCCTCGCTCGCGACGATTTGGTCACTCTCTGTGAGAACAACGTTAATCTTTTAGACAAGGTTTCTAACTGGTGGGTTCGTATAGGCCAGAACATGCTTGACAAATCTGACAACGTATCGAAGGTCGCTTTTGAATCCGTCGGTAGACTATTTCAAGAGTTCGATTCGAAGCGAATGAGTAGATTAGCTGGTGACAAACTAGTAGATAGTGAGAATTCACTTGCAATTCGATCGAATTGGGTGTCTGCAATGGTAAATTTAGTGTGGAAGAAAAGAAATGCTTTGATGTCTCGATCATTGATTTTACCTGTGGAGAGTTTCAGGGCAACAGTGTTTCCGATTGTTTATGCTGTAAAAGCTGTTGCTTCTGGGAAAGTGGAGGTTATTAGAAAATTGTCCAAGGATTCGAGTGAGACTAATGGGACTCAAGTTGAGACCAATGCGGAGAAACTTGTTGGAGTGTCTGATGTGGTATCCCATTTGGTTCCATTCTTGGCTTCTTCGTTGGATCCAGCATTGATTTTCGAAGTGGGTATTAATATGTTGTATTTGGCTGATGTGCCTGGAGGGAAGACGGAGTGGGCTTCACAGTCGATTATTGCCATTTTGACACTTTGGGATCGGCAGGAGTTTTCGTCTGCCAGAGAGAGCATTGTTAGGGCTGTTGTTACGAATTTACATCTACTAGATCTTCATATGCAGGTTGACATTTTCTTTTAGCCGTTTAGTTATATTCTCAGTTGATGATGCAATCCATTTATTTATTTTATCACATAAGAGAACTGACACATTGAAAATTTTAGTCGTATGTGGCAACTTTGAAAATGCTGTTTATACAGGGTTGGTACTGTACAAATAAGAGATTAAAGAATGTTCACTAGATGAGTAGAATGAAGATGTAGCTGTAACCGTTTCAGTGTCATAATGACCACTAGTTATAAAGAAACGGGAAATAATGTACATATGAGTGACATAATAGTGTGTGAGTGTTGTAGTAATTTATGCTGCTTATCTATGTGTTTTAGGATATAGGTATATACATGATCTGATGCTGTAAACTTTGTGCTTGAAGGTTTCATTGTTTAAGAAGTTGCTTCTTATGGTGAGAAACTTGAGAGCAGAATCAGACCGCATGCATGCCTTAGCTTGTATTTGTCGCACAGCTCTTTGTGTTGACCTTTTTGCAAAGGAAAGTGTCCGAAGGGGTCAGAAGCCTCTTGCAGGAACCGATATTGCTTCTCTTTTTGAGGATGCTAGGATAAGAGATGATCTTAATAGTACAACGAGTAAAAGCTTGTTTAGAGAAGAACTAGTGGCATCGCTAGTGGAAAGTTGCTTCCAGTTGTCCCTCCCTCTGCCAGAACAAAATAACTCAGGTATGGAAAGCAGAGTGATTGGAGCCTTGGCATATGGAACTGGTTATGGTGCACTAAATTGGACAGAGCCGTCTTTGGAAGTGGTGGAAGTTTGTAGGCCTTGTGTCAAATGGGATTGCGATGGTAGGACTTATGCAATTGATTGCTATTTGAAGTTGCTTGTTAGGCTGTGTCGTATCTATGATACCAGAGGAGGTGTAAAAAGAGTTAAAGATGGAGCTTCTCAGGATCAAATCTTAAATGAGACAAGATTGCAAAACTTGCAGCGCGAACTTGTGAAAGATCTACGTGAGGTATGCCGTATGCTTGCTTTATTGATCGGTTAATACTACCTTGGTAGTTGGTATCAAATTTTTACTTGTTGGTAATGATTTCACATACCCAAGAATACTTCCCTCAATGTGATGCTCATTAATATTTGCAATAGACTTTTGTGCCTTTGAAACACATTTACATTTGAAATTACACCGGTGATTCATTTAATGCATTGTTTCTACGCCTATCTTCTGCAATGTGGTTTCTATATTGTTTAGACACAATATGCATCCCTACATACAGTACATTTATTCGGGAACAAGTTGAATTCAATAGATGTTTCACTTATGTGGCTCTGTCTGCTTCAGTGCCATCCCACTTATAATTATAATTTTCAGTTATATATACAGACAATAATTTCAGGGGATTGGCCACACATTATGAGTGCTTCCTGCTACTAACATTTGACATTTGAGGGCAATTAAATTTGTTTATTTGGAAAATATGGTTGTTAATTTCCATTAAACATTTTGTTTGAAATGATTTTTATGACTTTTTTTCTCTGTTTGCTTCTTTATTCGTTCCTTTTGTGTTTATGTTTTGCATAAATTGGATATTGAATAAATTTTGTTTATTGATCCTTATATCCTACACCTTTGTGAATTTTTCAGGTGAATACCCCAAGAATTTTGGCTCGGCTTATATGGGCTGTTGCAGAACACATAGATCTGGAAGGTTTGGATCCACTTCTAGCTGATGACCCTGAGGATGCACTGAACATTATTATAGCAAATATCCACAAGGTTCTCTTCAATATAGATTCATCTGCAAATACATCAAATAGGCTTCAAGACGTTCAGGCAGTTCTTTTAGCTGCTCAAAGATTGGGAACACGTAATTCTAGGGCTGGGCAGTTGCTAATCAAAGAGCTAGAGGAGTTCAGAAATAATAGTTTGGCAGACTCTGTTAACAAGCATCAATGCCGTTTGATTTTACAGAGGATTAAATACGTTTCAAGTCATCCAGAAAACAAGTGAGTGTAGCATCAGATATTAATCTACAATGTTTATTTTTACTGAATGTTATTTGTTCTGGATATTGAAGCACTGGTGCATTTTCCTCTCATTTCCTGCCATTGTGGAATATGTGCGCATTGTCCCTAACCTGTTTTCTAAGAGTCTAACTATTGTGTGTGTGTGTGTGTGTTTCTTAAAAGGCTTATAGTTTTCATGTTCTAACACAGCCTTTTTCCTGTCTAGGACGTGCTTTGTACCAGATAATGATTAAAAGTCATTCCTCTTATCTAATATGTTCTTTAAAGCTTATGTTTGCTAATTAGTTTGCATCTTTGATTCACAAAACTGAGTTACATCATGTTTTTTTTTTTCTTTTCTTTTCTTCCTTTTTTTCAGGTGGGCTTGTGTTAGTGAAGCCAGAGGGGATTACCCATTTAGCCACCATAAACTTACTGTTCAGTTTTATGAAGCTTCTGCTGCTCAGGACAGAAAATTGGAAGGCTTGGTTCACAAGGCAATTTTGGAACTCTGGAGGCCAGACCCTAGTGAATTAACTCTTCTGCTGACAAAAGGAATCGACTCTACACCACTCAAGGCTTCTCCAACTGCTTATACTTTGACTGGTAGTAGTGATCCATGCTATGTTGAAGCATATCATTTGGCTGACTCAAGTGATGGAAAGATCACTCTGCATTTAAAGGTTAAGATTTATTACTGTGTATTTTTGGATGCTCTGTAGGTCCTTTCATTTGCTGTTTTACTCTTTGACATGCTAAAATAAGTAATGAGTCTAAGATTTAAGTGAAATTCGTATATTACATGCTAATTCTCCTTTTTCATCAAGTCTATTGATGATTTTATTAAATGGAGGTGTGGCTATATATGGTTGAATATTAATTAATAGAATTCATTTAATTTCCATTCATGAATGCTTTCAAATGGATGTCGTCTATTGTTTCCTCTTAGAACCCTACATTGTGGAGAATATTTAGTACCATCTATATTTGATGACTAGTGACCTTGCTGGATAAAATGTATTTTTTAAGTGGAGTAGAGACTCTTTCACCTTTGTATTAGTAATGTTTAATGGGAGGTTATTTACAGATGATGGTAGGCAAGTTTGTGTAGGTCACTAGTCACTACATTAAGATTTGTTAAGCATTAAGAATTTATCATGCTTTCATGACATGCCATTATGTATTTGGTTCCAGGCTTAATGTAGTTACATTTTTCAATAATTTAGGTCTACTCAATCATGAAAATATGTTGTTGATAATCTGGATGCAGTTTCCCAATTTTTTTGGCTCAGTAGTCTCATAACAATATTGCCATTTTTATGTCAGGAAATAATGTGTCATGGAAGATGGCCTAATATTTGTTTGATAATGTTCTCGTTGTTGATTGGTGAAATTGTGGCAGGTTCTAAATTTGACTGAACTTGAATTAAATCGAGTGGATATTCGGGTTGGGTTATCTGGTGCTTTATATTTTATGAATGGGTCTCCTCAAGCAGTACGACAACTGCGTAATCTTGTTTCACAGGTTTCCTTCTCCTTTGCAATTTGCAATGCATCTTCATCTTTCTTTTCTCATATTTATGTAACTTTATGTTAAGTTGTTATTACTTATTACTGGTCCTGCCTGTGTCTCCAAACAGACAATGTGTTTGAATTTCTGCATATGATATTGGAATCCCTATTTCTAATAACTGATCCACTCAAGTCATTATATCTATTCTATTTTTAATGGGTTTATAAAGATTCATAGCCAATTTTCACTCGATATTGAATTTCACTCGAACACCATATATACTAAAAACTTGTGCCAAGCATAATTGTGATTTTAAGCGTTACAAAAAAAAAAAAAAAAACTGTTTCATAGTAGCACAAATTGTTCTTTGAGATGGAGATGGAAATCTGTTCTTTGATTAGTATTTGTTGCTAGTTTGTTGTTGGCCACAGTACTTGATGTCAAGTACCAAGTCGTCATATTCTCTTCTTGTTTTCA
This sequence comes from Acer negundo, assembly GCA_035582765.1. Lineage (NCBI taxonomy): Eukaryota > Viridiplantae > Streptophyta > Magnoliopsida > Sapindales > Sapindaceae > Acer > Acer negundo. The sequence goes on along the minus strand of CM069237.1, from coordinate 7,932,555 downwards.
CTCATTTGATAGCATAGTGTACTTTTACTTGGCATGCTCAAATTTTTTTGTGATGAGATCTCATGTTCTATTTACTTTATGACCTGTTTCCAGGATCCAGTGCTCTGCAGCGTGACAGTGGGTGTCTCCCATTTTGAAAGGTGTGCCTTTTGGGTTCAAGTGTTATACTATCCATTCTATGGAAGTGGCGCTATAGGAGATTTTGATGGCGATTATGCTGAAGAGGATCCACAAATCATGAGACAAAAAAGAAGCTTAAGGCCAGAACTGGGAGAACCTGTGATTTTGAGGTGTCAGCCGTACAAGCTTCCTCTGACTGAACTTCTATTACCACATAAAATTTCGCCTGTCGAATTTTTCCGACTATGGCCCAGTTTACCAGCTATAGTAGAGTACACTGGTACATATACTTATGAAGGTAGTGGCTTCAAGGCTACTGCTGCACAGCAGTATGGGACTTCTCCTTTTTTTAGTGGACTAAAATCATTGTCCTCCAAGCCTTTCCACACAGTTTGTTCACATATCATCCGAGCAGTGGCCGGTTTTCAGGTAAATTTTACTGTCCTTGATTTTGATTTTCTTTTTTGTGTTTGTTTAATGATGTAATATTTCTTGCATGAAAGTATTCTCATATTGCTTTTCCCTACATAAAACATCTTAGTTTCCTAAACTTATTAATTTGACCTTAACTCAATTATTGGCTGTCATTTTGACTCTGATTTTCTCCTGGTTGCAACTGAAACAAGCATCTGAAAAAGAATGAAGCTGTGTAAAAGAGTAAAAAATGGTTGAAATGTCCCTCTACTAATTGGAGGCGCAATTAAATATTTACTAAATTCTAAATTTCATTAAACTGGATTACAAATATTCTGCCTACATATATATATATATATTTGGCTGGAACCAGATTTAGTTGTTGCTTGAGCTTAATGAGGTGTCCTAGTAAAATTATAGTTTAATTTCCCAACTTGAAACAGCTTTGTTATGCTGCAAAAACTTGGTATGGTGGTTTCTTGGGTATGATGGTTTTTGGAGCCAGTGAAGTGAGCAGAAATGTAGACCTGGGTGATGAGACAACAACCATGATGTGCAAATTTGTGGTTCGAGCTTCGGATGCATCAATCACAAAGGAGATTGGATCAGATTTACAAGGCTGGTTGGATGACCTTACGGACGGGGGTGTGGAGTACATGCCTGAAGATGAAGTGAAGGTGGCTGCTGCTGAGCGGCTGAGGATCTCAATGGAACGGATAGCCTTGCTAAAGGCAGCCCAACCGAAAAAGACAGCAAAAACTGATGAGGAAGAAGAAGAGAGTGAGGAAGAAGAAGAGGATAAAAAGAAAAAGGAAGATGAGAAGGAAAACGGTGAAGATGGTAAAAGTAAGGGACCTTCAACTCTGTTCAAGTTAACAGCGGAAGAGGCTGAGCATCTTGCTCTTCAAGCGGCGGTTCTCCAAGAGTGGCACATACTCTGTAAAGATAGAAGCACCGATGTTAATTAATTTAATTATTCTTTTGATGATATATTCCTTGTATTCTTGATCAGGCAGTAGTTGGAAATTTGATTATAGGGTGGCCATTTTTTTAATCCCCTCTTCCCCTTCACATTGTACATGTTGTACCGGCTAGTGATTGATGGTCTCTTCTTTTTGAGAATTGAATATTTTAGACGTATGTGTATTTGTCAGTAGAGTTTGATTAAAGGTGAGGTTGGTTGGTTTCCACTTATGAACTTCGTTTCTTTTGTATACATTGAGATTGATGATAGTAACAAAACTTCCATTGTTACACATGTACAAACCTTCGTTTACTTTCTTTGTTTTCCTTTTGACGTCGGAGGAACTCCTTTATTTGTTGGAGGAGCCCAACGTCTAGTGATTGCCTCCATCACCAGAGAAGGACCGATCTCCTTTGACTGACATCTATGTCACCGCTTTCCCAGTGGTGGTCGGTGACTACCACCGACCTCCTTAAATTTTGAAAATTTCCAGAATTTAAAATTATTAATATTAAACATAAGGGCATTATTATCTTTTTCATTAAAATGGTGAAAATATTATGGACATTCTCTATGCAAGGTATTAGCTTTTCCGATAATCAACTTTCAAAATCAACCCCTTACCAACTCCTCAACATCTGATTATTGGAGAAACATATAATGTTACATGCAGACTTTGAGAGATTTACCAACACACATTTCTCAAGTAGAAGCAATCTCAAACTCACTATTACTTAGACATTTTTATTAAGTACTTCTATAAACTCAAATAAATTCCATTTAAATTAATAAAATTAGGGTAAATTATTTAACAATGATTTAACCTATTTAAAATTTTAAATTAAGATAAATCTTGGAAATCACTATATAATTCCTGTTGTATGTAAATCTTGGAAGTCATTTGACTTTCAAAGAAAATCTAAGAGATGCTATAATTAAAATCTTATTAAAACCTATTAAGTAATTATATAAACTTTAAGGCTAGTATTTGTAATTTTACTTTTAAAAAAAATTAAAAAAATAAAAAAAGATTCGAAGAAATTAAAAGAAAAAAAAGAGGGGGCTATAATTCCAACCGACAACCGTCTCTTTTTATATAGTTAATAGATAAATATATATATATATATATATATATAAACTAAATAAATTTTTTTTAAGGGGCTGTCTTGTAGGAGGTTTTTGATGGGTTATTGTTTTTGTTTTTTAAAAATGAATTCGCTTTTGTTAACCCTTATTTTTATTTTTTATTTTAAATAAATAAAAATAAAATGGAAACAAAACCACGTTTCATTACAGCACACAACAAAATATCTCAGTCTCTGCTCAAGAATGTAATCATCATGAAACAATATCTAATTAACAACTGAGAATTGAGAAAACAGATACTCTGACATCGGAAATGCTCATAACTAGTTCACGACTGAACTTGGGATCATGATCAAATATACCGAACTACTCATATATGATCAAAATGGCAGAAGAAAATTCTGCATATCTTTTAACAAAAGTGTGCTGATAAACACACAGAAAACAAACAGATGAATAAAATGTCTAACATTGTTCTCATCATAATTCACTTTAGCCCAGACCCCAGCAGTCCCCTTCTCATATATTGAACTTCTGAGGAACAGTATCAAAGTCATCAAAATCAAATCTCTGTCGCTCTCTCCCAGCCTGAACATGTGAAATAGTTTGTTAGCAAATCAAAGAATAATAAACAAGGTTGACAGATTTCTTTAAGAATTGAAACTGAGTTGCTCACCTTTGCTAGATACAAATGATCACATGATAAAAGTTCATCCATAGCAGTCAGTTTCTTTGACAGAGCCATTATCCTGGAAAATGATTTAACAAAGCAATAACTAACAGTAAACAACTTGAATTTTATAAGAAGAACAGAGCAAAAGGGCATAACAACCACTATTTTTAGATGTCACCATGAACACTGACTTCAAGTTCAATAATATTTATTGCAAAACCATTTTACTCAACAATAAAGGAAATTTTAGCAACTCAAGTGGAAGTAGCAAAACATATATAATGGTCGTTATAAACTACACTACAGGGCAACTAATCAGATTTTCCTTTGATAATGTTAAATTTCCATGACTCATTCATGAGTTTCTGACACAATTATCCATGATATTCATACCTCTGGATGGATGAGTCAATGTGCTCAATCATCTCGCACGTTTTATATTGTTCAGGATCCTCCAGGAATCTAACCATTCCATCCTTCTGGTTGATTGTTGCGTAAATCTGACCATCTTGTATCTGAACTTTGACAAAAACTTGTTAAATATACAACATATAATATAGAAGTGCAACATTAATGACACAGCACTGGCACTTCAAAATTACCATTTGAAGCACATGCATTTCTGCCTCCTTCGGGCTATTTAGTTGCACTGTGTTGGCAATATCTTGAAGGGAGAGAGTTAAATATGTTTGGGTCAATCTCTGGATATTCCGCTTATACATGGATGATATGACCTGCTTCACCAATCCAAGATTGTTGTCCTGGAAAAAGCCCAAAGGCTCAGAATAGCCCCAGGAAGCCAAATATGGCTAACATTTTAAGAAAAGAAAAATGAAAGATAGAGAACTCACACTTTCAAATTTCTCCATATTTACCCGAACATACGTCTCTAATTCTGCAACTTTTCCAGTGTTGTAACTATTGGCCAATTCGATGTAGGACTGTTCAAACAAGTAATGAACTTAAGTATGAAAGCAGATAAACAAACGCTATAATTCCATTCCATCAACTTGATAAACCCCAAGAACTAAATGTATAAATATCTTGACAATTGGTCAAACAACAAAAATGTTGAATATTTCAATACATCATTTGATTCAATTAGTCTTCTAAAAAAACAAGAGAATACATATTTCCAGCACCAAAGTAATGAACAACATTGGATGTCTATATATTCGATAAGTTCAACTTCTATTCACTTAATAAAAAATCACATGGTATGATAAAGGTGTTAAAGAGACCTTTTAGCAGGATACAGCATCCAGAAGTATTATTAGCCTGGCCTTCCAACTAATCCATAGCTATCTGATGTTATTAGAGATTTTTTTTAAACCCTTAATCACAGAACTTGCTCTTATTAAAACTTTATCTTCAGGAATGGCAGAAAACCAGGCTCCATATCACATGGTCTTCACTCAAATCATGAAGATGATAAAGTATATGATTATCTCCTAGTAATAATACCGAACAATGAAGAATTTCAAAACCATAGTGACTTTTTACTTGTTCTATAAAAGAGATACACGCTTTATTTACATTTTGTTAGAAGAGGAATGCATGGGAAATAAATAGTCCCATATGTATTCTTGTCAAAGGTCTATCAGACCATGCAAATTCAAAAGGATAATCATTAAGACATCTAATAAAAAAAGTTTAATGTATATAAAACTATAAAAGTAAGCTTTTCATTAAACCAATCATGAAGTTGGTAGTGATCAGGCATGTATGAAGTGGAAAACTCAAAATGGCATGCATCATGTGCCAACTAACAGAAAAAGAAAAATTATCTTCCAGTATTATTGTTAAGGAATATTCTAATCTGTGCTTTTACATTTTGAACTCAACCAAGTCAAATAAAGAATGCAGGAAACGAAAAAATCTAACAATGCTCAATTGCAGCTTTTACCTGACAGAAGTTCTTTAGATTCCTCTGAGCTGCTGAAGAAGTGTACTTAGGGAGATTGGTAGAGAACTGTTGCCAAAAACAGAACAAATAACTGGATGTGTCTCAAAAGATAGTTGCAACAAAGAAAGTTTAAGAATGAACTTGCCCTTATCATCTCACAGATTACTTTAGTTTAGCAAATTACTTTTGGTCAAGTTAATTTTTAATAACCATTTCCAAGGCACAGTTCAGAGAAATGTCAAGAGTATCATACCTGTCCATGGTGAATAAGGGAAACCAAAATATATTTTTTGTAAGCTTCACAAGCAATAGCATTAATAGTAGGCATAGGAGCAGTCACAACCTAGAAAATAATTGATAAGCAGTTAGGATTTCTTATATCAAACTGTCATTATGTTTATTCATAATAAATGATGTATGAATTGCGCTTTAAATAAATTACACACATTGTGTAGAAGCTCCAAAGCTTTCTGAAAACGCTTTTGTCCAATGAATATCATCCCACTGTCACAATATATACTGATCAAGTAAAACACTAAATCCCAAAGCATAAATATTTCTTAACATATTAGAAAAAACGAGAGTTTGCCATGAAAGAGTAAATAATTCATGATGAAAAATGGAAGCTACAAAAGAAATTACAAGTGTCAAATGACATAAAAAAGAAGACTAAAGACGGTAAGCATCTCATTGTAATGAAAGTCAAGTGTATAAGTAAAAGAAAAGGAACATTAAGCAGTAAAACAGCAAAAGCAACCCACCCATAATAACAATAGAGAAAAAAGTCCCTCGGTTGATTAACCTCATAGATGTCATCCTCCAAGACTGAAAGGCCAGTTTTATAGCACTTCGACGATAAACAAAGTTGAAGAAACTCCGGATGTAAAGCAGTCAGGTGCTCAGTGGAGGCCTGAATCTTGTGAATAGCTGTCAGCAATGGACCCACACCTCTAATGGGTACTTCAAGCAGCATCACTTGTTCCTTAAACCTCCTACAAACGGTTATGACTGCAAACGGACACACACACACACACACAAAACAAAGGTCATTACTGTATTACCCAACAACATTCTATACAAAAATGCCATGAAAAAATAATTTAAGTTAAAAAGTTGCATACACTTCTCAGGCGCCAAACGAATCTGCTCTGCAACACAAGAAGTTATAAATCTGGCAATGATCGGAACCAGTGTATTGGCTCGCTCTTTTGTAATTGTACCATACACGCATGGCTCTCTGTCACCACAACAAATAACAAGCAATCAAAACTCAATTTTTCCAAAACCCAAATCACAGTTAAAAATAAATAAATCATACCATACCCTTAAGTGATAATTTCAACAATAAACCATCCATTATAAATTCAAACGAAGTTAATTTGAAACAAGAACCACGAAAACTTAACAATCACAATTTGTTAAATCAAACATATGCAACAACTTGACCCTCAACAGAACCCATGGAGTAAGCTTAAAAAAAAATCGCTTTCTCGGAAAACAAACAATTGGGTACTTGCAAACCTAGATATAAGACACGTAAAGGCATAAAATAAATAGAATCCTGATATATCATACAAAAATCATAATGAAAAAAAAGAAGAAGAAGAGGGAATTACAAAAAATAAAGGTAACCGAGAGAGTGTTTGGAGGGGTCGAGCTGGTCGAGAGAGGGCAACAACCGAGGCGACTCAGAGCGGAGCGAGTCATCGGCTGCTTTCAATATATTGTGAAGGACTGATATATCAGAAGCGCTGCTTGACAACCCTTGGATTTGGGTCACCAGATTTTCAACCGATTGCATGCTTTTTGATCGATAATGTGAACAGAGAAACCCCCGGCAAAACAAGAGAGTGTGAGTGAGCCCTGTCAAGTTCCGAATCGGGTTTGAATTTAAACGCGACGTGGCTTGCTTTATAAATAGGTGAATTATCGACTCGGCGTTAACTCAGTCGTGTCCTGTGTAGGTAAGTTTTTTTTTAGTACACTCGGTTTTGGAATGGCCCAAGTAAAATATCCATTAAGCCCTTTTTCCAAATATACCCTATAATCTATAGAGTTCCAAAATTTGTAATCTTTTAGATCTTTGAGTCTTTGACTCCCCCAAAATTTTTGTTTGTCTTGGTATGATTTGATTTGTGTAGTGTTTGTATCAATAGAATCCAAATTTGTATGATGTGTTAATGGTAATTATAGTGTGAAATGACGTTAGTGTGAAATGACGTTTGTAGTAGTTACATATCAACTTGTCACATCATTTGAATAATATAATATTTATATTTATTAAAAGTTATTTAAGAAGTTATACTATAATTCATAACTCGTTAAATTATCTCAAATTGGTATTTTTATGTCACATTGAACATACTAAAGTTTCCTTTATAAAAAAAAAATAAAAAAAACCCCACTAAAGTCTCCTTATGTTATAATCTTTAATTAAGTATTTTAATTCATCATACACATAACATAGTAGCAACAATACATTATAAAATATGTTGCAGTTCCATGTCTAAATACATCTTTCGTTGATTCAACTAATAATAAGTATTTTAACAAACTATATTTGATTACTTTTATAGAAATGATAGTTTTGAACTTTTTTTTTTTTTTTTAAATTTTTGACTCTTATGGTCTCTAAGCAAATTTTCAACGATCAACCATGACCAAAAATATAAAACGATTATTTTACCCTTAACCTTTAATTGGATTAAAACATATTCGATTTTACCATCAAACAAATTAAAACTTTTTTAAAATGATATAGTTATCCGTTACTTATAAAAATTGGATTTACATGTGAATAATATATAAATGTTAAAAAAATTGATTATTTTTATATACTTTTATGGTCATGCTATATCAACTCAAATTTCTTATTCAATTTTTTGACTTCAATATCTCAACCATTGGATTAAAGAGTACATAAACACATGAGTGGTTGAGATATTAAAGTCAAGAAACTGAGTTAATATATCATGACCTTACTTTTATTGTTATTAGTTTTTAGGTATTTTTATACACTATTATTGTTATTATTATTATTATTATTATTATTTCCTTTTTCTCATGTGGAAATGTAAAATCCTTTTTTTTTTTAAATACTGTGTTTTAGACAAAAATATCTTGTAACCGTTAAGTTTGACTAACAGAAGGACATAAGGATGTATTTTGAAAATTTAAAAATCATGCGAGCACAAAATGGAAAAATTGGTAAAACGTGTCGTTTCAGAAAACAATAGGGACTAAAATGATAATCTCCAATTTGATTAAATAAGGAATTATTAAAAAAGAAAAAGAAAAAGGAAAAGAGAGAGTGGCAACTGATCAAATCAAAAGATAAAAACGATATCGACCATCAACAGATCAAACCAGAACATCAAACTAGCAAGCGAGCAAATTCAAAGCCAATAGTCGTTTGAAAAGATGGGAGATTATCATTTTGTGTACAAAGACGTGGAAGGAGCGTCGACACAATGGGACGACATACAAACAAAGTTGGGAAATTTGCCTCCGAAACCGCCTGCCTTCAAGCCACCTTCCTTCGAACCAGCTCCGGACCAAGACTCCCTCCCTAAAGACAAATCATGGGTCGATAACAAAACCGAAGAAGAGCTTGAAGAATTAGAGGACGATCCCGATCTTGACGACGACCGCTTTCTCGAAGAATACAGGTAACAATCTCTGTTGTTTGGTTTTTTTAGTTACTTTTATTTTTAGCTTTTGATTTTTGTGATGTTTTGTTGCGTAGTATGTAATTCTATCAACTGGGATCTGTTTTATTTATCTTTTGATTTTGAAATTAATGAGCTTTTAGCTACCAGTCTATTTTTTGTATTTTATTTGACAGTTTGAGGAATTGAGTAGCTAATTGAGAATATAAAGGATAGTTTGTAGTGAATTATTAGAATAATTCTATTTCTTTTTGTGGAATTTCACTTGTAGATAAGTAATTAGAACTGAGTGATTCAGTTGAAAATTTTCTTACCTTGAGAGGCATGTGTTGACAGGAAAAAGAGGTTGGCTGAGATGAGAGAAGCAACCAAGCTTTCCAGGTTTGGATCAGTGATGCTGATTTCAGGATCGGATTTTGTGCGAGAGGTTTCACAGGCTCCTCCTGATGTTTGGGTTGTTGTGATACTCTACAAAGAAGGGTAATCTATTTAAGTGATTTGATACATTTTGAATTTTTTTTTTAAACCAATTCAATTTGATTTATTGTTTTTGTTTTTCCAAATTATCTAATAGTTTTCCAGAGTGCGGGGTGCTTATGGAATGTTTGGAAGAATTGGCAAGAAAATACCCTGCAACAAAATTTGTTAAAATAATATCAACAGATTGCATTCCGAACTACCCAGATCGTAACCTTCCCACTCTACTGGTGTACAACAACAGTGCAGTGAAAGCAAATCATGTGGGTTTGCGTAGCTTTGGTCGGCGATGCACACCTGAAGGTATGTTATATATACGCACACTTCATGGCTTTTCCATTATTCTGATATATATATATATAATCTCAAAGTGCTTTGTTGCTTTTCCTCGTGAAATATTCAGTACTCTTGAAACTAGAAACAAATCTCTATCATTTTATGGAAGAATATCTCTCTCTCTCTTCTATGCCTTTTCTAACACTTTTACCTTATATTGAGTCTTTTACTTTGGCATGTAAAATTTGCAGATCATATTGGTAGAAGAATTGATTATAAGCTTTTGAATCCAAATGGTAAAAACTGGTTGGGATATAATGTCTGCCGAAATGGTTGGCATGTAATGCCTTTTACTTGGCAAATTGAAATTGCACAAAACATTATTGTATCACATATTGAGTTGACGATTCTTGTTCAAAAGGACATTTAAATTTCTTTCATTGACTAGCTTAGACTTTAGTATGAACTTCTATTCATGTGGATTGCGATCCATCCAATGTTAAAATCTTGAATTTGTTTATAAGCTCTTGTACTGCCATTATACGCTATTTTGTGCATACAGCATAATGCCTATGTTGTTTTTACTCATTGTTTTTTCCTAAACCATCTACTATGCAAAAAATATCAATTTTGACCACCAAAGGCGAAATCAGTTTTTGACTTCCATGCCCTCGAAATTTGTTGATGCCAGCAATAAGCATATATTGTGTCTCAGCCTGGTGTCTATTTGTGCCGTCATGGAGCAGATGTTGTGGCTTAAAACTCCTTTGCAGAGTTCTCTATTTATTTTTCCTATAATGTTTTAAGTGGCAATGAATATGAACATGAATTCTGTGCTCTCCAGCCTTGTTTGTTGTGAACCAGCCTGAGTTTTGGATTAGTTTTCTTATTAATTCTGTTACATTTTATTTAGCTTTTCCCTTTGCTTTTCTGAAAAACCAGGTGTTGCATTAGTTCTCTGTCAATCAGATCCCGTACTAAATGATGGTCAGAGTGGAAGTGATCCATCAAGAAAAAATGTGATTGAAGGAGTTAGGAGGAGCTTTATTGAGAAAGTTGTGGCACAACATGAAGATGATGATGACGGATCATCAAGTGATTAGGTTTTCAGTAATTATTGTGTTTGTTTTTACTTGTGACGGATCAAACTTTGCTTAGTGAGTTCCCTGTTTTGACTGTTAGTGAAAAACTTAGTTTGTTTGAATGCCTTAAACTAAGATGTGTGTCAGTATTTATAACCCAGGTTAACTCTTCCATGAAAGTTTCTTTGACATTGATGTACCACTTTTGGATGCCAGTTTCATTTTATTTTCAACCTGTAACTTATTAGAGGTTGTAGGTTCATTTGTTTGATAACGATGTGACATTTTTTATTGCATTTTTATTACCAAAATAGTGTTTGAACAGTGGGGTAACATCGTTTGATCTGATACAATGAGTTTTCAGATTCAGAATCTGGAATCTGGTCGGTCAGGGTTGTGGGTAGTAATAGCATCTCCCACCGCATCTCTATCTCTATTTCTAATTGAATTCCAAAAGTGAATATTCCTTTTAGATTTTATCTCTAAATTTTTTTTAACTAATTTTCTCAACTTACTTATTTATTTTCGAACATTTTTCAACTAATTTTCTCAACATAATTATTTCTTTTCTAACTTTTTTTGTCTAATTTTTTACCAAAATACAATAGCACCCAGCTATGGACAACTTGTGTCTTTTGTATGATCGTTTGATAAAGAGATGTTAATAATATATGTGGATGAAAAGGTTACTGTTATGAATTGTTACATTAATTTAGTATAAGCATAGATTTCAATCGGTTGTTAAAGTAATTAAATTTATTTCGATAAAGAGATGTTAATAATATTGTTGCATTTTTTATTTTATTTTTTCCTATCCTTGTTTTGATATTTTTATGTTATTGTAATTTTTAATATTAATATTTTTTATTTTAATACTATGTTTTGGTTTTTATTTTATTACCGACTTATAATTATTAATATGTAATAAGAGAATTTTTTGTTATAACATAATAATTTTTTTAAAGAAAATTATAACAAAATAAAAAAATGAAAATGAGGAAAGCATAATAAAAAATTATTAATTAATATTCAATATTGGACTCATTTTAAAGATTTAGATAAAAAATTTCTAATGGTATGATTTTTATGTTAATAAAATTTATAAATTAACATTTATTATACATTAATTTAATTTAATGGAAAAGGTAAAAGAATATAAATGGAATAAAAAACGTTGAAAAGTGAATGTAGAGTATGAGATTTGATACTTTAAATTTAGAGTATCAATCTTAGAAACTCTAAAAAAAAATTCTTGGAGACATAATTTTGGAGTATGGTGGGAGTAATCCATACTCTAAAATTTCTATCAGACATAATTTTAGAGTATGGTGGGAGATGCTCTTAGTTTCGAGAATGGGTTTAGCAATACCAGACTTTTGTAAAATAAAATCTGTTATTGTTGCAATTATTGGCTTGATAAAAAAGGCCAACTTCTCATTGTAGTCGATCGGATCTACAATTGATTTTGTTCGTTAATGTGAGAACTGACAACCTGCAAAACAATAAAGAAAATCGAGCGGTGGCGAACCACATGAGGGGGTGTTTCCTTTAGGAGACTTTTCGACGTTCAAGTCAATATTTTGTTCGATATAAAGGATAAGGAAAACAGAATAGCAAACAGTATTTGTTCGATATTTTGGTTCGAGCTTTTGGTCGATTTTGATTGATTGACTAGATATTCGTAAGGTCGTTAATGATCGAACAAGGATCGAGTCGATGTTAGATGTTGTTGTGTTTGGTGCATCGAAACTCCGGTGAACTTTGTTTGTTGTGAATCGATTGTGGATCGAATTGGTCGATCTCTATACATGGTTGGATCGACCTTAGTTGGATGATGAAACTCAATTAATGCGGAGGGGAGCACCGCAATAAATGCTTAATGTCTTTAGAGAATAATTGAGAGGAGAGAGATAGCTTTCGAGTGAGTTGTAGAAAGTCATGATCTTTTTCTCTGAGAAAGACTCTTATATTTATAGTGAAGACCAGGAGTCTTCACCACTTATTATGTCCTTTATGAGTGAGCAACGATTACGGGTCATTCATTGACCGTCTTGATTCATTTGAATATGGCAATAAGGGTTGTCAGACGTTGGGATTCATGTAACGTCTGACATGATGACCACCTTTTTATGATGTCTTTGACCACGTGGTTTTTTGTTTAACCGAGACGGGTCTGATTGATTCTTTGGGCTTATTCTTCAGTTGGGCCAAGTTTGGGCCTTTGGGCTTGGATTCGTTTAATGGGTCAGAGGCCCATTTTTTGGCCATTACACTCATAAGATATATTTTACATTTTTACTCCTGCTTCCAAGAGCTTTTTACAAGGTTTTGAGGGATTTGAAACAATTGGCATGCTTGCATGCATGATCAATCTATGTATTATTAAACCATACAGAATACCTTCTATATTCACTCACTTGTCCTCTTGAAAACCTGTCGACAAAATTTGAGCAACCAACTAACATAGTATTTGTTCTTTATTTTATTATTTCTACTTTTGGCCAATTAATAAACGACCTCTTCAGTTTGTTCAAAACATGCTCATTCCTTGATTCCTACATGCAGCCTCAGATGCTTGAGGTTGAGGGAGTGGACCAAATAAAAGAAATCTTAAGATAATAGCACAATTTACATAACTTTGGTCTTTCCTTATAAACTTGTAATAGTTTAGGATGGATTGAATACTTAAATATATTTCTTCCCTGAAAACAAGAAAAGAGACGGGAATATTTGGATGCATTCTCCTGAAGTTATTAGACTAACTGCAGGGCCAGTTTAGTTCTACAGCTTCAGCAAGCAAGAGCAAGAGCAAGAGCAAGAGCAAGACCAATCAGTCCCCTTCTCCCCCGCTACACTTCAAATTTAGACAGAAAAAGGTTCAAAAACCAGGCATGACAGCCATTCCAAATATGAGACAACCTGTGCTCATATTTTGTGGTTACATACAGACAGACGATAAGGTTTCCCTATTAGACAAGCAAATAAAGCTCCAACTGCTTTTCAAGCAGTAACCTCTGCTTCGACTTCTCTCTTTTTGCCTCTTTTCACATTAGGACCCAGTTGCTGCTCCTCCTCTTTTTTCTGAGCTCGAATCAAGGCTCGTCTGGCACGGGGCCGCATTTCTCTAACTGTTCGAGGAGGCATCACATATGGTTCCAGCGGCCGGTCACCAAAGGGGTGCTCGTTTCCAACAAATATCCTTAGTTTTCGATCTCTATCCTGCATTCATAACAAGATATCTTGTAAAATAAGCTAATTCTGAGAAAACTGAAACCAAATCTTAAAAGTAAAAAATAGAAGTCATATTGATGTATTCACCTAAACGAGCCATTCTGTCACGACCCCAAATTCTAGGTATACTTCAAATTATAACCTCAAGAACATAAATATTTAAGAAAATTTCAGTAAAGTTTCCCTCGTTTTAGGAGCTTCCCAAAAATTTTATTCACCTGCAATTTCAATTTTCGCACTTCACAAACATTTCCCATCACAAATAGAGATTCAATCTCCTCACAATATCAATAGATCACTTCATATATCACAACTACTATCACAACATAACATATAGTTCCAAAACTACAAAATCTAGAACACTTAGTTATATATTTACATCTGCAGCTACATATTAAACTATTTGACTATACAACATTTAGTCAATATTTCCAGAACTCATATCATTCTCTCTGAGAAATCTAATCTAATCTCGAGCTCTAATACCACTCTATCATGCCCCAAACAATAATTTTCCTCCTCTTCTGAATTTTACCAACCAAAGACTATTGCTCCAATAAAAGAAAAATGACAACTTAGTTACTAACTAACTTAAAAACCCAACAATCCTATGCTGTCCCAAATTAATTCAGCCGTAGAATTACCCTTTTATATATTTTCTTGAATGCCCAATATTTTTCATGGGAAATTTTCACTTTCAAAGAGCTACTACGAGTTCAATTTCCTTAAATTCATTCAAAACTTGCTTACCCATCCTCAAAGCATTAATTTTGAGCTCTAACAGAGATTTTGAAATCTTTAGAGAGAGATCTCATTAAAGTAGGAATTGCAACAATACATTAGATTAGCTCATTGTATGAGTACTTGAAAGACCAGAATATTTATGTAAGGGTGAACAATGATCCAAACACTTCAAATGATCATAAGTAGAGAACAAGAAATAGGTTCGCAATACCATCAACATCTACTGGATGGATTAATTACACAAATTATATGAAAACTTTATGAATCCTTAATATGTCTACTTATTACAGAATGAGCAAGTAGATGATCCTTGATGTAAGAATGAACACAGGCAATGAAAACTTCAACAAAATTACAAAAGGTTTTAGAGACAAAGTCAAATGGATAGATGGAGATCAATAACATACAAGTGAAAGTTAATCCACTCTATCATGAAGGCAAGTTCTGGGTACAATCAGTACATTTAATTTCTTGTAACATCAGTATATTTGATTTTGATTCTGTAACTCCATTTAACTAAAAGCTTAGCTTGCTGTTGTACATAGGCACATAAAATATACACACAATTAGCATATAAAACTTTTAGGAGCGAGCAAAGAAAGAAGGATGGACATGGACACCAAAAATAAATAACATCTTACCTAACTATATTGGCATCACAGCTACTTCAAAGTAACCAATGCCTCTCAAGTAAATCCTAAACTGCATGAGATTGTTACCCTAATTTTATCTGGTTATACTGATTTTACTTTTTAGCAGTAATATTACAAGCTTTGATCCAGAAAAGAATTCAAGTTGTGATGATATTGACTTCAAAGATATGAAGGAAGATTGCCAGAGAATTTATTTTTAACTTTCTTAAATGTATCACATCAAAATGACTATAACTTCTCTAAATGACGGTAATTTAACAGAAAGCTCATTTTTGTTCCACACCAATTCAAGTACATTATTTAGCACCTTCCAGCACAAAAGAGTTGTAAACTACATTTCCCATAAGTGTTTAGATGCTGAAATCTCAAATACAGGAATTTATTGACTCTGATTTGAAAGCAAACAAATAATAAATAAAAAGTGAAAATCAAGATAGAAGCTACCAAAGCACATCAGGAAATCATGTAAAAGTGCAAGAGAGAGAGAAATTTCATGTAAATATAATTTTGCAGCTATTATACTCACATCACGCAATTTGTTTCTTGGAAGCATACGTAGGACAGCTTTGCGAATGACTTCCGTAGGGTCCTTGGTCAACTGGTCCTTTAAACTCCTTTCCTTGAGGTGGCCTATATACCTATGGGAAACAGATAATTCAAATTTACGACAGCAAATAAACAAGTTAAGCACTTAAGCAGAATGATAAAAACTGAAATTTTGAAATCAAAGACATAGCCTCTTCATGTCAACAAACTTGGAAAAACTAGCTTATATTTTGTTTTTGGTTACAATTAATACCTGTACTCTTACATTTCATCTACAAGGAAATCATTTTGGATTTCAATCAAAACCAAACACTAGTCACTAACTGATATGAAAAACGGAACATAAACATTTAAATTTCATGCAGTCAACTTTCTGATGACACATTTGGTTCACAGAAAATAACAACCAAAAACAGTAAAACTTGCCCTGTATGCCAGCGATAGAACTTATCGGTAAGCTTTCTCCCAGTAACACATACATCCTTTGCATTGAGCACGATGCACATATCCCCATCGTCACGATTAGGAGTGTATATTGGCTTATCCTTGCCTTGAACCACTGTAGCAATTTGAGATGCTAATCTACCAAGGACCTATGAGAAGAGGTGTTACCATTAGCTTTCATGGACTTGATGGCTTGAATACAATATGAAATGATTAAAACCCATCAGGTTGATAAAACATCAAAACAACATATATAAGAAAGTGAAGAAACCATTCGCTTTGTTAAAATATAAAGATGCCCTCTAACAGCTTTATTTGCACAAGGAGCTACCCATCACACTCTAGATTTTCCTCTTTTTCACCTAGAAAAGCATCAGAAGTTTACAATACATACATGTCTCGGCGGAAGTTTTCATTCAAGCCAACACGTACAGAAGTTTAATTTTTCCTGATAATCTATCAATACAATGAAAGAATATAAAAGAGAACAGTACATTCCAACCTGGCCTTTAGCATCGAAAACTCTCCAACGCAGACCTTCCAGATCGATACGCCTCAAGCCAGCAAGTGCTTTCTGCATAATTAAACAAGGGTAATTTCCCGTTATCAATTGAACATCTATGAAGACTGTCAAATATCAGGAAACATGCCAACTGGCGACAGCAACACCAGTAAACTTTGAAACGTTTAAACAAGGTCGTGTGTCATTCTCCGTAATAGAAGTTAAAAAAACCAACAGAACCTATAAACAAATTATAACTTGAAATGCTGAGATCACAAAATCCACAAACACTTTCACAAAAAATAAGCAAAACACAATATGGTTAAAACTACATTCGACCAATACAATATTTCGTTTCGAACATTTTACAAACAAACAGTTTGAATGCATTGTAGAGGATTTCCAAGTCAAGCTTAGAACGATTAGATTTAATCAATCTAAGTGCAATAAAACTATAAATTATAGAAAAAAAAAAAGTAAAATAAAAAAGAAAATTGCCTTTATGTTGCCATTGAAAGACGTAGCTGCTTGGTTTGCCATTTCTCTTACTCTGTTTTCGCTTCGCGCCTATTAGAGACGGATCAGCAAAAGCTATATTGAAAAGGAAAAAAAAAAAAAAAAAGACTGACTGGTGTAAACCCTCAAGTAGGGTTTTTTTTCCTCTGGGGAAGACGACAAATGTTGACTACTCCCTTTGCTATTTTGGATCTTCCCTTTTGGGCTGTGTTGGGCCCAATATTGCGAGCCCATAGCCCAAAAGTAACTCACTAAAGATTATTGGATCTTCCCTTTTGTTTGTTTGAAATTCTTAGTGACTAAACTGAACAAAATCCCAGGCGGTAAATAATAAGTGAAAATCGCTAAAAATGACCTCATATATTATGGGAAATTCGTTTTTAACCACAAACAAAATTTTAATTGTTAATAACCATGTTTTTGAGAAATTACTGGAATGCCCCCATATAAAAACAATCCCACATCATCTCTCTCTTTTTCTCTTTTTTTCTTTCTCTCTCCCCGATCTCTCTCTCGCCGACATGGTTTGACGGTCGCCGAGTGCCAACGAAGGTGTCGCTGTGCGCTACTGCTTCACTCGCTCGCTAGGCGATGGCTTCACTCCCTCGTTGTTGGTTCGCCGCTGGTTCGTGCGACGACCAGGCGATGGCTTCGCTCGCTCTCCGTGCACTGTTGCTTTGCCGGTGACGGGATGGCGATGGGCGACGGAATTGATCCCCCCTCCTCCGGTGATGTGATCTAAAAAAAAAAAACAAAAAACCTAAACCTAATTTGAGGAAGAGGAGGAGGAAGAAGAAGAAGGGGAAATTTCAATTTAATCCAGATTTCAAGTTTGGACATTTTAATTTATGCATGATTTCAAGTTTGGACATTTCAATTTAGTTGTGATTTAAAAAAAAAATGGTTATTAATGTTCAAGTTTGCTTCGAGGTTAAAAAAAAAAAAAAAAAAAAAAAAAAAACTATTTTCATGGGTACTCTAGTAATTTATTGACATATACTAAATTTTTTTTTAAAAAAAGTGGTTATTAACGATTAAAGTTTCAAAAGTGGTTACTAATAAAAGTTTAATAATTCCAATGGTTAGTTTTGGTTTTCTCTCAAATAATAATGTCCCGGATTCAAGTTATATGGTGTGGCTTGGTGGTAAAGGGCAATGTCCCAGGTTTGAGTTACACGAGTGTTTTTGTAATGGATTTAATTTTTTTTTTAGTTAGCTACTGCTTGAGGTTACAGTGAATTTATCAATAATGTTATTTTGCCCAAATGATGTATATCCTTGATTTACCTTTATTATAATTGAATGATTAAAATCATTGAATTTTAATAATACCACATCATTTAGGCTTCAAATTTGACCAAAGTAGCATTACTCGTGAATTTATTCAACGTCCGCTGCTTAGGTACATCATAATAATCAAAAGGAACTAATAAAAAGAAGTCACAAAAAGTCATTATATTTAAGCATCTTTGATACTATTGATCTATAAGACTATTTGTCACAAACAAATGCAGACTGCAGAGTGAGTGCTGCTAATTAACCATTATAGCAGGTCCTGTCTCACAAGTACAAGAGGACCTTTGTTGCTTTATGTATACATATTTTGCTACAGAGAGCCCAGTTGGGGGAGGCTGGGAGCAAGCAAATTATATATTATCTATCTCATGAAATCTCTGTATCACTTTGTCTCTGCTGCTTCCTCCTCCTCCTGGTTCTGTGAGTACCTGTGACAGAAAAACCATTATCAGAAATCCTTGTATCAGTCCCTTGAATGCAATGTTTTTAATCAACAAAGGAACCTGATGAGGTGGCTGGCAATGCCAATATGAAATAAGAGCATATAATATATATATATATATATATATATATATAATAGCAAAGATTAACCAGTATAATTAGCCACCATGTCATTATTGAATTGATGTGATTGCAAAATCCAAATAAACGTTGGAGCTTTGCAGGTTACCCCTGAGCGTTGAAAAAACGATAGAGCTGATAGAGTTGCACAGTCTCATTGGAGGCATGGCATACGAGGAGGTGTAAGTTGCGCGGCTGTACCATCCATGCAAACCTCATGAACAAAGCTGAATATACACACATCACTGCAACAACATAACCAAACAAATTAAGCATCTTTAAAAATAAAATAAAAAACACAATCTAATTGGTTTCATTCATTTGATCAATCAATCATGTATACATATAAGAAATTTACCTCCAGTCATGTTTCCAGATATCATTTCTGGGGGTTTCTGTGTGTCTGCAACTGCCTGTTAGAAACATAATTCATCTTAATCTAATCAGCTAAATATTACCAATATGTTATGCATATGTATTATGTATACATACCGCAAGAGGAATGCTCCAGCCGAAGACAGGACCCCAAAAATGAGTTGTTTTGGGACCAATTGGGCTGTTCCAAAAAGTCCTCAGGATTTTCATTTACAGTTTCTCTGTTGCAAATTGTCCTATATGCATAAATACAGACACTGTTAATTCAATGGTAAATTGTCAAAATTTGACCAAATTTTTTTATATCATATATCTAAAGCAATTATTTTGAATCTTTAAAAATATAATAATAATAATAATAATAATTTGCAAATGAAACCTGGGGTTGACGTCGGAAACACTGACTGTAGAATCTTGATGGAGGAGATTACAAGGAGGCCTGAAAAATTGGAGAGGATGAGGATGAGATCCAATCACTAAAGAGTCAACACAACCTGTTCCGTAAGGAACTACTACACTACTGATTATTTTAAGTGAATTTTACACGTCTTGTTTGAAATTTTTAATATATAGTCCAATCATACCTATTGTTTAATACCTTAATATATGAAAGCAATGTCTTGAGTCTTGCACTTTAATGCCCCGTTTGATGCCTCAATGCACGTAGTTTGATGTCCGGGGTTGAATTGAATATAATTTAACTATTTTTTTTATAAGATTAGATTAGATCGGATAAGATTGAACTAAATTAGTAAATATTATGTATTTGGTAATTAGACTAAAATAATAGTGTCTTGTTTAAGATAAATACTAAAATCACTCTCTCAACCCACTCTCGTTTTATATGATGACATGTGTACACTTTCTCTTTTTTGACATCAAATTTGGAACCATATAAATGCAATGTTTTCTTTTTTTAATGTTACTTACAAATCAGATCTACATTCTCAAATTGCTCTTTTTCTTCTATATAATATATAAAACCAGAATTAATGTGTTTAAAAATACCTAAAATTAATATATATATATATATATATATATTAATAGTACATTCAAAACATAAAAAGAAGCTAAAAAGAGATGTTTTCAAGCCATTCTAAAACAACTATCTTATCCTACATGTAAAAATAAACAGTTTAATTAGTATTTAATATAATAAAATAAAATTATAATGGTGAGAAGACCGGTGACTCGGTGAGAAGACTAATTAATCTGCAATTATAATATACAATTTAATTATTATAATATGCAGTTTAATTGCATACTATATATACATTTATTTATTTATATATTGTTTTTTTTTAATATTACAATATTTATATAATGTTAAAGTTATTAATTCTGTTTTTTTTTTTTTAATCATTTAATTATGGGTTTTACTTATTGAAGAAGACAAAGGGTAATTTGGGGAAATGTTAGTTGGTTTGAATGGTAAATAACATTAAAAAACAGCGCATTTAGAGCATCTCCAATGGTGATATGGATTGTAGAAAAATTAGATGTCGCGTAAGATGAATAACTACTTTGTTAAAAAAATGCATCTCCAATGCAACTTCTTTAGTACAACTTCAAGCTGATGTGACAACTTTTTTTTAAGATGCTGTCAACATGAGAGCACCTCCAATGCTAATGTGGGTTGTAAGAAAATTAGATACCACATAGAATGAACAACCACTTTGTTAAAAAAATCCATCTCCAATGCAACCTCTCTAGTACAACTTCAAGTTGAGGTGATAACTTTTTTTTAGAGACTGTCAAGTGTCAACATGACTTTCTGATTTCAGAGGGTCTGTTGGACAACCATCTTATTGGCTCAGTCAGAAACCACTATTGTTTTCTACTCTATTTTATTCAACAATTCTAAAGTATATTTAAGGAAACCAATAATAAATTGATATGTCATTAAAAAAAATATATTTTACAAATGAAACATTATAGATCACTTTTTCGTTTGGATGTCTATCAAGTTTAGGAGAAAATCTTGCATGGGACGGTCCGAGTGACGTGGATATGGGATCGTCCAATCAGAGCACGCCACAAGTGTGCCACATATTCTCCCATTGTATATGTGGTGTGCTCTGATTGGACGGTCCCATATCTACGTCAATGAGACCGTCCCACTGAAGTTTTTCTCCAAGTTTAATTGCATGCCACATATGAAAGTAATTGGTTTGACAATGTTGACATATCACTATTTTTTAAATCCAAGCCATATTACCATTGGAGATGCTCCGACTCTCTGATTTTAGAGGGTCTGTTGGACAACCATCTTATTGGCACAGTCAGCAATCACTTTTGTCTTCTACATTATTTTATTCAACAATTTTAAAGTATATATAAGGAAACCAATAATAAATTGACATGTCATTAAAAAAAATTTATTTTACAAGAGAAGCATTGGAGACCACTTTTTCATTTGGATGTCTATCGAGTTTAGTTACATACCACATATGAAGCAATTGGTTTGACAATGTTGATATATCAACTTTTTTTTTCAAATGTAAGCCACATTACCTTTGGAGATGCTCTTCTATGGCTTCAAATTTAATGTCAAAAAACTAAAAAAAAAGTAGAATGTGTACACATGTCATCACATGAATAGAGAGTAGGTTGAGAAAGTGAGTTAAGAGAGTGATTTTAGCCTCCCTCCTTGTTTAATATAACATGTGATTGGATAAAAAATAATTGTATAAAATTATATTAAATTAATTTTTAAATAAATAAAATCGTATTAATTCAATTCAAAGAAAAAAAATATTTTAAATTTAAATTGATAAAATAAAATAATTTATTTTTTGAAAATAAATAAAATTATTTTAAATTAATTTGAAATAAAATAACATTTTTTAATTGATATAAAATTAATATTTAAAATAGATTAAATAAATTTAATATTTTATATATAAGTAATTGAATTAAAATAAGAAGAAAAAAAGGCAAAAGGTTGGTATTGTACTATTGTCCCATCTTTTATGGTGGGACTAAGAGCTTGTTTGGTTGGTATTTTGAAAAACTTCTATTAGTAAAAGATCTATTACAAGTAGATCTATTAGAAATAGAGTTTTTTTTTTTTTTTTTTTTTTTTTTAATTATAATTGTTTGGTTGGTAGACAAAAAAAAAAAAAAAATCTATTTAGAGAAACACCTTCTTATGAGCTCAAAATACAGTCTTAAAAGCTCAACCAAATAAGAACTAAATAGTCATAATACAGTAGGAGTATTTGTCTACAAGATATTGCAAAATCTAATCCCGTGTAGACCACAAACATGGGATTGAACTGAGATTAATGTTATCACAAGTAACAAATAGGGCCTAAAGGTAGTCTATTGACTTGCTGGCAAAAATCCCCGACTCGCCCCAAACCCACAGGGCCTCGGTGCGTTTGGGGTGGGTTTGGGGGCAGTGAAAACGGGTAACGAGGCTGGTTGGGGCAGATTTTTTAACCCAGCCAGGTTACCAGATCAGGTATAGGGCGGCCTTTTTTGCCCTGACCCGCCTCATTTGACCCGGAATATAAATAAATATTTCAAAAATATATATTTTTAGTGAAGATGTTGAATGGATTTTAGAGAAACTGGAAATTTTGTATGTATTTTGTATTTTTGTTTAAGTTATTTTGGGATTTGTATTTTATACTTTACCTATGAATTTAGTGTTTATTAAACTTAGTTATTATGCTATATTAAATTTAAATTTACTGCCAATTTTTTCTTTTTTTAATGAAAGGGGTCAAACAGGATGGGTTTGGGGCAGAAGTTTTTGACCCGGCCGGGTCATGGGTTTGGTTTGGGGCAACCTTTAAAAACCGGGTTAAGGGTTTAGGGCGGCCTTGATCCGCCCCGTTGCCACCCCTATTAGTTGATGCATGAGTATTTGTCTCTTCTTCATTTGTTGTTTTGTGTTGTGGTGATAAAATAATCTAAAATCTGTAATGCAATGTCTCAAATATTTTGCCAAAGTTTGAGAATTCAACTTTGGAACTTCTAGGTGTATTAAGAAAAATTAAAAAAAGAAATTCAATTAGATTTAAATTTCAAGAAAAAACAAACAGCAATAGAGTCATATTTCAAAAAACATATGATAGTAAATTATATTTATAATTTTAGCAAATTATTAATTTATAATATGAATGAGACTACAGATTTATATATAGGTTTTCTGAAAAATATTATCTTATCAATTTACCAAAATTATTAGAACCGGAAAAAATTATTATATTATAGAGATTATTAATTTATGGAAGTTTTACTTTAGGGGCCTATTTGTTTTTTGCCTCTGAAGTCTGAAAGAGGCAAAAATGTCTTAGTAAAACATTTTTGTTTGTTTTTCAAGTGATCTGAAGTTTGAGAAATCATGAAAAACGTCTGAGAAAAAAAAAAGTAGAAATTTTAAGCTTTTGTCTGAAGTCAGTTGAGACTCCAATTTACATTATTTTTTTTTAATCCAAATTGCCCTTTGCATAATAGCTTATTTCCAAAATTCGCCTTCGACAGAACTCATTTGGCCGGTCAAACCGTCTCCCAAAGGTCGCCACCGCCGGCAAGTGTGATGTCACCACCCCGACTAGAAGCTTCAGGAGGCACCGGAGAACAAAACCCAGGTGTCCGGTGTTCAGATCTGACACCATTGGCGGTGAAAAAAAAAAGAAGAAGCTAAAATTGATGAAAATAAAAAGGCTAAGCACTGAGAAGAAGATGAGATCGAAAATAACGAAGATAAGTTGAAGAGAAAAGAAAATTAAAAAGCTTCGTTTTTATCTTCTTCTTTATTATTCTTTGTTTATCTCTTCTATATTTCATTTTCTTCTTTATTTTGAGTTTTGATTTGCCGAGTCTATCCACTCTCATATCTCTCTCTCTCTCTTTTTATATCTTTTCTTATTTTATTATTATTTTTTTCCATAACACCTATCACTTGCACATGTCACATGTCATAAGCAACACACATGCTTTCTTCATATGCTGCCACTAACAAGCAAAGGTATAAATGTCCAATTACAAATTTTTAGATGTTTTGGTTTTATAAAAACAAACAGCTTAACATTTAATTCAGACATCAGAAAACAAAAAAGAAACATATTGTTCAGACTTCAGATTTCAGATCCAATTCAGATTTTAAACCCAATTCAGAACTTTAAGTTTTCAAACAAAAAACAAAAGCCACATAGATAGGGAAATAGGGGATGGGAGTGTTTAGGGAAGGTTCCCCTCTCCACCCATTTCCCCGATCCCAGATCGGGCAATTCCCAATCTCTTGTTTCAACTTTCAACTTGTTTCACCCGACATACTGATGTAGGAGTTATATATATTGTAATGGTATTGGGCTTGGATAATTAGATTTGGGCCTTATTTTGGGTTTGTAGAATATAAATATGCTTGGTCTGTATGTTTTAAAGGGGAAATTGAATATTGTGTTGTTTTTTGATATGAAAAACGAGAGCAGAACTCTCTTCTTCTCTTTGGCTTGACAATCAGCCTCCTCTGCTGCGACAAAGTGGTATTAGAGCTTCGGTTAGCTTCGGGGTTATCGCCAACGATGACGACGGTGGAAACCAAAGTCTAGAAGAGTTGTGGATTGCATGTGCGAATCTCAAAAACTGTGAAGCTCGAGTTCGACCACATCGGGAAGCTCGACTTTCATCGAGGGGAGATCGTGATCTGAGGAGAACCCGACGACGTGAAATCCCTGCTTCACCTGAGCTCTCTGAGTCCGATGACGATGAAGAAGGAATTCGTCATCGGAGGTATCGTGATCGCAATTCAAGTTTCGATAACGAAGTTGAACAATGGATTTTGGGGGAACCCAGGTTTGCTACTCAACCAAGGTATCTTCATCATCTCAAACCTCCACCGCCATCTCACAAGTATCATTGTCATCTTCAACCTTTATCTCCACCTTTTTCTTCATATCACTGTCTTCAAACTACTAACCACAAACCTATCAACCCAATCAACCCATCAAATTCATTTGTCCGTGACAACACAAAGACCCAAAATTATCTCAAACCCATCACCAATCCATCTCCATCATCATTAACCTTCATCCCCATCAACCAATTCACACACCCTTTCACGCAGACCAAGTCAGTTTCATAACAACCATACACGTGAAACCTACAAAAACCCAAACCACCAATCCTCTAACATCCATGAAATCCAAACCGATTCATCTCAAAACCACTATACACAGTCCCAGTTTTCCTTGACCTATGAAAATCAAACCAAAATCACCAATACCCATACCCATTTCAGCCTTAAAACCCACCGTCCTAGCCATTTTCGTGACCACCACAATTCAGTCACCAAAACAGAGCATCATTCCAATGAAATCCATCTTCAACCACAGAACATGGCTTCAATCAATTCCAATTCTAAACCTAAACCCACTTTGCCTGGAAATCGTTCCCCAACCCTCACTGATATGATTCATTTTCATATCTAATTGGTTTGATTGTGAGGAAATTTTGGTGGATGAAATTACTGAGAGTGAAAATATTGCCAAAATTAAGGAAGATGTGACCAAATATGAAGTGAGTGTGTCTGAGAGTGAAGAGATTGTTGGTGAAATTTCTAGAAGTGGCTTGGAGGATTCGATGAAGCATGAGAAGCAGTTGTTGGAGACAAAATGATGGTAATGATGTTGTTGTCACACAAGGTGCTCAATTTGAGTCTTTAGTGGAGGCTAATGAAAATGTTCTTGAGGTTGTTAATGATACTGTCAAAGTGGGATGGTTTGAGAAGGCTCCAGTTAGGGATGTGTTCACTTGGATAGATATGGTGTCTGGTTATATTCATAATGGGATAGTAGATGAAGTAAGGAGAACTTTTGATGCAATGCCTGAAAAGAAAACAATTTCATGGAATGCAATGATAGTGGGGCATGTGCAAAGTAAGAAAATGGACATGGCTAGGGAATTATTTGAGGCAATGATTTGTAGGAATGTTGGTTCTTGGAATACAATGATCACAGGTTATGCTCAAAGTGGTGAAATAACTCTTGCTAAGAATTTGTTTGATAGGACTCCCTTGTATACAATTGCTTGTGACAGTGTGCGTTTTGCCGAGCCCATGAATGATAACATTGTGCTGTCAGTTCTCATTGGTCAAATTGTTAGTACTCTGGGCTTCGGATTCGAGAATGTTAAGACCAAAGGGGTAAGGTGACGTCAATGACAAATAGCTTGGGCATCTTTGACATTTCATTGGACCATCGTTTTGGTACCCCTATGGATTTCGGATGCGCTTTGGAGAGACTTCTCAGTTGGAGTCTACCACTCGCACAAGCCAAACAGAGGACTTCGCTCCATTGTCGTGCAACTAGTCCATTTTCGCATGCTTAAACTGAACTCGAGGTCGAGTTCTTTTCGAAGAAGAGGCGACTAATGTAGGAGTTATATATATTGTAATGGTATTGGGCTTGGGCAATTAAATTTGGGCCTTATTTTGGGTTTGTAGAATATAAATATGCTTGGTCTGTATGTTGTAAAGGGGAAGTTGAATATTGTGTTGTTTTTTAATATGAAAAACGCGCGCATAGCTCTCTTCTTCTCTTTGGCTTGACAATCAACCTCCTCTGCTACATCACATACAAACTAATATTATCACAAGCTCAGGCCCGAGCCCAAAACGTAATTCACCACAGATTACTAGGGAGCTAATAATTTTATTTTATTTTTATTTTTATTTGTTTTGAAAATCTTTTAGTGTGTCGATATTTACACCCCTGAAAAATTGTATGTACACCCCTTTTTGTATTTACACCCTATTAAAAACTTTAAAATGTTATAATTTGTATTCACACCCACATATTACCAAAAATACCCTTTCTTTTATCTTTTGGTTAAATAACATAAACTAATAATGATAAGATAATTAAAATATAAAATAAAAATAAAATCAACCATTAATACATTGATACATCGATACATCAATGATCAACATTCAACCATTCCCAGCAAGGTCAAGTATACTCCTCCAAAGCAGCCTCACTACAACCAAGAGAAGACATCAGGATTCATCAATGCTAATATTGGGATTGGCTGCTGGCATCAGCTTCAATAGCAAATCTGTTTCAGCATAAATTGCAAGACCAAATTGGAGTTATTTACAATAATTTTACATACCAAATCTGTTAAGAATGTCACCTTTAAAATATAAAGTTGTTTGTGCTTGGATTTTATTTCCTAATGTATCTTTTGTCCTTTTAAGTTCTCAATTGTCTGCTTTTCTCCTTCATTTGAAATTTTTGGTAAATATAAAAATAAAATCAAAAGCATGTAAACACGCCTCACTTTTTTTAAAAATTAAATTAAATTAAATGATTTTCTATTTTTAAAAATATTTTATTGCAGTTATTCAATATATTTCGATCAAAAAAATCAAACATGTTGAAAATATTAAATATTGTTTATATCTGATATACATGTTGGCATTCATAATAATTTTAATATTATGATAGTTTTATTAAGGGCAATATTGGAATTTAAAAAGAAAGTATAATTTGGGGTGTACATACAATTTTAAAGGGATACAAATATCGCCGCTCATTCTTTTACGGTGACTAAACAAAACAAAAGCCTTCTTATTATATGCTATTATAGGCTTTTTACGTTGATAATAAAATTCAATGTTACCACCACCCAGTGTGATTTAATGGCAATATCTCAGGTTCGAGTTACATCATTTTTCGGTATGGAGTTTTCCTTAAGGTTATTGTGAATTTATCAAGTTTCCGATACATCATAATAATCGAAAGTGACTAATAAAATAAATGTCACAAAGGTCATTATATTTAAGGCATATTTGATACAACTGATCTATAAGACTATTTGTCACAAGCAAATGCAGAGCGAGTGCTAATTAATCATTATAGTATGTATTAAAAGTACAGGATTAAGAATATCTGTTTAACCATTTGAGTTCCGTACAAAAATCAGCACAGCAGAGTAGCGGGATAATATCTGAATCCAAAAATAACAAGGATGTATACATATTTTGCTACGGAGAGCCAAGGTGAGAACAAGCAAATTATATATGGTATTTCTCATAAAATCTGCATCACTTTGTCTCAGCTTCTTCCTCCTTCTGGTTCTGTGAGTGCCTGTGACAGAAAATCATTATCAGAAATCCTTGTGCCAGTCCCTTGAATGCAATATTTTTTAATCAACCAAGGAGCCTGATTGAGATCAGATAAGATATATCATAATTCATAGCAAAGATTGATAATAGAGATGATGATAAATCAACCCTCCCCATCAGATTCAATTAGCAGGTTACCCCTGAGCGTTGAGGAAACGATAGAGCTGATAGAGTTGCACAGTCTCATTGGAGGCATGGCATACGAGGAGGTGTAAGTTGCGCGGCTGTACCATCCATGCAAACCTCATGAACACAGCTGAATATCCACACATCACTGCAACAACATAACCAAACAAATTAAGCTTCATTTCATCTGATCAATCAATCATATATATATATATATATGTATAAGAAATTACTTCCAGTCATTGTTCCTGATATCATTTCTGGGGGTTTTTGTGTGTCTGCAACTGCCTGTTAGAAACATAATTAATCTTATCAGCTAAATAATTTGAATATGTTATGCAGATGTAGAGTAATGTTATGCATAATAATTCTCTAGTCAGGTCTAGTTTTGAAGTTTTTCGTCAGGACCTAAAGAATAGAGAAGAACCCATGTCATGCATATGTATACATACCGCAAGAGGAATGCTCCAGCCGAAGACAGGACCCCAAAAATGAGTTGTTTTGGGACCAATTGGGCTGTTCCAGAAACTCCTCAGGATTTTCATTTACAACCTCTCTGTTGCAAATTGTCCTATGTTAATTCAATGTTAAATTGCCAGAATTTGACTATTTTTTTTTTATATCATAAATATCTAAAGCAAATATTTTGAATCTGAAAAAAAAAATTGCAAATGAAACCTGGGGTTTGAATTGGCTCCTTGCGGTCAGAAATATATGTCAAGTGAGGAGGAGATTACAAGCAGGCTGAAATCTTGGAGCGGAATTCGGATGAGATCCAACTCAAGGTAACCTGTTGTGTAAGGAACTACACTACCGATTCTTTTAACAGAATTATGTATGTCTTGTTTGAAATTTGTTAGTTGTTACATTACATGTAGATGGGCATGGGAAAATGGCCCAAAACCCCATTTGGGAGAAATGGTGGATGGGGACACTCACACCCATTTCCCCAATCGCCAATCCGACAACACCGTTTCACCATGTTTCATCCGATTTTCTCCGATTGAGTTAAAATTAAAAATAAATCATACAAATAAAATTAAATAATAATCCAAATATCCAATACAAATACTTCTATTATTATACGATAAAAACAAATTTAAAGTTGGGGAATTAAGCAAATTGGTGTGGTGTGGTGTTGTCTAATTGTAACTGGGATTGAAGTTCAAGTTAGGGTTAGATATTATTAATTAGGAAAAAAATTTAAAATTAAATATTTGTATTAAAAAAAGTTAATGTTTAGAGGAAAATGGAGAAATGGAGTTCCCCACCCCATTTAGATTTGGGGTGAAATTTCCCCCCAAACCCCATGGGGTCCGTGGAGTAAGTTACCTGGAAAATGCAAAAGAAAAATAAAATGCTTCATTTCAGCGTCCAAAAACAGACAATAATAGCCAGAAAACTTTCTCATATTCATATGAAACATTTTTGTATACTTTTTCTTCAACATTCTTCTGGTATTTAAAAAATAAATGAAGAACTACATATATCTGAGTAAAATTTCTATGTGAAAGGCAACTGGAACCTATTCTAATTCAACTGATCTAACATGTGATCAAGGCTAAGGATCATATCAACAGGAACTCTATTTCTGTACAGTGAAAGTTAGTTCTGCAGTTTTACAGGTAAAGAACTGCACAGCTTTGGTCCCATTTAGGAACTTTTAGGACTAGCATGTCACCATTAGCATCTTCTTGCTTCACATCCACATACCCTTTACTTTTCAACACCTGCAAAGTGGTGATATACAGACCCTTGTTAGAGTTGAATCACATTTGTATTTGAAAGTCCAGGGACGTTTGATATTAAATATGTATACAACAATGTGCCTATTGATAAAACGGTTTCTCATTTTAAGAGCCAACCTGTGAAGAAATGATTCGTGGTACATACCAGTATCTCGTAAAAGAGTCTTGCACTTTCTTTCTTGGTTTTTCCTTTCAGAAGTTGCATCAAATTCACTGTTTCATTCTCTCCTCTTTTCTTTTGATTTTGAAATCTTCTATGCAAGTATCTCACCACCATTCTGTACACCACAGGTTAAGAAAATTTAAAGAGAATTCTACAAGAAATATTAAGTTTAATATCCAAGTCAGAAGTGATAATTGAAGAAACCCCATCTGGCTATCCATGTTACCTGGTTCTTGCTGATAATCCATCTGCAATCAAATGAAAATTCAGATAAGAGTGCTGCATGAAGCAACATACACTATCTAAAATGATTTTCAGAACCCAATATACAAGGTTAAAATTAATACAGGACTTACCTAGTTCTGAGTTATCTGCTTCACATAAATCTGACTCCTGAAAAAAATTCAATAAATAAAATTTTAAATACTAAACCATTTCTCAATATTTCAATTAAGATGTATATAAAAAGAAAAAAAAAAATGAAAGTAAAGAATTACCTGAAATGCAATTTTAAAACCGATAAAAGACAATAACATTTTGGTCAATTTCAAACTTAACATGTCTAGATAGTTAATAATATTATAAGAAAAACATCTCTACAGAATATCTAATGCTGAAAAAAGAATAGCCGAATAGGATGAACTGCCTAAGACTGTAATATGTGTGGCAGTATACACAATTGTTTAAAAGGGAAGCAACTTTGCTAGTCATTACTTCAATCCTTTACCTCGATAAGCAGATTGAGATCACAATCTTGATCTTTGCTTGAAGATGGCTCTTTCTCTACATCCTGAAATGAATGATCTTGTGTTATTGTATCTGAGTGAGAAGCTTTCTGGTTCTCAGGAGTCTCAAATAGTCTTTTCTCCCTTGAGTGGAGAACAGGTGTTTCTGGAGCAACAGCTTGTTGCTCTGAAGATCTACGAGTAGGTTCTTCTGGAGCAATAGCCATTTTCTCTAGAGATCTGCTCGGTGTCTCCGGAGCAATAGCCGTTTTCTCTAGAGAGTTGACCGTAGGTGTCTCTGGAGCAATAGCCATTTTCTCTAGAGAGCTGCCCGCAGGTGTCTCTGGAGCAATAGCCATTTTCTCTAGAGAGCTGCCCGCAGGTGTCTCTGGAGCAATAGCCGTTTCCTCTACACATTTGCCTGTAGGTGTCCCTGGAGGAATAGCAATTTGCTCCAATGATTTCCCGACAGTAGAAGGTTTTCGCTCAGGAGATTCCACAGTTTCAGCAGTTTCCACCAAAATCTTTGACTTCTTTAGGCAGAAGAGGGGACTAAGCTCTGATGACATACCTGCAGAAAACACAGTTACTACAGATAGCACTAGTAAAAAAGAAACTAAATAATATAGAGAACTTACAAGGAAGCAACGGCACCAAGAAACCCTGTGAAAGATTTGATATACGAAAGGCTTTCCAAGCACTGAGAGCAGTACGAGGAGCTTTTCTTCTTTTTGACACCAAGTCACTTGCATCTTCTAGGCATTGCTTCATTACACTGTAAATTGAACAGAAGAAATCATGTATCATAAGCATGCCAAGATAATATCATTCTCAATTAATGGCTTCCTCAGCCTTTGCTCGATTATAATAAAGGCATTCTCGTATGAGTAATTCAAACATGGACATGTGACTATATGTAATGTTATTTTCAGTCATACTTGCATTGAATATAAAGTAGGGTCTGCAAAAGACGCAAATTTAAGGTGACACATAAGCGCCATAATACTGTCATATGAAATATACAGTTCTTTCAGCCTTGTGTGGAGTAGCAACAGTTATATATGAATAGGCGGATACAGAGCTCCTGCACATTTAATGCATAATTGGCACATCGTATCGATCTGCATAAAAGCAATACTGTACTAAATCATCCAAAACCTGTGTTTAGTTGAGTTTCCAAGCCGTTGACAACATTTAGTAATACAGTGTACATCAGATTACTAAGGATGGAGATGGGAATTACGTTGGATACAATAAACCAATTACATTTAAAATGAATAAATAACAAAAGCACAATTTGTAAAATTAAAAATTAAAATCAATTTAATAAAATAAAAAATTGTAAACATAAAAATACAATAAATTGCTTCAGAAATGGTATTTATAATATTGTACTAATAAATATTATTTAAAATAAATAAAAGGATTTTTTACTTAATCCAAAAAGTATATGGATGATCTTCCCAAAAGAAGAGTATATGAATGAACAACAATGTAAGCAGATAATAAAATATACTAAAATAAACTATTTCATCTTTTAATAAAAATTATCATTTTTTTTACCTTTAATGTATGCACCATAGTTAATCTGAACTCCACAGTACAGAACAAAGTTTATTTCAGCCCAAGATACAAATCAAAAAAGTATAATATAAAAATCAACTTATTAAGAAATAAATTGTAATAAAATGAAGCAGTTTCATCTTTTTTCTATATAGAGTACCAAGGTCCAAGGTTAATTTGATTCCAATTATAACAACCCACTCTTAAGTAGGCTGATACAGTATTGTTTTTAGGTTTTTACCCAAAAAGTTTCATAATAATTTGGGGATGCAAGTTTACGTTAAATTTATGCAACATTATCAGAATTAATTAGAATTACACAATAATGTCAAGTCGATCAGCTACAGGTCAGCTAGACAGAGTTTTTAATACTTTGACAGGTTGAGGGAGTAAACAATGAAGTAACCATAACTTACTTATTAGGAAAAATTATCACATCATCCAAGCAACATTTTCTTTTTCTCAACCTGGGAGTACGATCCTTGGTAGCTGGGGTAGGAACAAGCATGAACTCCGGTGTAGTAGCTCCTGCATTAAAAGAAAGCATGAGAATTAGATAAAAAATATATATTACAAGGAATCATGATAGCTATATTCAGTTTCCGCTAAATTTTACAAGGCTTTACATGAAAAAGACGCCCCCGCCTTGATTCAAAAAGAGAATAACAGGACAATTCTCTGGTGCAGAAAGTTGACAGCTTAAACAATCCCTTTAGAGGAAGCACACATTAATAAATTAAACAAGTTTATTTCTGAGAAAATATGAGAATTATATCCTTTTAACTTCTCATTTACCTGAAGCATCTAGGAACTTGGATTGAGGAGTTGCATCAACTGTGGTAGACACTAGATCCTCTTCTTTCAGTGAATGACATTTACCATCTCTTGACAATGACATTTCCATGGAGTTCATCTGCACCACATGATGCTCTTCACAAGATGGTTTAAATAGTTCTGGACGTTTCTCCTCAAACCCACAAACCATTTCAACATCCATAGATACTTCGTGAGGGAATCTGTGGTCTAGAAGCTTCTCCGGGCTTGCTGGTAAGTTACTTAGATTATTGTCTTCATTTATAGCCTGGCACATCTCTTTTTCAGACTGTGCCATATGTGGAACCTTCATCTGAGCTCCATCAGATTGATTGTCTTCACTATGTAACATTTTAACATCCATAGATACTTCTTGAAGGAAACTGTGGTCTAGAAGCTTCTTGGTGCTTGCTTGTAAGTTACATAGATTATTGTCTTCATTTATAGCCTGGCACATCTCTTCTTCTGACTGTGCCGGATGTGGAACCTTCATCTGATCTCTATCAGATTGATTGTCTTCACTGTGTAATTGAACAAGGTCTAGAGGTTCTTCTCCACCCCCAGGAGACCTGTTATTCTGATGCTTCTCAGTGCTTGCATCACCTTGCACTCTATTTTCCGGCTGTGCTATTACTGGAACCTTTATCTGCCCTCCATCAATATTTTGATCTTCACCGGACAGGTTAATAGAGTTTGCATGTTCTCCATCATTCCCACAGAACGTATCAAGGTTCACCCATTCATCTTGAGCGGAACTATTGCCATGATGCTTCTCCAAGCTTGCTTCTAAAATGCTTAAATCATGTGATGTGCTTACATCCATATCAATCTCCATCGACTGAAATATTAAAAAACTGAAACGAGAATACGAAAAATGGGATAGTATCAGAATTTTGATCTGGCACATAATTAGCAAAATATGAATAGTAAGAGTCCTCAAAATAAGAAATTGAATTTGAATTTGATTCTTACTCTTCCGTTGGAGAGTACTCAGTAAAATAAGTGTCATCAAACGCAGAAAATTCTTCATAAGGATACTGCAAACTTACAGAAACAAATAAGTATACAACTCTAATAAACTAGTTAAACATGAATAGTATTATTAGAAGCTATGGCATTAGCTTTTGGGATCAATGGTCATTCCACAATCAAATCTATTTGATCAAGATATGAACTTTGAAACACTCTATTATATTAATTAAATTACAATACAAAGTAAGATAGATCTTTTATCTATGGACAAGCCCATTGATTAGATTTCACCATTCAAGGAATCATAACTCAAAATAGAGTTCAAATATTACAGTTGTTCCTACAAAAATTCAACAAAACTTAAATAGTTAAAGCATCCCTAACTGATTAATTCAACAACGTTTAAGGATTGTTTGTTAATTTTGCTCAACTCATTGATAGCTATTAACTGTGTACATTGTAGAGTAATTCCAATAATGGATAGGATTAAACTGAAGTTCTGGAACTAAAATAAGTCAAGACGTAAATTGAATCGGTAAAATGCCTCTAACACTTGAATTAGTTTCTTAATATTCTCTAAAAGTCTAACACATACCATAAAATATGTTTTATATTCTGTTCTATATGTAACATGTCTTTCAACAGAAGTCAATTAATACAACATCATGTTACAATAACAATGTCTTGATTGTCTATATAGCTATTCATTTAGATTCAAGACTTCAATTTTTCAAAATCCTATCGAAAAGAAATTTCTCAGAGAAACTCATGCATGGACAAGTATGTGCAAAAATAAATGAAAAGGAAGCATCTTGAGAGAAACTAAAACAGATGGATAAATGTACACAAGGCAAATACATAGAAGTGGATAAAAACCATAATGTTTTACGAACAAATACACTATATATATACCTTGCCTAGAGAGTACGATCCTGTTCTACCAGAGTTTGAGGCACTATCTGTATGTTATTGTAAAGTTATCAATACAAGAAGCAAGTAGAATGACACTATTAAAATTTAAAACATAGACAGTACCTTTAAGTGTGATCTCTTCATAGGGCAGCACATTGTCTCTGAGATAAATGAGGAAAACACACGAAGAATTAGTGAAAGACATAAGAATGTTTTACATCACTTGATTTGTAAACTAGAATAGCTCACCCATCAGCATCTTCAACATCTTCGACAATCTCCAGATCAAAAGCATCAAGTTCAAACCTGTCTGGTAGAGTAATAGAGTAAAATGGTGCACGCTGGACTTTCAAGTGTGTCTTACTTTTTTGACTAACCACAAAGTCATTAATCTTAATCATTGCATCCTGACAGTCGTCACACAGATATTCAACTTTTTTGGAGTATATCCTGACCAAACCAAGAAGAAGGTAGGCCAGAACTCTATATGTCATGACATCCAATTCTTTTTCCAAAATCTCATCTGCAAGCAGCAACCAAATGAAGGGGAGAGAAATAAATTGGGATCAGAAATTTACAGTTATCATCATGAAAAAAATCTAAAACTTGCTTGCAAATGGTGATACTACATTGAAGAAGTTACCTATATTTTACCTGATATATAAGAAAATACATATATTACAGTTATGGCTTTATAATATTCATGATAGTTGATTCATCTTATGATTTTCATAAAAGTTGATTAGCGTGCCTTCATAATCTGTTTGATGTATTCCGATGTATTTCCTATACCAACTACCAAATTTTACATTACTGATTGACTTAGTTAAAGTGCTAACAAAACTGGTTTCGACCAAATAGTCATTCAGCATTCAAACTGCTATGATACAAAACAGAGATTTCAAGATGCATTGGTGCTTAAAACTCCAAATACAATAAAACCTTGACAAATGAATGATCCATAAATTAATAACATCGCTTAAATAATAAAATTTTCCGGTCCCAACTCGGGCCAATGTACTAAATTAATAACATCGCTAAATGCATAAGATAATAATTTTTTGTACAATCTTTTAGGGCCCAACGAATTTATAAATTAATAATTGATTAAATACATA
Source organism: Acer negundo (assembly GCA_035582765.1). Lineage (NCBI taxonomy): Eukaryota > Viridiplantae > Streptophyta > Magnoliopsida > Sapindales > Sapindaceae > Acer > Acer negundo. The sequence goes on along the minus strand of CM069237.1, from coordinate 7,895,742 downwards.
AAAATTTATAATATAAATTAAAGAACTTTTTACTTGGCAACATCTATTTTCTCAATTCAGTTCTTTCTCAAAATATGCACCTAAAGTCGATTGTCTTTTCTTTGTACCTAAACCGAACTCAACCTCATCCTAAATTTTTTGCAATGCATACACCACATTTGGTATTTTTTTTTTAATTTTTTTTTTTTTCATTTTGTAGCAAATAATTATTTAAGGTTACTACTGATTGAAAGACCTTTTTTGGAGAAATAGTTTGGTAAAAAACAAGTGTCATTTGGATCATGGTCATCATCAATAGACATATTCATTACCCCATGAATAATCTCTTCATTAGTAGGCGAAAGTGCGAAACAAGATATGAAAATTATAATGATTTGGAGTCCAAGAGTAAACTAACGACTATTTATAGAGATTATATTTTATGTACATAAAATGTCTTTAAACATTTTATTTGCTTGGACATTTAATTTTGAAGTCACGTCCATCGTATGTATCTACTTATTAACTTTTATGTATGTACATTAATTTTTGGGCTTCTATGTATGTACATACATGTATATTTTTACCATTGTGTGTAGAAGATCTAGGCCTTTGGTCTTTAAATGCCCATTCTCCAATCAAATTCAGTCAAATAAGTAACTAGGTATGATCCCTATGATTTTTAACCAAAGTTGATCCATTCCATCACTAAGGTTGCATCTTGAAGCTCTGTAACCTTACATCAACATTTTCCATAAATTTGGTTTTCCTGTTTTGGTCATTAAGATTCCTCACATTGAAAACCATTTCTCAGGGGATGCCTCAAGGAGAAGCCTTTGACAACTACAGATGATAGGCTGCTATGACTTCTTCTCACTAAAGAACATATAAGAAGTGAAAATCTACACTTAAGATTAATACATAATGCATCCAAGCACCAATTATTTCTCTTTGCATCAGTTGACTGTTCTTTACTTAAATGTCCCCGAGTTCAAAATTTTAGCAATAAACGGAACCTCAAATCACAATTTGAGCCAATTTGCCAATTGAGTAGAATCTACATCCCCTAGTTTAACAATTTTATGTCTGTATCCGTGTGAAATGCACAAAACCCTTCACAGACTCACATTTAATATGTGAGATAACTATGCAAGAATCAGTGTCCATATCCAATGCCCTAATTACCAAATTTCTACAAACAATAGTGATACTCAAAATGGACTTTGGAACAATATTCTTCAACTTACTAAAGAGATCTGAGGCCACTGCACAAAAAGAATCAAAGCTAGAAGATTCAAAACAGTGGCCAAGGAACACACCCATAATCTACATTACTGGATAAATTACTTCAAAGCAAAACATGGTAGTAATGAGAAGAACTAGGGGAAAAAAAAATAAAACTTTCACCAAAACCCAAATGAATTAAAGCCGATTCAGCCAGTACACAGAATACCCACATAGGAAAAACCACTTTCAAGCAATTTATCGCACAACTTATAAAGACCCAAACATCCTTAAAAAAATTCAATTTTTATCTCCGAGCAAATCATACGAACGTTTATCTTCAGATTAGAATAAAAAAACAAAACAAAACAAAACAAAAAAGAGAAGGCAAACAAAAACTCCTTTGTTTGGTTACCAAGAAACAAACCAAGAAACAAAGAGATATTCCAACAAGCATTTCAAAGGAAGCCATATCAGAAGAAAAGAAAAAAAATAAAAATGTCAACTTGATCATTTTACTCTTCATTGTAGCCAAAAACCAAACAAATATAACAAAAATCAAACCAAAAGTTGGAAAAGGTTGAGACTTGAGACAAACCAACAGAGGAGGAGATGTCAGCAGTAAAAACTTGAGCTTTTTTAAGTCTTTTGAAGCAGTAGGCAGCAACCCAAATGACTCCCATAGAGCCTTTCCTCGACAGAAGACACTGTGAGTAGAACATGTCCTTCTTCTTCTTCTACCTATCTTTGCTGATTCGATTCTATTTCCAAAATTCAAAACATAGAGAAGAAGAAAAAAATGGTGTTTGTTTTGCTTGCAGCGACGGTAGTGAATGAAGAAGTTTTGTCTTTGTCACGGAGAAGAAACGGTCGAGTGGTGTTTTACACAAATGACAAATCTCTCTCTGCAAATACAATTTTTGTTTTTTAATTATTACAGAGAAATATTTATGTGGTTATTTAAGAGAAAACGACAGGCGTGTCATGTCGTTTCGTACTTGTCTCTGTGGTTGGTCTATGGTCACTGTAGGTGAATTTAAGAATAAAAAAATTAAAAAATTAAATGCTCATGAAATTATATATAGACAGTAATTATCGTTTTTGGTAAATCATCAAGGACACTTGTTGCTGTCCTGGTTACCGTGTAGTGACCGACTGTTAATTTTTCATGTTTATCTAGCATTAAATTCGTTAGTTGTGCAAATAGAATACACGTGTCACATTATTTATAGTCAGCAAATAATTCCCACCATGATTTGACCACGGAGATACACACCACTCACTGTCACTAACCAATAATACCTTTAATCATTTTATAAACACAAAAATTTCCAATTTTATAACTAATTTATGATGTATTTTTCTGTCAGCTTGCTGGGGTTTTTTTATTATTGTTATTTAAGAAACAGTTATCGGCCATTATATAGAGCACGGATGACGGATCAAATCTTTATTAAATTATTCAGGGTTAATTGCAATAACTTACCCTGACGTTTTACAATACCACAGTTATATTGAACTTTTCCATTAATTACAAGAAGACATCTTTGACTAACGGTTGACTGTCACTGATAGATAAAATGACCAATTAAAATAACTAATAACAAAATTCGATAATTTGTCTTTTTTTTTTTTTCATTTTGTTAATACTCAAACACGGTTCAAATTTCTAAATCCCCAAACATAATCCAAACCAAAAGCGAATTTCACAAACAATAACCAAAAGACAATCAATCAAAACCAAAACTCAATCTCACAAATAAAAACCCAAATCCATCAATTCTAATACCACATCAAATTTTTTTTTTTAAACAAAAACAAAAAGACTAGACCTTCAATCTGGAAAATTGAAGATCTACTCCAAGCAAAACACTTCATCGAAGAGCTGATTTGCTCCGATGGAGCGCCTTTCCGTCTTCAACGATGGAGTTTTTACTCCATCTCGAAGTGGGTTGCTGATTGTTTGGCGAATCTTGGTCACTCTTTAGATTTGAGAATCACCTTTTTCAACACCCCTCCGACTGAGATTTATGGTGTCTTAGATGATGATGTTAAGGGTCTAGTCATTGCTAGACCGGTGCCTTCTTGTTAGTTTTTTCTGTGTTCTTCGGGCTTTTAGCCCTCCTTTTTACCCAAAAAAAAAAAAAAAAAAAATTAACACTAAGTATCAAACATGATATTATAAACATAGTTTCACGCTTGTCAATTATATCGTAAAATGCAAAAACATTTGTTCATGGTGCATGTTGACAGACCCGTTGATTTATGACCGTGTTGGTTTCAAAAATAAAATAAAACGATAGGGGTCGTTTACAGCCCAATAGCATATGGAGTTGAATCAAAGTCCAACCCAATTTGTTGGAAAACTTTTGGGCTATTGGCTGGTGTCGGCAAAAACAAAAACCCGAGTACACACAAAATCACCATAAACCCTTCACCTGCTAAAACCCTAAAAAATCCACCATAACCAGAGCACAAGAAATGAAGCCATAGATTGACCGTACCAGCGCTGTCAAAGATTAAATAATATTAAATTATAGCAAAAACAAATCATGGCTATGTATCTGAGACGAGCAGTCTCTAATCGAAACACAATTCTGTTTCTAAGAAATGGAAGCTCTGCTCTTCAGTCTCGCAATTGGTCTCATATTCCATGCTCTTCCAAGATCGGTTTTTTTGGGACCCAATTCAATGACTCAGCTTTTCCCGCTTTCGATTTCCTTCGAGATTCTCGCCGAGGTTTTGCCAAAGGCAAAAAATCAAGTACATTCTCTGACTTCTCTATCTATTATCTTGTATGAGATATCATTTGTGGAGTTAATGTTATTCGATCGGTGGTTGTTGAATGTGATTGTTACGTCTATTGATGTTTGGTGGCATGATTTTAGCTATGTGTTTTTCGATTTTTGGCTTCGTGGGTATGTTTTTGTTACAGAAAGTCATTGCTATAAAGAATACTACAGTTTGCACTTTGTCATGCATTGACTATATAAAGCTAATTAAAAGACAGTGTTTGTTGGCATTATTTTATCAATTTCAATATATAAAGGAGTGTATTTATATGCTTTATCTTATCAATTCCAATAGAAGTTGTAAGGGAAAGTCGATTATTTGACTAGACTCTAGAGGACGCTCTGATATGGAAGAACGATCCAATCCAAGTAAAGAGGGATGATATGGGAAAGGGTAAAGCAATGATATTATTACCATGGTAGAAGTAGTGGACAATAACTAAATTTTAGCCAAATTACAGAAGATATGTTCGTAAATGGAGTGGATTGGAATTGTGCCTGAGTCACACGTGCTAGTTTTATATTCTTTTTTAGATTCCTCAGCTGATGTTACTTGATTTTTTTTCCTTTTCGAATAGCATCTTGTTTTACTTCTTTAAATTTGGATCAATAAGTTTGTGCATGAACTTATAACATTTCATTTACATGTCTAGAGGATGATTCTGCTTCTGGGAGCACTGTTGAAATTGTGGATATCAGTCCGGCTGTTAAGGAAACTGCTGTCTCACAAATGGATGCAGCAATAGTTGCACTGTCACGAGAATTGACCAAATTAAGAACAGGAAGGGCATCACCAGGTACTTACCGCAGGCCATCTTTATTGTAATTTAGTGATAGATTTTTTGTGGTCTGATAATTTGACATTTCTGTAAATGATTTTTTTAATTTTTTAATTTTTTTTCAGGAATGCTTGACCACATCATTGTAGAAACTGGTGGCGTGAAGATGTCCTTGAATCATTTAGCTGTGGTTTCAGTCCTAGATTCTAAAACCTTATCCATCAATCCTTACGATCCAAATGTAATGATGTATGCCTTATCTAATTTAAATGCATTTATAATCTGTTTGATTCTTGTATCTTTTGCTGCATTGGAAAATGTTTCTGTTTCTATATTATCTCACCCAGTCTCAAAACTCATGATATATAACAGCAACCAGATTCACAATACAGAGATCTGGCCTGTGAAATGAATAGCTTTCTATAATAAAATTACAGCTGCGAATATTGGTAGAAGCCAGAAAAAATTTATACATGTTTTTTTTCCATTTAATCAAGTGTAAATGTGGAAAATTTATTGGAATAAGTTGGAGTTATTTAATTAGCCCGATTAAAAACTTTACTGTTTTCTCATGCTAATTAGTAATATCTGGAGCTACCTCAGCCCAATTGTATATTGCCCATGATGGAGTGCCTGTTTCTTGCAGACCCTGAAAGAGTTAGAGACTGCAATCGTGTCATCTCCACTGGGTTTGAATCCTAAAGCGGATGGGCAACGGTTGATTGCAGCTATTCCAGCGTAAGCACTCATTCCATTTCAATTTGTTTCTCGTTCATTTGCATGGAAGTGAAATACATCTATTTATAATGGATGGTAAAACCTTCTTTCTTTCTCTGAAATATGAAGTTTCAAGAGTTTTCAAATAAGGACATGTCGATATCCCAAATAACAGTTTAGTGTGCCTATGCATAAATTGTTCTCGGGTTTTTTGATTGCTTGACTGAATCACTTCTTTTATGGTTGTATTGACCAGATTGACCAAAGAGCATGTTCAGGTAAGCTCATATTGATGGACACTTATTTTTTTAATTTTTGTCCTTGTTTGCATATATATCCTTACAATGTTACAGCTAAATTGTCCTTGAAAATTTGGACCAGGCTATGTGTAAAGTGGTAACCAAGACCGGTGAAGACGTTAAACAAAGTATAAGAAGGGCTCGACAGAAGGTAATTCAGTAGAACATTTTAACTATATCTGTTTTATTGTTATTTAATATTCATCAATAAATTCAATTCAACATAAGTTGCTCTAGAGTCATGAAGGGATAAAAACTTTGTGATTATTGTCACAAATAATGAAAATGTGTAAGAGACTAAGAGTGATGATGATACATGTCGTGTATATTTCACCCGCAATTTAATTAATTTACGGGAAAAAATATATTTTGTCTTTTCAGAGATATGGAAATCATTTTTTTTATACTGCAATTTGAATGTCAAGTCCAGCATATTTTGAAATTTTACTTATCTACTCTTCCGGATAAGGTTATGTTTGTAATTTATATTGTACTGCACCATGAATGCTCCAATTTTGTGTCTAAGCTGATAATTTTCTCTGTTTTACAGGCACTGGATACAATGAAGAAAGCTGGTTCAAGTTTTCCCAAGGATGAGGCGAAGAGATTGGAGAAAGAGGTGTGCTTTTAGCTTATACCATCTAAAGAAAATAAGACATTTGATTTTGGATTTATCCGGTTTCTTCGCTTCTTTTCCAGGTTGATGAATTGACTAAAAAATTTATCAAGTCAGCGGAGGATATATGCAAAGCAAGAGAGAAGGAAATTAAAGAAGGCTGAGTCCGCCAATACAGTATGGATATCAACTAACCTCCTTTTAAGTAGTTATGGACACCTGAATTTCAATCTACAGATCTTTGATCAATCACCGTTCTCAAATCTATTGGCAATTGAATTCGTGAGAGTGAGGCATATGCTGCATTTATGCGAAGATCAAAAGATTCGATTGCTTTCATTCAAATCTGTTATACATTATTTTCTTGCTGCCTGCGGACGATACAATGAGAATTTGAAAACAATGATTCTTACTGGCTTCATGGCTTTTTAAGTTTCAAAGGCTGCATGAAGACAGGTTGAGAGTCACATTCGTGTGTAATATTTTTGTTTATTAGACTCCATGAAACAAAGATAGCCTTTTAACTTACAGATAAGCCTTCGCACAAACTTCATCAGGATTCTATTGTCGTGCCTTCTTGTCAAAAATGTAGTAGAACTGTAGAAGCGGTATTGCTTAATTTTTATCAAATTTTCACTTTCATTATATGATTTGTTCATTAACCACATCATCTCGTAATTAGTCATTTTGTGTTTTTTTTGAAGGTTTTTTTTGGGTGGGCAGAATGTAAACTTGTTTTTCGATCAAGTATTAGTTATTGTTGGCCCTAGTTTTGAACTCGGACCATATTATACTGGGCAAGTGGAATTGAGAACTCGCATCTTACTACAAGTAGAGACCAACCTACTTTTCTCATTCAGATGAGAAGCATTTACAACTACAGGAGATCAAAACCTTACAAAGAAAATACAGCTATTCAAAGTACTTCGAGAAAAAGTACTTCAAATTTCTATACATACTTTCACTACCACATCTCCGATCATGTCTTCATTCCTCTTCTAATCTATTTACCACAAATGGCCTCCCTCGTCACAAGCATTATTCCCCTTGCCAACAGCTCAGCCATTTCCAACCCACCCTCGCATACAAAATGAACCTCCTTGTTCTTGGTGGTCACTACCCGAAACACCCCAGGTTTATCGGCATCACCTTTGCTCCGTCTATTCCTCTGGAATAACAAGCTAGACCCTAACTCTGCCTCTCGGCATATCACATTCTTCCGCCTTGAATTTCCCCACCGCAGGACACCTTCTGAGCCCAACATTACAATTTCCTTCCTGTGCGGACTTCCTTTACCTCTCTTGGTGTGTTTTTGTACAGAGACACCACTTAAAACAAGCTTCCGAGCAAGATCATCTAGAATCACACGTTCTGCATCATTTTTCAAGCCTGATTTTTTTCTCGCAAGTGAGAGAGCAGTTTCTCCTCTAGCATTCTTGATATCACATATGGCTCCACTGGAGATCAAGAGTTGACACATGGGTCCACTGCCTTCCCTGGCTGCTAACATGAGTGGAGTATAGCCATCACCGTCGGGCATATTAACATCATAACCCTTACTGGTCAACAACTTAACTGCCTCCAAGTCCCCACGACGCGCTGCACAATGTAATGCATAGAACCCTCCAGCATTACGGTTTCCCTTTTCGAGTGCAAATTCCAGCATCACTTTCTCAAACTGGTCACAATTCTGGTTCAACTCAGATAGTGTAATTGCCGTTTCACCTGATTTGTTATGAAGCTTCACATCGGCTCCTGCATAAACCAGTAGGCGGAATACTTCGACATGACCCTTCAAGGCAGCAACCATTACAGCTGAGAAACCGTTATCATCCTGATAATCAAGATTAATTTCTCTCCATCTGATTAGAACTTTTAAGGCCTCAAAATCACCAGCCCGAGCTGCAAACATTAGGGGAGAGAAAACTGATGTACTGCTTGATGTTGGAATTTTTCCAGCCTTAATTACATTTAATACTGCTTGTTGAAAACCCAGGGACCACTGATTTGATCCAGCGATTGAACTTGCAGCTTGACCAGCAACATTAACTAAGCCAAAATCAGCACCGGTCTGGGCCAAAACTCTGAGACACTCTTCTTGCTTATATTTAGCACTGATCATCAGAGCCGTGTCACCGGATTCTGTCTTGGAGTTTATATCACAATGAGAATTGATTAGGGATTGAACAACCGTGGAAAAACCAAGACGAGAAGCAAGGTGTATAGGCCGGAACTTTGTTTTCTGTGTTGTAATAGGGCATTCTACGTTGGCACCACAACTCAAGAGGACATCGACTGCTCCTGCGTTGCCACAAAGGATTGCATGGTGAAGGAGAGTTCTTCCATAGTGAGGAGTATTGGGGGAGAAGTGTTGCAGGAGCATACGCAAGATGGAACCACTAACTTCAAAATACTCCACTGCACACCAGGTGATGACGTAAGGTTCAGCAAGTCCGGCACCCACTCGTAACTCTTCACCTGTGGTGGTATCCCATGACCATGCTCCAAGTCGTATTTTAATATCTGTTTGTACACCGGCCTGTTTTATTACGTTACGATGAAAGCAGGACATTAGTTGTATGAAACAATGAACAGAAAAGAGAAAAGAATTGATAGCAAAACATAGCACAAAGTCCATCACTTTCATAACCAATATTGTGTTAGTAGAAATATAATCCCATCACATATACTAAGAATATTACATGATTACAGTAATGTAATAGAGGTGATCTACCCATAAGTGTCAAATAGAGTACCCAAAAAGTCATTTTTCCAATTCCCAAACTATTAACTTTTCAAGATTAAAGAGTATAGAAAAAAAAAAAAAAAAGAAGCTATTTTACAGTGTGAATGTCATAAAGTTAATTAATACGAAAGGACAGTTCATCTATAGAAAAATTGAATGCATTTAGTACAGAGAAGGTGAAATTGACCGCAAACATAATTTGGCCCTTTATGAAACATCCATTGTCTACAACTTTGATACTCAATGGTGGACGATTATAACAGTACCTGTAGTAACAAATGGACGACAGAGACCTGCCTACTAACTACAGCAGCAACAAGAGCAGTACAGTCAACATTTGCATGCAGAGAAGGCTTGAATGACTGCAGAAGAAACCGATCAGTTGCATTCACATCAACTCCGCACTGTCATTAAGAGCTATTATGTTAGTCAGCAGATGGAGCATATCATATATCAAATGCAATCCGATTTAAGATATTAGAATTCCATGGAAGTCACACTTAAAACAAAAAACAGAATTCCAGCCATTACTCATTAGTCTGGTTTAACGGTAATTCAGTAATAAATCATTAGTCTAATTTTTGTTTTATAGCATTTGCAAGTTGCAACTAGACCGCCCTTGTAGTTAAACAAAATGTTTTACCTTCATGAGAGTGCCCACCACATCAACAAATCCTCTACAACATGCCGTGACAAAAGCATGCACAGCAATATGGGGCCGAATCATATCAGAGCCCATCAGTAGCTCCACCAGTCTTGCTTGACCGTGACAGCTTGCCTCCAGCAAAGCTTCCTCACAAGCTGGTTGAGAAGCACCGGCTTTCAGTAAGATCTCCAAAATCTCGAGGTGGCCCTCCCTTACCGCTACTGTTGTCGCAAAGCCCCTGAAGAGTTTCTGGTTCACATCAGCTCCAGTGCTCTGTATTACCATGCAAAGGCAGTGAAAAGACTTGACAACAAGAAAACAAATCTTGCTATCTTTTCTTGAATTTCTCATATATTTTCTCAATATTTTGATGAGAGTTAACAAGAAGAAAACAAAACTACCAGTCTACTACTATAGTAACCATCTTGGAATCTTCATTGAGAGCAGACAATAATTGGCCACACACGGACAAAAACAGGGAACAACAGCAATGCAAAAGACATGAAACAGTATACGTAGTTCATTAATTAGAAAGGTGAGGGGGATGCATCATGTGTACTGTTATGTACTTCAGGTTATCGCCAATGGACCAGGACAGCTCAACATTGGGCTTGCAAACTATATTTCATTAAATAAATAAATATGCTTTAATTCTGCTGGCTCTTATTTCTCCCTTGTATATTTATTTACTATCTATATGCTTTATCTCCTACAAATATGTATTCAAGCACTTCCATGGTGAAAAGACCAAATTCAAAATCTGTTACATATACAAAATATATACGAAAATTTTCCAGAAATAACAATGAAATTGCCCATTAGGAATTTGAATTGGATTTGCATCAACCCTTTTTTGAAACAAAAGTAGAATAATAATAGAAAAAATTGTCATAGCGTTGTTTAATGAATGTAAATCAGGCAATCAATATGGGACCAGGGCAGGACAAAGCAATAAAGCAAAGAAGACAATGAATCTTTAAAGATACAGAAGGCATTAAGAACTTTATTTTGGAAGATAATTCCCGCTTAACATGAAACGACCTTAGCTTCTCAAAATCTTGTAAGCAAAAAGTTCGAAAAAGTGTAAAATACCATGACATCTGCAAATCTCAAACAAAGAAGAACATATAATTCATCACATAAAGTTGAAAATCAAATGTCCAAGCACCTCAGATGAAATTTAAATATACCTTTTTGAAACTTTTAAATATCTAAAATACCAACCAAACAACAAATGAAAGCGACATGTCACAAGAAACCAAAAAAGGAGAGGGGATTTCTCCTCCTTAAATTTGAATAACATACATAAAAGATATACATTTAAAATCTTTAATTTGATCAGAAATCGTGAAATGAAGGTAAAAGAATTAGTGAGAGAGTTTATAAAACACTTGAAAATTCGTAAATCAACTAATAGTTTTTTTTTTTTTTTTTTTTTTTTTTTTTTTTTTTTTTTTTCAGTGTAGTAAATGGAGGTTTGAATGTCGAGTCGTCTACTTCACCCAACAGTGATCTGATCAGTACTTTCTTTTCGTAGTAATCTCTCACAACTAATATATTAATAATTCAACAAAATGTGAAAACAGATTAAAATAAAACTAGTACCAAATCAGACAACACAGCTTTGAAAACATTCGAACGAGCTTAAAAACGCATGAACCATCTCCAAAAACGACATCATAATAAAACAGTTTCAAATCTCAACTTTTTAATTTTTTTAGTGATCTTATTTTTTTTTTCTTTAATATATATGTCAAATGCTCCAAATTTTTTTTCATAATAATCACAAAATCTTCAAAAATCAGTGAAAACGAGCAATGCAGATTAAACACGAACTTGAACTCAAATCCAAATGTTTTATAAAATACATAACTGTGGAAAAACAGTTCAAAATGATAATGCAAATAAAACAGTAGTTCAAAATTTGAATTCCTTATTTCACAATGATCAGAAAAAGTACCAGTAATTTCTTCACGAGAGTGACATTTCCACTATGAGCAGCTAAAAACAGAGGCGTGACGTCAGTCTTAAACTCCTCGAACTCGACGCGAACCTCATTCGCCGATTCCTCTCGAAGCACCACCTCGGTCTTCCTCGTCTTCAAGGAAACGGCGCCGACGAAGTTCACGTCCACGAACGGATCAGCAATGCAGTCCGTCGCCGGTTTCAGATCGCCGGCGAGCGTCGCTTCAAGAAGCCTCTGCGACACCTCCGCCTCGTAGTCGACCGGCACCACCTGCTTAACGGAAAACACCGTCATTGTTGCGACGATGACGTGTCGAGGTTTCAGTTTCGGTGTACGGAGTTGTTAGTGCTGCTACGGGTGAGATTCGTCGATGCTGTTTATGTTCTCTCTCTCTGAAGACGCGAAGCTCGAGAGAGAGAGAGGAGGAGAAACTTTGAAAGAAAGAGAGCGCCTAGCGAAGGAGAGAGAGAGAAGGACGGAGGCATATTTATTGGGACGGTTTTTGACCCTTATTTTTTTAACCACGGTTAAAAAAAATAACGACTTAGGGTGGTTGCTAGTCTTGTTACCGTGTTATTTACGTTTGTGGCCCTTTTGGGGACCCACTTGAGAGGGTGGCTTTAATTTAGTAAAATGGATGAGCCATCGTCATGACTCGGCTCTACATCCTGGCCGTTTAGACGGGAAAGTTGTTGTTTAATAAATTAGTAAATATTATAAATAAGAGAAAATATAATTAAAAAATAATCATGCTTTTTTAGAATGAATGTATGTATAAAATGTTTTATATTATCGACTTGTATCCAAAAAATATTAATTATTTTGTTACTTTTTGCCAAAATTTTTGTTTTGATTGTTACCGATTGTGTTAGGATTTAGGGTTTAGGAGAAAAGTAGATCCGAATCACAGCATTGTTTGTGAAATTATTAAAAACATATTACTGGATCAATATCATTTCAATAATAATAAAAAATATGTATATATGGATATAAATTTACAAAAAGTTGTTGCTGAGGAAGAGATTAATAATGAGGTGGATATTTGTATGATAAAATAATGGGCAAATGCAAAGAATGTGAGAGGTTATGAAATATAAATGTGTTGATTTGCATAATCTATATGTGATATTCAATGATATTCATAGCAGATATGGGGATCCCACTATGAAAAGGTTGACACTTAAATGATAAAATGAGACATTGTAATCATATTATGGTTAACCTTTTATCTCAAATGAAAATATACACAATGCATTAATATAGGGGAAAAAAAAGTTGAAAAACTATATATCATCGATTAATCATTTGAGCTACTCTAAATTAAATTGTATTAACAATTTTTTTTTTTTAATTCATATATATTATATTACATCAACTTGAATCTAAGACATTGTAAACTCATTCTTGTTCCCCACCAAACAGGGGCGGAGACATTTGATAAGTAGCCTGGACTGTAGCCCAGACTAACTTTTTTGAATTTCTTTTAAAAGTTAATACGTATATAATTTCATTTACTTCACTTATATTAGAGTGTAAAAATTATATTTACTGTTATTATATTTGATTCTTACGAAATTACCCTTACTTTACAATTATATTTACCGAACTAACCTAACTAAATGTAAAAAAGTAAAACACATTAGAGTATCAGACACAAACAAAATACAACTTCTGAAAGCTAAACACGTTCCAAGCAGACAAAGTTTCACCTCTCTCAAAATTTCTTGCAAATTGCAAGGTTATCTATATGGAAAAAGAAATTACAGATACCATTGACTTAGATTCCATATACAATAGATGAGTTCAATGCTATGAAACCTAGTAAGAAAAAATTGAGATAGTCCATAACTATATTTGAATTGCATGTTTGTTTCTTATTTAGTTGTTATCTTTTAAAAACTTTATATATTTTGTTTAGAATATGAATTTTGAGGTGTAAGGTTTATTATGTCCCCTCTTATCTAAGTGTATATTTAATTTTTAATTAATGTAATTTTCTTGTATCGTCAATATTTGTTATTATTATTATTATTTTAAATAAGTAGCCCACCCTACCATAACATTCTGGCTTCGCCGCGTCACCAAACCACCTTTAGTCCATCAATACATCCTTACACTAAAAAATTTAAAAATGAAGTGGAGTAAAATTGGTTAAGATGTGTGAAGGAACGGAGACAGGGAGGCGGCAAGCAGGCATGATCGGAAATCCTATAGAATCGGCTTTTTATACGGTCGTCGTCGTCCAAAAAAATGACAGGGTCAAAGATCTCTTTAACATTTTGAGACTGAAAAAGAGTTTAAAAAAGTTATTTTATATGGATTTTTACTCTCTGGTCAACACGAGTACTCAAGAAGCTAGCTAGCTTGTCTTCTCTGATTCACTGACCTCCACCATCAGTCTCTTTTGACCACTTCTTTTTTCACTTTCACTTTCTCATTTCTCATTTCTCAAACAGTACTCTCCCAGTCACCCGCCAATTTATGATCTTGTCAAGAATCATTTGGTCAATGAACAACCGGCCACTGCCTCAAAAACATAATTGTATCGATGTCAATCTATTATTATCTTTACTTAATTCTTATAAAATTTATCTGTTTGTGCTATTTAGTACGGATGCATGGAAGGTACGACATTATGTGGATACCCACAAGATAGATGACTGTATACATAAATACACGTACTACACAGCTGGATATAGTGAGGATGCATGCATGGGATCAAATTACAGGATGGAGGAGAGATCTTCTTCTTGGACTTATAAAGGCAGAGGAGAATGGTATGCTTATGATGGTAATTGATTAATTGAATAGTCTGTGTGCGCTCCGGACAGGAGCTTTTCTGTGTCCGATGTATAATGTATTCTCGTTAAGATCGTGCCATGTGTGATTTATTCGAGTTTTTTTTTCCATATTGTATGGTTAAGGAGTGTAACCAAACTTATATGTAGATGATAATACGAGTGAATAGACAATATGAGATTGGTCTAACGGTTTGTCCTTCTTACACCTGTACAAAAAGAAAATGGGTTTGAATCTATCGTGTTCTTCAAATCCCGAATTAACGTAATATTAAAAAAAATAACATGGTGAGATCTTGAATGGAGATGCAAAGACTATCATGAGTTAGTCCGACATCATATTCCACGTGGCAGGGGGTGATCAAATTGAAGTTTTGAGTTTTGACAGCCGACCCACAACTAGGGCATACTAGAAGTCTAGAATATTACGAAGAAGACAACAGCACAGTGTGGCTTTTTATTTATTTATTTCAAAGTTGAAGAGTCTGACACCCTCTAATTGTCTATAAATCAAAACTTTATAAAAATACTCGAAATGTAGAGAGCAGAAAAATTCCTTGGAATCTGAACCCCGATCCTAATCTCTCTCTCATTTTGTCATTTGCCTAAAAAAATATCATTAATTTTGTTATTATAATAAAGCAGGCTCTTATCATTTTAAATTTATTACAAAATTTATCATATATCTCCTGTTAGAAGATTTAAAAAGCTTTTAATTACAACTTTTGATAACATGAATTGAAACCATTGCATTTAACTATATTATACAGTTGGATATATAAATTCAATATATATATATTTGAGGAAGTAAATCATTCCATAGAATCCACAAATTGAATGAGAGAATAGCATCCAATGTAGAAGAATAGATACGATAAAACCATTTAAAATATTATAATGTAATTGACTTGTTTTTTAATCGGAGATTTATGGGCCGCTTCTCCATCTTCATTCATCATTCATGTAATGTAACAATTAAATATTATTATTAATTTGTATGTGAAGCAATTTGTCGCGTTGTGGGCAAAGGGGGCATGGGAATGGGTAGGCTAACATGCAAATATGCAATGCAAAGGACAAGAAAGGGTGTGGCCCACTGGCCCTGCACGTGCAGGTTAGGGTCAACCCTCTCGAGAAGGTCAATAGGTTGTGTTTTTATTCTTTTATGTTGGATCCGGAGGTGCACCCCTTCTCATGTGACTCTTTTTAATGACCCTCTTTCAAGTCCAATTTCGAACTTGGACTAGGACGAGTCGAGTGAAATATACGCCCACCGCCCTAATAGCTCAACTCCATGTTTTGTTGTTTCTGTGCAGACTTGGATTCTTTTCGATCATAACTTAACCGTTCATTCATCGTTATCATGATATTATTGGAATGTGAAGAAGAGTTGAGATATAGAGGTAGGATCTGTATCCCCTCATCATCTCACTTTAACCTTACTTAAATCAATGATATTGGTTGTTTCTATATTTTGGAAGAGTAAAAACATAAAAATTAATAGAAATAATCTATACTATTGATTTGTTATTGTTGGACATATTTATGAAATATCGGAATGTAACCTGAATACCGTTACGTAGTACCTTCGATACATCAATTCAGTGGATTTGTATGTAAATCGACACTTGTTGATCTAATAACGAAACCTGTTCGAACCAACAAATAGTTTGAAGACATGATACCATCGGTGTCAGAGCAAAACCCTATATAAACCCCTTCTCACCTTGATTGAAGGGTAATTTTTTTCTCACTTTTGACTAGACCTGACCAAAACGAATCATTCGGTAGTCAATCCCAAGCCTAGTTACATTTACTCAAAAGATATCCAGCCCCGTTAGAGGAGCCACCGAAGGGTTCCTTTATGTATAACATCCGAAGGCATAATTTCTACCCCAACAGTTATAATAGACACGTAGCGCGCAATAGATCCATGGAGATGATCAAAATCCATTGCATGCATACTTTTATTGAGGCAATCATATAACTTTCCAAAATGTTAAGTTGTCTAGTTATAACTTATATGGTATGAATAGTATTAAAAGATGTTTTAGCACATTAAACATATATATTTAGTTCACTAATATGGTATCGAATCATATGATATGAATAATCGATCACATATATCACTAATATTATTCATCGATAGGGGTAATAAATAAGTTTATCTTTTAAATATGTATTTTTTTTTCCAGGGATAAATGCTCACACTGTTTTCCTCGAAGGTACGGACGGATGCTAGATACCGTAGTATAGTGGTGGCCACGGTTCGGTTTCGGTTTGAAACCGGCGGTTTCGGTTCCGTGGCCACCCAAAACCGAAACCGTAACCGGAAAACCGGTTTGGTACACGGTTTCTAACCGGCGGTTTTACGGTTTCGGTTTCGGTTTCGGTTTAAAAACCGACGGTTTTGGGTTCGGTTTCGGTTTTTCAAAAAAAAATTCAAAAAAATGCCACGTGTCAGCTTATGATTAGTCAATTTTTTTTATTTTTTATTTTTTATAAAAAAAACCGGCGGTTTAACCGGTTAAAACCGCCGGTTTTTGGCGGTTTTTGAAAAAACTGGGGTTTCCGGTTTTGAAACCGCCGGTTTCGGTTTCGGGGCGGTTTTTAGAAGTACGGTTTCGGTTAAACCGTCGGTTTAACCGAAACCATGGCCACCTCTACCGTAGTACCGTTGCATATATGGCGTGCCATACTGCAATTAATTTAGTGAAAACTCGACATATTTTCAAAGAAATGAATTCGAGCTCGTCCAACCTCAAGTGCTATTGTTTGCATGTGTGGATTAATTATGTTGTTCCAAACTTCGAATGTACACTAAAACACCATTCAACAACAACAACCACCACCTTTTTTCACTTCTAAAACGCACATAAAATTATGTTAATTTTGTGCATTATGTACATTGTATATTATTTATGCCATCGGTATGAGATATTGTCGGACCAAATACATGTCTTTTACTAAAAAACCATATTGTATCTCGTAATTATATATTAATACCTAAATTTTGAACCAAAAATATCAGAATATGTCTTTGCTTATTTGAAATGCTGTACTTTTAACTATATGAAAATCACTTCAACTATTCTACTATTGGAAATAGGATCAAATATGATATAATATTTAAGTTTCTTAATGATATTTAAGTGTGAATGATGCATTAATTAAAAAGGGTTCAAGCAAATATTAAGACTCTCTCCATTTGTGTAAAAACAAAACAAAAAATACAAAAAATGAGATCGATGATTCTCCCCATTATTTGTTAGCTCACCAGTTTACTAATTGAACATCAAAACCATCAATCCAATCATAAAATTTTGAATTGGAAATCATTATGGTCCTTAAAACATGACTCAAATTTTAAATATTTCATAATAATCAAAAAACAAAATTTGGAGTTGAAATAGTGTTTAGAAAAATAAATTAGAGTTTAGGGTTAAGGGTTTATGATCAAATTCCGTAACAGAGAAAGACTTTAAAAATAGTATTTTAAATCTAAGAAGGTTGACCCGTTGACGGACCCACCAAATACAGAGTATAGTGAATGATGTTCAGGGTCCACTCCAGTGTCCTTGGTGTTGGTGGAGATCATTGCAATTGTCTTCCACGATTGGGACAGTACGTGGATACACCCACTTTTCTTTTCCTTTTTTATTTTTTATTTTTATAACAGCCTCCAAATTCAAAATCATTCTTGCAATTCATCAATCAATTATATCAATATAATTTTGGTCTTCATAATTGCCAAATCAGGCTCAAGCTAAGTGCTCACTGTGCCCACCCCACCAGCTATGTATTTCAAATTCAAACACCCCCCTTTTTGGTGCAATTTGGTGGGATAATACTATAATAGCAGATCTTATTAAATTAATAGAGTTTATAAACATCGATGCATTTGAATCACTTAAGCGCCAAGCCTACAAGAACTCTTATAAAGAAAGAGCGATGTTATACAATCTAAAAAAGTATACCAAAAATCAACACAAATGATGTATTAAGTGATTCATTTTTACGGTATGATTCATGAAATGATGTGGTGAACAATATGACAATGATAAATCACTTGATATGACAACGACAAATCACTTAATATATCATTTAGGTTGTATAGCATAATTGTGTAAAGAAATACAGAAAGAAGAGGCACAGGTGACCCTATCGTCAACTTTGAATTATCTATTGTTTTAATTTCAAATTTGCCAAGGAATTTAATAAAGAAATCATGATCATGATCATCATACTGTATAGATTTTTAAATGATCAGTCTATGATTGGATTGGATTGAATTTGACCTACACTTTAACTAGTAAAAGAGACAAACAAAAGTTATTCTAAAGATTGTAAGGTTTGACGTAGATCCGAATTATGAACTCTATTTTATAAGTGGCCGGGTTATAAAATAAGACGAGACAAGATTTGTCTGCAAGACTCCAACTAACCTCCTCTCCATTCAATCAAGTTGCTTGTGTCTCAAAGTTCTCAAACTTAAGCAAATTAATATGATATAATTCTATCTTGTTTGAAGACTAATCTCAAAGAGACCATCTTCTTTTTTTCTCCTTTTTAAGATGGTAACCATTCTTACAAGCCATGGCAAAGAAAACAAAATGGAAGGCTTGTATTGATCAACAAATTAGATCACCATGATTGAAGGTGCAAGAATTCTAAAATTTTGATTGAAACTTAAAGAGAAAATGATTAGGCTAATTAAAAAGATTGACAATGTTTTGGAAAAGCTATATGTAGGGGAATTAGTGGGTTCTTATCATTTTAAAAGAAACTTAAAGTACACACTGCCTCCTAAAGCAACTAATCTAATAAAATTACCATTTCTCCTAATTTTACTTTGCTTTTATAATTAATAAAGTTTTAATTTCGAATTTTAGCTAGCTCTAGTATAAGCTGCCTAAGCCAATTTTCAGGAACATGAAGACTTTGTATTCTTATTCGAAAAAAATAAAATAAGACTTTTGTGTTCTATGCTTGATTCGCGATTTAAAAACAATTTTTTAGTTTGAATTGATTTTTGATTTTGATTTGTTTGAAATCGTGAAACAATCGAGTCAGAGGTCTACCGAGATTTGGTGAGATCAACCGTTATAAACACGATTTCAGATACAATTTTCATAATAATGGAGGAATCTCCCCACACTTTGCATTTTTATGAGTTAAGGTTGGATTTAGAAACCGTATCACAAAAGTGAAGGAAAAGTGCATGCCCAACCATGCTTACAATATATGATACGTGGTGTATTAAAAATTAAAAAATAATTGATTTAACATAACTTAATTTAAAAAAAATTAAGAAAATCTTTATTTAATTTAAAACTGTCATGAAATTCAACAACCCTAGTTTTGAACTTTGAACAAACATGCAAAATGACATGTGTTTCCTACCTAACTGAATAATAGTACATGTTTTTCCTCAATCATATCTTTTCGAACCACCTTACATTCCCAAGTCCATAAGTAAATGAATTTGTCACTTAGATTTTGTTATCATATAATATCTCTATCATTATTAGATAATTTACATCAACTTAAAATTTAATTTTAAATTTGTCACCTTCACATTCATTAATTCATATGATTTTAATCTAATGGTTTTGAACTATTTGCTCTCAATTTATTTACTCCTTTTTTTTTTTTCATCATTGGAACAAGTACTCAAGTAGAAACATAGATGGGTATCAATTGTTTTGCGTAAACTATACATGCGTATAATAATTATCTAAAGTGCTAGACCTTTCATGTTTTTTTTTTTTTTTTTTTGTTTTTTTAAATGTAGAATCTTGACTTTATAGCGTCACAACTGAACTATGCTGACTCTGTAACGTTATAAAGTAATATAAAGTAATCTCTACTTTATAACGTTACATAATGAATTCTTCCGACTCTATAACACTGTCACGTTACAAAGTTAGATTCTATAGGGTAAAAAAAAAATGAAATCACGTAACTGAAACCTCCTCTACATGTGTATACAGTATATGTAACATCCGTAAAAAAAATAAAAATAAAAAAAATAAAAAAAATAACACCCTAAACCTAAACTTGGATCAAGGGCACATTTAGTTGGACGATGTGTGCCATAGCACAATGATGTGAATGGAACTGGAGTCTCTGTAAGTTGTGCTTCATATTTACTATTGAAAATGCAAGAAATGCACATGATTTGTCTCTGATTAGTTCCACAGTATTTATATCAAAATAAGGCCATTGATGTGATGTCCAATTTAGCTACCAATATTCTCAATTTAACTATGCACCAAAACAAAGCTACCAAAATTTTCTAACTGCTACATATGGGGATTAAAAACTTCTTAATCTATCAAAACTACGGTTATTTAGCAGCAATGATGCAGCATAAGAACTCATATAGCAAATTCCACCTTCTACAAAAATAAGAAAAAACAAATCAAATGGAAAGTTTTGTGAACTTTGCTACAAAAAGTCCACTGGTTTTTGACGTCGAAGGGTCAAAACGCAAGGTCTTTGGTATCCTCCCGCTTCTACAAGGCCAATCTTTGGCAGCATCTATCTCCTGTAACTCTGCAAGATCAGAGGACGTGTTACCGTATCTAACACCAGGAATAGTCGGCTTGAAAGAGAAGAGAATGACGTTACTATCGAGATTGGCAAAATGCTAGTAGATTAGCTTATCTTTTAAGAAAGTAACATAAGTTGCCAGGCAATTATTAATATAAACTGCAGACTAAAATCTTAAAACACTACAAGCATTAATTACAATCTCCCAAGTAAAATTTTACCTGCAGAGCCATTTTCTTTGAGAAACTGATCTACCACATCCTCATTCTGAGCCACCGTCAAACTAATCAACCAAAGAAAGAAATGAACAAAAATGAAAAATATGAATGTGTTTTGTGTGTCTTCTGAGCCATAAGGAATGCAGACTGGACACACCTGCAAGTGCTATAGACAAGTGAACCCCCAACTTTTAGTAATCCGAAACCATTGGTGAGAAGTTTTAACTGCAAGCAGAGATAAGTAGTTTTAGTTTAATACAAAGGTCACGTACACTGGCATTTTTTAACCCAGGAGAACGAAAATAAGAAAAGGAGAAACATGTTCTTTCGTTATTCCTCCTCAAAACAAAACCATTATACATTTTGAAGGACATGTTGTAAATTCAGCTGAACTTAACTACGAGGAAAAATCAATCAAATCCAACACACAACTATGGATCTACTTATACAAAGGAGGGATTGAAAAGGAAAAAAAGGGCAGAGGGTCCTCCAAAAATGGATCAAGTTACCTGAAGGATGGTCAAGCTATCAGTTCTCTCTGCATCCAATACACGGCGTTGAAGAGTTGTCCAACCCCAATTCTCAAATTTTTGAATATGTCTAACTGACCCATCATGAGTGCACTCAGCATCCACAAGAACCTAATCAAATCTGAATCTCTTAGTGACATTTATAACAAGTGAAAAAGTTTATAACTTGGAAATTTTAACCCTCTAAAAATCATACTTAAACTACATAAGGAATATTACTCATCTTCACTATAAAAATATATATTAACAGAAAAGCTAAAACGCAACTTCACCTTGTCATAACCGGAATTAGAAACTTCACCATTACAGACACTTTGATATAATTCACTTCTGCTGAGCCCAATTACTCCAGAATGATGCCCATAATATATAAGTTCGGGAAGTTTACTATTTGCAATCAACCCTGTAGCAGCACTTTCCCTTGCTTTAGCAGTTCTTTTCCTTTCTTTCCATGGTCTCCTAGAAGTCCACTCCTTAAATGTATCAGCCTTTTCTTCCAATGCAGATATACCTGTTTAATACTAGACAGGAGGATAACACATCAAAAAAGGTCGATGATTGGTAAAGCAAAATCATGGTACAAACTATAATAAATGTATCACAATCCACAGCTTCTTTTTCCAGTTACTTACATGATCCAGAATCTGAATCAAGCCTCTGGGGAACAAGAGAAAATGTTGTTCCATCAGCAACAAAAAGTCGGCACCTATTACCCAGAGCATATTTCTGCAACAATGTTCTACAAGCTGCAAGACGATGTCTTGCAACATCGACACCAGTTACAGAACCCGAATCACCAAGGATATCAAGTATCATACAAAGTTTAGCACCTGAACAAAAACAATTGATGGTAATAGTGAGAAACATGTCAAACAATCAAGGATCAATAGCATGGTTCATCAACTAAGTCAGCACTTAATCCAAAATTAGATATCAAATACAATTCTCCAAATTGAAGTAAAAAAGAAACTAAAATTCATCTTCTTAACAGGTTTAATCAACTTTCCCTTTTATCCAAGTTAAGTCTTAACATAAACATTCGTCTTTTTCACATTAAGAGCTCGGCTAAAAGACAAATATCCCCACTTTAAGCAATACACATCCTCACACGACGAAAATTATATTTAAACATACTACATTATTTGAGAAAAGGAGTTGCATACCAGGAGCAGCACAAAGATCAAGTACATGATCTCCCACTGAAACATCTAGAGCAGAAACAGCTGCTCCAGAAGCAGCATCAATTCCATATATCTGAAAAGAACCACAATAACAAATCAAAATTCATATAAAAAAACAACATTGAAAAAAACATTAAACTAAGTATTTCATAGAAATCACCTTTCCTTGCTTGTATGCGTTTGAGTTAGCGATTTTAAAATCAGGTGGAAGAGAGTAAAAACCTTGCAACCAATCAAGTCTCTCCAGCTTACACTTAATTTCAGCTTCAATCTCTTCTAATTGAGCTTCAGTTCCAGCTTTCAACCTTCCCCATACAAAATTTTTTTTATTTTAAAAATTGATTCTTTTTAGAAGAAAAACAAAAAGAATATAGCTTTTGGGTTTGGAGTACCTGATATAACGAGGGGTTGAATCGACGGCGGCGTAAATGGAAGGGTCCAGTCCATTCTCTTGTAGAAAATCAAGAAATGCATCAGGAAGGTGTAGTTTCGATATTTCCTCCATCAAACCACAGACCGATTTCCCTAATCAAATGCCAAAAAAAAAAACAAAAAAACAGGAATTGTATTATTATTTTTTATATTTTGCTTCGCGGAGTTGAGAGGTGGGCGGACAATAAGAACAGAAGACGCCAGTATCGCAGAAAAAACGCACCGTTTTATTTGGTTGAGTCAAATACGGTGTCGTTTCAAGCAATATAGCCGAAATGTATTTACGTGCGTGTAGCAGTATCGTTATTTCGTGTGTGTGTGTACTGTGTACACATTTGGACTTTGACTAGTGCCCGCGGATTTCTGATTTCTGATTTCTGAGAGCTCCGATACTCACGAAAATGGCCTCAAAAGATAAACCAAGTAAGTCTCTTGTTCTCTGTAAAACACAAAAAATAAAAAAATAAAAAATAAATAAAAAAATTGTGGAATTGAATTGTGTTAATGTTGTGATCAACCGAGTGGACGCTAATAAGAATGCGGAATTTTGCAGGTTCTGCTAAGCGAGTGGCTGTTGTTGGTGCCGGTGTTAGGTATGTTAACTCTGTTTAGTGTGTTTTAAGTCATTAATTACTCTTCCAAATGCAATTCCTGAATATGCTTATATGTAGGTTGGATAAAATGTACTCCTTTTTATTTTTTCCAAATTGAAAGAAAAAGAGCTCAATATTCAATTAAACAGTTTTCAATTCCATGATATCAATGGGACTTTCGTGGATTAGGAACCGTATCCTTTGCACTTATTGTAAGATATTGATCACTCCGTAGACGAAACTTATGAAAGTGAGGCTAATGGTCAGATGCAGTTGGCAAGTGATTTGGCTATAATATGCATGTAAATGTGGTTATTGTTTTCTGATTAGTCTGATTTTGTGTATTGACATTATTTATATGATGTTCAAGTGGGCTTGCGGCAGCATACAAGTTGAAATCACATGGCTTAAATGTCATGGTATTTGAAGCTGAAGGGAGAGCTGGAGGGAAGTTGAGTAGTATTTCAAAGGATGGTCTCGTTTGGGATGAAGGAGCAAATACGATGGTAGATATTCTTGGAACATACTACCCTTTTCATTTGTAGTCTGTCAATTGGCTGATAAAGTACATTACAAGTATGCATGTGTAGGGAATTTCTTTAACGAGTTGGCAAGTTACTAGAACTGTTACTTATGAAAATGTGTGTAGTGATGTACATTTGTGCAGACTGAGTGTTGTTCGTGTATGGCGATATATTTTTTTTATTAATATTGACTTTTTGATCTTGTGCAGACCGAGAGTGAGATGGAAGTCAGATGTTTGATTGATGATCTTGGAATTCGAGAAAAGCAACAATTTGTGAGAGTTTCCATATCATCTTCAACTTATTATATTGTGAAGCTACAGTTTGTTCCTTTTTGTGCATGTAAATGGTCTTGTTTTTATTCATCTTCTAATGCTGAATTCTTACAACCGTTTAGACTTCTTGAACATTGAATCGTGGAATGTTTATTTTGCTGTTCTGAAGTTGAAAGTTTGGTATCTTGTCATAGATGATATATAAATTATAGTCGTTCACTTGAGTCTTGACTAAATTGATAATTGACTACTCTTACAGCCAATTTCACAGAACAAGCGATATATTGCAAGAAATGGAGTTCCAGTACTGGTATGTCCTGCTTGTTACATTGTACTGCTACTAATTTTACATCTTTTGACATTAAGGCATAGGGAATGCATCTTCTATGGCTTAGCTCTGTTTTCCTTTTATAAGTAGACATCCATCTTTGACAGTGACCATAATTTTGTTTACATTTTTATGCTAGATTCCCTCAAATCCCATTACACTCATCAAGAGCAACATTCTTTCTGCCCAATCAAAGGTTTGTTTACCACCATGTGTTTTGTTGCTCATCTGATAAAATAATAACTCTTCAATTGAGTGCATTTTTGGACTTGCAGCTTCAGATAATTTTGGAACCATTTTTGTGGAAGAAAAGTGACTCCGCAAAAGTGTCTGATGCTAATGCAGATGAGAGGTGAAAAAGGAATTTTATTTGATGAGTTTGTTAAGACTTTCCGCTTTTCCACTTTATTTGTTATAGTTTTAAGGAATAAGCTTCATAGCATCAAGGTTCTATTTGTTTCTTGCAGTGTGGGTGGGTTCTTCCAGCGTCATTTTGGGAAGGAGGTATTTCATTCTAATACTGTGAATTTACTGTGCGTTTTTTGTTTGTTTTGTTTTGTATTTTATTTTATAGGAAACTAGAAAGATTTTATTGAAGAAAGATGATGCATGCTTGCAAGACATCGTTTCTTTCAATACTTTTGAACTGGAATGGTCCAGAGCTTTAAGATTTATGTAGAAATGTTTGATGCCCTGTTCATTTTACGTCTTTATATATTCTTTTTGTCGTTTTAGGTGGTTGATTATCTGATTGACCCATTTGTTGCGGGCACAAGTGCTGGAGATCCTGAATCTCTTTCTGTAAGTAATGTTTCCTTGGAGTACTGAGTCTCATGCAAGGAGCCTTAAAAACGTTTTTTTTTTCCCTGCTACTTTCTTCCATCATAATTAGTTTCTATATCAGGAAAGATTTTAGAGCTAAAATTATGTTGTTGAACCTTTTTAATGATAATCTGGTTAGGGTTGATGTGAGAATAACTCCCGAATATACATGGAGTTCCTGGCACCGGTTCATTTCATTTCATTTGCTTAGTAATTTTGTTGACTACTTTGTTATCATTTAAAACAGATGCGCTATTCATTCCCAGAGCTATGGGATCTAGAGAAAAGGTATACTTCATGCAACTTCCTGGTACACTTGTGCATAGCTTTTGCCGAAGATTGTTCTTATTATTTATTTCTTTCTCAATGTTTGCATTTGTACTGATTATCATTTGGATCACTGCAATCCAGACTCTGGAGTTTGAGAATTATACTTCTAAGAGAGGTTATGTGCTATAAATATTTCTGTACTGAATAATGGGATGATTCTGTTTGTATGTCAAGATTGATATAACCTTGATATTCTTGTCTTTTAATTAGATGTGTTCTGTGGATATATATCAATATTTGTGTGGATTAAAGATAGTGATCTTGTCTGGATGGAAGATTTAAGAACTATATGAGTGCTTTAGAATTTGTCTTGTTTCATTAATACTAAATTTCATGTTTGATAGCAAATTTATACACAAACAGTTTGGTCACAAGTTTTATATAAATGATTATCATTGGGTATCTATGAACCAAAATGGTCCACTATACACATTCATAGAGGTCACTGAATAATACTCTCTCCTTTGACCCTTTTACATTTTTCTTATTTATTTTTTTGTTGATAGGTGGCATCTTTTCTATCTATCAGGTTTGGTTCTGTCATATCTGGGGCAATCAAATCAAAGTTATCTGCCAAAAATGAAAAACAGGGAGAAACAAAGGATTCTACAGAAAAGAAGCGTGGTTCATTTTCCTTTATTGGTGGAATGCAGGTACTGATTTTGGGTAACTTTTCTATTCACAGAGATAATGTGGTTTGTGTATTGTCTCTTGTAAGTTGTATGTGATGCTCTTACACCAGTGGCTACAATGCGATCATGAATTTCACTCCTGCGGCTGCTTTGATTTGACATTCTTAATACAGTCTTAATGTTGTATACTTTCCCACCTTGAACATGCATTATCTATTGCTGACATGGAAAAAATGCATTTTCACTCCATCAGTAACTTTTTACTTGCACCCTTCAACTCTCTTGGCACATGTTGGAGGGTATCCAATCTATATCAATTAGCCAAATCCAACCTCTCAGGATGAAGACCCTTACATATATGTTGATTGGCAACTTCAGCCATGTGTATTCTACTATTTTTGCTGTTTGTGCAGATGCAGTGATGTTATTCTCTGAATTGAAATGCACATCAATCCATGGAAAGACAAAAATTTTCTTTTCTACTTTAACTTTTAGTAAATCACATGGTAATATATTACTAACATCATATGTAAAGTCATGCCGTATGTATGGGCTATTAAGGTGGAAATCACGAATTGTAGGTTTATTGACCCATACTTCTCTCCTAAGCTCTACCATACCTTTGGTACTCTATCCTAGTGATTCTTATCTCTGCTCCTTAAAGAACTTGAAGGATTTAAAGGAGTTGTACAAATTGAAACTGTTAATGTAAGAATTTTGCCTTCACTAAGGGTTCCAAGATTCCTCAAATGATGATAAGGAGTTGTTCATAAAGTGAGCGAAAGGGAAAATCAGGTGCCCTGAAAATACTCTAGGAACTGGTTGAACCTACTCCACCTATAAAACAAAGAAAGGGTGAGGGGTCATCGGTGGTTGTAACCTGGCATCTTCACTGATAAAGTCATTGATTTTTGTTGAGCTCTTATGTAGTATTTGGTTTTTTCTTGTTCTCTTTTGCAGACACTCACTGATGCATTGTGCACAAAGCTTGGGAAAGATGAGCTAAAATTAAAATCAAAGGTTTTGTCATTAGCTTACAATCATGCAGGGTCAGAGGATTGGTCACTCTCTTGCACTTCTAACCTTGACAAACATTCACAAGAATTATCATTTGATGCTGTAATAATGACGGTTGGTATTTCTTTTTTACTTGGAACATATTTGATGGTTATTTGTGTACTTCCATACTGGGAGACTTTATTTTATACGTCAAAGAGTGCCAAGTATGCATCCCCTCAGTCACAGTTACCACGTTAGTTTGCCTGACAGGGTATGAGTTTGTGTGTCTGTCTGACATGCTTTCTTCTGAAAGCATATGCAACATCTACAGCCTGAATTGTTTAGAAGTGATAAAATAAGACCAAAATAGTGGAAGAAAGAGCTAAAAGGTAACATATGAGTTCTGACACTGCTATCATCAGAAACTTGTCTGGCTTCCATGACGGGTTGCATTGAATGAAAGAAAAGTTTGTCAGTGACTAAATGTTTTTTTTCCATTTAACTCATTCCTAACATATGGGTGTCAGACAAATCTGAAATCTAAGCATGCAGATACATCTTACTTGTGTGCTACCTGTATAAATCTATTTTTATAAGCCGCATGGCATCTTGTTATCTTTCTCTTTCTCTCTTCTATCTTCTTTCTCTCGTTCATGCTCACCCGAGCCTCTCATGCATTTTTGCATATTGACTTGGTTGCTACACTTCAAATTTATTTGCTGCTAATATAAGACATTATAATTAAGTTAATGTGAATATTTATGATAGGCTCCACTATGTAGCGTTAAAGAAATGATGATTACAAAAGGAAGAAGTCTCTTTCCACTGAACTTTCTCCCTGAGGTAATTATTCCAGCAGTTTGACTTCAACATCTGTGTATGCTTGTCAATAATTTTGGAGGCTACATCAAATTTTTAAAAATTGGCTGGTCAAAATATCTGCAAGAATAATTTCATAAGAGCAAAATGCATAGTATTTGCGATCTTTGTCACATGATAATGGTAAAATGAATATGGTGATAGTTTTGTAATAATTTCTTGTTCAAATTTTGTTCGGTTATAAATTTTATAGGAATTAACAAATAGCCTTTCAGCATGAGAATCTTTAAAACTAGAAAAAGTCATAGTAGTTGCTATCTCCATTTAGGACTTGTGCTTTTCTGATAAATTGATGCACAAGATCATGGTCATAAAATTAAGCCTTTCAGTTTGTTGCCTTATGAAAGTTGGGTTCTGGAAGAAAAGGTGTCTGTATAGAAGTTGATTGTTGTGTAGCAATACATAGAGCTGAACCTCTTATGCTTCGTATCTGTTGAATTTAGTGACACTAATTTGATTTTATGTTGAAATTGATGTAATTAGGTGACAATGAGACTTTTAGAGGTTAGAATGTTGATCAAGAAACACAAATAACATCATTGATATTTGTGAATTTAGTAACAATTATAATGCATTTGTTATTCTTCATGCAGATAAGTTACTTGCCGCTATCAGTTATCATCACTACCTTCAAAAAGGAGAACGTCAAGAGGCCCCTCGAAGGATTTGGGGTACTTATTCCTTCTAAGGAACAGAAAAATGGTTTAAGAACTCTTGGTATGTAGTCATGGCCTAGTTAATAAATGACTTTTTATTTTCAAATGTTTTGATTACATATATTCCGTTGTACAGGTACACTCTTTTCCTCTATGATGTTTCCGGATCGCGCACCAAATGATCTATATCTCTATACAACCTTTGTCGGGGGAAGTCGAAACAGAGAACTAGCAAAAGCTTCGACGTATGAGAAGCTTCAATGCTTTTGATTTTCTACTTATGATTGCATTTCCTGTCTTCCATTTTCTTGTCAATTATATTTGCGCCACTAATTTATAGTATTAATTTTTTTTTTTCTTCAACCGAATACTGCTTTAGAGATGAATTGAAGCAGATTGTTACTTCAGACCTCAGGCAGTTACTGGGAGTGGAAGGGGAACCCACCTTTCTGAAGTATGTGAACTATTATTGAACTATATATATATATATATATATATTGGTATTAACTCTATTTTCCTAGTGATTGAGAGTGGAAATAACCTATGGAGAGCAATCAATTGCTATGTTAATTTAAGATACGTTCTCTTATAACTTGAAGTAAACTTCATTGACAGCCACTTTTTCTGGAGTAAAGCATTTCCCTTATACGGGCATAATTATGGCTCAGTTTTAGAAGGAATTGAAAAGATGGAGAACAATCTTCCTGGATTCTTTTATGCAGGTAATGATTCATCAACTCAAATATGTGACTGGAGGACTGATCTTTTACAATCTTGTCCACTGGCTGAAAGGCTGGCCGGTGCTGCTAATTGTGAATCTGGGATCTTTTGATATTTCATTCTATCACATTTCCAAAAGAGCCAACTCAAATATTAACTTAAAAGTTTCATAAACATTTATATTTTGTAAGTTCAAATGCATCATCATCCTTGTAGACATTGGCAACAGGTTTCTATTTTTGTCAACCTAATGCTGTTTTCTTTTCTAATTTGTTCTGATTTATGAATTTGTTAGGAAACCATAAAGGCGGATTGTCTGTCGGCAAAGCAATAGCCTCTGGGTGCAAAGCAGCAGATCTTGTTATTTCCTACCTGGAAAATTCTTCAGATGACAAGATTCTCAAGCAAGGTTCATCATTGTAGAAATATGAATATATGGCATTTTTCTTGTTTTGCTACCTTCTCTCTTTTTTCAGTAACAGAATGTATAAACTGTTTCATCTTTTTGAGATTGAATGAGAATGCAAAACTTTTATTGTAAAAATCACCATTTTAACATCTTCTTTGTTCACTTTGTTGGGCTTACTCATTTTAGTTTTGTTGAATATCTAGAGATTTTTGCACTGTATTTGTGCATAGACTGTTTTGAGGTGTGTGGTAATTAATTAATAAATCAAAATTTTAAAATATAACCACCAAATAGAATATCAAATCACAAGATGGAGAGAAATTTTCAATCGGCCAAACCATAGTTTTAACAATTACAGATGTTAAAGGTTAAAACCAATAAATAGATCCAACTTCAGTAGTCAGTACCATACTACTGTCATGTAGAAGAAACCATTCAAAATCTTTATGTTTTTATTTATTTATTTATTTTTATTATTATTATTATTATTTTTTTTTTTTTAAAGGATAAAAATTGTATGCGAGGATCTGTACTATGTTGTAACTTCCCCCGTGGGGGTGAGGGGGGTAGCGACAAAAAAAAGGTAGGGGGAGATGGGGTCCAGGGGAAGAGGGGGGATGCAATCCACCTCTTTCCTGGTCGCCGCGTCTTAAAAAAATTTGACATTTTTTTAAGACTATCCCTTCCTGTGTTTGGTCTGCGCTTTTCCTTGCCTTTCCTTTCCTATAATCACAATCTAATCTAAATTTCCACCCGACGATATCAATTGCTATAAGTATTAAGTATGGTCTAGACTACAATTTTCGGATGTCTCCCTATTCTGTGTAGATCATTGTAAAGGGTAAATGATTTGTACAAGAAAAAATAATAATTTTTTTATAAAACTTAACTTAAAGTATTAAAAATATATATATTTAAAATCTTAATGAAAATTTGTGACTTCAATGTACATCGATGTAAGGTGGAAACAAGTAAATTAATTAAAGATTAATGACAACTATCGGATCGAGTAAAAATAGATAGGCAGTTGTTGTAATCACAAATTTAAATCAAGATTTTAACTTACGCGCGACCGACCATCGACAGCCGGAGAAAGTGAGTTTAAGAGGAGAAAGAGAGTTTGAAGGACAGAGAAGATGAATAGAGGAAACAATAATGCTAAACATTTCACTTAAAATCTCATATTTTTCATCCCACTAAATATGGAATGTGGGATGAATTGTGAGGGGTCAAATTGTGAGGGGATACACATTAATGATGATTTATCTTACCTACCCCATGTATCCACTCACAATTTAACTCACATACGACATGTAGTGGAATGAAAAATGTGAGATTTTAGGTGCGATGTGTCGTATTACTGTAGAGGAAATGAGGTGGCTGAGAAATTTTTTTAAGGGACACATGTCATTTAATGATTGCATCCGATGTATCACTATCAAATTCTAGTGTCGTGCATCACATGCACCCAAGCTTTTCTCGTAAAAATAGATAGGCGGTTGTTGTAACTTGTAATCAACAAATTTAAATCAAGATTTTAAGATTTTAAGTTAATATTATCCTTAAAAAATAAGTGTGAGGAGATGGATTAAAAAGGCTACTGGATCACCTCGAAAAACATCAAGTATCCGAGTGAGAGCTCAAAATCAGGCTCAAGTTTTAGCTTCTGAAATCGGGTGAGTCTCTATTTCCGATCATTTATTCTCTGCTGTCTGCGACTCTGTTTATTTTTTTATTTCAACTTATTACAACCAATGTTCGGTTTCATATTCAAAACCCTAATTCTGCAAAGAAGACCCATTCATTTAGAAACCAATCTCGTTCGAGAATTGTAAAGCAAAAGCAGCAATGGGAAGCTATCTGGGAAGCATACTCAGCACTGGGAGGCAATCAACAGAGGAAAATGAGGAAGATGAAACATCAAAAATGGCGATTTCTTCATTGCAAGCTAGAGAAGAAGAAATTCAGAGGAAGAAGATGGAGGTGAAGGAGAGAGTTGAGCTTCAATTGGGCCGTGCCGAAGAAGAATCAAGGCGCTTAGCTCAGATTTCTGAAGTAAGCTACCAACTCAAAAAGCGCTTTTACACTTTTAATGCTATCAAAAGCACTTTTAATAGTCATTCATTATTTGGTTCCTGTGATGTATTAGGAGCTGGAAGTTATGGGGGATCCATTGAGAAAGGAAGTTGCAATGGTACGAAAAAGGATCGATATGGCTGACCGAGAGCTAAAACCACTGGGACAGAGTTGTCAGAAGAAGGTAGTATTCATTTGTTCTCTTATCACAAAAACTTGCTCTCAGTTGTTGATTAGGATTTTGGTTGGTGACAGGAGAAAGAATATAAAGAAGCCCTTGAAGCCTTCAATGAAAAGAAAAAAGAAAAAGCTCTGCTAGTTACGGCATTAACGGAGGTGAATTCTCTCTCCCTTTCCCTTCCCCCCCCCCCCCCCCCCCCCACACACACACACACACACACACACACACACACCCACACCCACACCACCACCACCACTTCTCTCTCTCTCTCTCTCTCTCTCTCTCTCTCTCTCTCTCTCCCTATTATTGTTCCGAAGAGTTAACATTATCGACAGTCTTTGCAGATGCTGGCTGAAAGTGATAGATTAAGGCTGAAGAAGCTGGACGAGCTCGGCAAGAACATAGAATCCATACATTGATTCTTAGAAGGTGCTTATGCTTGTGTATTTGTATTCCAATTATGTGTGTTCAAGTCAGCTTGTTTGTTTCACAATGTACTGTAGTGTGGCCCAACCGGTTACAGTTGTACAATATTGCATTTTTGACTTGAACAACATGCGTTGAAAAGTCAAGACCGTCCATCTCAACCAAAACACTAATAATTGTTAGGTCCGAACCCAATCACTATAAGCTCCGGATTCAACATATTTCTAGTTAATGTGGGGGGATCGAACACTTGCAATCGACCTAAGAGATTAAACTTTAAGGTGACACACAGCTTATTGACCACTATTAGCTGGAGATTCAATCTATTTTTATTCTATGTAAAATCAGAATTCAGGAGCTAGTTAAATGATATTAGATGATGTTTCACTTCGAACCTAGCACTAACTTTTCTCCATGCCCGGTTGTCTATTAGTGTGCATCTGCATTCTGCTGTATCCACGTGCAAGGACTAGGGCACAATCACTCAACTATGTTAAGTACATTTCTAATGAAGATGGCTATAATTATTTATTTATTTATACATTTGAAAGCTTTATCAAATCTCTAGGAAATTTTGACTAATTTTATGTTTAATTTTGGATGAGTTGATAATCTGATTACCTGGATTATGAATTTTTCAATGTAAGCGTCGCCTTGTTATTGTGAACCTTACTCTTGCAATGTTTCATTTGAAGTGATTTCTTTGCTTGTTATGCTTTTTGTAGTGCAGATAAATTATGTTATTTCCGGTGTTTTTTTTTTTTTTTTTTTTATATATAAGGTGTGCAGTCAAATCACGATGATTTTGGTTGAACTTGGTTATACAATTTTTAATTATGTGCTTTATTGATCCTGGACTATGTCATTGTTATATCTTCTACTTTTCTCTGCTATCTAAAATTTGTCGTTTAAGATTATATGTAATGTGCAATAGCTGT
Organism: Acer negundo; assembly: GCA_035582765.1. Lineage (NCBI taxonomy): Eukaryota > Viridiplantae > Streptophyta > Magnoliopsida > Sapindales > Sapindaceae > Acer > Acer negundo. The sequence continues at coordinate 7,861,476 of CM069237.1, read as the reverse complement.
TGTGGCATTTAGTTGTTTAATTGATAATTGAAGGAAAAGGAAACAGGTGAAAGAAGAAGTTTTGGGTTATGCCTTAGTGCCTTACATAAGGTATAGTTCTTGAGGGGAAAAGAAAGAAAAAGAAATGTAGTCGTAAATTATAGGTTGTAAAATTTTAGTCTTTTGGGAAATTGACATTTACTATAATCATTGGTGAAAGTGATGCGGTAATTCTTGTAGGAATGGTGTATCCAATTTAAAAGTCTAGTCTATTAGATGTAGAAACCCATCCTAATTATAAGACCCAAAATTTCCCCTTTAACCAGTCCAGGTGGAATTTTGGGACTCAAACAGTCCCCTCTCGGATGAGATCCCTGGCTGAAAGTGCAGGGCCAACCTCTTATTCGAACACCTGAGTCTATTGCGTCAAAGGAGCTGAGCATATAAGTCCACATTGTAGTTCTTTTTTATGAGCTGTGTATCTAACCTAAAATTTAGTCTATTTTGTACAGTACCCCAAATGAGCATAGGCATTCTTGTCATTCAGATCATTGGTGGTTTAAGTCTCGTGCAGTGCACCTCGGTTAGGGTACTTATGAGAGGAATGCATGTGGAGGATTTTTTTGTAGATATATTAGTTGGTCGAAATTGTACTCTGGGTGTCTGTTTCTATGTGTTATGGGTTCATCAATCATCATGACTGAAATTTACTTGTGTTTTACGGCATTGTAAGCTTTTGGAGGGAAGGAAATGAAATGGAAAAACTGAAGGTATAGGTAAAGGGATGGCACTGTTGTAAAACCATCTGAGAAGGTGGCAATATTGGTGCTAGGGGAATTTAGTGAGTTGAGTTGGTCAAGTGGATTATAATTGAAAATCAGAGCTGGGGTAGAGGAAGATGATGATAACTGTTGAATGATGATGAGGATGAGTTGAGATGGAGAGAGTTAAACAGCCACATCATCATGAATGTTATATTTATCAGTATAATCCTGTTAGCAGAAAGTTACCATCTCAACAAAAAAACACGTTTTGTATGGTTAGTCGCTGTTGGGTATTACTGATGTTGACCGGAAGATATTAGTAAAATGCTTTCAAGTTTTAAGTCTTAAAACGTTTGGTTAGATTTCTATTAACTGACTTCAAATTCATACACCTTCTTATCTTCTTATACACTTTGTTAATCTAGGTACGGAATGTCATACTACAACCTAATGAAATGTAGTTACATTTGTATTTCGTCATCTAAAGATGTATGCATATCAATGTCAAATTAAAGGAAGGCGTTAAGAATGAAGTGTTCGTAAATACATACCCGAGTCCACCTTATATTACTCGATGTTATTTATGAAGATAATTTTTTGAACACAAATTTGCTAATTACTACATCATTGTGTGCTGCTGCCTGCTGATCTCCATACAATACTGATGAGAAAATAGTTAACATCTTTTTGCCTGTTTATGCAAAATAGGTAATGCAGTGGAATCTATGGTTGAGCATTTGTTTGGAAATGATTCACACTCAGTCCATTCAGAGTTTCAGTACCGCCGCTAAGGATGTGAGTAATTTAAAAGGGATGCAATGGAATTTGTTAATGCGTCTACAAACAGTCAGTCAGTTAGTCACTTGATGTAATATAACTCATGTTTTGTTTCATTTTATTTCTTGAAATAACCACTAAAAATATGTTGATTGATACAATTTGGTATGACTGTATGTAGTAGTGTAGTCCTGAAAGAAAATATACATATTGTAGAATGATATATCCATTTTAGTTTTGTTGAATATTTAAAGATTTAGCACTATGTCATTGTTGTTATTATTATTATTATTATTATTATTATTATTAATCGATGATGATTTAGATTTATTTATTTATATTAGCTATCAATCCTACCAATCACCAACTTGGAGAGAGCTCAGATTCAATCTGTATTTGAGGTGTATGGTATTTTTGGTGTGTTTGGGTGGCTTTTCAAGTGAAGCTTTAGATCTTTTACGAGTAGAGATTTTATTGAGTAGAGTTTGTTATAAAAAGTTATATGTTTGGTATTCATTTAGAAAAAAACACTTTTAAATTAGTAATTTGTTTGGTAAAATATCTTTAAGAGTGTTTTTTTTTTGTTTTTTTTTTTTTTTGTTTAAAATTACTAAAATGGACGGTAACAAAGTATTTGTAATAGAGGGATATATGGTGAAAAAGTATTTGTAATAGAGGGATATATGGTGAAATATTTAAAGCTTATGGAGGGTAGTTGAGAAAAAAAATAAACGGCTTTTTGTTCTTTTCATAATAAGACTTGTTGCCTTTTATATCTTAAATTAAGATAAATCAGTTTGTTTGTTTTTCAACGTATATCTTATTTTAAGATATATATATATATTTTAGAAAAAGTAAATTTTTTTTTTACTTTTATCTTATTAAAAAAGTGTTACAACGGAGGTTTTTTAGTAAATTTCTACAAATGTCCTATAACAATTCATACATTTACAATTCTATCCGTACATAATAAAATCTTAAAAATTAATTTTCTAAAAATTCTCAATTTTAAAAAAACTAACATAAAATAATCAATTTTATATTTGTAATAAGTCATCCAAAATAAAAAAACAAACGTATTATAGTATCTTAATTTATAAGATTTATCCATATGTCTAATAAATTAAGGTCTTATAAGACTCTAGATAAAAAAACAAACTGTCCCGACTGTTTTTAATATTAAAACAAACTCTTCATTAGTTTTGCCAAACAATAAAACAAAAACCCATCAAAATAGCTTTTAATATTAAAAAATTACTTTTGGGTAGTAGAAAAGCTACACTAAACACGCTTAAATAATAAATCACAAATTTTAAATATAAGCAAATGAAAAAAAAAAAAAAAAAGAAGTGCTAGGAGATTGATTAAAAAGAACCACTTATAGTACGGTTGAAACCTTGAAGATAAATTGTGATCATAAACATAACCTTATAGTACCCATAACTCTAATCGAGATCATAGATATAGTCTGATAGTAACCATAACATGAACAAAAATGAATGACTGATACACCACCGAATGGAAAGGAAGTTGAAGTACCTAAAATATAAATTCAAATACCCCTTCAGGTAAAAACAAATCAGGACAAAATGCACACACATTCAACTTTTGTTCATAATTGAACTAACATCCATTACAATTAGTGGTCAATAGTTAAACTTAACTATGGGCTCTTTTATAAAGTAAAAAGTCCAAAATACCCCTAATATATATTTTATTATTTATCTGATGTAATGCTCCATCTCAGATGGAGTTTGGATGAGATCTGGAAAACCATATCTCTTCCAAACTTTTTTTTTTTGTTTTTAAAATTATTTAATTTTCTAAATTTATTTCAACAACTTAAAAAAAAAAATTCAATGGTGGAGATTGCTTACGATAAGGGAGATATGAATTGTGATCTACTTAGTCCATTTTTTTTAATTAATTAAATATTTTATAAATAATTAATAATACTTTTGTCTATTAATAACCAAAAAAGACTTTTTCCTTCTTAGTTGTTAACATTTAACGGTGTATCACTAACGGCAAGGGATTTTAGTGTAATTATATATGCAAATGTTAAATATTCGTATACTTAGGTCTAATGTTAGAGGTTGTTTGTGAAATTGTCCCAACAAATAAAAATCTTTGTCAATAAAATTGAATTTTGTTACGCAGTAACGAGTAACGTTCATTTACTCGTTTTTACTCGTTTGTTTGCTGGATTAACCCGAAAAACAGAGCATCAAGTCTTCGACTGAGAGTGAAATCTAAAGATGAAAATCAGACTCAAGTTTTAGCTTCTGTAATCGGGTGAGTCTCCATTTTTGGAAATTTATTCTTTGATGTCTGCGACTCTGTTTATTATTTGATTTCAACTTATTAGAACCAATGTTTGGTTTCATATTCAAAACTCTAATTCTACAAAAAAGACCCATTCATTTAGAAACCAATCTCGTTTGTTTTATCTGGATCTAGGAAGCACGGATACGGGATACGGATATAGCACGATACAGGGATACGGTAATTCTAAAAAAACTAGGATACAGATACGGCAGGGATATGTTAATTAAAATAATATATATTTATATTTTTTTGGATATTTATATTTATATTTGTTGAAAGTTAGCCCATCAGAAGCTCAGTGATCCAAAATTAGAAGCCCAATCTCCAAGAAGACCCGAACCCCAATCTACAGCTTCAACCAAACCATATTGTTACTTATACAAAACTGTGTCTTTTTGGTGGAAATCTGATCTGATCTGATTGTTGAGCTAATGTGGAGCATTACAATTGGCTTCAATGGATTGCTAGCTGAGTCAGATGATAAGGCTATATAAAGGAAGCTGATGGAGAGAGAAAGGCATTCGGTTCATTTCTTAGATTTTAGGGTTTTCTATTCTAAAGTTCTCTGAAAAGCTCTCAAACGAGTTTGAGTGATTATGGTGTAAAACTTAGCGGTCTTCTTCTTCTCTTAGTCTCTTACTGTATTTGTCACGTATTTGTAATCTTGTGAGGCCTGAGTGTTTTCTGTGTTCTTTCGTGTGAAAGACTGAGGGATTACTGGTTGTATTTGAAGATTGGAGAAGAGGTTTTAGGTCCGGTTGCTTGTGGTGACAAATCTAGGTGATGTATAGGTTTTCTTGACTTGTTTAGGTTGATTTCATTTTGACCCATATATTTTTGAAATTATAATTTAACCCCGTTTTATACTAAAATATTTATGTTTTTGCCCCAAATGTATCCCTAGCGTATCCATGCCGTATCCCCCAAGTATCCACTATGTTGACTTTTGAAAAAGTCAACGGATACTCCATTTGGCGTATCAGATACGTATCCCAGTGTATCCGTGGAGTATCAGAATTGGATACGAGTTACCTCCACCAAATGGAGTATCCGTGCTTCCTTGCTCCGGATACTACCTGTTACAAACATAACATCATCGAAACCTACAGACCAACAACCTTTAACTGTTTCTTATCTCACTAACTCATGTGGGTTGTCTTTAGAAAAAGCTATCTCGGTTTCTAAGGAATTTAAGATTGAAAACACTAAAAAACAGCGGTTCTTACTAGATTCCGTTTCTTCAGTTCTTTTTCAATCTTCAACCTCCCTTAAACACCACCATTCGACTTCCAAATGTTATCCCACATCTCTAGGAAGTAACACATCAGTTTAGTCTTGTTTGGTTCACATTTGGTTTGTTTAGAAATACAAGTCAAAACCTAATATTAACCAAATCCCACATTGCTAGCTTAATCTCTAAGTACCCATGAATAGTTTTGGCTGATCTAGAGAACAATCTCAAACCAAAGATTGAATATTTTCAATCACTGGGTATCTCAGGATTTGATTTGCCTGAGATTGTGCTTACCACTGGTTTAAAGAACCCTATTAAGGATTTCTCCAAACTGATGAGAACCTTACTCCTGCTTTGAAGAAAGTTTCCACTGTCAGTGGTTGCAATTTTGAGAAGAATATTGTGCCAAATATAAACACTTTAAGGGCATAGGTGTGCCTGAACCTCAGATCATGAAATTATTTTTGTTGTCACCTCGATCTCTTCTCTTGAGGTTTGATTTGTTTGAAAAGAGGGTTGATGCAATAGAGAAAATGGGTTTTGAACCCATAGTAAGTCCTTCACTCTAGTTGTTAGATCAATGGCAGCAATAAGCAAATCATATTGGGAGAAGAAAAAAGAGATTTTGATGAACCTTGGTTGGTCTGAAGATGAATTTTATTTTGCCTTTAAAAGACAGCCGATCTTTGTTCTTACCTCTGGAAAGAAGATCAAGATATTGATGGATTTCTTCGTGGAAAAGTTAGGGTTGAAGCCATTGGACATTGTTAGTCGCCCTAATCTGTTGTTGGTTAGTTTGGAGGGGAGAATTATTCCAAGATGGTCTGTTATCAAAGTTTTAACGTCAAAAAAATTGTTAGAGAAGGATGTATATGTTGGTTTATCTTTAGTTGTAGACAGCAAGCAGTTCGAGAAAAATTTTCTTTTCTCACTAACTCATAAAACAAGATGAACCATACCTTATGGGAAGGACATCTGTCTCTCATAGTGGAGGTGAAACATGATATGGTATGATTCTATTAATTAGATGGATTTACATATATATATATATATATATATATGATATATAATAAGATCTACTTAGTATCATAAAACAAGATGAACCGTACCTCATGGAAAGGACATCTACCTCTCATAGCGTAAATGAAACAGGATATGATATGATTCTATTAATTAGATGTATTTACATGTATATGATATATAATAAGATCCAATAAGATGAACCGTACCTCATCGGAAGGACATCTGCCTCTCATAGCGGAGGTGAAACAGGATATGATATGATTCTATTAATTAGATAGATTTACATGTATATGATATATAATAAGATCTATTTAGTATCATAAAACAAGATGAACCGTATTTCATGGGAAGGACATTTGCCTCTCATAGCGGAGGTGAAACAAGATATGATATGATTTTATTAATTATATGGATTTACATGTATGTGATATATAATAAGATTCACTTAGTATCATAAAACAAAATGAATCGTACCTTACAAGAAGGACATCTGCCTCTCATAGCGGAGGTGAAACAAGATATGATATGATTTTATTAATTATATGGATTTACATGTATGTGATATATAATAAGATTCACTTAGTATCATAAAACAAAATGAATCGTACCTTATAAGAAAGACATCTGCCTCTCATAACGGAGGTGAAACAAGATATGATATGATTCTATTAATTAGATGGATTTACATGTATATGATATATAATAAGATCCACTTAGTATCATAAAACAAGATGAGCCGTACCTCATGTGAATGACATCTTCCTCTTGTAGCGGATGTGAAACAGGATATGATATGATTCTATTAATTAGATGGATTTACATGTATATGATATATGAACCAGAGAAGAATCTCAAACCAAAGATTGAATATTTTCAATCACTGGGTGTCTCAGGATCTGACTTGCCTGCATTGCTATCTTCAACTAAAAGCGTGCTTACCTCTAGTTTAAAGAACAACATTATGCCTTTTATTGATTTCCTTAAAGGATTTCTCCAAACTGATGAGAACCTTACTAGTGCTTTGTTGAAAGTTTCCCCTGTCATTGGTTACAATATGGAGAAGGCGATGATGCCAAATATAAACACTTTAAGGGCACGTGGTGTGCCCGAACCTCATATCAGGAGATTAATTTTGTTGTCACCTCGATCTCTTTTCTCGAGGATTGATTTGTTTGAAAAGATGGTTGATGAAATAAAGAAAATAGGTTTTGAACCCACAAGTAAGTTGTTCCTTCTGGCTATTAGATCAATGACAAAGTTAAGCAAATCGAAATGGGAGAATAAAAAAGAGATTTTGATGAACTTTGGTTGGTCTGAAGATGAATTTTATTCAGCCTTTAAAAGACAGTCGATGTTTGTTCTTACCTCTGTAAAGAAGATCGGGATATTGATGAATTTCTTCATGGAAAAGTTAGGGTTGAAGCCATCAGAATTTGTTAGGCGCCCTAAACTGTTCTCAGTTAGTTTTGAGAGGAGAATTATTCCAAGATGGTCTGTTATCAAAGTTTTAAAGTCAAAAAAATTGTTAGAGATGCATGTGGATGTTGGTTTGTCTTTATCTGTAAGCAGCATGGATTTCAAGAAAAAATTTGTGATTCCTTATATAGATAAGACGCCTGAAGTAATGAAAGCATAACAGGGTGGGGCATGAAATTGGGATACAAAACTTTCCAAAACGTCTACTGTGGGATAGTGGTTGGAGTGGCAGACGGTATATGTTTCTGTGTCTTCATTTCAAGGACCAACCAAGAAGAAATACAACTGGGCTATCTATTGACTCAGGTTTTTACAGTAAATATGATTCAGATGATTTTGGTTGAACTTGGTTATGCAATTTTTGTTACATGCTTTATTGGTCCTGGACTATATAGTTATATCTACTTTTCTTTGCTATCAAAAATTTGTCATTTTAGATGTTGTGACATGTAGTTGTTTAATTGATTATACAAGGAAAAAGGAAACAAAGAAAAGAAGATTATGTTCTTGATGGAAATAAGAGAAATGATTTGTAAACTGTAAGTTGTTGATCAATTTTAGTCTTTTAGGAAATTGACATTTACTATAACCATTGGTGAATCATGAATGTGATGTGTTAACCACAATACTGAACGGGTATCATGCAGATTCCGATTGGTTCTACTAGAGGGGAAGACACTTTATTCAGGCACTATGAACGAAGTGGTGGGTATACAGTGAAGAGCGGGTATCGGGTTGGGCGTGCTCTAAATGCGAGCCCTAGCCCTTTTAATAAAAGTTCTACTGCTGCTTGGTGGAAAACTTTATGGAAGTTGGATATCCCTCTCAAGGTTCAGATTTTTGTTTGGAAGGCCTATCACCACTGGATTCCGACTATGGCAAACTTGGCTAGTCGGGGTGTCCCGGTAAATGGTAGATGCCCTCTTTGTTCTAGGCCAGATGAGTTGACTCTTCACGCTTTATGGGGCTGTCGGAAGTTGAAGTTTTTTCAGGTTAATTGGCTGCCAAAAAAAGCTGCTACTAGAGGTACTAAATTCAAATTTTTTTGATTGTGAGTCGGTGCTTTTCAGCTATTAACAGTGAAGAGTTGAGCCTGTTAGGTACTTTTTTTTTTTATGGAGAATTTGGTTTTTGCAAAACTATGAGTTTCATGGTTTTCCAAACCATGATGTCTCAGATGTGATGTGCTGGGCTCAAAATTTTCGTCTGATTTCCAGGAGAGTGAGGCGCCCATGGGAATTGTGGAAATTTTTTGGAGATTGCTAGGTCCGAGTTCCTATAAGATCAATTGTGATGCCGCGATGGATGAGGCTAGAGGTCTTATTGGTATTGGTGTGGTGATCCGCGACTCCACTGGTTTTGTTATGGCTTCAAGTTCTTAAAAGATTGAAGCTACCTATACTGCTCAGGTGGCGGAAACGGTTACTATCCACAGAGGTTTCCAACTTGCTGAGGATACTGGACTGACTCCGTGCATGCTCAAATCCGATGTGATTGTTGTGGTAAAATGGATTAAAGAGGGTAGCCACCTAAACTTGGTTAGTGGAGTGATTATTTTAGACATTTTGGAGCTGATTTCTTGCCTGGATGGTGTGCCTATCGACTATGTCCCTAGATTGGCGAATCAAGTTGCTCATGGCCTCGCGATGAATGCCTTGCTATGTTTTGAAGATAGTTTCTGGATGGAAGACTATCCTCCTGAGAAATGTTATTGAGGCATATATGCATGAGTAGCCCTTTTCTTGCTTTGTTTCTGTTTTGTCTTCATCAAACCAAAAAATAATAATAATAATAATATGTTGAACGAAAAGGGAGTTGAAGTACCTAAATTCCAACACCCCTCCAAGTTAAAAGTAAAAGCAAATTGTGCAAACTTCGCCTGACTTTAGACTTATAATTGCAAGCATATTCAACTTTATTTATAATTACACTAACATTCCCTACCATTAGTGGTCCATTGAATTTCTTATCCATGTTAAAGGTCCAAAATACCTGTAGTATCTATTTTATTATTTATCTAATTGAACGCTTTATCTTTAATGGATCTCACTCCATCGTACTGAGATGGAGTAAACGCTCCATCTTAGATGGAGTTTGGATGATTTTTGAAACCGGATGAGTTTTGAAACCAAATCAGAGTTGGAGTAGAGGAAGATAGTGATGATGATGATGAGTTGAGATGCAAAAGGATAAAAATAGCAATTTTTCTCCTGTAGGCACATAAGTGTGAGTATAGTTATTACACATTTATCCACATAATCACTTTTTGTCAGAAAAAGCAATGCAATTGGATCAAATATTGTTTACATGGTAAAAAGTGATGAGATGGATAAGTATGCTTACACTTATGTGTCTACAGAAAAAAAATATATAAAAAAAAAAAAAAAACCTATTTATTTATTTATTTATTTATTTATTTTGAAATTTAAGTTGAAAAGAACTTGTTGGAAAGAGTTAAACAACCACATCATCATGAATGTTATATCTATAAGTAGAAAGTTACCATCTCAACCAAAAAAAATATTTATTTGATTAGACAATGTTACGTATTAACAATGTTGATAAGAAGATATTAGTAAAATGCTTTTGGTTAAAAATGGTTATATTTCTATGAACTAACTCTAGATTCATGTACCTTCTTATCTCTCCATGCTCTTTGTTATCTAGGTACATAATTTCATACTACAACCTAATGACTTGTGGTTATATTTGTATTTCGTCTTCTAAAGATGTATGCATATCAATATCAAATTAAAAGAACATGTTATTAAGAATGAAATATATATAAATACATACCCGAGTCTACCTTTGAACACAAATTTGCTAATTACTACATCATTGTCGTTGATTGTCAAGCTCCTTATATACTTCAGAATTCTTACAATAGGCTCAATCGGTGATCGATACAATTTGTATGATTGTATGTAGCAGTCCTAAAAGGAAACTTACATTTTTTAGAATGTTATATACATTACCAAGTTGATTCTATTGAAGACGTGATCGAAATACATGTCATTATCCTATGTTTGCTTGAATCTATCTGAATTCTGGTACTGTGTGAGCCAAGGAAAAAGAGAAAAATAAAAAAGAAAAAAGAAATGAGTGAAGAAAAGAAGAGTCAAAAGAGAAAAAGTTCAAAGGAAGTAGTTAAGGATAAAGAGGTAGAAGAAAAGTTTATAATGAATGTTTTAACGCAATTATTTTGGTAACTTGTGAAATTGATTCTTAGTAGCTTTGTAAAGGTGGACCTGTCCTGTCCCGGTTACTTTATTCTTTATTCTTTTTTTTTTTTTTTTGAGTTTAGACAATCATTTACTACTACTACTACATAGGTAATTTAATTTCTTTCTTTTAAACCTAATCTTAGTCTGAATTTTACATGAAAAAAAGATTTTATTTTAATCATTATCTTTGTCTGGTTTGGTACCCTTATAATCCCATCACCTTGTTTAATTAATTATTACATATTAGGGTACCATTAATCATTTGCTTGATGTGCTAAACTAAACTAACTGCTAATGATGTCAAAAAATAAAGAAATTATTTGTCTTTTGTTTCATAAAAATAAAAAATAAAAAAACAATATCCATTTGTTTTTCAAAATAATAATGATAATAATAAAGTGTCACATCAAATTATCAAAAGCATCCTTGGGAGTAGGAAATGAAAAAGAAGGGTCCCATTTGTAATGATATATATATTATATAATCTAAAGGTGGTGGTGGTGGACTGGTGGTGGGGGGCTGTTTTAGATGGAAGATTTGGCTATGGGGTTTCAGCAAAATGCAGAGAGAATCCAAAATCCAAAATCCAAAATATAACAAAAAATGCTAACACAGCTAACCAACATGCCTGATGCCTCTTTGTCTGCGCTTTGCAAATTGCAACAACACATCCTACTATGCCGCTTTTTTTTTTTTTTTTTTTCCTTGTTTTAGTATTCATCTTCCCTACTCGCCTTTGGGCGGGCGTTAAACATATAACCTCTCCTTTAAACCCAAAATTATAACACTAAAATGATATTGTTCTCTCCAAATCTTCTTATTTTCTATTATATTAAATATAAATTAATTTTTCTTAATTTTTTATACAGTGAGACTTTTTTTTTTTAGAACTACAGATTTGAGAATTGAGACAGGGATACGGTTTGAATCCACCATATTATCGATGTAGGTTTGATGAGTACTAAAGCCTTCTTAACTTTTGATTTCAATATATATATATTCTTTTGATTTTTTTATTTTTCAATATATATATATATATATTCTTTCAATTTTAGTATTACATTAGAAAGTTAACGGTATTAAATTAACTAAATTGTGTACCGTCACTCTTGGATAAAGGTGAGCAAAAATTCAATGAATTGAACCAAACTGAATCGACAAACTAAACTCTCAAACATTTTCACCCAAACTTTTTTCACATCAGTCGCCTCTCTCACTCAATCTTATCTTAATGTTGTTGAAATGTTTATTGAAGTAGCAAAGCTAAAGTTCTTCTATGATCAAGCACCAGAAGGCATGAGAAGGCCAATAAATGCTCACTCCTATTCCTGGGGTAATGTACATCTCTTCTTTCATATTTGTCGTGCAGCTTCGATGTGTATTTATGACCATTTATGAAAGTATGAATAGATCTCTTTTTAATATCGTAAGACTTCATTTGAAATGTTATCTTTTTCAATATGAATAGACTGTATATAATCCAACAAACTCCTAACTTGATTTTTTTTTTTTTTTTTTTTTTTTTTTTTTTTAATGCTAACTATCACAAAAACCAATTTAGGTTAAGATTTAAGAAGTTAATTATCTTAATACAAAATTAAATGTTAAATGTTATACCTTTTTCTTAATTTTTTTTTACTATTAACAAATTCTAAGAGGCAAGTCACTATTGCAAAGTGGGATTAATAAGTTTGTAGAAATTGATATCGACAGACGATTGACACAGTCGGTGTCCTATTTCTAGAAATAAAAAACATGAAGAGACATCTCACCAATGTTTATAATTAAGTTATGATAAACATCGGAAGGGACTGGTTACAGTACGTAAAAAAAAGTGTTGGTATGATACCAACCGCCTTTTAGAAACAACTTTATGATTCACCCCAATATGAAAGTGGTTTTCAAATCTTAAAGTTGTTACCAAAATTAACTCAAAATTAACCCTGAGTGTTCTAAAAAATTGTTTCTATCGTACCCATATGGGTATAATAGATTAATAGCCAAATCCATGTTGGAAAATGAAGAACCGATGAAGTTGAAATTAGTCAAATAAATTGTGTAATGGGTGCGAGTGGTGATGGTGTTATAGTTTCATGGGATTCCTAAGACTACTAGAACGTGGACAGGCTGTCTAAAGGGCAGTGGGGTCCTCTGATTAGGGATTTAACCTTTTCACACTAATGACTAATCCATTTTCCAACGATAAACCAACTCTCCTGTCTCCTTTTCCTATTAAGCCCCCCATCTTTACATTTAGCCGTTATATAATTTCTTTGAAAATTACTTAATTACCATCGCTATTTTATATAGTCCACTAGGCATTAGCCAGCCAAATTGGAACTGTACCATGTGGACAATGATGCCAAGTAGCCCTCATCATGTTGTAATATATATATTTGAAGTTTGAACCCGCCGGTCAAAGATCTGTTGGAATTAGTAATTTGTAAAATAACTCCCATTATAGCAGAGATGACGAGATCAACCGCTATAAAACACAACATATGTAAAATAACTCACACTATAAGAGAAATGATGAGATCAACCACTATAAACATGATCTGTATAATAACTCTCATTACAAGGGAGATGACGAGATCAATTGCTTTAACGGCCTATAAAGTAACTTTCAATATAGGGGAGAGCACGTGCTCTTTGTGATTTTCTAGACTAATATGAGACTTGAACAAAGAGGAAATGCACAACCAATTGAATTATGAACGAACATGTATGAACAAATTATCTTTTACGAATCCAAGTAGCATGATCGATGTTTGAATGCAACTAGAATTTAATAAATCAGGGACAATAAAGTAATAAAAAAAGATTAATAGCATGTGTATTCAGGTCAAATCATATCCGTTAAAACATAAAAAGAGGGAAAGCATAAAAAAAAAAAAACGCCAAAAACCATATGATGGCACTAGCGTAATAACCAGCAGAATCCAAGGACAATAATTTCATTTCACAGAAATCAATATACAAACAAAAACAAACAAACCTACATTGCATTTACTTAAACAATTTTCAGTCTCTCTCACTCACAACACAAATCACAAATGCAGAGACAGAAACCAACCAACACCTTCCATTCTCCAGTCTTGGCTTGTCCTTCTCTCTTCTAATAATAAAGCACCACCTCTCCTCCACCACCGTAGCACTAAATGCGTTATCGCTTTTGCTCTGCTACGGCCTCTGTTTTTCTCCATAACATGGTCCACCACTCTCATTATATCACACCACCATAAATTCATACAAACAACTCTGCTTCTCTCTCCTAAATAAACTTTTGCTTCTCGGGCTGTTCTTTGTTTTGCTACAATACAAGCTTTACTCGAGAGACATTCCTTGGATCCTGAGCTGAGCTTGTTTCGTGTTTCGTGTTTACCATTGTTATGGGATATATATTTTGTCTTCCCAGGAAGAGTTTTCTTTGTCTTCTATAGCATTTGCTTCTTTGTAGACTTCGTTGAATTTGGTTGACCGAGGAGTGTTTAGACTTTAGAGTGACAATTTCGTTAGTCTTACTAAATTTGTATCCAAGGCTGGATTTTGAGGTTTGACTCTCATGAAACTTCTTTCAAGCTTGTTCAAATTTATAAGAGTCAACCGATTTTCCAGGTAAAATCACTTCTGGAGCTCTCTTTTAGATATATTCTACGTAAAATCTATCTTGGGTTGGTTTCTGTTCTTCTTGAGATTAGTAGTACGTCTTTCTCCATTTCTAGGATTTGTGAAATTTAGAGCTTGGTATTTGATAAAGTTGTTCAATGGGATACTTGTACTGGTTTCTTCTAGTGTTTGTTCCATGGGTTTTGCTTATCCCGAGTACCCATGAATTGCAAACCTCTCAAGTTCAAGTTTTGCTCCAGTTAAGAAAACATTTAGAGTACCCTTCATCGTTAGAAATTTTGGAAAATTATGAGGGAGACCCTTGTAATCTGACTTCAACTGCACACATGAGCATTACTTGTCAGGGAAACTCTGTCACTGAGCTTAAAATTGTAGGAGATAAGCCTGTAAAGGTTAGTGATTTCAATGGACATGCGATTCCCAACCAGACATTGTCTGAGAGTTTCTCTATTGATTCTTTTGTTACTACATTGACAAGGTTAGCAAGTTTAAGGGTTCTTAGTTTAGTGTCTTTGGGGATTTGGGGACCACTTCCTGATAAAATTCATAGGTTATCTTCACTTGAAGTGTTGGATTTTTGCTCCAACTTTATGTCTGGTTCCATTCCATTTGGGATATCAAGATTGGATAAGCTTCAAATTTTGGCAATGGACACAAATTTTTTCAATGGTAGTGTTCCTGATTGGTGGGATTCATTGTCGAACCTCACTATTCTGAGCTTGAAGGGTAATCAATTGAAGGGTCTGTTTCCTACTTCAATTTGCAGAATTACTTCACTAACTGACATTGCCATGTCTCAAAACGAGCTTTCTGGTAAATTGCCTGACATGAGTACCTTAACTAGTCTTCATGTATTGGATTTAAGAGAGAATAAGTTGGATTCTGGACTACCTGTACTGCCAAAAGGGCTGATTACGATTCTCCTTAGTAAGAACTCATTCTCTGGTGAGATTCCTGATCAATTTGGTGAATTGGATGTGCTTCAACACCTTGATTTATCATTCAATCATCTGAGTGGGACACCCTCCTCTGCCTTGTTTTCTTTGCCAAACATCAGTTATTTGCATTTAGCATCTAATATGCTAAGTGGGTCATTTCCATACTATCTTAGTTGTGGCAGTAAACTTGGGTTTGTTGATATATCTGATAACAAGTTAATTGGGGTACTTCCTCCTTGCTTGGACAGTACTTCAGATAAGATGGTTGTTAAATTTGGTGGTAATTGTTTGTCCACTGATAGCCAACATCAGCATCAGGAGTCTTATTGTAGAGAAGCCAGCACGAGTAAACAATCAAGAGTTAGAGACATAGGAGTATTAGTAGCTATCATCGGAGGAGCTGTTCTTTTTATTGTGCTTTTGGGATCCGTGCTTCTCATTTTGTGTAGACGATATTGCTCAAGAGTGAAATTTGAACGGCATACAAGGCCAAAGGTTGTGCATGATAATCCGCCAACCGGGGTTTCCTCTGAGGCCCTTACAAATTCCAGTAAGTTGTATATTGATTTTCTTTTTTGGTTATTTCTTTCATTGAATAAAATTGGAGATTTTTGTCAATGTTTTAACAAAATAAAATCTACATAAAACAAACTATTAGTAGAGAATTTATGACGAGTATGTAATCCATGGTTTGGAGTTAATGAGGTCTTTTAGCGCTTAATGTTTTTTTCTTCTCTGTTCAGGGTTAATATCTCAAGTGGCAAAGCTTGGGACACAAAGTTCCTCGGTATATAGATGGTTTTCTTTGGAAGAGTTGAAGGAAGCCACAAACAACTTTGATTCATCCTCATTTATGGGGGAAGGTTCTAAAGGGAAGGTACTATAAGAAACTATTGTAAATTTGTGAACTTTAACGATATTTATTTTCTCCTGGCCTGTACTACGGAATTAGATGATTGAGTGATCACTTGTCTGAAGTGGCCAATTTTATAGTTAAACTTAGTTTGCAATCATGGCACCATGAATATGAATAGATTTTTTTTTTTTCATAATGAATAGATATATTCTGCAGTAGTGCAGTGGGAAGAAAGAATCACTTTTTGTGCAGCTCGTTATTACTTTTGATTGGAAGCTAACTACACATGTTGAGTACCTATATGCATTTTGCTCCTTTTTCATGAGAACATTATTGTGGCAGTTACCTATGTCAATTTCGTTATGTATTTTTCAGCCAGATGCATCTTAAATTATCTTGCTTTTGATTTTCAGCTTTACAAAGGAAGATTGGAGAATGGTACCTATGTCGCTATTCGATCTCTCACTTTGTTGAAGAAATATTCCATTCAAAACCTTAAAGTTCGGTTGGATTTTCTTTCAAAGCTTCACCATCCACATTTGGTCACCCTGTTGGGTCACTGCATTGAGGCAAGTGGACAAGATGATTCTAGTGCCAACAAAATCTTACTCATATATGAATACGTGTCTAATGGGAACTATCGTACCCATCTGTCAGGTCAGTAGCATTATGGTGAGCATGAAATTACACATCTACATTATTCACACACACAAGAAACAACCACAAATTTGATGAATCATGTCTGCTTGTATGCATTAGAGATTTAGAGGTCACAGATATTCATGTCTTCTGCACTGTTTCTAAAATTTACATGTATAAATACAATCTGGAGGCTTTCAGTTAATTGGGAACTACAAGTATAGTGCTTTAATTTAGCTGAATTTAGGCCAGTAGTTTTTGGGAAAGAAATAGTTGACCTTTGTCAGGTTTCTACACTTTGAGATGGCCTTACATGTTTAACAAAAAAAAAAGGGAAGGTAAAGGAATGAAAACCGCTCAGAACAAAGTGGATGGACCTGACGGTTTGACCTTGCTTTCCCTTACAGACTTTAAACAGGAGTTGGGGACTTCAAAACACAGACTTAAGTAAGATACATATATCTATATTTTCTTATATGCTACTACTATGACCTTAAACCTTTATTGATTACTCGTCTTATGAATCAAAGGCTTTTGACCTTTACTCGGCATCATTATGCAGAAAATTTTCCTGAGAAGGTTCTTAAGTGGTCAGATAGATTGGCGATTCTGATTGGTGTTGCAAAGGCTGTACATTTTCTACACACTGGTGTGATTCCTGGTGCTTTTAACAATCGATTAAGAACAAATAATATATTGCTTGATGAGCATCAGATTGCAAAGCTGAGTGACTATGGGATGTCTATCGTCATGCAAGAAAATGAAAAACTTGAGGTATACTTCCTGCCTCGTTAGTCATTACAGAATTTCATTGATCTAGCAATGGGTATCTTTGTTCTAATTGTTACTTTCTATTCTTTTTGTCTTCTGTAGGTAAAAGGAGAAGGCCCAAAATCATGGTATGGATCCTTACTAAATATTTCATGTTAGAGGGATATTGTAACTTTAAAAACAGTTAGGGAACTTGCTAATTTTGGAAGCTACTGCCATTAATCTATGCAAAAATTAAAACTTAAAATAAATAAAAAATGCAGGACATTTCAAATTTCAATTAGGTTGCAAATAGAAGATGCATTAACAAATAATTCATATTTTACGAATGTCAAGTTACTACTAAACCCAAAGCTTAAGCTTGTAAGGGTCCAAATAATAGTTTTACGTTACTACCACCTCCTCCATTTCTATGATTATTTATGTCATATATCTGATGTCCAGGATTTGACTATTTTTGTTAATAGTCTTGTATAGTCAGCTTGAAACTGTTAAGCAGCCTGTGGCTGAAAGACTAAGAAGAAATCTTATGGCTAAAACTTGAAAAAAATATACTGAAATTTTCCCTCTGTGTTGAGACTCATTTAGTTAGAGTTTTGTATATAAAGTTAACTTTGTTACATCCTATTGCAGCCAAAAAACCAAGCAAGAGGACGATGTTTACAACTTTGGATTTATATTACTCGAATCTCTTGTTGGGCCTATAGTAACTGGAAAAGGAGAAGCGTTTCTGCTCAATGAAATGGTATGAAAAAGCTTTTATTTGTTCATGGAACATTAGCATTACAATACTCGATGACAATTCTTGGTTCTTACCTTTGTTTCGTAACTTAAGCCAATCCAGATGAATGAGAAATATTTTAGTGATTAGGCTGCCTATTAGATACATTTTTTCTAAACTTCAAGTTGGCTTACATTAGATATGGTGTCATAATTCACAGGCATCCTTCGGCAGCCAGGATGGTCGAAGACGAATTGTGGATCCAGTTGTGTTAACTACTTGCACCCAAGAGTCATTATCTATTGTGGTATCTATTACAAACAAATGCATATGTCCCGAACCATCATCCCGTCCCTCGTTTGAGGATGTCCTTTGGAACTTGCAGTATGCATCTCAAGTCCAGGCCACAGCAGATTCTGATCAAAAATCGGATTCTACATCATAGTCACGAGTCATGATAAGCCTCCTCCAACATTGACTGACAATGTATGTTTATATTTAGTCCCTTTCTCTACATGATATGTAAAGTTTGTAAATGTCATTTTTTATTGCTTGACCTTGTATATGCCTAAGTATATGTTTTTTTAGAATAGAGTTGTTATTGATGCGTTATCCTTTTCTACATAGCACTTGAAAATGATGAGAGATCTTGAAACTGAAGTAACATAAACTAAAAAGAAGATTGCAATAAAAATAAAAAGATTATTCAGGTGATGAGATCATCAGAGAACTTGAATAAATTCAAATCTTGAAGAAGTAGAAAATTCATACAAGATTTAGTCATCTTCAGGTGAATTGTTGTAAGGTTGCTGATGGGGGTTGAAGAAGCCCTCCAGGAGAAGAGTGGTTGGTGATACTTTGAAGTCACGCAGCCTCCTGATTTATTATATTCCTTTTATTGCTCTGTTGGTTATGATTTATGAAAACATTATTCATTTGTTGAGTGGCTGTTGCTGAACCCTCCAAATTAATTCTTGAAGCTTAAAATACAAGGGCAGGCGGCAGTAGGGCAGTCAAAATCCAACCTCAAAAGTGAAAAATACATCACAAAGATCTGATAAAATTAGGAAATTTTACAGAAGTTTATAATACATAATCATCTTCTTCACTTCAGCGATGTTGGTTTGAATCATATATTTATCCATTAAATCGCAATATATGGGGAGATACCTCTCAATAGTGAGAGTTGAATTTAACTAGATTTACATTCAGGACCGTGTTTGTAATGGTTGATCTCGACATGTCCTAATAGACACCTTATCCGATTGATGTCCGATTTAAAAAAGGAAAAGAAAAAAAAGTTGGCCAGCCATATCTGCTTTGATCATCCAGAGAATGACATTTCAACACTCCTCTCTCCTGTTTCCAACCATAAACATATTTTGCTTTGATTTAAAGCTCATGTTTCTTGTTAATTAGTGCATAATCAGCTATTGTAAATATATGATTATGATATCTCATCTACCCAGCCAGTACATCTTGTGCAAATTACTCCTGTGTTGATGATCCTCTATTAACTATTAGTTCAACCATTAACTATAACAATATTTAATTAATCGGAAAGATAACTGCATTAAATAAGGACATGTAACATGTTCAAAAATTATCATGTGTTAGATTTCCTTATGTTTTTTCATATGAAATCCCAATTTACACATGTACAAATGCGGGAACTTACGTAATCCCGCACCTGATTGATTCGGATAACATGTTTATTAAAATTGGGTATTTGATAGCAAATTTCAGCCCAAGAAATCAAAAGCCTAAAAATTAAGAGGCTCTGCTGAGTGCTGAGTGCTGGTGATGGTAGCGTGGGCTCCACTCACGGGCTTGGTGTTCTTGACCGAGCAACAGAGCAGTGTCGGCGAATAAAGCCAGCCAACATTGCCTGAAAACGACGCGCAACCACACTAAACACTATAACCCACGCGCACCATCCAATCATACGTAGGATTGTCGGGATGTCAATGGTAGGTAATGGGGATGCGTTTCTATTACTCTCCACGATACTAATTTGTATAAGGAATACTATCCCAATGAATACCCACCTTAATGTGAGTACGAGAATTTTTTATTAGGGATCGATTTTTTACCTATATCATTATTATTCCATTAATGTATTTTTTAATATATTTTTGATAAAAATTATATAAATATTATTAAATAATATAAAAATAATAGTATGAAGGGTATATTATATATAATGATATGGAATACTAACTTTTTTATGTTGACCTCATTTGTCACCAATGCAGTGCCACCAGTGTTTGCACACTACAAAACAGATGCCAATATAGGTTAATATTGAAAACAGATTATATTAACCCTACCACTCTTATTTTCCAAATCGGGTTAATTAAAATCTATAAGATGATGACAATAGACAGCAATAACCACTTAAGCATTACTTCAACAGGTTGAAGTCAAGATTTGCCTAATTAAACATACATGACACTTAAGCCTCCTAAACCCACCTTCACCATCAGACAACTAAACAAATGCTTAGTTTGACATTGTTGTGCTGTGGGGAAAATTGTCTTTTGTTCTGCTGTGTAGAGAATTGTTTTTGGATTTGCTGTGAGAAAAATTAACTAACTGTTTGGTAAACTGATTTTTAAAAGTGTTGTGAGAACCAAAAACAATTTCAATGTGTTTGATAAACTATGAGTAAAAAGTGTTTGACCCTGTAAAATTACTAAAAATGACATGAATGAATATCAAAGATGTTTTGAAAATAAATAATTTGTTTTATTTTTGTGTGACCATAACACATTATTACTTTTTTTTTAATCTATTGTTATAAATATTGTGTATGTATTAATAATCTATTGTCTTTTCATTACTGCTTCCTGGGTAGCAGTTTTCTAAAAGCTACAAAATATAGCTTCTCAAAATTGTTGTTAGGGAAGCTAAAAGTGACCAAAAGTGATTAAAAACATTTCCCTGAAATTTTACCAAATACCTTAGGTCTAGTTTGAAATCACTTTTTGTCCCAAAAGTAATTCATGAAGTATTCCCAAACTGGGTCTGTGTCCCTTGTCTTAAGAAGAAATATAGATATTTTTTGAAAAAAAAAATATCAGTAGCAAAATTGATTGAGGTCAATTTTATAATTTTTTTTAATTGATTGAGGTGAATTATATAAATTTTTTGAATTGATTCAGTTTATGGTATATATTTTGATATTAGAGAAACCAAATCATCTATTTATTGAGTAGAACTTTTAAAAAAATAAAAAAAAAAAAAACTTTTGATTGTATAAATTATAAAAAAGGTGTTAATGGTGTATTTTTTAAAATATCTTTTTGTTTTGTAAATTATATATATAAAAAAAGTGTTGATAATGTATTTATAATGGAAGAGTTGTTTGGTGGAATATCTAAAATTTATAAAGGGTAGTTGAGACAATTCAAATGTTTTAAAAAAACTAAAAAAAAAAAAAAAAAAAAATTCTTTTTTTTAATATTAATTTTACCGTCAAATATGTATTATGCTAAGTTTAAATATGTGTGGAAAAGTGTACCAGGGCATTAAACCTATATGTAAGCATGAGTACAAAAGCAACATGTTACATTATGCTAAGTTACTTCCATTTTTATCCATGGAAGAGTGTATGGAAATATATAATGTTTGTACAATTACAAATATGCAATAACATTATATATACAGTAGAACCCCTCTAAATTAATATTTTTGGGACCCATCATTGAGTATTATTTTGTAAAAATATTAATTTAGAGAGGTTATTAATTTAAAGAGACATTGTAAAGTGTTATTTTGTTTTAGAAAATGTGTGGACGTCAATTTTCTTGTTTAAGGAAGATTCACTTTCAGAATTCCTTGTTTAGTCGGTTTTCTACTTCAGAGAATTTTTTTTTTTTTTTTTTAGAAGGATTCCTTGTTTAGAAAATATTTATTAAGAAAACTTTCAATTCTTTTTCAGAATGTGATTACTTTGAGACCAATGATACTCATTATATAAATAGTGAGGCTTATTCTTTGGTTGTATATAACAAGAGAGATCTCAAGATATACCTAAAAATTATATTCATAATGGCTCTTCAAAATTCTTTTTTTTTTTTTTTTTTTTTCTTTGTTATAAGTTATAACAAGAGGTCAATTTAAAAGATGACGGATAATGTAAAAAATATCAAACATGGTGGCTTTATGCAAACTAGTATGTTGAAGTACTTTTCTAGTTCTTGATTATTATGTATATATTTTGTACTTTTATGGAATTATTAATTTATACAACAGCCGGGGTCGAAATTTTATACAGAGTTTCAAAAAGAAATTATTAATTATTACGATAGAGGGGCTTATTAATTTTTTACACTGGCCCAAGTCGAGACCATGATTTTTTATTAATTTAGAGAGGATATTAATTTATAGGAGATTAATTTACAGGGGTTCTACATATATGATGTTAAAATTTAAAAGCATTAATATACAAGATTCTAGGTGTGAAATTATGTAGTGTTATTGCAATAACATTATATAACATATTATATATATATATATATATATATATATATATATTTATTTATTTATATGAGTGGTTCTTTTATAAGGATCCATCATTTTAATTTCGATAAGGACCACAATAAAATCAAATCGATTTGAATGAATTTTGATCTGAATTTTTTTGTGGATGATAAGTTTATTGAAATCTAACTCTAAATAAAATTTGAATTTTTTTTTCAAGTGTTAGAACTATTTATCCCGATTATTTCAAATATGAAGTCATCAGAAAAATGGGTGAAATATAGGAAATTTAAGAAAAATAATTTTAGTGCTTCAAAAATTCTTTAATTTTATTCATAGTTAGATTTCAATGAACTTATCATCAACAAAAAAATTCAGATTAAAATTCATTCAAATCGATGTAATTTCATAATGGTTCTTACCGAAATTAAAATAAGAGATTCCTTATGAGAGACTCACTATATATAGTTGCATATTTGTAGTTATAATTTAACATTATAACATATTATATATATATTATAACTATAAATATGCAAAAAAACATTAATATGCAAGATTCTATGCGTTCTATTTTGTAGCGTGGAAAAGTAGGATGATTATTGAAGTAGATACATTTTAATGTTCGAAAGATTTAGTTTCTTTTTTTTGTATGTCAGGGGATCTATACCACACGTTGATGTTTTTTTTTAAAAAAACGCAATTAAATGTTTTTGTATTCCTTTTATCAAAATTTTAATGATCAATATTAAACTTATGATAAAAAGTGGTGGTCCAAGCTTCTAGTTTTTTTTTTTTTTTTTTTTAACAATATCAATTAATTCAGGACCAAGTATTTTTTTAAAAGCTTTCGTTATTAGTAGGATTCGAGCCGCTGACCTGAGAGTCATTTGTCCAAACTCCAAGCTCGTCCAGTTGGAGATGGAAATTATTTCATAGAAAAATAGTTAATGGAACAAGCATATAAATGATCTATATAAACACAATTAGAAACAAAGAACAAAGAAAGTATCCGAGATCACACAAGACTTTACCAAACAAAAGCACAACCAAAATCCGTTTCATGACTCACGAGCAAAAGCAATAATAGAAGTACATAACACATACATATATTTTAAAAAGTTTTTTTTTTTTTTCCTGTGATGTTAAGATGACAATAAAACATAATTAATAATAAATAAAAAAAGAGAATAAAACAGGAAAACTAGAGAGCAAAATTAAGAAATAATTGATTTAATCCCATAAAAATACAAACCCTAACCAGAGAGACGATTTGACGGAGCTGGAGACTGAAGTCGCCGGAGACAAAAGAGAGGAGCGGCTGAGAAAACAGAGAGAAAGTCAGCTTGATCGATATCTATGGCTCGTATTCGATAAGAGCTATTGAGCTAAAGAGATAAGACAAATGTAGTGGTGCAAAGTGCAATGCATGATCGACATTTGATAGACCCAGTAGCAAGCTAAAGTAGCGGACTCTTCCCCTCAAAAAAAAAAAAAAATTGAATATCGTTAGTCCACATATATAGGATATTAAACCGATAAAAACAAGTACTACACTTGATCTTAGTCAAAAGGACACGTTTAGCTCCTTCACTTGTTCTGCCAACATGGGACTCGAAACAAACTCCATTCCTTTAGAATTGATAACTGTTGATGTTTGGGGTCCAACAGATGTCTTGACTTTAAAAAGTTCGTATACTAGCTATATATGTCAGTTTTTTTGATGCTTGTACAAGGTACACATGGTCATGGATTTGTTTGTTAAAATCAAAATATGAATTAAGTTAAACAAGCCTTGCTTATTTTTGTAACTCAAGTAGAAATTCAGTTTTTAAGGAAGATAAAGGTATTGCAATAGGACTAGCTGTGGAAATTAAAGAATTTGAAGTCCTCAAATCAGATCTTTAAATAAGTGGTATTATTTTTAGATGTTTGTTATATCTTCCGGAGAATTCTGGTGCAAAACTTTCTCCTTTTTTCTTTCATTTTCAGATTTTCTTAGACATTTTCCTGAGAAAAGCTTAAGTTTGATAATAAATACTGCTTTTTCCAAGAAATTTTCATTACTACTATTTTAATGCGTATGTGGCACACCGTCCAAGCCAAGATTTTCTCCTTTTTCATATATAGTTCCCGCATTCTAAGGCATTAGTTTATAAATAACCATTCATTATTCTCAAGGAGTACTTTTGAAATTTAAAGGCATAGTTTGTTTTCCCCTTAAAAGGCTGTGTATTTTATATTATCAAGTACTGGTCAATCATAAGTGACCAACACATGCTTTTTTAATGCTCCCCAACAACATTTATAATTACATTATCCAGTTTCTCTATTATGCTACTAGGGTTTCTGATATCCCTGGTTATTCATTTAAAAGTTGCAGAATTACAAGAAAATTCTTGATCATCTTGATGATGGATTGATGATCAATGAGTTAACTCCACACCAAATTAATTAATCAACTGTTCCAAAGTGTATAAGATTTGTACTCCTTATTATAATTTATTTAATTAATTGTTTTGTTGTTAACATCGGTTGTTAGGTGAGTTTTTCTCTGGTAGGTATATTATAAGCATATATATTTATAATATACTAATCCACCTCATCATTTTTTACTAAAAAAAACTGTACAATTGAGTTAAATAATGCTTACATGATAAAAAGTAATAAGATTGATTAATGTGATATAAAATGTTCATAGTTATATACTTACTAGAGTAAAACTCGCCTAACAAATGTTAACAACAAAACAATTAATTAAATAAATTATAATAAGGAGTACCAATCTTATACACTGGCACAAGTAGGGCTGAAAGTGTCCCCAGGTGCAATCAAAAACCGCACTCATTGCCACCAAAGACATTATTTTATGGCTTTGCTTTTGACGAGTGGTTTTGCTTTGTCCTGTGAATTACCACTTTCTCTTTCTAATTCTGAGATCATATTTTCGCAAAGACGAGACTGCAATTCATGAGGATACATTTTCTGGGAACATTTTCTCATCACCTTGCATTAATTTTGGTCAACATAAAGAATATCTCTGAAACCATTTCACCACTCTCCCACTACTTTGAACATCATCAAGCACTATAATTTCTATTGCAAATAATTATTTGCTTATCCTTTTTGACCATTTTGAATGGAAATTCAGATTTGAAGTATAATAATTTAATAAACGACTAATGAATAAATATATTGTATATAGATTTTCGCTAGCCACATTTTCTCAATTCGTTACTGTGCGCTATCTGAAATATCTCGTATTAAATTCGGTTAACGATTGAGTTTGAAGCATATATACTCTACTTTCCACTACTGTATATGACCAGTATGCTCTTAGGTAAGGCAATACATAACATAGAAGGTTCATTTAATAGAAATTATTGACAATTCACTATGGATAGCCAAAAAAAAAAAAAAGGGTAAATTGACCGCATTAAAATTACCTTTTAAGGAGATTCATTTAATAGAAATTATGATTTTGATTTATATCTTGGGTGCTGATATTGACACCCATAAATATGATAAACACACCCATATTTTAATAAAAAAATTTAATTACAAAAATATCCAAATATAAATTTACTAATAAGGACAAATTAGTTTAATTAAAAATAAACCAAAAACTATGTACACCTATTAATTACACTCATATCTTAGACTATATCTCTTTATTAAAAATAAAAAATAAAAAATAAAAAATAAAAACTTAAGATAAACCCTATATTATGAGAAACCCTAATTTTGATGATAAACCATAATTTAAAAATAATTCGCACGAGGAAATAAGGGTATATAGCACTTTTTCATTTTTGACTTGTACAATTATCACATTTTAATAACTCTTATTTTAATAGCACCAAAAATGAAATTTGGGCAAAAATACTCCCCAGCTTCTTTTCTTTTCCCCTATGTGTCCTTAACCTTCTTTTTTTTTTTTTTTTTTTTTTTTTTCCAAAACCTCCATTGATGAAGCTTCAATGGAGCTGACACGCCGACCGGCAAGTTGACCAGCAAAACCATCGAGAAAACGTTTGTCGAGTGCCAATCATTGTAACCGAAGTGTTCGTTTACATTTTCGAGTTGTGTAGAGAGAGAAACGAAACCAAAACCAAAACCAAACCATCGCGAATCTTCATCATTCGATCTATAACAATCCGTCCCGAATCTGACGAAATCGATGGCGTCAATGAACTCGGCATCGTTTGATCTTCCAAATCCAATTATCTCCGGAGTCAACCGGCACCGTCGTCGGATCGTCACTGTCACCGTCACTGTCACCAATGTTGGAGGTCGAACAGAATAAGTCCCGAACAAACTTGAATTAAGTCTCAACATGCATTAATAAGTCTCGAAAACTTATGAATAAGTCTCAAATTTGTAAATTAAGTCTTGAATTTAACCTAATAAGTCTCGAAAATTCGCGAAACTGAAAATAAGTCTCGAATTTTCGAGAAAAAAAATACAAAGGAAAAAAGTAAGTGGGGGTATTTTGGTCTCACCATCTATTTTGGTGCTATTAAAACAAGACTTATTAAAGTGGTGCTATTAAAATAAGACTTATTAAAGTGGTACTATTTGCACAAGCTCTCCCCCAAAAAGTACTATTTAATTTTTGAACCCTAATTAGCACAAGGTCATATGCCGAACTTTTATTGTTGAATAGCATAATATGCCAGAGATGTTCCAATGTATAGCAACTAAAACTGGACTATTTGAAGGAAACTTAGGGTTGATTTGGGACCTGCAACTACATTTCTGAGCATTTACAATATTTTTGTTTTGTTATCTTTACTGTTTTTTGTTGTTATTAATGTTTGAATGATTTAAACTTTCTATTCTTTTTAGAAGAAAAGTTATGCAATTTTTAATACATGAATTTGAATGTATTTTACTGGGATTTTTCTTTATTTTATAAAACATTTGCAGAACACCTCACCACATGCATAAACTGCTGCAGTTTTATTACTATTGAATTCTAAAGCACTTCAAATCAACCCTAGGTTTTTTTTATTTATTTTAATTTTTTTTTATTAAAAAGAACTCCGTTTATTCATTGCTTTTTTTTTTTTTGCTTGCTTATTGAGTTTTCACGTATTTACAACATCAAGCCTTGTATTATATAAAAAGATTAATTTTGTTTTTATTTTTATTTTCGAACTTAAGAATTTATTATTTGTGAAACTAGGTGTGTTAATAACTTAAGAGTGTTTATAAATAAAATCTATTAAAATGAACACATTTATTTAAATAAGGGTATTATTGGTATTAAGATGGGTGTCTATAGTAATGATTTAATTTTAAATTTTAGATATGAGTTTGTTTATCATATTTATAGGTGTCAATATATGTACCCTTATATCTTTCAAGGTATTAGATGCACTAGGGTTCCATGGATCGATTTATTAATCACATCTCTGAATTCATATCTTATATATAATGATTTTTAATTACATTAAATAAATAAAAAATTATTAAATACAATAATTTATGGATCAGGCCATATTTGGATGATCTAATCTGCTAGCCATAAATTAAGTATTTAAGTTAGAACCATATATGGTTTAGCTAACCCAAATACATTTAAGTTATATATATATATATATATATATATATAAATAAATGTTCAAGTCAGTATGCACTGATATAACTTCATCGGTATGTTGGATGTGGACCATTAGATTTACATACTTTGACTTAAAGTATATGCATTTGTCAAAACTTTTCCATAATTAATGGTCCACATGCATTGATATTGATATAGTTACATCAGTACGCACACATATAAGACATGAGAATGTGTGTATATATATATATATATATATACTATATTGATTCATATATGGTGCAATTATTTTAGAAATGGAGACACCAAAAGCTTAGAGGTGGACGTGTGGTTAATTGCACCACTTTTTTGGGTTAGGTTCAAAGATGATGATGACAACTCCTTCCAGCGTCGAGTTTCTAGTGATGTATTTGATGTCACCATTGAATTAGCTCGTTTATGGGTGGAGCCAACAAAGCCTTATAGCTTGTGGTTTAAACTTGGTTCAGAATCCTCTTAATCATTCTCATTGGAATTTATATTTAAAAAATTAATATTTCAGATACGGATTAGCTAACCCATATCAACCTCTCAACTTCCATTCGTTTTCAGAATGCATGCATCTTTATAGAGAGATAGAAATTAATTACTGTGGCACGTCTACTGGTTGCAAAATTGGCAACATTGTGACTTTAGAATTGTACTAGGAAGAATATGAAGGTGACCAATCATATATCGATCTCATGATCATCAAGAAAAATATATGTCCAATGATCAATATATATATATATATATATATATGTATTTATATATATTTATATGAATGGCTCTTGAATTTTTAAACCAATTAAACACCACGATATATAGTACGTATTAGAATTATTAGATCATAAAAAATATAGTTAATTATTTTACACGCTAAACATTGTTTTACAACACCTAAACCAACTTTAATATCCACAATGATAGTGGATTACGACTTTAATTAATAATAAGCTTACGTGAGCAAGAACAAACAATATGCGTGCTACTTATTATTATTCTAAAGAGAAATCACCCACCCATCACTATATTTTATGAAGACAAAATGCTGTGATCAATCGATGTGAGAAGATTTTATATACAACCAATATAATTATAATTAATAAAACAAAACTAATTAAATATAGAAATAATTAAGTATACTTGTTGTGGGGGTGAGAAATTTTTGAAGGAGAGAGCGATAAAGAGGATGATGAGCTTATCCATTTTGAGCCAATCAAATGAAAATGTGTTGGTAATGACCTCATGAAAGAATTTGGAAGGAAAAGTTGGGTTGTTTGAGTGGGGAGAAAGTGGAGACAATGGTACAGGTGATGGTACCAAAAGTTGCAAGTTTCATATGTGATTGATCAATTTATTATATTTATAAGCACAAGAAGAAGAAGAAGAAGAAGAAGAAGAAGATGATGTAGTGGCCGGCCGGTGGTCACATACAATTTTCAGGAAACTTCTGTCAGATATTGCCACTTCAAACAATATTTGAATTTGGGCAATCATTTGATTATATAATTAATATCCAACACCAAATACATGTGTAAAATATATACTATGCTCCACTAACGTACAGTATTTATCTACTTTATTTCATCATGGCCAAATACAGGAATTTGATCTACTTTCATCAAGGTATCGTGACTAGCTACACGTATCGAAGCTTGCACACACACTTCTTGCCAGCCTGGTTTGGTAACAATAGACGCTGCTAATATTTGAGGTTAATTAATTTGAGTTTCCGTTAATCAAATACCGAGAATCAACAAAGCGTGGGGTGTGCGTGAGTGTACGAGAAGGGTGTGGGTGGATTGAGTTGAGTTGACAGGTTTGTGGTTGTGGAAATAAGTGGAAGTGTAGGTGGTGCAGGCGGCACCAAGAGGCACACTTGGGGGGTGAAAATGTACCCACAAAACTATATATGTGAACTCGCTCGCTGTGGTTCAAAACGAAATGGTTGGCTGTTCAATCGAGTCCCCCTCCGTACCTACCACTTTTTTGGTGCCCTTCGCTTCTATGTCTGCATTTTAGCCATAGCTAAACCTTAGCCTAGGCATGTATAATATCAAAGTTATTCATTTTAAAGACGACTACAATTCGATCTTTTCTGCTTTTTCTTTTCACTACTCTTTTGTTTTTTCCTGTAATGGTAGGACCACAGATTTTACAATATTGCTGAACCCACTCAGCTAATGATTAATCACATCACAGCATATTTATATGTGTATCATGAGTTTGTGATATAAAATAATATAATATATATACGGTCTCATTCTGACCGATGTGCACTGATATAACTACATCGATATTAATATATGTGGACACACTGATTATGAAGAAGTTTTGACAAGTACATACACTTTGAGTCAAAGTATGTAAATCTAATGGTCTACATCCAACGTACTAATGAAGTTATATCAATGCGCTATAACTTGAACAATATTTATATATATTATATAGTTCCAATATCCAATCTTAGTCAGGAGAGGAAACGATTTACACAGCTAAATTATGCTTGATGCATGTTGACATGTTGTTCGGTTGGTATAATATGGTAGCTTTTAATTACATACAAGTTATCACATGGTCATAATTATATAATAAGTATTGATGCTGCTGACCTCCCGCAAATGTTTAGGGTATACGTTATCGACGGAAAAATATACCAAAAAGGAAAATATTAATTACATCTATTGTCTTAATCAATGCAATAAATATATATTTGTAGTAAGAGTGGTGCTATTGGCATACTCTTACTTGTCTATTTATACCTCACTTTTTTAATTATTTAGTATTTTTTTTAAAAAAAAAATTACTAAAATAGACATACAAATTTTTTATTTTAAAAAAAATTATATAAAGTAAATCTAATAAAACCCCACATTCCTTTTCAAAAAAAAAAAAAAAAGGTTCTTTTAATCCGTTTTTTGAAAAAAAAAAAATTTCCTTAATTCGATCCAAGAAAACAAAGAAGAAGAACCAAAGGATGAGAAATTTCGATCTGGCCTATCTTCTTCAAGAGAGAATGGAACCAGAATTGGCCATTCCAGGTCGACTTCGCCGTTACCGGTGCCATCATCACTAAAATCTCTCTTGGTTTAACCAAAGAGGATGCAAAGAATTCTAAATTCATCTAGAGGCACAAGAAGTAGAGGTGGTCACGGTTCGGTTTCGGTTCCATAGCTGTCCAAAACCAAAACCAAAACCGTAACCGAAAAACCAGTTTGGTACACAGTTTCTAACCGGCGGTTTTTCGGTTTCGGTTTCGGTTTCGGTTTTTCAATTTTTTTTCAAAAGAAGTGCCATGTGACAGCTTATGATTAGTCAAAATTTATTTATTTTTTTTTTTTAAAAAAAACCGCCATTTTTTGGCGCTTTTTGACTCACCCAAACCGAAACTGTAACCGGTTTTGAAACCATCGGTTCCGATTTTGGTTTTGGGGCGGTTTTTGGCAATACGGTTTCGGTTAAACCATAGGTAAAACCGTCGGTTTAACCGAAACCATGGCCTCCTCTAACAATAAGTGAATTTGCCTGCCGAACAATCTTGCATTGACGATCTAAAGCATTTCTGGATTTTTACATGTTTTTCTTTCTCAGTAGAACTATCCTAGCACTGTTAATGGATGATGTAGAGTAATTTTGTTGGTACATGTTAGACTGTTGCTTGCAATCTTGTTGAAAACAGATTTTCAATCATCTGAACTTGTTTATTCAAGAGCAACTGAAAATAATAGTCTGTTTAATAATTACTCCAAGAAGATGGGAAAAAAAAAAAAAAAAACTCTAAAAAAAGAAATAAGAAGAAAAATTAAATTCGTTCATGTGAGATGAGAGAAAGACGATATCATAAAAAAAAAAATAGATCTAAGATAGATAGAGAGATTACAGATGAAGTGTATTAAGTTTGAAAAATAAGTAAAAAAGATAGTTTGGAAATAAATAAAATAAATTAATAAAACCATTTAACCTTATTTAATTAAATCAAAAATTAGAAAAGTGGATATAAATATACCAGTAGGGGGTGTGCCAATAACACCACTCTTGTAATAAATATTTTCCCTTTTTAGTAAATTTTTTATTTGTTAACCTGTGCCATCATACTATACGTGCTGATCAAGTTAGCGGGATGGAATTTTAATGTATGTGTTTTGGTATGACATTTAGCATCTGAAATTGACAGGACCCGCTCCGCTCCTATCTTGAATACGAGAGAATCCTGTAAAAATCTTATCTTTTTAACTGAAATTTGAATCTTAGAGAAAACTTTACATAAAATCATATGAATCTCAATGTGGCTTCTAATAAAATCTTTAACGATCATTTTGGCTTTTCAAAATTTTTCCACCATGTAGCTTAAAAATGCAATTTAAATTTGTGGGTTATGTCCCATCATAAAATATAATTTAGTTAAAATAAAAGGTTTGCTTTCTTTGTATTGGACCCAACTGCTGAATGTTTACAAGTTAAAAAACTAGTTATGAAACATCTTGATATCTGTATACACACATATGCATAATATGCCTCAATTAAAACAATGAACTATCAATTCTGTCATAACATGTGACTCATTTTATTATACTAAAGAATTTGCACGAACCTGACGATCATCTGAGAAAAATAGTTTCAAATAAAAGAATGAGCGCTAACGTCAGAGAATGGAAATAAACTTTATACTAAAACTTTTCTATCATATTAGTTTTACTAAATAAATCAAAAACATAAATATCTTTTTTACCATTTTGAAAACAAAATCTCTTTCTAAAAGACATTCTATACTTAATAAACTTAATCTGGAACTATTAACCGTAGAACACTCTTATCTATTTCTTTTTGAATTCTATATCTCATAGGCTAAACTTTTCTGTAGAAAAAATTTCTATATCTCATTCTAAATTCTAAATCTCTTCTTGAATTTGTATTCCATTCTAAATGATGTATCTCTTTTTGAATTTGGAACTGTTCTATAACATAAGCTGAGAATTAATTAAAACTCTTTTATTTAAAACACCTTTTTATGTAAATACTATATAATATAATAAAAACATTTTCTGATTTTATAAAAATTGATACTTTGATAATCTGAAATATTTTCTTTACTAATCAATATTAGTAATATACATATATTTCTGAAAACTCTTTACTAAACTAGTATCCAGAGGAATATCTCACGTATGTTACAAAGAATCTCAATGCATACGCAAAGCAGGGGAAAAACATCTCATATACACGATAATATCTGATCACCCGTGCAGAGCTATTATCTCACATATACATTGACATCTGATCAAACGTGTAAAATAATCTCATATACTACTGGGGAAGGTACATAATTTGATATCTTAAAATCTTAATGATATTTGAAAACTCTTATAGCTTTCTGAACATACATATACAATTCTTTAGAACACTTTTTATGAAAATATAAATCAATCTTCTTTTCTTTTCTTTTCTGAGAATTCTCATAAAACACTTGAATCTGTAAAACTTTCTAAAAATCTAGATATTTATCTGAAAATCTGTAAATCTATAAATCTAATAGAAAATCTAACAATCTAGAAATCTGTAAATCTAACTAGAAATCTGTCAGAACATACGTGAACTATTCTTCTTTCTAAATTTTAATTCTATAACTAATCTATTTCTAGGTTCCGAAATTTACATATTTTTTAAAACATCTCAAATCATGTGGAATTCTATTTTCTAAATAAATGAATAAATAATTCATATTTATAATAATTAAAGCTAACATACAAATATACAATTCTAAAATAATTAACTTAAGTATAAATAAAAACTATCAAATCACATAACTCATGTGTTTAAATCTATTATAGGATTAGGTTCCATCCTGCCAGAGGCGGACCCATGCTGAACCCAGATGGGACCCGTGCCCAACTTAAGTTTTGTTAAAATAAAATAAAAAACAAGTCAGTGTTTATTACTTAAAGATGATTTAAAAATAAATAAATAAAAAAAAGCCAGTAAAAAATTAAAAGAGGAAACTGATGTGATGTACTGCTATGTGAGCCATGTGTTGTCTCCAGCCTTATATGTGCTTTAAGGGAAACTCACGGCTTCAATCTTCTCGGTCTTTTTATTACCATTATTTTTTATTACAATTACAGTTTTACACCTCACTTTATAATAAATATGAGAATAAATCATTTCCAATTTAGTATTATTCACTTTTTTATTATATTCTTCCTCTATTTAAGATTCAATATTTCATTAAAATATTGTCTCCTCCAATTCTAAATTCCCTTAATTTTTTTTTCATCAATTACTAATTTACTATTAATACTTTAAATTTTGGTTTTCTTCTATCATAAAACAATTTATTCTCTCTTTTCATAATCATCGTCAACATCTCATCTACACTCAATTTCTAGTTAGTTTATTCAATTTCTATTTTATATTAAATTATTTATTATTCTTTTGAGTTTTTCTTATTCAATAGTACTATTCTCCTATTAAGCTATTGATACTTGAAGATCAATTTGATAATTATATTGTGGACATGTACTCTAGTATTGAATTTTCATAATTAAATGGCCTTACTGAACTAGCACGAAAAATGGTTGAGGAAAAAAAAAGATAAAGTTTTTCCATTAGTTTACTTGCTCTTGACATTGGTATTACTAATACGTACCTGTTGCAAATGCAATAGTAGAAAGAGTGTTTTATGTTATGAATATTGTGAAGACGGACCTACGTAATTAAATGAGAGATGGGTGGTTGAATGATAGCTTACTCAGCCCCGTCGAGGAAAATATTTTCGACTCAATTGATAGGGAGATTATTATACGACAATTTCAAAATATGAAGCCCCGTCGAGGAAAATTGTAACTTTACATAGTTTGTGTTTTTTTTTTTTTAATTTTTTATGTTGCTTTTCTAAATTTTTTTTTTTTTTTCGGTTTAAGACTATTCATCTTGATTAGATATTCTATTTGTTTTATATCAGCTAAATTTTATTATACCATCATTAATTATACGGTCTCGTTCCTATCAAAGCATCCTTATATAACTTTATCAGGATATTGAATGTGAGTCACTAATTTATAAAAGTGATTTGACAAGTGCATACATAACAAATCAAATTATGTAAAACGAGTGGCTCACACTCAATGTCATATAATTCTATCAGGGCATCCTTATATGAAATTTTCCGATTAATTATATATATATATATATAGTACTCATTTTATTTTAGTCTTAATTTTTCAATACTTTTATTACTTTGTTCAAGTGCCCCACCTGAATAAAATTCCTGGGTCCGCCACTGCTTGACAGCATCTTTTGAAACTCTAATAAATAAATTAATCAAAAGAATTGTATCAAAACAAATAAATAAACTATAAAAACTTAAAGTAATCGGTAAAAGTTATAAAACTTGGACTGAATAAAAAACGTAGGTGGATTTTATATTTTATTTTTACTTTCTAAAATATGTGGTTTGGTTTAGGTTGGTAAATTATTTCACTCAACCCAAACCGAACCACCTTTAATCTGTTTGTCCAAAAGACAACCCGAACCACCCATTTTTTATATTTGTAATCGAACTAACCCAAACTTTATGGGTTGGGTTGGTCGGTTTGGTTCGGTTTGACGGTTTTTTACACACCCCTAGATAGTATTATAAATTGTTAGGATTAATGACCAAAATGCTTTTATCAACTTATATAGAAATTTACAGGGCCTTGCAGTACCTGTGAACTGTGATGATATTGACAATGACATCTTCTATACTTTTATGTTTCTGCTATATATATGATGACTAAATCTGAATATATTTTTCAGCAAATTATAGCGACGGATCAAAGTGTTGAATTCAGTTATAACAGAGTAACACAATAATGGAAGTTTACTAAATTTCTAAATAAAATAATAATAATGGAAATTTACTTTGTTTCTAATGTGGACTGTTGGTCTGTATGTTATTTCTATTCAGACATTATTTTATTATTTATAGGTCGTTTATGTACTTATTCTGCACACACACACACACAAAACTCACATATTCTTCTTATAATTATTTTTATTAGGGCAATCTACACATAATAAAAGTCAAATGAAAAATATGTTAAAAAATAAATAAAAATAAAAATATCTTATCCTATTTTTAAATGAATATACGAGGAATAAATTTGAATAAAAATTATAAAATTTTGTAGAATTTTCTTTCAGAAAACTACTGCTTAGGTCTTAGCCACCATACAGTCCCTTTAGTTTGTAGAATTTTACACTTACCAAGTGTCAACTAATCAAAAATCACAATGAATTCAATTCTTGATTTGCTTCGGGAACCAAATTATCTAGACCCCACACAAAAATCTAGAATAAGGCTGTGTCCGGTACCCTTTTATAAGGGCATTTTTGTATTTATTTTCCAAATCTAATTTCGAATACGTGTTCGTTTACGTTTCCCGTTTTGTCTTTTATTTTATTTTCAAAAAAAAAACAAAAAAAAAAAAAACAAAAACAACATTAGTGTTAAAAGTGAAAATTTTTCAAAACAAGTTTTTGATGTTTTTCATTTTGTTTTTTACTTTAAATAAAAAACTCAATTTTTTTTTTCTTTCTTTTTTACTTCTTTTTTCTTTCTCCGGACCGCATCTCTTCTTCTTCCTCTCCTTCTCTCTTCTTCATTATCATTGTTCTTCTTCTTCCTTTGCTTCTCTCTTCTTCTTCTTCTTCTTTTCCGACACCATCACAGTTGCCACCGACGCCACCATTACCTGATCTTTGCCACAAAGTTCCTTCTTCGACGCCACCGCTATCTGATCTCCGCCGCAAACCTCCCGACCAACATGATCGCACCGCCGTCCATCAGATCCAGTTCGACCAGGAAAGCTACTCGAATCTCTTTCTCTCACTCACCATCGACCATCAGATTTCATCATCACCAAATCGAACAGACGACGGTTGTGAGTGTGGGTGTTCGAAAAATCTGGAGATTTCCGGATGTTGTTCAAATTTTTTATTTGTCATTGAAGATGTATTTGTGTTTGAATTTGTCATTTTTGTTCATTAAAAGGGTTGTTTTTTTTTATTTGATTTTGGGTTATATTTTAAGCTCCTTTTATCAATTTTTGTTCTGGGTTTTGCTTTGGAAGTGATCTAATCCCTTGTTCTGTCGTTTTTAGGGCTCATAAATTCTAGGTATTGTTAGGTTGTGTTGATCAGTTTTGAATCCATTTTCAACTTTTCAACATTTTTATTGAGGTGGATATTTGAGAGTTTGTAATTAAAATCTATTACTCCGGTCATTTATGTTTGACCTGGAAACAAGTAAAGGCATGAATATAATTGAAAAGGATATGATTGTTGTTGATAATTCGGAGGAGGGAGAGCGATGAAGAAGAAAAGGAGATAAAGAGGGCAAATTGGGTGGAGAGGCTAATGGGGATAAGAAGACAGTGGGCAAATAGACAACAACTAGATAGTGTAGACAGAGAAGTTCGTGATGAGAATGAAAATGGTGTTTGTGATTGTGATGCGGATGAGAGTGGGTGGTTTGATACATTTTTCAAGGGTTCTTTCAAGGGAAATTTGAATTATATTTTAAAAAAAATCTAACCAAAAAAAAAATTCAACTTATTAATTTTGGCTCGTAAAATGATACCAGACGCTTTTTTACGTTTTTATATTTGGAATTCAGCTTCCAAGATATGTTACCAGACGTGTATTTGGATTTCGAAATTGAAACCAAAAACACTGTTTTTATTTTCGTTTTTATTTTTAAAAAACAAAAACAAAAACAGTTTTGAAAAACGTTACAGAACGTGCCCTAAGTTTTTTTTCCGATGAAAATTGATTCCCTTTTATATTGATTAATAATCGGTAAACGTGTCTCTAATCCATCAAAGTAATGGCAACATTATCGGGGCAGTCATGAAAGTTGCCAGCAAATGACCCCAATATACCGGGCAGGAATGGAACCTATATTTTATTTGGTTAAACTTAACACTAGTCTACGACTCTACACCAGTTTTGGTATATCACTATATCCAACCCAATACACATAACAAATTGATGAAGGCACGTAATTAAACTCATCACTTGGATTAAACTTATAATAGAAAAGTGACAAGATGAATCTTAGAGTCTCCTTAGGTGGCAAATTTTGGGCTCATAATTAAACATGCTTCAACTTATATTAAGTCCATGCTACTAAGTGATTCAGTGTATTTTTATCTTAATACGTGGAAAGTGATCACAATGCAAAAGACTAATTTCTATGAGTATCTTTAATGGTTTCATAAAAATTTCTTTTTCTTAATTAATCTAAAAGTCTTATCTAATCTTCCAACATAATTTATAGACAAAAGGGAACTTCAGTAGTGGGAAATCACCTAAACTGTGTTAATATATAGAAGTCTATATATAAATATAAAATATTGGTGTGATTAGAATATATGGAACTCCATTAATATATATGGCACAAAACATTTGCGTCTCCAAGTTGCTGCCTCTGAGATTTGTCTATACTTTTTTGATCTAATCTTCTTTAATTATTTATGTATCTTGTACTGATTATTGATGGTTGGGCTCAACTAGATAAAGCTTACAAACTATATACTCATAAATAAATAACTGATTATATTCTTCAAGTGATCATAAGATATTTTCCTCCTTTTAGTATAGACATATATAAAATATTATAATTTTGAATATGGTATTATAGGTGGTGGATGGAGATAGATTTGCCAACCGATGATTTGTCGTATTTAAATATAACAAAAATATACAGTAATGAGTAATCTATAAAATATAATGAACAATTCCTCTCTCTCTCTCTCTCTCTCTCTCTCTCTCTCTCTCTCTCTCTCTCTCTCTCTCTCTCTCTCTCTCTCTCTCTCTCTCTCTCTCTCTATATATATATATATATATATATGGTTTTGTCACTTTTTTGAGTTAGTGTTTCACCAGTTTTAATAACTTAAATTTTAAAGGTACGAAGTCGTTTGACCTCCGAGGTCGATGGAGGTCGATTTCAAAGAAGAAGATGAAGAAAAAAAATTGGAAAAATTTATTTTTGTCAAATTAGTCTCGGATATTTTCGAGACTTTTCAAATATTTTTGAGACTTTTCTAGTAATTTTTGAGATTTTTGGTAATTTTCGAGGCTTTCTGGACAAAAATGAACAATACTAATTAATTTCTATTAACTTAAACAAAATCGATTAATTTCTTTATTTTTTTGAAGTATTGTGTCATTTCTTTAATTGCACTAAATTAAGTTAATATAAAAATTTAATATTAATTAAATGTATAATTAATAAGTAAAAAAAATTTAAATATATATATTAATATTGATGTTATTTTAAAGATCTAAATGAGATCTTTCCAATGACATAATTTTTAAAATAAATATTATCATAAATAAGTGTGGAAGGATTAAATTAGGAATTGTAATAAAACAATTTAGTGTTGATTTGACATTTTAATAAAAGAAATAATAATACAAATTTAGTGTTGAGTGAATAGTGCTTCACTAAATTTAGTGAAGGACTATTCACTCAACACTAAATATTATCTTGCTCTTTGTAATTTATTTAATATTGCTGTAACTTTTATAATAATCACTGTTAGCTGTGTTGAAGAATAATCAACTGTGAAGTTAATTAGTAGATGTTTGGTTAATTTTATTTTTAAATATATTGTATAGCTCAAAAGAAATATACGTATGTTTGGTAATTTTATTATAAAAGTGCTGAGATTAGTTATAATGACTAAAATATACATGATTTTAGAACATTATTTTATTTTTTTTCATTAATTATATATATTAAAACAATATTTAAGTTTTAAATTAGAAGAAAAAAATTCCATAAGAACAATAAAATATTTTTAAAAGATTTTATAAATCAAATCAATATTTAAATAGAATATTTAATTTTGAGATGAACTAAGGTATATAAATGATTTTAACTTTATTTCATAAGGATAATAATGATATTTTAAAAGATTCATTAAATGCTGAAATAGATTATTTCATAATCACTTTAAAAAAATAACCCCCACCTACTTCTCAAAATCACTGTCAAAACTTACAAAATTATTAATTAATTATTTTTAGAAGCTTTACCAAATATCATTTTATGTCAAAATTATAAAATAATCTGATTTTAACTTTTCAAATACAATACCAAACTGGCCTTTAGTGTTGCATTTGAGCAACATGTACACTAAGATGGTGTTTTTACACTAACATAGTGTGCCATTGAAGATGGCCTAAGGACGTCCTGAAATTATAAGTTAAGGACGTCTAATCACAGTCACATATTCATATTGGGTGTGGGTATTTGTTAATATGGGGTTATGAGCCTACTGCGCTACTGTGAATGTGTTACTGTGGTTGAACATCCTGAAATTATAAAATCATGATGGTCCTGATTAGAGAATTATTATTATTATTATATACTAGTTTTCAAACCCGAGCGTTGCATGGACTTTGTATAAAAAATTGTTTGTAAAACATTGTGTTGTTTATACCGAAATTTTTGATGCAAACATGTTTAAACCTAATGAACATGTAGTTTTTCCTTTCAATAAAACATCAGTCATCAAATAGTAGGAAAAAAATAAACACACCAACATTGATGATATACATAGATCCTCAAATTAAGGAGAAATGTTAAAAGATTTTATTTGTTTATCGGAGAAGTTGACATGTTTGTTGACTTCCCCAACAAATAATGTTCATTGAATTGTAATGTTAAATTCATTAATGATTGAATTATTGATATTATTATTAAATAACTAAATATATTATAATTAAAAAAAAAACTAATTATAAAACAACAAAGCAAGATAAACCGATTCTTAAGTAGTTAATGAATCTGATTTTAATTAAATCATTGTCAGTTATAATGATGGTTATTGTCTCTAATAATCCGTTAACTCTTAGGTCTCCAATATCATTAATAAATAGAGACTCTCCATTTCTATCACCATTATTCCAGTTTAGATGAACAGATTTCTTAAGGATTATTTAATTTATTATATAGGTTAATTAAAAATTAAAACTTAAAATAAATAAAAAAGACATTCAAGAAAGGCAATAGACAGCAACAAAACATTCAAACAATAAAAAATAAAACAAAGCAAACCAAAAAGAGATGAAATAAATATATTAGTATCATTTGATTTGAATTTTGAATCAATTTAAGGTTACCAATATGTAATCTATATCTAAATCACAGGGAATCTCAATCTCTTTTCTATTTTTCTAGAAAAAAAAAAAAAACAAAGCATATTGATCGGTCCACTAACACATTGTGTAATTCTCGCAAGTGTACGAGGTCGGAGTGTAATATAAGTAGAGATCGTTCCCACAAGGACTAATAATTGATTACTGGCTTTTATCGGCTTATATACTATTTGGACAATTAAAATTGAAAGTTTCTAAATTTTTAACACTAATAATGATTAATTCTAAAGCAAGTAAAATACCAACCACAACAAGAAATGAATGTGATAATATGATGAAAGAGTGCTAGAACTCGAATCCACCTCACCCTTCTAATTACCACTTGACTCACTTAACCTCTAATTTGTGCAAGTATAGATTATAGATTCTAGATTCGTATTCCCTTAAATCAATCTCTAATTTCTCTCGATGTCTCAGAGATTGTATCCATACATACAAAATATGAATGAACTCATTAAGATTAGGGAAACACACACATGAACCATATATGCTAGTCTAGTGTATCTCTTACTTTCTAGTCATATATAGTGAATATTTTGTTTATCTAGTGATCATTATCAAGACAAAAACATTAAGCATACAAAACATTCATATAACTACACAAGCACTTGTAGAGAAACTAATGAGTCATTTACTATAAATAAAGGGTTTGGTTTCATCTTTTTTCTAGCACAAGAATATTTAGCTCATATTACATAAATAAACCATACAAGATTTCCAATAAACACAAGCCATAACAAATACAAGAGGAGAAAAGATAGAGTTCATAGAAATAAACTAGTGTGATGATCTCCTTCTTGCAATGCTTGGTCTCTAATGGCTTCCTTATCCTAGAATCAACTCATCCAAGCTCCAAGGTTGTTGATGAACCACCAAGACTAGAGAGAAAAGAGAGGTTTCTGCTGGGAGAGAGGGTGTGTGGCCGGCTGTGTGTGCAAGAATGAATGGAAGTCTCCTTTTTACTTCCCTCCTCACCCTCTCTCTTTGGACAAGCAACCCATGCTCATTAAATGAAGATAGCCCACCAAGATCTTCAATAATTCTCTTCTGCTCTCTTAGTAAACACAAAAACCTTAGACAAGATATGATTAGCCCACATTTAGGGGCTTAAGAGTCCAGGTGAAAAGACTGAAAAGACTAAAATCAGGCTAAATCTACGCCCTTGATCGGCGCTTTATTCTGCGGCCATAGGGCGCAGAAATGAGAAAATGGGACATTTTGCTAAGAAAACGGTGCCCTTTTCTGCAGTCTCTAACCGCAGACCGTAGAACCAAGTAGGCTGAAATAATGAAAATTTTATGATCTTCTAGTCCCTTTTCTGCGGCCCCTTAATGCAGAATCACAAGGGCACACAATAACTTCTTG
The DNA here is from genome assembly GCA_035582765.1 of Acer negundo. Lineage (NCBI taxonomy): Eukaryota > Viridiplantae > Streptophyta > Magnoliopsida > Sapindales > Sapindaceae > Acer > Acer negundo. Next base: position 7,818,473 of record CM069237.1, on the reverse strand, counting down.
AAATTGCACTTTTGCCCTAGAATTTCTACCTTCCTGCACATAAGCCCTTTTGCTAGAAGAAATCATGAAACACTTATTTAAGCCAGTAAAAACACCATTATACTCAGGAATTGAGCCTAAAAGATACAAATAAGGGGGCTACACTTCGTGTAGAAATAAGAGTTATCACATATGAATAATAAAATACAAACCAACCAAACAATCATCAACTACCCATCACACAAACCATAAAAAAAATTAAAATATACAAACAAAATCGAAGAATTTACAAATTATAAACTATAAATTGTGGAACAGTGGAAGACAAATTCCGGTGTAGAGTAGATATACAAATATGGAGAACGACGTCGACATGGACAATGGTGTTGGTGTAGGTGTAGAGGAGAGGAGAGGAGAGCACCGTTGATAGGAGAGTGTTGTCGGCATGACGGAGAGGAGAGCACTGTCGGCCCGGAGAGCATCATTACCTTCGATGGGAAAAAAACCCATGCCTAATTTGGATTAATTTCAATCCATTATTTTGAATGCAAATGCTTCTTTAGATATAATATATGCTCAATATGCTATTAATGAAAACATGTTTATTGAAAGCTCAAAAAGTAGGCATTGGAAAGTTAAAACGTTTTTCTCTTCAATGAGATAATGAAAATCAATAATAGTTAATACTACTAATAAAAGTTTAATTAATTAATAGGGAGTGGAGTCATAAGAGTCAAAATTAATTAAGTTTAATTTGGGACTTCCCACGCACAATTAATCAAAAAAGCATTTAATAATCAAAGATATTATGAGCAATCATATTTGATTGATTACATTTAAAAATTTAAGAATCAAACATATTCCACATTAAGGTTGAGTAGGAAAGGGTTATTATTTATTTGCTTTTATTATTATTATTATTATTATTATTATTATTATTATCATTTTTACTAAATTGATATAATTGTAGAATTTATTTCTTTATTTTATTTTTTGAAGAAAGGAAAAAAACATTATTATTATTATTATTTTTTACTAAATTGATTTAATTGTAGTATTTATTTCTTTATTTTATTTTTTGAAGAAAGGAAAAAAGCATTTGATAATAGAAGATATTAGGAACAATCATATTTGATTGATTACATTTAATTCCAAAGCTCTTATACGGGAACATGTGGCGCTATGAAACTCTATTATTATTATATATATATATATATATATATGATATATGATATGCACTTGATTTCTATTTTTGAATTGCATAAGAGCATCTCCAATGTAAATATACATTTTTGAGTTTCTAAATAGTGTCACATCATCATTACTATTTATTATGGGCCTACTTTTGAAAAAAAATTAGAGAAATGCATATTCACATCTCCAATGCAATTATCTAAAGTCAAATATACACCCATTTTATGTCCAATCATAATAAAACAATTAGTATACTCTCTCTCCTATTTTATTTTACAATTAAATGATCTTTAATTATATTAGTGGAAAGAGTTAGAAATCCTAGTCAGCATTTCTAGGAGAGTTTCTAGAATTAGAAACCCAACTTCATATTCTCAAAAAAATTTTTGGCCACGTCATCTCCATATTCAACTTATATAATAGCATTGGAGATAGTTTTTCTAACTTTTTAAATATCTATCTTATGTGGCACTTCATTTTCTCCAAATGCATAATAGTATTGAAGATGCTTTAAGAATTGCTACTGTATATTCATCGTAGTTAATAATCAGGAATTACAAAGAGGATGCTTCTTTTCTACGTACAGTATGTCCAAACTTTAACAAAAAAAAAAAAATAAAGCCATTATAAATAAAACAAAACAAAAATCCCAACCATAACTTTTACTCTTTTAGCCTATGATCTATGACTCTATGAGCATACAACCAGGGACAAAGCTAGGAATTTTGTTTTGGGGGCCAAAACAAAAATTAAACACGCAAGAAAAATATATTAATATTTAAGAAAATAAATTGTTAAAAAAAAATGTGATACCCTTAAACTAAAGGTAATGTCACAATTTTTTTTTTTTTTTTTTTGAGAATTAAAATGTAATTCGTTGCTCTTTTATGTCTCGAAAATCATTTAGAACTAAATTTATCTAATTTTTTATGCGACAATATAGAGAGTAAAACTTAAAGAATTGTCTGAAGACAAAATGAGTATTGTAAAATAAGATAGTAAACTATTTTTTTTTTGAAGTATTATATAAATTCAGGGGTTTTTTAGAGAGGGGAGGACTTGAACACATAACATCGTGCTGTAGGTGTGAGGAGTTTACTACCGGACCAAAATTATCTCGTCGGTAAGCCTTCAATATTTACTTAGCTTTTTACAATGAAAATATATGAAATAATAATGTATATTAGACTAGACAATAATATATTAAATAATAGGAAATTATTTATTTTTCTTTTTTGAATTGAAAATTTATATCATGAAAAGAAAAGGAATTGATTTTGTATCCTACTTTCATGGGCAATAAAATAGAAAAAATATTTATTAATTAGTTTATATTATTGAGATAATAAGATGGACCAAGCTAATATTCTATATATTAGAATACCCCCTAGATTCGCCCATGCGTACAACACTACAATGACCAAGTCTTATACAAAGCTAAACTGTTCTGAATTTTTTAATAATGTTTACTTTTTTTTAATAATAAATAAACAAATCTTGAACTTGATAGTTATTATATATCACTAAATCAGGAACATTTTAAAAAAAATTATATCATTTGATAATTTTAATTCTATAAGCTCGATCATGCATGCTTATTTAGTAGTCGAAAGTTTAGTACTTGTACGTGGAAATGTGAGGAAAAAATGAAAGAGTGTGTTTGAGTTTGACATTAGTACTTGATGTCATGAAAGTAATGAAAGTAGAAGTTGTGGTGATAAATTTTCCACGCAAGAGCTTCAGATTGGCTTGATTAGCAAAGACCCATTAATTAGAGAAAGTAGATACAAGCCAATTAAGTATAATAATCACCAAAGGAATCTGTGCAGATGTTTCAGTTCAATGAAAGATTTAGAAAATGAAAGTGTTAGATTTAGGTACTTGATGTTAGGTGTTAACCATTTACATATAATAATTTTACAGAGAGAGAGAGAGAGAGAGAGAGAGAGGGTCCTTTCAATTTTAGATTAAGTGCATCATGACTCATAAAAATAATATTCAAATTAATTATACTTTTAAACTGAACTTGATTGCGTCATTGGCCAAAAAAAACTTTATTGGATAATAAAGTTATTATGTTTTAATAATACAGTATCTTCTGAAATTTCCATGGCAAAATCTCTCTCTAGAGAGATTGACTTAGAACACTATTTCTTATTGGCCTTTTTCTTTTTTAATTTTCTTCTTCTATAACATTCTTCATTTTGAATCATTGCAGCCCCACATCACCATCCTCTGTTCTCTTGTAAGCATTATATTTGATTCTAAATGATTATCCAAATCTTCATTTCCCATAGAAACATATATTAATGTCCAAATATTAAGCATGCAATATACATACATGTATATATACACAAGAAGTTACACCAAGTTCCAATATGTTTTTTTATAAACTATTCGAATCTGAAACATTATCAAACTGAATGTGCATTGTTTATCATCGAGCTACATTAGTCGATGATATAACCTGCATTTAAAATAGCATTTATTGCCTTGAATAGAATGATGATGCAAAGGGGATAGAAATACATCTCTAATCCACACGCATACATATGGAAAACATTTGTGGTGCCATAGTTCACATCATTACTTAAATTCAACTATTGTAAGAGAAAAACTTGTATGGGTGAGACCGTCTAATGAAAATATACAATTTATATTGGAAATATGAAAAATATATTTTTAAAGTTCTACACGGTATATTTTTATTGGACGGTCTCATTGGCATTGACACTGACACGTCCCGGGTAAGTTTTTCTCCTATTTACTTAGTTGCTGAAAGTAGACCCACTTCATTTGCCTTTTTCATCCTATAAAATCCCTCCATTGCTCAGGCTGGCCTATCCTACCTTGTGAAAGCCACAACAAGCACTCAACATTAATCACACAAATTAACCCTCCAAAAACACCCTTTCTGATATTTAAGAGCCATGATTCCAGTTGATCAGCTCATGACTGCAGGAATCTACTATCAGAACCCAATTCCAATCCCACCAAGTTTTGACATGTTGCAAACTAACATATCAAACTTCCACCACAACAGTCTGTTGATGAGTAACTTTCCAAATTCTCTCATCCCTCATGAATTCACTTCACAATCCTCAAGTCTGAGCAACAATTCTAGTACTTCTGATGAAGCTGAGGAACAACAGCTTAGAATCATTGACGAAAGGAAGCAGAGGAGAATGATTTCCAACAGAGAATCTGCTAGGAGGTCTAGGATGAGGAAACAGAAGCACCTTGATGAGCTATGGTCACAAGTTGTTCGTCTTCGGACAGAAAATCACAACCTTGTAGACAAGTTGAATCATGCATCGGAGTTCCATGACTGCGTTCTCCAGGAGAATGCAAGGCTCAAGGAAGAAGCCTCTGATCTTCGACAGATGCTGACTGAACTTCAAATTGGAAGTCCTTACACTAATGCTGCTTTGAGAGATCTTCAAGATGTCCCCTGTAACACAGCTCATCTCAGAGCTGCTACATCAACAAACATATCCATTTCAAATTCTGTAGACTTGCTTCATTGATCAGATGATTATAGTTATTTATTTTCCTTAATATCAACTTAAATACTTAATTAATGTGCTTTGTTTCCCATCTTGAGATGTATGCAGACCATGCAATAACAGATTTTAACAGTTTTATATTCCAGTTCACTTAGCTTAAATTACAGTTACACACATTCACATTAACATTGAATATATTATATATAGTCTTCTCGCCGCATATAATTAAAATCAGTTAAACAAAATACATATGTGAAAAAGATATCCTCGTGATGATGGTCCATTAGAAACAAATTAAAGGCTGAATCATGACTTTATATGTTAATGGTTTGAGAACCCCACCAAAAAACCCACCTGATATATGAATCAGAATTCAGAATCAGACGAGGAACATAACAAACTAAAACTAATATATATGAATATATATATATATATATATAATTCACTGCGACAAGAAGAAGTAATAAGTCTATCATCAGGTGTACCAAATGAGGTGATTAAGAGCATGTAATTTTTTTTTTTTGGAGGGGTGTGAAACGGTTCCAGTAAGTGTAGAAGTAATGAAAGAGGCTAGCAAGAGGACAAATGTTGGTGGAGGTGGTAGTGGCTCATAATACAAAAGACTACTATAAGAAGAAAAACAATGAAAATGCTACCCACTCAAACACACCCAAGTACTGTTTTTAGCTTTTTGTGAGGCCATCAATCCTTCCATTGTTTTCACCAATTTGGATGGCGTCACGCGTCAGGGGCCGAGCCTACCCTACCCTTCAGGTGTTGCCTCTCTCTCTCTCTCTCTCTCTCTCCCATGAGCACACCTGCATGCTTATACAAGTATATTTTACAGATTTAACACAGATTGCAGTGATCCTTTGAATGAATTTAGTTTATAACTTGTGTACAAGCCTGGAATAGCAACCAGCAGCCTCCCTTATTTGTTCTTATAGATATGATTATGAATCGGGTAGCGCATATTAATTGTAATGGATAAGGAATGATTATATTTGTTGACAATGGAGTTGGAGTGCCATCAGCAAATTCTAGAGTGTTTGACAAAATGTTTCATATTTTATGAGTTTTTTGTTTCAACTCCCAAATAAACGAATATATTCTTAGAGAATATTATATTGAACATCATCTGTTCTGTTGTTCATAATCTATATTACAGATAATTTAGAATTAGATCACGACTCTCAACACTATCATGTACTGCTACTGCATTTTGTCTCCATTATTCTGTGAAGTTCACAAAGTGCTGCTAAAATTGCAGTCCTGAAAAAGTAAAGCATTGACAAGCTAGGTTTAAGAGATTTTTAAAAAAAGTAGCAGCTGCTAGCTAGACTTGCAAGAAAAAGACCAACAATAGTACCATATATAACCTGGCCATAAGACTGAAACAACAATCTCATGAATGCATAAACCAGATTAGAGACTTAAGAATGAATAATTAATCTGATGATGTAGTATCAAATAAGAAAGAAGAATAGTTGACAAGCATAATATTATTTGTAAATCAATTATATTTACTATGGAGAATGAAATCTAGTTTCTTTATTTTTAAGATTACACAAAAGGATAAAACAAGGACAAGTGCATCATGACTCATCAAAAATAATATTCAAGTTAATTTTACTTTTAAACTGAACTTGATTGCGTCATTAATTGGCCACAAAAAACTTTATTGGATAATAAAGTTATTAAGTTTTGATAATACAGTAAGCTTCTGAAATTTCAGTGGCAAAATCTCTCTAGAGAGATTGACTTAGAACACCATTTCTTTTTAATTGGCCTTTTACTTTTTTTAATTTTCTTCTTCTATAACATTCTTCATTTTGAATCATTGCAGCCCCACATCATCATCCTCTTTTCTCTTGTAAGCATTATTTTGATTCTAAATGATTATCAAAATCTTATTTCCCATAGATACATGTATTATTGTCCAAATATATAAGCATGCAATATATATATATATATATACGCACACAACAAGTTATACCAAGTTCCAATATGTGTTTTTAGCAATTCGAATCTGAAACATTATTAAACTGAATGTATATTGTTTGTCATTAAATTACGACTTGTATTTAAAAGAGCATTTATTGCCTTTAAGAGAATGTGATGCAGAGTGGATAGATACATCTCTAATCCACAACATGCATACATATGGAAAGCATTTGTAGTGCCATATTTCACATAATTATTTAAATTGAATAGACGCCAACTAAACTTTAAATTAGAAGTCCTTATACTAATGCTACTTTGAGAGATCTTCTTGGACAATGAAATCTAATTTTTTTTCTTGTTTTTAGAAGAAATTACATCTAAGGTAACTATTGCTCATAATATTTTAAAAATATTCTAATTATAATTACAGCCCAATTAATACCGACTTAAAAATAAATGTGATTACCAAATACATTATAGAATTTTTTTTATTTCAAGTACTTTGCGATTTTTTTTACCAAATTAATTCTCATATATTTTCTACGTTCATAACCTTTTAGAAGTGACCAAATTAGTCCTCACATGTTCAAACTCAAATACTAAGAAGATTAGTGGGAATTCAAATTAAGAGAGGTTCGAAGAAATACAGATATTATCAAATTAGGAGGAAATAATACACCATATTTCGGTACTTGGCAACCCAATATTCATGGTAATGAACTTTACTTTCATTATATTGTATACACTAGCCTCGTACGATTGCGAGTAGCTTTAAGGTGTGTTAATTCATTAGCACGGTATGCACGAAACAGAATATATATATTTTAAAAAATAACTCTTGTCATTTTGATTAAAGATTTGAGGTGAACTTATTATTTTAGAAATTAAATATATTATACTGTGTGCAATTAGCTGCCAAAAAATTACTTGAAACTTTAATTCTCAAGGTACTTACACTGCCTTTTATATATAGTCAATAGAAATGAAAAATCCTATTACAGTTTTCTTTTTCTTTTTCTTTTCCTTTTTCTAATATAATTATATTTTGATTTGACATATTTTTGCACTGTTGATATGGGTGATGAATGTATTTGTTTTTTCAAAAGCTGATGTGAAACTTTCAATACTCTATGAAAATGGTAAATCTAAAGATCGTCCAAAACCGAAGATATATTCTAGGTAATGAATTTATAATTTATCTTTTTAGTTATGACCTATTATTTATAATTAATTTTATTATGTAAATAAATAATCCCAAACTAAAATATATTTGGTATTTTTTTTATTATAGAAAAATAATATTTATATAACACATGTAAACCAAAAGAAAAACAACTAGTTAGTTAAATCAACATGGAGAAGAGCCTCCCACGTAGAGAGGGTAGCCCTCCAATCAAAAACAATCAACATCACAAGACAAAGTTAGTCTAACTAGACTATGGGCAACCCTATTATCTTTCCTAGAGACAAATATAACATCAAGAGTGCAGCAGCCATTGTCATTTTTGTTTTTGATATTTGTAGTGCATTTCTGAATGACAGCCATTAGTGCAATTAATTTCATGATATTGTTTTGTCTGTATTCATGGATGAAAGAAGATGATTGAGCTTCCATATTATTGGTACGATACATATCTCAAAGTAATAGTAAAATATTATATTTTCATTGGTATATCGGAGTAAAATGACTCATACTGATAGGGAACAATAATATAAATTTTTTTAATCACAAATAACTAAAGACAAATATTTTACATGTATGCCATGTAAAAGTAATATTATATATATATGTATATATTTATTGATGTATTAAAAAAAAACTAAAAATAAATAATTTAATAACAAATATATAGTTATTAATAATATTTCAAATGTTTATAAATATTTTTAAATATTCATATAATTTAATTAAAAAAAAATTCATTCATAAAAATACAAATCATCATGTATAAATTTTTTTACCCGAAAACATGTTAAATACATCATTTATAATATAATTACAAAAATATATATGTTCTAGTTTGTTAGATATTAAACATGAGAAACGAAAATACTAATATATTTAAGGGTTTTAGGAGAAAACAAAATTGGAAATCGATAAAATTTACGAAGATAGTTTAGGAAGTACAAAACTCATTCATATCTAGGTATTTTTTTTATTATGGAAAAGTGAAATTTCACTTTTAAATTAAGTCATTCCAGGAGCTATTTAAGTGATTTAATTGTTGTCATGGACTAATGTGATAAATGAATAATTTCGATTAAATTATAAGATAATACACAATTAAAAAACAAACTTTATATAAATATGTGATTGCTTCATTTCATAAATTAGTAATTTGCTAGTATAATTTTTTTTATTATTATTATTATTTTTTATTTTTTTACATTACAAAATAGGATACAGATATTGACACCCATAAATATGATAAACACACCCATATTTATAAATACGTCTAAAATTTAAAATTAAAATATTACTATAAACATCCATTTTAATGTCAATAGTACCCTTATTTAAATGAATATTTTCATTTAAATACAATTTATTTATAAACCCTCGTAAGTTATTAATACACCCAATTTCTCTATAATTAACATCTAGAGATGGATGAGATTATGAATAGTCACCTAAAACACAAGAAATTTCTCAAGTTGAGGAAATTAAAGTATTGGCATGGCTAGAATCATTTGAAGTGCAAGATCGGATTTCTTGTGTTGGTGAAACGAGTCAAGATGCAATGATATCTCATATCATTGTTATAGCAACATTGTCGATTTGATATCCTAGTCTTGTGAAACCTACTCTTGCCACATTTGTTGTTCATCTGTTGATGAAGTTGGGTATGACAATAAATGAGAAATATAGTTCTACTACGGCAGAGCTTCTTGCAGAAGGTATGGAGAGTACATGGATGATGTGCATTGGCTCTAAAATACATCGCCTAATTGGGGATATATTTTTCCAGATATATATCCAACTCAACTCAATTGAAATATGTATATACCTAACAGAGTACATGCATTTGATGTTTAATATCGTTTGTCTCATTATAACTTATTTTCAAGTATTAAGAAATTTAATCATAGAGCTCGAGGACAAGTCACTATATTACCAATACAAAGGTCATTGTTTTACTCTTTTCAGTTATGCTAAAAAAAATGCTTCAACTTCTAAAACTGACTGACTGTATGTACAATCACTCTGCAATCACTTAGAGCCAAAAACAGTTCCCTCCAAAGATGGTAAACCAAGAGGGATTCAAGTTCTTTATAACTCTGCTTGTATCTTTGGAATTTCATAGCATCTACAGTTGTTTCTTGACCTACAATTATATTGGCTGTTTCAATTCGACACTCGAAATTGTCTTCCTCATTGCTCAATCTCAATATCTCTAGTGCAGTGGTGTTTCTGGGATACCACCAACAAAAATGAATCCTGAAACCAAAAATCCATCAAAACTTAGGCTTCAGCTGTTAATATGAAACAAAACAAATCATAGAAAGTAGGTTTATACATATGTGCAAAAGCGGTCTATCACCCAACTCAATTGGAGAACATCATGTTGTACTAGCATTGATTAGGGAGACATTGAAAACCTTACTTTGATTCTTTCGAATCCAAAAAGAACACCAAAAATTTAGTTTTCAAGTAAAAATAATTTAAGTATGTTTTATCTTCTACAAAAACTAAAATTTTGATACTTGAAATAGAATTAGGGTTTGGTTTTTTATTTTTATTTTAATAAAGTGATATAGTTTAAGATATGGTTATAAACCTGTAATTAATGGGTGTACATAATATTTATTTTATGTTTAATTAAACTAATTTGTCTTTATTGGTAAATTCCTATTGGGATATTTTTGTAATTAAATTTTTTATTAAAATATGGGTGAGAGCTTCTCCTTACAATCCATAAATTATCTATTCACACTCCAAATTGAATTTTTTTATTAATGACAATTTTAACTTAAACTAAAATTACTAAATAGAACAAAAAAATTTAAAGACACTCCAAACTAATTAAATTATTTAAAAAAAAAATTCAGTCTCATAAATCATTAAATTAAATATTACGTATTAAAGTCTCTTCCATAAATATGTTATTACCATATTAAACACCCTCTCCTGACTAATCTCTCTCCATTAAAAAAAATATATATATATATATATCATATTTTCATACTTTCTCTATCAATATCTGATTAATAGTTATAGAAAAAAAAAAAAAAACTTATGAATATTTTATTTTTTTACTAACAGATATATATATTAAAAAAATCAATTTTCAAAAAAAAAAAAAAAGATATATGAAAACTTGAATTGTTTCAACTAGATTCAATTAAACTTAAAATTTTTAAGACTAATGAAAGAATTAAAGTTCTTTAGGCAATCATATATCTACAAGAGTAACAAAAAATATTTTCATATTTCGATTTTTTTTTTTTTTTAATTTAATTTTTTTATATATATACATATGGTTCCTAAAAATCAAGCTTATTAAGTTTTTTTTTTTTTTTTCTTAACTGTTGGTCTTGCTTGAGAAGGAATGATGATAGAAAATTTGAGATATTTATTGAAAGAGAGAGAGTTTAATATAGTAATTAAAAATTTAGGAGAGAGTATTTAATATGTAATAATTAATCTAATGATTTAAGAGAGATAATTTTGTTTTTTAATAATTTAATTCAAAAAAGATAAAAAAGATAATCTTTTAACAAAATAAAGTATCTTTAGAATTTTTTAAAATTTAAATATTGAGAATGAAGTGTTTTTAGAAAAGAAGTGTAAAAAGAAAAAATTGGATTGTCAAAAGAACCTCTCTTTAATTTTTTTTATCAATGACAATTTTAACCTAAATTAAAATTACTAAACAAGACAAAAAAAAAAAAATTAAAATTAAAGACACTTCAAACTAATTAAATTATTAAAAAAAAAATTCTCTTTCCTAAATCATTAGATTAAATATTACATATTAAATTCTCTTTTCTAAATCTGTTATTATCATATTAAACACCATCTCCTAATTAATCTCTCTCAATTTTTTTTTTTTAAAAAAAAAAATTCATGTTTTCATATTTTTTCAATCAATATCTGATAAATAGTTAAAGAAAAAAAACTTATAAATATTTTAGTTTTTTACTAACAGTATATATATATATATATATATATTAAAAAGTCAATTTTAAAAAAATATATATTAAAACTTAAATTGTTTCAACTAGATTCGATTAAACTCAGAAATTCTAAGACTAATGAAAGAATTAAAGTTCTCTTGACAATCACATACCTATAAGAGTAACAAAAAACATTTTCATATTTCGATTTAGAAAAAAAAAAATACTTGTTTTTTGAGGTTTTTATTTATTTTTATTTATTTTTTAATTTTTTAATTTTTAATTTTAAATATATACATTCCTATGGTTTCTAAAAATCAAACTTATTAGTAAGTTTTTTTTTTTTTTTTTTTTTAAATTGTTAGTCTTGCTTGAGAAAGAATGAAGATAGAAAATTAGAGATATGTATTGGAGGAGAGAGAATTTAATATGTTAATTAAAAATTTAGGAGAGGGTATTTAATATATAATAATTAATCTAATGATTTAGGAGAGATAATTTTTTTTTAATAATTTAATTCAAAAAGAATAAAAAAGATAATCTTGTAACAAAATAAAGTGTCTTTAGAATATTTTAAAATTTAAATTTTGAGAATAGAGTGTTTTTAGACAATAAGTATAAAATGAAAAAATTGGATTGATGTGCTTATCATATTTATGGGTGTCAATATCAGCACCCTACAAAATATTACATTTTATTTTTGAAAAAAAAAATGTTAGAAAGGACATTGTAGAGTATTGGGTTATGACCCGTAATCTCTAAGTAATTATCTAGTATAAATGTATCCTTAGTAGATTAATCCACTTTTAATTGATTAGATTAGTATTACACAATGAATCTTTAGTTGGTTGAATGTAGATGTTGAATCTCAATTGATTAAATGTATCTTTAGTAAATTAATCAACTTTTAATTGATTTGATTAGTATAACACAATGAATATAACACAATGAATCTTTAGTTGGTTAATAACTTCGATTAAATAATATTTTTGGTCAGTCCCGACTTGGGACCAATGTGGTAAATTAATAATTCGTTAAATTTATAAGATTGATAATACATTTTAAAAAAAAACACATAGGTCCCACTGGATATACAAATTAATAATCTCCTTATACACCAAAATTATATATATACATGACTCAATTAGGAGGCCTTTGTAAAATATTACTCCAATGTTACTTATTTCCTCTTGAAATTGATGTCTCCTTAGACCGCATCCCTAAATTTTCTTAATGTATTAAGAAGCTTTGATGTAATGTTCTCAAATTGCAAGAGAAAATTATGAAATGTGATTGTTGCCTTAATTTGAATGCATCTTTGCACGAAATAGGCTTGATCGAGCCAATTTGTATATGATTTTTGACCCCTAATTCCGACTCATTTTGCGTGTTCTCGGGTAAATCCCCGTCATTTAATAGCTTGAATCAAGTATGTGAAATCACGTCACAAGGGTATTTGTGAGCAAAGGGAAGGATTATGGGATAAAACTGCAAAAAGAGAGAAACTGTGAAACAAAGGGCAATGTCGCGGGCATGTCCCTAGGTGAAGACAGCGAACTCAAAACAGAGAATGTCGCCCCCGTTGTATCATGGGGTTGGGCCGCAACAAATATGCATGAAGTCAGCGAACTGAAGTCCAGAGAATGTAGCTGCCAACGCGTCGCTAGGAGACAACCGTGACAATTGAAGAAGCAATCAGCAAACCCAAGTCCAGAGAATGTCGTGGTCTTTCGCTACGTTGGAAGCAATGGCCATTAATCTATTCAAAAACTAAAACTTAGAATAAAAAAGTGCAGGACATTTCAATTAGGTTGCAAATAGAAGATGCATTAACCAATAATTCATATTTTAGGAATGACATGATAAGTTACTACTAAACCCAAAGCTTAAGCTTGTAAGTAAAGAGTCCAAAAATATATAATAGTTTTTACGTTACTGCCACCTCCACCATTTCTATGATTATGTCATATAATTCCCGACACCACCATTGTCCATTGGTGTCTCGTATGTTTTTTGCTAGAGTGCTGCTATTTAGTACCATTGCTATACATACTACCACAATTACCATCACGCCTTTTACATTAATATTAGCAAAGCTTTCATGTTACTTTTCACTTGTCACTACCCACCACCACTATTTTGTTAATGGTTTTTATCCTTGATTTTGTTGCACCAGTACTGATAATGCCCTTCAATTTTCTGGTAGAGAGTTCAAATGCAGTGGTTTGTCTGCGTCCAGGATTTGATTATTTTAGTTGATAGTCTTTTATAGTCAGCTCGAAACTGTTAAGAAACCTTATGGCCAAAACTTGAAAAAAAGTACTGAAATTTTCCATCTGTTGGATCATTGTTGAGACTCATTTAGTAAGAGTTTTGTATATAAATAAGTTTAACTTTGTTACATCCTATTGCAGCCAAAAAACCAAACAAGAGGACGATGTTTACAACTTTGGATTTATATTACTTGAATCTCTTGTCAGGCCTATAGTAACTAGAAAAGGAGAAGCGTTTCTGCTTAATGAAATGGTACGCTAAAGCTTTTATTTCTCATGGAACATTAGCATTACAATACTCAATGACAATTCTTGGTTCTTACCTTTGTTTCGTAACTTAAGCCAATACAGATGAAAGAGAAATATTTTAGTGATTAGGCTGCCTGTAGCCCTCCCAAAAAATAACCCTTTAATGGTTTTTCAATCACTTTTGTTTCTTGGTTGATACTTCTATTAGATACATTTTGTCTAAACTTCAAGTTGGCTTACATTAGACGAATTGTGGACCCAGTTGTGTTAACCACCTGCACCCAAGAGTCATTATCTATTGTGATATCTATCACAAACAAATGCATATGTCCCGAACCATCATCCCGTCCCTCGTTTGAGGATGTCCTTTGGAACTTGCAATATGCATCTCAAGTCCAGGCCACAGCAGATTCTGATCAAAAATCGGATTCTACATCATAGTCACAAGTCACGATAAGCCTCCTCCAACTGTGACTGACAATGTTGGTTTATATTTAGTCCCTTTCTCTACATGATATGTAAAGTTGTAAATGTCATTTTTTATTGCTTGACCTTGTATATGCTTAAATATTTTTTTTAGAATAGAGTTGTTTTTGATGCGTTATCCTTTTCTACATGGCACTTGCAAATGATGGGAGATCTTGAAACTGAAGTAACAGAAACTAAAAAGAAGATTGCAATAAAAATATTATTCAGGTGATGAGATCATCAGAACTTGAGTGATTCAAATCTTGAAGAAATAGAAAATTCATACAAGATTTAGTCATCTTCTGGTGAATTGTTGTCAGGTTGATTATGTGACTCCAAGAGCATAGTGGTTGATGACACTTTGAAGTCACGCAGCCTCCTGATTTATTATATTCCTTTTGTTGCTCTGTTGGTTATGAAAACATTATTCATTTGTTGAGTGGCTGTTGCTGAGCCCTCCAAATTAATTCTGGAAGCTTAAAATACAAGGGAAGGCAGCAGTAGGGCAGTCAAAATCCAACCTGAAAAGTGAAAAATACATCACAAAGATGAAAGATCTGATAATACATAATCATCTTCACTTCAGTGACAAGGGTTCAAGTCTCACATTTGTCTATTAAATCGCAATGTATAGGGAGATACATCTCAATAGTGTGAGTTGAATTTAACTAAATTTACATTTGAGACCGTGTTTGTAATGGTTGATCTTGACCGGTCTTAACAGACACCTTATCCTTTTGATATCCGATTTAAAAGAAGAAAAGGAAAAAAGTTGGCCAGCCATATCTTCTTTGATCATCCAGAGAATGACATTTCAACACTCCTCTCTCCTGTTTCCAACCATAAACATATTTTGCTTTGGTTTAAAGCTCATATTTCTTGTTAATTAGTGCATAATCAACTATTGTAAATATATGATTGTGATATCTCATCTACCCTCCCAGTAACATCTTGTGCAAATTACTCCTGTGTTGATGATCCTCGGCTAACTATTAGTTCAACCATTAACTATAACAATATTTAATTATTCTGAAAGATAACTGCATTAAATAAGGATATATAATTCAAAAAATTTAATGTGTAGAAATTTTGAAATCTTGATTTATATCGATACTAATTGAATGAATCTCAATCTGCATATCACTTCTTAGCGTATGTGGTTGTACACCATGCACATTTTAAAAGTATATGTGAGGATTTTTCTCCTGGTTTATAGGAGTAGATATCCGGACAACACATGTATTATCTGATTTTGACAAGCCCCGATAATCGTATACCATAATATTTCAAAAAAATAAAAAATAAAACAAATAAAAAAAAAATCCCACCCCTAAAGTCTAAACGTTGATAACATATTTATCAAAATGGGGCATTTGAGAGCAAATTTTAGCCCAGGAAATAAATAGCCCAAAAAGTAGAAGCTGTGCTGATGATCGTATCGTGGGCTCCACTTTCGCGGGCTTCGTGTATTTGACCGAGTAACAGAGCAGTGTCGGCGAATAAAGCCAGCCAACCCTGCCTGAAAACGACGCGCGACCATACTAAACACTAACCCACGCGCACCACATGATTGGAGCGTCCTTCACACGCTTTAACTAGAGAGTATATTAGCAACGCTTTAAAAAAAAAAAAAAAAAAAAACACGTTGTTCATAATTAATTTACTTGAACCCCATCAATGTCAGAAGAAAAACAGCGAACAGAAAACGACAACAAATCGATGCCGTTTCATTCTTTGAGATTAATTTAATTTACAGAAATCCTCTCTTGTCAGCACAAAAATACTTTATTTTTTTAACAATTTAATAATAATATCTCCAATTTTTATCAGGCTATTTCGTTTCTGGTTACTCTCAGTCTCTGAACCTCACAAAAAAAAAAAAAAAAACCTGAGATATTTCGATCCAACCAGAGAATCCAAAACGACACTTATTTTCTTACATTTCTCCGATTGTCCAGCTACTGATTACACAGGTTCATGTCTTATCATTTTCATCTACTTGTTTTTTCTTTTTTTGTCATCAGAGTGAAGAATTTGTGAGCTGTGTTCTGTACTTGTGTTTAGTACTGCATTGTAATAAATCTGTTACGTATTTGCAATTTTGAGCTCAAAAAAGGGACGGTTTTGATTGTATAATGTTGTATCTTGTTTGGATCTGATGCTAATGGTGGAAAAAGAAAAGATAAAATCGAGCTGCTGTAAGTAACTACCTTTTTTGATGATTTGAGTTACCTAATTTTTGATGATTTGAGTTGCCTGACTTGCCTCTTTAGTACACTTTCTACTTTTGCATTAAATGAGCTCAAAGTAAATTTCCTTGCATGTTCCTTTTTCTTTTTAATTTGTTTGTACAATTCTTCATGCATACATCTCTTTTTTATAATATGTACTTTTAGTGGCTTGTTCATCTTCTTAGGTGTCGCTTAATTTGAATGATTTCATGTCCATAATATGTTGCTGGAAATTGTTTGCGGATAGCAAAGTATAATTTTAAAATTTTTGGGGTTTTGGTGAAAGAAATGGAATATCTCTATCCAACTTGTGTGAAGAATTTTCTTTTCTCAGTGGTAGACAATGAAAGTTTTTAATTTTAAAGTAGTTATATTTTTTATTTCATTCCTTGATATAGTACCTTTTATTTAATGCACTAGATTATGAGATCTTTTAATCTCTACTCTATCTCATTATTCTGCATTTTCTGTGTGGATTATAGGAATTTAACCCTTTTGGATTGAAGTTATCTAAACACGTGTTCGCGTGAGGTGGAGGAGCAGTCTGTTTGTGCAACAATGGTTCTAGGTCTAAGTGCGAAGAACAGGAAGGAACCTTCCATTCATGTTGATTATCTAATTTACGTTCAGGAGATTAAGCCTTGGCCACCATCACAATCGCTGAGATCCCTCCGGTCTGTCTTGATTCAATGGGAAAATGGTGTTCGAAATTCGGGGTCTACAAAAACAGTTGCCCCTTCTCTTGGGTCTGTTGTTGGAGAGGGGAAGATTGAATTCAATGAGTCTTTTAGGCTTCCTGTAACTCTGGTAAGAGAAATGAATGCTAAAAACAAGGATGCTGATACATTTCAGAAGAATTGTTTGGAGTTTAACTTGTATGAGCCTCGAAGGGATAAGACCACGTTGCTGGCGACTGCCATTGTTGACTTGGCAGAGTATGGCGTTGTTAAAGAGACCTTAAATGTAAATGTTCCCATGAACAGCAAGAGAAGCTTTAGGAACACATCTCAACCAGTTTTGTTTGCTAAAATCCAGCCAGTCGACAAGGCCATAAATCGAACGAGCTCCTCATTGAAGGAGGGATTCTTAAAAGAGGTTGCCTCAGATAAGAACGGTGGTGAATCTGTTTCGGCTTTGATGAATGAAGAGTATGCTGAGGAAGCTGAGATTGCATCTATCACCGATGATGATGATTCCTCACACTCATCTGTGATCGTTTCTTCTTCTTCTACTGAATCCAACAAGGATTTACCTTCTCAAAATGAAGAGGTTCTTATTACTTGCTTCTGCTTTCTTTCATTATCTTTAGTGACTATCATTCATTTTGGTCCTATTATATCTGATCTAATGTGGCCAATACCAACCTTTTGCTTATACTGTAACTCTTGTTGGATTAATTTTTCTCCTAGCAGTTGCTCAGAATCTCTAAGAGAGGGAGAGTCTTATTTGGAAACTCAGAATCTCTAAGAGAGGGAGAGTCTTATTTGGAAACTTACTTATGTGCAATTTACCTTTTCCATACTTGTTTGGATTATAGGAACTTTTTTTTTTTCCTGTTCTTCTGGCTTGCATGGCCTCATAATCAGCTTATTAGGAAACCTGGATTTTCTTTCGACAAATTAAATTATGCCGTTTGCATCTCAAATGTTACCACTAGACCCTTAGTTATTAACCTAAGTTTTTAGGATTAATGGTGGTTTCTCGACATTGCATTAGAGATATCTAACCAAGAAGTTTTGTGTTTGGATACTAGCAAATTTCTCATTCTATTAAACAAATTACAACACAAAGCAAAATAGGCTCTTATTCAGATTCGTGCAATAAACTAGTTGATTATCTCTAATCTTATATGCAAAGGATTTGTTAGAACTTAAGTATTCTTGTTATATGTTGACCTTTCAGCTTATTGAGTGGCTCTAATTTGCAGAATGGACCGGTCACGTTGTCAGATAGCACGGGACTTAAAAAAGAGAATGCCCTAGGTTCAAAATTGCAACTGGGAAAGTCAAATATGAAGTCACAGATTATACCTCATGAAATTGGGAAGACTTCATCTTGCTCATCATCAATAGATTTATCTTCTGAACTTGGAAGCCCACTAAATGGCCATGCTTCTACTCCCGACTCCCCAATTTCTAGTTCATTTATCTCAAAGAATGTTGTATCCCACAGTGTTCATTCTCCTGCTTCATCATTCACTAATAGAAATGTTGAGGAAGAGGCCAGCGTGTGCATGAAAAGCAATGGCTCTGAATATTTGACTCAGGGGGTTCCAGAAAAGCTTTATAATGGAAAATCTGCAATTAATGGTGCTGCGAAGCAACACAGTGAGGAATTTGCATCTCACAATGTTCCAGCAAAAATATCATATCCGGACTCTGGGGATTCTCAAGTCAATGGAGAGGGTGGTGGAAAAACTCTGAGAACTGGAAAAAATTCCAAGGAGGATGCTTCAAACTCAGATGATGATTGCAATGGTTTTGTGGAGGACATACAGAGGATGGAACAAGAAGACAATGAACTAGAAAGGGAGAGTTTTGAAGATCAAAGAAATTCTACCGGGAATGAACCTTTAAATTTTTATTCACGAGATGCTAACGGAAATCAAGTCTTGTTTGGAAGTGATGCTCTATCTTCAAGCAGTGAAAATCTTGGAAACTTTGTACTGAAAGGCAATATCTCAAGAAGTGATAATTTAAAGCATGTGAAGTCAGTTAGATCATCATCCGATGCAGCTAGGAGTAATGGATTGGTTACAAATAATCTTCACAAAGAAGTGAAGGAAAACGGCATGTTTGGAGATGCACAGAGTACTTCAGGAAGCTTCAGGACCAACGAAAGAAAAGATACCAAGGTTTATCCAAATAACTCTAGAAGTGCCATAGTAGACAGTAAAATCCATCTGTTGGAAAACAGAATAAAAATGCTTGAAGCGGAGTTGAGAGAAGCTGCAGCTATTGAGGCTGCTCTTTACTCAGTAGTTGCTGAGCACGGAAGTTCCATGAGTAAGGTTCATGCTCCAGCTCGGCGCCTTTCTAGGCTGTATCTTCATGCTTGTAAAGAAAGTTCCCTATCCAGGAAAGCTAGTGCGGCAAGAACTGCTGTTTCAGGATTAATTTTGGCTGCGAAAGCTTGTGGAAATGATGTGTCTAGGTATTTGAAATTCACATTATTTTCTGCAACTCCTTTAAGCATTCAATATACATTAAAAGTGGTACTCCTTTGATTCAATAGCATGTAAAATATATTATTTCCTCAATTTCTTGGGTTCTTGCGGTGGACAGAAAGAATTCTATTAGGTTTTTAAATTTAAGAATTAAGGCATTGACTGTTAAAACTCTAAAGTAAGTTCATTGATGGAAGCTTGATAAACCTCACATTATTGGGGTTTCAATCTGACACTTGACATGTCTACCTAGGAAAACTCCTTGAATTGTTTTATTTATTTTGTAATCTTTCCGTAAATGCAATTTCTGTAAAGAGCCAACTTGATGAGTGATATTTTTGGGAAGAGGTCCATGCATTGGCTGAAACTTGAAAGTCAGTAGAATATGTATGTGTCCATTTTTGTTTAAGGAAATTTCTGGAACTTTTTATAAGCCCATTTGACCTCCTGCTACTATAATTGCAGGTTGACATTTTGGTTATCAAATTCTGTTGTGTTGAGAGCAATTATTAGCCAAGTGAATAGGGGCACAGAGCTTCAATCTGAAGAAAAAAATAGCGGTCGAAGGGAAAACATGAAGATATCATCTCCATTAAAATGGAAGGAGCCTTCTCCCAGCAAAAAGGAAAACAGAAATGGTAAGCATGGAAGTGTTGGTGAATGGGAGGAACCACATGCATTTTCTTCCGCTCTGGAAAAGGTTGAAGCTTGGATTTTCTCCCGAATAGTTGAGTCTATCTGGTGGCAGGTCAGATGTTAATTCTTTTCTCATGTTTGTTGAATTTGAGTGTATGATGGCAAATAAGACCTTACAAAATGGACATCTTGAACCTTTTATAGTTATCTGAGCTGATTCAGTATATCCTGCCTTTTTCCAGACTCTAACTCCACACATGCATGCTGCTTCGGCAAAGGCAATTGATAAAGGTATCGGTTCTGGCTCGAGGAAAAACTCTGGAAATACATCTATTTCTGGTGATCAAGACCAAGTAAACTTTTCATTGGACCATTGGAAGAAGGCTTTCAAGGATGCTTGTGAAAGACTTTGTCCAGTCCGTGCTGGAGGACATGAATGCGGCTGCCTGCCATTGTTGGCTAGAATGGTAAATCTATACAGTTTCTTTCTTTTTCCTTTTATTTATTCATTTAATTTATTTTTACATTTGGGATGGGAGGTTGGAATTTGGGTAGACTATCATCTTTGACCTTGAAAGAGCTTAATTGGGAACTTTAGGACATTCTTACTAAATTTTTTTTTCTTTGGAGTGACTCGTTTACTAAATCTTTCGACATTTACATTCAATCCTTTTTGGATTTTTGTAATCATTATTAGTAGATGCTCAATATAATAAAGCTGTTTGCAACAGTTTAAGTAACAACAGCAGTAATGATCATTACTCTTATTATTAAAAGATAACATAGTTTTTTATATCCAGTCAATGGAGCAATATAAGAAATAACATTACTATTGTTTGGTCATCTATGTCTGGTTATTTTGTATCTCAGATTGATTAATTTGACAGTTATAGACAATTATAATGATTGAGCTTAGGATCTCTATGGCTAGGTTCCTGCTATAAGTACTAATTTTAATTTCCTCATATTGAAAAAAAAAAAAAAAAACCATAAAAAAGCATTGTACTGTCACTGTTAAATGAAACTCCTAAATGCTTAATCACACCGCAGTGATTGATCACAAATTCATGGCAAACATTGTTTCAAATTGACGGGAATCTTTTGACAATATTTCTGATGTTTGGTTCTTTGATTAAACTGTTAAGTTTATTTGGTTGTGGTTTTTATTTATTTATTAATTTATTATTATTTACTGAGTTTTTCAATCGTTTGAAATTACAATGCATTTCTATTATGCATGTAGATAATGGAGCAATGTATTGCAAGATTAGATGTGGCTATGTTCAATGCCATTCTTCGTGAATCTACTGATGAGATTCCAACCGATCCTGTTTCTGATCCTATTAGTGATTCCAAGGTGCTTCCAATTCCAGCTTGTAAAGCAAGTTTTGGGGCTGGTGCACAACTGAAAAATGCGGTAAGAAATATAAGAAATATAATATTAATTCTTTCACATAATTTTTTTTATGCCAGATCAACATTCATCATTGTAGACAGGTTATAATTTAATAACTTGATATACCTACTGAGGTGCTGTTAGGAATTTGAAAGGAATGTTAAAGGGTTGTACTTAAAAATGATGACAGAAATGTTAGTTGATTTTTTTGAGTGTACTCATGAATTATATGAACATTTACAAGCATTAATTATAATTTATTTCTTTGGTGTTATCAGATTGGAAACTGGTCTCGATGGCTGAGTGACCTATTCGGTATGGATGATGATGATGACTTACTTGAAAACGAGAACAACCACGATGAAAATGAGGAGAGACATGACACATCCTTTAAGTTATTCCATCTTCTTAATGCATTGAGTGATCTCATGATGCTTCCAAAGGACTTGTTGTTAAGTAGATCCATCAGGAAAGAGGTTACACCCAAACACAGATTCTTCCGATCTCAAGTCCGTATAAGCAATACTTTACCATTGTTATTCACTAAGCTGTGTTTTTTTTATTATTGTTGTTGTAGGTATTCCCAGCTTTTGGTACCCCGTTGATCAAGAGGGTTCTGGACAATTTTGTACCAGATGAGTTTTGCCCTGACCCAATTCCAAATGTTGTTCTTGAAGCCTTGGAATTCGAGGTGAGTTGATTCTAAATGAATGTACAATGTTTTGCTTCTGCACGTAGACACCTAATCAGTACTATTCTGGAAGTAGATTAATCCCATGTGTGTTCACGAATTTTATAAACATAAATCGTCATGTTGCATGCTTGACTCGGCAAAGAGTTTTGGTAGACTGGAATAGGATTCTGACTTCATTGCCTAACAAAAATATGGCCTTTGCAAAGATTGGAACTAATATTCATGCATTCACTTGATTTAGGATCCTCTTGAAGTTGGGGGGGAATCTGTTACAAACGTCCCATGTATTGCAGCTCCTCCACTCTATATGCCACCTTCAGCAGCTGCTGTTTCTGGTATTATTGGAGAGATTGGAAACCAATCTCAGCTGAGAAGAAGCGGATCGTCAGTGGTCAGAAAGTCATACACCAGCGATGATGAGCTTGATGAATTGAATTCTCCTTTGTCTTCAATCTTCATAGATGGTTCCCGGTCTTCCCCCGTATCAAGAAGATCCAACTGGATATCTAAGGAAAATAACAACCAAAATGCTGTCAGATATGAACTCCTTCGAGACATATGGATGAATAGCGAGTAAATATAAATAGATTCTCAAGTATACATGAATAATTGATGTTGTAAATCTTTGTCAAATTTTGGTTCCAGGTTACAGTGTGGCATCCTTTTTTATGTATCTGTACAAAGAAAATGTTTGAAACTTCCTGTAGCATAACTCAGATCTGTACCCTAATGGAATAATTTAGTGACTGTTTTGAAGAAAAATTTGCCTATTAGTGATTACTAATTTTACTGAGATAAAGAGAATACAAACCTTTTACTTATCATCAACATTTTTTTCTTGCTGACTAGACATTGCTAGATGGAGAAACCCAAAAACTGTTTCTGGATTTAGATATGCTTGAAGAAGAGAGAGAGAGAATTGCAATGGGAAAATGAATACATTTTTATAATGGTATCATAGTCATACAAGCCAGTATAGTCTTCTCTGCGTTTCATCTCTCAACCAAAATTATATTTATATTACAAACTTAGCATCCTCGATTTGCATACAACTAATTAGAACAAAAAGACAGACAAAATTCAAATCCAGATGGACGATCTCAGCAAGCAAAGTTTCAACTCCTCTTTCACTCACGTTATACTATTTACTATTTCGCCGGAATGTGAACAAAAATAAAGCAGTTTCTGGATCAAATGAAGAACCCAACTCATGCGGTGAGCTTCTGTGAAGAGCTAACAGCATTCATATGCTGGAGATGTAATGCGGCCAACAACCCTTGCCAAGTTTCTCCAGGTGCACCTGCCACTTGAAAATCAACAAGTTTCCTCTGTTTTCTGTAGTAATCTTCCAATTGCTTGCCCTGCAACATATAAAAAGGTCATCCGATTAATGGAAAATATTTCACATAAGAGGTCAATCAGACATTTTAAATAGCTATCGATTCATTCAGCATACTATTACAGCAGGAAACATATAGATGATCCACAGAAATGGTATCGAGTATATGGAAAATCTTCCGATCAGTATAACCGTTGTAATTCTAACAGACGTGCTACTCAAACAAACTAGTAACCGTATTGAGCAAACATATACAACGGGAATACAGCTCTTGTAAGCACATATTCAAAACAGCATATGTAGTACCTGCTCTGCTTGGATACGGAATTTTTCCTTCCAGGCACTGGCAGCATCAGTAGAGGAAAACCTGGCACTGCCCAAGCCAAGTAATTCTTGGCAGGAAGAAAATGTGCCACTTTTGAGATTCTTTTTAACCAATTGTTCTTCAGTGTCCTTAAAATTCACGACAAGATCAACGTCCACAATTTGATCAAGAATCTCCTGCAAAAAGCCATAATTACAGAAGTTCAGACTTCTCAACAATGTTGAAACCGAATTTTACATCTTATATGATCAAATAGCACCCACAAACACAACACACAGACAACAAAAAGAAATTGCAAAATCAATAATTACAGAAGTTGAGTCTTACAGCTTGAATCCTTGTACGAGGAATTCCATCGAGAATAAACCCACTTTCACCTCTGCAGTATCCTTCTTCCAGCCTCTTTGATAAAAGCGCGAAAATGACTTCCTCTGGAACAAGCCTTCCTTCATTTATCGCATTTGCAATCTAAATTGGACAAAGAAATGAGCAACCCTCCTTTTTGCAAATATAATATATTTCATAATCACAAATTAAGGGCAAAATTAAAAACTACAACCAAGACTAGATGCTTTGACAAGAATCAAATAACTGTTACAAATTTGTGAAATTTCCATCATCCCTGAATAATTTCCTTAAATCAATAAACTTTAGAAAAGAGAGAAAAGAAAAACACAAACCTGTTTATAGAGCGAAGAGCGAGGGTTTAGTTCTTGTCTAACAAGACTACCCATGGAAATGTGAGGAACTTCTAGAAGGTTCGAGAGCTTCTCTGCGTAGACGTGTTTCTTGACACCAGGGTCGCCGATAAGCACCCACTGCACTCCCCTCCTCGGCGACGACTCAGACGTGCCGATCCTCGCCATCAGGTCACTCGCTGCTTCGTCGCGAAGGCCGTACTCCTCCTCCTCTTCGTAGTAGTCGTACGACAGCTGAGCCGCAGACGCCGATCCGTAGGGTCGGGTCCTGGCGACGTTGCGGAGCTGCGAAGCGGCTGCTCTGAATAGGGTGAGTCCGGCCATGGCGGCGCAAGAAATTGTATTTTTGGTTTTTTTGTAGAAAATTAGAGAGAAGCGAAGAGGAGCTAGAAAAGAGGGGTTTTACTTACAACAAGAAGTGGAGGTTTTTAGGAGACGAAGGGTTGGGGGTTTGGAAAATGACGTTTATTGGATCTAAAAAATTACGTTGATAGTGTACCACTGGTACTCTTCCACGTGTGCCGCTGTTATTGGAGGAAAATCAGTCAGGCACGTTTTAGGAACTGGACGCGAGGTGTCCACAACACACGGAGTGCTGATGTTTGAACTATTGACACGTGCATTCCATGGTCACGCGATCTTGTCTAGTGTTTGGTGGCATTTTCACCGGTCACCACACCACAGTGTAATTGAGTCAGATATTTTTCTTAAGGCGAATTGCATTCACATGTTTATGGGCAGTATCAGGATCCTCACCTCATCCGTACATTTTCCTTATCTTTCTAAAACACGTGATTGATTGTTAATAAAATGTCAATCACATATTAACCATCCATTCATTGCAATGTTTACATGTCATAAGATTAAGTGAGGTGGGGATAAGATGAGATGAGGAGAAGATCCTTGTTCTTATAGGGAACGGCCTAAAATCCTCATCACCGTTTCGGGGGAAAATCCTTTTCAAATGGGGATGGAGAGAGACGTAACCAGGGTGGACTTAAATAAATATAAATATATATATACGGAAATTTAATTATATAAAGACATTGAATGTGAGCCACTCATTTTACATACTTTGACTTGGTATGTATGCACTTGTTAAATCACTTTTATAAATGAGTGGCTCACATTCAATATCCTGTTAAAGTTATATAAGGATGTCCAGATAGGAACGGGATCGTGTATATATATATATATATATATTAATCTCCACTATATGAGAAAAATAATTAAAAGATACACCTATTAAAGGGACATAGTAAAATATATATATTAAATAAATATGTTTTTTATTAAATAAAAAAGAAAACAAAACATAAATAAATAAATGAAACTCAAATGCAATTAAAGTACATCGATTAAGTTGTGTCTTACTATTTTTTAGAAGATCAAATTTATCAATTATAATATCTGGATTAACAAATATGATAATATAAAGTTTATAAATTAAAATTAGAATAATACAATATTTCAAAACGAAAGAAAATAATCAAACGCATGTAACTCATAAAAGAATATCTAGTTTGAAGACATAATTTTAACAAATTGAGAAAGAAGTTGAATCAATTTTGGGAGAGGCAATTGGTATAAAAGTCACTTATATATATATATTTTTAAATGAAATATGCCAGGGACAACATATGAACAAATCTATTAGTTGGTGTAATAATAATTATAAATGGTATTTTGATACATTTATATGTATTTTTAATATTTTGAATGTTTTTTTAAATGAGCTAGGGTGGGCTTGACCTAGCCCATGTGTAGTTACGTCCTTTTGATGGAGATAAATTTCATACCCAAATGTGAACGGGGATGAGATGATCGAAGATATTGTATATTATTCGTCATTATCATATAAATTATGAGATGATATGATGAATGATAAGATAATAACAAGTCACATACCACATCATTTAGATTAATTTTTTGGACTATCTAGAATTATTTTATAGATTTAAAATTTACATATGGATCTAGTCTCTTTTTATAAATACTTGTACTAGACTAAAATGATTTTACCTACAAACATAAAATTATAGGATAATGTTAGACATCCAACCATTTTGTCCAACTTTTGTATCCAGCCATTGATGTGTCAATTGGTGAGTGGGTACACATTAATTTATCCATGTATCCACCCATCAATTGACACATCAATGGTTAGATTTAAAAGTTGGACAAAATAGTTGAATGTCTACCGTTGTCCAAAATTATATTATATTGGTGAAACCTAATTTTAGGTATGAGAAGTTTTCCAACCTTTTGCTGTTACTTTGATTGTTACTTTGATTATTCTCTTCATCGTTTCAGGTAAATCTTCATATATATAAAATTATTTTACTTATTATTATAATTATTACTTGTTCATACTAATTACATTCGTGAAAAAACTAGTTTGAATATATGATTAAATGATCATGTTTTGTATGCATAGGCAATGAAGTGATGACAAATCCTGAATATACTCCATATGCAACCAAGCTTTGAATGAAGGAGTAGTTTTGCCAGAAAGACAAATACAACGAAGGAGTATTTATTTTATATACCCAAAAAAATAATCTTAATTACCATTATTATAGTATTTATTAGTCTAGAGATGTAAGGTTCATTATATATGCCCTCTTAATAGATGTCATGTCTTTATTTTATTTTCAATAAAGCTCTCGAGTTGCCCATTAGTATATTTTCTCTTTTCCATCACTTTCTCTCTAATATATATATATATATATATATATATATATATATACATGCAAAGAAATTGTAATTTGAAACAATCACCTAGGGCCAATTTATACTAAAATGCCAACCAAAAAAAAAAAACAAAAAACAAAAGGCAAACAAAACTCTTCGAAACAGACAGAATAAGCAGCAATTTTTACAGCTATATGCACATGAAATACGACCAATGACCAAAATTAAATTCTCATATCATAGTTTTAGTTTCGTTGCATGTTCTTACCTTAAAAAAGAAAACATTTAAATATAGAGGTTTTTACAATTTGGTCCCAATCTAATTGGGAAAAGACACATTTTTACTTGCTAATTAATTTTTTAACAATCGGTCGTAATATAATTCAAACTACAACAAATTGGTCTTAAGGTTAGTAAAAAATTAGGACCAATTTATTGTATTTTGAATTATATTATGACCAATTTATTGAAAAATCAATTAGCAAGTAATAAAGTGTCTTTTCCCAATTATATTGGGACCAAATTGTAAAAACCCCTTAAATATATGATTGCTATTTACGATTAAAAAAAAAATCGAATAGAAATATTGAAAAAACTAAATTTTATTTATTAATTATAAAATTTAGAAAGAAAATGAAGGCTCCTAAATTTAAGAGAGTTTTTAAATTAATATAAAAAAGGGCCCTAAATTATTTATAAATTATAACTAAGCTAAGGTAATAAGCCTAAGAAAATAAGAAATAAATAAATAAATCCTAAGAATCTAAAATTCCATTCTCTAGCAAACAGCCTCCATGGCAAGTCTCTTGTGGCCAATTTAGCAGCCTGTAGAAACACTTTCACACCCTTAAAAGTCATCCCTTGCGTTAGCATTATTATATTTGAATTTGTAGTCATATATAATTTAATCAACTGCACTAGTACTTTATCCTACATTACCAAATTACTTGGTTAAATTGCCAAAATCTGATGCCTTTCTAATCTTGCCCTTCGAAGAAACGAACAGTTTCTACTTTTTTCAAGGCAAAAGCAAAGGATAAATGCTCATAAAGCAGCATGCAGCTTGCTCTTTTTATATCTTCTTCCTATTTCAGAATTTATCTCCTTTTATTATTGAAGGTAAATTCGATCAAAGAATTTGTTTTCTTTTCATATATATATTTTTTTCTGTTTTTCAGAATTGAAATTTTCATGTTCTTGTATGTGTATACTACTAGTTCTTAATTTTCGTCTTCTTTGTTCTGTTTGAAATAAATTGTTTCTAGGGAGATAAGATCATTTACATGGCGGCGAATTCCCCAGATAGTCAAGTCACTATTTCTATAGGGCCATTGGCATCTTCCTTAAAACAAATGTTGGCTGGTCATAATCTCTCCATGCCATCCAAAGCTTGCATATTTGAGGTCCCAAAAATACTCCGCAGGCACAACCCTCAAGCATACGAGCCAAATGCATTTTCAATCGGCCCTTTTCGCTATGGCCAGGAAAAACTCAAACCCACAGAGAAAATCAAATTGAAGTACCTGCAAGGCCTCCTCGATCGAAAATCAAAGGAACTAACGCTGGAGCAGCTCATCGGAGCCGTCAGCGCTATAGCGGAAGAGGCCCGTCAGTGCTATGCAGGGTCATCTATTGGAACCTGCAGTACCGATGAAGAATTTGTCAAAATCTTGGTACTTGATGGTTGCTTTATCATTGAGTTATTTCTAAAGGATGACAGGGTAATTAAAGCTCCTGATGATGACCCCATTTTCTCCATGTCTTGTTTGCTTGAATTCTTGAAACATGACCTCATTTTGCTCGAAAACCAAATTCCTTGGCTGGTGCTCGAACGTTTGTATAACATGATTATGGTTCCCCAAAAAAAAAACCTGATTCAACTTGCCCTGAACTTCTTCAGCAACATGTTTTCATCTCATAAACCGTCCATAACACCAGACCTATTTGCCAAACATGAAATCAAGCATATTCTACACTTGCTAAGGCTTTCATTGGTTTTGCCTCTAGACCAATCCAACAAAGATACAGGATGGCAACCTTTCCCTTGTGCACGGAAAATCAAAGGCTCCGGAATCAAATTCAAGAACATAAACTCCAATACCATCCTGGATATAAGATTTAACAACGGTGTTCTTGAGATCCCACCGTTGCTTGTCCAGGAAACAACAGAAACCATCTTCCGGAACCTCATCAGCTTAGAGCAATGCCTCCCGAATTGCCCACCAATCATCACCGCCTATGCAAAGCTCATGGACAATCTAATCGACACACCTGAAGACGTGGAGATACTGTGCGAGAACGAAGTTCTGGACAACTGGTTGAATCCCGGGGACGCCACCCGATTCTTCAACAACCTATACAACGATGCTTATGTGAAGACGTTCTACTATCATGACGTTTGCCAGCAAGTGAATGATTATAGTAAAAGATGGTGGCCGGAATGGCGATATTTTTATACACAGAATTATTTCACTCGTCCTTGGGTGATTGTTTCTCAGATTGTTGCTGTAATCTTTTTGATTCTTGGTTTCTTACAGACCTTTTATACCATCGCCAGTTATCTCAGTCAAAAGGGCAAATCCTCTTAAGAATTGAAGCCTCACAAAAAATTCTCGTAGCTTCTATATATGTTTGGTTGTATATATTTAATTTGTTTATAATAAAGCTGTACGTAAAATTCTTGAACAAACAACAGATATAATAAGAAATATGTTTATAATCCAATGTTCTGCTATTAAATATCTGTTTACAGCTCCATATCCCATCTTCTGCTAATTAGTTTAGAAGGAAAATTCTACCCAATGCTGTTTGTAAATATTGTGAGGAAACCTCTCATGCTTTGTTATGGTAAGTGTAAGACAGCTAATGAGTTTTGGAGGAAAACCTTTTTATAGGAACCATTGTCTGGTTTCAAAAGTCTGAAGTACTGCACTGATCGATTTGGTGAGATGATTATGCTATAATGTAATGAAATCTGCTTTGGATATGCTCAACTGCCCATGAAGTTTTTATGGTTTTTCAAATATTTATGTCATGAGGATCAAAACTATCTATAACTTAGAAACTAAACAATCATCCACTGCAATTTTTTTCTTTCTTTTGAGTTGGTTCTATTGTAAGTTCTTGGAACAACTGCCGGATAAAACATTTAAATAGATGGTCGATATTTGCAATAACAAAAAAATCGTATAGAAACATTGAAAAAACTTAATTTTATTTATTAATTATAAAATTTACATAACAAACTGAAGGCTCTCTAAATTAAGGGAGTTTAAATCAATTAAAAAATAAAAAATAAAAAAAAATAAAAAAATACGGTCCTAAATTATTTATAACTAAGCTTAGCAGCTAAGCCTAAGAAAATATGAAAGAAAGAAAGAAATCCTAAGAATGTAAAAGTTCATCTCCTAGCAAACAGCCTCCATGGTAAGCCTCTTGATAATATTCCACAGCTCATTTTTCCAAGCTTTTCAGATTCACGCTGTCTACAGTGTAAAGGAACAATCAATAAAACCAAACATGACTGGTTACCAACAAAAAAAAAAAAAAAAGGTGAAGAATTATTGATAATGACTTTGTCATGTACCAAAGATAATAGCTTTCATCATTGATTTGTTTCTGGTCAATAAGCTTACTAGCGGCAAATTTTCCTTTTCCTTCAAGAACAAGGCCATCAATGATCTCAGAGAAGCTGGTTCCTCCTCAGCTTTATTGGATTTTTTCACCATCAACGAAGTTTGAGCATTGACCTTGGCAGTGTTGTATTTGCAATCAGGAAAAATGGAGACAGACCAAGCAAGCACGCGCACGACATATCCACTTCCTTGGAAAGTGATTGTAGCATCTGTTGTCGTGTTTGCATTACTCAAAAAGCAGCCTGAACCATCCTCGGTTGTATATATGGTGGCCTATTAATTCACATTAAAAACATGAACATCATTAAAAAATAAATAAAAAATTTATTTCTAGAACCCAAAAAAACAAAAAAAAGACAGATTTTTTCCTGAAATCTTACAGTGACAGAGTTTCCAAAGTCGACATTGGAAATATTGCATTGGGTGAGAGTCTTCTCCATTGAGATCAATACATTATGGAGATCTTTCAAATACCCCCACTTGGGTTAATTGAGATTTCCTGTTAAAAAAAAAAAAAAAAAAAAAAAAAATGTCAAATTGGTTTATAATTTAATGTAATAATTGAGAGTTAATAAAAAGTGTAATAATTATTATTAAATTTACCATATTGGTCAAGGGGTGCATCATAGTCATAGGAAGCGGTGAGATATGGACCACCGGATGTTCTTCCGAAATTAGTACCACCATGATACTGGAAATCATATAAATCAAAGTTTTAATTAATTAGAAAACAGATTTTAATTTAAGATTAAAATAGTAATAATTAATTTGTTAATATATATACAAGCCATGTAATAATTTTGGAAAGTGCCTCCAGTCTGGAAAAATCTTGCAACAGCAAAAGCAACATCTTCAGCTGTCCTGTACTCCTGTGTGGAATTGCACCTCCACAGCTCTTAAACCTTCAATTTAATTACCAAAAAGAAAAAAAAAAACTCTTAAATTATACCTAATTCGTTCTCAATTACCCATTTAAAAATTAAAGATTAAATAAAAATGAAAAACTCACCAGCCGCTCCAATTTTCGGTCCACATTTTAGTAGCAGTGTTAGGATTTGTAGGCGTTAATTGATCACAGTACCACTGTACCAACCATTGCAAGTATTAATCTGATAATTTTTATAATAAAGTAATATTGTTAAAAATTAAAATCAAAGAACATATATATGTTAAAAAAATAAAAAATAAATGAATTGGTAGTACCATTGGCTTTGGAGCATCAGACTCCTGGGTGGAATTGGTGAAAAGTGTCACCTTTTTGAACTGATGTGGTGACAAAGTCACTACTTTAATACGTTTAGTTTAAAAGGTACCTATTATGGTGAACTATTAAAATTGTCATTACTTTACACATTCTTTTTCTTACTTTGAAGTTTTCTAATATTTTATTCTTTCATCTTCCTCTATAACAGACCTCCAATGGAGGTTGAATATCATAACATTATCTAATGCAACTTCATTAGATAATTAGTTTTGTGACGCTACGCAAACCCATTCGGGTGTTTAAAACTCAGTCATGAGTTCCTTTTCATTTAATCTCCGAGTGTTTTGTAAACCATAAGCTGGTTGTGTGAATTTTAAATCTAAATGAAAAGACTCGGATAACAAATGCAAAGTCTCGGAGACTAATTGAAAATGCTCGAGCCTTTTTATTTAGTCTTTTGAAAAGCATATAAGTTCATGAAAATGCTCGAACAAAAAGGCTCGGGCATTGTTTGAAAAGGCTCGAACACTTCATGAAAAGGCATAGGTAGTGTATGAAAAGGCATGAACACTTCATTAAAAGAAGCCTTTTTTCGAGCCTTTTTTTTACTCTTTTTTCGAGCATTTTCGTGCCTTTTTAACCATCAGTTTTTTTTGTTAATTTTGTATCTCCGAGACTTTTCTATTAATGCCCGAGCCTTTTCGAGCATTTTCAAGCATTTTCCGAGCTTTTTAACAATCAATTTTTTTTTATTATTAATTTTGTATCTCCGAGCCTTTTCGTGCCTTTTTAACCATCAGTTTTAATTTTTTTTTTTGTATCTCCAAGACTTTTTTATTAGTGTTTGAGCCTTTTATGAGCCCTTTTAGAGTATGCTTATGTATTGATTTCGTTTTTGTTGTTCATAAGTTTATGTTGGTTGTTGTTTTGATGTGGTTTTTATTATTCGCCGTGAAGTTTTTAGGCGTATTTCTCTGTCAACCGTTTTCTTTCTAAGTTTGAAAACACACAAACTGACAAAATAAGAGTATTTTTGTTTGATCACCTAAATAGGTGCCTTCTAAACTTGAATTAGTAAAGTGGTGATATTCTCACAAAAACCGCTCCAAATAGTGACAAAAAAAAAAATTGAACCCGACTGCTGGCACATGATCCATGGAATTCCAATTTGGTAAAGAAGGGGTCAAGTTTGCACACCAATCCAGATAAGTTTTTCCAGCATCTATATTTAGACATCACGTTTCCATATTCATTCTCTATTTGTGCCAGAATTATAGGACCTCCTTGTGATGCAAACAGCTTCTTCTTCCTCATCATCTCCGGCCACTATCAATGTCGTTAAATTTTGCATCTCATTCTGGCCAATAATTACAAAATCAAATACGTACAATTATTTGTCACAAAATCAATCATGTAATGACTAAGATTAATCTCAAAAGTGTACCATAAAGACAGTGTTGGCCGTCCGAAACTCGACGTTGGGCATGTTGTGCAATCATACAGGAAATCCTCTAAACAAATTAATGGAAACGAATTAGACAAAGACGCATAAAAAAAATTTAAATGGAATGTGTATTAAAATAAAATTAAAAAAAAGAGATACCTGTAATTCCATTCTGCACAAACTGACAAACATATGGTCCAATACGAAGAACGTCGTACAATCCCTCATCTTGAATGCTTTTGATGAATCTTACAAGATCAAGATTGCCGTTAAACTGATAAAGTCATATTTACAACGGTTCATGTGCATTCCAAAAGACGTAAGTCTCGATTGTATTCAAACCACCTTCCTTTGATTTTCTCAAAAGGTCTGGCCACATCTGTCAACCAAATAATTTAACATTAATCAGTTACTCTAAATTTTATTAATCAAAACGAAACTTACTTTAGGGGTGCTTCTAGGATATATACGTTCAAACCACTTAAATCATGTTATGTGGCATACTTCTTGTTCCTGTATATGATTGCTTATCCATATCATTTTACATGATTTAAGTAGTCTAACAATTGTGTTGATAATGTAGAATGAGGGACTGACTACTATGCAGGCCTTGCATGATGCAGGGGTGAATAGTCAGTCATTAGGTTCATTGGATCATTTCAAAATGGATCCATGGATTCTATTAATTGTGTTATTACCTTTGGAATGAGCTTCTCTTCCCTCTCATGCTGACATTACCACCTTCTGTGACAATGCTACCACATTTGGGGTAATACCTAGAGGTGTCAAACTGGCCAGACTAGTCCGGCCCAGTCCTTGTTCGGCTCGAATCCAACCCGGCTCGACTCAATACTGTAACAAACTCGAATTAGGTCTGGACCTAGTATTTAAGGGCTTGGATTTGGACTGGACTTTTATGATTTAGCTAAACCTGGCCCGAACCCCATACAATTCAACCCGCATAGTAAATTATATATTAAATTATGGGGTGAATTCATAGAGAGCCAAAAAAATTATTGGTTTATTTTTTTTAGCCACCAATTTATATTTTATTGTTTTCAACACTTTTAACCACTTTTAGATAAAATTATCCCTAAATTTTACTTCACCTGACATGTAACTTGGTTACATGCCATTTGATTCTAAGTTATATGCGAGTTGATTTTTGAAGTTACATGTCAGTTAAGTTTTAAATTATATATCAATTGACTTTCAATTTACATGTCAATGATTTTCAAGTTACATGCCAGTTGATTTCTAAATTTTTTGGTGGATGAAGTAAAGACAAAATGGAGGGTAATCTTGTCTGTTCAAAGTTAAATGTGATAAGTATAATAAAAAATAAATTTATGGTTAAAAACAATAAACCAATAAATTTTTTAATTGCTTCACGCCGTTTCCTCTTATATTATTATTATTATTATTATTATTATTATTATTATATGTTTAAATACCATTTGCAATTTGAAGTTAAAAGAGATATATATATATATAGAATGAGTTTAACTATTTGACTTGGTCGTATATTTTGATTTGTTGATATATTATTTATAATTAAATGTTCAGAGATGACAAATGAATCGGTTTTTCTTTATGGATAATTGGTTGCAGGCCACAGATTGAAATGTTGCGCCGGTTGGATTCCTCGATCCATTAAACAATATTTTGGAATGATTTTAGAGTGACGATATTTATACCCTTTAAAAATCGTATATGTATCCCAAATCAATATATTTTCTAAAATTCCAACAATACCTTTAAATAACTTATTAAAATGATGAAGATAATTATATCTCACACATCATTATAATACAATATTTAATATTCTGAACATTTTAACAAACATTATAATTAGTTAAAAACAAATTTATAACATCTTTTGATCATAATAAAGATGTTATAGATTGATTCCAAAGACAAACATTTATAGATTTCTCTAACATGTCTAGAGGCTCTCAACTTACAATTATGAAAGATAGAGTTTGAGAAGATATGGCATACTTTTCCATTCAGCTTAATCGAACATAAGTACAATGCGAAAGACAAAGAATCAAACTAAAACTCAAACACCTATACTAACTGATACAATTGAAATTTGAATTTGAATAATTTAAAACTAACTGCAAGATTTGCACAAACTGAGAACAGCTAAAACAGTAAAATTTGACTTGTTCTATTATTCCCCCTCAAGATGGAGCTTGAAGGTAGAGTCCAATCTTGGTCTTGAGTAGGCTGAATCGATTACGCAGAAGTGGTTTTGTAAGAGCATAAGTTGGTCTTCAGAGGACACATGAGCAACACGAAGAGAGCCTCGCTGAACCTGATCACGAATGAAATGATAATCAATGTCGACATGCTTCATCCTTGAATGAAAAACTGGGTTCGAACATAAGTGAGTGGTCCCTACGTTGTCACAGTAGATGACAGGAGATTGAGGTAGCAAAACACCAAGTTCATATAGTAAAGAACATACCCAATTGAGTTCGGTTGTAGTAGCAGCAACTGATCTATACTCCACCTTTGTTGACAAGCGAGGCAATGGTACGTTGCTTTTTGGAACTCCATGAAATAGGGTTGCAACCAAGGTAAACAACATAGGCACTTATAGAGGAAAAATCATCCTTGTTTCCAGCCCAGTCGGCATCAGAATAGGCATGGAGAAACAAATGAGAGTCACGATATATCAGTATGCCACAATTGATTGTACCACAGAGATAACGCAATAAGCGTTTAACAAGAGCCCAATGATCGGTGGTTGGCCGGTGCATATACTGAGAGTTTGTTAACCGCAAAAGCAAGGTCGGGTCTTGTTAGTAAAATATATCATAGGCTTCCAACAACATGTCTGTATTCTGTAGGATCAGTAAGAGTAGACCATGAATGTAGTGTAATTGGGGGACTTATAGGCAGTGGGGTAAGAACTGGTTTGGCATCCATCATGTTGGTGCTCGATAGAACATCCAATATGTGTAATTGATAGACCCGTGCCTTCTCCAATCATGATATCATCGGATCCGATGTATGGTGCATGGAGAGATAAGTTACTTAAGTTGGCAGTGACATGATGAGATGCTCCACTATCAAGAAGCCATGCCGGAGTGTTCGATGTTGTATGTGTAGCACAATGAGCCCGAGGCTACCATGGTGTTTGTGGACTAGAGACCGGTGGTGTTTTTGAGGTAGAAGACTAAACTGATACTAGTCGAAAGGAAGGACACTTCTTTACAGTGTGTCCTTAAATGCCGTAAACCTGACAATGACCGAGATAAGGTCGTGGAGGTGGTCGGTCACTGTGAATATTTTGTGTCCCTATGTTGGTTGAAGTGGAGAAGCAATTACCATAATTGGGCGATGGGCGCTAGCCCGTGTTATTGTTACCAGGATATGATGGTGGTCGTCAGTTGTTGGTGTTGCCGGAGTTGGATGATGAGAGCCAACCCTTATTTTTACGGTGTGCTGGGTTGGCTGAGGCTGGAAAGTGTGCTGGTTCGGATTTTGTACTGTCAACGTATACTTCAAAGTTTAGAAGTTTTTCATGTAGTTCATCAAACGTGATTGGATTATCGTGAGTTAGAACAGCCTGTACCAGTTCTTTGTAATCATCACCAAGACTATTAAGTTTTTTTTTTTTTTTTTTTTTTTTTGAGATCATCATCATCCATTGGTACTCCCAGAATAGCAAGTTCATCAACACGTGCCTTAACGTTTTGAAGAAATTCAATAACACTTTGAGATCCCTTGGTGGGATTTTTGAGATGGTTCTTCACTTGTTTGATTCGTCTTCTAGTTGGCTTGGCATATGTGTTGGCTAGGATAGTCCAGGCTTCATGTGTAGTTTTGGCTCGGGCAATGAATGGGATAATGGTGGGTGAGAGTGATCCAACGAGAGCATTGAAGATTAATTGGTCTTAACGACGCCACACAATGTGTTCTAGATTTGGTGTGGTGATGCCGCTTTGATTGATATTAATGGGTGGACTGGGTTTAGAACCATCAACATAACTAAGGAGATCATAACCAATAAAGAGAGAGTTGAATTGAAGTTGTCAGGATACATAGTTGTTGGTTGTAAGTTTGAGTGGTACTTGGGCATCAATGTTTATGGTAATCAGTGTATGATGTCATTCGTTGGTGTTTTGTATTGTGATATTGGATGCTACAAATGCAGAGGGGTTGGTTGTAGTCATGGCGTTGGTTTAGAGGAAGAAAATAATAATAATAATAATGCTCTGATACCATATGAAAGATAGAGTTTGAGAAAATATGGCATATTTTTCCATTTAGCTAAATTGAATATAAGTACAATGCAAAAGACAAAGAATCAACCTAAAACTCAAACACTTATACTAACTAATACAATTGAAATTTGAATTTGAATAATTTAAAACTAACTGCAAGATTTGCACAAACTAAGAACAGCTAAAGCAGTAAAGTTTAACTTGTTCTATTAACAATAACAGTAATTTCAAAATCCATTTTCACTGGGTTCAAAATCCTTGCAAAGAATAGGGCATAATTTCCAAAAATATACATGACATCCTCAAAAAGAAAGGAAAGATAAAAAGATACATATCTCACCATTGTTAAATGTAAAGGGCACATTTGTAACATATGGGGTATGTTTATAATTTATAATATTTTTCAACTTTTTGATGAGGTGTGTAAATAAAAAGGGATATACATACAGTTTTTTAAGGGTATAAACATCATCACTCATGATTTTATAAAACCTTAAATCATTTGGGTTCAAGCCTGTTGAGGCTCTTATCCGATCCGATTGGGCCCAGTCTAGCCTTGAAACACACTGATCTTTGGGCTGGTCTTGACAACCGATCTATACTATTTTTTTTGCCCGGCTTGGTCCAAACAGTAATAGGAATAAGCCAATATCTGGTCTGAAATCCAATAGGGCCTCGTAATTTCAAGCCATATCGGTCCGGCCCGACCCCTTTGACACCTCTAGTAATACCTCTCTCGTTTGGAACATTCCCAGTGTGACATATCTCCTTTGTTAATGATGTGTCAGCTTGGGAGCCTTAACACGTTACCATCACTAAGTCTCTCGAATAGTGTCCCTTTGGGCTTTAGACACCTCCCCCTGAGTGGCAATATACACCTTGACACCTTGTATTAGATCTTGGTAGACTAGACCCTTCAGCATAAATTATTGATTGGAATATTAGATCTTGGTAGACCAGACCCTTCAACTTATACAAGGGTACGTTGATAAGGATTTTGGTTTACATTTGAATTTGTTGTCGTATATAATATTATAATATAATTAACTGCACTTTATCTTAGATTACCCAAACCTTGGTTAAATAGGTAAAATCTGATGCTGTTCTAATCTTGCAAGTGATCACCTTCGAAGAAACGAATAAATGGAGATTTCTACTTTTTTTCAAGCTAGAAGCAAAGGATAAATGCTCAAGAATGAGCCATATATATATATATATATATACACACATATAAAGCAGCTTGCTCTGCTTGTATTTTGTACTTTGTTTTTTTTTTTTTTTTTTTTTTTTTCACATTTCTTTTCCTCCAATGCATATATGATTGATGATTCCTTTCCCTGTTGAAGTACCAAGATAGTTGCACATACTGCACCTTATCTTCTTTATCAAACTTGTGTGGTACAATCTCCCACTTCTCTTCTTCAATATTTTTCAGAATTTTAATTTCTAGCTTGCTAATGCACTTATATTAACTTGTTCTGATGTTTTCAATTTTTGTCATTTTCATGCTCTTATATACTAATTCTTGATTTTGTTCTTCTTCTTCGATCTTTGTTCTGTTGGAAATTAATTGTTTCCAGGGAGATAAGAAGAAGATTATTTATCATGGTGCCGAATTCTCCACACAGTCAGGTCACCATTTCTATAGAGTCATTGGCATCTTCCTTTGAAAGTATGTTGTTTGGTGATCTCTCCATGTCATCCAGAGTCTGCATATTTAGGATTCCAAAAATACTCCATAGACACAACCCCCAAGCATACGAGCCAAATGCATTTTCAATCGGCCCTTTTCGCTGTGACGATGATAATCTCAAACCCACACAGAAAATCAAAATGAAGTACTTGCAAGGCCTCCTCCGTCGTGCAACAAATTCGAAGGAACTGCTGAGGAAGCTCACTGGCGCTGTCACGGCGATCGAGAAAGAGGCCCGTGAGTGCTATGCAGGGCCAATTGGAAACTCCAGTGTTGAAGAATTTGCCAAAATCTTGGTACTTGATGGTTGCTTTATCATTGAGTTATTTCGGAAGGATGCTGAGGAGGTAAACAAAGATCCGGATGACCCCATTTTCTCCATGTCTTGTTTGCTTGAATTCTTGAAACATGACCTCATTTTGCTAGAAAACCAAATCCCATGGCCGGTTCTTGAACGCTTGTTTAACATGACCATGGTTCCTGGAGGCAAAACCCTGATTGAACTTGCTCTTGGATTCTTCAGCAACATGTTTTCATCCCATAATAAACCGACCATAGAAACAGACCTAATTGCCGAACATGAAATCAAGCATATTCTAGACTTGCTAAGGCTTTCATTGATTTTGCCTCTAGACCAACCCAACATAGGTACAGGATGGCAACCTTTCCCTTGTGCACGGAAAATCAAAGGCTCCGGAATCAAATTTAAGAAAGTAGCCCCCGATACCATCCTCGATATAAGATTTAGCAACGGTTGTCTGGAGATCCCACCGTTGCTTGTTCAGGAAACAACAGAAACCGTCTTCCGGAACCTCATCAGCTTAGAGCAATGCCTCCCGGATTGCCCACCAATCATCACCTCTTATGCAAAGCTCATGGACAATCTCATCGACACACCTGAAGACGTGGAGATACTGTCCGACCACGATGTTCTGGACAACTGGTTGAATCCTGAGGACGCCACCCAATTCTTCAACAAACTATACAACGATGCTTATGTGAAGACGTTCTACTATCATGACGTTTGCCAACAAGTGAACTCTTACAGTAAAAGATGGTGGCCAAAATGGCGATACTTTTATACACACAATTATTTCACTGCTCCGTGGGCTATTGTTTCTCAGATTGTTGCTGTAATCTTTTTGATTATCGGTTTTCTGCAGACCTATTACTCCATCGTCGGTTATCTGGGTGATAAAAAGAAAGGAGCTTGACTGTCTCTGGAGCCTAATTACAACAGTTTTACTAGCTTCTATGTTCAAGATTTTGATCATCTGCTATGCTGATTTTTGTATGTCTTGTTTTGTAAAATTAGTCCTTTGAAATTTAATTTGCTCTCCGATTTTGTTATTCAACCTACGAACAAAAGATTGTAATAAGAGACAAAGGTGACTTGTATCAAATTCAACAAGCCTATTCATGTATGAAATTCTTCTGGTGTGTATATATAATTGGTTAAATTCCTTATTTGTTTTTTTTTTTTTTTTTCTCTACCATCTTACAAACGGCAACCCTAATTGCCCACAGATCATCACTTCATTTCTTATGCAATTCTCATGGACAATCTCATTGACACAACCAAACACGTTGAGATACTTTGCAATAACCAAGTTCTGGATAACTGGTTGAATAATCCTCACGATGCCACTCAATTTTACAAAGATGCTTATGTAAAGACGTATTATTACCAGGGTGTGTACCGGCGAGTGAACTCTTATAGCAAATGGCGGTGGCCCAAATGGTGCTACTTTTATATGCATAACTATAGTGGTGCTCCATGGGCAAAACGTGGCCTAGGTAGCAGCCAGCCACACCGCACCGCACTGATTTTAGTGTAATCGGTGAGTCTAACCGTATTAACGCCTTATTGGCTCCAGATGCCGCTTAGGCGGTGATGAGGCGCCCTAGGCAGCACTTAAAGCGTTTTTTTTTTTTAGGAAGACAGTCCGAAAATGACGTCTTTGTGATTTATTTATTTTTAAAGAGAAAATCATAAATAACCCTTTAACCTTCGATTAAATATCAAATCAAACCCTTTAATTTGAAAAATCAATAAAAAAAAAACTCTAGTTGACAGATAATTAACTTTAATGAAATATAATTATTTAAATGACTTTTTCTATAATTGAACTAAAAATATAATGAAAAAATGTATTTAAAATATGTTAGAAAATAAAATATATATATATATGTTAATGAAAATTAAATATATAAAAATATATTATAACAAAACGATAAAATCATTATAAAATTTAAACAAAAAAATTATTTTAAAATATAAAAATTTATTTTTGTATGAAATTGATTTTATTATAATTAGTATATATTTTTATTATATATTTTTTTTCTGTTTATAATAAACTATTTAATTTGTAATATTTGATATATATATATGGTCCCGTTCAGGTCAGTACGCAACTACATCAGTGCCAATACATGTGAACCACTGATTATGGAGAAGTTTTGACAAATATATATATACTTTGAGTCAAAGTATGTAAATCTAATGGTTCACATCTAACGCACTGATGAAGTTATATTAATATGCACTGACTTAAACTTTTATATATATATATATATATACAATTTTTTTATTATCAGCTCATTACATGTGGGTCATGGATTTAAATACTTTGACTTGGCTGTATGCACTTGTCAAAGCATCTTTTAAATCCAATGATCCACATGCAAGGAACTGATATATTTTATATCGGTTCTAACTGACAATAGAAAAAATATATATATATAACGTCAACTAACTGTTAACTAATAGTATATGGTTTTTTAACAGAGGGTTTGATTTGGCATTTAATCAAAAATCAGAGGGTTATTTACAATTCTCCCTTTTTAAAACCCAAAAATGATATCATTTTGGGGTTGTCTTCTTGAAAAACCCTAAACCTTTCTTCTTCTTCGTCTGCCTCCGGCCTTTGCCGAAGAAATACCTTACCTAGATGATTGCCCTCTTCTTAACTAGCATCTAACACTTTTTACAACACCGTATAGAGCGATGAAATTTAACAAATTAACGAGCTTGATTGTCAGGAGCCTCACATCAATTTTCACTAGCTTCTATATAATTAGTTGCATGCTTACATATATACATATTTTGTTTTGTAAAATCAATTTATTGAACCTTGATTTGTTTTCCGATGTTCCTCAACCTAAGCTACAGGATTGAATTAAAATGTACATGTTTCTGAATATGCAAATCCAAAGCAATTAAACAATCACACACGAAAGCAAATAAAAAATAGACAGAGACA
The DNA here is from genome assembly GCA_035582765.1 of Acer negundo. Taxonomy (NCBI): domain Eukaryota; kingdom Viridiplantae; phylum Streptophyta; class Magnoliopsida; order Sapindales; family Sapindaceae; genus Acer; species Acer negundo. The sequence goes on along the minus strand of CM069237.1, from coordinate 7,775,083 downwards.
TGAGATATATATGAGATTTTACATGGTTCAACGTAAACCTACATCCATTAAGCGCACAACACTCGACTTCCACTATCAAATCGTTGTTAACAATGTTGAAGTAGTTAAGAATCACATTATTAACACACACAATAAAAATACAAATGACTAAAATCCAAAAATTAAGTAGTTAAAAGGTTGTCCAAAAATGAGAGAGTCGGAGAGAGAGAGTATTCTAGTGAGAGAAGGCCTGGCTCTCTTAGTTGTGAAGAGAGTCAGGTAGTCATTAATAGTGGGATTCTAGGTAGAGATGTTAGGGAAAGGTTGTTTTCGGTTTTCATTGATAACTTGAATCCTCGGCTGGATTCGCTTGTTTTGTGAGAGTTTTTCAGGTTGTATGGGAAGGTGAGGGATGTGTTTCTATCATCAAAAAAGAGTTTAATGAGGAGCAGCTTTGGTTTCATTCATTTTGATACGATGAAGGATGTGACCAAGGTGGTGAAGTTGGTGGATGGAAAGCTTATTTTCGGATGGCCTATACGAGCAAAAATGACTTCTTTTGGTTGGAACTGCAGAAGATTTTCTGTCTTCAAGCATAATGGTGGGAAGGAAGTTGAAGTATCCAAGCAGAATGGAGATGATTGGCTCAGTTCTTACAGGGAAGAGCGTGGTGGAATTGGAACCTTTCTGAGGTGGTAAAGAAGACCAGATGTGTGATGAGATAGAGAAGGTGTGCGAGATGTCATGGAACAGCAAAGATAATTAAGACATTTGGTTATCGAAATGTGTTGTTGGTGTTTTAAAGAAATTTGGTAATGTATATAGTGTGAACCATCAATTAAGCACAAAGGGTCTCTCTTTTTCTTCCAAGTATCTTGGAGACAAACGGATTCTTTGGATTTTCGATTCTAAAGTGGATAGGGATGGATTTGTTCAGAGTTGATTTTTATAGGATGACAAATTTATTTCAATGGTTAATGGAAGTGACCCTTCCACTACTCATTCTCGTCTTGCATGGATTAATTACCAGGGAGTTCCTCTAAGATACTGGAAACCAGAATTCTTTTCGAAGTTGAGATGGTTGTTAGGCGAACCGGTGTTGATTGAGTAAGAAACCTTGCTAAAGGAGAGGTTGGATAGAGGTAGAATTCTTGTTTTACTTCCTCTGTTTCAAGCTTGCCCTGCTATGATTAAAGTGTCGGTTAGAGAAGGCCCATTTTTGGTCAAGATTAACGAAGATGCAGCTCCGGTGGAACCTGCTTGGATGTAAAGCTTCTTAAGCTTGTATATGGTGCATTCTCAGGCTGTTAAGAGTTCTCTGTTGATATTGGAAGAGAAGGGCTCTTCTTGTCGTGTATCAAGGCAAGAAGGCTTTGGGAAGCGACATGCAGGTTTTTGGGGGTGATGATAAGGTTTTGGACAAAAGGTTGGCTAAAGACAGACAGGTCTCCCAGCAGTTAAAGTAAAATGGTGGTAATTTCAGTAAGGTTAGAGGGGTGTTTTCAGATAGCAGTGGTTTTTTTAAGCCAAAAGGGGAAAAGATTTTTGGGATAAAGGTTGTCAATGAGATGTGGTCTACAAAGCCCTATGATAGGAGTAGTTTGTCTTTGGTTGAAGACAAAACTGATCTATACAGTTCTTCCTTTGTCTACGAGTCCTTGAAAGAGGGGTTGTGTTTGAATTTTAAAATTTTTGAGGGAGAACAATTTGGTTGGCCAACTCAGGAAAGGTCAAGGAAGAATGGGCCTTAGAATGAACGATCTGGTTGTGATGGATCGGTTCCTTTCAAGAGCCTTCAGACCAGTCATAGAGGTAAAAGCTTTGGAGGGTTTAAGGATCTTAAAGTGGGCTTTATGAAAATGGATGGCAAGTCTGTAGATTCTAAGCAAAAGCCGGCGAGTCCTTTTTTGCCTATTGTTGGGCTTGGGAGCAAAGAGAAGAGTCAAGAAATGAAGGTTTCTGTCAGCTTGATGCATCTATCCCATGTCTTATCTCCAAATTGGTCCTCTTATCTTGCCGTTAAGGGTTAGGTTATGAAGTGTAGGAATTCCAAGAATAATTTGAAGCTATTTTTGAACTTTGAAGATGAGATTTCTAGGATTATAAGGATTGGAGTAGCTCTGGGTATGGATTTCGAGGGCAAGAAAGTGGGGATGGTTGCTGCTTTTGCTGAAGTTAAAAGGAAATTGAAGTTGGGAGGCTTGAGAGAGCTGAAAGTTCAATAGTTTTTCTCTTTTTTGGGTGGAGTTTGTGCTTTTGTGGTCAACTGTTGTTTTCTTTTTGTTGTTGATGGCGCTGGTGTGGGCTTGCTTATGTTGGGTGTTGTGTTTGTGGTTGTCTGCTGGTTTTTGTGTTTGTTGTTTTGTGTGTTGTTTTTTGGGGTGGCTTGGCATCTTTGGGTTCTTGGGTTGCTTTGTCTTCGGTGCTTGCGGGTTGTTTTCTGTTTTGTTTTTTCGTAGACCTGTTGTTTGTCTTTATTTGTTTGGGGGCTGTGGGCTCGTGGTCTGCTTGTATCTTTTCGGCTTGGCCGTTTAATGAATATTATTGCTGTTCAAAAAAAAAAAAAAAACAATGTTGAAGTAAACTTTCCCTTTCTCAATTCAACTCTGAAGATTCTTTTTCTTTCTTGCACTCAAACCCTAATAATACAAGAGTTTAAATAATAAAACTCCAGGTAAAACTGTCACTCCTTATCAATGTAGTGCAATAAAACTGATTCAAGTTTCACAAGATAACCTTCCTAGAGTTTATGATCAAATTTTCCGGTTGCTAATTTAATTTGCCTACAGCTCCTAGTTGGTGCCAATAGTTTATCATAGAAGAAAGGACTGACTGGAGCATTTTCAGCCTAGGCTTATATAAACATGAAGAAATATATATGTTTTCATCATACTGTATACCAATAATTAATTCTCATCGGAAAAAAAAAAAAAAAAAAAAAAAAAGACAATGAAAAAAAATAAAATGTTTTAATTTAATTTAGATTTTCTTCCCTACAAGTGCTAATTTTGATCCCACGTCGATCAGATGATTATATAGAATCGAAAGACGAATATGAAGGGAACTTGAAGAAACTGTTTATGATTTTTAGTGGTAGCATTTGCTCCTCGATCAAATTAATTTATAGATGTTTTTCAATGGAGTTGAAGAAAGATGACTTGTATCAATTCAACATGCATATGATGAGCCTATATATCCATGCTTGAAAATCTACACTTGAAAATAAGCTATATATCATGGTTTGTTCACCGAAGTTGTTCGGTGAATACAATTTGAAAATAAGCTATATTAAGCCTTGTCGCTAATTGGACCGTATAGGTTGAAACATAAATGAATGATTTTGTTGGTCTTATTAATTAGGTTCATGTTTTTTATTTATTTTTTTCTGCATTTTGTTGAGGCATATGTGCCCTTCTGCTTTCGTTTTTATTTTTATTTTTAATTAATAAAAAAGCTCTATAGAGCTTATTATGTAAAAAAAAAAAAAATGTTCCACATTGAAATAAGAGGCAAGGAACAAGGAGATTTTAACATTAAATATATATATATATATATATATATAAAATAAAATAAAAAGTTCTCTGAAGTTGTTCAATCTAAACATGAAGGCTGAAGCAATGAAAACTTCTAAAACAAGAACCATCTTAAATATTGTAAATTGAAAATGAAGTTAATTCTTGCCAATTCTCTTCGAGTACTCTCCATGCGTACTCCTGAACTTGAAGAATGAGGAATATATTTGCCCAATTTGCCAAGTTAATTATTAGAGAGAAGGATAATTAAAATTAACTAGCATCTTACTTTGGGGACAAATGGTGGAGCCATTAAAGTTCTTAACTTTTATGATCAGATTTGCTATAAAGACCAAATCTTGGCTAGCTAGGCAAGGATTTTAAAGGTTTACTTAATTGGAAGATATATAGCATGAACCATCTCTCTCTCTCTCTCTCTCTCTCTCTCTCTCTCTCTCTCTCTCTCTCTCAAAATGCATCTCACATTGGAATTTTATCATCTTTCAATTCAGGAAGCAAAGGATAATTCTCATCGGAAGTTTTTCTTTTCCTTTTTGTTTTTCTTATTAATTTATTTTATTTTCTGCTTTTCCCTCTAGAATTACATGACATATAGGCATTTGCCTACGCTAATCGGGTATATGTATAGGTACGTTTGCTTTGATCATGTTACACACTTCATCAACTTTATTCAACTTTGCAAAATGGAATGTCCCCATTTATATATACAAAAAGTTTGCTGTGGAAGATTTTTGTAATGCAAACTCGTTGTAAAGACACTAAGATTTCTTGCTCTACTTACGGGGTAATTGTTCACGTAAAGAATCCACAACTCATCATTATAACTCTTAAAACTTAGAATGTTCTGTGGAAAGATTTTATTGCAGGCACCTGATGATAAGATGATTCCAGTTAGATAACAAAGTCAAGCAAGAGTACTGATATAAATCCTCCAACTTCCAAGTAGCTACCTCCATTTAGCCCGGTACGTCACTAAATTTAGTTCACCTTTTGAAAGTGTTACTTGTTAAGATATAAGGGTACTAATAATATTTGTTTCAATTGAATTTTGTTTCTAAGGGTGTCTTTTGCAAAACTAGTTATAAAAAAATATGGAATATAACATTTATCCATTCTCACAAATTTTATAGTTCTTGTAGATTATTTTATTCTGTGTACAAAAATTTCATTAATGAGTTTTAAATGAAAAAGAAAAACAGAATTGAAGGTCTGTGCATAGAACTTCGTTGTTCTAAAAAGGTCTCTCCGAAGCAGCATAAGGAGTTGCTTGTCGGGAATCTCAATCTACAAATGAAATTGAATCAGATTTTGCTAAGTTGGTCACTTGGTTGCCCTCCTTGTTAGCTATGATTAGTAAATGGTCTTTTTTAAAATAGTCATTTAATTATTGGGAAGATTAAATTTATTCATTTTATTGTTTTTGTCTATATTTTCATTTTGTGGAATAAAAAATGACATTCAATGAGTTTTAACACGTAAAATCCGAAATTGACCCAAAAAAAGAGTGAGAAAAAGTAGATTTTGAGTTAGAGAGACAAAGAGAAAATTATTTAGAGAGAAAGTTGTAAGTTAGAGAGAGAAAGTCATTGGTGAATGAAATTCGATCATTTTCGATTTCTAGCAATTTTACATACTGAATTTTTACATTTAAACATGTATGCATTTTGCAAATTTAACATGCAAGTATTTTGAAATTTTACCGTGTAACCATGTAAAAATTTAATTTAGCTTGTAAGCAGAGCCAAATCAACCATCTACTATAAGCATGTAAAAATGTAATTTAGCGCGTAAGCAGAGCCGGTCCACTTTTTAAAGGCTAACGCGAAATTTTTGAATTGGACCCCTTTATTTATTTAAAGAGTGGCGATAATGACACACCTCAAAAGCTGTATCTACGTCCCTTTCGTAATCACATTTATCAAAATTTTTAAAAAATATCTAATTTATAAATAAACCCCACTTAATACCAAAAATACCCTTTCTTTAATTATACTATATTATATTTTTGTAAGTACACACCACCTATGACTATTATTATTTTATTTAATCAACTTTATTAATATTTCAAATTTTGTTGTTACCTTTAATTCTTTTATTATTCTTTCTCTTCCCTACTTCTTTTCTCTTCTTGTTTTTTTTTTTCAAAATCAAACTCCATTTTCGTTATTTATTTTTCGTTAAAAATCCATTTAAAGAATTTTTATTTATTTATTGGATAACCACTTTCTGTTTGAGAAAGTTGTAAAAATGTAAGATTTGTGTCATGTTTCAATTAATGTGGAAGTAGATAGATGTTAAATGATATTTCAACAAAAAAAAAAAAAAAAAAAAAGATAGATGTTCGATGAAATTGAAAAACACCTAATATATTTTTTTTGACAATAACATATAATATTTGATAAATAGAAAAAAAGCCTAAAGTGTATTGGAAAGAAATAAAATATATATATATAGATAATATAATTAATTTAAAAGTCTGTTTATATATATAATGATTTCGTTCTTCTAATAAAAATTAATTTAAAACTTTACTTTTTCACAACCAAATTTGTCTCATGATTTTGATTTTTTTTTTCCATACTTAGCAATCAATTTGTATTTCCTTACAAGAGATTGAAAATATATTTAAAAGAGAATCTAGGGTTCATTAAAATGGAAAGAGTTTTTATGATATATATTAATATCAAACCATTAATAGGAAAAAAAATTACAATAGATTAAAATAGGAAACTAATTAATAATTATTAGTGGGGTGTACTAACAAACAATTAATCCTCTTAGTAATTTTACTCAAAGGTATTATTGAATTTTTTAAAATATATTAATTGGGGGTGTACATATAGTTTTTAAGAGGTGCAAATATCGTCACTATTATTTAAAAGCTTGATTTTTTTTTTTTATTTATCAAACACTAACAGTATATAATCTGCTCTCAATAATTTTTTGAAGGAAAAAACAAAAAAACAAAAAAAAAAAACTTAGATTTTTTTATCAAACTCTAAAAGTATTTGCTCTTAAGAATTTTTTTCTCAACAATATCTGATTTCTAACCCAAAAAAATCGATTAAAAAACAAATGATTGATTTTTTTTTTTAAATCAAAACTAACGGTGTCTGCACTGCTCTCAAGATTTTTTTTCTCAGTAAGATTTGGTTTCTAATTGGGAAAATGATACTTTGATAGTAAGACAAACAAAAGCTTGATTTTTTTTTTTTTATCAAATACTAACACGACGCAATTTTTTTTTTCTCAGTAAGATTTGGTTTCTAATTGGCTCTGCGTGTAAGCATGTAATTTTAGCGAATAAGCATGTAAATTTGCGTGTAGACATGTAGTTTAGTTTAGTGTGCAAGCATGTGATTTAGTGTATATATAATTATATAAAGATTTCAACGTAATACTGAACACTTTCAAAAGACTTTTGAGATGGTAATGATATCAGATTTGTGTCCATAATATACTATTGCAATCGATTCAGTGAGATGAACAAAATTTTAGAGAGAAAAAAATTGTAAAGATGGAAACACGAATGAGGACTTGCTTGATGCGCTTCTGTCACGCTGGTTGTCTTAAATGACATTGACGTTATGCACTTATTGCCCGCTGAATTGTATCCAAAGTACATATTATCACAATACATTATCCTGCCCTTTGGTCACACAATACATTATCTGAATGTCCCCCTCCGACTCTAGGAAGAGGATCGATGAATTGAATGCCCTTTTCTGCGTTTGAGAAGATGATGAACTGAACGTTTTAGTGTTACATAATAATTAGATGTTTCCTTTTTACCATTGCTGCTGCAGAAGTATCTACAAAAAGATAAAAAATTTGAGCAAAGCAAGGAAAGCAAACAGAAACTTGAAGAATTATGGCAGGGAGTCAAAAGAATCACGTAGCCATCAATATTGAATCAGTGGAAACTTCCTTTGAAAATCTGATGTCTGGAAATTTCATCATGTCACCTAACTGTTGCATCTTCAAAACCCCAAAAATTCTCTACAGACACAACGAAAAAGCATATGAACCCAATGCATTTTCAATAGGACCTTTTCACTATGGAAAAGAACAACTCAAACCTGCCCAAAAGATCAAGTTGAAGTATTTGCAAGGCCTCCTCAGCCGATCAATACAGCAAAAGGAACAACTGCTGAGGCAGCTCATTGCAGCCATCCACGAAGTTGAGGGACAGGCCCGGGAATGTTATGCAGGGTCAATCGAATTTGGAGTGGAAGAGTTTGTACAGATTTTGGTTCTTGATGGTTGCTTCATCGTTGAGCTATTGCGCAAGGATTTCGATGAGGTACCTAGAGATCCGGATGATCCCATTTTCTCTATGTCTTGTTTACTTCAATTTCTTTACCATGACTTGATTTTGCTTGAAAATCAAATCCCTTGGCTGGTGCTTGATCGTTTGTTTAGCTTGACTATGGTTCCTGGAGGTAAGTCCTTGGTTCAACTTACCGTTGAATTCTTCGGAAACATATTCTCTTCAAATCAGCCTTCTATAAATCCTGACGAATTCGAAAACCAAGAAATCAGGCATATTCTTGACCTGCTAAGGCTCTCATTGCTTTCGCCATTCGAAAAAGAACAATCAAATACGCAACATTTCGGATGGCAACCTTTGCCTTGCGCCACAAGCATCAAAGCTGCCGGAATCAAATTCAAGAGAGTATCATCAAGCAGCATCCTGGACATAAGGTTCATCAATGGTGTTCTTGAAATCCCACCATTGCTTGTTCAGGAAACCACGGAAACCATCCTCAGGAACCTCATCAGCTACGAACAATGCTACCCAAATTGCCAGCCGAGAATCACTTCCTATGCAAAACTGATGGACAATCTCATTGACAGCACCAGGGACATGGATATACTTTGTGAGAGTGATGTTATAGATAACTGGTTGAATCCTGACGACGCGACACAATTCTTCAACAGGCTTTACAACGATGCTTACGTGAAGATGTTCTACTACAATGAGCTTTGCAGCCGAGTGAATGATCATTGCAAACGCTGGTGGCCGAGATGGCGAACATTTTACATGCACAACTATTTTGGGACACCATGGGCTGTTGTTTCTCAAGTTGTTGCTGCTATCTTCTTGATTTTCTCCTTTTTACAGACCTTTTACACAATCATGGGTGCGTGAGAGATAGACTTCTAATTAGTTTGATCTCTCATGTCAGGTTTGATTGTTTAACTAATTAATTAGATTGTTGAACATTGTATAACATGTAACAAATTTATTCATTAAATTTCAGATGATTCTGTTTGATTGACAATAAAGTACCCTATCAATTCTAGTGACAGGAATGACGTGGCGTGCAATATATTATTATTAGATATATATACAAATGACGTGGTATGTTTGTCTCATTCTATTAAAAGGATATGAATAAATTAAGGATAATAAAATAATCATGATTCCAATAATTAATCAAACACCTATTCAAGTTTAAATGGGAACAGTTTTCTTGTGGAGAACCGTAGAATAAGAAAACTGAAAAGTCAAATGTGATAATTGATGATAATTGTAGAGGAAAAGGAGGACCTGTTCAGGTACCTGGAAATTGGATAATTTTATACTTTTCTCACATTAGCAAGCAAGGGATCGATAAAGTCCCACACGAATTCACTTTGATTTGTCGATATTCGTTTCTTCTCATCTAATTCAGTTTTTTATAATTGAAAGAAAAACTTATTAATTAAGATGATGATGTTCACAAATCACAATATGGGTAGATAAAGAGATACAATGACATATCATGTTTGGAGAATCAAGAAATGTCATTTAACAAACTTTGAGGAAAATAATTAATAAAGTATTTCGATTTGAATTTTACATAGTGGAATTTCTGTTGTTTGAATTTTGATTCATCCCAAGAAAGAAAGAATGAATGGAGGAAAGGGGGTGATAAGAGAGTTTTTCTTTGGCCAAAATAATAATTAATCAGAAGTTATGGCCAAATCCAGTAAAATTAAAAAATAGAAAAATAAAAACATCAATCGCCCACCGTGGGGCTCGAACCCACGACCACAAGGTTAAGAGCCTTGCGCTCTACCAACTGAGCTAGACAGGCTGCTTGTGCTATATTTACCTGTGTCACGTATATGACTATTTAATCTAAATACCTTGCACCTCCTAATAACTTATTATTAGGATTTAGGAGTTTAGGACCTCATCTAACAACAGTTTCTAAAATATCACAACAAAGAAACCTTACCGGACTTCATATTTGGCATAATTTAGGTGATCAATAGTGAGAAGAGGTGTGGTCAATTACAATAGTCTGGTGGTAATCACATCTCTCAATAAAGTTAATCGAAGTCTTAATTTCAAAACCCTACTCCTTAAATAAAACAAAAATAGTGGGAAGAGATCTGGATATCTCTCACGATCCATTAACATGAGAATAGTTTTTTGACGTATAAATTTTCAGCTCATCATGTCATATTTGATAAGCATCACCTAAATGCAATCTTTACATATTTAACTCTACTCTTGACAAATTAATTGGAGGCAGGTGGATACAAATTTGAAATCAGTACTAATATAATCTATCTATCTCCCTCCTCAATACACAGAGTTGAAATCTATCAGTACCGCTTGCTGTTCAACCACACAAAGTGCGTATGCAATTCAACCCGCGTTTTCATGTCTCATGGAATATTGACAAGTCAATTAATAACAAAAGCTAAACATACGAACAGGAAAGCTTTGCACAATTGCACGTCATCTCAGAACATTGCATGCCTCTTAATTAATTTTAATTTTGTCAAAAAACTTCGATCACTTGCTGTGGTCGAGGAAGTTTCGGCGGTTGTAAAGAATATTCTAGAACATCAAAGTCGGTTTCTTTTTTTTTTAACAAACTTCAAAGTCGGTTTTGTTCTTCTAATCAGTTTGACTATATAAAGAATTGATGAATAGTCTCAAATTATAGCCCCATCTAATTTGTTTAAAGGGGAAATGTCTTTTATACCCTTAGCATATTTTAAAGTTACCATAAAAACTTTTCTTTGATATCAAAAAGCAATGGTAGGTTCGTCATTTTAAAATTTCATTTTAATTTATAATTTGTTATATAGTAAAAGGACATTTATACCCATATTATACTCTTAAATTTACATCAAATATACATATAAAAATCAAATGAGTAAGGATAAATATGTCTTTTTGTTTATAGACTTAGGGACTGGTTTACGAATTAACTTTATACTTTTCTATAATATGACAAGAGATTCATTAAAATCGTAGCTCTCTAAGAATTTGTTTAATTTGAAAGTAGAAATATTATTATATTCTTAACATTTTCTGAAATTACATAAAGAATATATAAATCATAAATGGGAATGAAATGAACTGAAACAAAATAAATAAATTTATTTTTTACGTTAAGTTTTCATTTTTATAATAATTATACTTACAATTTTATTTTATTTTTTATAAATATAATACTATCCTTCAAAATTATTAAATTAAACAGTATATATATTTTTAAACATTTATGTATAATTCTGGTTTTAGGAAAATGAGCATGACCATATCCAGAATAGACAACTGAGTCTATTTTATTTTATTTTTTTGAAAATCATTGAGCCAATTATTTAAGAATATAAAATATTAATAAAAACCAAAGCACGAACCTTGCACATGAGATACGAAATCATGATTCCTGCATGACAAAACAAAGTCAACGGTCTTCCTTCCTGAAGTTTCCTCCACCTAGAGACCCCTTGGCCGGTCAACTCACGACACGCGTATCTCTCAAGGATTAACCCTTCTATAAATAAACATTAACAAAGCTCTTCGCTAAACCTTAGCTCATCTTTGCTCTCTCTATATGCTATCTTGGTTAATTTTCTAGACATATATATTTTTACTTGATATTTTATTGAGAAATCATACGTATATGGACAAGAACGAACAATATGAGCGGGTGTTCAATCACTTCGATAGCAACGGAGACGGGAAGATATCAACCTCGGAGCTACAACAGTGTGTGGAAACAATCGGAGGGCAGCTTTCGTTGGCTGAGGCGGAAGCAGCGGTGGAGTTTCTAGATGGGGACAGGGACGGGCTGGTTGGGTTGGAGGATTTCGTTAGGTTTGTTGAAGGAGGAGGAGAGGAAGAGAAAGTGAATGACTTGAAGGAGGCTTTTAAAATGTATGAGGAGATGGATGGGTGTGGTTTCATTACTCCCAAGAGCTTGAAGAGGATGCTTACTAGGTTAGGGCAGCCTAAAACCGTCGATGAATGTAAGATCATGATTGCTCATTTTGATATCAACGGTGATGGAGTACTTACTTTTGATGAGTTTAGAGTCATGATGGTGTGATCATCATTATCAATATTGAGACACTAGTGATTGTTTTGTACATATTTATTATTGATTCTTTGATTGTTTACCTTGTGTGGTTTTGTTATATATATAATTTATATTATCAATGCATGCAGTTATATTGAATGCCATTTCTTTTTAATATAGAGGGAGAACTCCAAAAATCTATGGAAAAACAATCTTCAAAGTATGGAATTAGATAACCTTATCTTATAAGGTTGAAAATTCTATTTTACTACTAAATATGATTATTCGGCACCCAGGAGCATAGTTCAGCTAGTAGATTGACGAGTTTGGGACTTGGGTAAATGGCTCTCAAGTCAGCGGTTCGAATCCTACCAATGAAAAAGCTTCAAAAAATACATGGTTCAGATAGATAGATAGATAGATAGATACTGTCAAAAAAATAAATATATATATGATTATCCAAGAAAACCTATTAACGATAAACAAGTATAAATATTGCTAAATGAGTAAACGATCCGATGATGGATATGAAATTAATATCCATACCCTACTTGTATATCCGCTTAAACAAATAAATAATATGATACATAGTCGGAAATGGGTATAAGCTATATCTGCAAGTAAATACTTGCATCTAGTCAAGACGTCAATCTCGATTATGGGGCAACCAGAACCGACCTCACACTAGTTCTGGTTCTGGTTCTCCGATTTCAGTTCGGTTTGAACCGGGTGGTTCCTCATAATTTGGAACCATAACCGAAATCGCCCTGATATCAATTCCGATTTTTTCAATTCCAGTTCGGTTCGTCAGTTCGAACCAAAACGAACCGACGCCATGACAACTTGCATCATATCTATTAACCTCAAAAATTAGCTTAATCATGAGATTAACAGTACGGAGAGACATGAGTGTTCCCGGGTGAGATTAATCCATTGATAAAATTTATGTATATAAACGGGTAAGATTGCAGGGGTTCTAGTAATGGTAGCCTAGGCCTTATACGGACCCGACTGCCGCAAGGAAGGCCGCCTAAGCACCTGCCTAGGCGCCCGACTAGAAGAAGTCAACAGTTTTTTTATAAAAAAAATTCAAAACGGCGTCGTTTTGGTTAATTCGGTTTCACTGCCTAGATGGTCTAAACGCTAGGCGTCAGTCTACCGTATGACTGGCATCTAGCACCTACTGGAACACTAGGTGGTGTTTATGTGTATGGGTGTTTGGTATCTTCATCAAGCTCAAGCCTATCTCCCCAATCCAAGGGTGTCCCTGCAAGCAAAGTAACCCTAGGTCAGGTGATGGCTAAAGTAGAGAAAAAGCATGAGAAATTTCTGAAATAGTGAGGTGATATTTATAAAGGATCTAAGGGTGGCCAATGGTACCAAAAATTGATAGGAGCTACCAAGTGTCCTTTAAATGGATTTGGATCATCTCCTCACATCATCTTGTATTCTCGTTCTTACATAAATCAATGATTTTGATTAATTCTATGTTTTTATAGAGTAAAAACATAAAATTTATTAGAATAATTCAGACAATTGATTTGCTATATTTGACACGTGACACTAGATTATAGAGGTGATCGAGGACAGGCTGGTAAAGAAAGGATCCAGATCCCCTTTCAATACCCATGAAATTTACTCATTTAATTTCATAGGTATGCCTAGAGTTATAGGTATCAAAATGAGGTGCAAGTATAGATATGGATATCGGCAACAACTACTCATACTCATACCCTAAGAGCATCTCCAACAGTCTCCCTTGGAAAACCCCCTTAGCGTAATTAAGGAAGAGGTTGTATTTCTACAGCTCCAACAGCTCCCTTAAATGTGTTTGGTGGAGTTTACTCTCTTAATTAAAGGGTGGCTTCAGCCCCACCTTAAGTAGGCTCTACATATTTAAATTTATTTTATTTTATTGAAAAGCACAAGTTATTTAACTTTTAAATCCCAACAACATTTATTATTCATCGAGCAATTTGTTTTACAATAATAATTACAAAGTAAAACATCAAAATAATAATAATAAAATTATTAAGGGAGCTATTTAAGAGAGTATTGTTGGAACACATATTGCCTTAATGGCCCCTTACAACAATATTCACCCCTATTTAAAGGGGTCTCTTGAGGGAGATTGTTAGAGATGCTCTAAATGTTTTCAATTTGTCATCCATACTTCATTACTTCTATCAAATAAAAGTTCACCTGTTATTAGGAGGGTATTTTTGGTAAATGGCAAGGTTTTATATCCATCTAATAACTAATTCCGTAACGACATGCATATTTTGCATATTTTGCATAATAAATAAATAAATAAATATCCACAATATATTTGCATATTTTGTCACACCTACCAACCAATACCACCGTCAATACTTTAGAATTAAAAAAAAGTTATTGGAGTGTGAAGTGCATGTCAGACGTACATTTATGTATTTGCAAGAACTGGGTCCTAAAAGTGGCTGAATCTACACGACTTTGAAAACCAGGCCTGTTCATGAGCTATTGCGTTGAATTAGAAATAGTTGATCAGCTCCATATATGCGTTTACTATTTCAGCATTGCAACACATTTAATTGATTTGTTAGTTGAGCTTTTACATGGTCAACTTTTTTTTTTTATAATAGGTATATGTACAGATTTTCTATTATCAGTTCGTCCTAACAGTAAATATATCAGGAAGAAGAATGTAGGCCTATGCATTTATCAAAACTTCTTCATAATCTATAGTCCACATTCTTCGTTCTAATATATTAATTGTCAATGTCAAGATGAACTAACAAAAGAAAGAATATATATACATATATATAGGGGCGAAGTCAGGATTTTGGCTTTAGGGAGGCCAAGACAAATCATATTTGCCTTTAAGGGCGTAGCTCAGGTGATAGATGGACGAGCTTGGGGTTTCGGCAAATGACTTCCAAGTCAGCGGCTCGAATCCTATAAGAAAAGCATCAAAGAAAAAAAAAATACTTTGTGTAAATATATACCGTAATATATATATATATATATTGAAAATCATATTTATAACTAAATCTATTTAATTTTCACTTCAATTTTCATTTTAACTACATAATCAAAGAGTTTGTGAGAATTTTTTTTCTTCTTTTTGTAAAATCTATTTCTAATCTAAACAAATCTCAAAATAGTTTTTTTTTAATAGTTCCCAATTAAAAAATATATGAATTTTAATAGGTGTTTTAAAACCCTAAAAAAGACCGATAATAAATATTCATGTTATTTAAATGACAAGAAGGTAAAGCAAATCTATTGATATATCATAACATATCTATATTTATATAATATAGTAAAATGGAATCTTACAGCGCCACGTGGTGTCGTGAAAGAGCTTCGACATTAAATCACAATTCACCACCTATCTAATAAATACATTAATTCTATTAATATTAAAATAAATAAATAAAACCAGAATAATAGTTATATAGATTCAACATTCTTCCCACCTCCCCCTTTTTCGTCTCCCTCACTTGCTCTACTCTTCTCTCTTTTTTTAGTGCTTTGTCATTAAATTCAAGATATTTATTACTAATTAATTATAAGGTTTAATATTAAAAACATCCCCTCACCTTTGAACTATTATTGGATGTCTAGATAAAAATGCTTTTATTTCAGAAACATCCCTTATGGACCAACAAACAATGCTTTATTTGGTAAGATTTAGAGGGTATAATGTTCAATTAATATAATTGAAGCTTAAATACGGACATTATAGACTTTTTAACATCAAAAATCAATCAATTGAATCATTGTTTGTTAGTCCACAGGGGATGTTTATGAAATAAAAGCATTCTTAGCAAGACATCTAATAATAGTTCAAAGGTGAGGGGAGGTCTTTAATATTAACCCTAATTATAATAACTAATTGATATCTCTTCCTTTTTCTCTATTATTTTCTTTTCTTTTTTTATAACTTTAGATTTAAATGTATTACTGTATTTATTTGGAAGTATTGCCTTTAAATTATATATAGTTTTTTTTATATTCATTTTAAGACATTAAATTCTCTGTTATTGGTTTATCTCCCTTACATAATATGAAATTTTCATATTTAATATATATTGTTAATTAGTTATTTATTTATATACAGCAATATGAAGAGTTCTAAAAGAATTCATTACAATCTTTGGCTCCTTCACTCTAATATTTCTCTATATATAGGCCACCACCCCATATATCTGCCTCGAACTCTTAAGGTCCCTATTTCTCTTTCTCTCTCTAGCTATTCAAGGAAAATCATTTTAATCATTGTTTTTCTTTTGTTTTCTTTTACTTTATCAGGTACCATTTTCTCTTTTTATGTTTTTTTTTTCTCTACAAAATTTGCATTTCCAATTTTGCTATATTATGTTGTGCAAATTAACTTATATACGTCTTTTTGGGTTGATATGCAGATTACAATTTTTACAAGGATTCGGTTTTTTGGGGATTAATTATGATCAAGTTGAGACAACCAAACAAGGCCCTCAATCTCTAAACATGCTTTGGTTCACAAAAGCAAGAATTTACAGTATTTACCAATTCTAGTGTCCAGCTTATTGTAAATAAGGGCTTGGTTATGGGTGTTTTGTTCATTGGAGTTTTCTGTGAATGTAAAAGGATAAGGAGTCCATTTTATATTAAAAAACAATTTAGATCGATTTTTCTCTATTCCTTTTGATGCATTTTGATGCATCCTCCATCGTTATTAATTTATTTTTTGTGTTGTTATTTAATATAATGCGAAGGTGTTTTGGACTTCTTATAATCCAGACTTGGTAACTTGACGAATTATTCTATAATATCGAAAGTCAACCCCAAAATTCTATCAAATATTTTGTATATTTATTTTATTATTATATTAGATATAGTGTTTCCTTTCCTAGATTCAGAGGTTAACACTACTCATTATTATTTAACTAATTAATTAATAAGTTGATAAATTCAAAATCAAATTCTACATATCTCATTATTATTTAACTAATTAATTAATAAGTTGATAAATTCAAAATCAAATTCTACATATATTAAGATCACTAATCGGAATAGGTTTCATAATTAATTGAAAATTTGTATTACGTGGGAAAGATTATGTCATAAATCACAAATCAAGAGGCAATCATGAGGTGATCCGTTAAATCACAAATCAAGAGGCAATCCCATATTTACTGGGATAATGATTAAATTCTCTTAACCAATCCTTATTCCACTATTATCTCATTTTTATTTTCTTTTAGATGATTTTTTATTTGTTTGAAAAGGTTAAAAAAGAATTCGCTCTCTCCCTTGCTCTCTATAAAATATTTCTATAATGGGTGCACAATTGTGAAAAGTCTTGGCCATTAATTAGTTTTTAAAAAATAAAAATATATATTGAATTAATTAATTAATAATTTGATAAATTCCAAATTCACTACATTATTTTTTTTTTTTCAAAACGCAAAAGACAGTCTATTAATAGTTAATAAAATACACTAATCTATATCTATAGGTAATCAAGAGGCAATCCCGTAATTAATGGGCTGACAAATAAATTCTGTTAACCAATATCATAATTGAACATTAATTATTAAGTTTTTTTTTTTTTAATATTACATTATTTTGTAAGTTTAAAAGACAAAACATGATTTTTATTTTTTTGTCATTTATTTATTTATTTTTATTTTATTTTTTATAAATAACAGATCAATATGTAATTAAAAGGCAATCCCGTAATCAACAAGATAGTGAATAATTTTTTGAATTATTAAATTATTTGGGAAGTTAAAAAGACAAGCAATAAATTCTTTTTTTTTTTCCCAAGCTATTAAGTAGTTATTAATTGTAATAATTTTTTATTTATTTTTTTTTCTACATCAAAAATCTATAAATAATCAAGAGTTAATCACGTAATTATTGGGATAGTGAATAAATTATTTTAATCAATCTCATAATTGATTTTTAATATA
This sequence comes from Acer negundo, assembly GCA_035582765.1. Lineage (NCBI taxonomy): Eukaryota > Viridiplantae > Streptophyta > Magnoliopsida > Sapindales > Sapindaceae > Acer > Acer negundo. Next base: position 7,757,317 of record CM069237.1, on the reverse strand, counting down.
TATATATATATATATATATATATATATATATTAAAGTATTACATTATTTGGTAAATTTAAAAGACAACCATAATTGATTTTTTTTTTTTTTTTTTTTTGCACAATTTCTTTCATAAATATCATATCAATAGGTGATCAAATGGCAATCCCATAATCAATGAGATATTGAATTTGTTTTTTTTTTTTTTTTTGAATTATTACATTATTTGGGAAGTTTAAAAGACAATAAATAAATTCTTTTTTTTTTTTCCAAAGCTACTAAGTAGTTATTAATTGTAATAATTTTTAATAATTATTGATAATCAAGAGAAAATCATGTAATTGATGGGATAGTTAATAAATTGTTTAAACCAATCTCATAATTGATTTTTAATTTTTAATTATTATTTTTTAAAAGTATTATATTATTTGGTATATTTAAAAGACAAGCCATAATATATATTTTATTTTATTTTTGCCAACAAGCCATAAATTCTTAGTGTAAATAGTGAGAACCAGAGAGCCCGTTAGTCCATTACTATGTCAGCTAGCATGGTATTGAATAAATGTGCATTGAAACTACTTAATAAAGAAGGAATATGATTGAAATTCAAAGTCTTTAAACTTATTAATTGTTGTGAAGCTTACATAGCATGTAAAGAAATCAATTGATGCCCAACGTCCAACTAATGACACACATTATGGACAGTGGTCCTTTTAGTATTCCTTATAACATAAACTACAAATGTGATGGGTTAAGTAATAATGGTAATTTGAAAAAAAAAAAAAAAAAAAAAAAAAAAAAAAAAAAAAAAAAACCTTTCCTATCTGACAATTAATATTGATATTATTAGTAAATATTAAAATTTTCCATTTTCATTTTAAAATCCCTTTTATATTCCTGCCTTTTAACTTATATATAGTCTTTTTACTATCAGTTCATCCTGATATAAAATATTAGGACGAAGAATGTGGACCATAGATTATGGAGAAGTTTTGACAAATGCATACACTTTGAGTTAAAGTATGTAAATCTAATGATTCACATTCTTCGTCCTGAAATATTTTATATCAAGACGAACTGACAATAGAAAAATTGTATATATATATATATTTTATTCAATCTGTTGATGTCTATACTATAACTCTCTCAAACCAAAACCAAACCACCATCAAAAAGATGAGAGTGAATGTTAGAGAGAGATACTCTATTGGAACAGCCAAGCAAGTGGATTTCAGGGATACATTATCATCCATTTTTGTGGACAATCTGAACTCAAAGGTGGATCAAGTTTGCTTGTGGAGTTTGTTCAAAACTTTTCGGAAGGTCAGAGATGTATTCTTGTCAAAAGAAAAGAGTTCCAGAAGAAGTAGGTTTGCATTCGTACGTTTTGAAACAGAAGAAGAAGCCATTAAAGTGGCCAAGACAACATCTGGGATGCACATATACGGCTGGCCCATTGTCACGAAGGTTGCGTCGTATGGATGGTCTCAAAGGAACAACAAGCCGAAGCAACAAAGTCGTACAACCAGGACAGTTAGGGGACAATATGGTAGGCCTGATTATGTTCCTAGAGAGCCTAATGATAAGCATGGGAGATCTTAGGCTTGTTCGTTCGCGGATGTGGTGAAGGTTTTGAGGAATCTAGTAACAAGGCAACAGAGGATGAAGGGAATAAACTCTACTCGATGCATTGGGATCTTCAGCAGAAGGATTGGGAATGGTTGAACAAGTGTGTCGTGGGTGTAATGAAGGATTTTTTTGATTTATCAAGAGTGAATAATCGGTTAAGTTCTAAAGGAGTGGTTTTCTCTTCGACGTTTTTAGTGGATAAAAACATCCTATGGCATTTTGAGTCTGAAACTCATAAAGAAAGGTTTATCATTTCCAAGGAAATGTGGGAGGATTGTTTCTCGGCTATGGTTCAGTGGTCGGAATCTTCTATACCTCAATCAAGAATGGTTTGGGTTAACTGTCGGGGAGTTCCTCTATCTTGTTGGTCTACAGCTTTCTTTAAGAAAATAGAATGGTTAATTGGAGAGACTCTGTTTATATAAAGGGATACTTAATCCAGAGTTCACATTGACAAAGGTAGAATACTGATGGTGGAAGTTAACGATAATTTTAAATCCTTTGAGGCGAAGGTTGAAGAAGAGGCTAATCCGGAGGATTTACAGTGGATTGACAACTTCTTGAGTTTGAAATCAACCAAATTTCATGTTAGCCCGAAAGCCTTAGCAGAAAAGGAAGTTTTTCAAATTGGTAGGCCAGCGATGGTAGGTGAGGACCTTTCTTTGAGCCTTGTGCAAGCTGGAAAGGTTATCGATTTCAAAGTTAACTTTAGGGGCATCAGGGGGTTGATAGGACGGAACAGATCTGTCAGAGAAGATAGGGTGATGGTTGGGAAGAGGGTATATGAGAAAGGCAAAAGGAAGTGGGTTAGCAAGAAAGTCAAGAAAAGGCATATGCTTTCTTTGTGTAAGAATGGAAAGTTGAATCTAGAAAAGATAAGAGGTGTCAGGGTTGGTAGGGGCGATGTCAGATGCTCAGAAAGCAGTTCCTCTTCATCATCCGAGGTTGAGAATAACAAAAAGGTTTTTTTGGACTCCCTTACTATGAGAGGGGAATGCTCAAAAAAAAACTTATCATAGTCCTAAATCTGGAAGTGTTGGACTACCCAAACTTTCTAAGCCCAAGAAAGTGTCATTTCTTATAGATGATACTGAGGCCCAACTTGGAAAAGATGGGATGGAATTTTGTGTGGACTTGGGCCCTAACCAGGTGTGTTTTGCGGAAAGATGGTCTCTCAAGATGTATAAGCCCGTTTCATATGGTTTGGACAAGGTGAGAATGGATGATTTATTTCTTCAGGCCTAGGTCATTAAAGAGACAAATGTAGGTAATTTAATTAGGGTGGAGTCGTCAGAAGAGGAAGCTTCCAGTGGAAGTTTAGCAGCGAATGAGGAGCTGGTTAGAGCAACTATTGAGATGAAAAAGAAAAATGATAATGGTTTAATTGAGAATAAGGTTGCTATTAAAATGAGAACAAGGGTTTCGTTGGTGGATGGTGAGATTGAGAATTGTGTGGAGGCGTGTTCTGCGGATAGTATTTTAATTGGGGTTGAGACTGCAGAAGAGGAATTGCTTAGAGCAATTATTGAGGTGGAAAGAAATATGGTCTTTAGTAGGCATATTATAGATAGTGAAGAGAAGTGGTGGCAAGCTAATGTTGTAGACGTGAATGAGATCGATGGTATCGATAAGGAAATAGCTGTTATCGAAAATAATAGGCAGGAGGAACCAGTGCTTGCAACAATAGGAGTTGAGAAGATGAGAGCATGAGTTCCGATGGTGGAAGGGGTGAGCAACCTGTCCAAAAAGAAATGCCGGCACAATGCGAATTCCGTAACAAAGCACAAAATGGTAACAAGACAGTCCAAACTTCATTGCTCGGTTTCAGATTCAGTAGAGACAGAGGTGGGGAAAGTCCTGGAAACGGGGGAAGCTATTGGTTTTGATTTCTCTGGCATTGAAAAGGAAGTGGCAGAGACAATTGCGATGAGAGAAAAAAAGAATGATGCCAGATTCGAAGCCATGAACGGTCAGTAGTTTTTTTCGGTTTTGTTTGGGATTTTTATTTTTGATGTTAGCAATTACATGGAATGTGAGAGGGTTGGGTAAAAGGGAAAAGCATAAAGCCGTCAGGAAGTTGGTGCAAAAATTCAAACCGATTGTTTTATTTATTCAAGAAACCAAGTTGGCTTCTTTTGATAGCAGTGTTATAAGATCATTAGGGGGTCCCCTTCTTACTAGAGGAATTGGAGTGGATGCTGAAAGGGTCTCAGGTGGTCTAATCATTCTTTGGAACGATGATCTCTTTCTTGTTAGATTGTGTACTCATTCTAAAAGAAACATTATTATTGAATGAGAGCTGAAAGAAATGGGGAAAGAGATGGTTTTCTGCAACATTTATGCCTTAAATGTGGAGAGTGAGAGGAAAATTTTGTGGGATTACATTATTCAGTCTATGAGTTCGTTTTCGAATCTGTGGTGTATTGGAGGAGATTTTAACTCGATTCTTGATCCGTCGAAAAGAATAGGTGTTTGGTGTGATAAGGGGTCCAATCGGAACTTCAATTCCTTTGTGCTTTCAGCTAAAGTGGTGGATATTCCTATGATTGGCATGCCTTTTACGTGGTCTAACAATAGAGAAAAGACGGCTTGGGCTAGACTGGATAGATTTCTTTTCTCTCCTAAAATTCTATCTTGGTTCCCTAATATGGTGCAAAAAGGTATTCCAAGACCTCTTTCAGATCACAATGCTATTATGATTGGGGAGAAGAAGGAAGATTGAGGCCCCAGACCGTTTCGATTTGACAATAGTTGGCTTAAGGACAATGGTTTATTGAAAGAGACAGTGGAAGCTTGGAAGGGTTGTGAGGTGGAAAGATCTTCCAGTTTCTCTTTAGAGTTAAAGATCAAGATCTCCAAATGTCGTATTAAGAAGTGGTTAAAGGAAAATAAGAAAGAGGTCATGGACAGTAATGTGTTAGAATAGGGCTTGGAAGTGGTGGACAAAAAGGCAAGTTTAGGTGGTTGGTCTGAAAATCTTAGAAAAGAGCGTTTGACTCTTTTATCAAAGTTGTGGATGAGTTTTAGAAAGGAGGAGCAGTTGTGGAGGCAAAAGTCAAGAGTCAAGTGGTTGAAGGAAGGTGATAAGAATTCGAAATTCTTCCATAATGTGGCGAATGGGAGAAGGAGGAATCGAATCAATGAGCTGTGTTTTGAAGGAGTTAAGTTGTCAGATCCGAAACAGGTTAGGGAAAGGGTTTTCAATTTTTTTTAAGGATCATTTTGACAATGTCAATTGGAAGCGGCCAAAAATCAGATGTCTTAACTTTAAGAAGTTATTGGAGTTTGAAAGCAGAAAATTGGAAGAGGCTTTCAGTGTAGAGGAGGTGTGGGCCTCGTTATGCAGTTGTGATAGGAATAAAGCTCCTGGTCCTGATGGGTTGAATCTCAACTTCATTAAAACTAATTTAGGGGTGATCCAAGAGGATTTCATGAAATTTATTCATGAATTCCATGAGAATGGAAATATAGTGAAGGACTTGAATCACACATTTATTGAACTTATTCCCAAGTGCGGCCATCCGAAAACTTTGAAGGATTTCCGACCGATTAGCTTAGTGGGCTCTATGTACAAGATTGTTGCCAAAGTGATTACCAATCGTTTAAGAGAGGTGATGAGTTTGGTGATTGGGATTATCAAATGGCTTTTGTGAAAAATCGTCAAATTTTGGATAACTTTGTGGTAGCCGATGAGATTATTCATTCATGGAGGAATGACAAGAAAGGTGTCCTATTAGTGAAATTGGACTTTGAAAAAACTTTTTTGGACTTTGTGTTGGAAGAGATGGGTTTTGGGGCAAGATGGAGACAATGGGTCATATGTTGTATTTTGACCCCTTTAATATCAATTCTTGTAAATGGTAGCCCAACGAAGGAATTTATGGTGAAAAGGGGTTTGTACCAAGGAGATCCTTTGTCGCCTTTCCTCTTTAATATTGTCGTAGAAAGCCTAAGTCTTTGTTTGTCTAAAGCTTTTGATCTAGAGATGTTAAGAGGTGTTTTTTTGGGTAATGATGAAGTGCATGTTTCGCACCTTCAGTTCGCTGACGATACCATTCTCTTCCTTGATCCACAGAGAGAGTATTTACTAAATGTCAAAAGAATCTTACGTTGCTTTGAGATGGCATCGGGTCTTAGAATTAATTTCCACAAATCCTGTGTAGTGAAAGTGGGGAAGAATGAGCTAGTAAAGGAGGAGTGGGCGGCAATTCTTAAATGCAAGAAAGCCATTTTACCTATCACCTATCTTGGTATGCCTTTAGGAGCTAGGCCTAATTCCAAAGCCTTCTGGAATCCGGTATTGCTGAGGATTGAGAAACGTTTGGCTCCATGGAGAAATCCGGTGTTTCTGGAATCCGGAGGCGTTTGGTACTGATCAAATCTGTATTATCGAGCATTCCTACTTATTTCATGGTCTCTTTAAAGTCCCCTTTAGCGTGGCTTTAGCTATTGAAAAATATCAGAGAAGTTTCTTTTGGGGCGACGATGTTGAGAAAAGAAACATTCACGCAATTGATTGGGGAACTATGTGCAAAAGCAAAAGAATGGGTGGTCTTGGAATAGGAAGGATTGTGGATAAGAATATTGGTTTGTTGGCAAAATAGGTGTAGAGATTTGGCTACAAAGAAGAAGTCTTATGGAGGAAGGTTATACGTGCGAAGTATAGGGTTTCGATAAGGAGCCTTTTGTGGAATTGGAATGTTGGCACCTTCGCTTCTCCGTTCGTCAAAGCAGTGAGCAGCCTCTTTTAGTATGATTCTCTTTCAGGCAAAATTCTTCAAGATGGTTTAAAGGTTGTTGTTGATAGTAGAGAGAGGGTCAGTTTTTGGACTGATTCTTGGTGTGGTGTTTTGAATTTAAAGGAAATGTTTTCTAGGATTTACGCGTTATCGGTGAAAAAATATGGCTCTATCAAGGAATTTGGTAGGTGGCATGGTGATAATTGGCAGTGGGAGGTTCACATGAGAATGGGGCTTTTTGATTAGGAGTTGGAACATTGGAACCTCTTCACAACTACTATTGTTAGTATTAAAATGCGTAAACTTTTGAAGGATAGGCTAGCATAGAATTTTTGTCCAAATGGTTCCTACTCGGTAAGCTCTTTCCGTAGATGTATCGAATAATCTGTTTTGGTTAGGGTGAAAGAGGCTGAGCCGATTTGGAGGGGTTTTAGTCCTCCTAAAATTGAAATCTTTATGTGGCAGCTCCTAAGAGGTAGGGTTATGGTCAAGGATGTGTCGAATCATTTTGGGGTGCCTTCGAGCTCCGGTAGTGAGTGTCCTTTGTGCAGAAATTATGATGAGTCTATTGACCACTTATTTCTTCTTTGTTCCTTGTCTTCGTCGCTTTGGTCTTCTTGCATGACCTGGTGGGAGGTGATTTTTTGTTGTAATAGCAACTTATAAGACTGGTTTCGGGGATGGAAAGGTCTATGTCTGAGCACCAAGTATAGTCGAGTGTGGGCGTCCCTTTTCAATGCCATATCTTGGTCCATTTGGGAGGCAAGAAACCAAGCCATCTTTAAAGGCATTGCAGCTGATTTATGTTATTATAAGGACTTGGTTAGGTTCAGGGTAGCCTGGTGGTTCAAGCATCATAGAAAAGGTTCTTTGGAGCCAATTAGCATTATCTTGGAGAACCTCCAATCGTGTTGCTCAGAATCCAAACTGATTAAGCCTTCTAAAAAGGTGGAATGGGTCCCTCCTCCAACTGAGACTCTTATGTTTAATGTGGATGGTTCTGTGCGTGAGGTGTCAGGGAAAGCTGGGGTGGGTGAAATTTTACGCAATCATAAAGGGAAAGTGCTTTGCTCTTTTTCTGCTTCAACTAGTTCTTTGGTTGTTATTTCAGTTGAATTGATGGTCATTCACAAAGCTGTTTCCCTTTGTGCTTATAACATTTCTTTTAAATGGAGAAAGATTATCTTTGCAAGTGACTCCAAGATAGCTGTCTCTTGGGTGAATGATGTTGAGTTTGGCAATCTTGATCACTTGGATTTAATTTTAGACATTCGTTCCATGCTTCGTTGGCTATGTAACTCTACTGTTCGTTTTGTTAGCAGAGCTTCCAATTATGCTGCTGACAGTTTGGCTAGGAAAGGCTCCACCATGGACGGGAAGGTTATTGAGTGGAAAGAATAGTTTTCCTCTATTTTTTTTTTTTTTCTGTTTTTCTCTCTCCGTGGGGGCGTTTGTTTTTCTAGGTTTGGTGCTCTTTCTCTGTTTTTCTGTGTTCTGTTTTTGGTTTTGTTTGTTTGGCTGTTGCCTAGTGGCCTTTTCTTGGCTGGCCTTTGTGTTTTTATCTCTGTTTGGTTTTGGTTAATAAAGGAGTTTAAAAAAAAAAAAAAAAAAAAGCCTCTCTCAAACCTTTCATCAAAAGGTATATTCTTTTTGGTTTTTTTTTTTTTTGTCATTTTTTTTTTATATATTCATACCTATATAATTCTTGTTTAATTTTTTAAATAAATACCGTACTTTATAATATCGTTTGTTGCCTCTCCTACAAATGGAAAGGTACATTCGTTTGATTTTTTTTTTTAATAATATGTATATATATTCTATTCAATCGGTTGATGTCTATCCTATAACTCTCTCTAACCTTTCATCAAAAGGTACATTCTTTTGGTTTTTTTTTTTTTTTTTTGGTCATTTTTTCATATATTCATACCTATGTAATTGTTGTTTTATTTTGTGAATAAATACCGTAATTTATAATATTGTTTGCTGCCTCTCCTACAAATGGAAATGTACATTCTTTTGATTTTGTTTTTTTTTAATAATTTTTAAATTTTTTGAATATACCTTATCATCAGATGTTGGTTCAGATGTTCTGTTTTTAAGTTTTTGTTAATGATTTTATTATAGGTATGAAAATCTTGAATTTTTTTTATAATGTAAATGGATCCCAAGTTAGTTTATAATAATATTTTACCATTAAAATATTTAAATCGTAATTATTTACATACGTGTAATTTAATTTTATAATATTCATATACTGCTCAAAATGATTTAATGATAAAAGAGTTCATTCAATCGAATAATATCATAAATTCGAGTTTATCCGTAACTGTAATTAGTCAAAAGTATAATTAAAAAAAATATAACAACCCAAGTCAGACTACACGTTGCCCAATGTTCTTTTTCTATTTCTCTCATCATCTCTAGCATCTCATTCTCATCTCTAACCTCTTCTCTCTTCTCTGTTGCAAGCCTGCAAATATCATCAAATGATTTAAATTGCAATTTATTCTCTCAAAAATTCGATCAAAACCTCTTCTTTGTTGCCATGCCTAAGGTTTGGCAACACTCATATTTCATTTTTTTTTTTTTTTTAATAGTTATTTTTTTAAACTGAAAATACAAATAAACTGAAATTTGTTGAATCTATAATTATACATATAACGTATGAACTAAATGATGTATAACAGTGTGATCTCATAAATATATAATTATGTAATGCTACATAATCTTAATGGGCATGATTTGAGGGTGCAAGTTTGTTGAACAATATTTAATGGCTGAGTGGAGAAAGAATATTGAGAGTTGCTTTAGCCTATCAGAGTTTATAAATATTCCTTGAAGCTTTCGGTCCATCTAGATATATCTTTTAATCATCATCACAATTGTCAAGTTCTGCTAAGACAAGTATGATCATCATCTTGCGTTCACCCGTGATTTAAGTAGATGTGCACTTTTCAATCACATCCGTAATAATAGTAGAAATGGTGGGAAATAGAACTTTTATTATGTTGAATTTTGAAAATAACACTAATTTAATAAGTTGAGTTTAAATGATATCAATGAATTAAAATACCATCATCTTCTTCTTTTATTACGTTAAGTTTGTTTCATTTGTAGGTTTTTATTTTATTTTTTTCAAAAACCTCCATTGACGGAGGACTAATGGAGATAAAAGACCTCCAATGAAGGTCGAAATCGGCCTCCACTGTAGGTCTCGATGAAAAAAGATGATAAAAAAAATTTTAAAAATTTCGTTTTTACCTAATAAGTCTCAAAAACCACCCGGTAAGTCTTGGAAATTACCTGATAAGTCTCAGAAATATAAAATAAATCTCTTAAACACCAAAATAAGTCTAAAAAACACAAAAATAAGTCTTCGAGACTTATTTTTGTGAATATAATTTTTGTCAGATCTACACTTTATGTGCTATTATCAGTGCTATTAAAACTTAAGTTATTAAGTTGATAATAGTCTTAAAATTCACTCTTTAAAGAGTGCTATTAAATTTTCGAACTCTCCATAATATGGGTTCGATTATGATATTTGACAATAAATTTACGAAGTGTTGGGATACCGTTATCACGTAGTGGAAGTTGGCTTAATTTCCGCATCATGCTTGCAGCGATTGATTTTGCCAAGTCCCGACAGTTCACTAAGACAAGCATGATCATCATCACACATCCACTCGTAACTAGCTATGATATGGGTTAACTCGAATCTCACATTTATCAATAAAATCATAAAGTGTTAATTAAGAGATCATGGCCTTGTAGTGGAAATTATTTTCCGGATCATAAATAAATAAATAAATAAATAAAAAAGGGTATGATTATCATCATGAAATTGAAGGGTTTCATAACCCACTACCGGCCTACCGCCCTATCAACCATCAATTATCAGAAATGGACTTGTTGATCAACATCGTCTCTTTTTTCAAATATGCCTCACAGTTTTAAGTTTTAACTACTAATCATAATTCCTGTGTTATTATTATTATTTTTTCATATAAAAACTCGATCATTAATAAACCTATAACGAACATGAACTGAGAAAAAGTACAGTTTACACACGAGTGCTGCTAATTTGTTATAGTTTATGTGCATATTTTATCTTAGGCAAGCTAGCTCAATCAATGTTAATTTAATGGCAGCCCCTTTAAAACTTGTTTGTTTAATGGTTGATCTTTTGACTACTACTACAGTCAAAAGTAAAATGCATCCTTCTATAAAGTTTTAGCAAGCAACATAGAAATTAATTGATTCATCTCCAAAACTTGGTACTATCAACACATATTGATTAATTATTTATTCTTTCAGAAAACACAGAGAATACAAAGTAGAAATTAAACCTGCTCTTCAATGCCCTTATCACACTTTCTAAATTAAATTACATATTTACAGGATCCCACTACCCTTATCAAGAGGCCACCAAGAGCTCTAGCTATAGAATAACTCCAAAACACAATTAAAAGTAGCACATTTTAATAAAATGTTGACAGATTTTTTTGGTGTTGTTTGGTTGCAGATGCATTCACTAGAGGTTTAGAAGAACTCTCACAGATTGATGATATATGCTCACTTTGTGGTAATTCTTCCACTAGTCTTGATAACTTCTCCACAATCTCACCAGCACTTGGTCTCATTTCAGGGTCTTCTTCTACACACGCCCTTGCAATATTGGCTAATGTGACTGCACCATCAAATGAATAGTTGTCACCCAATGCACTGTCTATCCATTCCCTGAGATCATCTGCATTTTCTGATTGCAATAAGCATCTGATTTTCTCTGAAAGCCAAACACTCCCTTCTTCTTTCTTCTTAGGCCTATTTATCGGTGTTTGACCGGATAGAACCTCCAGCAATACCATCCCATAAGCGAAAATGTCGATGCTAGGGGCGATTACGCGTTCGTGAATGTATTCAGGAGCCAAATACCCCATGCTCCAAGAGGCAGGATTGGTTGAGTAAAATTGTGGATTATCAGCATCATCCTCTACACATTTCGCCATACCGAAATTCCCAATTTTGGCATACAATTCTTCATCCAGGAAGATGTTTCGGCTCTTTATGTTTCTATGAACATAGCTCGGGTTCATGACATGGTGCATGTATTGTAAAGCCATGGCTACATCGAGACAGATTCTTAACCTCTGTCCCCAAGTCAAGAAACAATAGCAGGAGGCAATGAACTGGTTCTTCATTGCCAATCCACCGTGAAGCCAATCCTTCAAGGACCCATTTTTCGCATACTCAAACACTAGAAACGAATGAGGACCATCATTCAAACATGTCCCTAAAAGCCTAATTATGTTTGGATGGTGATGAGTTGCATTCTGGAAAAGCTGCATATCAATCTTCGAGAAGATTTCTGGTTTTGTTCGCTTTATTGCCAAGTTCTTCCCACTTAAACGACCATGATACACAGCTCCTTCTATATGATTACTCGAACTGAAATCCTCTGTCGCTCTTCTCAGCTCCTCAATAGCATAGCTCTCTAACAACATTTTCCGAGGTAGGGGAGTACTTTCAATGATTTGGCCATCAAGAGTGCATTGAGATCCCTCGAACGAGACTTTCTTATCGCTTGTTGTTCTTATACTCTGACTAAGATGTTGGAGCTCCAAATCTCCACCACCCTGCTTGAGTGGCTCCTGTTTCTTCTTCTTCAATAGGATTATAATCACCGCGGCTGCAATGGCAATGCACCCACCAACGACAACTCCACTAAGAGCAATATAAGCTCCCAATTTCATCATCCTCGACTTCTTCTTTGTTGGAGTACTGATTGCTGGGATGTTAGTGTTACTACTTGTCGTCGGAAAATGGAAATTGGGTTCACTGGGTTTGGAAAGAGAGCCAAGAGTAGGTTCACCATTAAGAGGAATCAGAAGAGAAGTGAAAGGTATTAGACTTTCAGGTTTAAAACTGGTTTCTGAAGAAGACTTGTTGTTTTCAGAAATTATAGCTTCTGGGGTGGTATTGAATTTAATGGCTAAGTGAGAGACAGTATCGCCTTCACTTACCGGATAAGACAGTAAGAGTCTGGTCTGTGGAAGCTTCTGATCAGTTGAAGATGGACAGGCACATCTTAGTGGAACTTGTAAATGAACACTATCAGCAAGATTCCAAGGTGAAGAAACATTCGGGTTCTGGTCTTGAATAGCTTTGCAAGTTGTCAAGCCTTCAAGTGACTCTGCAATGTCCAAAAAGCTCTCTCCTTTGATGCTTGTCTTACTCAAATCAGCCTGGAAGAAACCATCACCATTACACTTACAATAAATTGGGATCAACAGAGGCTGATCCTTTGGAAGAAACTCTGTCTCAGCAGAGAAGCCATTGGCCTGAGCAATAACAAACCTGTTCAAGCCCAAGTAAAAGCTGAGATTGTAAAGAGAAGAGTAGTAGGAGTTTGTTCTAAGGATTGCAAACGTGCTACACTGATCCTGTGAACCAGCTCCACTGTTGCAGTGATATCCTGAGGCCTCTGGAGAGTTTGTATTGCAACTCAACAAGCTCTGTCCAAGTGTAGTAGTTGTAAGGACAAATAGTACAACAAAAATGAATAAGACGAAACCTCTAAAGTAGTAGAGCACACTGACAAGAGTTGCCATAATCTCTATAATCACTCACTTCAAAAAATTTTGCAGAGAGACTATTAAAAATATAAAGAGCTTTTAACACTTCAAGAGGGGTGGTGCATATTTTGGATCCATACAAGAAAAATGTTGTAAAATAAGAATATATTTCAAAGCTGTTCATAGACAAGATTCTTGGGGGTTACGAATTGGTATTATTGTATATATTTATATATATATATATATATATATACAGAGACTCCAGCTGTTTGGGTTAACCATTAACTAAACAGATGGTTTTCTGTTTCAAAATATCAAATGGCCGGTGACAGTGATGATCATAACTACCACTGTTAACTACTTGAGACTATAGTTTCTTGGGCTTCAAACCTGCCTAAATTTTTTAATATGCAAAAAAAAAAAAAAAAAAAAAAAAAAAAAAAAAAAGGTATGCATATAAATCCAATCATACATGTGATTAGACAAGACATATGCACTCTATATTTTGTACCTTATCTTGATAATATGAAAACGAGAGGTGTTGAGATTCGGGTCGGACTATCGATCTTTTTCTTAACGTTAAAGTGATTTTTAGACATTAACGGTGGTTCCTAAGTTAACGTCGAGTGGTTTCCCAAATTGGTTGTCATGGTACACATGGTGGGTTGGTGGGTATACTCATAGATATGATGCACAAAATACATCAGACAAGTGTGTATCAAATATTGTGCTCTTTCATACATTCTTTACATTACATAGCACAAGTGTTCATTAACCAGATTATCTTGATCGATCAGCATCAACTACAGAAGTGGGGGTGGGTGGGATTTCTACTTCCAAAAATAAAGTTAAATATTTGATGCACTTTTGGGATTCTTTGAAGCTAATTATGTCATGGGTGACCAAAATTCCTTGATTTTAGAAAAAAAAAATGTGGACAGGACCATGTGGGCATAAAAGAATGTGTGAGAGAGAGAGAGTTTTGGCAAACATCCATGAACCTCGATCGAAGCAGGAAAAAACTCAAACTCAAAACATGTATGATGGAAGATGTAGAATAATAATATCATGCATGCATTTTCAAACAAAAGAGAAGAAAATGTAGACATGTTTTGGTGAAGCAGCGTGGATTGAAATGATGTAGAATTTGAAAGGAATAAAATAGAAGAGACGTGGACGTCCATGCATGGTAAAGCTGGGGCATGAAAGTGAGGCTAGGCATTGATAGGTCAAATTGGCCATGAAGAAAATCCTAAGTTGACAACCACCAAAATGTACTGGTGTCACTCTTCTATTGCTTAATGATGACGTGGATAACATTACACTGATCAATCCTTATAATAATCATTTAAAAATTCTTATCTGTAAATGGCTGATGGGTATTTTCAGTCTTTGGCCAATGGTATGCCCAAGTATCGAAGAGAAGCGTATAGTGTCTTTCATATGCATCTCCATGACTGCAGACACAGAGAAGAGAGAAGCTTCTCTCAAAACTGCATGCTTTTAATTTTTAAGGAGCCAAGTACCAATAAACCGAAAGCAAAGGACTTCTTTGCACGTGATATAAGACAGCTCCATTTCAAAATGAGCATACTACCTTAGTTTCGTGTTGCTTACTAGAAGATAGTTCAAATTTCAGTTCTCTAAGATTTCTTACTTTCAGGTATTCAATATCGTTTCCTGTCACTCTTCCACCAGAGAAACACAATTTCATTGTTTCCGTTATACAAAGTGTCACCCAATTTTTCAAATGTGAATAAATAAACATTCCAACAATCCATAATAGGTCAAAATATGAATGTCCTTAAGATCAACACATTGCTTCACTTGCTGTATGCAGAATCACACTGGAAGCCTCAGCAGCTTGCTTGGTTAAATCAGAACTTTACTACAAATAAAAAAGTCCATCAAACCCGCCTCTAAAATACAGTCACCGCATTAGTAAATAGTAATAATGCAGAAACTTCATTTTCTTAGCTTACAACGAAAAGTACCAAAGTAATATATTTTCTGACACTTGAGAAAAATAACTTGTAAAATTTAATGAAGGATACATATCAGTACATTAATCCGTAAATGAGAAAAGAGTTGAGGAACGACAATTAGAAATCAAAACGAGTATGGCCACAATTTGATGGTGATGAGAATATGCATCAAACCTACCCATCCTGCATGCAAAAACAATCAACAGAAATCAATTAGCTTTCAGGAAATTTCAACTACTAATACTACTACCACTAGCATTGCAATGCACGCCTGTTTAATTGGCAAAACAAAACAATCTTCTGATTATTTGATATAAACAGAAAACAATTTTTCCGGTTGTTTTCACTTTCATAGTTGATTTATGAGTACTAAGACCTCATTTAATTTAAAATTGAAATTATTTAGAAAAAATTCACTAAGGATAATAAAACTTGTAATCGATAAAAATCAAAATCCGAATAAGTCGATAGAGCATATGCATAAAAAGGTAATAAAAAAAAATAGAGAAAGAGAGAAAGAGAGGAAGAGTACCATGATGTCCATGTGGAGCCAATCGGCTCCGCAATCGAGCATGCGTGCCGCCTCCGACGCCAGATTAGAGAAATCTGACGATTACATCGACGGAGCAATTTTCGCCGTAACGCCCATTTTTTGTTGTCTTCTCACCGGTTCTGGTTCCGTACGGTCTTCGGACTTTTTTTTGCGTTCGGACTTAGAGCAACCAAAAAGAATCTTCTGTCTCTTCATATGTCTAGCAATTAAAAAATAACTCTTCGATTATAAATCTGTCAAGTTAAATAAATAAGAGTTTACTTTTTGAAATAGATAGGTGTTTATAAAATAATCCATAAGTTTTTTTTTTTTAATTATTAATCAGAGATTGATCGAGAAAGTATGGAAATATGATTTTTTTTTTTTTGAAAAGTGGAAAGAGATTAATTAGGAGAGAGTGTTTAATACGTTATAACATATTTACGAGAGAGAGTTTAATACGCAATATTTAATATAATGATTTATGAGAGACATTGTTTTTTAATAATTTAATTATTTTTGAATGTCTTTAAATTTTTTTGTCTTATTTAGTAATTTTAATTTAGGTTAAAATTGTCATTAATTTAAAAAAAAAAAATTAGAGTGTAAATAGATAATTTGTGGATTGTATGGGGAAGCTCTCAATTATTAATAGAGAAAATAGCACTAGACACCATTAATTTGTGGGTGAAGTCCCAAAAAGGTCATTGATTGTTTAAATTGTTCCAAAATCACCATTTTGACAAAACATTGTTCATTGACAGCTGTTCTGTTAAAATCTAATAGAAAGCTACTATTATCTATGACATGATACCCATAAAGAATTTTATGTGCAATATTTTATGTATTTTGATTATTTGATTATATATTAAAATTAATTATTTGATTAATTTATTATTTTTATAGGTAATATTTCCTATTTATAGGTGACATCAAACTTATTATTTTTCCCGATTAATTTCGTGATTAATTTGGGGTGACATCAAACTTATTTCATGATTAATTTATTATTTAATTATATATAAAAAGTAATGATTTAATTATAAGAATTTTATGGACAATATTTCATGTTTTATAAAGTAATCATGATAAAAATATATAAACAGTAAATTCAAAATACAGGAAAAAAAAGTGCAAAACATGTTTTACCAATTTTTGACCAATATTCTAAAAGGTTATAACATAAGCAAATAAACTTCTAACAATTAATGGACAAAGTGGCAATAATTGATACTTTCTTTCTATGAAATGACTAATTTGAGCCATTTTGAAAAATTAATGGTCATTTAGGGACTACCTCACCAAATCAGTGGATTTAGATATCACTGACCCTTATTAATATGTTATTATTAAATATTCAATATTAGTCTCATTTTAAAGATCTAGATAAGATTTTTGTTAATGGTGTGATTTTTATGATGATAAAATTTATAAATTAAAACTTATTATATATTAATTGAATTTAATTAAAATAAAATAAAAAAGATATAGATGTTAAATATTAATGATGATGTTATATAGAAAATAATATAATAATAATTAAAGAGGAGGAAGTTACTCTTTAATATTGAAAAGAGAAAGCAAAATCTTATTTGAAAAACCTCATTTGAAGAGTCGGTTGGAGCTAAATATGCCGATGTGGCTTGTTTAACTTTAAAAAATATCTTAATTGAAAAGTCTTTTAAATGCTTTTACGAGATCAATAGACCATACTAGATAAAAAAGAAGGAAAAAAAAATAAAATAAACAAATAAACAAATAAACAAACAAATTGCACTCAACTTTCTAGAGGTTTAGCCTCTTGCACGTAAAAATAATTTTATCGTTAATTGACATTTACACCCTCTGTCATTAGGTCAAACTTAACTGTTATCTTTAAAAAACTAAACCACCCCTCATCCTTAAATTAAATTAATAAAAAAAAAATGGATCTTTATCATCTATCTCATACATAGATGGTGGAAATCAAATAAAATTTTAAATAATTGAAAATTGAATTGAATAAAAAAATAGATAAATTAAAAGAAAAACAAAACAATTTTTTTTTAAAAAAAAATTAAAGTTTTTTTTAACTTAAAAAAAAAATTCAATAAATGGATTATCTAAATATTACAAGAAACTTGTTAACCTAAATGTCAGAGAAGAAAAAACGAAACATAAAACACAGAGCTATGATGGAATAACAGAGAAATTGGATAACCTAAGGCATTTGCTTTGGCATTTCCTAAGATATCATTTAAAATTATTCAATTCAATTTACAAATATTTAAAATTTTATTTGATCTCCACCGTCTATCTTAGACATTTAAAAAAAAATGTTTTTGTTTTTATTTTTATTTTATTTATTTAATTTGGGGATCATGAGTAGTTTAGAGTCTATCATGTATCGTTTTCATTTTACAAATCTAATTTTGAATACACATTCGTTCTCGTTTTCCATTTTGTTTTCCATTTTATTTTCAAAACAAAAACAACAACAGTTTTAAAAGTGAAAAATTTCCAAAACAACTTTTTGATGTTTTTCATTTTGTTTTTCGTTTTGTTTTTCAATCTAAATAAAAAACTTTTCGTTTTTCTTCCTCTTTTCTTCTTGGTCGACCGACAGCTTCTTCTTCTCTTTTTTTTCTTCTTCTTTTCTTCTTGCTCGACTGCTTCTTCTTCTTCTCGCCGGGATCTTCTTCTTCTTCTTCTCGCCGGATTTGTTGTCTTCTTCGATCGCCAGATCTGCTGTTTTGTTTTTAAAGATTTTAATTATTTTTTCATTTAAATTATATTTAAAAAAAAATTTGACCAAAATAGAAAATAAAAAATTCAACTCATTAATTTTGGCCCGTAAAATGATACTAGACGCGTTTTTAACATTTTCATATTCAGAATCCAGCTTCAAGGATATGTTACCAGACGCGTATTTGGATTTCGAAATTGAAACCAAAAACACTGTTTTCATTTTCTTTTTTATTTTCGAAAAACAAAAACAAAAACAGCTCAACAATTATTTAACCAAACAGTATGGGGTATGAGTGTCAATTAATAATAAAGTTATTTCTAGGTGCAATATGTCAAATTGCACGTGATGACCACCCAAAATGCAGCTTAAACTCACATGGTCTGAGAGACAAGAAAGTTTGATTTCTTTTCTTGAGAGTACATCCTCAATTGGACTGTTTCATTACCAAATGGTGAGACTATGCTAATGAGATTGCACAATTTATCTCGAGAATATAAATATATATTATGAAACTGTAATTTGGTGCAATCTTATTGGACATTTTCATCAAGTAGCAACAATAACATCATCACATTGAAGATTTTTTCCTACTCTGGTGCACTTCACTAAATTGTTACAATCCATTAAAGACTAGCCAAAAAAAAAAAAAAGACGAGATCTATATATCTTGATGTAGGAGCATACAAAGTTATCATTTTTCAATCACAAGGAAATCAATAAAACATAAAAGATATTTAGCAAGATGACAGATCTGGATCCTTATTCCTTAATAAGGAAATTAAAGATATTTTAGACAACTACATATCCAGTAAACTATCCATTATCAAGTACCAGTCCATTCTATATGCATTTCTCTGACAAATTATCAGAGGTTTGGATCTTATTTATGATTTATCAAACAACAGATATTTTTGGGTCTCATTTTTAAAATACATATCACTCTACACATGAAGATTTGGTTTTTGATCCACCATCTTATGGCCATATCAATAATTATAAGAAGAAACAAACTACAGCTTCTTAAATAGATAACATATTTTAAAATCATTTGATCAATCACAAGTGCAAGCAAATGGTGAATCTTATTCGGTTATTGTCTTAATTCAATAAAAGGTTGAGTGCTTCAAAATGCATCATAAGGTGCCATAAGGTCAAATACAATCCACAAATGCCTTTTTCTTTTTCCTTTTTTCATTTTACCTGTGATATGTATGCAATAAATCACACCATCTTATTGCATGATGGCTCCTTCCTGCAAATGCATCAACTGTTTTTTTGCGCCTCTTCAACACTATTTTTCAAGAGGGATATAACATGGGCTGGCTCGGGAGCTCCAAACACTGAACTTCCTGCAACGATGCAGTTCGCACCTGCTGAAGCTGCCATGGCAATGGTTGAAGGCCCTAAACCACCATCAACCTGAAAATAAAACAACATGAACTAAGATATTCATATATTGTTCCACTCATTGGTAATCAGGGAAAAAAAATTGATCATTCTTAATCTCAAACAGAAACACATATGAAGGAGAGAACCATTTCTTGTATTTCTAACCCTTAATCCATCTCATACAACAGACTCCGCCCAAACCCTTGGCCAGTCATTTCTTCCTAAGAGTCACAAACTTCTTTTTATACCCAAAAATCTCCCTACCTTTCTTTGATCATCCGACTCTAAACTAAAAGTTGTTGCCGAATCCTACAAGCTTGGTAGTTAGGAAACTCAGTGGATATAACATCCTAGGTATCTGACCCCAAAGGAATTTGAACCACCGACCTCTTAGTTGCCAATCTTAAGGTTCGTCCTTCCTAAAGACTCACATACAAAATATACCAAAAACACAATATGGGCATTAAAATTTAAAATATAAGTACACATATTGGAAATACGTATGTTGTGCAACCTAAAAGCTATTTCAAAGAGTATCACAACGCATAAAAAATGATTCTATATTTTTTTAAGGGATAAAATGATTCTATAGTTCCCAAGATGCTTCACATAAATCAACGATACTTCATACAAATTCTTTCACAAATAGGGTTAGTGCTAGCACTGCTGAAGAACAGATAAAGAGTTTAATGCAAATAAACATGAAAAGTTAAGAGAAGAAAACTATTTATTTTCAAGGAAGTGATCGATTAAAGAAATAATTGGAGGAAAGTTACAGAACGACATAATAGATGGACTCACCTCTATGTCAAGTGACGGGTACTTCTTTCTCAATGTACGCACCTGCATCATTCCCCATGGAAGAAAAAAAAAGGTTTATGTAAACATGAAGACTTAAATAATGATTTTCACAGTCATAGATGGAAAAAAAAAAATCGCACCTTATCCATCGTATCTGGCATGAATTTTTGTCCACCAAATCCAGGTTCTACAGTCATCACAAGAACCATATCCACAGGATTATCAGCTTCAACCTACAAGTTTCACAAAGTTACTAATAAAATTATTGTCTTCCAAAACTCTTCTTCGATGAAACTCCTGTTATTTCTCATCAAAGAGAAAAAAACATCATCTTTCCAATTGCATAAATCTGTCTACAAGGGCAATTTATCTGTTCATGCTTCAGTCATTACACACAATAAAAATAATATTTAATTGACTTTGATATCACTAATTAAGGTCATCATTTTTCATTCATTCCTGTTCAATATCAAAATCCAAACAAAGATTGCAAGAAAACTCAAAAGCAAGAATAAAAAAAAATCCATACCAAAGGAAAAACTTCTTCAATGGGTGTTCCGGGCTTTAATGCCACTCCGGGGCTCATGCCCTTTGACTTAATTTTTTGAACAAGTTCTTGCCAATTATCTGCAAAATGCACCAGAAGCATTTCCTTATGAGTAAGAAAAAGATATTGACGACGCACAAAAGACTAATAAAGAAGACTTGCTTCAAAAAATAAAAATAAAGAAGACAATGTCGCAGCCCACCTTTTGATGCTTCAACATGAAAGGTGAAACCTGAAGCACCAGCTTTACCCATAGGTTCAACATAATCAAGAGGATTTGTTACCATAAGGTGGCAATCCAAATATGCCCTGTAAGAGATTTCAAAAATAATAATAATCATAAGTTACGGTTGCGAACATGCCAACATCCAAAAGACCAGTGTGGTCTAAAATTTTAAATTTATGGGCTAAATATGTTACTTTGTGTGCTTTCTCAAGCTTTCAATGACCGGAGCACCAATAGTTAGATTTGGGACGAAGTGCCTGTAAGATGAAGAAGCAAACATAAAAACAATTGCATGCTAATCAAGGGAAAATGAAATCACAGTTCCAAAATAGATAATGTAAAGCATTTGTTATGTCTTAATCAACATAAATCCAAACTTCATTAGCAGCAAAGGCAAGTTCAAGTTTGTATGTATTTTAAAGTTAAAAACTATCCAAGTTGCACACAATTTTTTTAATTTCAAGAAAAAGAATATATTAACTCAACAAACGAGGAAAATACAAAGGGCAGTGAACAACTCAAAACAAGAGAATGAACTCATAAGACCTAACAAAATATTTTGAATTTAAGAATTCACATATAGGAGTCTTAACCAAAAGCACATATATCATATAAGACAGCTCCAATACAAAATAGGGGAGGAACACAAAATGAGCATACTACCTTAGTTTCATGTTGATTACTAGAAGATAGTCCAAATTTCAGTTCTCTAAGATTTCTTATTTTCAAGTATTCAATATCGTTTCCTGTCACTCTTCCACCAGAGAAACACAATTTCATTGTTTCCGTTATACAAAGTGTCATCCAATTTTTCAAATGTGGGTAAATAAACATTCCAACAATCCATAATAGGTCAAAATATGAATTTTAACAGTTCCCTAATAGATAGCAATGTCCTTAAGATCAACAACATGACTATGAATAGATTTCATTCTGTTTACTTCAGTTTTATACAACACATTGCTTCACTTGCTGTATGCAGAATCACACAGGAAGCCTCAGCAGCTTGCTTGGTTAAATCAGAACTTTACTACAAATAAAAAAGTCAATCAAACCCGCCTCTAAAATACAGTCACCGCATTAGTAAATAGTAATAATGCAGAAACTTCATTTTCTTAGCTTACAACGAAAAGTACCAAAGTAACATATTTTCTGACACTTGAGAAAAATAACTTGTAAAATTCAAAGAAGGATACATATCAGTACATTAATCCATAAATGAGAAAAGAGTTGAGGAACCACAATTAGAAATCAAAACGAGTATGGCCACAATTTGATGGTGATGAGAATATGCATCAAACCTACCCATCCTGCATGCAAAAACAATCAACAGAAATCAATTAGCTTTCAGGAAATTTCAAGTACTAATACTACTACTACTAGCATTTCAATGCACGCCTGTTTAATTGGCAAAACAAAACAATCTTCTGATTATTTGATATAAACAGAAAACAATTTTTCCGGTTGTTTTCACTTTCATAGCTGATTTATGAGTACTAGGACCTCATTTAATTTAAAATTGAGATTAATTAGAAAAAATTCACTAAGAATAATAAAACTTGTAATCGATAAAAATCAAAATCCGAATAAGTCGATAGAGCATATGCATAAAAAGGTAATAAAAAAACAGAGAAAGAGAGAAAGAGTACCATGATGTCCATGTGGAGCCAATCGGCTCCGCAATCGAGCATGCGTGCCGCCTCCGACGCCAGATTAGAGAAATCTGACGATAACATCGACGGAGCAATTTTCGCCGTAACGCCCATTTTTTGTTGTCTTCTCACCGGTCCTGATTCCGTACGGTCTTTGGACTCTTTTTTCAGTTCAGACTTATGAGATCATACCATGGGCTTTATTATTAATTAACACTTATTTCCTTCCCGTCAAGTCAAACTTAACCATTAGACTAATTATTACTTTTAAAAATTTAAATTAATTAAATTAAATATTTTTTTAATAATTAAAAATTGAATCAAATTAAAAAAATTAAAATTAAAAAAATAAACAAAAATTTAAAAACAAAACAACTTTAAAAAGCAAAAATAAAAAATAATTTATTTTTTAACTTAAAAAAACATTTGATAAATGAATCGTCTAAATATTACAAGAAACTTGTTTATCCAAATGTCAGAGAAGAAAATACGAAACACAAAAGGCATTCGTTTTGGTATTTCCTAAGACAAATATTTAGGTGTGGGTATGGATTGGTTTGGGTTGGGTTTTAGGATGTCCAAACTAAATCATTATTTAATCGGGTTATTTCCTTACAACTAAATCAAACCAAACCAATTATAATAATAAACCAAACCAAACCAATAAAAATCGGTTTTGTTCAGTTTGGTTTGGCTATGTAAGAAAATAATAATAATTTTTTTATTTGAACAAATATAATAATATTCATACAAATAGTTAAACTC
Source organism: Acer negundo (assembly GCA_035582765.1). Taxonomy (NCBI): domain Eukaryota; kingdom Viridiplantae; phylum Streptophyta; class Magnoliopsida; order Sapindales; family Sapindaceae; genus Acer; species Acer negundo. Next base: position 7,733,766 of record CM069237.1, on the reverse strand, counting down.
ATTATCAATAAGATAAATAATAATACTAAATTTAACCGAAGTGCGTAACAATAATAGTTAAAAAAACAATCCTCAAATGTAGAAGAAAAAAAAAAAAAACTGAATTGTATTGTTTAATGCATTTTTGTATGAAACAATTAAAAATAGTTACTTATCCTCAATAAATTTGTTTCGTATCAACAACTTCGGATAAGATGAAATAACTTTAAAGATAAACAGAGACCAATAACCTTGGAAATAAATATAATATAAAATTAGGTTAACTTTAATTTTTTTTATATGATAATTTAATTAATTAATATATATAAGTATATATATATATATATATATGTGTGTATATATATAAGTATATAATGGTTTAGGTTGGGTTATGCCGGTGGATAAAACACAATCCACAAACCAATCGGGTTACTAAAAAAATAACCCAATCCGTTTTTTTTTCTTTAACAAAACCAAACCGACTCGCTTAAATTGGTTTGGTTCGGATGGATTGATTGGTTTGACTGTTTATGTGTCCACCCCTACAAATATCATTCCAATTGGGAACTTGATGTTGGTTAACACAAACAGTTCTAGCACAAGAATCAGCATAGGTGTCAAGCTCAGAAACACCACAAACAAGTGACACAAGTGTCAACAGTCGGGTCTTTCAATAAGGCACCAGCCTTCTTTAGCATACTCTTCGACGTGCACACCCTCTCGCACACAAAGACATCAGAGCTCCTCTCGCCCTCTCCTGCCCTTGAGCCTTTGCTCAGCTTTGCTCATCCGCTCTCCTCTTCTTCATTTGCAGCGCTTGCCCCATTATTATAGTTGGTATCGTTGCGCCTAGTAGCGACCACAACAGATCCACCATTCCTGGAATTCTTAATCGAGAGACGGAGAGTGTAAAATAAAAAATAAAATTGAAAAAACCGGAAAAAAAAATATATCATTGTTTGTGCAGGTGAGATGCAAACAATGATATTTTATTTTATTTTTCCAGTTTTTCAGAAAGAAAAAAAAAATTGCTTTTTAAAATTTTTTTATTTTTAAATTTTCATTTTTCTTTTAATTTATATATTTTATAATTCAATACAATTTTCAATTATTTGAAATTTTATTTGATCTTCATCAATAGATGGTGGAGATCCATTTAAATAAAAATGTTTTTTTGTTTTTTTGTTTTTTTTATTAATTTAATTTAGTGGTCAGGAGTAGTTTAGTCTTTTAAAGATAACAGTTAGTCAACAGTTATCTTTGACCTAACGATAGGGAATGTGAGTGTCAATTAAAGATAAAGTTATTTTTTAAGTGCAAGATGCGAAACTTCATGAAGGTTAATGTGTTTCCACTCATCAAATGATAGTTATTTTAAAGATAACAGTTAGTCAATAGTTATCTTTGACCTAACGGTAGGGAGTGTGAGTGTCAATTAGTCAACAGTTATCTTTGACCTAACGGTAGGGAATGTAAGTGTCACCCGGCTGCCATATATGTTGGGATGGAAATGGTGGGATTGTAGGTAGAGAGAAAATCTTGCATGAGACTGTCACATGGTGATCTTGCAAGGGGTTTTCACGTGGTGAGACCGTGAGACCGTCCATTGAAATTGTTCAATTTATCTTAGAAACATAAAAGTAAATTATAAAATTCTAATTTGATGCAATTTCATTGGACGATCTTACGGTATCACCACGTGGCAGTATCATGCAAGATTTTCTCGTAAGTGGGATGTGTAGCATTATTCATAGTATAATTTGTTATAAAAGAAAATTAGTCGAATTATAGATAGACTTGACGCCAGTTCCGGTTCCAGTTTGGAACCGGCTTTTAGAGGTTCCAGTTCCGACAGTTTTGAACCGAAATTTATTTTTTTTTTTCAACTCAATCACGTAATAGTGATAACACATTCTGGAACCCAAAATCAAGATTAGTCCAAGACCAAGAACCCCCCCAACCCAGATTAGTCCAAGACCCTTCTAACCTAGATCAGTTACCGAAGAACAAGGGCCCCGGGATCAAAGAAGAACTGAAGATGATGTTGCAGTCTTCAATTAAGAAAAAGGAAGTCTTCGGCTCGTGTCAATGATACTACAGTCACTGCCCTTGATTGAAGAAGAAGAAGATGAAGAAGAGGAGATCGAAAAAGAAGAAGAAGAAGAAGAAGAAGAGTGAGATCAGAATCTAACCTGACAGCTGACGAAGAAGAAGAAGGATTTCTGAATTTAGGTTTAGGATTTATAAAAACAAAAATGAAAATAAAATAAAATAAAATAAAATAAAAAGATATTATTATTATTTGGTTTCAATCCGGTTCGAATCGAACGGTTTCTTTAAAATTGGAATCGAAACCGAAAAAACCGGTTTCATTTCGAACAGGCGTCGGGAGTCTAATTATTGGACGCCGTATAAGTGTTAAGTTGTAGATCACCTAACGCGATCTTAGGTAGCGGTAGGTGCAATTCCACGAGGACCACGATAGATCAGAGTCAGACCATAAGTTGACGTGGCAGCACACGAATTTGGTCATAATGCATGCTACAATGAAAAACAAACAAACCGTGACAAAGCAAATGCATGCGCATCCCGTTTGCAAATTTTTTTTTTTTTTTTTTTTTTCGGATTAATGAAAATTATAATTTAAAATAAATTGAAAAACAATCAATTTATTTAAAATTCCTAAAAATAAATGAGCATCTCCAACCAATTACACCAAATATTATTTCAATTTATCATAAAAAGAGTATATTTTTTACACCAAATTTTTTTCCACACCAAAAGAGCATCTTTACAGGATATTCTCTCAATAAATATTTATATAATACCAATTAATTTCTATCAGTTAACTTGTACAATATTCAATAATTTTATTGATATAAAATATATATCAAAATGGTTATCATTTTAAAGATCTCTACGATATCTTTTTAACTATATATTTTTTAGGAATATATACTGTTATAATTATGTATGAAATTATTAAATTAGTAGTTTTCGTAAATATTAATTATTGATGTGGCATTAAAAAATAAAAAAATAAAAAAATAAAAAATAAAAAATAAAAAAAAAAAAAGCTTTGTGTAATTACTGTTCTCACCAGATTTGGTCTATCAAAATTAATTGATGTGTTTAGTGTATTGGTTGGAAAGGGTTTTTGGACGTGTTAATCGGAGATGCTCAGCGCCTCAGCGTGTAGGGAAGGGCAGTGTTTACTTGGGAAACGCTGACTGACCTAGGTCGTGTTGGATGAATCATGAATGAGGCAACACGTCAATAAATGGTGTGTGTCAGTGTGTATGTGTTGTCGACATAAAAAATGAAGAAATGGGCATGTGGCAATTATCTGATCAGATCGACGGTAACGATTCGCCGGTTATTATTATCTGTCAAGTTCAAGTACACCAACCCTACAAGATCAACTGTTGGAGGACAATCATATAAAGTAAGAGGAGATGAAAATTAATTTTATAATGGGTAGCGATATTGAAGTTTATATAAATATGATAAACACATGTATTTTAATAAAAAATCTAATTATAAAAATATATCTATAAATATTTATCGATAATAATAAATTAGTTTAATTAAAAATAAACCAAATAATATATACATTCATTAATTACATCCATATATTCAACTGTATAACTTTATTATAAATATAAAAAAACTAAACCTTAATTCAATTTTAAGTATCAAGATAGATTGTACAACCACTGAGATTTTACCGTTGAACCATTCAAGTTGAGCCACCTCCGAACTCTCACGTACACTAACACCAAACTTGACAAAACTAAGATCCTCTTAGCCTCTATATGCAGCCTCTTATATTCTTCTTTGCAACATCAATGTCTGGTCAGATAATTAAGGAACCAATCATTTCTTTTCAAAACTTGCTTTGTTAGATATTCATGATATACTTATATTATTCAAAGATTAAATTAAAGTTGAATTGTGTTAAGGTGGGTCTTTAGGGCACAATGTTAATAATTGAAAAATTAAATAAAACATCTCTAATTATTCCTTTAAGAACAAGAAAGTAATGTATTCACTAATATATTGAAGAGTAAATTAGAAAATTTATTAATATTTTTAATCTAAAAGTTAGCCTTTGGAGCAAAGTTAAGAGAACTCCACCATTATAGTTTTTTGAAAAAATATTTGTGTTAATTTTTTTTGAAACCGTCTTTTATGAAAAATACTATAAAAAGTTATTGATGAATTTCGAATCTAATTACATCTATAGTGGATTTATGGAGTTAAATCCACAATATTATTATATTTTTTTCGATATGAAATTCATCTTATCTTCCTGAATGTTGCATCTTAGATCTTTAACAAGGTGATGTATACATAACAATTTCCAGTTGTGAGATTCTACACATTTACTTCAACTAACGAAGATGATTGTGGTGTGGAATCTGAAATAAGAAAAACAAATAATGTACACCCATTTGGTTATGCGATACTCTAACGGCCGCTCATTTTAATTTTGTAAATAGAATTAATTAATAGAAAATTTAAAAAAATTCTACCGACGTTAATATATATATATATATATATATATATATATAAACAAAATGTATCTTCAACATTGTGAAGAAATAATTTTGTGTTAATTTGGCATTATTTGTAAAGTGGGTTCACATCTTCCACAATTTATTTTATTTTATTTTTTTGAAGTCAATAGGCAAATGGACCATCTCCACAAGAGCAAGTGTTTTCCAATGGAGCCACCATGGAATTGTCTCTTATAAGTGCAATCTCAAACTTTATCTTGTTTAAAAGATTTTGGATTAGACATAATCGAGCCACGTGAATTTGTCAACTATCCTAACTAGCTACTAATAAGAAATAAACAAATCATTTTCTTCATGTAGGATTTCAATTTTGTTTTTGTAACTTTTTCTTTCCATTCAAGTGTTTCTAGGCATCCATCATGAATACTCAATTTCTAACTTCTAAGGCAGGCAACCAACCAGTCACATTATCTGGATAAGATGAAGGAAGTAACTATGCACATTCTAATTGAAATATCTATAATTTATTATTATTATTATTATTGTAGGGGATGGATATAACAAATATCTATGAATATTCTTGAAAAACTGGAAAAAACAAAATATCATTGTTCGTGAAAGTGAGATGCATCAATGATATTTATAAAATATGGTTTATATATTTTTTTTTATCCAGTTTTTTAATTTTATTTTTTATTTTTGCTTTTTTGTTTTTATTTTTTGTTTTTAAATTTCAGTTTTTCTTTTAATTTATATATTTTATAATTCAATTCAATTTTCAATTATTTAAAATTATATTTGATCTCCACCATCCATGTTTGAGATGGATAGTGGAGATCCATTTAAAAACTCTTTTTCTTTTTTATTAATTTAATTTAGGGATCAATGATAGTTTAATCTTTTAAAACTAATAGTTAGTCAATAGTTAAGTTTGATCTAATGGCAAGGGGGTGTGAGTGTCAATTAATGATAAAGTTATTTATGGGTGCAAGAGACCGAAGCTCAAGGAGATTTGATGCAATTTGCTCTATTTTTTCTTATTTTTATTTTAGGGGATGGATATAACAAATATCTATGAATATTCTTGAGGGTTAATTGCACAAATATACCCTCTATTTATCTAATAAAGTAAATTTTTAAACATATGTTATATTGAAACACAAACATCCCAATTGGAATGTGCTTGGGGTATGGAAAGTCAATAGTGCCTTTGGGTAAAAAAAAGAGGTTATTTTGGTGGATAAATTTCACAAATAACCTTAAATTTAGATGTGATTGTATAAATATTCATTTTTTTTCTAATAATTACATAAATATATCATATCGTCAGTTAAATTTTGTTAAGTTTAACCTTTGACCACATTTGTATCCTGAAATGACTAAACTACCATTGAAAACTTATTTATCTTTTCTTTTATTATTTAAATATATTTAAAAATTGAAAAAATCGGTACAATTTTTTTGTTGCTTTCTTTCTATCATTTTTTTAACACACTCAGAACCCACAAACTGGAAAAATGGTTGTGTTTAGTGGATTTTGATTGTGTTTAGTGAGTTTTGATTCTATTGATTAAATGTTATTGTTGGTGGGTTTTGATTATGTTGATGAAATGAAATTGTTTGTGGGTTGATAAGTATGAAATTGTATGTTTTGGTGATAAAGTTGGTTTTTGAAATCTGAAAATTTTGTGTTTTGGGACATGAAAAATGTTTTTTAAAAAAATGATAGAAAAAAAAAAAGAAAATAAAAGCAAAAAAGAAAAAGAAAATAAAAGCAAAAAAAAAAAAAAAAAACTGTACTGATTTTTTTCAATTTTTTTAAGTAAATATGTTTTATATTAATAAATAATAAAAGAAAAGATAAATAAGTTTTCAATGGTAATTTAGTCATTCAGGAAATGTTAAAGTTAACAAAAGTCAAATGACGGTAAGGTATATTTATATTATTATTAGAAAAAAATGAATATTTATAAAATTATAATAGAAAAAAAAAAAAAAAAGTATAGGCCACATTGACTCTTAATACTTGTAGTAGTGCACCTCCCACTCTCCCAGCGGTGACGAAGCCAGAAATTGAAGTTGAGGGGCCGTTATATATATTTAAAAAAGGGGTGGGAGGACCAAAGTGAAATTGATTTAAAATTTACTAACAATTTTATAATTTTCTTGAACAATTAGTTTACAAAACATGTCAATGACAACATTCCATTCTTAAGATTCACGTTCAATTCATTTTGTTGGATTTGACTTCCAGAATTGGATTGGTTAATTTGGAAGGATTGAGTTGAAGTTTAAGCAACTCCAATGACTCTACTCTTTAGAGTTAAAATCACAAAAATGAAAAAAAGAAAAGAAAATAAAGAAGACAATAAAGCAAAAACATGAACAAAAATAGTGAAAAGGATATATACCAAACCCTTGAATGGAGAAATTGACATGCTTCTGATTATAGTAAAGTCCCTATTTTATTATCAACTAACTTCTCTATTTTACATGAAAGAAGGTCCCACGACAATTTAGTTAACTAACAAATTTAAACTTGTTAAAGTTTAGCCTTTGAATTTTGATTAAATCAATAAAATCCCTTATTAGCTAGCCACAACAATCATGATTGTCTTTTTTCTTTTAAAAATTGATTGCTAATGAGCAAACATATTACATTGATCGCATGATTCAAATCGGTTATTTTTTTTACCCCCGAGTTCACTAAAGCGCTGCTTATATGTCTATTTTCATAATCACATAAAAGAAGTCGATTATCTATATCGAAAGAGGTCTCCCTATATTTATTACGGTTTTATGGGTAATTGTGAGACGATATATATAATACAGGGTGTCAATGTTTGAACATTATACTGATGAAAATTGTTATTTCTCCCTCCAACCACCAATGCAATGGACCTTTGATGAAACGGGCATTTACCGGCCCAATTCAAATAGGTTATTATTTACTTATTATAAACTGATATTTGTATTTTAAAATAGCTGTAGAGTGTCGGTAAGTGGTGTCATCTTCAACCTTTTACAACTTACATTATCGACCACATTTCTCTCTAAACTTGTCTTTTTTTTGTAATGAAATTGTGATTAGAGTGGGCTATAATTGAAGTGTGACCATGCCTTTATCATCACTTTTATCAATAGTTGGTTAATAAGGCATTGAAAAAAAAATCATACTTTATTTGATTGGGTTATACTCTTCAACACCCAATTCCTTATAATATCATATATATATATATATATATATTTTAAATAAACCCACTGGAACTAGAATCTGTTACATCTAATATTACGCGTCTAAATATCTATGTTCATAATACCAGGGAGAAAACTCCATCACACATGTTTGTAAAATGTTTATGGTGTGACTCGAATCCTCCCACTAGAGTGGAATGAGATATACATACCATCCGAGCTGATAGGGATGTGTGAATAAACTTGTTAATACACTATGAATGATGTAGCCACATAATTTTTATAAATATTCTATATTGGTGTTGTTTTTATGGCAAAAGAGTGATGGTAATAATGTAATATTGGTGCACTATCTCAATTTTTTAGTTTTAAAAAATATATTTATTTTATGAGGTTTTGTATAAAATTTCGTTTGGTCATGTTTATTTATATTTTCGTTTGGTTATGTTTAGAGAAAAGAATTATCATCAAAGAGAATTGTATTCTTGCTAGTTGGCTAAAGCATCATACATAAATTTAAATATTCACTTTGCTTTGTCTTTGTTATTTTCTTTAAAAAAGAAAGAAAAAATGTTATGTCAATCTTAAAAAACAACAATGCAAGACATTTATGCTCCAATTACAAAATAGATTAAAGCACGAGATTCAAAGCTATGGAATGAATTCAAAGCAATGGATCTTGTCTAATGTAAACCTATTAAAATTAGTGGGAATTTATCTAATTAATTTTAGACATCTACATAGTGTTTTTTGTTTTTTTTTTCCCCCCTTAATGTATCGACTGCGGTATAACGAATTAAACCTATACTATTGACAGTGAATGCTATTTACCATCAAACCATATTGGACGATAAAACCTTTATAATTATTTTCACATGAGATGATGTAATAAATGATATTCAATTATTAGGTTGAATTAGGAATGTTTTGTGCATGTGAACCTCCTAATTAGGTCATTCCTTGACAACCCATTTGAATAACAAGAGCTTGATTGTGATCAATCAATTTCTTGATATTTTTTTTAAGAAAAAACATCATGAAATGGTCTTAATAGTTATTAATTTTAAACTACAAAGATAATGATTAAACACATGATTTGAATGTGAAGTGATCCATGCCATTCTCCAAACTCCAAAGCTTGATTCCATTTTCCAGCCTTTTTCATTCCCGCTCTCCTCTATGCAAATGCAAAGCTAGTCAGCTAGACGTGTGCTTTCCCAATAAAAGAGAAAAACATAACAATAATAAAGATTAATTTGCACAATAGTCCCTAACATTCCACCTAATTGCACTTATATGTAACTTGATCATAATTACATAGATATCTCATGCTAACTTTTTTTCCATGTACGATGTCCAAAATGCTCATAGTGTATGTTTTATTATTTATTTGATTATTTCAAATGTTTCAATGAATTAATTTTTTTTAAAAAAAATTATTTCACATCATTTAAACCGATATGTTTCACCCTTCCACATTTATTTAAATGGCCCTCACTCCTTGCTAATGACAGAGGATATTTGTATGATTATAGACAAAAGTTGTATATATATATACAATTACATCAAATTTTCAGGATGTTTATGCAAGTTTCCCTAAAAAAAATCACATAACTTTTATTGTGGGGCCAAATGCCTATGTATCCAATATTGATCTGAATTAAAGAATGATTAATATTTGATTAGTGAATAAACTTGATGGCTTTTGACCTTCTGACTAAAAAATAAAATCCCATTAAATTCATAATTACAATGGATAAAAAAAAAAACAAATTAAATGTGATGATTCATTAAGACAATTGATCAAACTTTTTGTCTTACAAATGAATAATTGTGGGCTATTGGCCACAGAATATAACACATCCCTCATGTGAATCCAAAGTCACTCGCATCTTAAAATGGTTTGGTTTATAAATTCTTCGCTCTTGATTTTTTTTTCTTTTCAACAAATTAATCAATCAATTACTAGAATTTGTATAATTTATACATAGGAAAAAAAAAAAAATTAATTAATTCATGTGGCACATGAAATGATGGAAAATTGGAAATATAGCCCCAATTAGCCAACCCCCTTAATGAGACAAGAAAAATACTTAAATATATATCTATATATATATATATACCGGGACCCACCAAGGTAAACTCTTTTCTATGTGGGCCCCACTCCATAAATCTAACACCAATCAATGTTATGTTTTTAATTATTATTATTATTATTATTTTTTTTAATTTTTTAATTTTTTAAAATTTCCATTTTTGTGTATTTGAAGTATATAGTACATATCTTTTAATTTTTATAGCTTACCTTTCAAGGCCATCCCTCTCTCCCTCTTTCTCTCTCTCTCTCACACTCAGTCTCTGTGAGATTTTTCATTCTCCACTCCTTCAACATAACGCCAAAAAAACGCCTTCCTCTCTTCCATTTTACTCTACTTTATAGCCTCTCTCTTCCAACCTCTGCCAAAGTTTTCATTTTTGTTGCTCTGTATCTATCGGTTTCGTGTTGTTTTTAAGAGTGGTGATGGTTTTGGTGTTTTAGAGAGACTTCTTTCGAGAGATGGGTTCTTGTGTATCTTCAGTTCATTCATATGGGTCGTCGAAGAACGACAGTCTCGCGATCCCACCATCGCCCATCAAAGAAAAACCAGCCAATGGCGACCTTCCGATCAACGCTTGGTCAGCGACGACTTTTAAGGACCTTGGTATGTTTTTTCGAGTTTCGAGTTTCAAGTTTCAGTCTTTTGATTTTTTCTTATCGGGTAAAACTCAAAAGCAGCAATCAAATAAATGTTTTGTTTCTGTTATTGCTTTGACTAATGATTTTTTTTTTTCTTTCTTTCTATATCTATTATTTTAATGGGTGCGATCTGAACTGGGTTGTGGGGCTTGTCAGAACTGCTATCTCTTTTTCTTTTTCCGTGTTTTTTTTAAAAAAAATGATGGTGTCAATTATTGCTTTTCTGGGATTTCTGTTTTCATTATATAGATGTATTAGGAAAAAGAAAGTAGTATCTTTATATGTTTTTGTTCAACATGTTGTTGTTTGTATGATAGTGATTGGAGTGGTGACTTCTATCATTTAATTTTCTGGGTTCTGGTAGATTGCTTGTTAAATTTGTTTTGCTCGTACTTTTGAGATATAATATCTTTTTTGTTTCCTGGATAAGCTGTTGTATGATTTTATTTATATTTTTGCAAATAAAATATGATTTGGCTTTGTCAGATGACAGCAGAGGACTAATAATAATATCCTCGGGATGTTTTTGGCTGGCAGTGGAATGAGAGAAATAGTAAATCAACCAAAAATTAGTATCAATCCAGAAAATAAATAAAAGAGTCTTCATACCTATAGATTTGGGTGTTTATAATTCAGATTGGAAGGCTCTACTTCTATTAGGAGATGGATGATTCAAAAATTAGAATTAGAGCTGGAAGCTGATTTTAACAATTTTTTCTTTCATTTATTTATTTATTATGTGATGAACTGTAGTTGATGCTGGACCTTTTTTAGGACAAGAAATTTATTGTGGGATTTAGGGGCAATTGTCTGCAATGTAAAATTCTCAGACTGAAAGCACAAGGAGGCGGATTGATCGTCTGAATGGCTAATGAAAAAAATTCGATGAAAGGTAAGTCTATTTCGTAGAAAATCTTCTTAGGAACCTGCTTTGGTGGCTCAGATCATAACTAGGAATTAGTCTTTTTAACACTTGGACTGAGATTTTCATTAGTGAGCTAATTACTGTATGGAGTGAAGAAAGTGACGATTATCATCAATTGGATAGTAAAATCACGAGCATCGCCTTGACTCTTGAATCCTTAAAGATATTCTGAATTTGGTCTCCTTTTTTGTATTAATATAGATAACAGCTTTGGGTGGTATTGTCGTAGCCTCCAAAATGTATTCGTCTCTGTGGGGGCATTAGTTTATTTTCACATTGATGCATGTTGTAGCCCGTAGTTATTCTTGAGGATGGCCAGGGATGGATGGACCACACACTACTACACTTGTATATGAATATGACAATTGGTTTTTAAATGATTCATTAATTATCTCAACATCAATAGAAGATTTTTAGGAAAATTTATGGTGAAAATTTACAGATACACAGAAACAGGAACACCCAAGAGTGCTGAAAATAGAAAATTATGTTGTGGTCTTTCACCCTTTGTAACAATAAGAGCTGTTTATGTTAATCAGTATCCTGATCTTGGTGATGCAAAATATTGGAGTGATTGTAGTAATGTTTTGTTTGTGGAATATCAGAGCCATCGGTCAGGATAGCTTTGGCGGCCAACCTCTTCTTGATGTGCCTTTTTTGAGCATGTTGTTTTGTCACTGTTGATTTCACTAATCTCATGATGGCCATTATAAAAATCATGTTGGATGGGTTCCACATGGATGTTTGTTAGAAATAGGTCCACCATTGTTTTGTTTTTTTGATTAAATATCCTCCATCAAAATTTGATCTTATCTGTATCATAAGCAAAAAGATTCTTATGAAATTTGGCCACCGTCCATGATGCTAGTTAAGTTCAAACCGACCATATTGAGGATTGAGATATGTATTATAATCTCCTTAAAGGGTTTGTTTTCTTGACTGGTTTTCTAACGAGCAATTTTTACGCCTTTTTAATTGATTCTTAATATTTGAAGACACTGTGTTGGACAATAAAGTGGTGGTTTCTGGGTTTTGTGTTCAATCTTTTGTTTTCTCCATTGTTATGACATGATTTATAATAAATGACTTGAAGAATCATAGAGAAAATAATTCACAGTAAAACTAAATTTTAGTATTTACTTTGGTTAACCTGTCAATTTTGCGAATTTTATAATCAAATGTAATTTAAATGTTATAATGCACACTTTGTTTGAAGTTGAAACACTGTTCAATCTCTATGCAGGAAGCAAAGAAGAAACCTTTTTCGACTCTCAAGCGTGGCTAGACTCTGATTGTGACGATGATTTTTTGAGTGTCAGAGGAGGTAAGAAATTGTTAGAATGGTCTTGAGCTATTCCACTATAATTACTCTTTGGGATTTTTTCCTTAATTCTTTGTAATAACATTTTGAACACTAGTGAAGAAGCCAGTCATGGTCATTACGTAAAGGTCTGTAACATGGACAGTAACCTAGTTCTATTATTGCCTTTTCGTGGTTTTTAACTTTGCTATGTTAAGGAAATTTAGAGTGTGGACTCTGGAGTGTCTGTTATCTATGCAGAAATCTTAATTTTGCTTCTTTGTCCTTTTCATTGTTGGTACCCATCAAATTATGTGTAACTGTTACCAATTATGCAGATTTTACCCCATCTCATGGCAATACCCCGGTCCATCACAGCTTCCCTGCAGGGACTTCATCTCGTGGCCATACTCCGGTCCATCAGAGCTTCTGTTCAGGGAATCCTCTGCCCAACAAAACCTTTATGGAGAACAAAACTCCTGGTTCCATTCCTGAACCATCGCCAACTGGAAAGAAAATGAAACTGTCAGAATTGTTCCAGCAGAGTATCAGAGAGGCTCCAGAAGACAAACAGACCTCTGGCAGCCAAAACACAGCCAATGAGAAGGTGGAAGTTAAGAAAACCATACTTGATGTACTTCCTGCGGGAAACAGTACTCCTTATATATCCGGAACGAACTCTGTGGCTAGTAGTGAAAGAACTGCTAATGGAGATTCCTTAACAGATAAGGAGAAGCCAATGAGGTCTGTGCAGTGTTGCCTTCCTAGCTTGGTCACTCGTAATTTTAGTGAGAGGAAGAAGAAGATGAGCCCTGCCATTGCTATAAATGGTTAACCTTGGTTTGCGGCAGATAAGTACTGTGTCGATAGAAGAAGTGAATATCGACTCTCAGATTAAAAATGTCTGATTGTTTAAAGTCTATGATACACTTAGAACTCAAGAAGATTTTTGGAGTCAAGGACGTGTAAAAAGCAGTTAAAGAGATGTCTGATGTCAAAAACCTCCGCGAGGATTTAGTAGGTAATTTCTGTAATAAGAAGAAAGGAAACCCCCGTAAATTGGCCATGTGATGAACATAAAGATATACTATTACGAACGTTGTGCTTTATATGCGTGCTAACTTCTTGTTCTTGAGGTTGTTCTGCATCTTATAAGATTTTAGTCCTGCATTACATTTTTCAGCCTGCATATTCCTCAAAAATATATCTGTGTTACTTCGAGTCGTTTATCTACTATGCGATTCTAGATGTTTTTCTTCATGTGGATGTTGGAACTCAACGGTTGGTTAAACTCGTTTGATGCAGATTGCAGACTTGTGAATTCTTACTGTCTCCCATTGTTTGTTTGTTATTATAACTACATGAACACTTGTGGGTCTGTTAACCTACTGCTTCTTGCTGTTGCCTGTGGCTGCATTACTGGGCATGAACATGGTTGATATTCTTCTGCTCTGTGATGAATCTGTGTTGTTTTGGCAACAAAAGTTGGAGACACTCTCATTTGTCGACAAACTCTTGTAGCATCAGAAACACCCACTGGACCCAACAAAACCCAATGAAATGTTAAGTGACGATATCATGGACTCTGGTCAGTGGTCACCAAAATGACACCCATGTCAGCCTTAACTGAAAAATAAATCCTGGCCCAGTACTGCATCAACTACAAAATCAACCTGAGATAATTCAGATACTCGACAATGGATAGTGGACCAAAAAGTTTTAAAAAAGTAAAGGACTTTTTTTCTTTTTTTTGCTTTTCTTAACAATGTACTAGTCTTCTTCTAGATCTGATTACGTATGTAACTCCAGTGTGAAAAACATCAAAAGTCAAAAAGTGATAACTCTAGAGTGCAATTGATGGGTTGCCATCTTTTTTCACATGTCTTGCTCTCAATTAACTCCTCGTTTTAACATACCTCTTGATAAAAAGCTGAAGAAGCATGGCTACACCGAATACATTTCAAACTTTGAAATACCTCAATTGCATATTTATCCTAGTAAAAAAAAACTCTGCCTCTAGAGTCTAGACAGATTGATTAAACCCATGTCTTATTGATTAAGGGCATATTTACTGATCCGGAATCAGGAGAGGGAACTTAATTCCCTCCGTCGGAGAAAGGAGATAAGTTTCTTTTAGAAAAATTAAGTTCCGATTCTCTTATTAGGATTCCTCATCGTATCCTAAATGCGAGAAAGACTTACTATTAAATCATCCCAATTTTGATCATGTTAAAACAGTTAAAATGATCACTGCTGGTCCACAAGTTTAAACTACTAGTGTGATTTATTTAGCTCATAAAATCTCGCCGTTTGAGATGGGGGAGAGTGGAGACATTGAGACAATTACACATGTCACATCTTCGGCCCCACAAAAACTTTTGATTACACGTATAGGACATTATTGTCCCATCCTCTCTTGTTCTCTCTGCTCTGACTCCACACCACCACGGCACCACCACCACCTGCAATATGTTTAGCTTTCAGAGTTAC
Source organism: Acer negundo (assembly GCA_035582765.1). Taxonomy (NCBI): domain Eukaryota; kingdom Viridiplantae; phylum Streptophyta; class Magnoliopsida; order Sapindales; family Sapindaceae; genus Acer; species Acer negundo. The sequence continues at coordinate 7,718,620 of CM069237.1, read as the reverse complement.
CCTTTTTTCAGCTTAATATATATATAGTTGTAAGATGATTCATCATCATGTGTATGTGTACGTATTTTCAGTTTGTTGAAAATGATGGTAGGAGGTCAAAAGCAGAGCTGGGACCCACCACCCCATTCTCTTCTCTTCTGATCATCACCGGAAGAAAAACAAACTTAAACTAGAATCGATTTCCCACTCTGCTCTGTTTTTTTGTTCTCTTATATACAGGGGATTGTTTCATTTCAAAATCTTCATAAGTCACAACTAAGGCAACTTATTGCCTACATATAATGGGTGGCTTGTTGGTGATTGTGTTGTGTGTCCTGGTATTGGTGGTCCAGCCACATCCAGCTAATGGGTCCAGTCGTGGTGGTTCGTTAGGCCTAGAAGGAGCTGCCAGGAGGAGTCTTGAAGAGATTGGTATATGCGCTTCTTCTGTCATTACACGGGGTTACAAATGCCAGGAGATTCATGTAAGAGAGCTCACATAATTAATTTATGTATTCTAATTAATCAACAGTACGTGTGTGTGTGATTGATTTGTGTGTTGAATTTTTCAGGTGACAACCAAAGATGGGTATATACTTAACATGCAGAGAATTCCAGAGGGACGTGTTCACAGTCCCAGTACTGGTGGCAAAAAGATAAGGCAACCGGTCTTGATACAACATGGGGTCTTAGTGGTAAGCTTGTTTTCATGTTATCTGGGTTGTTTTAATTTTCTGGTTCTCTGTTATCAAGTTATTTGTGAGGACTGAGGAAGAGGAAGACTGGAAGAGAGAATATTTTTCCCAAGAAATTACATGTTGTGTTGCTTTCAAAATTTCAATCATTGTGGTCAAAAAACAAAAGATAATGAATGAATTATCAGTAATTAACATGTGCCATCTACTCATGTTTGTCCCTAAAGTAAACTCTTTGTGGGGGGTGTTAGGTGTTAAAATTTCTCGTGACCATATATATATATATATATATTCCATCATGCACCGTGAAGCCCACAGTAAAGTTGCCTTTTTTTTTTACTGAAGAGGACTTGTCATATCTCAATTTTACAGGTTCGTTACAGGAAAAAAGTGGCTTTTGGATTTCTGGGTAGATGCTACCTTTTCAAGTCCAGTTCTCCTCATGCTTTTTATTTTATTTTTTAAAAAACATCGGATTTTGAGTATGCCCTTTTGAGTTGAACACAAAATTAAAGAGAAAGTGCTTGTTATAGTTCATTTTGGCCTATTGAGCCTCACTATTTTGTCCTTATTTCATGGGGTTAAGGGTGGTTTTTTTTTTTTTTTTGAAGAAGGGTAGTTTGTATGTCCGTCACTTGGGTATTGTCCGTTTGGCTCATTGGATCTTACAATTTTGTTCTTAAAATGGACATTATAGAGTTTACGTTATATGGATCATGATTTAATACATTTCGTTATCAATTTTTCTTTAAATATGTTATTTTTATAAATAAAGCATAATTTTTTAATATTTAAAAAAAAAGAGTTAACTTTATCTTTTACTTATTTATATCAAATACTAATATAAAATCCTTTTTAATACATTGGTATATCATGCACTATCAAAATTTTACCCTTTTTAGTATTCTTTTCTGTAGTTTTAACTTCAACGTATGTGAAAGAAAACCCCATAATAGTAAGAACAGCTCTTTGCTGTTTGGATGATTGCACTAGTTTAAGTTCTTCTCTCCAAAAGCATCCGAATTAAATTCAGTGAATGCAAAATTTATTAGTGGAAGGAAGGAAGGATTAATTTAGACAAGATACGAGGTAAAACAAATTTTATACGGATGAGTATGAGGTTTGTTGAAGTGAAGACCACTCGATTGACAAAGCGGCATTTTTTTATTTTTTATTTTTTTTTTATGATTTTAGATTCCCAAGGAAAGGCCAAGTCTTGTGACTCTTGTCTTGTCCCTATGTGTCCTCGGTAATTCAATGTGCAGCCAAAATGCCTAAAACCTGACGAGTCCACAAAATCATGCACCGTTTAAAGGCTCAAATCCAGTGAGCCCAAAATTCAACATCTGCAAAATGCATGCACGATGCGGCTCTCTTATTTGTCTGTTTTATCTTACATGGGCAATTGGGAAGCTCAACAATCACAGTTTTGTTTTTGTTTTTGTTGATTAATTATTCAGAGGTTTAATTATTGAGTGCAGGATGGAATGACATGGTTACTAAATCCACCAGAACAAAATCTACCGATGATTTTAGCTGATCAAGGTTTTGATGTCTGGATTGTTAACACTAGAGGGACTAGATTTAGCCGACGACATGTCTCTCTTGATCCCGTCCAACCGGTTAGTAATACCTCTCTTCTCGTTCTCTACATTCGTAAACAAACATCACTCTATAATGTTTTCCTTTGCATAATTAATATGAAAATGGTTAAATGTGTCAGGAATTCTGGAATTGGTCATGGGATGAGCTGGTGGCCTATGACCTACCAGCCGTTTTTGACTACGTGCATAACCATACAGGGCAGAAGATTAATTACGTAGGACATTCTCTGGTAAGAAAATTATCCGTATATTAAACATGATTATATTAACATGTGTCTCCGTTGGTTCGTTCGTGCCCAGATACTAAATTAATGTGAATTAAACAGGGAACTCTTATAGCTTTGGCATCCTTCTCAGAAGGGTCACAGGTTGACAAGCTGAAATCAGCAGCCTTGTTGAGTCCCATTGCTTATTTGAGCTACATGAACACTTCTCTTGTCGTTCTCGCTGCCAAAGCCTTTGTTGGGGAGGTCTGTAATTAAGGATCTCTAATCTCTCTTACACTCTCATTAATAATTATCATTTACGTGACAATTAATTGATCAATCATGCGTGTAAACTTTCTAATAATGAAAAGGGTTTGATTGCTTTGCCCAAGCAGATCTCTTCAGTATTATTCGGTTTAGCAGAGTTCAATCCAAAAGGGTAAGATCCAAGAAACCATGACAAGTCAAAATATTTCCTCAAATTAATGGTTTGATATATATAGTCAATTTCTTTGTTACAGGAAACCTGTATCTGATTTTCTCAAAACTCTTTGCACTAATCCTGGAGTCGACTGCTTCGACTTATTATCCGCACTTACTGGTACGTAATATTCCAATGTCCGTTCTACAAATTCATTAAGAAATATACGAATACAATTTATTATGATTGATTATGTTCGCATCTTGAAATAAAAATATTACGATCATATATACTGATGCATCATTGGTGTAACTGAAGGAAAAAATTGTTGTCTGAATGCTTCCACCGTTGATCTGTTTTTAAAAAATGAGCCTCAATCAACATCAACAAAAAACCTGGTTCACTTGGCTCAAAGTAAGTCCTTCTAGTAGTGTAAATATTTCATAATATCCAATACATCTTCTATATTTTTCCTGCTAATTAAACAGATTAAATTGCAGTCATTCGAGATAGGGTCATCGCGAAATACAACTACGGACGGCCTGATTACAACTTGATGCATTACGGGAAATTCTTGCCGCCCGTGTACAACATCTCCAACATTCCTCATGACCTTCCTCTCTTCATCAGCTATGGCGGGAAAGATGCACTTTCGGATGTTAGAGATGTTCAGGAATTGCTTGACAGTTTCAAGTACCATGATGGCGATAAGCTGAGTGTTCAGTACATAAAAGATTATGCTCATGCTGATTTCATTATGGGGATCAATGCTAAGGACGTTGTGTATAATCAAGTTGTAGCCCTTTTTAAACGTTAATTCGTACATTAAATCGATGAGCCTCCATGGAAGGCCTTGTCTTCTCTGTGTTAGAATAATTTATAAGCTTCTTTGAAAATATTTGGATTGCTTTATAATAGCAAATAGCATTTTGGTTTACAAAATACCAAAGCTTATTAGTATTGGAAAGCGTTTTTGCTAGCTATAGCAGAAGTACTGTGAGATACAAAAGAAGGAATTGTTGTGTTGATAGTGCCCAATTGATATATCTTCAAAAGCAGCAATTCTATAATTTTCAGGTGGATTCTGTTTTGTATCGTTACAAATAAGTTTTGTAACGATTTAAAAACTGGGATCATCCACGGGGTGGGTCGCTCTATTCAGATTCATGATCAAGAAGTAGTACTAGATTTTTGTTCGGATAGGTCCGGAGAGGAGAAGGAAGGAAGGTTGGAATGCCAACTAACTTTTATTTTATAACGAAACCAAGATCCTGTATGGAAAAAATGTATGGGATCTCAGACCAAATGAGTCGGGAATAGAAAAAGGGACTCTGCCACCATTTAACGATCGATGATCATATTCAGTAAATCAAGTCCAACAAATTTAATAATCTGATTGTTAAGCATTAGCAATCTGAATTTGATGAACAAGAAACCAAGAAAAGGACCAGAGTGTAAACAAAAGCTTAATCAATCACCCCCGGCCATGCTATTATTAAAAAATGTCTCCAAAACTTGTAACCATATGCATGCAGTGATGATAACAATAAACAACTCACCAGACTCTCTTTAAATTTTTTATATTATACTCGTCTATCTAATTAATCTGTAAAATTTATGTTTCCACGCCAATCCATACAGCAGAAAATGATGATCACTTTGATATATATAGCTTTGTTTCAACGCCAAGTTTGATCAGTGACTCTTTAACCAAATAGATTTCGCTTGGCGGACAATATATCCAAACACTCATGAACACACTAAACAAAATTTCCGAGAATGCCCCATTTGCTTCATAACATGGAAAATATAATAATACATAAATAATGATAGAGAGAGGCGTGAGATGTTTACAAGGTTTCTGTATATATATATATATATATAGAGTAGATTAGTAGAGAAAGAGAGAAGTGCCAATATTGATAAACTAAAACGATCGAGAATGATGAGTAGATCAGGTTTGTTGTTGGTGGTGGCATTGATATTGGTTGAACAATGCTGGGCTGCACAACATGTTGTTGGTGGTGCACAAGGTTGGGATGAATCTACAGATTTTAGCTCCTGGGCATCTGCTCAGACTTTCAAAGTTGGTGATCAACTTGGTAATTATTAATATTCATTTGATAAATTTAATTATCTTAATTTCGCATATATGTATACATGTTTAATATATATATGGTTGTACATGTTGGGCAGTTTTCAAGTATTCATCAGGGCTCCACAGTGTGGTTGAACTGGGCAGCGAGAGTGCCTACAAGAGTTGCGACCTGGGAACAGCACTAGACTCCATGAACACTGGAAAAGATGTCGTCAAATTGGACAAGTCTGGTACACGTTACTTCGCTTGTGGCACGTTAGGCCACTGTGACCAGGGCATGAAACTCAAGATCACCACCGTCTCCTCCTCCTCCGGAACCACGTCTTCCACTACTAGTAGTACTCCAGATTCACCATCATCTTCAAAATCACCTACTTCGACTTCCGGGTCTTCCGGTTCCTTTGCTTCCTTAATTGTTCTTCTCCTGGCATTACTTGGCACCAGTTTGATCTTCTATATGTTTTGAGTATTTATGTTGAGATCCATTGAGTTTAATATTGGTATACTATAGCATGGAGAATTAAAGATATGATTTTGTTTGTAGCCATAATTGAAGTTGTTTACAAGTTTTGATTTTTAAAGACATGTATGGTCGATCCAAAAATTATTCATTGTTTTATATTGTAATTTGACTTATGAAATAAAAATGGCCAGGATAACTTTATATCAGGCCTGGTTTTGTATTATGCTTGTTATTATTATTATTTTTTAAATATGATAGCAGGGTTAGGGATCTGGGATTTTTTTAATCCAATACATACACGATCTGAATATCTAACTCATAATTAATTAGGTACTACATGTTTGGTCCAACTGTTATTAACCTTTGACAAGCCAAAATGTAACTAATAACTTCAAAAACATCAAATGGGGTAACAAATCAATTTTCTCATCTCCATATTATATATATCAAAACTAAAAAGTCAAGCCTCTATTGTCTATGCAAATCAAAACATTATGATAATTCGGGATTTTGGGAGAGGATGAGAGACTCGAACCCATAACTAGGGGTGGATCTAGAGGGGGCCGACAGGGGCTATGGTCCCCACAAGAAATTTCATAAAATAATAAAAAAAAAGTTAAGAAAAATTGCAGAAGAAGAATTTTTGAGTAGAGGTTAGAGATGAGTTGGTAGAGCCGGGTGAAAGGAACAGGGAGAACTAATAGAGAGAACTAGTGAGTTGTGAGAGAGGAGAAATAGAATATTGGGTAGTGTAGCTCTGGGTAGTTGGAGTGTTGGACATTAATTTTTATTTTTTAAATAAAATTTGACTTTATTTTTTATTTTAATAAATATATTAATAATACAATGGTATTTTAATATGTTATGATGAATATATTTATTTTATGTCTCTTGTCATTTAAATTATTGAATATTTATTATCAGTTTTTTTTTAATGTTTTAAAAAAAGCTATAAAAATTTATATTTTATTAGTTGGAAACTATGAAAAAATGAATAATGTAAATACAATACCTAAAATACTGATCCCATTAATGAGATTGTAGTATGTGGCCTTTTTTTTTTTTTACTTTTTACATTTATCTTACAAATTGGACCACGTGCTATACTCCCATTTAACCCAATTTGTAGGGCCAATAATTTGGGTACTGACGAGTCAGTACCCAAACATTATTCTTTATAAAAAAAAAAAGCCATTCTCAAATATGTTAAGATTAGACATTGGTTTTGCAAAATGAAGAAAAACATTTTCTCACAGACCAATTCATTATGTAATTGAAATGAAAATCGAACTAAAATTTAATAGATTTAGTTATAAATGATTTTCAAGATATAAAACAACGATCGGTTACAATTTGTCTTCCGTGACATTGAATATTAACTTTTATCTTGGTTCCTCTAAAAGTAAAATCCTAACTTCGCTCATGCTTATAACCTCGTTATGTAGGTGTAAATGGCATACTACCGGAACAACTTCATTTTATCTTCCAACTTAAAAATTAGATACTAAAACGATGAGATCTTTAAGAACCATATTATGTGTTCTTATACGCGTGTGACTACTATCATAATCCCAAAAAGTCCATACATTTAATTAGTTATAATTTAAAGTTTGTCTTTGTTTACCAGTAGACAGTGTACACGATTGACAAAAGTGAACCACACGATATCACATTCCAAATTCTCTTTCTCCTCCCCAATAAAATATATAACAATAATACATCAAAATAATAATATATGTATAACAATAATATCCCTAATAAGGGATATTATTATTTCCCCTAAAGTATCAGTCATTTTACACTCTCTTATTTTGGTAATGGCCATTTTACCCTTTCTATTCACATTTTAACAAAATATACTACTATACCCTTCTATCTTTTTTTAATTTTTAATTTAAAAAACTTTTTTAATCAAGTACAAAGAACAATAATAATAATAATAATAATAAAAATAAACGGTAGAGGTGGAGATCCATTTTAGATCTCCATCGTCCACCTCAAATGGACAGTGGAGATCCAATCTCTAGATCTCCACTAAATCCAAACAAATCCACCAACTTGAAATTGAAATTTGGAAATTGGTACTTCAAAGAAAAAAAAAAAAAAAAGGAAAAAACCATCAACCTGACCGCACTATGTAGGCCACCACCATCATCACCACTAAACTACAATTACACTAGATTCACAAACAAACAAAACATTTAAAAAAATTAAATCAGTATTGTGGTAGCCAATAATAGCATAACCCAAATCAAGAAGTCATGCCCAAATGCGACGGGTCAACCCAATGCCCAATTGAATAAATTCATTCTTTTAACTGTGGATTGACCAAGGGTTGTTATCATCTGATAACCATCCAACTTGAGTTTCATTCAATTTCAAACTGTCAAATCCCATGAAATCAGTACATGATCTCTAGGATTTGATTCTCCTACAAAAACGAAACAACCTCCTTAAAAGGCCTATAAATAAAACCCTCTTAAACTCTATACATCAACATAGTCCAAATTAACAACACTTAATGCTCGACATGCACTTGCTGTCAACTACACTACCCTCCTTCATACCAATATTAGTCCACTCAACATTTACTCAATTTGTATGTTTTCACTCATGTGATCACATCACCCAACCTCTACACACACATTTGCTAAACTCTACGCTCAGCCCAAGCAAAATAAGGCCAAAGAACTACACAATTCAGGACTCGATCAGTTTCATTTATGGTTTGCTTTAGATTTTATTCAGTTTAATTGTTAATTTGAATTATCTTATTTGTTGATAACTTGTTTAACTTGAGCGTCGGAGAATTCCCTATGGGACACCCCCCTCTCGCTCCATTCTACCTTTTCATTTTTACAGGATCTCAGAGCACTTGACCTATTATTTTTTGCTCTACCATTCTCAATGCCCATCGTCCAACAAAAATTCAACTGTAGATTTTCAGGCTCTACAAACACCAAAAGTCACCTAAAAACACATAAAAGAAGAAAAAAGAAATTTTGATATGGTGGAGATTTCTAGAGAATAAAAAACATGAGGAAAAAAAAAACGAAAAACTGATCTGAATTTTCCACCATCTCCAGATCCATCGCCTAATGGCCACCAATATCTCCACCTCCGTTTTCAGCTTTGGCCACCCCACCTTCATATTCATCCAAGCAAAACCTACCTACCAAGCCGCTGCCGCCGCCACAACCACCAAACAAGCAAATACAATACCGATTATTTTTTTTTCTTTCTATTTTTTTCTTTAACAACACATACAAAATTCCATCAATACCAAGTTGTGTAGATGAGATGGGCAGAAGAAAGAAAGAGAGATAATTGGTGGAGAGAGAGAATGTGATAATTTAGAAAGAGAGAAGATAATATAAGAGAGAAGTGATTGGGTGGTCCAAAGAAAGTGAGAAGATGATAAGATTTTTGTTTAAGTTTTTTTTTTAAATATTAATTTTTATTAAATCATTAAATAATGTTTATTAATTTTACCAGTCATTCACCCTCTACCCTTAGTGACCTAACAAAAAAATCATAATTTTTAATGGAATACTAATGGTAGGGGGTATTTTGACTATTAACTAAAACTAGAGAGTAGATTTTTGCCATTATTGAAACTATAGGGTATATTTTAACCAATACCTCAAAGTCAGGGGGAAAATAATAATATCTCTAAAATAATAATAGTTTTTATTTTTATTTTTATTTTTATTTTTTATAAAAATAGTAATTATAGTATGCTGGCAATTTGGCATGTGCGAGATATCCATCTTCCTAAACAAGGACGGAGCTAGGATTATATTCTAGAGGGGGCGATGTGAAATTTTTTTTTATATTAAAAATGTTGTTTATATTTTAAAACATTATTATTTCTCATTAATTATTTAAATGAATAAAATTTTGTATTGAGCTAAATTATCTTAATTTGCATATTTATGAAAAACATTTAAGATGATCCTTGAATAGGAATGAAAACATAATAAAAATAAGAGCAATACTAGATATTTCAACTCATATCTTAACTTGTAATTTAGACAATTTAATCTACATAAATGAAACGAGTGAAATAAATCATAATTAATATATATCGATTTGTTAATTGACAAACAACTAGTTGGAATACAAATTAAGATATAAAGTTTCCGTCATGTCTAGTATTACTCTAAAAATAATATAGACTAAAATTTATGGCCATTAATTCAATATTCAATAATAGTATTTAATAGTTAGAAAACAAATGAAATTTAAACAATATTTCAAAAAAAAAGTTGAAATTTAAACTGTAATCCTAATATTTTTCAAAAATCCAAATACTTTTTTAATTATTAAAAATTATAAAAGTTTTAATGATACAATTTCTTAATAATTAAACATCAATATATGACTATGTTTACTTAACATGTTTTAATTATATAAATCAACACATTTTTTTTTTAAATTGCATAAACTAAATAAATAAATAAATAACCTATAAAAAATATGACATTGTATCACCATATTAGAGTGAGATAAGTAAGATTTGGAGAGAGAGAAAATATTTTAAGAATATAATAAAATTTGTTAAGAAAAAATTGAGTAAGTGTAATTTTGAAAAGAAAAAATTAGAACTAACATAACAAACCATATATGTTACAATTTGATTTATATTTGAGATATAAAGAAAAAATAATAATATATTTAGAATGAAATATATTCTCTGCATGGTTAAGATAAAATTATTAATAGTGTAATTTATAAAAGAATTAGAAAATCTAAATATGAAGTAAGGGTAAAAATATAAAAATATAAAAATATGAAAAATTAGGGGATAGATTTATAAAACTATAAAATTATAAAACCTTAGGGGATATGAAAACAAGGATAAAAACATAAAGCTCTTAACGGTTAGGGGAAAATTTATAAAATTGTACACCTTCATAGGGGGCAATGACCCCTACGAAGAAATTTTCGTCCAATGGCTCCATCCCTGTCCCTAAAGTTACACTGTGACTTTGTTTCTTTCGATGCTAAATATTCCACCAACGATCTCATATATCCATTTATTAATTGACATCTCAACTATTATAAATGTCAAACTCTCGTCTATTTACCGGTCGTGCTACACCCGTATAGCATTACCCTTTTACTTTTTAGTTTTCGTACGGAATTGGATTGTATAAAATTGTAGAACCTTTTTAATGTTATAGAATATATTACGCAACGTTAATCCATATATTTTTTTTCGTACGAAATCGATCGCTCACCAATCTGCTCTCGTTTTTTTTTTATTTTTTTTTTAAAGGAAATATATAAATGGAATATTAAATAAATTACAAAACGCGAAAGGAGAATAAGAATACGGTGACAAATCGGCTGATTCTTGTACAAGAAAACAAAGAATCAATCGTTTCTGTTTCAACTCATTAAAACAACCAACTGGTCTCTGTGTAGTCATCACAAGTAACACAACAAAAACTAGTGATGCCGGAAGAGAGGACGTCGATAGACTACGTCATGGAGAAGGCTTCTGGGCCCCACTTCTCCGGCCTACGCATCGACGCTACTGCTTCCTCCGTTCCTCCGTCGCCCAACCCTTCCGCTGCCGTCCTCCCCGACGTTAACGCTCCCAAACAGCCCTTCGTCATCGGTATTTCTTTCTTTCTTTTAATTACATTGCGAAAAGATCATTTCTTTTTCTTTTTCGTATTGTGAAATGAAAGTGATTTTAATCTGTTGCTTTGATAGTGAAATTAAGCTGTAATTGAAGTAAAAAAAATTGTTCTTGAAGTGCCAAATTTCGTGTTGAGTTGGCTTCCACAATTTGAAAGTGCTTCCATTCACAGTGGCAAGTGAAAGCGAATTTCACATTTTGTTAATAAATTATGGTTAAACATCACTTTACTACATTCGATTATTTTGTTTCCTGGTTGTTTCTTGTGAAAAAAAGAGAGGATATAGTGTTTGCTCTATAAAAGGAGCCACTTTTTTGTCCAAGAATATATGGTACTGTTTCTTTGTATTTACATGAATTTGTGAATTGTTGTTCATGTATTATTGATATCCGTTTGAAGTATGAATTTAACTTTTTTGTTTGTGCTTTGCAATTTTTTTTATATTGTGCCATCTGTTCTTCAAAGTTAATGTCTTAGTGATACTCATTCTGAATATGAATTTGACCATTGATTGGTTGGGGCTTTTTACAATATTGATGTAGGAGTTTCGGGTGGTACAGCTTCGGGTAAGACCACAGTGTGCGACATGATCATCCAACAACTTCATGATCACCGTGTTGTGCTTGTCAATCAGGTTTGTTGTTAATTGCTTCCTTTTTCTACTTTGATTCAAATCTATGATACTTGGTTGTTTGATGTTGGTGTTCTGTAGGATTCGTTCTATCGTGGTTTGACACCTGAAGAATCAGATCGTGTACACGAGTATAATTTTGACCATCCTGGTAATTAACAATTATTATACTCTTAATTTTTATCTTTTTCTTGTCGTATGTTCTTGTTGTTATTAACTTTTAAGAAGACGTTTTCTACTTGTTTTTTTTATTATGCCTTGCTTTTCATGTAGATGCTTTTGACACTGAGCAACTTCTGCATTGCGTTAAAGCACTCAAATCTGGGCAACCTTACCAAGTTCCAATTTATGATTTTAAGAAACACCGTCGTTGTTCAGATAGTTTTCGACAGGTATTTAGTAAACAATATGATGATAAGTAATATGGCTTTCTAATACTATTATCTTGGAAGCAGAAAATAAAGTATATTATACTCTTAATTTGATGTCAGGTGAATGCTTCTGATGTTATTATCTTGGAGGGAATTATGGTGTTCCATGATCAACGTGTCCGAAGCCTTATGAATATGAAGATTTTTGTTGACACAGGTTCGACCTCTTTCATTTAGATTTTTGTTATCATCCTTGACATCATTATTATCAATCTTTTGTGTCTTCTGCAGTCATTTGTACTTTTGTTATGGCTATTACAGACTTTTATTGCTTTATCATTACTCAAGATGCTCCTCATTGCCTTGGTTAATTATAGTCTCCAAATTTGTGTAACATCGTTGGTGTTGGACCAACACTAGAAATATGAACTAGGTAGAGACTTTAGAGAGAAATAGAGAGAATTGGGGATTCGAAAGAGAGAGAATTAGGGATTGGAAACAGAAAGGGGAGAAACACAGAAGAAATAGAGATTAGAAAACTAATCAATCAATTCATTCACTTCAGTTCATCAAGTCTGATTACAATAGGTTCTGAAGGGGCCTATTTATAGCTAACAAAATGATAAACACCTAAACACCTAACTTCTGATAAAGATAAAATAAAACCTAAACTAATTTCTGAAGGAGATAATTTATTCTCAAGATAAATACAATATCATAACTACTAATATCATCTAATAAGGCTTATCTAATTCCCCATCAATAGTTCTTGAAAGGATATTTTTTTCCTTACAATAGAAATATCATTTGGAGGTAGTATTAAAGCAAGATAAATAATGATAATAAAGTTAATCATATATATGAATTCCAGAGAATGCTAGAGCTGATTGAGAAATTTATATGCTATTCACAAAGTTCTAATTCTTAATTGATGAATCAATTGCTATTGCAAACTTGCTAATTTATCTCTAATCGTAGATTGTGAGCATCTTTAGATGGGTGGTCCCGAGTACTCATTCTCTGGAATATGCTATTGGATTTACTCTGAAATATATGCTTCAAATTAATGTGAAAAATACAAAAGTGATGTATGCACTCTGGAATATATGAATTAAGGCAGTTTTGGTTTGAAAGATTTTTTACTATTGACTGATATTGGAGATAACCTTTAGTGGGTGTGTGCCGATTCATAGGAATTGAAGGCCAATTTGACCTTTTTTTTACATAAAATTGTTAAATCAAAGTCGGGTTAATTTTCCTTGTTTTGGATTGCCCGTGTGTTCGGAAAGAGAGGGGGGAGGGGGGTTGGTGGTGTGGTTCTACGGATTGCTAGAGTTAGCTTTGACAGTGTAACAGGAATAGTTCTGCTGACAACGTTTTTTTATTTTATTTTATGTCGTCCCTTTCTTTATCTACCTGCTCACTTGACTGCTATGGTTTTTTACAATCTCATTGGCAATTAATATTTATTGGTTGTAGATGCTGATGTGAGGCTCGCTCGTAGGATAAGACGTGACACAGTTGAGAGGGGTAGGGACGTAAATTCTGTTCTTGAACAGGCAAGCTGTTTTGTTTGATTATCTTCAATTATGCAGCATAATTCAGTTCCTTTTAATTGGGCAGCGATTGGTAATTACATTATATGAAAGCTCAGGTCACATAATCTTGCTTTTCTTGATCTGTGCGAGGGCCAGACGCTTGGCCTTAGGAGTAGATTTCATAAAAGATGATTCCATGGTCTAAAATTGAGTTTACAAATTGTTGATCTTACTGATAATTATTTGGTTATGTCAAAGACCATAAATTTGTGGGAGTTAGCAAAAACTAAAAAACCTCCTTCCGTGTCACTTGCAGAACAGACCATGTGGTACATGGAACCGCTTACTGAAAAATAGAGAGAACTATGTCCTGTATCTTGTACATGGTTCTAGATTCCGCTGAAACTCTTAATATTGCAACTGCAATTATTTTATTGAAAGCCTCCTTAGTTTTAATTGTTTAAAGTTCTGATGATGTTATTGTGTTATATAGATATATTATAATATAATTTCAAGCATTATGTTGATTTTGCAGTATGCAAAGTTTGTGAAACCTGCCTTTGATGACTTTATTTTGCCATCAAAGAAATATGCTGATGTGATCATACCCCGGGGAGGTGATAATCATGTTGCAATTGATTTAATTGTGCAACATATCCACACAAAGCTTGGTCAGCATGACCTCTGCAAAGTATATCCAAATGTGTATGTGATTCAGTCAACATTCCAGGTATGTCTCTTACTTGTTTGCGATGTTGCTGGGTTCATTTTTGGAAGAAAAGGAAATATGGTTGTATACCTTTCTTGTTGATAACAGAAATATGTCAGTCTATGCCTTTTCTTGTAATACTTGGTACTAAATCTTTTCTGTACGCTAAGCAAGTATTCATCTTTTTGAGGGATATACTCCCAGAGCTAAACTGATAAATAACCAGTGGACTTCAATGACTAAAAATGTTTTCTACATAGTTGCAAATTATGGAAAGACATTTAAAAGATGGGGCGTTTGTTCCAAACTTATGATGGGAAATGTGTCCTTAATGTTTTGCCTAGATTTGCAGTCTGATATGGAATTGATTTATAGTTTACTCTCTTTAGCTCTATATGGACTTTAATATCCTCATACGAGAGATCCATGTTTCAGATAAGAGGTATGCATACACTGATACGAGATCGGGAAATATCAAAGCATGATTTTGTGTTTTATTCGGATCGACTCATTCGTCTGGTACTTTCTGTTTCATGGTGAAGCCAACATTTGTCAGTTTACCGCAATGTTTTTTCTTTCGTTTATATGCCTTGAGACCAGAGTCATGCTGATATGGTGAAAAATGACTTTTTCTGTTGATTTTGACTTTCAGGTTGTGGAGCATGGCCTTGGTCACTTGCCTTTCACTGAAAAGCAAATAGTTACTCCAACAGGTGTGTTAGGGAATAATGAATTTTGAATATTGAAGGTTGAGCTATGATTTACTCCCCACCCTGGGTTACTAATGAAGTAATATTTGTTTCCTTTGATGTCCAGTTCTTCTCTTGAATATTCTTGTTTGTGACGGGAAAATTTCCATTAAAAAAGGGAGAGAACTAAGATTTTTCATTTAGCACCTCTCTTTGTTATATATATATATATAAAAAAAGCAATGCCACGCCTATGTGTATGCACTCTTGCATGAATTCTATACATGGAGTAGTTTGTATGACTGAAATGTTAAGTTTTAAGCTAATATAATTTGCTTGTTATTTCTTTATATCATTCATTCCTGTTTCTAATTTTATATTAATATATTATGTAGGACAAATAAAAAATGAAATCTCAGAACATTTTCCAATATTCTATTTCAGGATCACTGTATACCGGGGTTGATTTTTGCAAGAAATTGTGTGGTGTTTCCATTGTACGAAGGTGAGCTCAGAGTTGGTATTTTGTCAGTTTTAGTTGTGAAGCATTGTGCTTGATTTGTGAGTGTAATGTTCATCTTATGCTATATAAGTATATAACTATGATGGACCTCAGATTCTGAAGCTAAGAATGTAATTCTGAAAGCTTGTGTTGGCATTGATATGGGAACTATTTTGCTTTATCATAGTTAAGTGACCTGTCTCTCCTCGTCATGTTTTAACACTAAACAGACTTCTTCTATTGTACTGCAGTGGTGAAAGCATGGAAAATGCATTGCGTGCATGTTGCAAAGGGATAAAAATTGGAAAGATTCTGATTCATCGTGAGGGAGACGATGGAAAACAGGTAAGTAACAAACAATCTTATGCAGGAAAAGATTTACTGGGGCACAAGTTTTGCGTTCTTCATTTATCTAGGACAATATAAAATTAGTTTTATACATGGATTTTCTATCTGTAATGTAATCAGCTTATATATGAGAAGCTTCCCAAGGACATTTCAGAGCGACATGTACTGCTTTTGGACCCTGTTCTTGCCACAGGTAATGTTTCTTTACATCCTTGAAATTTCGTTTCCTTGAATTGTTTTCAGTATTTTCTGCTGCTGGTATGCATAAATAGTCTTAGAAATGTAAGTTGGGAAAGAACTTTTTGCAGTTTACATGTGTTTTTCTTCTTATTTTCTCCTTTCCATGCTTCTGTGAAAAGGCTTATATTTTAAAAAGGAGGTAGTCTAGAAATAGAGCAAGGAAGTCTGTATAACTATTTTCTTTTAACAATATATTAAGATTGGCTTATTGATTGCCGCAGAGGTCGACCCCTTTCATTTCAAACTCCAAGAACTAGCTAGCATTTTTGGTTTTATTTGTAGAAACATCATAGAAACATCATTGGAAGTGTTGAGATATTATCTTGAAAAATAATGAATAGAAGATGACAAAGTACATGCTATTGATCTACCGAGGAATGAAAGCCAGTCATTCTGAACCTGGAATAAGCAAACAATATGATGCTTAAAATCTTAACTCCTGGTAAAAGAATGTACTGACTTGTTGACTAGTGGGTGTCGTTATGTCATTGACACTATTTCTGGATGGCTTTCCTTGCAGGGAACTCTGCTAACCAAGCCATTGAACTACTTATACAAAAAGGAGTACCAGAATCTCACATTATATTCCTCAACCTCATCTCTGTGAGTAATTCTTGATGCTGGTTGTGATACATATTTAGTTATTTTCTATCTCTCATATATCTTATGCAACGACTACAGGCTCCAGAGGGAATCCATTGTGTTTGTAAACGGTTCCCATCCTTGAAAATTGTCACTTCTGAAATCGATGTTTCTTTGAATGAAGAATTTCGTGTCATACCTGGTATGGGTGAGTTTGGTGATCGTTACTTTGGTACCGACGATTGATCTGTAATGGTTGTGAAGTAGGGATTGTTACCCACTGTTAAATAGGGTGATTTCCCTTGAATGGTATAATGATACATTGAAATGTGCCACTTTTGCATAATATAATACAGATACCAGTTAAGCTTCAATTGTGAATTAGCATTGCTTCACGTTTTGTTAATTATTTTCATGTGGCAAGAATACTTAGCCAAATAAAGCTATATGAGATGCCTTTTCAATAATGGAAGAAGCAAGTACTGTATGTTGATGTAAACAATCTCAGATAATGGTTCTCTCTTTGCAAAAAGAAATGAATTTGACGTTGCTCTATAAAGTCTACTTGCAATGCTACTATGCCCTGTCTTGTTTAACAAAGTATTGAATGTGGGGCTGGCTCGGTATTGCATTTAAATTTTGCCTTTTGAAATGAATTCAAAGAGTGATTGTTGTTATAGTTGGTGTTTGATGGCCTTCTGCCACAATGGTTTGATCTCGTATGCTCATGCTCCCACACTTTCAGTAGAATCCGTCCCTTGGAATTTAAGGTACCTGCACTGCTGCACTCAGGGATCTTCAGCGGTTGTATCACTCTTTATTTCGATGTCTTTAACTTTAGTTTCTCCTCTGATGACAGTTTTTATATTTGAGTGAAGCTTAGTTTAGTTTAATAGGCTTCCAATATTTGAGTGCATTAGATTTGGAACAGAACTTGTAAAGGGCGCTTTATTTGAATTACCATGGAATTCTCCCTATTTTATACAAGCAACTTTCTTAAAAAACAAAAATGTTAACTACATGTTGCCATTACTGTCTTCTTGCTGGTCTCCGGAGGTGAGCCAAGCGCAGTGAGACTACCAAGAGTAGCCTTTCTTTCATGTCATCCACAACTCCAAAATAGGCAACCCTCCAAGACTTCTTTAATATCAAAGTTCCACAAAATCCCCAAAACCCCAAGATAAATCCCAGCACTATGCTGCTGTAAAACAGCGGCGTTTTATAGAAATTTTCGTCTTCATCGTCTTTCTTCTTGCTACTTGGAATATAAGATGTTTCCTTGTCTTGGTTGCATTTATTGGAAAGTGGAGACCCGCAAAGTGCAGGATTACCCTCATAGATAGATGGATCTTTGAGGGTTTGGAATTGATTGGTTGACGGGATTTCTCCGGAGAGATTATTGTATGAAAGGTTCAAGTGAGCCAAGAAAGTTGAAGAAGTTAAGCTTAGTGGAATTGCACCAGAAAGTTGATTTCTAGAGAGGTCTAGAGTTTCCAATCTTTGTAAGCTTCCAATGCTTTCTGGTATTTTTCCGGTCAAATGGTTCATGGACAAGTTCAAGATACCCAGTCTTGATAGATTTTTCAGGTCCGGTACCTCCCCAGATAAGCTGTTAGCAGCTAGGTCGACACTGTTCACAAGATAGAGAGTACTGTCATACATATACTCCCTCCCTTTCGTTGCTACCAACAACTGCCCTTCATATCTTTGGCTGTTAAGATCAGATGCCATGCCACTCAAATTCCCTACGCATGAGGGAATCGATCCTGAAAGATTATTATGAGCAAGATCCAGTAGATGAAGTGATGAAAGATTGCATATATTTGAGGGAATCTTCCCGTAAAACATGTTTGATCGAAGACTTAAAATATACAGAGATGGGATCCTCTCTCCGATCCATGCTGGAATTTCACCCGAAAGTTTATTGTCACCGAGATTAAGGGTTTTAATGTTCGTGCAGTCCTTCAAGGCAGAAGGGATTTCCCCAGATAGATGGTTGTAGCTCAGCGTCAAGAATTTCAGTGATGCACTTAGTGAGCCCATGGAAGTTGGTATCTGGCCAGATAAACTGTTATTCGACATGTCTATGACATACACTTCTGGATTATTATTCCAGAAATCAGGAATTTTTCCGGTCAAAAGATTATTGGAGAGGACAAGAGTCCGCAAGGAACCTAGTTTCCCCATTGACAAGGGAATGCTACCATTCAGGGAGTTAAAAGAGAGATCAACATCAGCCAACATGGGCATTTGTTCACCGATGTCTTCAGGAATTGGTCCAGAAAAAAAATTATTGTCCAAATGAAATGAACTGACATTTGATGAAAGTACAGGCAAAGGACCCGAAAAGCAGTTGTAATTCAAGAAAACTATCGCTTGAGCACTGAATCTTATTGTGTTTGGAACTGTACCAGTCATTTGGTTATAGCTGAAGTCTAGAACATCCAGAAACAAATCAAACTTCCAAAACCAACTTGGTATGGGTCCTGAAATTTTAGCATGCCAAACAGCCACAGATACTAGCTGGTTCTGATTTCTAAGCCAGTTAGGAAATTCTGGACCTACTTGGCATGATTTGAGATTGAGGTATGTGAGCTTGAAAGGGGGGATCCAATCAGAACGGATATTGAAATGCAAGGTGATGTTACTATACGTCTGGACAATCGACAACTCCTTTAAGCTGGTTAGATTAGAAAAATGAGCTTCTGTTATGGTACCCTCCCATTGATTATTTTTTAGGTCTAATGAAACTAGTGATGAGAGCTGCCCTAAACTGACTGGAATTGTTCCTTTCATCTCATTTTCTGAAAGGTAGAATTCTTCTAAGGATGACAAATTTCCAATGGATTCGGGAATTGAACCTGAAAATGAGTTTCCCATTAGCAGAAGATGTTTCAGGTTTTTCAGGTGTCCTAAGGAGACAGGAAGAAACCCACCCAGTTTGTTGTACCCCAAATGTAATAACTCTAAGCTACAATTGGTGCATTTTGATAAAGCATCAGTGAATTCTGTCATCTCACCACTAATTTTATTGAAAGAAAGATCAAGCACGCGTAAACTGCAAAGGTTGCCTAACCTTGTTGATAATTTACCTTCTATAAATGAATTCTCAGACAAATCAATGTATTGGATAAACTTCAAGTCAGCAAATTGATCAGGAAGCTCACCTTGGAAATTGTTAGAGCTGAGATCAACGTAGACAAGACTGGTCAAGTTGAAAAGCCAGGAAGGCATTGATGAGTTGAAGCCATTGTTGGAGAGTTCAAGTACTGAAAGGGATGTGAGATTAACAAGTGGAACGGACGAAGGAATAGTAGAAAGTCCACAAGCTGGTAGGTGTAATTCTTCAAGTGATGGAAGCATGTTCACAGCTTGAAACCACTGGTTTTTAGCTTTGCTAAGATCAGTATTTCCAAAATTTAGATGTTTCAGAGAAGAAAGACCTGATAGCCAATGTAGATCATTCTCGTTTGACTCGAGTGAAAAGCTGTTAAGATCAAGATAGAGCAACCTGGAAAGATTTCCCAGGTTTGGAGGAATAGTTCCACCAAAGGAAGCACCAGAGAGATTGAGATATTTCAATCTCCTAAGCGATCCAATGAAGTCTGGAATTGGGATTCCTTCAAAACTGTTGGAACTCAGGTCCAAGTAAGTCAAATGTTTCAAATCAAGCAAAGAAGGACTTATCTGACCACTTAAAGCATCAGCAGCTGTGTTGCCAAGTTTGAGCCTAGTGACATGTCCTGTACCACCTTTGCATTGCACGCCATCCCATCGACAGCAGTCTTTGCCAACCCAAGAAGATAGCCGAAGTGAAGAATCTATGAGACCTGCTTTGAACTTGATAAGTGCTTTTCTCTCATTCTCTATGCAACTGACATTGTGATTGGTGTCACAGGAACCAAGTCGATAGAGGAACCCGGAAGAAAAGATTACAACTAGTAGAAGGAATTGACAGGAGATTTTGGTATCTGCCATGGTTGGAATGCACTCGATGAATTCACAGCACTATATATAAGATTAGTTGAGGTTATTGGGTCAATATCAGATCCAATTTTAATGATTGTTTGTAGAAATCTTGATGCCGAGACTAGTGCTGGATAATGTCAGGAATTTTCCTTCTTGATTTTAAAATGACAACTTGCTGTCACTGGTCAACGTTCAACGCAAATTTTCTGCACCTCCCACTACAAAAAACAAAAGAGAAAAAAGGGGACATCTATTATTGTTTGTAGATATTGTAGCAGCCCATGGTATTTACAACAAGCAGTGAGGGTGGTGTTTGTTTTTGTTGGAGTGTTTGGTAGATACAGTGAATTGATAAAGAAGTCTTGATTGTTAAATGGTGGAGTGGAGTCCAGTAAGGCTGCTGTGTAGTAATCTCCAGAGTCCAGTCTCCCGATTCTATATGAAATTGATCACTCATCACTTATGGTCAAACTCCATTGAGCAAGTTGATATTTAGAGTGGTGCCTTTATTAGAGCTAAATTAGCTAATTTCCCAGTTTTACTTGGTGGGCAAGCTCCTTTTTACCTCATACCCTTTTTGGTCATTTCCATTCTCTAAAAACCCAACATGTCAAATTTAACCCAAAAGACGTCTCGAAGGTTAAGGTTTGCGTAACATTTTATAAAGGGTACAAAATTTGTTTGTCTTAACGATGTGGGACAGAACCACGCACGCATCCAACACACGCTTCAGTCTCCCTCAAATTGTTGGGTTGAGATGGATGCTAATGTGTGGCAGCAGCTATCGAAGACATCAAATCTCCAATCAGGACCCGCAAAGTGCAGGGTTACATTGATAATGGACGGGTCAATGAGGGACTGGAATTGGTTGGTTGATGGGATTTCTCCAGAGAGATTGTTGTATGACAAGTTCAAATAAGCCAATAAAGTTAAAAGAAGTTAGGCTAAGTGGGATGGTAAACTTTTTGGATGTGTCAAAGAAGTTTAGCTAAGAAGTTTATTTAAAATTTATTATGTGTCAAATTTTTAGTAGTCCGGTGTACACCGAAGACTGTGATATTGAAGAATATATCATATTCATATGTGAATGTAATTATTTATTTATTTTAAAGGGAATAGAATTGACTTCCTTAGTTCCTTCTGTGTACATGGTGGAGCTAAATGGAGGCTTTTCCTTCTTAGTTAATACAAACAAAAATTCTGCACCTTTGAAGTATACAAGAAAAAGACCACCCACTTTTTGGTCCATCCCATTGGGTCTTCGATTAATGGCATTAAGTGGAGCACTAAAGGGATTTGAAAGTCAAATATTGGCGTGCTAGAAAAGTTGTAACACTTTAGTGGTCGTTCTGTAAACGTTTTTGTTATATGGTTTTTGAAAAGAAAAATGGAAATGAAAACAGTATTTTGGTTTCAGTTTTGAAATTCTAAAATGGGTCTGGTAGTATATACTGAAATCTATATTTTGAAAATGAAAACGGAAAAAACTCGTTTTGTAGGTTATCCGAAAATATCAAAATTTGAAATATCAATTTTTACATTTTTTTTTAATATTATAACAATTATAAACTAATTGATTAAATAATTAACCAATATAATTTTTGTATTGTAAATTATAAATTAAACAAAAGTAAACACTTCACAAATTACTTCAAATATATATATATATATATATAAATCAATTAATCAAAACTAAACTCTTAAATTATAAATAAATATTCATTTTAATAATATTAAATAAAAGTAAAAAAAATATAATAAAAAATAGAAAAGAAGAAAAAGAAAGGAAGAAGAGAACCGGATTGGAGAAGAAGAAGTGTCTGTTTGGAAGAGCTAGTCTACTGGCTAATAGAACCTTTTTAATTAAAAAAGCTCTTTTCAATTATTTTTTTTATATCGTTTGGTTGTTACTCAGTAGAGCTTTTATGATTAAAAAAACTGTTTTACGTTTACTTGGAGAAGTCCAAATTTAAAACTTTTCCAAGTAGATCTTTTGGAGTTTTTTTAATAAAACTAAAATCTCTGATATAACTCTATAATTTAATATTTGCTAAAGTATTTCGGTTATTCTATCATTTAAAAAGCTCTATTTTAATTGACAACCAAATGACCAACGTCTTTTATTTAAAAGATCTACCTCTAAAAGATCTACTTCTAAAAGATCTATTGTAAAAAAATCTACTTGAGAAGCTCTCTCAAACGTATGACAAATCAGTTAATCAAAACTAAACTCTTAAATTATAAATAAATATTCATTTTAATAATATTAAATAAAAGTAAAAAATATATAATAAAAAATAGAAAAGAAGAAAAAGAAAGGAAGAAGAGAACCAGATTGGAGAAGAAGAAGAAGACAAGTTGAAGAAGAAGAGCAGATCGGCATCGGTAGGGCGGACCCAAGAAATATTTGTAACCCGAGCTAAGTTATATAAAAAAAAAAAAAATTGTTCACACTAATATTATAAAGCTAATTCCTTAATTATCAATTGTCAAATTTAACTATTTTTATATAGTCAATATATTTTAATGTTTAATTATTTTTTTAAAGTAATACAATAATTTGGAATTTTGAGAAAGGTTGACACACTTAAATCCACAACTTCATGGTGTAGGTGTAGGTGTAAGTTTTCGCATCTCAAAACGTTTTATTTGGCTCGTTTATAGTCCAAATATTGTCTACCTAGAAAATGACCTTGTTTCCCATTTCATTTTCTGAAATTCATTGTTGCCATAACTTGTAATGGAGGTTACAGCATTACATAGCATATATATCCTAAATTAAAGCTTAGTAACCATATAGCATCACCTTGTACGACAGTCATGAGTTACAAAACTGCTGCCATGAAAGTCCTATTTCTTGTGCTAATATTTAGAATTTTGTACCCAGAAACCGTTGCGCTTGCTTTCTCACATGGTCAACCCATTGTGGCCTGCAAAGCAATTGAAAGAAAAGCACTTCTACAGTTCAAACAAGGCCTTACAGACCCTTCTGGTCGGCTTTCGTCTTGGGTAGGAGAAGAATGATGTAGATGGAGAGGAGTGAGCTGCAATAACAGAACTGGAAGTGTTAGCAAGCTCAAGCTCAACAATCCATATCCAGACAGTTCTGACAATTGGGTGGTGAGATAAATCCTTCCTTGCTTCATTTGAAAGATTTAGTTTACTTGGACTTGAGCATGAATGATTTCTTAGGTGTCCAAATTCCAAACTTCTTTGGATCACTAGAGAAGCTGAGATATCTCAATCTTTCTGGTGCATCTTTCGCCGGAACTATACCTCAAAGTCTGGGAAACCTCTCAAATTTGCTTTCTATTGATCTCAATGGCTTAGCATATGAAAGTGACATCAGATGGCTTTCTGGTCTTTCTTCCTTGAAATTCCTTAATTTGGGAGGTGTAGATCTTAGCAAGGCTGCAGCATATTGGCTTCAATCTGTCAATATGCTACATTCTCTTGTGGAGTTGCACTTGCCCAATTGTGGACTTCTCCAACTGCCTCGAAATCTTCCATCTCTAAATTTTACGTCCCTTTCGATGCTTGACCTCTCCAACAATGGTTTCTACTCCACAATTCCTCACTGGCTATTTAACATTAGTAGCCTTGTAAATCTTGACCTTAACTCCAACAATCTCCAAGGTGATCTTCCAGGAGAATTTGCAAGCTTGAATTCTCTCCGACAGCTTGATTTGTCTGGAAATTCATATATTGGAGGCCGCTTACCTAGAAATTTGGGGAAGCTATGCAATTTGCAGACATTGAAGCTTTCAAGGAACAGCATCACCGGTGAGGTAACAGATTTTATCAATGTCTTATCTGAATGCACTAACAGCAGCCTAATGAGTCTAGAGTTGGGATACAATAAACTGATTGGTAATCTTCCCATTTCTTTAGGATATCTTAATAACTTAAGATATCTTAACCTTCGGTATAACTCGTTTCAAGGTTCAATTCCTCCATCAATCGGAAACCTGTCGTCCTTGGAGGAATTTTACCTCTCGGGTAACCAAATGAATGGGATGCCAGAAAGTCTTGGGCAACTCTCAGCATTGAAAGTGTTAGATCTCTCTGAAAACTTATGGGAAGGTGTCATAACTGAAGCTCATTTCATGAACCTCTCAAGCCTAAAAGAGTTGTCATTTTACAAGCTATCACCAAATATATCCTTGGTTTTTAACATCAATTCTGATTGGATTGCTCCTTTCAAACTCAGATACATCAACATTAGATCATGCCAACTGGGTCCTAAATTTCCAACATGGGTCAAAAATCAAAATGAGTTGAACACTGTGGTTCTCAATAATGCTAGGATTTCAGACACCATACCAGATTGGTTCTTGCAGTTGGATTTGAAATTGCAAGAACTAGATGTTGCTTACAATAATTTGAGTGGAAAAGTCCCAAACTCCATAAGCTTCCTCAATCCATCCACTGTTGATTTGAGGTCGAACTGCTTTGAAGGTCGTCTCCCACTCTGGTCATCTAATGTGACAAAGTTGTATTTAAGGAGTAATATGTTTTCTGGACCAATCCCTGGTAACTTTGGTGTAGCAATGCCCTTCTTGATGGATTTAGATATCTCTTGGAACTCTCTGAACGGTAGCATTCCCATGTCCGTAGGCATCCTGAAGGAATTGTCTACCTTGGTTATCTCACACAATCATTTGTCTGGTGAAATTCCTCATCAGTTTTGGAGTAACATGCCTTTCTTGTTTATACTAGATATGTCGTACAACAATCTATCTGGTTCGATTCCAAAATCAATAGGTTCTCTTAGTTCAGTCATGTTCTTGATACTCTCCAACAACAATCTTTCCGGTGAACTTCCCCCCTCCCTGCAAAACTGCACTTCAATGGACAGTCTTGATCTCGGCGACAATAAACTCTCTGGAAACCTTCCAGCTTGGATAGGAGAAAGCATGCCATCATTGTCAATTTTACGTTTGCGTTCCAACTTCTTCGGTGGGAACATACCTTCTCAAATATGCATTCTTTCTACTCTTCACATATTGGACCTGTCACACAATAATCTGTCAGGATTTATTCCTCCATGTCTAGGAAACTTGAGTCGCCCTGAAGTTAAACCATCAGAAACAGAGAAATACGAGGGAAGGTTGGAAGTTGTTACAAAAGGGAGAAATTTAGAATATTTAAACACTCTTTACCTTGTTAATAGTATAGACTTGTCGAATAATAATCTATCAGGAGAGATGCCAACAGAGCTTACTAGCCTTATTCATTTGGGCACCTTGAATTTGTCCTGGAATCATTTGACAGGAAAAATACCATTACAGATTGGAAACTTGGAATGGTTAGAAACTCTGGACCTGTCAAGGAACAAGCTTTCAGGCTCTATTCCACCGAGCATGTCTTCACTGACATTCTTGAATCACTTGAACCTGTCATACAATAACTTATCCGGGGAAATACCATCAGCCAACCAGTTTCAAACGCTCATTGATCCATCGATTTACGAGGGCAACCTAGCACTTTGTGGGCATCAGTTACTGAAAGAATGCCGTGGAAGTGATAAAACAGCTCTAGTTCCTAGTGGAGATGGTGAGGTAAAAGGTGATGAAGATGAAGATGGAGGTAAATTTGACAAGCTGTGGCTTTTCACAAGCAGGGGACTGGGTTTCATTGTCGGCTTCTGGGGAGTTTGTGGCACTTTGATCATCAAGAAGTCTTGGAGATTCACTTATTTTCAGTTTCTTGACAGAACAAAGGATCGGGTTGTTTTGATTGTCTTGACAAACTTTGCTCGTCTGAAGAGAAAACTCTCAGAGATGAGAGGAACCGGTTAAACTCAAATGTAAACAAAAAATTCCAATAATTATTTATAATTGAATAAGTGCTCTTCTGAGCAGTGTTTCAAATCATATTAGAGCACAATTTTTAACTTGTTGAGATATTGCGAACTTATGTGTGATACAATTAAATAATTTCACTGTTTATATAAACAGTTCAATTTTAAGAGCAGTTTTAGTATATATATAATTTGATCGTTCGCTTTGTTATTAATAGTATGGATGGAGATTTCGGGCCAAATTGGTGGTACGTCCTATCTACATGTCCTTCCTATCCTGGAAAAATTTACCTCCAAGTATTATTGACTAATGGCATTATACCAGGTCTGATTTCCAATTCTACATTGACGTTACATGCAATCCATCAAGAGTACAATGGGGACGGTGTTGGATTATGAACATAACAAACATGTCGCGTGATTAGATGAGGGAAAATGATCATGATCCTCCATGAAACAAATTTTTTTTTTTTTTACTCTTTTAAGCACAATCTGAATTTGAATATTGGGGTGTTAGAAAAGTTGTAACACCTCCAAACACATCTCAAACGTCCGCATTCAAATGCTTAAAGGGACCACCACCAATGTTCTCAACTAGTCAATGCAGAAATGGGAACAAAGACAAAGAAGTTTGATCAGGTCTCAAATTTCCCCGGTCTCTCTGGTTTACTTCCCATTCATTGTCCAAGAATTAATGTTGCCTTCTTAATAAGTCTAGGCACTTGCTCAATTAGCTAGCATTAGAGGACTCTAAGGTGAGAAAATCTTCATTACACCCCGTCAAATCTGACACGTGCAGATATTTAATTTTAAAACATATTAAAAAAACAATCAGAAAAAAGAAAGAGAAAAACTTTTTGGATTTGATATTTATTTAAAATCTGTCACAGTATCAAATTTTTAGTAATCTGGTGTGCGGTGTGCACCAAAGACTCTAATTGAAGAATTTTTTTAATGGATTCTATTAAGTCTAGAAGAAGATATCATAATGTAATTATTTATTTATTTTAAAGGGAACGAAATTGACTACCTTCCTTTTGTGTACAAGGTAGAGCTTATTGGATGCTTTTTCTTCTTCTTAGTTAATGTAATTACTATCCAATTAAGCTCCAAAGGGATAATTACCTATAAAATGCTCACAAAACACATTAAATGACAAATTTCACTCGAGAACAAAACAAAAATAATAGGAAATAGGGGTCTAAAACAAATATAGAAATGGACCGATCAGTCAGTTGGGACACAGTTCGGGTGGTGTTTCGGTATTGGGAAGAGTCGCCATGAGCAAAAGGGTTAATGTCTCTTGTCGGTGGGCTGTTTGTGGGTAGCGTGCCATGCTTGCAGTTCTGTGAGGACTGCTTGTAGAGTTGCGTTAACTTGATTGAAATTAGACTCGTGGCGAGCTAGAATCTCGGTGTTTGATTTCCCATAAGTATCCATGGATCGAATGCTCTGATGCCTCTTGATATGTAATTTGTGTAATTTGTTTAAGACAGCTAATTGGTAGCTTAGAAGAAGAAGGTTTAGAAAAGGAGGAGTTTGGAAATATAACCGACTGACTAAATTATTCAATTGGTTCCCAGGCTATTTATAAGCCAAATGAGACTCGTTGTACACCACCACAAGTCACAATCCTAACAACTGCTAGCATCTGAAAACAACTAAATCACAATCCTGACAACTGGAAACAAGAAAGCATGAAATGGGGAAGCAATATTGACATACAGTAGTGGACCGTTTGTAAAGCATCCACTTATTGAAACAACTAAGTAATGGAGTCCTATTCTCATGGATCGGTTGATGCACATATTATTTTATTTCCTCAGTTTCCGTCTCTGTTTGTCAATCTCCGGAATCGAGCTAAGCATAGTAAGACTACCAAGATTAGCTTATCTTTCATGTCATCCACGTATCGAAAATAGGCAACCCTCAAGGACTTGTTCAATGTCAATGTTCCACAAACTCCCCAAAACCCCACCGCAGATCCAAGTTCTATGCTGCTGTAAAACAATGCCTTCTCCAAGTTGTCTTCGTCTTCATTGTCTCTCTTCTCATCACCATCCTCAGGAGACTGGGATGTTTCCCTGTCTTTCTTGCATTTGTTGGACAGTGGAGACCCGCAAAGTGCAGGGTTACCTTGATAAATGGACGGATCATTGAGGGTCTGGAATTGGTTGGTTGATGGGATTTCTCCAGAGAGATTGTTGTATGAAAGGTTCAAGTGAGCCAAGAAAGTTAAAGAAGTTAAGCTAGGTGGGATCTGTCCGGAAAGTTGATTTCTGGAGAGGTCTAGAGTTTCCAACCTCTGTAAGCTCCCAGTGATCTCAGGTATTTTTCCGGTCAAGTGATTCATGGACAAGTTCAAGGTGTTCAGTCTTGAAAGATTTCTCAGATCAGGCACTTCACCGGACAGGCTGTTATTAGAAAGGTCAATGCTGTTAACAAGATAGAGAGTTACCGTGTACAAGTACTCTGTTCCCTTGGTTGCCACAGACAGCTGCCCTTCGTTTCGATCTGCAGCATCAGATGCCATGCCACTCAAATTCCCTATGCATGAGGGAATCGATCCTGAAAGATTATTATGAGCAAGATCCAGTAGATGAAGTGATGAAAGATTGCATATATTTGAGGGAATCTTCCCGTAAAACATGTTTGATCGAAGACTTAAAATCAACAGAGATGAGATCCTTTCTCCTAGCCATGCCGGAATTTCACCTGAAAGTTTATTGTGTCCAAGATCAACAGTATAGATGTCTGTGCAGTTCTTAAAGGTTGAAGGGATTTCCCCGGATAGGTGGTTGTTGCTTAGCATCAATAATTTCAGTGATGAACTTAGTGAGCACAAGGAACTTGGTATCTTGCCAGATAAACTGTTATTTGACATGTCTATGACATACATAGCTGGAATATTATTCCAGAAATCAGGAATTTTTCCAGTCAAATGATTGTTGGAGAGGACAAGAGTCATCAAGGAATTTAGTTTCCCCATTGACAAGGGAATGGTGCCATTTAGAGAGTTAAAAGACAGATCAACATCTGTCAACATAGGCATTTGTTCACCGATGTCTTCAGGAATTGGTCCGGAAAAGAAATTATGGTCAAAATGATATGAAATCACATTCGATGACAACACTGGCAAAGGACCTCTAAAGCGGTTGTTGTTCAAGAAAACTGTGGCTTGAGGACTGAATTTTATTGCGTCTGGCACCCCACCAGTTAATTGATTATTGCTGAGGTCTAGGAAATTTAGAATCAAATCTAACTTCCAAAACCAATCTGGTATGATGCCAGAAATTTTAGCGTTACAAATAGACACATGCTCAAGTTCATTTTGATATCGCAGCCACATAGGGAATTGCGAACCCAATTGACAATGTTTAAGGCTGAGGAATTTGAGTTTGAAAGGAGGAATCCAGTCCGAACTCACATTGAAGAACAGGGTGATGTTGCTAAGTGTCAGGACAATGGACAACTCCTCTAAGCTGGTGAGATTAGACAAATGAGCTTCTGTTATGGTACCCTCCCATTGATTATTTTTTAGGTCTAATACAACTAGTGACGAGAGTTGTCCTAAACTGACTGGAATTGTTCCTTTCATCCCATTTTCTGAAAGGTAGAACACTTCTAAGGATGACAAATTTCCAATGGATTCAGGAATTGAACCCGAAAATGAGTTTCCCATTAGTAGAAGATGTTTCAGGTTTTTCAGTTGTCCTAAGGAGTCTGGAAGAAAACCACCCAGTTTGTTGTTCCCCAAATTTAAGAACTCCAAGCTACAATTGCTGCATTTTGATAAAGCATCAGTGAATTCTATCATCTCACCACTAATGCTGTTGATAGAAAGATCAAGCACTCGTAAACTACAAAGCTTGCCTAACCGTGTTGATAATTCACCTTCTATAAATGAATTCACAGATAAATCAATGTGTTGGATGAATTTCAAGTCTGCAAATTCATCAGGAAGCTGACCCCGGAAATTGTTAGAGCTGAGATCAACGTAAACAAGATCGGTCAAGTTGAAAAGCCAGGAAGGCATTGAGGAGTTGAAGCCATTGTTGGAGAGATCAAGTACTGAAAGGTATGTGAGATTAACAAGTGGAAAAGAGGGAGGAACAGTAGAAAGTCCACAAGCAGGTAGGTGCAATTCTTCAAGTGATGGAAGCATGTTCACTGCTTGAAGCCAGTGATTTCTAGCTTTGCTAAGATCAATATTTCCAAAATTTAGAAGTTTCAGAGAAGAAAGACCCGATAACCAGTGCAGATCATCTTCGCTTGACTTAACCGAGTAACTGTTAAGATCAAGATAGAGCAACCTTGAAAGATTTCCCAGGTTTGGAGGAATAGTCCCACCAAAGGAAGCCCCAGAGAGATTGAGATATCTCAACATCGTAAGGGATCCAATGAAATCTGGAACTGGGATTCCTTCAAAATTGTTCATGCTCAGGTCTAAGTAAGTTAAATGTTTCAAATCAAGCAAAGAAGGACTTATCTGACCACCTAGAGCAGCATCAGCAGCTGTGTTGCCAAGTCTGAGGTCAGTGACATGTCCTGTACCGCCTTTGCATTGCACGCCATCCCATTGACAACAGTCTTTGCCAACCCAAGAAGATAGCCGAAGTGAAGAATCTATGAGACCGGCTTTGAACTTGACAAGTGCTTTTCTCTCATTCTCTATGCAACTGACGTTGTGATTGGTGTCACAGGAGCCAAGTCTAACAGTTTCAAGATAGAGGAACCCAGAAGAAAATATTGCAACTAGTAAAAGAAGTTGAAAGGAGGTTTTGGTGTCTGCCATGATCATTGCAGCTCCAATTTTTGTGTGATGCACTTGATGAATTCACAGCACTATATATAGATTAGTTGAGGTTGTTGGATCAATATCTAGTCATTCTACATATTCAAGTAAGTAGATATTTTGATACGAAACTTGGTCCCGGAAAATATTTGTGGAATTCTTTTAGTGTCACAACAGGTGCTGTCTTATTCTCCACACCATCCTATCTACATGTCCTGCCTGGAAAATTTTGCACCTCCAAGGATTATTGACTAATGGCATTAGACCAGGTCTGATTCCCAATTCTACGTTGACGTTACTTGCAATCCATCTCCATACAAAAGGGACGGTGTTGGATTGTGAACATAACAAACATGTCACGGCGTGATTAGATAAGGGAAAACGATCATGATCCTACACAAAATAAAAATAATATATATCTTTACTCTCGTTGAAGCACAATCTGAATTTAAATATTGCCGTGTTAGAAAAGTTGTAACATTAGCATTATAGCTTCAAACCTCCAATCACATCTCGAACGTCCGCGTTCAAATGCTTAAAGGACCACCACCAATGTTCTCATCTAGTCAATGCAGAAATAGGAACAAAGACAAAGACGTTTCATCAGGTCTCAAATTTCCTGTCTCTATAGTTTACTTCTCGTTCATGGTCCTAGCAAAAAGGTAATTGCCTTCTTAATAGGTCTAGGCACTTGCTTTATTAGTTGGCCTTAGAGGACTCTAAGGCAAATCTTCATTGCACCATTTACCGAAGATTTGATATGAAAAATATTTTTAAAAAAACTCAGGAGAAAGAAAAATAAAAACTTTTTGGATGTGGTACCAGTATTTATTTAAAATCTATTACGTGTCAAATTTTTAGTAGCTCAGTACATCTAAAACTCTGATTGAAGAATTTTTTTAATTGATCCGGTGTGTCTAGATGAAGATATCATATTCATATGTGAATGTAATCATTTATTTATTTAAAGGGAATAAAGTAATAAAGTACATGGTCAGGGGCGTACTCAGGAAATATTTACCGTCTGGTCTAAATTATATATATATAATATTTTTTTCTCGGTATACACTAATATTATAAAGTCAACTCCTTAACTATCAATAGTTATTTATCTATTTTTATTTAGTCTATATATTATAATACTTAATTAATGACTCATAAATTCTCTCACACTAAATTTATTAAATTCGTTATGTATTATAGAGAAAACTCTTATGATTTTCTTCCTCAATGTATACGAAATTAATAACGTCAATACAAGACATGCAAGTCATTGATTAATAATAAACAAAAATTATATAATTCTTGATAAAAGTATTTGTTTATTTTTTTTTAATAATAAGATGACACCAATTCTATAATGGACTACTCAATAATATGAAATACATTGTAAAATTTATGCATAAACAATTATTTAAACTTGTAGTAAAAATATATATATTTAAACTTGTAAATGGCTTAATTCTATAATGTTAGAAGCCATAATATTATTATATTATGTGTATTTTTAAAATGAACAATAAAATATTTACATTTCACTAAATTTAGATAAAATATCATAGTTTTATAATATTATCAAACGTTAGGGGTGTTTATGTAATTAAACCTAAAGATGTATTGAATTTAATTTTCTTTTGGAGGGCTGTCCGGGCTACAGCCCGGGCAAACTCTCTCTTATGTCCGCCACTGTACATGGTGGACTTTATTGGAGGCTTTTTCTTCTTCTTAGTTAGATCATCTCCAATCCATTGCATCAATTTATTGTAAACTTTGTATCAAAATGCAGTAACTTCCACCCTTCCATCTCCAATCCATTACACCAAATCTTACTCTAAAAAGAATATTCCCTTACATATTCCCTCTTAACCAATCAAAAAGAATGAAAAAAAAAAAAAAATACAAAACAATGCAACCAAATAGCGCTCAGTTGAAAGTTGCGCTTGATTTGGCCTTGGCCAAAAAATAAGGACTGCTGCAATCTGACACATTCTTTAATCCCTTAAAATGTTTCAGAAAAGCGAATAAATGATTATGTTTATTCAATATATAAAAGAGTGTTGGAAATTCTATGGGTTCTGAAAGTGAGAATCATCGTAGAGAATAATTGGTAAGTGTATGTGAAATTAATTATCAAGACTTCAAGGTTCGAAATACAAGTCTTTCAGGCAATAATTCCCTCATTTCCTGTAAAATGGTGAGTACACAAAGGGTATAAGAATTTTAAATATAAATGAATATTACAAAATCAAATTATAGGAATCTAACGTCAAATGAAAACAAACATATACAAAATTGATTGTTATATCCGATAAATTATAATTCTGCATGAAAAACCATTCGAATTCACACACCTGAAACGTCCTCTTGGGGTGCGTTTGGCACAGAGATGGGACAGGACAAGGTGGGACGGGACGGGACAGGACAGGACGGGACGGGACAGTTGTTCCATATTGTGTTTGGAATGTCTGGGACAGAACTATTAACTGTACTGTTATGCGTTTGGTATGGATGGGACAGGACGGGACAAGAGGTTCAAATGACCAGAGTGCCCCTCATATGTATATAATATATATATATATATATAAATAAAATATAATTATATATATATATTATTGTATATGAAATAATTTTTAAAATATTATATATAATAATAAAATTTAATATATATATATTATCTCATATATTATTGTATATGTAATAATTTTTAATAAATTATATATTATTATATACAATAAAATATAATATATATAATATATTATAATATTAAATATATTTATATATTATTAATATTTATAATAATATATAATATATATTGTATTATAATATATATATGATATATTAAATATTATTATATATAATATTTATATAAGATATATATAATATATTAAATATTATTATATATATAATAATATATGTAATAATACTTAATATATTATATTATTATCATATATAATAATAAAATAAAATATTAATATTAATATATAATATTATTATATATAATATATATATAATATGTTATATATATACATAAATGATCTAATATATATTATGTTATTATTATATATATTATTATTATAATAAAATATATATTATATTATATAATAATATATAATATATAATATATATTTTGGATAATAATAATAAAATATAAAATTATATATATATTATATTATATATATTATTATATTAAATAATATATACTTTTATATTTTATTATTCTTATCCAAAATATATATTATATATTATTATATAATATAATATATATTATATATAATAATATATAGTATTCGTATTATATAATATATAATAATATTACTAATAAATAATATATATAATAATATTTATATTATATTATATTATATATATAATATTATAAAATATATATACATATAAACTATTGTATAAGTTTGTGATTTTTTGAAGATTTAAGGGTAAAAAGGTCTTTTTGCGACTTGTCCCATTTGTCCCATGCATGGGATAAGTCTGGCCTAGGGTCTTGGGTAGGACAGAAATTGATGATTTTTGTCCCACTTGTCCCGTTCTGTCCCATGCTAAAGTCGTGCCAAAAGTGGGACAAGAAGAAACTGTCTCACATTGTCCTGTCCCGTCCCGCGTACCAAACGCACCCTTGAGGTACAAATTAAAAGTTAAGTTTAAAGATCTCTTAACATTATTATTCTTTTAGTTTGTATCTGTCTCGGGGGAGGATTTATTTTTTTATCTGTTAAAAATAAATAAATAATCGGTTGTGCAAGATATTTAATTCTCGCCCGACCCGGTGAAATCCTGAGATATTTATGAGAGAGCTTTATCCATTCCCGCCACAGAGCAGCAGCAACAGCAACAGCAGCTGAGCTTCAGCTTGACAGTAGCAAATGCCTCCGTGCCTCCTCTCATACCTTCCTCCGTCACTGCTCATCTCCTGCAGCGCCTCCCCTGGCGTGGCGGCGGTAGCTGTGCGCACTCCTCCTCAACTTCCCTCCCCCTCTCTCTCTCTAGACTCCACAACTACCCTCCTTTCTCTAAGCTGCTCCCTCCAGTGCTCTCACTTCCAATCGTACGCACGCAGCCTCAACTTCATTAACTTGTTATTTCATCTAAAACAACAACACTCTTTTATTTCTACTGTTTGAATTTTTCCAGGTGCTCCGGTTGCACGCACGAGTTCAATCTCCACCGTCCGATCATCGTCGACGACGCTACTGATTTCTTCAAGAATCACGGTGTCTCAGATTTCACTTTTGATACCTGTAGACTGGTATGCATTATATATATCTTCCATTTCTCTGTTGATTTGTTTTTGGACGAATTTTTTTAAAAAATTTAGGGTTTTGATGATTCGCTTTGTTGTTAACAGTATGGATGGAGGTGTCGAGCCAAATTGGCGGTACGTGGCACGCCGATGAGCCCTCTGATTGGGCTTTACCAGGAGGGGACTCATAATGTAGCAGATATTCCCGACTGTAAAGGTTTGTAGGATTATACTAATCTTAGGACTGATTGAATTTGGGATTATTAAGTTACAACTTTGAATTTTGTTGATGTTTTATGTATTTTAATGTTAATTAATTAATTGTCAATTTTACTTGTGCAGCTCACCATCCTGGTATTAATGCTGCTGTTGAGCTATTGAGACAAGGTTCTTGCTTTTCTCTCTCTTTTGTTTCTTTTCTTCCAACATGTTATGTTTGGATTTTCACTTAACATTTTTACAGTGATTCTAAATCTTCATTTCTGCTTATTTTCGGTAACACAGTTACCCTTTTTTTTTTTTTTTCCCACTTCTGTGTAAGAAACCAGGTGTAGGTTGATGGAAGTGGTAACCCCATTCAGAGAGTGAAGTTAGAAACTCGTGATTTTCCTGTTAGGTTTCAAGAAGCAAAAGTTTCACTTATCAAAGCTATAACCTTTTGCTTTTTTTGAAAAGGCAATTGAGATATTTAACATTATACTTCTTATTCATTTTCTTTTTTCAATTCTTTGCTTTCAAAAAGAAAAAGAATAAGGTCCTTCTAGACAGCAATAAGAAAGTGCATTTAACTTCTTTTCTAATTTTTTTTTTTTTTAGTATCTTTAGTTGTTCAATTGTTTATGTTGCTTTGTTGATGAAATTTAGGCATTAAAGAGTTGAATATTGAGCTGTACGATGAGGATCAAGGGACAGGTGATTTGCGATATGTTCAGGTGACTGTTCAAATTACCATTAACAAAATACTCATGAAAAAGCATAATTAATCAAATATCATTGCAATCTGTGGTGATTTAATGATACTCATAACTGAGTGATTTACAACTTGACTAAATGATGAGTGTCTACAGATGGCTGTGACAACACACAATACATCCCTCCATGCCTCAGAAAGATATAGAAATGGTTAGTAGCTAAGCACATTGCTTTTGTAGAATGTTAAATTTTGAACTGTTTAAACTTTAATTGCCATTTTTAAGATTGAAGCACTTTGATTATATTTGGTACCAGGAAAAGTACAGATTACTTTAGTTTGGAACTCTAGAAATGAGAAATCCTCCAATTCAGACAAACTAGATGCCTTGGTCAAAGTGAGCTTGTCATTTCCTTGTTCATATGTTTTTTTTCTTTTTTTCTTTTTTCCCCTTTTAATATTTTGAGTCTTTATTCTGATTGGCAGTTTTTATGGAGAAATGGCGGGTCATGGAGCAAGAATCATCACATTCACTCTGTATGGGCGAACTTTCAGACATCAACTACTAATGTGGGTTCGAAATTAATCTTTTAAACATAAATAGTTGAGCTACTGTTGAATTTGTCCTGTCTGTTTGTTGATTTTGTTTTTGTTAAACTTGTGCCTATTTTTACTGTAAAAGACTAATTACTAATGGTGATAGAACAAAGATGATAATGATGAAAGCAGCTTAATTGGTGATGAAAATTGCTTTATTGACTTTTGATAGTTATTTGCATAGAGGAGCATCTTATATGAGATGGCGATCTTCATGGGAGCATCTTAATGTGAGACGCTTTTAAATTTTAAATGGTTCTTTTAAAATTTAGTAAGAGGATGTTATACATTTAGCTATGATTCCTAGGGTACTCTTTTGGAAATAATTGTTATTGTTGGAGTTACCAATTGAATATCATAATGGTGAAAAGTCCCAAACAATGAAAATAAACAGTTGGTTGTTTGGGCTGATCTTGGGTATTTGTTTTTTTTGTTTTTTCTGTTTTTTATTCACCATAATTGCTTGATACAAGTCATGCAAGTTTGTGTTGGTGTTAGATCTTCTTGTAACTTGGATCACTTCATAATAATTGCAGCTAATGTGTGTAATATTCTTAAGGTGACTGTGTGTGTAATATTCATTCCTGTTTCTGATTTTATATTAATATATTATGTAGGACAAATAAAAAATGAAATCTCAGAACATTTTCCAATATTCTATTTCAGGATCACTGTATACCAGGGTTAAGAAATTGTGTAGGGTTTCCATCATACGAAGGTGAGCTCAGAGTTGGTATTTTGTCAGTTGTAGTTGTGCAGCATTGTGCTTGATTTGTGAGTGTAATGTTCATCTTATGCTATATAACTATGATGATAAACCTCAGATTCTGAAGCTAAGAATTACAATTCTGAAAGCTTGTGTTGGCATTGATAAGGGAACTATTTGCTTTATCATATTTAAGTGACCTGTCTCTCCTCGTCATGTTTTAACACTAAACAGACTTCTTCTATCGTACTGCAGCGGTGAAAGCATAGAAAATGCATTGCGTGCATGTTGCAAAGGGATAAAAATTGGAAAGATTATGATTCATCGTGATGGAGACGATGGAAAACAGGTAAGTAACAAACAATCTTATGCAGGAAAAGATTTACTGGGGCACAAGTTTTGCGTTCTTCATTTCTCTAGGACAATATAAAATTAGTTTTATACATGGATTTTCTATTAATGTAATCAGCTTATATATGAGAAGCTTCCCAAGGACATTTCAGAGCGACATGTACTGCTTTTGGACCCTGTTCTTGCCACAGGTAATGTTTCTTTACATCCTTGAAATTCCGTTTGGTTTAACTGTTTTCAGTATTTTCTGCCGCTGGTATGCATAAATAGTCATAGAAATGTAAGTTGGGAAAGAACTTTTTGCCGTTCACATAAGTTTTTCTTCTTATTTTCTCCTTTCTATGCTTCTGTGAAAAGGCTTATATTTTAAAAAGGAGGTAGTCAAAAAATAGAGCAAGGAAGTCTGTATAACTATTTTCTTGTAACAATATATTGAGATTGGCTTATTGATTGCTACAGAGGTCGACCCCTTTCATTTCAAACTCCAAGAACTAGCTAGCATTTTTGGTTTTATTTGTAGAAACATCATAGTAGTATCAATCCAAGCAGTTCTCTTTGGAAGTTAATTGTGTTGAGATATTATCTTGAAAAATAATGAATAGAAGATGACAAGGTACATGCTATTGATCTACCGAGGAATGAAAGCCAGTCATTCTGGACCTGGCAAACAATATGATGCTTAAAATCTTAGCTCCTAGTAAAAGAACGTACTGACTTGTTGACTAGTGGGTGTCATTATGTCATTGACACTATTTCTGGACGGCTTTCCTTGCAGGGAACTCTGCTAATCAAGCCATTGAACTACTTATACAAAAAGGAGTACCAGAATCTCACATTATATTCCTCAACCTCATCTCTGTGAGTAATTCTTGATGCTGGTTGTGATACATCTTTTGCTATTTTCTATCTCTCATATATCTTATGCAACGACTACAGGCTCCAGAGGGAATCGATTGTGTTTGTAAACGGTTCCCATCCTTGAAAATTGTCACTTCTGAAATCTATGTTTCTTTGAATGAAGAATTTTCGTGTCATACCTGGTATGGGTGAGTTTGGTGATCGTTACTTTGGTACCCACGATTGATTTGTGATGGTTGTAAAGTAGGGATTGTTACCCATTGTTAAATAGGGTGATTTCCCCTGAATGGTATAATGATACTTTGAAATGTGTAGGGGAGACCAACTTTTGCACAATATAATGCAGATACCAGTTAAGCTTCAATTGCGAATTAGCATTGCTGCCAGAAATTTAAACAGTTCATAATGGAGATGGTATCCCAGTAATTTTAGCTTCACGTTTTGTTAATTATTTGGCAAGAATGCTTAGACAAATAAAGCTATAATACTACTCTTACGATGCCTTTTCAATAATGGAAGAAGCAAGTACTGTATGCTGATGTAAACAATCTCAGATAATGGTTTTCTCTTTGCAAAAAGAAATGAATTTGACGTTGCTCTAT
Source organism: Acer negundo (assembly GCA_035582765.1). Taxonomy (NCBI): domain Eukaryota; kingdom Viridiplantae; phylum Streptophyta; class Magnoliopsida; order Sapindales; family Sapindaceae; genus Acer; species Acer negundo. Next base: position 7,679,050 of record CM069237.1, on the reverse strand, counting down.
AAAGTCTACTTGCAATGCTACTATGCCCCGTCTTGTTTAACAAAGTATTGAATGTGGGGCTGGCGCGGTATTGTTTAAATTTTGCCTTTTGAAATGAATTCAAAGAGTAATTGTTGTTATAGCTGGTGTTTGACGGTCTTTTGCCACAATGGTTTGATCTCGTATGCTCATGCTCCCACACTTTCAGTAGAATCCGTCCCTTGGAATTTAAGGTACCTGCACTGCTGCACTCAGGGATCTTCAGCGGTTGTATCACTCTTTATTTCGATGTCTTTAACTTTAGTTTCTCCTCTGATGACAGTTTTTATATTTGAGTGAAGCTTAGTTTAGTTTAATAGGCTTCCAATATTTGAGTGCATTAGATTTGGAACAGAACTTGTAAAGGGCGCTTTATTTGAATTACCATGGAATTCTCCCTATTTTATACAAGCAACTTTCTTAAAAAACAAAAATGTTAACTACATGTTGCCATTACTGTCTTCTTGCTGGTCTCCGGAGGTGAGCCAAGCGCAGTGAGACTACCAAGAGTAGCCTTTCTTTCATGTCATCCACAACTCCAAAATAGGCAACCCTCCAAGACTTGTTTAATATCAAAGTTCCACAAAATCCCCAAAGCCCCAAGATAAATCCCAGCACTATGCTGCTGTAAAACAGCGGCGTTTTATAGAAATTTTCGTCTTCATCGTCTTTCTTCTTGCTACTTGGAATATAAGATGTTTCCTTGTCTTGGTTGCATTTATTGGAAAGTGGAGACCCGCAAAGTGCAGGATTACCCTCATAGATAGATGGATCTTTGAGGGTTTGGAATTGATTGGTTGACGGGATTTCTCCGGAGAGATTATTGTATGAAAGGTTCAAGTGAGCCAAGAAAGTTGAAGAAGTTAAGCTTAGTGGAATTGCACCAGAAAGTTGATTTCTAGAGAGGTCTAGAGTTTCCAATCTTTGTAAGCTTCCAATGCTTTCTGGTATTTTTCCGGTCAAATGGTTCATGGACAAGTTCAAGATACCCAGTCTTGATAGATTTTTCAGGTCCGGTACCTCCCCAGATAAGCTGTTAGCAGCTAGGTCGACACTGTTCACAAGATAGAGAGTACTGTCATACATATACTCCCTCCCTTTCGTTGCTACCAACAACTGCCCTTCATATCTTTGACTGTCAAGATCAGATGCCATGCCACTCAAATTCCCTACGCATGAGGGAATCGATCCCGAAAGATTATTATGGATATCCGTAAGAATCTACTCCATTTAAAATAGAGATTGATACTATTATTTCGGGGACGGAGCGGGGACGAATGTCATCTTAATATCTATTTTATTTTCGGGGATGGGGATGGATATTGTCTATGGATATCCATCCCTATCCAGATCCAGGGGCAGACCTACCTTTGGACCAAGTGGGGCCCATGACCTACCTCAAATGTTTTTTTTAAAAAAATTGATTTTATGATTCTTTATAAATATATTCATTTGAAATAACAATCAGTACAGCAAAACTCACTCGATGTAGCTGGTATTACACTACCATTACACATTGATCGTTACGGTTCTAACAATTCAGCATTTTTCATTCAAAACAATTTTTTCTTTTATGGTTTTTTTATTTTTTTATTTATTTATTTATTTTTAATTTTTAATTTTACACTCTTTTACAATTCCTTTCTTAAATTTTAATCCTCAACAACAAAACAATTCACTTTTTCTTTTCATGTCATTGTCAAACTTTTTAACTACCCATAATTTATGATTACTTGATTCAATTTTATTTTATAGTCAATTATTTATTATTTTTTTAAATTTTTCTTATTTCTAATGGTTTTAGATTGATATACCTAACACATCTGATTAATAAATCTTAAAATCTCAAAATTTAATATATTGTATTAAAATAGTCAATCTATTATTATGATTCATTTTATTTTATCCTTAATATTTTTCTTTGCTTTATAATTTTAATTTATTTAGAATTAATAAATTAATAATTTACCAATAATAAGAATAAAAAATTTTAAAACATGTATAGTAATATTTATTAATAAATTATTTTTATATAAATTTAAAGTGAATTCACCGTAAATACAAAACAAAATTTCTTATATAAAATTAGATTGTTATTTATATTTTTAAGAATAAATATTATAATTTTCCATTGTTTATGTTGTAAGAGCAAGATCCAGTAGACGAAGTGATGAAAGATTGCATATATTTGAGGGAATCTACCCGTATAACATGTTTGATCGAAGACTTCAAATCAACAGAGATGAGATCCTTTCTCCTAGCCATGCCGGAATTTCACCTGAAAGTTTATTGTCTCCGAGATCAAGAGTATAGATGTCTGTGCAGTTTTTCAAGACAGAAGGGATTTCCCCATATAGATTGTTGTTGCTTAGCATCAAATAATTCAGTGATGCACTTATTGAGCACAAGGAAGTTGGTATCTCGCCAGATTAACTGTTATTCCACGTGTCCATGATATACACACCAGGAATATTATTCCAGAAATCAGGAATTTTTCCAGTTAAATGATTGTTGGAGAGGACCATAGTCATCAAGGAATTTAGTTTCCCCATTGACAAGGGAATGGTGCCATTCAGAGAGTTAAAAGACAGATCAACATCTGTCAGCATAGGCATTTGTTCACCGATGTCTTCAGGAATTGGTCCGGAAAAGAAATTATGGTCAAAATGATATGAAATCACATTTGATGACAACACTGGCAAATGACCGGTAAAGCGGTTGTTGTTCAAGAAAACTGTGTCTTGAGGACTGAATTTTATTTTGTTTGGCACCCTACCACTTAATGGATTATTGCTGAGGTCTAGGAAGTTAAGAATCAAATCTAACTTCCAAAACCAATCTGGTATGGTGCCGGAAATCTTAGCGTTACAAACAGACACATACTCAAGTTCATTTTGATAACGCAGCCACATAGGGAATTGTGGACCCAATTGACAATGTTTAAGGCTGAGGAATTTGAGTTTGAAAGGAGGAATCCAGTCAGAACTCACATTGAAGAACAGGGTGATGTTGCTAAATGTCAGGACAATGGACAACTCCTCTAAGCTGGTGAGATTAGACAAATGAGCTTCTGCTATGCTATCCTCCCATTGATTATTTTTTAGGTCTAATGCAACTAGTGATGAGAGTTGTCCTAAGCTGACTGGAAGTGTTCCTTTCATCCCATTTTCTGAAAGGTAGAACACTTCTAAGGATGACAAATTTCCAATGGATTCAGGAATTGAACCCGAAAATGAGTTTCCCATTAGTAGAAGATGTTTCAGGTTTTTCAGTTGTCCTAAGTAGTCTGGAAGAAACCCACCCAGTTTGTTGTACCCCAAATGTAAGAACTCTAAGCTACAATTGCTGCATTTTGATAAAGCATCAGTGAATTCTATCATCTCACCACTAATTTTGTTGAAAGAGAGATCAAGAACTCGTAAATGGCATAAGACCAGGTCTGATTTCCAATTCAGAAATGCAGAAACAGGAACAAAGACAGACGTTTCATCAAGTCTCAAATTTCCTGTCTCTCTAGTTTACTTCTCGTTCATGGTCCTAGCAAAAAGGTTGCCTTCTTAATAGGTCTAGGCACTTGCTTTATTAGCTGGCCTTAGAGAACTATGTGGCAAATCTTCATTGCACCCGTTTACCGAAGATTTGACACCAACGTACGGGTATTTGGTTTCGAAAAATATTAAAAAAAATCAGGAAAAGGAAAGAGAAAAACTTTTTGGATGTGGTACCGGTATTTATTTAAAATCTATTACGTGTCAAATTTTTAGTAGCTCAATGCACCTAAAACTCTGATTGAAGAATTTTTGAATCGATTACAGTGTCTAGAAGAAGATATCATATTCATATGTGAATGTAATTATTTATTTATTTTAAAGGGAATGAAAATAACTAACTTCCTTTTGTGTACATGGTGGAGCACTGGAGCTTATTGGAGGCTTTTTCTTCTTCTTAGTTAATGTAGTAACTCAACAAAGAATACAAGAAAAAGACCACCAACAAAAATTTTGCAATATAGGCCGCCATTTCCAAAAAATTGATTCCCTTCTTGATGGATTTAGATGTCTCTAGGAACTCTCTAACATGCTTTTCTTGTACAGCAGTCTTTCTGGTGAACTTCCTCCCTATCGTCTTGATCTTGGCTGGAAACCTTAGAGCTTGATGCCATCATTGTCAAATTTAAGTTAAACCATCAGAAACACGTACAACAATACGAGGGAAGCTTGGAAGTGTGACAAGGGAGAGATGACGAATATAGCTTGTCGAAAAATAATCTATCAGTGCTGACAGAGCTTACAAGCCATATTCGAGTATATTATATATATATATATATATATATATCAACTTCATTATAACAATTTGAATTTGTGACATTATCAGACCGAATGAGCATTCTTTACCACCAAGACACATTAGGCGGTGGTAAATATATCGTATTCAAGCACAATTTTTATACCTGCAAACTTATGTGTGGTACAATTAAACAATTTAAATGTTTGAAAATGAGACTAAAGGTGAATGTTTTTCTTTAATCCCTTAAAATGTTTCAGAAAAGCGAACAAAAGATTATGTTTATTTAATATATAAAAGAGTGTTGGAAATTCTATGGGCTCCGAAAGTGAGAATCACCGTAGAGAATAATTGGTAAGTATATGTGAAATTGATTATCAAGACTTCAAGGTTCGGAATTCAATTCTTTCAGACAAAAGGGCCCGTCCTGCAAGCCGTTTTTTGTTTTTGTTTTTCGAAGAGAAAAATGAAAATGAAAACAGTGTTTTGGTTTCATTTTTGAATTCTGAATACGCGTCTAATAGCATTTATTGGAAATTTACTGGAATCCGTATTTTGAAAAAAAAAATGGAAAAAACGTATTTTGTAGGATAACCGAAAACTTTCAAAAATTGAAATATCAATTTTTTAATTTTGTTTAATATTATAACAAATATAAATAAATGATTAAATAATTAACAAAAAAGAAAAAACATTTTGTAATTTAATTTAGGGTTTAACAAATTTTAATAGTTGAAGTGGAAGTGGAAGAAGAAGAAAACCAAGAAGAAGACCAGATCGGTGGCGAGATTCGGAGGAAGAAGAAGAAGAAGAGCGGTGAGCGGCACCGGCGGCGGACGACGGCACCGACTGGACGACTGGAAGAGGATTGGACTGGACTGGACAAAGAAGAAGAAGAAGTCTGTGAAAAAAAAAAACGTTTTATTAAAATAAAATATATATTAATTTTATGGGGCCCACTTATTTAATAATATGAGACCCACTTTATTTGGAAAACAAAAACAAATTCAAGAAAAACAAGTTTTTTTTTTTTTTTTGTTTTTCAAACTTTTCACTCTTAACAATTGGTTTTGTTTTTCATTTTATTTTTGTATTTTGAAAATAAAATGAAAAACGATTACCGAACGCGAATTCGAAATCATTTTTAGAAAACAAAAACAAAAACAGGCTGAAAACGGTTTGCAGGACGGGACCTAATTCTCTGATTTCCCGTAAAACGGTGAGTACACAATGGGTATCAGAATTTTGCCGTTAGTATTCAATGAAGCCTAATAATCAAATTGTTGATTTCAAGTTATATACGACTAGAATCAACTACTTAGAACATTCTGTATAATAATCTTGATGATGCCTAAAAGAATAGAAGAAGATTTAGAAAAGAGTGCTGATATTGACACCCATAAATATGATAAGTACACCCATATTTTAATAAAATTTTTAATTACAAAAATATCCCAATAGAAATTTACTAATAAGGACAATTTAGTTTAATTAAAAATAAACCAAACACTATGTACACCCATATCTTAGACTATATTGCTTTATTAAAAAAAACTTATAATAAACCCTAACCTACGATAAACCCTAATTTTGATGATAAACCCTAATTTAGAAATAATTAACACTGGATTACATCCTGAACTTTTCTTGTTTAATAACATAATACTTAAGATGATCCATTATATATATATATATAGTTTTTCTATTGTCAGTTCATTTTGATATAAAATATATCATGACGAAAAATATGGACCATTAGATTTATATACTTTGACTCAAAGTGTATGTACTTATCAAATATGTAAATCTAATGGACCATATTTTTCGTCATGATATATTTTATATCAGAATAAACTAAAAATAGAAAAACTGTATATATATATATATATATATATATATATATATAAGGGAGGGATCCCGGCCCCTAAACTTTGCACAATATATGACACAAATTTTGGACCATTGGATTGTGATGACTTTTACAGCAGAAATGCACTCCTACCCATAATCACATACATCTCAAAGTGCTTTCTCTTCTCTTTCCTATTTTTTAATTGTTTCTCTTTCCCGATCTGTTCGTTTGGGTTCTTCCTCCTCTTTCTTATTTGATTTGCAATATCATCTCCGTCGACATCGCCGCCAAGCTTGATCTGCTGTCCTAGCCCGACCACAGACCCCGTCCCTATCAACTCGGTCGCTACACAAATACCTCTCCAGTCCCATCGCTGATAGCTCCTTTTCCGATCGTACCTCGCCTCAACAGTTCTGAACGTTAATTTGCTCAGACCACCAAAATTCAAACACTGCTTTCTCATTTTTTTTAGACAATAGAGCTTTCTCATCTTCAAACTCTTCATCACTACGACTTGACAAAAAGTGTCACATCTTTCGGAGGATTTATCATCAATTTAATTTGGATGTGCACGTTTACTAGATGAAACAGAGGTAACATTTTTGTGAGACATGGCTTGAAGCTATGGGAGGACGTCATCTGATTTCTATCATCACCGACCAGGACTTAGCAATAAAGGGAGCAATTGTCAAGGTATTTCCCAACACTCACCGTCGTTTATGTCTATAGCACATCAAGAAAAAGTTTGTTGAGAAGTTGTCACATGTATACTTCAAGAAGTCAAATTTCAAGGTTGAGATGAAAAAATGTATTATGTCAACATACAAGATAAAAGAATTTGAAGAATAGTGGAAGACTTTGCTAATGAAAAATGGATTAGAAAATAATGAATGGTTGAATCATTTTTATGAGATTCGTGCTTTTTGGGTTTCTGTTTACAACCGTAGCATCTTTTTTGCTGGAATGAATACAACTGGACATAGCGAGGGAATTAATTCATTTTTCGATGGATTTGTTACATCTACAACAAATCTTAAGGAGTTTGTTTTCAAATATGAGCTAGCGTTAAAGAAGATCATGGAAAGAGAAAGTAATGAAGATTTTGAGTCTGAACACAAGTATCGCATTGTTAACGATGGGGAACTAGTTTTGAAATGTGCAGCACAATTTTACAATAGAAAAGTTTTTAATAAATTCAAAGATGAATGGGATCAAGTTTGTAGATACAAAGTTGAAGAAATAGAATGTGACAATGAATATCATTCCTTCTCAGTGAGGACAAAATATGGGGAACTTAAAGAATTTGCGGTGAAATTTAATATGCAAACCTACAAAGGTATGTGCGAATGCCAAAACTTTGAATTTCTTGGAATACTTGCCGACATTTTTTGAAAATATTTGTTCGTTTAGATATTGATACAATACCAGATCATTTTATTCTACCAAGATGGAGAAAAGAGGCTAATAAGTTTAGAATAATGGATTTATAAGATTTTGTAAAGAATGACGGAAAGGAAATATCAAAGGCTTTGAGACTTAGTCATATGTGTCACCAAGCCACTAAATTAGCTTGTATTGCAGCATCTTCGAATGAGGCATACACAATTTACATGGAGAATTTGAAGGAATTATCCAAAAAACTGTTAGAAGTTTATGAGTAGCAGCAAACTATTGTACCTCAAAAGAAGGATGATCCATGTACCAAGATTCATTCATCATCATCATTGCTTTTGGATCTTATTGCAGATCAAATCCTGATCTAACTCATGGGTATAATTGATAAGAAAGAGGAGGATGATTGATAAATCTCGATCACACTCAAACGAGTAGATCAGTACCTGGGTGAAAAAAACAAGACTGAGAAGCTGAAGGATTCTGATTAATTTGCTACTTATATGATTAATAATGGAAGGAAAGAGAAACAATTAAAAAATAAGGAAATAGAAGAGAAAGCACTTTGAGGTGTATGTGATTATGGGTATGAGTGCATCTCTGCCATAAAAGTCATCAAAATCCAGCGTTCCAAAATTTGTGTCATATATTGTGTAAAGTTTAGGGATCAGCGATCCCTCCCCATATATATATATATATATTTGAAACATTAGCTTTATTAAACCAAAAACAAAAAACAACAAGCAACCCCACACAGCAAAGGAGCAAAGAAGAACATGCCATAGGTAGAGATCGACCCAAACAAAAAGTCAATAAGAAGGCATAAAGCAACAAGGCAACAATACACCAATGCAAAAGGAAAACAACACACGCCCACAAAGCTAATACCGCAAACTACACTAGAAGGATACAACAGAGCCTCAACATCCACTATCAAAAAACATTCCAAACGACATTCTCCCCTCCCATCACCATACCCTCTTAACTAATCCGTCAGCCATTGAATTGGCATCTCTTGGGACAAAATTCAGAGACGAATTATCCAAGAGCCGTTGCTTAGAAAGAATGTCCTAGATTACATCCACTGACAGTAGATTTCCGAAATCAGCATCTTTCATCTAGGCAATAGCCTCCATTGAATCACTTTTGAAACTAATCTTGCCCTCTTAAAGCCTCATTCACTGCACCACTGCACTTAAAATACAAGCTTTATGGATAGCCATCAGTTCCGTCGTGTGAGCATTCACCTTACCAACAAAAGCTGAAAACGAATGCAGCACTACCCCATTCGAGTCGCGCAAAATATTACCTATCTCAGCCCTTCCCAACTCCAAATTACATGAACCATCCACATTGAATTTCAGCTCATCATCTAAAGGAGCATTCCCTTCCGTGATGTTTGAACCACCACGCCACCCTAAACCTAACCAAGTCAACATACTCTTCTAACACTGGAGAGACTCCTTTAAAAACCTTCTTGTTTCTAGCCTCCCAAATGGACCAAACTACTGCAAAAAAAAACGTCGTCCATAACCTTTACATTTTTGAAACAAGGCACAGCCCTAACCAACCAACAAACCAATCCTTCACATTCTTGTTCACATAACCATTTACTAACCATAACCCCAAGCAAACACTCAAAAACTTCCTAGCCCAAGAACACGGTAGAAAAAGATGGTCCGCTGTCTCCTCTGACCAACTACACATCGGACACAAAAAGCCATCACTCATGTTAACACCTAAATGATTCAAAAAACCCCAAACCATGATCCTACCTTTAAGCAATTGCCACACAAAAATCTCTACTTTAGGAGGGCAATACCCATACCAAATAGAGATTAATTCATGGCTCCCATCGTCTCTTAAATCTTTAACACACCTCTAAAAAGAACTAACTGAGAACAACCCTTTCTGACAAAAAGATCAAGCCATCGAGTCCGACATGTGTCTTTGAAGTTTAACCTCCTCAAGGCTAGCAAAAAAATCTGCCCAAACATCTAATTATCAATCAAACACTCTTCTTCTCTATTTAATCTCCTATCTCCACACCTCCCATTCCCAAGAACCGAATTCATCAATATTGCCACCTTTTGTTTTTCCAACAACGCACAAATCTTCGGGAGCTCAATCTTAAGCAACATACTATCTTTCCAAACATCATTCCAAAAACTAACTTTGTTACCATTACCCACTACCAACTTCATACCCTCTTTGAGAATCCTAGCCGGATCCGACCCTTCCGAGAGGAGACCCCCCCCCCCCCCCCCCACGGCTTTGACAAAATGAGAGGCATTAGAACCGGAATTCCAATTCCAATTCCAGTGAAGGCTATCAACCTTGACACCGTATTTGGCACTGATAACCCTCTTCCATAAAGGCTCCTCTTTGCGGCCGAATCTCCATATCCATTTAGTCATTAAACCCCTATTTTTATCCATCACCCTCCCCACTCCAAGACCTCCCTTTCTCTTGCTTTTACAAATAGTCCCCCAATCAATAGCATGAATTTTCCTTTTCTCCACCCCATCACCCTAAAAGAAATTCCTTTGAAAATTTTCTATTATCTTAGCCACACTCACGGGAACTTGGAAAACCATCATATAATAAGTCAGTATACTTGAAAGAACTGACTTAATCAACACTAATCTTCCCCCTTTGCTTAAGAACTTTCTTTTCCATAGAGCCAACCGCTTCTGAATACGGTTCAAAATCGGATCCCAATAAGCCTTAGAACTAGGCCTAGATTGTTAAAAATATCAAAACTCTGATTCCAGTGTTGGAGGATCAGAGGCCATACCATAGAACATAACTAGTTTCATACATGTGAAACTAGAGGAAGTGAATCAACATAACTCCTTTCATACACATGAAAACAATGGAATAGATCATCAACACGTAAATACATTCTTTCTTAACTAGATTCATACACATGAAACCAATGGAGATAGGCACTGTGCTGGTGCTGATATATGTGCAACTTAACTAGTTTCATACACATGATAATTAGAAGAAAAGAGAGGAAGAAATTCACTAAACATAAACATGAAAGACAATAAAAGAGAGAGTTTACACAATATTTAGCTAAAACATTACTTTCCATCAACCATACATCAGTCTCCATTTCATTGTCTTTTACAATGACATAAGGGGGGTTTAAATACAAAATACAATACCATGTGCTACCATTAGCTGGCACACCCATACCTGATACTATTGACATAAGTAATGGGCAGAGACATCAGAAACATCATTACAATTTTAAAAGTAAATCTAACACATTAAACAATCTAAAAAGTAAATTAAATAGAACAAATAATCCTAATGAAACTAAACTAACATAACTAAACCATAACCAAACCATCCATAAGTTAGAGAGTCTTTAGAAAAGTTTCACATAGTTCAACACTCCTCCTTGAAACTTTTCTTAAAGACTCCAAGCTTTATTCAATCTCCATCAAAAACTCCATCAATATTAGGCTTCTTTTGTAGCCTTCCATTTTGACATGCTTATCTCTGACCATAGGTGAGAGCCTTTAATGTGTCACTAGCCATCTTAATGCTTCCATAGCAGCTTCTCCTTAGTTACATAACATAAAGACCTGTGTTGTTTCCAGCAACCATAATAGTACTTATGGGTGATCAACACTCACTTTGTAGTGTCTGATCCTCACTAAGCACTCAATAAGCTGAAAGACAAAATGATTTGCTTCCAGCAGCCATAACAGCACTCATGGGTGATCAACACTCACTTTGTATTGTCTAAACCTCACTAAGCACTCAATAAACTGGAAAACAAAACTCACACCTTCTAGAACATTAAGAACATTGGTCCATCATGAACATTGCTTTGATACCACTGTTAAAAATATCAATACTCTGATTCCAGTGTTGAAGGATCAGAGGCCATACCATAGAACATAACTAGTTTTATACGTGTGAAACTAAAGGAAGTGAATCAACATAACTGCTTTCATACACATGAAAACAATGGAAGAGATCATCAACATATAAATACATTCTTGCTTAACTAGATTCATACACATGAAATCAATGGAGATAGGCACTGCGCTGGTGATTACGCTGGTGTTGATACCAACACTGGTACTGATATCTGTGCAACTTAACTAGTTTCATACACATGATAATCAGAAGAAAAGAGAGGAAGAAATTCACTAAACATAAACATGAAAGACAAGAAAAGAGAGAGTTTACACAATATTTAGCTAAAACATTACTTTACATTAACCATATATCAGACTCCATTTCATCGTCTTTTACAATGACATAAGGGGGGTTTAAATATAAAATACAATACCATGTGCTACCATTAGCTAACACACACATACCTGATGCTACTAACACAAATAATAGGCAGAGACATCAGAAACATCATTACAGTTTTAAAAGTAAATCTAACGCATTAAGCAATCTAAAAAGTAAACTAAATAGTACAAATAATCCTAATGAAACTAAACTAACATAACTAAACCATAACCAAATCATCCATAAGTTAGAGAGTCTTTAGAAAAGTTTCACAAAGTTCACATAGTTCAACATAGATCCCAACGACATGCCAAGGTAAGAAATTGGAAGATTAGCTTTCTTACACCTGAAAATCGCCGCCCAATCCACCTCTATAAACCTCTTTTCCCCCACCCTAACCACACAAGACTTGTGGAAGTTTATCCTAAGCCCTGACGCCACCTCAAAGCAATGAAGAATTCTCTTTAAATTAAACAAATACTCTACCTTAGGCTCTAGAAAGATCATGGTACCGTCCGCGTACTGTAAATGAGACACATGCACCTCTTCCCTCCCAAAAGTAAAGCCTCTAACCAATTTCAATTCCACCGCTTTCTTTAGACATTCACTAAGACCTTCTACTGCCAAATTAAAGAGTAAAGAGGAAAGAGGATAATGGATCCATACCTCCAATACGAATTCAGCCGTTGAGCTTCCATTCTCCAAAACCGACAACGCAGGAGTCGAAATGCACCATTTCATCTATAGTCTCCACCTCAAACCGAAACCCATCTCATTCATCACAAAATCCAAAAATGCATGATCAACGAATAATACGCTTTTTCAAAATCCAGTTTCACCAAGAGGCCTCCCACACTATCTCTCTTCCAACTTTGAATCAACTCCTTCGCCACCACGAAACTATCCATAATCTGCCTATTCTTGACAAACGTCATTTGGTTCTCACCAACCACCGAATTCAATACCAACCTCAAGCGATTCACTAGTACCTTAGCTAGAATCTTGTACATGGAACTAACTAAGCTAATAGGCCTGAAATCCCTCATACTCTCTAGATGAGCACATTTCGGAATTAAGGCCAAAAAAGTCTTATTCAAATCCTTTACAATCTCCCTGTTTTGATGAAATTCGTTGATGAAACTCATAAAATATGCATGTATAACTTCCTAGTTAGCTTTAATAAACTTAAGGTTGAACCTGTCATATTCTAAGATTTTTAAAGTTTATGTGAGAAGATCTTTTTTAAACATTGTTGGGAGATCATACATATATTATAACACATTGACTCTTGGTTTTCTAATTTACCAATTGATTGATGCACAAATTAGAATGGGCTTCATAGGAGAGGCCAACAGAAGCTGAAGCATGGCTAATTTCTTCCATCGCTATATAGCGATACAGATAACCAAGAGACCAAGTCCTCCATATTCCTCTGCAAGAGAAATCCACCTTTAGTTTTTAGAATCATAGAGTGAGACAAATGTGCTACCAATATCAAGGATGTCGTGTAGTCCAAAAATCGGGGTAGTAAATAATTTATTAGAATGTAAAAGCCCGAAAATAACTTTACCCGGTACAGTTATTCCATGGAGATTACAATCTCCCTTTAGTTTCCATAGGTTAGCCTCCTGAAACATGAATATGAATTGCAATCAAAAACACAAATGGGTATCATAGCCTACAAAGGAAGAAAAAAAAGGGGGGCAATCTCCCATTTTTATTATGTTTTTCTTTTCCTTTTTTTTTTGTTGGTTTTTTTGTTTGCTTGAGTTGTCATGCATTTACAACATCAAACCTTGCGTTATATCAAAAGATTAATTTTGTTTTTATTTGTATTTTAGAACCTGAAGAACTTAAGAATTTATTATTTATGAAATTGGGTGTGTTAATAACTTAAAAGGGTTTATAAAATAAAGGGGGAATATCATTTGGGTCCCTATCTTTTTTTGAAATATCAATTTTTAAAACGAGTTTGCTTTTTTAGCAAAACTGTCCCTAACTTTTGAAAAGTATATCAAATAGGTTCTTCTGACTTTTTTTTTAACGGTCAAATGTCACGGAAATGGTGTAATGTCTATTTTGCCCCTATATGCCTTATTAATGGCTGAAAAGACTGTTTTACCCTCTAATATTTAAAATTTAAACAATTTATCTAATTGAAAAAAAAAACTAAACTTTTTAAATTAAAAAAAAAACCAAAAAAACAACTAATTAAAAAATAATAATAATTATTATTATTATTATATAATACAAAAAATATAAAACTAATTAAAAAAATAAGAAATAAAATAAAAATCAATAATATATATATATATATATTTGAAGGAAATAAAACTAATCAATAATTAAATTTAAAAACTAATCAATAGTTCCAATCATTGATTTCCTTTGTGACTTTTTTTATTTATTTTTAATTTTTAACAAATAAATTAAATTGTTAAAAAATATATATATATCCTTATATAGAAATTAAAAATAAAATAAAATAAAGAAAAAAGCAGCCATCCATCTAGATGATGTAGATCCAAATGGATCTCTAGATCAACGGAGATCTGGTCACAAACTCTTGCTGCCTCCTTCTCCTTCCTTCATTCCTTTAGTCTTCTCCACCATGTTTGCTCTCTTTTACTTTAATCAACTATCACACCTGCATTCAGCCACCCACTTGGTCACAATTAAATAAACTCAAACTTCAGTTCGAAACCGATTAGAAAACTCATTTTAAGACCAAACTCAACTATAATGGGTTCGATTGATTTGTAGTGGTTGAAGGTTCGATTGTTTTTTTTCTGGGTTTGAATAGGTTTGTTTGGCCGTCTGGTTTGAGTGGTCGAACCCAGTTCTGGTTGGATTTGATTTTGGGTTTAGGTTGCTGCTGGTGTTAGTTGGGTTTGGAGATTGAGGTGGATGGTGTTATGGTTGTGGGGATTTTGAATGGATGCTTTGGGTGGATTTACGGTTTAGATTATTGTGAATGGAAGAGAGAAAAATCAAAACTGATTTTGGTTTCAGTTTTTGATTTTTTTTTAATGGGAAATAAAATTGGTTTCAAATTTTCAATTTTTGGGTATTGATTTTTTCAATTTCTGGATTTTCGGTTGGATCATGCTTACTTCAAAACAGCTCTCAGCTCTCAATATCATCATCACCATCATCATCATCATCATCGTCATCTCTCTACCGCCATCATCAACCTCATCAATCCACCATTATCATCATCATCCCACAGTTATCCAGTCGAAGCAGAAGTATCTCTTGGACTCCTCCCCCTTCAGTCTACAACGACGCCATGAACGGAGATCATCCATCGCGGCCTTATTCGTCGTGAAAGGGTGTTGGTAGTGGTGGGTCAAGGTCATGACAGTGGGCTTGGTAAATCCTCCTCATCTCTCTGATTTGAAGAGATTTAAAAAAAAATCCAGATTTGAAGAGAGAGAGGGTTTGAATTTGGAGATTGTTGATTTGTTTTGAATATAGAGAGGGTTTGAATATGGATTTGAGAGATTCAAGAGAGAGATATAGGGATTCGATTGGGCTTTCTGGGTTAATGGTCTGAGAAGATGATGATTACGATGATGATGATTTGAGAAGAATGAAGATGATGATCGGTTGATGCTGAGAAGATGATGATCATGAGGAGTTGAAGGTTGAAGAGATCTGGAAATGTTTTTATTTTCATGTTTATTCGTTAGTATCAGTTTTAATTATTTTTATTTCTTTCAAATATATATTTTTTATATATTATTTTTATTTTCATGATATTTCAAAAGAAGATAGGGACCCAAATGATATTCCCCCCTAAAATAAATTGTATTAAAATGAAAATATTCATTTAAATAAGAGTACTATTAGCATTAAGATGAGTTTTTATAGTAATGTTTTAATTTTAAATTTTAAACAATGATTTACTTATAAATATGAGTGTACTTATCATATTTATGGGTGTCAATATCCTTTAGAAAATTGTATAAAGCTGTTTATTTTTCTAATAAAAAAACAAACTATATTATTATATTTATACTGCTTTTATAAATAGTGTATCTCTTCACAATAAGTTGTGTCACTGCACAATAAAAGTTGTATCTCTTCACAATTAATCATTGCATCTCTTATAAAGAGTCATGTTCATTGCGAATGGTTACAAGTTACAATATTTTGTTCTAAAATTAATTGAAAATTCCAACAAAGAGTTTGTAATAAAGTATCAGCACAATACATATGAGCGATTGGTTAAGTATAAATGAATATTACAAAATCAAATTATATGAATATAACGTCAAGTGAAAATGAACATTTACAAAATTGATTACCACATCTGATGAACGATAATTCTGCATAAAAAAACCATGCAAATTCACACACTTGAAACGTCCTCTTGAGATACAAATTAAAAGTTAAGCTGAAAGATCTCTTAGCATTATTATTCCTATAGTTTGTATTTGTCTCGGGGAGGATTTATTTATTTATTTGTTAAAAAATATAATAATAACAAATAAATAAAAATCGGGTCGTGCAAGATATTTAAGGGTCTGTCCTGTAGCTGTTTTTCAATCCATTTTCGTTTTTGTTTTTCAAAAACGATTTCGAATTCGTATTCGTTAACCGTTTTTCATTTTATTTTCAAAAAAACAAAAAACAAAAAACAAAACCAATGTTAATAGTGAAATATTTTCAACGTCAGTTCTTCTTCATTCGTACTTCTCTTCCCCTCTTCTTCTTCTTCTTCTTCTTCTTCTTCGTCTTCTTTCTTCCTTCAATGACAGCTCTTCCTCCTCCTTCAGGCCACCGCTCATCGCGGCATATCTACTCTGCTTCACTGCTCGCCGTCGTCGATCTGGTCTTTTTCTTCTTCAACTGGTGTTCTTCTTCTTCGACGCCGCCGATATACTCTTCTTCAGTTGGTTTTCTTCTTCTTTTTCCTCATCCTCAGCTGATTTTGATCAATTTGTGTTGTGTTGTGTTACTTTCAAAATTAGTGAATCAGTGTATGATCAATCTATTTTTTTTCGATTTCAATTTCAGGTCTTTGATTCATTTGTATCATGTTCTTGTCTTGCTACATATGTTCATTTGTAGATTTTGTTACTTGTTAGGTCTTGAATCTTTCGGATGTAGGAGAGGTGTAATTTGTTACTTTTGTTATAATATTAAACAAAATATAAAAATTGATATTTCAATTTTCAATAGTTTTCAGTTAGCTTACCTGACGTGTTTTTTCCATTTTCATTTTTAAAATACGAATTTCAGTATATGCTACCAGACACATTTTTGGATTTCGAAACTGAAACCAAAAACACTGTTTTATTTTCATTTTTCTTTTCAAAAAACAATTGAAAAACGCTTACGGGACAGCCTATAATTCTCGCTCGACTAGGTGAAATCTTAAGATATTTACGAGAGAGCTTTATCCATTCCCACCACATAGCAGCAGCAACAGCAGCTGAGCTTCAGCTTGACAATAGCAAGTGCCTCCATGTCTTCGTGCCTCCTCTCATCCTGTCCTCCGTCACCGCTCATCTTCTGCAGCACCTCCCTTGGCGCAGCGGTGGTAGCTGTGCACATTCCTCCTCAACTTCCCTCCCATTCTCTCTCTCAATACTCCATAACTACCCTCCCTTCTCTAAGATGCTCCTTATGGAAAAATGAAGATAGAGAGTTCTAGAAAGAGATGCTCTAACAACATCAGAAAAGAACATGGAGGAGATTTTAGGGACAAACTTTTCTCCATCTTTGTGGACAATCTCAACTCAAAGGTGGATTATGAGTGTTTATAGGGTTTATTCAAACCATTTGGTAAGTTTAGGGATATTTATTTATCTACTAAGAAGATTTCTAGGAGGAGTAGGTTTGCATTCGTAAGATTCAAAACATTGGAGGAAGCTTCCAAGGTGGTTGTGACCACTAATGGAATGAATGTGTATGGATGGCCCATTTCAACAAAAATTGCGGCACATGGATGGACGCAGAGGAGTTTTAAACTTGTGAAACAAAGTTCCTTCAATAAGGTGGATTCGAGACAGAATGGCAGGGAGTTTGAGAGGAAGGAGGCGGTTTATCAACGTTCATATGTAGAGGCAGTGAGAGGGTCTAAAGGACTTTGCTCAGAGGAGAAGGAAATGGCGAATATGTTATCTATGACTTGGGATTTTAGGAAGAATGAAAAGGTTTGGCTCAGTGGTTGTGCGGTTGGTGTTCTGAAAACATTTTCGGAGGTTCAAAAGGTTAATGACCATTTGATTAATTTAGGAGTAAATGTATTCTTTGGAGTTTTGATTTTGAAACTCAAAAGGATGAATTCATAGGTGACAAAGGCTTATGGGAGGACTGTTTTTCGATGATGGGAAAGTGGTCCAAATCTTTTATGTCGCGGGCTAGGTTAACTTGGATTAACTGCTGGGGAGTCCCGGTTTCCTGTTGGTCATCGGATTTTTTTTTATGAAACTCGGATGGCAAATAGGAGAACCTTTGATGGTTGATAACAACACTGTGGAAAAAAATCATCTTGACAAAGGCAAAATCTTAGTGTTTATCCCTCACCAACATCCAGTTTCAATTAAAATCAAGATCGTTTGAGGCATTAGATCGTACGCGGTTAAGCTGGATGAAGAGGTGGATCCGGTGAAGACTGTGTGGGTGGAGAATAGGGTGGCCTTGAGGAAGAGCAAGATTTTCTTAGGTTGGAATCCGATGCTGAAAAAGAGTAATTTTCAAATTTGTTGGCCTCTGAAGGTAGGTGAGGAAGTATCGAAACTCACAACAAGGTTTGGTGAGGTGGAAGGAAAAAAAGGGTTGAAGTGTCAGGTGAGGAAGGTGGAAAGGACATGCAAAAATGGACTAATTAAACTGAGCAAGCAAGAGAAGAAAAACAGAGGGCTAGTAGTGAATATGTCTCATGGAAAAGGCAAAAAGAAGTGGTTCAGGAAAATCAAGGAAAAGCCAGTATCCTTTGTGATTCAAAACGGAAAGTTGAATTTGGAAAAGAGCAAAAGTGGTGTCAGGAATAGGGATGGCAGCTCTGCAGAAAGTTCTTCTTCATCTGAGGTTTTTGTTGGAAAAAGTTGGTTTTTGGAGTAATCCAGGGAAAAAGGAGAATGCTCTAAGACGTCTAGGAAGAAGGATGGCCTAAGAAACCCAAAATGTGTTAATACTCTCAGGTCCAAGGATTGCCTTGACTTATATGTGGATTTGGGTCTGTTAGAGGTTAGCCCAGTAGATAGAAGGAGTGGTTTTATAAGGATTGAGCCTGAGAGGATGTTGGATGAAGGCATAATGGTTTTTTCATCTGAAATTGGGGAATGAGGATCGACGGATAGTTTGGATACAAAAGAGGAAATGGTACGGGCCACCATTGTTACAGAATCTAGGTTCGAGAGTATGGATTCAGAGGTTCTTAGCAGTGATAACACAGCTACTAAGGAAGGAATGGTGAAGGCAACTGCTGAGGCGAAGCAAAATTTGGATCCCATTATCGTGGTTGTTGATAGTGAAGAAGAATTAGTAAGAACCACTTTTACGGTAAAGGAGCTGGCCGAAGGGGATAGTAAAGTCAGTGGAAAATTACGCACTAACCAAAGATAGAGCAATAATAGGAAGTCTAAAATGCCAAGCTCACACGGTATGAAGACCAAAAATTCAAGCAATCGGGTAGCAGGTCAGAGTATGCTGCAGCTTGTTTCGGTTGAGGAAAAGGTGGACAAAGTGGTAGCAGTCGGAACAACTATTGGTTTTGATTTTTCAAAAGGGGAGAGGATATTAGGGCCGTTATTGCTAGAAGGGAAGAGGAGGACAATGCAAGATACAATGTTATCTTTGGTTAGTGTTATGTTTTCGATTTTAGGTGTGGATTCTTTTGATTTTGATGTTTGCTCTCTCTTGGATTGTTAAAGGGCTGGGGGAAGAGGAAAATCGTATGTGGTTAGGAAATTAGTGCTGAGACATAACCCTTTTTTTTCTCTCGCGAGGTTAGAGTGTAGGGTTTTCGAAGAAAGGGTGGCAGCGGTTGTCTCGAAGGCAAAGTTGGAGGTTTGGAAGTGTTGGTGTCATATGAGTTAGTCGAAAGAGAAGCCAAGGGGGATCTAATGAGAAGATTGGTGCTTAATCACAAGACTTCGAAGTGATGTGCTAGTCTGGCTTCTAGTTGTTTTTGGTGATGCTTGTCATAGTTTTTCATTTTCTTGTTCTGGCTCTTGTATGTTTGGACTGTTTTTCTGTTTTATTGTGTTCTCCCTTGGGTGTTTGTTGCTTTTTGGGTTTTTGGGCAGCAGTTTGTGGTGGGTTTTGCTTTGGTTATGGCTTTTGGGTTCTTGCTCGGGCTGCGTGGTCGGTTGTGCCTTGCTTGGCTCTACTGTTGTTCGGTTCCTGTTGGGCTATGTCTCTTTAATATTATTGTTCTTGCCTTTCAAAAAAAAAAAAAAAAAAAAGTGCTCTCACTTCCAATCGTACGCACGCAGCCTCAACTTCATTAACTTTTTACTTCATCTAAAACAACAACACTCTTTTATTTCTACTGTTTGAATTTTTCTAGGTGCTCCAATTGCACGCATGAGTTCAATCTCCACCGTCTGATCATCATCGACAAGGCTACTGATTTCTTCAAGAATTAGGGTGTCTCAGATTTCACTTTGATACCTATAGACTGGTATGCATTATATATATCTTCCATTTCTCTGTTGATTTGTTTTTGGACGAATTTTTTTAAAAAATTTAGGGTTTTGATGATTCGCTTTGTTGTTAACAGTATGGATGGAGGTGTCGAGCCAAATTGGCGGTACGTGGCACGCCGATGAGCCCTCTGATTGGGCTTTACCAGGAGGGGACTCATAATGTAGCAGATATTCCCGACTGTAAAGGTTTGTAGGATTATACTAATCTTAGGACTGATTGAATTTGGGATTATTAAGTTACAACTTTGAATTTTGTTGATGTTTTATGTATTTTAATGTTAATTAATTAATTGTCAATTTTACTTGTGCAGCTCACCATCCTGGTATTAATGCTGCTGTTGAGCTATTGAGACAAGGTTCTTGCTTTTCTCTCTCTTTTGTTTCTTTTCTTCCAACATGTTATGTTTGGATTTTCACTTAACATTTTTACAGTGATTCTAAATCTTCATTTCTGCTTATTTTCGGTAACACAGTTACCCTTTTTTTTTTTTTCCCACTTCTGTGTAAGAAACCAGGTGTAGGTTGATGGAAGTGGTAACCCCATTGAGAGAGTGAAGTTAGAAACTCGTGATTTTCCTGTTAGGTTTCAAGAAGCAAAAGTTTCACTTATCAAAGCTATAACCTTTTGCTTTTTTTGAAAAGGCAATTGAGATATTTAACATTATACTTCTTATTCATTTTCTTTTTTCAATTCTTTGCTTTCAATAAGGTCCTTCTAGACAGCAATAAAAAAATGCATTTAACTTCTTTTCTAATTTTTGTTTTAGTATCTTTAGTTGTTCAATTGTTTATGTTGCTTTGTTGATGAAATTTAGGCATTAAAGAGTTGAATATTGAGCCAATGAGGATCAAGGGACAGGTGATTTGCAATATGTTCAGGTTGTGAGCTTCAATTTCTAACATCAGACATTCCAACTTCTTAAAGCTCCAATTAAGAGTCCAAAAGCACCATGTTGAACTGCTGAGAACAATTACCATGAAGACATACCTGGATCCATTTTATAAAGCAATGAACGATGATGTCTTCATGAAAAAAATGAAGGGCAAGATCTTCCACAGACAAATCCACTTTTGTATTCCAAAGTGGGCTCTCCGACGATTCTAGAATGGGGTAGAAAATTGGAGAGCAAATTATATACATATATAGGATTTAACTTAGGGACCATGACCTAAGCAATCTTTATATGCTGAACCAAAATAGACTCCCATTAAGCCCACTTCATTTAGCAATGGTCTCTACACATTTAACCCATACTCAACCACAGTTTTCGAAGCCCAATAAGATAGCCCAAACAATTGTCATTCAACATGTAAGCCCATAAAGTCCTAACAATCTCTCACTTGGGCTACATGTGATTCCTAGAACACTTGCTACAAATAGTCTTGAGTGCACACCAGAAGCTATCTACTTCGAAATATATCTTTAGTTACAATTTGGTCCATCTACTGTATTAGAATGGGATCAAAGCGATCTTCACTACATATTTTCGTAACTGGACCCATCAATGGTCACCATACCAACACATTCAATGACATAGATCGAGTATGGATGCATAGCATGAAAATTACATGTAATATGATCTTAAACATGTCTATTTCCAGCTGGTCCAACTTTATTCTTTAGTGAGATCAAACATAAATAACATTCAGAGTTTATAAATTAACAATATACTTTATTTTGCAGAAATTAAACACATAACGTGTCTGTAACATAAAACATCATAATACAAACTCCCACTAAACGTGCACATCATCAATCAAAACAACACCCATATGAGTAATGTGCTCATGAAAGACCTTGGGTGGTAAACCTTTAGTAAGCGGATCCGTAATCATGGAGTTTGTCCCGATATGTTCTATAGTCACCTCATGACTCTGAACTCTTTCTTTAACAACGAGAAACTTGATGTCTATGTGCTTTGATTTTGTAGAGCATCTGTTGTTATTGGAATAAAGCACAGTCGAATTATTGTCACAATATATCTTTATCAGTCTTTCAATACCATCCACAATTCACAGCCTAGTGACAAAATTTCGAAGCCATATTCCATGATTAGATGCCTCATAACAGGCTATAAACTCAGCTGACATAGTGGAAGAGGCTATGAGTGTCTGTTTGGCACTCTTCCAGGAGATGGCTCCTCCAACTAACAAGTAAATATAGCCCGATGTGGATCTTTTACTATCTTGGCATCCAGTAAAATTGGAATCGGAATCAGAATATCCAATGATATCTAAATAATCTAATCTCCAATAAGTGAGCATGTGATCTTTTGTTCTCTGTAAATAATGCATAACCCGTTCAGTTGCCTTTCAATGATCCATTCCTGGGTTACTTAGATATCTGCCCAACATTCCCAGTATGAATGCTATGTCCGGACGCGTGTATACTTGAGCATACATAAGACTTCCTATAGCTGATGCATAAGGAATCTTTTGCATTTCTTTCTGTTCCAACTCATTCTTAAGGTATTGGCTGAGACTGAATTTGTCTCCCTTAGCTACAGAGGTATCACCTGGTGCACAACTTTTCATGTCAAATCTATCAAGAATTCTTTCGATATAACTCTTTTGCAACAACCCAAGGATACCTCGAGAGTGATCTCGATCTCGATGTATCTATATTCCTAATACAAAAGAGGAGTCCCCAAAATCTTTCATCTCAAAATTCTTGGTCAGAAATCTCTTGGTTTCGTGCAATAAGCTTATATCATTAGTAACAAGCAATATGTCATCGACATATAACACCAGGAATATGTGTTTACTCCCACTGAACTTATGGTATACACAATCATCAACCTTATTTACCTCAAATCCATACGAGATTATAACTTGACGAAATTTGTGATACCCTTGACTTGTTTGAGACAGTAGATGGATTTCTTTAGTTTACAAACCATCTTCTTTGGGTCACCAGTTACAAGGTTTTCTGGCTGTATCATATATATTGTTTCATCAATGTCACCATTGAGAAACGCAGTCTTTACATCCATCTGATGTAACTCCAAATCAAAATGAGCCACAAGTGCCATTATAATCCTGAAGAGTCTTTCATTGAAACTGGAGAGAAAGTTTCTTTATAATCAATGCATTCCTTCTGAGTGAAACCATTGGCAGCTAGACGAGCCTTATATCTCTCGACATTGCCTTTCAAATCCCTTTTAGTCTTGAATATCCATTTGCAACCAATGGGTTTCACACCTTCAAGCAATTCGAAGAGATCTCAAACGTCATTGTCTTTCATGGATTTCATTTCATCATTCATGGCATCAATCCAATTTTAAGAATTAGAACTTTGTTTGACTTGATCAAAGTTGATTGGATCATCTTCTATCACTCATATGTCACCCTCATGTTCTTGGAGAAAAACAACAGTCATTCGAAATCGCACTTCTGCTTCCTTTAGTAGATCTCCTCAATGGCATATCCTCTTGAGGTTGTTGAGTTTGCACTTGAGGCATGATTTCTTCATTTTGCACAGGGAGTTCTTCTACATTGTCTTGATATTCCGGATTTGCATTTCGAACAATGTCAGGAATGAAAATCTGATCATTATCAATTGCAATAGGAGGAGAAACAAATTCCTCTTCAAAAAAAATGTCTCTAACCTCATCTCCCCCCACAAACTCAACTTCCTCAAGGAATCTAGCATTTCCTGTCTCGAAAAATGTCTTAACAGTGGGATCATAAAATTTGAAACCCCTTAACCGTTCAGAGTATCCAACAAAGTAGCAACTCACAGTTCTAGAGTCCAGTTTCTTTTCATTTGGCTTGTAAGGCCTTGCCTCAGCTGGACAACTCCAAATGTGTAGATGCCTAATACTAGGCTTCTTGCATGTCCACAATTCATAAGGGGTTTTAGCAACTGTTTTGCTTGGAACTCTGTTGAAGATGTATGCTGCAGTCTTCAGAGCTTCTCCCCAGAGGGATTCTGGTAAAGATGAATGATTAATCATACTTCTTACCATGTCCGTAAGCGTTCTATTCCGTCTCTCAGCAACACCATTCATGTTGGGTTTTCCCAGAATTGTGTATTGTAGGACGATGCCGCATTCCTCTAGGAATTTCGCGAAGGGTCCTAGACGTTGTTTACCGGACCCGTCATATCTGCCATAATATTCACCACCGCGGTCAGATTTGACAGCCTTAATTTTCTTACCAAGTTGGTTTTCAACTTCAGCTTTAAAGGCCTTAAATATGTCCAGGGATTGAGACTTCTCATGAATCAAATATAGGTACCCGTACCTTGAATAGTCGTCTATGAATGTAATAAAATACTGTTGACCATTCCAAGAACCCATAGGGAATGGTCCGCAAATATTAGTATGAATCAATTCTAAGATGTCAGAACATCTGTTGGCACCTAATCTCCTAATTTTTGTCTGTTTCCCCTTTATACACTCAATACAGACTTGGAAATCTATCAAATCAAGGGGATCAAGAATCCCGTTAGACATAAGTCTCTAAATTCTCTGTTTAGAGATATGGCCTAAACATTTGAGCCATAGTGTGGCGGAATGCCTATCAGTTAATTTTCATTTTGTACCACGTGAACTTGTTTGCTAGGTTTCATTAAATGAGGCAATTGTATTCAGCAAATATAGGTTATCATGTAAAGATAAAGAACCAGTACCGATAAGATTCGAATCTTGAAAGAGACTAAATTTATGATTTCCAAAAGAACAAAAGTAACCAGATTTGTCCAAAACAGAAACTGAAACCAGATTCCGTCTTAAAGATGGTACTACATATGTCTCTTCCAAACCCAAAAAAGACCAGTCTTTAAAAACAACCTAAAAGTTCCTATAGCCTCTACTGTAACTGTTTTGCCGTCGCCCACATAGATGAATCTTTCAGCATCACTTAGTTGTTGACTCCACAGGAAATCCTGCATAGACACACTTATATGAGTAGTAGCGCCAGAATCTATCCACCAAGTGTGTCTGGGTACAAAAGCTAAATTAACTTCAGAACAAACCAAAGTGAGAAGCATACCTTTCTTGACACGCCAGTTGGCGTACTTGGGACAATCTTTCTTCATGTGTCCAGCTTTCTTGCAAAAGTAGCAGGTAAACACCTCATCCTGCTTCTTTTGTACCTTATGCTGTGATGTCCCAACTACAGCTCCTTTTCCTCTTTTTCTTTTCTTGTCCTTGGAAATGGTTGTTAAGTGAGCACTTTCAATCCTTTCTCGCTTAATCCTCTCTTCTTCTTGCACACAGTGAGATATGAGCTCATTAAGAGTCCATTTGTCCTTTTGAGTGTTGTAACTCACTTTAAATTGACTGTATTGTGCAGGAAGTGAGATGAGAACCTGATGCACGAGCAGGTCCTCAGATAGCTCTAACTTTAGTGCCTTTAGTTTGGAAGCAAGATTAGACATCTCCATGATGTACTCCCTTACGTTCCCATTTCCTTTGTATTTCATTGAAACAAGATTAGACAAAATAGTACTTGTTTCAGCCTTTTCGTTTTTCGCAAAACGTTGTTCTATTTCTTTAGGGAACTTTGTAGCATTTTTCTCTTCAAACATAGAGCCCTTAAATGTTTCCGAAATGGAACGTTTCATGATCATAAGACTCATGCGATTAGAACAGTCCCACCTCTCCATGTTCCTTTTGTCATTAGTGGAACTATTCTCATTAAGAGCTGCATGTTGTTCTTCCCGAAGCGCAAGGTCAAGATCCATGCAACCAAAAACAATCATAACATTCTCTTTCCAATTCTTAAAGTTTGTGCCATTAAGCACGGGAATGGAATTGATATTGGTAGATATTGATGAAGCAGAAGCAGTAACTGAATTGAGAACAAAACAAAATTACAAGCTCACAATCAATGATCATGTCACAATTCAAGAATGTTCAATAATAAATTCATGTATGACATGATCAAACAACTCACACAATAGTGGGCCCTAATACAAGACACCTCGCACAACATTGACATTTAGTCTTTTGACAGAAATGCCAATAGTAAGTGGTGCTCTCCGTGCAGTAATCAAATATTGAGAATTAATCCTGTCAAACAGTAAGCCTTTCTTTGGACCGACTCATTGTTCACATGGAAAGCTTAATAGTTATCACATATTTACCACCACAAGCATGCCTACTATTTGGCCAAACAATAACCTTCCTTTGGGCCGATCATCATTCGCATAAATAATCGACAAACATCTTTATGTTCCAAAATAAATAAATTTACATTATAGAGGTTACTTTGGTAACATATAATTTCAATCAATTTATTTTGAAATACTAAACTTTCATTTCCCAAAAGGAAACAATAACATATATAGGTGTACATTAAACAAGCATACATGTGCACCATATTATATCCAAATACGGCTGTAAGCATAATTGTAGAATATATAACAATTGCAATCATATGGACATTCGTCAAGCAAATATATACATGTGCAGATATCAGTAATTGCAATTACATGGACAAATACCGTTTAAACCCACGTGTTCACAGCTTTGCCATGGTATTGGAGCAAAAAATGGATATCCAATAATTGCAATTACAAAGACATTCATCGAATTCAGTAGAGCATTTCCACTCAACAATTCAACATGGAGAAGCTCTGATACCACTTGTGAGCTTCAATTTCTAACATCAGACATTCCAACTTCTTAAAACTCCAATTAAGAGTCCAAAAGCACCATGTTGAACTGCTGAGAACAATTAACATGAAGACATACCTGGATCCATTTTAGAAAGCAATGAACGATGATGTCTTCGTGAAAAAAATGAAGGGCAAGATCTTCCACAGCCAAATCCACTTTTGTATTACAAAGTGGGCTCTCCGACAATTCTAGAATGGGGTAGAAAATTGGAGAGCAAATTATGTACATATATAGGATTTGACTTGGGGACCATGACCTAAGCAATCTTTATATGTTGAATCAAAATGGACTTCCTTCAAGCCCACTTCATTTAGCAATGGTCTCTACACATTTAACCCATACTCAACCACTGTTTTCGAAGCCCAATAAGATAGCCCAAACAATTGTCATTCAACATGTAAGCCCACAAAGTCCTAACACAGGTGACTATTCAAATTACCATTAACAAAATACTCATGAAAAAGCATATTTAATACCTATGTTCAGGTGACTAACTCTAGGTTGACCACTTGTGAGAGATTAAGAATCAACACTATACACTTTAGGTTGGTTACATTATAAAGAGATTAGTCCCTTATTTGATAGATGTTCATTCATGGAAAATCTCGAGGTCAATACTATACACTCTAAGTTGATCTCTTATGATGAAAAATATCAAGTGAGTGGCTAATACTATACACTCTAGATTGGTCATTTACGAGGGATAAATAATCAACACTATACACTTTAGGTTGATTACATAAAATGAATGTACATTCATGAGAGTTTGTGATTTGCACATTAATTATTCACTTGTTGGATCCATTAACTCCGTAGTCTCCATTATTATACATTCACGCCATTTGCATTTTAACTAACTTAGTTCTTTTAGTCATTTAAATTAATTGTAGTTACATCTTTAGTTTTTAATCTAAAAAGCCAATCATCATCATTTTACTTTAAGCATATCTAGTATTATAGTTTTAGTTTAGTCATTGCTATCCGATGATCCCTATGGATGATACCCAACTTGCCACTTTACTTGTTTGTGAACATTTGAGGCATTGTTGCGGTCTTATAAATTTCTTTTGACGAGCACTTTTCCATAACCAAAAACGACACTTGTTAAGGAACCCGGAAGAAAAGATTACAAGTAGTAAAAGAAATTAACAGGTGGTTTTGGTCCAACTTATAAATATATATATATATATATTAGTTGAGGTTGTTGGATCAATATCTAGTCGTTCTACATATTCAATTTCAATGAAAGTATTGTTAGTTACCAACAAACCAAAAAGCTTAAGCCGATATAAAATGGTCAAACAATAGTATTTAAACATTCTAACAAATATGTAGATATAATGATACCGAAACTTCGTCCTGGAAAATATTTGTTGAATTTTTCTTAGCTGTTCTATTCTCCACACCGTCCTATCTGCATGTCCTGTCGTGGAAAATTTTGTACCTCCAAGGATTAATTATTAATGGCATTAAGACCAGGTCTTCCAATTATACGTTGACCTTATATATGATGCAATCCATCAGGAGTACAATAGGGACAGTGTTGGATTATGATCATAAGAAAATTGTCTGTGATTGGGAAAATGATCATGATCCTACACGAAACAAAAGTAATAAATTTGCTCTCGTTGAAGCACAATCTGAATTTGATTATTGGGGTGTTAGAAAAGTTGTAACATTAGCATTAATTATAGCTTCAAACCTCCAATCACATCTCCAACGTCAGCATTCAAATGCTTAAAGGAGCACCAGTGTTCGATCTCATCTAGTCAATGCAGAAATGGGAACAAAAACAAAGACGTTGGAATTTTGATCGGGTCTCTCTGGTTTACTTGCCATTCATAGTCCAAGCAAAAATGTTGTCTTCTTATTAACAACCTGGACAGGACCTCCTTTTTTTTTTCTATATTTTGAAATTATCAAACCATGACCAGGCCTCTTATGTTAATAAGATTGGTAAGATGTAACTTTCATACAAAAATAAAGAATGGTAAGACGTAGACACCAACTCACGAACAAACCAGAGAATATGTTCATTGATAATATTCCACATTTTTCTCTCTTTCAAACCTTGTTATTCCACTTTTTTTTTTTAATAGGAAAGACTTTTTATTGACAGCATTAGCCAATTTTTTTTAAAAAAGATTATTTATTTTCATTAAACTTATACCGAAGGCGAGAAAATCTTCATTGCGACCGTCGTCTACCGAAGATTCGACACATGTCGGTATTTAACTTCTAAAAAAATATATTAAAAGAATCAGGAGAAGGAAAGAGAAAAACTTGTTTGTTGTGATATTTATTTAAAACCTGTCACGTATTAAATTTTTAGTTGCCCTGTTTACCAAAGAATTTCTAGCCCTTGTGTGGCTCTGACTCTAATTGAAGACTTTTCATATCGATTCCGCCGAGCCCGTAAAAGGTTAATTGATCTATTTATCTAATAAAATAAATTTTCAAACAAATGCGATAATCAAACGTAAACATTTTAATTGAAATGTACTTGAGGTATGGAAAGTCAATGATGTTCTTGGGTAAAAGCGAGAGGTTATTTTGGTGGGTAAATTGCACAAACATACACTTAATTCATGTGTAATTGCATAAATATTCAACTTTTACTAATAACTCCATAAATATATCATGTCATCAATTGACTTTTGTTAACTTTAACCTATAATCACATTTATATCCCGAAATAACTAAACAAGTTTTCCCACTTCATTTTCTGAAATGTATTGTTTTGATGACATGTAATTGAGGTTACATCATTACATAGCATAACCTGGATCAAAGCTTATTTAAGTTAGAACCTTGTAGCATCTTCTTGTATGAATAACAGCCATGAGTTACAAAACTGCTGCCATGAAAGTCCTATTTCTTGTGCTAATATTTAGAATTTTGTACCCAGAAACCGTTGCGCTTGCTTTCTCACATGGTCAACCCGTTGTGGCCTGCAAAGCAATTGAAAGAAAAGCACTTCTACAGTTCAAACAAGGCCTTACAGACCCTTCTGGTCGGCTTTCGTCTTGGGTAGGAGAAGAATGCTGTAGATGGAGAGGAGTGAGCTGCAATAACAGAACTGGAAGTGTTAGCAAGCTCAAGCTCAACAATCCATATCCAGACAGTTCTGACAAATTGGGTGGTGAGATAAATCCTTCTTTGCTTCATTTGAAAGATTTAGTTTACTTGGACTTGAGCATGAATGATTTCTTAGGTGTCCAAATTCCAAACTTCTTTGGATCACTAGAGAAGCTGAGATATCTCAATCTTTCTGGTGCATCTTTCGCCGGAACTATACCTCAAAGTCTGGGAAACCTCTCAAATTTGCTTTCTATTGATCTCAATGGCTTAGCATATGAAAGTGACATCAGATGGCTTTCTGGTCTTTCTTCCTTGAAATTCCTTAATTTGGGAGGTGTAGATCTTAGCAAGGCTGCAGCATATTGGCTTCAATCTGTCAATATGCTACATTCTCTTGTGGAGTTGCACTTGCCCAATTGTGGACTTCTCCAACTGCCTCGAAATCTTCCATCTCTAAATTTTACGTCCCTTTCGATGCTTGACCTCTCCAACAATGGTTTCTACTCCACAATTCCTCACTGGCTATTTAACATTAGTAGCCTTGTAAATCTTGACCTTAACTCCAACAATCTCCAAGGTGATCTTCCAGGAGAATTTGCAAGCTTGAATTCTCTCCGACAGCTTGATTTGTCTGGAAATGCATACATTGGAGGCCGCTTACCTAGAAATTTGGGGAAGCTATGCAATTTGCAGACATTGAAGCTTTCAAGGAACAGCATCACCGGTGAGGTAACAGATTTTATCAATGTCTTATCTGAATGCACTAACAGCAGCCTAATGAGTCTGGAGTTGGGATACAATAAACTGATTGGTAATCTTCCCATTTCTTTAGGATATCTTAATAACTTAAGATATCTTAACCTTCGGTATAACTCGTTTCAAGGTTCAATTCCTCCATCAATAGGAAACCTGTCGTCCTTGGAGGAATTTTACCTCTCGGGTAACCAAATGAATGGGATGCCAGAAAGTCTTGGGCAACTCTCAGCATTGAAAGTGTTAGATCTCTCTGAAAACTTATGGGAAGGTGTCATAACTGAAGCTCATTTCATGAACCTCTCAAGCCTAAAAGAGTTGTCATTTTACAAGCTATCACCAAATATATCCTTGGTTTTTAACATCAATTCTGATTGGATTGCTCCTTTCAAACTCAGATACATCAACATTAGATCATGCCAACTGGGTCCTAAATTTCCAACATGGGTCAAAAATCAAAATGAGCTGAACACTGTGGTTCTCAATAATGCTAGGATTTCAGACACCATACCAGATTGGTTCTTGCAGTTGGATTTGAAATTGCAAGAACTAGATGTTGCTTACAATAATTTGAGTGGAAAAGTCCCAAACTCCATAAGCTTCCTCAATCCATCCACTGTTGATTTGAATTCGAACTGCTTTGAAGGTCGTCTCCCACTCTGGTCATCTAATGTGACAAAGTTGTATTTAAGGAGTAATATGTTTTCTGGACCAATCCCTGGTAACTTTGGTGTAGCAATGCCCTTCTTGATGGATTTAGATATCTCTTGGAACTCTCTGAACGGTAGCATTCCCATGTCCGTAGGCATCCTGAAGGAATTGTCTACCTTGGTTATCTCACACAATCATTTGTCTGGTGAAATTCCTCATCAGTTTTGGAGTAACATGCCTTTCTTGTTTATACTAGATATGTCGTACAACAATCTATCTGGTTCGATTCCAAAATCAATAGGTTCTCTTAGTTCAGTCATGTTCTTGATACTCTCCAACAACAATCTTTCCGGTGAACTTCCCCCCTCCCTGCAAAACTGCACTTCAATGGACAGTCTTGATCTCGGCGACAATAAACTCTCTGGAAACCTTCCAGCTTGGATAGGAGAAAGCATGCCATCATTGTCAATTTTACGTTTGCGTTCCAACTTCTTCGGTGGGAACATACCTTCTCAAATATGCATTCTTTCTACTCTTCACATATTGGACCTGTCACACAATAATCTGTCAGGATTTATTCCTCCATGTCTAGGAAACTTGAGTCGCCCGGAAGTTAAACCATCAGAAACAGAGAAATACGAGGGAAGGTTGGAAGTTGTTACAAAAGGGAGAAATTTAGAATATTTAAACACTCTTTACCTTGTTAATAGTATAGACTTGTCGAATAATAATCTATCAGGAGAGATGCCAACAGAGCTTACTAGCCTTATTCATTTGGGCACCTTGAATTTGTCCTGGAATCATTTGACAGGAAAAATACCATTACAGATTGGAAACTTGGAATGGTTAGAAACTCTGGACCTGTCAAGGAACAAGCTTTCAGGCTCTATTCCACCGAGCATGTCTTCACTGACATTCTTGAATCACTTGAACCTGTCATACAATAACTTATCCGGGGAAATACCATCAGCCAACCAGTTTCAAACGCTCATTGATCCATCGATTTACGAGGGCAACCTAGCACTTTGTGGGCATCAGTTACCGAAAGAATGCCGTGGAAGTGATAAAACAGCTCTAGTTCCTAGTGGAGATGGTGAGGTAAAAGGTGATGAAGATGAAGATGGAGGTAAATTTGACAAGCTGTGGCTTTTCGCAAGCATGGGACTGGGTTTCATTGTCGGCTTCTGGGGAGTTTGTGGCACTTTGATCATCAAGAAGTCTTGGAGATTCACTTATTTTCAGTTTCTTGACAGAACAAAGGATCGGGTTGTTTTGATTGTCTTGACAAACTTTGCTCGTCTGAAGAGAAAACTCTCAGAGATGAGAGGAACCGGTTAAACTCAAATGTAAACAAAAAATTCCAATAATTATTTATAATTGAATAAGTGCTCTTCTGAGCAGTGTTTCAAATCATATTAGAGCACAATTTTTAACTTGTTGAGATATTGGGAACTTATGTGTGATACAATTAAATAATTTCACTGTTTATATAAACAATTCAATTTTAAGAGCAGTTTTAGTATATATATAATTTGATCGTTCGCTTTGTTATTAATAGTATGGATGGAGATTTCGGGCCAAATTGGTGGTACGTCCTATCTACATGTCCTTCCTATCCTGGAAAAATTTACCTCCAAGTATTATTGACTAATGTCATTAGACCAGGTCTGATTTCCAATTCTACATTGACGTTACATGCAATCCATCAAGAGTACAATGGGGACGGTGTTGGATTATGAACATAACAAACATGTCGCGTGATTAGATGAGGGAAAATGATCATGATCCTCCATGAAACAATTTTTTTTTTTTTTTTTACTCTTTTAAGCACAATCTGAATTTGAATATTGGGGTGTTAGAAAAGTTGTAACACCTCCAAACACATCTCAAACGTCCGCATTCAAATGCTTAAAGGGACCACCACCAATGTTCTCAACTAGTCAATGCAGAAATGGGAACAAAGACAAAGAAGTTTGATCAGGTCTCAAATTTCCCCGGTCTCTCTGGTTTACTTCCCATTCATTGTCCAAGAATTAATGTTGCCTTCTTAATAAGTCTAGGCACTTGCTCAATTAGCTAGCATTAGAGGACTCTAAGGTGAGAAAATCTTCATTACACCCCGCCAAATCTGACACATGCAGATATTTAATTTTAAAACATATTAAAAAAACAATCAGAAAAAAGAAAGAGAAAAACTTTTTGGATTTGATATTTATTTAAAATCTGTCACAGTATCAAATTTTTAGTAATCTGGTGTGCGGTGTGCACCAAAGACTCTAATTGAAGAATTTTTTTAATGGATTCTATTAAGTCTAGAAGAAGATATCATAATGTAATTATTTATTTATTTTAAAGGGAATGGAATTGACTACCTTCCTTTTGTGTACAAGGTAGAGCTTATTGGATGCTTTTTCTTCTTCTTAGTTAATGTAATTACTATCCAATTAAGCTCCAAAGGGATAATTACCTATAAAATGCTCACAAAACACATTAAATGACAAATTTCACTCGAGAACAAAACAAAAATAATAGGAAATAGGGGTCTAAAACAAATATAGAAATGGACCGATCAGTCAGTTGGGACACAGTTCGGGTGGTGTTTCGGTATTGGGAAGAGTCGCCATGAGCAAAAGGGTTAATGTCTCTTGTCGGTGGGCTGTTTGTGGGTAGCGTGCCATGCTTGCAGTTCTGTGAGGACTGCTTGTAGAGTTGCGTTAACTTGATTGAAATTAGACTCGTGGCGAGCTAGAATCTCGGTGTTTGATTTCCCATAAGTATCCATGGATCGAATGCTCTGATGCCTCTTGATATGTAATTTGTGTAATTTGTTTAAGACAGCTAATTGGTAGCTTAGAAGAAGAAGGTTTAGAAAAGGAGGAGTTTGGAAATATAACCGACTGACTAAATTATTCAATTGGTTCCCAGGCTATTTATAAGCCAAATGAGACTCGTTGTACACCACCACAAGTCACAATCCTAACAACTGCTAGCATCTGAAAACAACTAAATCACAATCCTGACAACTGGAAACAAGAAAGCATGAAATGTGGAAGCAATATTGACATACAGTAGTGGGCCGTTTGTAAAGCATCCACTTATTGAAACAACTAAGTAATGGAGTCCTATTCTCATGGATCGGTTGATGCACATATTATTTTATTTCCTCAGTTTCCGTCTCTGTTTGTCAATCTCCGGAATCGAGCTAAGCATAGTAAGACTACCAAGATTAGCTTATCTTTCATGTCATCCACGTATCGAAAATAGGCAACCCTCCAGGACTTGTTCAATGTCAAAGTTCCACAAACTCCCCAAAACCCCACCGTAGATCCAAGTACTATGCTGCTGTAAAACGATGCCTTCTCCAAGTTGTCTTCGTCTTCATTGTCTCTCTTCTCATCACCATCCTCAGGAGACTGGGATGTTTCCCTGTCTTTCTTGCATTTGTTGGACAGTGGAGACCCGCAAAGTGCAGGGTTACCTTGATAAATGGACGGATCATTGAGGGTCTGGAATTGGTTGGTTGATGGGATTTCTCCAGAGAGATTGTTGTATGAAAGGTTCAAGTGAGCCAAGAAAGTTAAAGAAGTTAAGCTAGGTGGGATCTGTCCGGAAAGTTGATTTCTGGAGAGGTCTAGAGTTTCCAACCTCTGTAAGCTCCCAGTGATCTCAGGTATTTTTCCAGTCAAGTGATTCATGGACAAGTTCAAGGTGTTCAGTCTTGAAAGATTTCTCAGATCAGGCACTTCACCGGACAGGCTGTTATTAGAAAGGTCAATGCTGTTAACAAGATAGAGAGTTTCCGTGTACAAGTACTCTGTTCCCTTGGTTGCCACAGACAGCTGCCCTTCGTATCGATCTGCAACATCAGATGCCATGCCACTCAAATTCCCTATGCATGAGGGAATCGATCCTGAAAGGTTATTATGAGCAAGATCCAGTAGATGAAGTGATGAAAGATTGCATATATTTGAGGAAATCTTCCCGTAAAACATGTTTGATCGAAGACTTAAAATCAACAGAGATGAGATCCTTTCTCCTAGCCATGCCGGAATTTCACCTGAAAGTTTATTGTCTCCAAGATCAAGAGTATAGATGTCTGTGCAGTTCTTAAAGGTTGAAGGGATTTCCCCGGATAGGTGGTTGTTGCTTAGCAACAAGAATTTCAGTGATGAACTTAGTGAGCACAAGGAACTTGGTATCTTGCCAGATAAACTGTTATTTGACATGTCTATGACATACATAGCTGGAATATTATTCCAGAAATCAGGAATTTTTCCAGTCAAATGATTGTTGGAGAGGACAAGAGTCATCAAGGAATTTAGTTTCCCCATTGACAAGGGAATGGTGCCATTCAGAGAGTTAAAAGACAGATCAACATCTGTCAACATAGGCATTTGTTCACCGATGTCTTCAGGAATTGGTCCGGAAAAGAAATTATGGTCAAAATGATATGAAATCACATTCGATGACAACACTGGCAAAGGACCTCTAAAGCGGTTGTTGTTCAGGAAAACTGTGGCTTGAGGACTGAATTTTATTGCGTCTGGCACCCCACCAGTTAATTGATTATTGCTGAGGTCTAGGAAATTTAGAATCAAATCTAACTTCCAAAACCAATCTGGTATGGTGCCAGAAATTTTAGCGTTACAAACAGACAAATGCTCAAGTTCATTTTGATATCGCAGCCACATAGGGAATTGCGAACCCAATTGACAATGTTTAAGGCTGAGGAATTTGAGTTTGAAAGGAGGAATCCAGTCCGAACTCACATTGAAGAACAGGGTGATGTTGCTAAGTGTCAGGACAATGGACAACTCCTCTAAGCTGGTGAGATTAGACAAATGAGCTTCTGTTATGGTACCCTCCCATTGATTATTTTTTAGGTCTAATACAACTAGTGACGAGAGTTGTCCTAAACTGACTGGAATTGTTCCTTTCATCCCATTTTCTGAAAGGTAGAACACTTCTAAGGATGACAAATTTCCAATGGATTCAGGAATTGAACCCGAAAATGAGTTTCCCATTAGTAGAAGATGTTTCAGGTTTTTCAGGTGTCCTAAGGAGTCTGGAAGAAAACCACCCAGTTTGTTGTTCCCCAAATTTAAGAACTCCAAGCTACAATTGCTGCATTTTGATAAAGCATCAGTGAATTCTATCATCTCACCACTAATGCTGTTGATAGAAAGATCAAGCACTCGTAAACTACAAAGCTTGCCTAACCGTGTTGATAATTCACCTTCTATAAATGAATTCACAGATAAATCAATGTGTTGGATGAATTTCAAGTCTGCAAATTCATCAGGAAGCTGACCCCGGAAATTGTTAGAGCTGAGATCAACGTAAACAAGATCGGTCAAGTTGAAAAGCCAGGAAGGTATTGAGGAGTTGAAGCCATTGTTGGAGAGATCAAGTACTGAAAGGTATGTGAGATTAACAAGTGGAAAAGAGGGAGGAACAGTAGAAAGTCCACAAGCAGGTAGGTGCAATTCTTCAAGTGATGGAAGCATGTTCACTGCTTGAAGCCAGTGATTTCTAGCTTTGCTAAGATCAATATTTCCAAAATTTAGAAGTTTCAGAGAAGAAAGACCCGATAACCAGTGCAGATCATCTTCGCTTGACTTAACCGAGTAACTGTTAAGATCAAGATAGAGCAACCTTGAAAGATTTCCCAGGTTTGGAGGAATAGTCCCACCAAAGGAAGCCCCAGAGAGATTGAGATATCTCAACATCGTAAGGGATCCAATGAAATCTGGAACTGGGATTCCTTCAAAATTGTTCATGCTCAGGTCTAAGTAAGTTAAATGTTTCAAATCAAGCAAAGAAGGACTTATCTGACCACCTAGAGCAGCATCAGCAGCTGTGTTGCCAAGTCTGAGGTCAGTGACATGTCCTGTACCGCCTTTGCATTGCACGCCATCCCATTGACAACAGTCTTTGCCAACCCAAGAAGATAGCCGAAGTGAAGAATCTATGAGACCGGCTTTGAACTTGACAAGTGCTTTTCTCTCATTCTCTATGCAACTGACGTTGTGATTGGTGTCACAGGAGCCAAGTCTAACAGTTTCAAGATAGAGGAACCCAGAAGAAAATATTGCAACTAGTAAAAGAAGTTGAAAGGAGGTTTTGGTGTCTGCCATGATCATTGCAGCTCCAATTTTTGTGTGATGCACTTGATGAATTCACAGCACTATATATAGATTAGTTGAGGTTGTTGGATCAATATCTAGTCATTCTACATATTCAAGTAAGTAGATATTTTGATACGAAACTTGGTCCCGGAAAATATTTGTGGAATTCTTTTAGTGTCACAACAGGTGCTGTCTTATTCTCCACACCATCCTATCTACATGTCCTGCCTGGAAAATTTTGCACCTCCAAGGATTATTGACTAATGGCATTAGACCAGGTCTGATTCCCAATTCTACGTTGACGTTACTTGCAATCCATCTCCATACAAAAGGGACGGTGTTGGATTGTGAACATAACAAACATGTCACGGCGTGATTAGATAAGGGAAAACGATCATGATCCTACACAAAATAAAAATAATATATATCTTTACTCTCGTTGAAGCACAATCTGAATTTAAATATTGCCGTGTTAGAAAAGTTGTAACATTAGCATTATAGCTTCAAACCTCCAATCACATCTCGAACGTCCGCGTTCAAATGCTTAAAGGACCACCACCAATGTTCTCATCTAGTCAATGCAGAAATAGGAACAAAGACAAAGACGTTTCATCAGGTCTCAAATTTCCTGTCTCTATAGTTTACTTCTCGTTCATGGTCCTAGCAAAAAGGTAATTGCCTTCTTAATAGGTCTAGGCACTTGCTTTATTAGTTGGCCTTAGAGGACTCTAAGGCAAATCTTCATTGCACCATTTACCGAAGATTTGATATGAAAAATATTTTTAAAAAAACTCAGGAGAAAGAAAAATAAAAACTTTTTGGATGTGGTACCAGTATTTATTTAAAATCTATTACGTGTCAAATTTTTAGTAGCTCAGTACATCTAAAACTCTGATTGAAGAATTTTTTTAATTGATCCGGTGTGTCTAGATGAAGATATCATATTCATATGTGAATGTAATCATTTATTTATTTAAAGGGAATAAAGTAATAAAGTACATGGTCAGGGGCGTACTCAGGAAATATTTACCGTCTGGTCTAAATTATATATATATAATATTTTTTTCTCGGTATACACTAATATTATAAAGTCAACTCCTTAACTATCAATAGTTATTTATCTATTTTTATTTAGTCTATATATTATAATACTTAATTAATGACTCATAAATTCTCTCACACTAAATTTATTAAATTCGTTATGTATTATGGAGAAAACTCTTATGATTTTCTTCCTCAATGTATACGAAATTAATAACGTCAATACAAGACATGCAAGTCATTGATTAATAATAAACAAAAATTATATAATTCTTGATAAAAGTATTTGTTTATTTTTTTTTAATAATAAGATGACACC
This sequence comes from Acer negundo, assembly GCA_035582765.1. Taxonomy (NCBI): domain Eukaryota; kingdom Viridiplantae; phylum Streptophyta; class Magnoliopsida; order Sapindales; family Sapindaceae; genus Acer; species Acer negundo. The sequence continues at coordinate 7,639,979 of CM069237.1, read as the reverse complement.
AATTCTATAATGGACTACTCAATAATATGAAATACATTGTAAAATTTATGTATAAACAATTATTTAAACTTGTAGTAAAAATATATATATTTAAACTTGTAAATGACTTAATTCTATAATGTTAGAAGCCATAATATTATTATATTATGTGTATTTTTAAAATGAACAATAAAATATTTACATTTCACTAAATTTAGATAAAATATCATAGTTTTATAATATTATCAAACGTTAGGGGTGTTTATGTAATTAAACCTAAAGATGTATTGAATTTAATTTTCTTTTGGAGGGCTGTCCGGGCTACAGCCCGGGCAAACTCTCTCTTATGTCCGCCACTGTACATGGTGGACTTTATTGGAGGCTTTTTCTTCTTCTTAGTTAGATCATCTCCAATCCATTGCATCAATTTATTGTAAACTTTGTATCAAAATGCAGTAACTTCCACCCTTCCATCTCCAACCCATTACACCAAATCTTACAATAAAAAGAATATTCCCTTACATATTCCCTCTTAACCAATCAAAAAGAATGAAAAAAAAAAAAAAAAATACAAAACAATGCAACCAAATAGCGCTCAGTTGAAAGTTGCGCTTGATTTGGCCTTGGCCAAAAAATAAGGACTGCTGCAATCTGACACATTCTTTAATCCCTTAAAATGTTTCAGAAAAGCGAATAAATGATTATGTTTATTCAATATATAAAAGAGTGTTGGAAATTCTATGGGTTCTGAAAGTGAGAATCATCGTAGAGAATAATTGGTAAGTGTATGTGAAATTAATTATCAAGACTTCAAGGTTCGAAATACAAGTCTTTCAGGCAATAATTCCCTCATTTCCTGTAAAATGGTGAGTACACAAAGGGTATAAGAATTTTAAATATAAATGAATATTACAAAATCAAATTATAGGAATCTAACGTCAAATGAAAACAAACATTTACAAAATTGATTGTTATATCCGATAAATTATAATTCTGCATGAAAAACCATTCGAATTCACACACCTGAAACGTCCTCTTGGGGTGCGTTTGGCACAGAGATGGGACAGGACAAGGTGGGACGGGACGGGATAGGACAGGACGGGACGGGACAGTTGTTCCATATTGTGTTTGGAATGTCTGGGACAGAACTATTAACTGTACTGTTATACGTTTGGTATGGATGGGACAGGACGGGACAAGATGTTCAAATGACCAGAGTGCCCCTCATATGTATATAATATATATATATATATATATATATATAAAAGAAAATATAATTATATATATATTATTGTATATGAAATAATTTTTAAAATATTATATATAATAATAAAATTTAATATATATATATTATCTCATATATTATTGTATATGCAATAATTTTTAATAAATTATATATTATTATATACAATAAAATATAATATATATAATATATTATAATATTAAATATATTTATATATTATTAATATTTATAATAATATATAATATATATTGTATTATAATATATATATGATATATTAAATATTATTATATATAATATTTATATAAGATATATATAATATATTAAATATTATTATATATATAATAATATATGTAATAATACTTAATATATTATATTATTATCATATATAATAATAAAATAAAATATTAATATTAATATATAATATTATTATATATAATATATATATAATATGTTATATATATACATAAATGATCTAATATATATTATGTTATTATTATATATATTATTATTATAATAAAATATATATTATATTATATAATAATATATAATATATAATATATATTTTGGATAATAATAATAAAATATAAAATTATATATATATTATATTATATATATTATTATATTAAATAATATATACTTTTATATTTTATTATTCTTATCCAAAATATATATTATATATTATTATATAATATAATATATATTATATATAATAATATATAGTATTCGTATTATATAATATATAATAATATTACTAATAAATAATATATATAATAATATTTATATTATATTATATTATATATATAATATTATAAAATATATATACATATAAACTATTGTATAAGTTTGTGATTTTTTGAAGATTTAAGGGTAAAAAGGTCTTTTTGCGACTTGTCCCATTTGTCCCATGCATGGGATAAGTCTGGCCTAGGGTCTTGGGTAGGACAGAAATTGATGATTTTTGTCCCACTTGTCCCGTTCTGTCCCATGCTAAAGTCGTGCCAAAAGTGGGACAAGAAGAAACTGTCTCACATTGTCCTGTCCCGTCCCGCGTACCAAACGCACCCTTGAGGTACAAATTAAAAGTTAAGTTTAAAGATCTCTTAACATTATTATTCTTTTAGTTTGTATCTGTCTCGGGGGAGGATTTATTTTTTTATCTGTTAAAAATAAATAAATAATCGGTTGTGCAAGATATTTAATTCTCGCCCGACCCGGTGAAATCCTGAGATATTTATGAGAGAGCTTTATCCATTCCCGCCACAGAGCAGCAGCAACAGCAACAGCAGCTGAGCTTCAGCTTGACAGTAGCAAATGCCTCCGTGCCTCCTCTCATACCTTCCTCCGTCACTGCTCATCTCCTGCAGCGCCTCCCCTGGCGTGGCGGCGGTAGCTGTGCGCACTCCTCCTCAACTTCCCTCCCCCTCTCTCTCTCTAGACTCCACAACTACCCTCCTTTCTCTAAGCTGCTCCCTCCAGTGCTCTCACTTCCAATCGTACGCACGCAGCCTCAACTTCATTAACTTGTTATTTCATCTAAAACAACAACACTCTTTTATTTCTACTGTTTGAATTTTTCCAGGTGCTCCGGTTGCACGCACGAGTTCAATCTCCACCGTCCGATCATCGTCGACGACGCTACTGATTTCTTCAAGAATCACGGTGTCTCAGATTTCACTTTTGATACCTGTAGACTGGTATGCATTATATATATCTTCCATTTCTCTGTTGATTTGTTTTTGGACGAATTTTTTTAAAAATTTTAGGGTTTTGATGATTCGCTTTGTTGTTAACAGTATGGATGGAGGTGTCGAGCCAAATTGGCGGTACGTGGCACGCCGATGAGCCCTCTGATTGGGCTTTACCAGGAGGGGACTCATAATGTAGCAGATATTCCCGACTGTAAAGGTTTGTAGGATTATACTAATCTTAGGACTGATTGAATTTGGGATTATTAAGTTACAACTTTGAATTTTGTTGATGTTTTATGTATTTTAATGTTAATTAATTAATTGTCAATTTTACTTGTGCAGCTCACCATCCTGGTATTAATGCTGCTGTTGAGCTATTGAGACAAGGTTCTTGCTTTTCTCTCTCTTTTGTTTCTTTTCTTCCAACATGTTATGTTTGGATTTTCACTTAACATTTTTACAGTGATTCTAAATCTTCATTTCTGCTTATTTTCGGTAACACAGTTACCCTTTTTTTTTTTTTCCCACTTCTGTGTAAGAAACCAGGTGTAGGTTGATGGAAGTGGTAACCCCATTGAGAGAGTGAAGTTAGAAACTCGTGATTTTCCTGTTAGGTTTCAAGAAGCAAAAGTTTCACTTATCAAAGCTATAACCTTTTGCTTTTTTTGAAAAGGCAATTGAGATATTTAACATTATACTTCTTATTCATTTTCTTTTTTCAATTCTTTGCTTTCAAAAAGAAAAAGAATAAGGTCCTTCTAGACAGCAATAAGAAAGTGCATTTAACTTCTTTTCTAATTTTTTTTTTTTTTAGTATCTTTAGTTGTTCAATTGTTTATGTTGCTTTGTTGATGAAATTTAGGCATTAAAGAGTTGAATATTGAGCTGTACGATGAGGATCAAGGGACAGGTGATTTGCGATATGTTCAGGTGACTGTTCAAATTACCATTAACAAAATACTCATGAAAAAGCATAATTAATCAAATATCATTGCAATCTGTGGTGATTTAATGATACTCATAACTGAGTGATTTACAACTTGACTAAATGATGAGTGTCTACAGATGGCTGTGACAACACACAATACATCCCTCCATGCCTCAGAAAGATATAGAAATGGTTAGTAGCTAAGCACATTGCTTTTGTAGAATGTTAAATTTTGAACTGTTTAAACTTTAATTGCCATTTTTAAGATTGAAGCACTTTGATTATATTTGGTACCAGGAAAAGTACAGATTACTTTAGTTTGGAACTCTAGAAATGAGAAATCCTCCAATTCAGACAAACTAGATGCCTTGGTCAAAGTGAGCTTGTCATTTCCTTGTTCATATGTTTTTTTTCTTTTTTTCTTTTTTCCCCTTTTAATATTTTGAGTCTTTATTCTGATTGGCAGTTTTTATGGAGAAATGGCGGGTCATGGAGCAAGAATCATCACATTCACTCTGTATGGGCGAACTTTCAGACATCAACTACTAATGTGGGTTCGAAATTAATCTTTTAAACATAAATAGTTGAGCTACTGTTGAATTTGTCCTGTCTGTTTGTTGATTTTGTTTTTGTTAAACTTGTGCCTATTTTTACTGTAAAAGACTAATTACTAATGGTGATAGAACAAAGATGATAATGATGAAAGCAGCTTAATTGGTGATGAAAATTGCTTTATTGACTTTTGATAGTTATTTGCATAGAGGAGCATCTTATATGAGATGGCGATCTTCATGGGAGCATCTTAATGTGAGACGCTTTTAAATTTTAAATGGTTCTTTTAAAATTTAGTAAGAGGATGTTATACATTTAGCTATGATTCCTAGGGTACTCTTTTGGAAATAATTGTTATTGTTGGAGTTACCAATTGAATATCATAATGGTGAAAAGTCCCAAACAATGAAAATAAACAGTTGGTTGTTTGGGCTGATCTTGGGTATTTGTTTTTTTTGTTTTTTCTGTTTTTTATTCACCATAATTGCTTGATACAAGTCATGCAAGTTTGTGTTGGTGTTAGATCTTCTTGTAACTTGGATCACTTCATAATAATTGCAGCTAATGTGTGTAATATTCTTAAGGTGACTGTGTGTGTAATATTCATTCCTGTTTCTGATTTTATATTAATATATTATGTAGGACAAATAAAAAATGAAATCTCAGAACATTTTCCAATATTCTATTTCAGGATCACTGTATACCAGGGTTAAGAAATTGTGTAGGGTTTCCATCATACGAAGGTGAGCTCAGAGTTGGTATTTTGTCAGTTGTAGTTGTGCAGCATTGTGCTTGATTTGTGAGTGTAATGTTCATCTTATGCTATATAACTATGATGATAAACCTCAGATTCTGAAGCTAAGAATTACAATTCTGAAAGCTTGTGTTGGCATTGATAAGGGAACTATTTGCTTTATCATATTTAAGTGACCTGTCTCTCCTCGTCATGTTTTAACACTAAACAGACTTCTTCTATCGTACTGCAGCGGTGAAAGCATGGAAAATGCATTGCGTGCATGTTGCAAAGGGATAAAAATTGGAAAGATTATGATTCATCGTGATGGAGACGATGGAAAACAGGTAAGTAACAAACAATCTTATGCAGGAAAAGATTTACTGGGGCACAAGTTTTGCGTTCTTCATTTCTCTAGGACAATATAAAATTAGTTTTATACATGGATTTTCTATTAATGTAATCAGCTTATATATGAGAAGCTTCCCAAGGACATTTCAGAGCGACATGTACTGCTTTTGGACCCTGTTCTTGCCACAGGTAATGTTTCTTTACATCCTTGAAATTCCGTTTGGTTTAACTGTTTTCAGTATTTTCTGCCGCTGGTATGCATAAATAGTCATAGAAATGTAAGTTGGGAAAGAACTTTTTGCCGTTCACATAAGTTTTTCTTCTTATTTTCTCCTTTCTATGCTTCTGTGAAAAGGCTTATATTTTAAAAAGGAGGTAGTCAAAAAATAGAGCAAGGAAGTCTGTATAACTATTTTCTTGTAACAATATATTGAGATTGGCTTATTGATTGCTACAGAGGTCGACCCCTTTCATTTCAAACTCCAAGAACTAGCTAGCATTTTTGGTTTTATTTGTAGAAACATCATAGTAGTATCAATCCAAGCAGTTCTCTTTGGAAGTTAATTGTGTTGAGATATTATCTTGAAAAATAATGAATAGAAGATGACAAGGTACATGCTATTGATCTACCGAGGAATGAAAGCCAGTCATTCTGGACCTGGCAAACAATATGATGCTTAAAATCTTAGCTCCTAGTAAAAGAACGTACTGACTTGTTGACTAGTGGGTGTCATTATGTCATTGACACTATTTCTGGACGGCTTTCCTTGCAGGGAACTCTGCTAATCAAGCCATTGAACTACTTATACAAAAAGGAGTACCAGAATCTCACATTATATTCCTCAACCTCATCTCTGTGAGTAATTCTTGATGCTGGTTGTGATACATCTTTTGCTATTTTCTATCTCTCATATATCTTATGCAACGACTACAGGCTCCAGAGGGAATCGATTGTGTTTGTAAACGGTTCCCATCCTTGAAAATTGTCACTTCTGAAATCTATGTTTCTTTGAATGAAGAATTTTCGTGTCATACCTGGTATGGGTGAGTTTGGTGATCGTTACTTTGGTACCCACGATTGATTTGTGATGGTTGTAAAGTAGGGATTGTTACCCATTGTTAAATAGGGTGATTTCCCCTGAATGGTATAATGATACTTTGAAATGTGTAGGGGAGACCAACTTTTGCACAATATAATGCAGATACCAGTTAAGCTTCAATTGCGAATTAGCATTGCTGCCAGAAATTTAAACAGTTCATAATGGAGATGGTATCCCAGTAATTTTAGCTTCACGTTTTGTTAATTATTTGGCAAGAATGCTTAGACAAATAAAGCTATAATACTACTCTTACGATGCCTTTTCAATAATGGAAGAAGCAAGTACTGTATGCTGATGTAAACAATCTCAGATAATGGTTTTCTCTTTGCAAAAAGAAATGAATTTGACGTTGCTCTATAAAGTCTACTTGCAATGCTACTATGCCCCGTCTTGTTTAACAAAGTATTGAATGTGGGGCTGGCGCGGTATTGTTTAAATTTTGCCTTTTGAAATGAATTCAAAGAGTAATTGTTGTTATAGCTGGTGTTTGACGGTCTTTTGCCACAATGGTTTGATCTCGTATGCTCATGCTCCCACACTTTCAGTAGAATCCGTCCCTTGGAATTTAAGGTACCTGCACTGCTGCACTCAGGGATCTTCAGCGGTTGTATCACTCTTTATTTCGATGTCTTTAACTTTAGTTTCTCCTCTGATGACAGTTTTTATATTTGAGTGAAGCTTAGTTTAGTTTAATAGGCTTCCAATATTTGAGTGCATTAGATTTGGAACAGAACTTGTAAAGGGCGCTTTATTTGAATTACCATGGAATTCTCCCTATTTTATACAAGCAACTTTCTTAAAAAACAAAAATGTTAACTACATGTTGCCATTACTGTCTTCTTGCTGGTCTCCGGAGGTGAGCCAAGCGCAGTGAGACTACCAAGAGTAGCCTTTCTTTCATGTCATCCACAACTCCAAAATAGGCAACCCTCCAAGACTTGTTTAATATCAAAGTTCCACAAAATCCCCAAAACCCCAAGATAAATCCCAGCACTATGCTGCTGTAAAACAGCGGCGTTTTATAGAAATTTTCGTCTTCATCGTCTTTCTTCTTGCTACTTGGAATATAAGATGTTTCCTTGTCTTGGTTGCATTTATTGGAAAGTGGAGACCCGCAAAGTGCAGGATTACCCTCATAGATAGATGGATCTTTGAGGGTTTGGAATTGATTGGTTGACGGGATTTCTCCGGAGAGATTATTGTATGAAAGGTTCAAGTGAGCCAAGAAAGTTGAAGAAGTTAAGCTTAGTGGAATTGCACCAGAAAGTTGATTTCTAGAGAGGTCTAGAGTTTCCAATCTTTGTAAGCTTCCAATGCTTTCTGGTATTTTTCCGGTCAAATGGTTCATGGACAAGTTCAAGATACCCAGTCTTGATAGATTTTTCAGGTCCGGTACCTCCCCAGATAAGCTGTTAGCAGCTAGGTCGACACTGTTCACAAGATAGAGAGTACTGTCATACATATACTCCCTCCCTTTCGTTGCTACCAACAACTGCCCTTCATATCTTTGACTGTCAAGATCAGATGCCATGCCACTCAAATTCCCTACGCATGAGGGAATCGATCCCGAAAGATTATTATGGATATCCGTAAGAATCTACTCCATTTAAAATAGAGATTGATACTATTATTTCGGGGACGGAGCGGGGACGAATGTCATCTTAATATCTATTTTATTTTCGGGGATGGGGATGGATATTGTCTATGGATATCCATCACTATCCAGATCCAGGGGCAGACCTACCTTTGGACCAAGTGGGGCCCATGACCTACCTCAAATGTTTTTTTTAAAAAAATTGATTTTATGATTCTTTATAAATATATTCATTTGAAATAACAATCAGTACAGCAAAACTCACTCGATGTAGCTGGTATTACACTACCATTACACATTGATCGTTACGGTTCTAACAATTCAGCATTTTTCATTCAAAACAATTTTTTCTTTTATGGTTTTTTTATTTTTTTATTTATTTATTTATTTTTAATTTTTAATTTTACACTCTTTTACAATTCCTTTCTTAAATTTTAATCCTCAACAACAAAACAATTCACTTTTTCTTTTCATGTCATTGTCAAACTTTTTAACTACCCATAATTTATGATTACTTGATTCAATTTTATTTTATAGTCAATTATTTATTATTTTTTAAAATTTTTCTTATTTCTAATGGTTTTAGATTGATATACCTAACACATCTGATTAATAAATCTTAAAATCTCAAAATTTAATATATTGTATTAAAATAGTCAATCTATTATTATGATTCATTTTATTTTATCCTTAATATTTTTCTTTGCTTTATAATTTTAATTTATTTAGAATTAATAAATTAATAATTTACCAATAATAAGAATAAAAAATTTTAAAACATGTATAGTAATATTTATTAATAAATTATTTTTATATAAATTTAAAGTGAATTCACCGTAAATACAAAACAAAATTTCTTATATAAAATTAGATTGTTATTTATATTTTTAAGAATAAATATTATAATTTTCCATTGTTTATGTTGTAAGAGCAAGATCCAGTAGACGAAGTGATGAAAGATTGCATATATTTGAGGGAATCTACCCGTATAACATGTTTGATCGAAGACTTCAAATCAACAGAGATGAGATCCTTTCTCCTAGCCATGCCGGAATTTCACCTGAAAGTTTATTGTCTCCGAGATCAAGAGTATAGATGTCTGTGCAGTTTTTCAAGACAGAAGGGATTTCCCCATATAGATTGTTGTTGCTTAGCATCAAATAATTCAGTGATGCACTTATTGAGCACAAGGAAGTTGGTATCTCGCCAGATTAACTGTTATTCCACGTGTCCATGATATACACACCAGGAATATTATTCCAGAAATCAGGAATTTTTCCAGTTAAATGATTGTTGGAGAGGACCATAGTCATCAAGGAATTTAGTTTCCCCATTGACAAGGGAATGGTGCCATTCAGAGAGTTAAAAGACAGATCAACATCTGTCAGCATAGGCATTTGTTCACCGATGTCTTCAGGAATTGGTCCGGAAAAGAAATTATGGTCAAAATGATATGAAATCACATTTGATGACAACACTGGCAAATGACCGGTAAAGCGGTTGTTGTTCAAGAAAACTGTGTCTTGAGGACTGAATTTTATTTTGTTTGGCACCCTACCACTTAATGGATTATTGCTGAGGTCTAGGAAGTTAAGAATCAAATCTAACTTCCAAAACCAATCTGGTATGGTGCCGGAAATCTTAGCGTTACAAACAGACACATACTCAAGTTCATTTTGATAACGCAGCCACATAGGGAATTGTGGACCCAATTGACAATGTTTAAGGCTGAGGAATTTGAGTTTGAAAGGAGGAATCCAGTCAGAACTCACATTGAAGAACAGGGTGATGTTGCTAAATGTCAGGACAATGGACAACTCCTCTAAGCTGGTGAGATTAGACAAATGAGCTTCTGCTATGCTATCCTCCCATTGATTATTTTTTAGGTCTAATGCAACTAGTGATGAGAGTTGTCCTAAGCTGACTGGAAGTGTTCCTTTCATCCCATTTTCTGAAAGGTAGAACACTTCTAAGGATGACAAATTTCCAATGGATTCAGGAATTGAACCCGAAAATGAGTTTCCCATTAGTAGAAGATGTTTCAGGTTTTTCAGTTGTCCTAAGTAGTCTGGAAGAAACCCACCCAGTTTGTTGTACCCCAAATGTAAGAACTCTAAGCTACAATTGCTGCATTTTGATAAAGCATCAGTGAATTCTATCATCTCACCACTAATTTTGTTGAAAGAGAGATCAAGAACTCGTAAATGGCATAAGACCAGGTCTGATTTCCAATTCAGAAATGCAGAAACAGGAACAAAGACAGACGTTTCATCAAGTCTCAAATTTCCTGTCTCTCTAGTTTACTTCTCGTTCATGGTCCTAGCAAAAAGGTTGCCTTCTTAATAGGTCTAGGCACTTGCTTTATTAGCTGGCCTTAGAGAACTATGTGGCAAATCTTCATTGCACCCGTTTACCGAAGATTTGACACCAACGTACGGGTATTTGGTTTCGAAAAATATTAAAAAAAATCAGGAAAAGGAAAGAGAAAAACTTTTTGGATGTGGTACCGGTATTTATTTAAAATCTATTACGTGTCAAATTTTTAGTAGCTCAATGCACCTAAAACTCTGATTGAAGAATTTTTGAATCGATTACAGTGTCTAGAAGAAGATATCATATTCATATGTGAATGTAATTATTTATTTATTTTAAAGGGAATGAAAATAACTAACTTCCTTTTGTGTACATGGTGGAGCACTGGAGCTTATTGGAGGCTTTTTCTTCTTCTTAGTTAATGTAGTAACTCAACAAAGAATACAAGAAAAAGACCACCAACAAAAATTTTGCAATATAGGCCGCCATTTCCAAAAAATTGATTCCCTTCTTGATGGATTTAGATGTCTCTAGGAACTCTCTAACATGCTTTTCTTGTACAGCAGTCTTTCTGGTGAACTTCCTCCCTATCGTCTTGATCTTGGCTGGAAACCTTAGAGCTTGATGCCATCATTGTCAAATTTAAGTTAAACCATCAGAAACACGTACAACAATACGAGGGAAGCTTGGAAGTGTGACAAGGGAGAGATGACGAATATAGCTTGTCGAAAAATAATCTATCAGTGCTGACAGAGCTTACAAGCCATATTCGAGTATATTATATATATATATATATATATATCAACTTCATTATAACAATTTGAATTTGTGACATTATCAGACCGAATGAGCATTCTTTACCACCAAGACACATTAGGCGGTGGTAAATATATCGTATTCAAGCACAATTTTTATACCTGCAAACTTATGTGTGGTACAATTAAACAATTTAAATGTTTGAAAATGAGACTAAAGGTGAATGTTTTTCTTTAATCCCTTAAAATGTTTCAGAAAAGCGAACAAAAGATTATGTTTATTTAATATATAAAAGAGTGTTGGAAATTCTATGGGCTCCGAAAGTGAGAATCACCGTAGAGAATAATTGGTAAGTATATGTGAAATTGATTATCAAGACTTCAAGGTTCGGAATTCAATTCTTTCAGACAAAAGGGCCCGTCCTGCAAGCCGTTTTTTGTTTTTGTTTTTCGAAGAGAAAAATGAAAATGAAAACAGTGTTTTGGTTTCATTTTTGAATTCTGAATACGCGTCTAATAGCATTTATTGGAAATTTACTGGAATCCGTATTTTGAAAAAAAAAATGGAAAAAACGTATTTTGTAGGATAACCGAAAACTTTCAAAAATTGAAATATCAATTTTTTAATTTTGTTTAATATTATAACAAATATAAATAAATGATTAAATAATTAACAAAAAAGAAAAAACATTTTGTAATTTAATTTAGGGTTTAACAAATTTTAATAGTTGAAGTGGAAGTGGAAGAAGAAGAAAACCAAGAAGAAGACCAGATCGGTGGCGAGATTCGGAGGAAGAAGAAGAAGAAGAGCGGTGAGCGGCACCGGCGGCGGACGACGGCACCGACTGGACGACTGGAAGAGGATTGGACTGGACTGGACAAAGAAGAAGAAGAAGTCTGTGAAAAAAAAAAACGTTTTATTAAAATAAAATATATATTAATTTTATGGGGCCCACTTATTTAATAATATGAGACCCACTTTATTTGGAAAACAAAAACAAATTCAAGAAAAACAAGTTTTTTTTTTTTTTTTGTTTTTCAAACTTTTCACTCTTAACAATTGGTTTTGTTTTTCATTTTATTTTTGTATTTTGAAAATAAAATGAAAAACGATTACCGAACGCGAATTCGAAATCATTTTTAGAAAACAAAAACAAAAACAGGCTGAAAACGGTTTGCAGGACGGGACCTAATTCTCTGATTTCCCGTAAAACGGTGAGTACACAATGGGTATCAGAATTTTGCCGTTAGTATTCAATGAAGCCTAATAATCAAATTGTTGATTTCAAGTTATATACGACTAGAATCAACTACTTAGAACATTCTGTATAATAATCTTGATGATGCCTAAAAGAATAGAAGAAGATTTAGAAAAGAGTGCAGATATTGACACCCATAAATATGATAAGTACACCCATATTTTAATAAAATTTTTAATTACAAAAATATCCCAATAGAAATTTATTAATAAGGACAATTTAGTTTAATTAAAAATAAACCAAACACTATGTACACCCATATCTTAGACTATATTGCTTTATTAAAAAAAACTTATAATAAACCCTAACCTACGATAAACCCTAATTTTGATGATAAACCCTAATTTAGAAATAATTAACACTGGATTACATCCTGAACTTTTCTTGTTTAATAACATAATACTTAAGATGATCCATTATATATATATATATATATATAGTTTTTCTATTGTCAGTTCATTTTGATATAAAATATATCATGACGAAAAATATGGACCATTAGATTTATATACTTTGACTCAAAGTGTATGTACTTATCAAATATGTAAATCTAATTGACCATATTTTTCGTCATGATATATTTTATATCAGAATAAACTAAAAATAGAAAAACTGTATATATATATATATATATATATATATATAGGGGAGGGATCCCGGCCCCTAAACTTTGCACAATATATGACACAAATTTTGGACCATTGGATTGTGATGACTTTTACAGCAGAAATGCACTCCTACCCATAATCACATACATCTCAAAGTGCTTTCTCTTCTCTTTCCTATTTTTTAATTGTTTCTCTTTCCCGATCTGTTCGTTTGGGTTCTTCCTCCTCTTTCTTATTTGATTTGCAATATCATCTCCGTCGACATCGCCGCCAAGCTTGATCTGCTGTCCTAGCCCGACCACAGACCCCGTCCCTATCAACTCGGTCGCTACACAAATACCTCTCCAGTCCCATCGCTGATAGCTCCTTTTCCGATCGTACCTCGCCTCAACAGTTCTGAACGTTAATTTGCTCAGACCACCAAAATTCAAACACTGCTTTCTCATTTTTTTTAGACAATAGAGCTTTCTCATCTTCAAACTCTTCATCACTACGACTTGACAAAAAGTGTCACATCTTTCGGAGGATTTATCATCAATTTAATTTGGATGTGCACGTTTACTAGATGAAACAGAGGTAACATTTTTGTGAGACATGGCTTGAAGCTATGGGAGGACGTCATCTGATTTCTATCATCACCGACCAGGACTTAGCAATAAAGGGAGCAATTGTCAAGGTATTTCCCAACACTCACCGTCGTTTATGTCTATAGCACATCAAGAAAAAGTTTGTTGAGAAGTTGTCACATGTATACTTCAAGAAGTCAAATTTCAAGGTTGAGATGAAAAAATGTATTATGTCAACATACAAGATAAAAGAATTTGAAGAATAGTGGAAGACTTTGCTAATGAAAAATGGATTAGAAAATAATGAATGGTTGAATCATTTTTATGAGATTCGTGCTTTTTGGGTTTCTGTTTACAACCGTAGCATCTTTTTTGCTGGAATGAATACAACTGGACATAGCGAGGGAATTAATTCATTTTTCGATGGATTTGTTACATCTACAACAAATCTTAAGGAGTTTGTTTTCAAATATGAGCTAGCGTTAAAGAAGATCATGGAAAGAGAAAGTAATGAAGATTTTGAGTCTGAACACAAGTATCGCATTGTTAACGATGGGGAACTAGTTTTGAAATGTGCAGCACAATTTTACAATAGAAAAGTTTTTAATAAATTCAAAGATGAATGGGATCAAGTTTGTAGATACAAAGTTGAAGAAATAGAATGTGACAATGAATATCATTCCTTCTCAGTGAGGACAAAATATGGGGAACTTAAAGAATTTGCGGTGAAATTTAATATGCAAACCTACAAAGGTATGTGCGAATGCCAAAACTTTGAATTTCTTGGAATACTTGCCGACATTTTTTGAAAATATTTGTTCGTTTAGATATTGATACAATACCAGATCATTTTATTCTACCAAGATGGAGAAAAGAGGCTAATAAGTTTAGAATAATGGATTTATAAGATTTTGTAAAGAATGACGGAAAGGAAATATCAAAGGCTTTGAGACTTAGTCATATGTGTCACCAAGCCACTAAATTAGCTTGTACTGCAGCATCTTCGAATGAGGCATACACAATTTACATGGAGAATTTGAAGGAATTATCCAAAAAACTGTTAGAAGTTTATGAGTAGCAGCAAACTATTGTACCTCAAAAGAAGGATGATCCATGTACCAAGATTCATTCATCATCATCATTGCTTTTGGATCTTATTGCAGATCAAATCCTGATCTAACTCATGGGTATAATTGATAAGAAAGAGGAGGATGATTGATAAATCTCGATCACACTCAAACGAGTAGATCAGTACCTGGGTGAAAAAAACAAGACTGAGAAGCTGAAGGATTCTGATTAATTTGCTACTTATATGATTAATAATGGAAGGAAAGAGAAACAATTAAAAAATAAGGAAATAGAAGAGAAAGCACTTTGAGGTGTATGTGATTATGGGTATGAGTGCATCTCTGCCATAAAAGTCATCAAAATCCAGCGTTCCAAAATTTGTGTCATATATTGTGTAAAGTTTAGGGATCAGCGATCCCTCCCCATATATATATATATATATTTGAAACATTAGCTTTATTAAACCAAAAACAAAAAACAACAAGCAACCCCACACAGCAAAGGAGCAAAGAAGAACATGCCATAGGTAGAGATCGACCCAAACAAAAAGTCAATAAGAAGGCATAAAGCAACAAGGCAACAATACACCAATGCAAAAGGAAAACAACACACGCCCACAAAGCTAATACCGCAAACTACACTAGAAGGATACAACAGAGCCTCAACATCCACTATCAAAAAACATTCCAAACGACATTCTCCCCTCCCATCACCATACCCTCTTAACTAATCCGTCAGCCATTGAATTGGCATCTCTTGGGACAAAATTCAGAGACGAATTATCCAAGAGCCGTTGCTTAGAAAGAATGTCCTAGATTACATCCACTGACAGTAGATTTCCGAAATCAGCATCTTTCATCTAGGCAATAGCCTCCATTGAATCACTTTTGAAACTAATCTTGCCCTCTTAAAGCCTCATTCACTGCACCACTGCACTTAAAATACAAGCTTTATGGATAGCCATCAGTTCCGTCGTGTGAGCATTCACCTTACCAACAAAAGCTGAAAACGAATGCAGCACTACCCCATTCGAGTCGCGCAAAATATTACCTATCTCAGCCCTTCCCAACTCCAAATTACATGAACCATCCACATTGAATTTCAGCTCATCATCTAAAGGAGCATTCCCTTCCGTGATGTTTGAACCACCACGCCACCCTAAACCTAACCAAGTCAACATACTCTTCTAACACTGGAGAGACTCCTTTAAAAACCTTCT